>CM028131.1:369390000-370640000 GCA_016271365.2 Neoceratodus forsteri | reverse complement strand
ACCTCCAGGTGGAGGAACCCGTTTCAGAACTCAGGCCCCTTAACCTGCTACTAGCCAAGCCAGCAGGGGTAGTAGCCTTTGGGATAGCGCCACCCAGGGGTTACATAAAGGTAACTAAAAATAACGCTTTGCATGAAAGAAAGTGTAGCTCACAAGTCACAGCGGGCTGACATGGAGCCAAAGTAAGCTTTTCTAACACAAAATTCAGATCCCAAGGTGGCCTCAAATGAAGGATGCCCATCAAAAATGTATGGAACACATCCAGCTGTGCCATTGTACACCCCTCAATAGGCACGTGAAAGGCCAAAATGGCCAACAGATGCACCTTAATTGAAGAGTACCACAACTTGTCATCAAATAAGGAGCACAGGTACTCCAGAATCAGATTCACTGGGCAGGTGCAGGGCTCCAGATGTGGAGAGGCAGCTCAGAGAGCAAAGTGCTTCCATTTAATGACATAAGTGGCCCTGGTAAAGGGTCTTCTAGTGACCACCAGGACTTCAGCCACCTTCTGAGAAACTCCAAACCTCACAATGGCTAGGTCTTCAGGAGACATGCATGAAGGGGAAGAGACTTGAGGTCTGGAAGGACTAGAGTGCCCTACTCCTGTGATAGCAAGCTGAGGCACAGGGGCAGAGGTACAGGGGGGTTCCACTGCCAGTTGCTGCAGTAAGAGGAACCAGATCTGATGAGGCCAGATGGGCACCACAAGGATCACTGCGATCTGAAGCTTGATCAGAACCCTCTGAATTAGAGGAAAGGGAGGGAAGGGAAAGCATAGAGAAACCTCCCTTTCCAAGAGAGGGACACTGTACCTTGCCAGAAAACTACAGGCCCTGGAATGAGTGAGCAAAAACGCAGCAGTTTTGCATTGATTGGGAATACAAATCTGTCTGCACCAGCAGATAGCCCAGGGCAGATAGGACTGGAAGACTTGCAGAGCACACAGAACAGCCCTCCTCTTCAGAATGTTGATGTGGAGGTTGGTCTCCACTGCAGACCATGACCCTTGAGTCTGATAGCACCCCAGATGAGCTCCCCAGCCTAACCCCGAGGCATCCATGGTAAGAATCAGCTGAGGGGAAGGAATGAGGAAAGGAACCCTTTCAACAGGTTGCTGGATTCCATCCACCACAGTAGCACCTTTTTGACCAGAGAGAAAACTAGAACTTGCTACTCCAGGTTGTCCTTGTGTTGATTCCACTGGACCCTCAGCGTCCACTGGGGACTTTGCATGTGCAATCTGGCTAGGAGCATAGGCACCATGCCTGCCACCATCAGGCCCAAGAGTTGCAGGAAGGTTCTGGCCATTACATATCTGCTGCTGTACAGCAGCCAGGCTTGGCCCATCAGGTAGTCCGCCCTTTCCTGTGCTAAAAATGTGAGGCCCTGAGCCATGTCCAGTACTGCCCCAACATACTGAAAGGACTGGCAGTGGGTCAAGACTGACTTGGGCAGATTGACTGCAATTCCCAGTGCATGGAATAGCTGTGTGGTGCGCTCTACAGTACAGAGCAGCTTGTCCCTGGACTGTGCTTTAAGCAGCCGACTGTCTAGGTAAGGGAAGACATATAGGTCCTCCCTCCTGAGAGCCGCCACTACCACTGCTAAGCATTTGGAAAGATCTGTGGCACTGAAGAAAAGCCAAAGGGCAATGCTCAGAACTGATAGTGCTCCCCCTGGAATTGGAACCTGAGTTACTGCCGATGGGAGGCACACACCTTGATGTGCAGGTATGCATCCTGGATGTCAAGACAGCATATCCAGTCTCTCTGAAGAAGCAGTGGCAGCAGGCCCTGTAAGGTCACCATCCTGAACCTTTTGTACTGGATGTAAGAATTCAGGTCTGTCAGATTCAGAATGGGCCACAAATCCCCTGTGGATCTGAGAACTAGGAAGAAGTGGGAACAGAATCCCATTTCTCTCATTCACGGGGATGGGGCTCTATGGCCTTTTTGTGTAGCAAAGTGTGAATTTCCACCAGCAGCACCGGAATGTGAGCTGGGAGGGGGGGTAGAGAGACTGAATTGGGGGTGACTCTGGGGGCCACTCTAGAAGTTCTTGTGTGGCTGTGCTCTATGATCTGTAACATCCATGCATCTTTTGTGATCTCCCGCCACCTGTCGAGGTGGAGGGAGAAGCGATCCCCAACCACCACCTCAAGGATTTGGGTGGTGGGGGGTCTGTTAAAGAGTCATGCTAAGGTAGCCTCTATGGCTGAGGCCACGGTTCTTCCTCTGGGGGGGAGGGGGGTGCAGAGGAGGCAGCAGGGGTAGGCAGGGCTGTTGCTACCCGATACTTGGTCTGGGGTCTGGTGTCCTGCCTGGGTTTGTTGTAGGCTTGATGAAAGGGCACCCTCTGGGAAATTTTGGGCTGGGTGTGGTAGATGGAGTGGACAGACTGCAGTGTTCTGTCCACAGCCTGCAGGTGAGAAAGAATGTCCTGCATATCTGCCTGGAAGAGGTTATAGCCTCGGAAGGGGGCATTCAGAATTGACTGTTGAATGTCTGAGGCAAACCCAGAGACCCTAAGCCAAGAATGGCGCCAGAGACAGATGCCCATTGCATCTGCTCTCATGGAGGCATCATCCGCACTGTAGGCAGACTGTAAGAGATGCCTGCCTACATCTGCCGCTGACTGAAGAGTCTTGAAGAGCTCCTGCCTATGGGCACCCTTTTAGAAGGCTTCTTCTGTAGGCGTGACCTTTCTCCAGAGACTGTTTTGATATTTGACCATGTGGGCTATGTGGTTCATGACCCTAATGGACAGGGTGACAGAGGCAAATGTCCATTTGCCTATAAGGTCCAGCTTTCTGGACTCTTTGTCTGGAGGAAGAGAACTAAGATGTTTAGGTCTGTTAGTCCTATCACAGGCAACCTTGATAACCACAGAATCTGCTTGTAGTTGTTCCACAAAAACAGGTTACTCACCTGATTTCTGGCAGTGTACTTTCCCCTTTAAGGCTTGCCAGAAAGTCTTCAAGCTGGCTTTTCTCACCCACTCGGGTGATAACTCCCTTGACACTGCCCGGTGACATTAGATCTTGCCCGCTGGGAGCAAGACCAGTGTGCCACTTGCCAGGGAAGGTCGGATGGGTCAGTGAAGATGTACACCATATACTACTCTTAGAACTACTCTTACAGGTGAGTAACCTGTTTTTCTAGGGACGTAGATATAATGTACTATCCACACTTTTGGCAGACTCCTAGCAGGTCTCCAGGAGGAGGGTGCAAAGCACTCAACCCCTATTTAGGGAAACAGAGATTGGAGAACTGAGGCCCCAAAAGCAGCATCCCAGCAGGACTCAAGGTCGAACTGGTAGTGGGAAATGAAGGTGTGTGCTGATTTCCAGGTAGAAGCCCTACAGATTTCCTGGATAGGGACATCCCTGGAAGCAGAGGTATGATGGGTGGAATGTGCCCTTAGCCCTCTGGGAGGCTCCCTACCAGCCAACCTATAGCAGAGGTTGATGCAGGATATAATCCACCTGCCAACTGTCTGTTTAGCTGTAGGTCTGCCAGGTGTAGCTTCCGCATAGGTGACAAATAGCTGGCGAACCTCTCCCCGAACTCCAGCCATGTACTCCTTATAGCAGGCTATTGCTCGCCGCAGGTCCAACGTATGGAACCTGTGCTCAGCCTCTGAGGTGTGATTGGTGAAATGCACCAGAAGATTAATCACCTGGTTATGGTGGAAATCTGGCAACATTTGGGAGGAACTTCAGGTTAGGGCAAAGGACAACCTTATCCCTGTGGATGACCAGGTAAGGAGACTCCACCAAAAGTGCCTGCAGCTCACTGAGCCTTCTGGCAGATGTGATAGCCACAGGAAGGCAGTCTTCCATGACAGGTGAGACATCTCACACCTGCACATTGGTTCAAATGGCTTGCCCAGGAATTTTGCCAATACCAGTACCAAGTCCCAAGGTGGTAGTGGTTCACACACCGGAGATGAAATGTTGTCAAGGCATTTGAAGACATGCCAGACCACCTTCTCCTCTGCCACAGACTGCAGAGCAGCCCACACCTGGTAAGCAGAGATGGCAGCCAGGTGTACCCTGAGGGTCGTCGACCAAAGGCCCGACTGAGAGAAGGACTATACAGTAGGTAGTCGAGAATGATAGCCACCAGACAAGATAAGGAGTCGAGTCACTTGCCCCGGCACCAAATGGAGAATCTCTTCCATTTGAAGGCATAGCATTTTTGGGTAGACTCTTTCAGAGAAGCCCCATCCACAGTAAGAACATCATCAGAGAGACCCAAAGCCTGGAACTCTAGCTGCTCAGGAACCAGGCTGTCAGTTGCAGGGATTGAAGGTCTGGATGGAGTACCTTCCCCTGATTGCAAGAGAGCAGGTGTGGGCATAGAGGAACATGCCTCAGGAGCCTGCTGCTGAGGAGATTGGAGTACCATTACTGGCAGGGCCGGTCCGGAGCCACCAGGATCATCCATGTCTTGTCCCTACTGGCTTTGAGCAACACCTTGTGGATCAAGGGGAACAGAGGAAAGGCACAGAGAATGCCCAGGGTCCAGGGCCTCATGAAGGCATCCCCTGCAGCATTCCCTGCAGAGGGAGATGGGCACAAAACAGCCTCAGCTTTGTGTTCTCCCTTGAGGTGAACAGGTCCAATAGAGGGCGCCCCATTGGAAGAACAGTCTGTGTACTACCTCAGGATGAAAGGACCACTCATGAGACACCTTGCCCACATGGCGGAAGGCGTCCACCAGCTGGCTGGCCAAGAGATTGGTGTCCAAGCTGAGCATGATGGTTGAGATGTGGAGAGCCTTCCTGCACAGAGAAAGGGAGTGTGCCCCACCCTGTTTGTTGAGGTAGTACATGGTTGTGGCATTTGTCTGGACCTGAATGACCTGATCTCGTATTTGCAGAGCAAAAGCTGTTAGTGCCAGCCAAACTGACTGAAGCTCCAGCAGGTTGATATGGCATTGTAACTCCTTGAGGGGGGGGTCTGTAGCCCGTGGACTCTGTAGTCCAAGTGGGCACTCAAGCCCATCAGGGAGGCATCAGTCACCAGGATGACTATCAACTGAGTGGACAGATGGGATCCCTTCCTGCAGATGTTCTGGGACTAACAACCACTGGAGGGTATCCCACATTAGCTGGGTCACAGTGACCGGCTGTTCAAAGTGGCCCTTGTGCCGAGACCATTGACAGGCAAGCTCCCATTGCAGAGAGCGCATTCTTCACTGGGCCCAATGGACCATGCTGGTGCACACCGCCATATATCCCAGGAGATGCAGGAAGTCCTGAGCAGGGTGCAACTGCCCAACCCAAAATGATGGGGCAAAGGAGGAGAGAGCCTCCACCCGGTCCACCAGAAGCAGAGTCCTGGCTCTGCAAGAGTTGAACTCTGCCCCAATGAAGTGAATCAACTGTGAGGGCACGAGTTCTGACTTGGCCTTGTTGACCACGAGGCTGAGGGACATGCAGGTCTGGAGGGCCAGGTCCCTGGACCACTACACCTCCTCCCTGGAGGGACCCCCTATTAGCCAGTCATCCAGGTAGTGGTATACTCGGCCCCTCGGAGCCTCAGGTGAGCTGCCACCCCTGCAGTGCATTTGTTTGGTGAAGACCCTGTGAGCCAAGGAGAGGCTGAAGGGCATGGCCTAGAACTCATACAGGATCCCTTCTGCATGGAACTGGTCGTGGGATGGATGGACTGGGATATGGAAGAATGGGTCATAAAGATCCAGACAGCAAAAAAATACAGTTGCACAAGAACTTACCGTAACAGTAGATCTTAGAAAGGAGCTTTTGCAGCAGGCAAGACTGAAGGACTGAAGCCGTCAGGTGCCAGGACCACAGGGAAAACTTCTAGCAAGCAGTCTAGCATGGGGACCACCCCCACTGATGTCAGCATGCTGACGTCTGCCTAGTCTATAAATATATAGCCAAGTGATGGTGCTCTGGGTCAAGCGCCTCCATTTCCCTTCCCATACGGGATTGGATACGATGCATAATGTCAAGAAAAGAGGGGTTGTCAGAGGGTGACTTAGGGGTCTCCTTAGGATGCTCTTGACCTTCAGAGGACCCTCCCCCCCCCCAGAGTCTTCAGACAACTCTGAAGAGGAGGAAGAAGAGTCATCTCCCGAATGATCACTGTCAGGGACCAGCATCTGAGGGCCACAATTAGCATTATGCTGGTTAGAACTGTCCATGCGACACCCAGAGAACCCTGTGGTACAGGGTTTGCTAGGTCCTGCATAGTCTGAGTCCTGATGAGGAGGGTCCCGGGGAGGATGGGGGGAAGAGGGTCTCCTGAGTGCGTCTTTATTTTGCATGAATGACGACCAGGCATTAAACAGAGCATTAAAATCCACCAGCGGGGGTGGATCATAGGGAAGACAAGGATACTAAAGAGGAGGGTACAGGTACGTCGGTGGAGGAGCTGGCTTCGGATACCCTGGAGTAGCCCCACCTGGCATCGGCTGAGGATCCAGAGGAGGTCCAGCAGGCATTGGCTGTGGCATAGACTGGGGCAACAACTGAGGAGTGGTTGGCTGAGGCGTCGGCGGAGTTGGCATTGGTTTGGCGAAGTAGCCAGTGTTGGCCCCCAACAGCAAAGCTGATGCCTGTGGGGGAAAATTCCCCCAAGGTAGGGGCACAGGTGTCACCTGCGTTGAATAGGAAGTAAGCGCTTGCTGTGGGAGATGCCTGGAAGGGCTAGTGCCGGCCTGGGAGTTGGGGACCAATGAAGGCAACAGCTTGTCCAGATGGGGTGAAGGGCAAAGACCTGCAGCCAGAGGTACCATCCCCAGCCAAGCCACCTGGCTGAGGATCCATGTGTACTAAGGGCCTGAGCGTCAGGGGCTGTGAGGCAGAGGATGAAGTCCCCTGTCCTGAGGAACTGCCACCTGAAATGGAGCTGAGGGCAGGTGACTGCAACACAGGTAGCCTGGAAGTTGTGAAGGCTGCCGAAGAAGGAGGGGTTGACTCCCCATGGGAGGAAGACCTAGAGGTGGTGGCCGGTCTGTGTGGTGACCATGAGCGAGAGGCTGGCAGACGATGGTCCCGGTGCTTGTCCTGGTGTTTATGCTTCCCGCTGGACTTCTTCTGGGTGGAAAAAGAGGAGGCACCAGAAGACTGAGCCAGGGAAGTAGAAGAGCTTTTGACCTGAAGCTCTTTCCATTGCAGCCAACTTCTGCTTGAGCAGGTAGCTTTCTAAGGTCTTCAAGTGGTGTCTCTGTGTGGCCTTGTTGAAGTTCTGGCAGTGCTGGACGGCCTTGGTGTTGCAGTTGGGGCCTAAGCAGAGCAGGCAAGAAGAGTGACCATCTTTGGTGGGAATCTGCTTGCCACAGGCACACTTTGTCTGCTGGTCAGAAGACAAGACTGGAGAAGAAGGCAAACCTGAAAAGAAAACCACCAAAAAAGTTCAATGTTACTACTGTAAGAGAGAAAAGAGCGGGCAACTGAAGCAGGCATCCATGGAGGTCCGACGTGCACGGTATCGACAGTGGGAAAAGAACTAAGGTAGGTCTGGGGAATCACCCTCTTCATAGGATAGGTGGACATCAGTGTGCTGGCATCTGTGGCAGCAGTCCCCCATGACAGACTGCTAGCTAAAAGTTTTCCATGTGGTCCTGGCACCTGATGACTTCAGTCCTACAGGTGTTGCCTGCTGCAAGAGCCCACTCGATGTAAGATCACATGTTCTTCTCCAAAGATGGTATGATCTGAGACAGAGTGACCATCTTGAAAGTGCATGGCAGAAGAAATTTGTTCAGGTCATGCAGATCTAAGATGGGGCATCAGCCTGCCGTCCATTTTGGCACCAGGAAGTACCTGGAGACAAACCCTGGGTGTACAGGAGGGTCTGCGACAGGAGGCATGACCTCCTTCTGGAGGAGCTGGGCAATGTCTTCCTGAAAGGCTGACAGAATGTCGATGGACACCATGTCCTCCTGTGAGGCATGGGCTTGGCAAGATGGGTAAAGCCTCAAATTCCAGAGGCAGACCCAACCGACCACTTCGAGGACCCGCCTGTCTGTGGTAACAGTGAATCAAGCAGAAAGGAAGTGGTGGAGCCAACCCTCTAAGAGGTGACCCAGGGAATTCAGGATGGTCTTGTGGGAGGCATCCCCATCCAGTCACTGGGAAGGCTTTGAGACAGAGGAGGGGCTAGCTGAGGAACCAGCAGGACCGCAACCTTCTGCTTACTAGATGACTGAAGCAACTGACTTTGGTTAAGGATGCCAAGCCTGGGGCCTGTTGCCCAGCTGGGGGCTGGGATGGCTTGGCCACAGGAGCAGAGATAAGATAAAAGTGCTTCTTCTTGTGAGCCTTGGAGCTCTTTGGATCCATCTGGGTGGAAGTCACAGAGTCCAAGTGACATCGAACTTCTCAGTGCAAGCAAGGTGCCCCTCGACTCCTGGCCCAAACAAGTCAGTGCCCAAGAAGGGGACATCCACCAACTTGTGCTAGGTATCTGCAGTGAAGGTCAACATCCTCAGCCAAGCCCTGCATCCCACGGCCACCGCAGCAGCCACAGACCGTGTGCAGATGTCGCCAATGTCCATGGGTGTCTGGAGCTGCTGCTTAGCCACTACTCCGCCCTGGTCTCAGACCTGCTTGACTGTGGTCTGCAAGCCTGCAGGGGATGAGGAAGCATCTCATCAAGGGTGCTGAGGAGGGCGTGAGCAAAGTGGACCATTAACAGAGCTGAACTCGCTTGCTGAAGGGCCTAGGGAGGAGGCGGCATAGACCTTCCTGGCCATATGATCCAATTTCTTGGACTCCTTGTTGGGAGGCTTATTCATGTCCCCAACACTGCCTGTACACTGAAAGACCAAGTCACCCACCAGACCACTGGCCAAGGGGTGTTTGGCGAAACCCAACAGGGGACCGCATACTTGCGGGCCACCTGAGCTGATGGCACATGGCAGGAGGCAGGGTGCTGCCAAAGCTCCAGAGTGGGGTCAAGAATGGCCTCAGCGACAGGGGAGACATCTGCAGGGGAGGCACCATAGTCGAGAATCTCAGTAAGGGGGGTATTTAGCCCTTTTCTGGATGGGTTCCATCTGAACACCCGTGGACTCTGAGGTTAAACAAAGCAGGCCCACAAAAGAAGTAGGATCATCCTCTGTTGACAAGTTTTCTCCCAATTCAACATCTAATGCAATAGAGTATAGGGAGGAGCCCTCAGACTCTGAGGACATGTCAAATAAAGACAGGTTAGTCACCTGTAACAGTAGTTCTAGAAGTGGTATATGCTGTTAATCCACACTATCTGGCAGTGCCCTTTCCCTTTAAGATGTGCCGGAAAGTCTTCAAGCTGGCTCCTCCCACCCACCCAGGTGGTAACTCCCTCGGCTCTGCCCCATGATGCCATATCTTGCCCGCTGAAAGCAGTTTGTGCGCCAAACCCAGGGGAGAACAGGTGGGTCTGTGTGGATGGACAACATATACCACTCCTAGAAAGATCAGTTATGCAAAGACTTTTTCCATAACAGTAGATCTTCTAGGAATGTCTCTTGCAGTAAGTCATTACTTCTGGGAGTTCCCGATAGGTGGCGCTCTAGCATGGCAGTCTCTTCTAGCAGTCTCCACACCAGGGACCACCCACACAGCCTCACTTCCTGGGCTAAGCCTATAAAAGTGGGTGGCCCCTGGTAGTCTCCTTTCCCTGCCAGTTTCAGCTTGGGAAGGCAAGGGACCGAGGGGAACAGAGGTACCAAAGCCTCCCACTCCTACATCATAGAATGGCAGGGGGACAGAGGGAGGGAAGGTTCTTACTGCAAGAGACATTCCTAGAAGATCTACTGTTACGGCAAAAGTCTTTGTGTAACTGATCTATCTTCCACAGAATGGTCTCTTGCAGTAAGTCATTACTTCTGGGAGATTCCCAAGCAGTTATATAGCAGTGGGTGGCCAAATATGGCATTCTGCTGTATGTACGATATGGTCTCAGTGGCATGCACTGGAAAAGATAGTAAAATGCTACAATGCAAGGGGTTCTGAGTTAAAACAGGAACCCAAGTGATACGTTTGTGTTAGTGCTACAATGTAGCAAGTTAGTATAGTTTTTTTTTTCTTTCCACGTTCTTTAAGAACTGAGAGAAATGTATCCATTTTTGGCATAAGCAGGTTACATAAGTAGCAGATACTGTAAGATGAAACCATGTATCCATTTACAATGACATATTTCTCTCTCTCTCTCATATATATATTTTTTCATAATATCAGTATATATCCATTCTTTCTCAGCATGTGAGGAGTAGCAGGTTCGTGGGAGGGACACAGAGGTCCAGTGCACGACAGACCTAGAGGCATCCCAACGGAATGACCATAATGGCCTGTAACAGTGATACCTCAAAAAGTGGCTAGATGTATAAGCCTCAGGTTGAAGGGATTCGTATAATTTGGAATCAAAGCCCCAGAAAAAAGGCCTCAGAGGCCTAGAAGAGGAGGCTGGGGCGTAGTCTGGTATTTTTTAATGAGAGGCAGAGGCACCTGATCGGCCTGATGAGCGGCCACAGTTCGGGTTAGATGTGTTCCTTGCCACTTTTTCTTTGCCTCTGAAGTTTCCTCTTTGGTTATAGTAATTTCCAGTTTTATATGAATAATGATACTGAGGACGAAGATTGTGGTACAGATATTGTACTGTCTTTAGTTGTCTGCCTGAGGCTTGTAGATTGTCTAGTATCATTTGTGCCCCTGGACCAAACAAATGGTCACCAGAAAAGGGAGCATTAGCCACTTTATGTTGAATATCAGGTGCTAGCCCTGAGAGTTGGAGCCAGGCCTGACAGTGTATAAGAATACCAACTGCAGAGACTCTAGCCGAGGCATCTGCAATGTGGTATCCAGATCTTAATAAATGTCAAGAGAGGGAAGTAAGCGTATTAATCATTGATGTGAGTTGCTCTTTTTCAGGAGATGTGGGTAATTTACTTATAATGTCTCCTGCAGAGGACCCCACCATACGCTGGAATTTCAGCATATGACCAATGTAGTTAAGTATTCTAATATTTAATGTGTTTAGAGCAAACACTTTCTTCCCCATGTAATCAAACTGTTTAGAGTCTTTTTCCGGAGGTACTGTACCTGTATGTTTAGGTTTGCCAGTGCGGTTGTGAGCGTCTGCACTAACCACTGAATCCGCAGTGTGAGTATTTACTAAATATTGATAATCAAAAGGAGCTTGATAAAGCCTGTGTGCTTTTTTAGGTAGCTCCTGTGCAGCTATGGGTTGACTCCAAGCTTCAATAATTGGTATGAAAGGAGGGACTGCCTGGATAGGTTCTTCCAGTAAGTCCAGATATTCCGCCATATCTTTACTTAATTTATCTTGTTCTGTTGTGGTAAACCCATTGTTTTTTGAATTTGTACCATAATTTCTGGGAATGAGGAGTCATCTGGTGGGGAAATGACCTTTAGTGGGTGTAGTATTTCATCATCCCAGTACGATGGTATAGAATATGGGGACTCGAACCCTGTTCTGGGGAACCATCATAATTTGTGCCTTCGTAAGAATCCAAAATTATACGTGGATCTGATGGATTTTCCTTAGAATATTCATGAGGAGATAGAAATGGTGAGTGTTCTGGCTCTGTACGTGCCTGTTTTGATGGAGGCAGAGACACAGTCTCAGTTTTTTTTGTGTGTGTGTATAATCAAAACCTATGGAATTCAACACTTTATTTCCAGTTTCTTCTATATTTGGCATTTGTGAAGATGGAACTGCCATATAATCGGGTTCTGAGCCCTGTACACATGGAGTCGGAGGGTTGATTTGTGCCTCCCAATAATGTGACCCAGTATGTCTGAGAGTTTTGTTCATCACATACTGGTTTCTGAGCATCCTGCATGAGTGCAAATGAGGCTGGTTCGCCTCTGCGTTCCATAGTATGTGATCCCTTATTTTGTGATGATGCAGCCCCATAAAAATCTTTCAATACATTCTTATAAAATATTTCATGATTTTTTATGGTTAAATTCTTAGAAGGGTCTTCCATAAATGCATTATATGCTGATGAATATGTTATTCTATGATGAAGGGGCTGCTCCATCGATGGGGAGATCAGTGTCATCAACGGGAAGAACAGGAGCATGCCCCAATGTTGTAATGTATCTAATTGATGATGGATAAGTGAAGGCATGCTCAGTCGATGGTGGAAGACTCCTCATCGATGATGGGAAAGCCAATGCATGCTCTGTCGATGGTGGAATGCTCTTTCTTGATGATGGAACATTATGGACATGCTCCATCGACGATGGAAAGTGCTTTGTCGATGAGAATGTGGATATATGCTCCGTCAATGGTGGCATACGTCTCGTCGACAATGGTGGTTTAGGAGCATGTCTTGTCAACGGGAGAGGGAGCCCCATCAACAGGGAAGCAAGTAGAATGTGCTCCATTGATGGAGAGGTGTTCTCATCGATGAGGATATCCTGTGGAGGCCTCTTATTGATGGGGGGAGTGTGCCCAGTCGATGATGAATGTAGTAGGACCTCTATCATCGATGGTGCATGTGGTTTCATCGACAGGGGAGCTGAAGAATGATGTCCCATTGACAAGGAACGTTTCTTTATATGTGAAGTTGAACTTTTATGTTCTTTTGATGAAGCAGTGCCTGCCGTCGATGGGGGGTTAAGACCTGTCGACGAAGAATGTTTTCTTGATGATGCATGTTTAGGAGATATGACTGTTGAAGGGTGGTCAGGCAGAACTTTAGGTGAAGGTGTTTCCTTCCCTATTTTGCTTCTTGAAGAGGACTCTGAAGTTTTGGAGCCCTCTGATCAAGAACAGAGTCTAACAAGGAAATATCCATTGTAAAGCTTTACGTCAAGCACAGGAATATGGTGCCATGTATGAAGCCCAGGCACCCCAAGCTATGGGTTCAATTCACGTCATTGACTGCTGGCAGAAGAGTAAGCTGCTGTCAGAGCTGAAGCCAGCGGGAAAATGAACGGAGACTACCAGGGACCACCCACTTTTATAGGCTCAGCCCAGAAGTGAGGTTGTGTGGGTGGTCCCTGGTGTGGAGACTGTTAGAAGAGACTGCCATGCTACAGCACCACCTATCAGGAACTCCCAGCAGTAATGACTTACTGCAAGAGACCATTCCATAGAAGATTTACTGTTACAGGTTAGTAATCTGTTGTTCTAGGGATGTGGATATGTTCTATCCACACTATCTGGCAGACTCCTAGCAGTTCTCTGGAAGGAGGGAGGCAAGGTGCACACCCTCTACTTAGAGAACAGAGATTTGAGAACTGAGGCCCCAAAACCAGCATTGCAGCGTGACTCGAGGTCAATGTGGTAATGGGAAATAAAGGTGTGTGCTGACCTCCAGGTAGCAGCCCTGCAGATTTTCTAAATAGGGAGATCCCTGGAAGCAGCCACCGAAGCAACGGTATGATGGGTGGAATGGGCCCTTAGCCCTCCAGGAGGCTCCCTATCCACCATCCTATAGTGGAGGTCGATGCAGGAGACAATCCACCTGCCACTCTGCCAGGTGTGGCTTCAGCATAGGTGACAAACAGCTGTCAAACCTCTCCCCAAATACTAGCCGTGCGCTCCTTGTAGTAGGCAAGTGCTCACCATAGGTCCAAAGCATAGGGCGTGTGTTAGGCCTCCAAGGTGTGATTGGTGAAATACACCAGGAGATTAATCATCTGATTAAGGTGAAACTCTGACACAACCTTAACTTCTGGTTGGGGCGCAGGACAACCATGCCCCTGTGGAAGACCAGGTAAGGAGACTCCACCGAAAGCACCCGGAGCTCACTGACCATTCTGGCTGATGTGATAGCCACCAGGAAGGCGGTCTTCCATGACAGGTGTGACATCTCATACCTGTGCATTGGTTCGAATGGCTTGCCCATGATCTTTGCCAAAACCAGCAACACGTCCCACAGTGGCGGTGGTTCATGTACCGGAGAGGAAATGTGGTCAAGGCCCTTAAAAAGACACCAGACCACCTTCTCCTGCACCACCGACTGCTGACCGGCCCATGCCAGGAAAGCAGAGATGGCTGCCAGGTGCACCTTAACAATCATCGAATGAAGGCCTGACAGAAAGGGACCACAGGTAGTCAAAGATGCTAGCCACTGGACAGGACAAAGGGTCCAGCCCCTTCCCCTGACACCAAATGGAGAATCTCTTCCATTTGGAAGTGTAACACTTCCTGGTTGACTCCTTCCAAGAAGCCTCAACTATGGTGAGGACATCTTTGGACCGACCCAAAGCCTAGAACACTAGTTGCTCAGGAACCAGGCAGTCAGGTGCAGGGATTGAAGGTCCAGATGGAATACCTTCCCCTGATTGATGGAAAGCAGGTCCAGGCTTAAGGGAAGATGCCTCAGGAGCCTGTTGCTGAGACTAAGGAGACTGTGGTACCAGAACTGGCGTGGCCAGTCTGGAGCCACCAGGATCACCTGTGCCTTGTCCTTCCTGGCCTTGAGCAGCACCTTGTAGATCAAGGCAAATGTAGGGAAGTCACAGAAGAGGCCTGGGGTCCAGGGCCTCAAGAAGGCATCCCCTACAGCATTCCCTGCTTGGGAAGGAGGGTGGGCACAAAACAGTCTCAGCTTTGTGTTCTCCCTGGAGGCAAACCGGTCCACCTGAGGGGTGACCCACTGGGAGAACAAGCTGTGAACTACCTCTAGGTGGAGGGCCCACTCGTGAGAAGCCTTGCCCACTCAGCTGAGGGTGTCCGCCAGCTGACTGGAGGCTCCTGTCACATGGATGGCTGGGAGATCCACCTCCAGGTTGCACACAAGGGTCCAGACATGGAGAGCTTCCTTGCACAAAGGCAGGAAGTGCATCCTGTCCTGTTTGTTGAGGTAGTACATGATCGTGATGTTAGTCTGCACTTGGACCACCTGACCCCAAATGTGCAGAGTAAATACTGTCAGCACTAGCCAAACTGCCCGTAGCTCTAGCAGGTTGACATGGCATTGGGACTCCTCGGGGAACAAGAGCCCGTGGACTCCATGTTCCCCCAGGTGGGCACCCCAGCCCATGAGAGAGAGATGCAACAGTCGTCAGGATGACCATCGCCTCTGGGTGGAAAAATGGGATCTCTTCCTGCAGACGTACTGGGACTAACTACTACTAGACAGCATCCCACATCCACTGAATCACAGAGACCAGCTGGTCAAAGTGACCCTTGCACTGAGACCATGGGCTGGCCAGATCCCACTGCAGGGAGCACATTCTCCAGCGGGCCCAATGGACTACACTGGTGCAGGCCACCATGTAGCCCAGCAAGCGCAGGAAGTACCAGGCAGGGCACAATTGCCCAACCCGAAATGATCAGGCACAGGAGGAGAGAGCCTCCACCCTGTCTGCTGGGAACCAGGCTCTGGCTCTGCAAAAGTCGAACTCCACCTCAAGGAAGTTGATCGCCTGCAAGGGTACAAGTTCTGATGTGGCCTTGTTCACCAGGAGGCCAAGTCTTATGCAGGTCTGGTGGGTCAGGTCTCTGGCCTGCTCCATCTCCTGCCTGGAGGGACCTGCTATCAGCCAGTCATCCAGGTAGGGATAAACCCAGACCCCACGGCACCGCAGGTAAGCCACCACCACTGTGAGGCACTTGATGAAGACCCTGGAGGCTGAGGAGAGGCCAAAGGAAGGGCATGGCCTGGAACTTGTAGAGGGTTCCCTTGGCTCAAAAGTGGAGGAAACTTCACTGAGATGGACGGATCGGGATGTGAAAGAATGAGTCTTGAAGATCCAGGGAGCAAACCACATGTTTCGCTCTAGAGGTGGTATAATCTGAGACAGAGTTACCATCCTGAATGTGCTCAATCTGAGGAACTTGCTCAGGTCGCACAGATATAGAACGGGGCACTAGCCCCCTGTCCACTTTGGCACCAGGAAATACCTTGAGACACATCCTGGGTGTTCAATTTTTTTTTTTTTTTTTTAAATTATTTGGTAATCTGGATACAACCTTTGAGTATACACTCTTTTACAAAGGTTCCACTTCAGGATGTAAAACAGCAGAGACATAACAAAAACTTGACAGTTAACACAAAACATAAGATTGCTATGTAATACAGAAATAGATAATACATTTGAGTAACCTAGACAACTGAAATTAAACAGCGGGAGGAGATTCCCAATTAGACACATACGGCATAGCTGCCCAAGGGGGGTCTGTCAAGGTAGAGCAACGGAAAGGGTAGGAGAAAGATAGGGGGAAGAGTGCGAATGAGGTTTCCCAATTAGTAACGTACGGCATGGCTGCCCAAGGGGGGCCTGTCAAAGCAGAGTATCGGAAAAGTTAGGAGAAAGAAAGGGGGGGAGGGAAGAGTGCGAATGAGGGGTAGATTAGAGAGCGAGAGAGAACCTAATATTCTTCAGGTGAAGCTACCTCTGGCTGGAAGCTGCAACACTGGACTTAGGATTTGCAAGAAAGCAACTTGTGCTCAAAACAGAGGGAGGTGAACCTTACAATTTACAATTGTCTTTGGTTTGTAGCAGATTCCTTAGGAAAGTTAATATTCTTCAGGTGGAGGCTACTTCTAACTGAAAGGTGAAATAAGGAACTTGGAATTATCAGAAAAGGCAGTCTTTCAATCAACAGAGGGAGGTGAACCTTGCTTTACTTTTGTTACAATTGTTAAGATTTTCATTGCAGGAAGAGTTTAAACCCAGAGGGACTGAATACTGTTTACTGTGTCTGTCCTTGTGCACAGCTGACGTGTTTTGGGGCTGACTGCTTTCAGAGCACAAGTCACCAGGCAGTTTTGGGGCTGGGGAGGTTTACCTGTGTCTGTCTTGGATGTTGAGATTTTTCTCTGTTTGATTAGCAGGGTATTTTCTCTGTCAAATTGTCGTGTAGGGCATCTTGCTGACAGGAAGGCACTCATCGCAGCGGTAGGTCAGAGCTTTTAGCAGACTGTTTCGTGAGGGCACAGTTTAGGCCCAAACCCTTCCCACCCTCACCCCCCAGAAATAGTTCCTTTATACCTGGGGTTCTGACATCATTTCCTGAAGAGGGCAAGGTGCATATCACTGTCATTTCCTCTCTAGCACTGACAATATAAGCATACACATTACATAATATATATATTTCTATATAACAAACCAATCACACACACAAACAAAAAAAACAAAAAACAAGAAGGTAGACAGACATGTGGGGAGTAGTGCAATGTAATGGCTGTGGGGCAGCAGTCTTCCGGGAGTCTTTCTGGAGGCTGAGATGCTGCCCTGTTTGCAGACAACTTTCTGCCCTGAGGGAGGAAGTTGCCAGTCTTCAGGCCACACTGGACAGTAGTAACAGAACCTTTCCCCAGGCTGCACTGGACAGTAGTAAGGGAACCTCCCCCATCCTGGGATCATCAGAGCCACCACCACTACCTCAGAGGTTGCGAAGAAAGCACAGCAGCTGGACCACAGAGGGCTCACGGAGGGTAAGGGTGGTGGAACAGAGGCACACCCAGTCAGTTGTTCCACTCCACAATCCATGCACCATTCTGGGGGAGCACAGTTTCCCTATGGATGTACCCACAAAGGAGACTAAGGAAGTTGCAGACAACTGTCACAAGGGAGGCCCTCAGGAAGGAGGGAAAGGAAGCAGCTCCTGGTGGGGGACTCAGTTATTAGGGGGACAGAACTGGGGGGAGCAGGGAAAACTGAAGTAAGGTGCCTGCCTGGTGCCAAGGCTTGGAGGGACAGGAAGCGCATCCTTAGGATCACGAGAACAGTTGCACGGGAGCCTGAGCTGGACGTCATTGTCCACCTAGGGACAAATGACTTGGCTCATCATGAGATCATAGCAGTGCAGAAGGACTTTGTAGAGTTGGGAAGGGGTCTAAGACAAGTAGCACACACAGTGTCCTTCTCAGAGGTGCTGCCTGTCAGTGGCATGGCTGAGGCAAGGGTACTTTGTACCATGCAGTTTAACGAATGGTTGAAAAAATGGTGCAGAGCACAGGGGTTTGGCTTCATTGGGGACTGCGGTTCCACCTGGAGGGACACCAGCCTATACTGGCAGGATGGTCTGCATCTGTCCAGGAAGGGAACAAGTCTTTTGGGCAATTGGTTTAAATGCTTCATTGGCAAGCTTTTAAACTAGTCAAGGGGAAAATCAGCAGCAGGAAAATCCCAGCCTCCCCCTATAAAACAGGGTACTAAATGAGAAAAAGACCAAGGTAGAAAGGTCAGTGGGGGATGCTGCTACAGAAGGTAAAGCCATCAAAAAATGGAGAGCAATGAGTACCAATGCCCACAGCCTGTGTAACAAGCTTCCTGAATTAGTTGCCTTGATGGAGGAGGAACATCTGGATATCGTGGCAGTCACAAAAACATGGTACACACAGAACCATGACTGGGACGTAAACATACCAGGATACACTATCTACAGGATAGACAGGGAGGGTAAAAGAAGAGGAGGAGTAACTCTCTACATAAGGGAAGGAATCAAAGCAACAGAACAAAAGGGTAAACAGGGAGGAGGAGAAGCAGCACTGTGGGTCAATTTGGAGACAGGCAATGGCACCACAATCCGCACAGAGGTTGTATGCAGACCCTCCTCTTAGGGGGAGGAAATGGACAAGGAAATTATAGAAAGTATACTTAGAATGGCAGAAAAAGGGGAGATATTGCTGATGGGTGATCTGAATATACCAGATGTTAACTGGAGTGCAGTTGCAGCAACCACTTCTAAGAGTGGGGTTATTCTAGATGCCCTACAGGGGGCATGTTTAGGACAACTAGTATTGGAACCCACTCGAGAGGGAGCAATCTTAGATCTGGTTCTCTCAAATGGATATGGAGAGAGGATCACAGATGTAGAAGTGGGTAGCCATCTGGGAACTAGACCATCAAACAGTATGATTCACAAAAACACAGTAATAGAAAACAAGCTACACAAAGGCAAAAGTACTGGACTTCAGGAGGGCTGACTTTATTAAAATGGGTGAGTGCTTAAGGAATGCACAACAAATGGGCAGGAAGGAGGTGAAGAACAATGGGAATAATAAAAACTGCCATCACAGAGGTAACAAGCCTTTGTGTGAAGCAAATAAACAAAACAAAACAATGTAAGAAACCACTATGGTTCTCAAAGGAGGTGGCAGTGAAGGTTTAAGAGAAAAAGAAAGCATTCAGAAAGTACAAGGAATCACAGAAGGAGCAGGACAGAGCATTGCATCAGTTAAAGCAAAAGGAAGCTGGGAAGGCAGTCAGAAGAGCAAAGGCCCAAACCAAGGAAAAGATAGCCAACTCAGTTAAGAAGAGGGATAAAACCTTTTTAGGTATATCAGGAGCAAGGATATCAGGAGGGATAGTGAGGCTAATAAAGGGGGTGAAAGGCAGAGATACCAAACAAATATTTTGCTCAGTATTTACAAATGAAGAGGGGAGGTATCTAAAACAAACAATAGAAACACTCTGGATACAGAAGTTGATACCAGCCCATTTATAGAAGAAAGGGTTCTGAAAGAACTCTTAAAACTGAAGGTGGACAAAGCAATGGGGCCTGATGGGATTCATCCCAGAATTCTAAAAGAACTAAGGGTAGAACTAGTGACACCACTGACTACCCTCTTTAACAAATCATGGGAGGATGAGGCAGTACCTGAGGATTGGAGGAGGGCAGATGCGATTCACCTTCACAAAAGTGGGAGCAGGGCAGAAGAAGGAAACCACAGACCTGTTAGTTTAACCTCAGTGATACAGAAAATGATGGAATCACTTCTGAAGGAAAGAACTGTCGAGTACCTAGAGGCCAGAGGGGCACAGGACCCAAGGCACCATGGATTCACAGTGGGAAGGTCATGCTAGACGAATCTAATAGATTTCTTTGACTGGGTGACCAAAGTAGTAGATCAGCGAGGGGCTGTGGACATGGCCTACCTACAGTTTAGCAAGGCATTTGACACAGTCCCACACAAAAGATCAGTATACAAGTTAGCCAGCCTGGGAGTGGGTCCCAAGTTGATAGCCTGGGTAAAGAATTGGCTGGAGAATAGGACACAGAGGGTAATAGTAAATGGAATCCACCCTGAAGAAAGGGGAGTTACTAGTGGGGTACCGCAGGGTTCAGTATTATGACCAGTCCTCTTCAATGTCTTTATAGGCGACACTGCAGACGGACTGGAAGGAAAAGTATGTCTCTTTGCAGATGACACAAAGACCTGCAACAGAGTTGATGCACAAGGTGGGGTGGAAAGGATGAGAAGGGACTTGGCAAGGTTAGAGGACTGGTCAAATGTAAGGCAGCTTAGATTCAATGCTAAGAAGTGAAAGGTAATGCACCTGGGAAACAAAAACCCAGGGAACAGTACACAATGGAGGGTGAGATACTAACAACAACAAAAATGGAAAGGGACCTGGGGGTAGTCATATCAGAGGACTTAAAGGTGGGCAAGCAATGTGAGAGGGCAGTAAGGAGGGCTGGGGGGATACTGGGATGCATAGGGAGAGGCATCACCCCTAGAAAACAGGAAGTTGTTATCCCTCTGTACAGACAGCTGGTGAGACCCCATCTGGAGTACTGCATGCAGTTCTGAAGACCCAATCTCCACAAGGACATAGACAGGATGGAAGCTGTCCAGAGGAGGGCAACTCAAATGGTGCACGGTCTGCAATCAGAAGACATATGAAGAGAGACTAAAGGAGCTTAATATGTATAGCCTCGAGGAAAGGAAGGAGAGGGACATGATGAAACTTTCAAGTACCTTAAGGGAATCAACAAAGTCCAAGAGGGTAACATCTTTCAAAAGAGGTGTGCAAGAACAAGGGGGCACAATTTGAAGATGGGGGTGGCTCAGAGGTAATGTAAGGAAGCATTTTTTCACAGAGAGGGTTGTGTATGCATGGAACGGCCTTCTGGAGGAGGCTGTGGAGTCAAAAAACAGTGGTTGAATTCAAGCATGCATGGGACAGTCATAAGGCAATTCTAGGGTTGGGGGTAGAAAGAAGTAGGCTGCTGATTAACTAGGATCTGCAGCTTATCCATTAGGTAGGGAAATGGGCAGAGTGGGCGCGCCAAGCAGTCCTTATCTGCCATCAAATTCTATGTTTCTATGAGAGAGAGGGTTTGGGAGAATGAGAATATTTGGGGAGAGTGGGTGGAAAGGGAGGTGTTGGGGAGTATGGATGGGATGGAGCTGGGGGTGGCAAAGGATGGCAGGTGGGGGTCCAGGCAGGTAAAACAGGAGGAAAACTCAGACTGACGAGGGGGGTATCCAGGTTGAAGATATGGATTCAGGTAAGGCAGTCCTGGCAGTTCTGGAGGATCTGTGACAGGAACCATAACCTCCTTGTGGAGGAACTGGGCTGTGTTGTCTCTTAGAGCTGACAGCTTGTCTGCAGAAACCAAGTCCTCCCATGGGGCACAGACTCTGCAAGGAGGGTACTGCTCAAACTCTAAAGGCAGACCCTAAAACACCACTTCTAGAACCCACCTGTCCATGGTGACAGCAGACCAGGTAGAAAGGAAGTGTTGGAGATGGCTTCCCATGGGAGGACCCACAGGAGGTGTACCAAACATAAGGGAGGCACCCCTCATCCCGTCACTGGGCAGGCGAGGAGGAGGAGGAGGAGGAGGAGGAGGAGGCCGGCTGAGGAGCCACTGGAGCCTCTCCTGGCTGATGGAAAACCGAGGTCACTGACTTGGGCAGAGGTTGCCAAGCCTGAGCCTGCTGGCCAGACAGTTGCTGGGCTTGCTTGGCTGCAGGAGTGGAGGTGGACCAAAAGGGCTTTTGTTTCTGATACAGACCTTCTGGGCAGATGCCAGAGTGCCCAGCAGGGCATGACAGAAGTGGGCCATGAGGAGAGCTAAGCTTGCCTGGCAGAGGCCAAGCGAGAAAGCAGCACAGACCTTCTTGGCCGCATGGTCCAACTTCTTGGACTCCTTATCAGATGGCTTGTCAACATCCTCGGTGTTGCTGGAGTGCTGGAACACAGTCTGCACCAACCCCTCGATCAAGGGGTGCTCTGCGAATCCTGAAAGGGATACAGTGGGCACCACATACTTGCGGGCCATCCAGGCAGAAGGCACAGGGCACAAAGCAGGGTGCTGCCAGAGCTCCAAGGCAGGACCAAGAATTACTTCTGCCACCAGGGAAGCCTCCGTTAGACAGTCCCCCCATGGTTGAGGATCTTGGTCAACGGGTAATGAGCCCATTTCAGGACAGGCTCCATCTTGTTATCCATTGACTTGGAGATCAAACAGAGGAGGCCCATGAAAGATGATGGACCTTGGTCGATCAAGAGATCCCTCATGGACTCCATGTTGACTGGACAGGAGTGCAGGGAGGAACCCTCGGACTCTGAGGAGTCATCAAAGAGCGGTCAACTGCCGGAGTCCCCGCTGAACCTCCACAGATGATCGGGGTGACGGTGACCAACAGCCAATGGGGAAGCCTCTTCACTGGCCAAGACTCCTTAGTTGGACCACTGACCATCAGCTGTTTAGGTAGCAGTTCCACCACAATCGGGGGGAGAAGCCAGAGTCAGACGAATCGGGACCATCTTAATTGAATCAGTTGGCGGAGTGGACGTCAGCCTTTCGGGCAACAGTCAGTGATGGCCAGTGTAGAAACTGGGGTTGGTTTGGTGCTGGCAAACACCAACTGTTGCCACATCAAGTCGACGCAACTTTTGTCAAAGCCTCTTCTCACCCAAGAAGGATGAGGGCAAAGAGTAGTGGCAGCGCTACTTCCCGTGGTGCAGAGAGCTGGAGCACCGATGATGGCGAGACCAGCTCGACCAACAGGAATAAGACTGAGATCACGAACCGGCCACGGGGGGGGGGGGGGCATCAGTAGGGCTCAGATGGGGTTAATGATTGCCAAGGCTCCTCCTGGTCAGGGACCAAAGGTGGAGGGTCAGTGGACTGATCTGTCTCTCTCAATGGTCTGTGTCAGGACCAGGGTCCTAGACAAGGAAATATCTGCCTCTTCGGTCGACAACTGGTTGGTCAGCTCAAGAAAAATCTCAGCTGGGACTTTGATCAGCATTTCGGCCGATAGGCCCGACGGAGTTACCGTAGAGCCAGTGGCCAAAGCTGAAGATTCGACCAAAGTCAAATCCAGAGAAGCGCAGGAATTGGAGGCCCTTGACTGAGAGCACTCCCGATCCCATGATCAATGACGAGCAGTTTCTTTCTTAGACTCTTTTTTTCAGATTTGCCGGTGGGTCCCTGACCAAAGGTCGGCAAAGACTGGCACAGTTCCTTGAAGGAGCCCGTAAAAGTCAAGCCCAGGTGAAGCGGCATGAAGGCAGAAGCTGAGGAGGAATGGGCCGCGACCTGAGATGCCTCCTCTTCGAAGGCCGCATGCTCCTGGGCGGACCCTGCAGCCACGAAGGCCACCCAACAGGCATCCTTGGATTTGACTGGTGGGTTCTGTTGTGCCGTGCAGCCCAGTTTCAGCCAGGCGAGATGGTTCTCCAGGATGATTCCATTTTTCTTGTACCCCGGTGTACAGGGCATCCTTCTGGGGTACTTAATGGGCTATGGCCTCATTCCCTGCCTGAACCCCCACTGCCAGGATCCCGCCACCCAAAGAGCCCAGGTCAGACCCAGTCCCCCGACAACTGGGTACCCTCGGGAGAGGGTTTGCCCATTCTTTGTGACCTTGCAGACTCAAGGGGCCTACCTGGCTGTTGGGTCGGCACCTGGGGATGATCCTGGTGCACTGGGCTGGTGTTGAGATGTGGGCTGTGCAGCTGAAGTCCCCATCATCTCCGCTGGCCTCCAGTGGGAGTTTTGGATTATGTCCTTCTGCCCACTACTTTGTGCCAGCTGTTCTACAGTACCCCTGATCTCCATCAGGGGCCACTGGGATGCCAAGCTGCCCTTTATCCCTCCCCCCAGGAGAGGAGAGCTGTCCACTGGATGCTTCATCCTCTCACTCCCCTGCTGACTCCCAGCAACCTGAGTCTGCTCCCGAACTCGGGTTGCCAGTATGGCGTCCAGCGCCTCAACCCTCAGTGCCAGCGGGCCGGCAAATGGTCCCCCAGGATGGACAGGTGAAACAAATGGCAAAAGTCGCAGGCCTGGGGATCATGGTCATGCCCCAGGCAGTAGACTCAAGTGGTGTGCAGGTCGGTCCTGGACATCTTCTGCCCACAAAGGCACCGGCGGAACCTGGGAGTGGACTTATCGGGTCCACTGCCTAAGTCTCTGCTGACCCTATGGGGTCAGTCAAGCGCCATTGTGACTGACAGTTGATGGGGAAGCCCTGAAGCAGTGTGGGCATCCTTAGGAGGAAGGCCTTCCTTCGGCTATTTAGGCGGCAGCTCCACCAGGATAGGTGGAGTGGGTGGGGGAGGCCAAGCCGGTGAAATGATGACTGTTTCAATAAATTGTTTTACGGAGTTATTTACTGTTTGTGCTGGGCATCTTTTTTGTTTTGATGCAAGTGCTACATTACACAGCTGCATCAGTTACTCAGCCCTGGCAACACACAGTGTGAGAGTGTGTGTGTGTGTGTGTGTGTGCATGTGTTTTTGAGTCACCTATTCTAGGGCCACTGCACTCAGGCCTGTGCCAACAACTGTAAGAGCCCCCCCTGCAAAATATTTTGTGGAGCCCACCTCCCCACCAGTACACGTAAAATAACCATTGGCACATATCAAATTTTTATAGCGTAAGTTTTATTGCATCACTCCTGCAAAGCATGCATAGTTTGTCCATGGTGCCCCCCAAAATCCCCCATGCTAACACCACGATCAAAGAACTGAACAATGCAATTTGTTCCTGCTCCTCCTAGGGACACCAGCATCAAGATTAGATATTTTGAGTAATGGGCCCTATTGCTTCTTTGTTCTGTACTCCTCCCTCCCCCAGACAATGTGAAACTGGAGTTGGAATCTTCTTACACCACTGCTGAAGAACCCAATTTCAAATGGATACGCAACTTCCAAAGAGAAAGTTGCAAGTTTGTCTGTGAGAAAATGTTTTTTTAATGCTGACCTGAGGCAGTGGGCCACCTAACAGTGCATGCCCTACTGCAACCACAGCTCTTGCACCCCCCTGGTCACTGCCCTGACTGCACTAGCCCTGCGGGAAACATCCTTTGAATAAACTATGAAGACCATGAAAGGACCCCAAGGAGAGGAGGAATCCTTCCTATGCAACAAGGCTGAGCAGTGATGTACCTTGTCCTGGAGGCATCAGATTTTCAATTAAATGAAGTAAGAGTTCAGGGAGCTTTTGTAGAAGGAGGGGTACTGTTGGGGGGGGGGGTTGATAATGTACTAAATATTTTCTTTAATACACAGAATATCTAGTCATCAGATCTGAATATTATAATATTCAAGGTATTCATAAATGTTGGATTTGGTGCACATTCCTAATGCTGGGTGGGTGCCTTGGAAGAACTGGGCTAAGATGTGTGTATGTTACTTTTAAGAGGGGTGGAGGGCAGTAGACATGTTGGATCTGACCTGGGGTTTATCTAATAGGCTGGGTGATATCTACTGATGGTAGCATTCTGAATATGTTTTTTCTAGAGGATGTTGTTTGGTAATTATAAACTTTTTTTTGTGGGGGGAGGAATTCGAAGATCAGGAAAGAGCATCAGAGGTCAGAAGGATATTTCTTCTTGGAGTCGTAGGGGAAGACCTACAAGAAGGAGAATTTAGAACATGGCTCACCTGTTGAAGTGGTGTGTTTTATAATCCCTAAAATGCCTTAGAGACTATCTAAAACCCCAGAGTTTCTGGAGACCTAACCAAATCCCCAAAGAAAATGAAAACTTGTCAGCTATGTTCGCGGCCACACTGTCTGACTGCCAAGTGATCTGGTGAATCTCCCACCAACTCCCCCATAAACTGTATGGCTTGGGAGTCCACTGGTTCCCTTTCTTACCCTTGCACATGCCCTTACCAGGTGTTCCAGTGGTTTCCCACAAACATGTCCTGATATCTTGGCTTTTGCACACACAGTGCACCCTCAGGACACAGTTGCATGTACCTAGATCTGCAGGGGCTGTCATCTGTTTGAGCTTGGAGCCCCCACTCCTTCCCCGACTACCCTCAAGGACCTGTGTAGGCACTCAGGAAGGAACTACTACCCTCAATAATCATGGCTCAACAAGGCCACAAAGCATTGGCTAGTGAAAGTGGTTCCCAAGACTATTTTGTACTCGTCAGTGCAAATGACTATCTGATCCTTGCATGATGGATCAAAGGTTGTTGTGCTGGCAATCATTAGAAACATGCCCAAGCACCACACTGACACAGCCACACAATGGATACAGCACACATACTTGAAGAATGTGCTGAGGTTGAGAGGACTGTTTGAACCCACTGGGGAATGTTATTTGTATTGCAATTGCAATGTATGTGCAGTATTTATTGACTGGTTTATTTATTTATTTTTTTATTTACAGTCAGTTCCAGCTATGTGCCTTTTGGTTACATGCACATTTCGGATATGTGCAGAAAACGTTCCCGATTCCCTGCCTATCTCCTTAATAATAACCATTTTGGTTATGTGCACACGATTCTCCGCTTGTGTGGCTTTTTTAGGGCAGCAGTGGGTGGAGCCATGCAGACCTCTTGCTTTGAGAAAAGGACTCCCGCATTCCTTACAAACGCACAACATGCTGGAGTGACAAAAAAATCACCTCCCCATCTGTGAAACACTCCGCTCTCGCACTATGTTTTTTCCCTTTTCAGCGGTCTGTGACTGCTGAAGTACATAACCCACCTGACCCTACCTCTCAGCACCCCGAAACATAAAAGTGACACTGGGGTGCCTAATCCACCAGTGTCTCAATCACAACTCTTCTCACTGCCATGTCCCCACCTCGTCCACTACCACTCATGCACGGTTATTGGTTTTCTTGTTTTTATTACTTTCTTTCCCCCACCCAACCCTCCCTCTCTGCACCCATTACCCTCCCCCACCAGAAATGCAACAGTGGCACTGGGGTGCCCAATCCCAGTTTTGGGAATCCTCCAATTTTTAATCGAGTAAAAAATAAAAAATAGTCCATTGATGTCTTTTTGTGGCCATTGCACCCCCACCCTGACCCTCCCACTCAGCACCCACTACCATGCACCCCAGTCCTTACTTACCCATTGGGGGTCCAATGCCGTAATTCTCTCTGGACCGCAGACATGTCTTCACTCTTCAAAGCCGGACCATGAACTGAACAAACAGGTACGTGATTCAATGTATTTCAGTGGTGTTTTGAACTTACTGGCATGACTTAGCAAAGTTTTTTTTTTTTTTTTAAATTTTTCCTCCCCCCCACCTAGAGCCTCCTTTCAACACTCACCATCCAACCCCCCCTCCAGAACATAACAGTGGCACTGGGGGGGGCCCAATTCCTCAGTGCAAGAATCCTCTTTTTTTAAATCTTCAAAACCGGACCACAAACTGAACAAACAGGCATGCGATTCAATGTAATTCAATGGTGTTTTGAACTTACTGGCATGACTTGGCCATGTTATAATTTTATTTATTTATTTTTTTTAACTTTCTTCCCCCCACCCGATCCTCCCTCTCAGCACTCACCAACCCACTCCCCCCCCCCAAGAAACATAACAGTGGCACTGGGGGGTGCCCAATCCCCTAGTGCAGGACTCCTCCATTTTTAATTTTTTTTAATACAGGATTTAAAAAAGTCCATTACTGTTTTTTGTGGCCACTGCACTCCCCCTACCCGACTCCTCCCACTCAGCAGCACCCATCACCTCGCTCCCCCTCAAGCCCTTATTAGCCCTCGGGGGTCCAACACCGTAATCCTCCCCGGACCGCAGACACATCTTCATTCTTCAAAGATGGACCACAAACTGAACAAACAGGTATGCGATTCAATTCACTGCAATGGTGTTTTGAACTTACTGGCATAACTTGGCCATTTTTTCATATTTTTGGCCCAAATTTTCAACATGCCCTTCTTGGGACCTGACCCCCTGAACAACTGAGCTGTCATAAGGCAAATCTGTCCTGAAAGGTGATGTTGTGGTCCTTGCACGAAATCACCTTTCAGACAGGACTACGAAAATATTCTTTGCCCTTGTTCATTAGGTGGGGTCATAAGAAAGCTATTTTGAAAATTTGGTGTAAAATATATATATAAGTTATGAGCCTATACATAAGTTTGTGAATGCAGGTTTGTAATTTTGGTAATTTTCAATATTTTGACCCCAAATTTACTACATAGCCATTTCTTTACAGCACCTCATGAATGTGACAGCTGCCATTTTTCATATCTGGCCCAAAACGTGTTTTTGCATCACGAAAGTCGATTACGCAGTACCTGCATGAAATCACTTTTCAGGCAGGAGTTGAACATTTACTCTGCCCTTCTTCACGAGACAGGGTCATAACAAGGCCAGGTTGAAAATTTGGTGTACAAATATTATAAAACAAATTTATGATCCTACGTTGCATTTTCCTAACTTTGGTAATTTTCAATATTTTTACCCCAAATTCCTCCCATGTAGCCCTATTGGCTCTGGCCAGACTTTGTTTTGGTCTCATGACAACAGCTAATCACCCTCGAATGGATGCTAACAAGCCGATTATTGGTGATTAGCAGTCATAAATAAGTGAGGCAGTACTCATTAATCCTTAAACATTAACAATGGAGCCGAAGCTTACCAGGAAGGTGTTGTCTCTAGAGGAGAAAGTTAAGTTGCTGGAGTGATCTGCCACCACAAGTTGCAAAGAATTAGTCACTAAATTTGAAGTGAACATCTCCTGTATTGGCAAAATAATTCAGAGCCATGAATCAGTTCTTGCTGACTGGGGGAGTGGATGTCCTACATCTTGAAAAAGAAAGTGGGACGGCAAGGATGCCCACGTTGAAGACACACTGCTCTGATGGTTTTCTGCTGCCCATGACTGTGGGATTCCACTCTCCAGCACTGTACTCTTTTAAAAAGCTAAGAGCCTGTTGGTTGGAATAGGACTCAATTTCAAAACGACCTTAACAGTAGAGTTTATTTATATGGGGCATCCTTCCCCATAAGCTCAGCGCCCTTACAGCAGGAGTACAAAACATACAACAGTACAGAGCGGTCAGAAATTAAATACAAAGAAATTAAATGAGATACATAAAATTATCCAAAAACCCATTAAAAATCTAAAAACAGACTGATTTCTGAGCTGTTTAGTGTGGTTGTCAAGGCGGTGCGGAAGGACCATCATTTGATCAGCTACTGGAGGGTTCATGACGAGCGGGCAGATGCTGATCAGCTGGATGCTGATGAATGGATTTGGAATAGGCTGCCTACACTGTTGGTAGACTTTGCAGTGAAAGACATTTTTAATGCAGCCAAGACTGCGTTATTTTTCCAATCAACACCTAATGTCATTTTGTCTTTTAGAAAAGAACACTTGTCGGGACACAAGAAAGCAAGACAGTATATCTCCATTATGGTGTGCGCTAATAGTGATGACTCTTTGAGAAAATGAAATTGCTGCTGGCGGGGGGAAAAAAAAAAAAAAGGCTTCAATGACATCAATACTGAAGCACTCCCAGCAGAGTATACATCCAACTCAAACGCATGGATGACATGCAAAATCTTTCATGACTGGCTGGAAAACAATGAAGTTGCAGCATAGAACAGTAGCAATGCTGGCTGACCCCAAATTAGTTACATACAATAAGTGAAAAAATTCACAATAATTACAGAGCAGAGACATTAGACAATACCCACTGCAAGAAGATAAATAGCAGAGGAGTAATCATACAGACAAGATACAATGGATTAGTTACATCAGAGCACAGTGAAGTATTGTTTTAGGATTACAGTTACAGCAACGCATTGTTCATAAAAAAATGTAACTGGAGAGGTACAGGCTCCATCAGGAGGATGATGGTCAGCTAGGTTAATCCCTGAAACAGAGTTTAGCTGAAGATGCAGAAAGTCAGCGTTTGCACTTGCAGTGGTTCACCCCAGTGTTTACGCATTGAACCTCTTTTTGAGTGGGGCAGTTTAGAATCTCACAGAGAGGTGTGTTCCATAGAGAAGGGGCAATGAATGAGAAGGATCGCCTACCAAATGCTGACCATACCATAGGGATTTCAAGTAATGGGCACACAGTTGATCGCAGAAGCCTTGTATCTTGCTTAAGCTTGAATATTCCCATAAGGTTGAGGGGGGAGAGTTCACAAGTCTGAAGGTTAGGCAGTACACTGGATATTGCAGTCTTGTGTCAATTAGGGACAACCAAGAGCTGCAAACACTCTGCAGTGGTGGTCCCTGGTTTGGGCACCAGCTTCAAAGCATTCAACTCTATAATAGTGTTTTTAGCTTGCATAGCTCGGAGTCTCGAATAGACTGTAGGAAGGGGCGCCATAAAAGAGTACCGGCATCAGGGTGTTGCTAGCAATGGCCAGGCAAGCCTCCCCTAGAAAGACAGGAGAAATGCCTGTAGAGGAGGCCAAGCTTCTGACGCAGTGTTCCGACTATGGCATCCACATGTGGTGAAAAAGTCATGTTTTGGTCAGAGACAACCCCAAGGTCACTGAGTGACTACACCACTTCAAGTTGAGTGCCACCAGTGGTGGACACCTTGAGTAGGTGAGGTCTCTCAATGCCCGGCCTACTGTGTCCACAGAGCATGGCTTTAGTTTTGTTTTTTTAACACTGAGGACAAGTTTGTCACGAACCAGTTTTCTAGTTGCTGGAGTCACTCTCCAGGTTACTGTTTATCCAGTTGATGTCTGCAGGAGATCTACACAAAATAGCATCATCTGCACAGAGTTGTAACATAGCCCCTCCACAGTTATGGGGTATGTCATTTATAAATAGGAAAAATAGGAGGGGACCAAGAATAGTGCCTTGTAGTACAAAAACAGTTATTACCCTAAGATCTTTACCACACTGCCACTTAACACTGTTTCTGGTCGGTCAGGTAGTTGTGAAACCAGAGGCAGGAGAGGTCATTTAGCCCAATTAGCATTAGTTTGGCCAACAGTAGGTCATGACTGACCAAGCTGATCACCTTGGTAAGGTAAACAAAAACTGCACCCATAGTTATGCCATTCTCCATGGCACTGAGGATGTTAGATCTCACACATACCAGTGCGTTGTCAGTACCATGGTTCTTGTGAAAACCATGCTGGACATTAGTAAAGGAGTGACTGTACTCCATGTAGGCCTGAAGTCAGTCATACAACACCCTTGTCTAGATTTTAGCAAGTGTGCAGAGAAGTAAGATGTGTTTATAGTTTTCAATCATTTCTTTCGGCCCACTTTTGTGGCTAGGAACCACCAATGCCACTTTTCATTTTTCAGGGACAACATCTAGGAGAAGAGATTTATTGATAAGATATTTGAAGGTGGTGGTGATTATAGTGGCCAAAATTTTGATGAATTTGGGTTCCATGTTCTCAAATCCAGAGGCTCCTTCATTTTTTTATACCTCTAAGGTGCTTGAGAACTTCTTCCTGGACACTAGTCTAAAATGAAAGTTAGGTAGAGGTTCAGGGGTGGGTGGCTGGCAAGAAAGTAGGAGCCTATAGGATTAGCCCCGTAAGGGGATCTTAAACTGATCCAACTCCGTGAAGAATGTATTAAGCTCTGTTGCAGTGGATATAGTGTCTGAAAGGATTTGTCCATTAACTATAATTTCACAAGATGTGTTGGATCTGCCTTTAAGTAGACAGTTTATCACAGTCCAAATATTTCTTGGATTGGACAGCTTTTTAGTCTGGAGGGACTTTAGGCAAGTCCTTGTGGCACTTTTTACACTAGATCTGCAGGCATTTCTCAGATTTCTCTAGGTATACCAATCAAATCCAAGATGGCGGCCACGCTGGGTTAGCCATCATCGCATCAAGAGTAACACCGTCATTTTTAGCCTATTTGTTCTATGCATTTTATGTTTTTATCATAAGTTTCTATGTTTTTTGTGAGTTTACCTCACCGGTTAGTCTATTTGTCGCCAGAGATCTTTTGGAGGTTTCTTTTTCAGGAATTTGGTGGCATGGCTTCCTCCGGTGCACTCTCAGTGGAGTCACTTCGTGGAATCGGTTGGAGTTTCTGCCTGTCGCCGCTTGTTGCTGGCGTTGTGGACTTGTGGTGCCAGTGTTTTCATCGACCTTTTTTCCTGCCCTAAATTGTGGTTTGTCCTGCCTGCTGGTGTCCCCTGAGGTTGTGCCCGAGTTTGGAGAGCTAGTGTCTTTCTCTGGCTGGCACTCGGAGAAAGGAGATCTCTTGCTGTGGGGAATTGCGGAATGTGAGTGGCCTGTTAGAACATCAATGTCACTTTTGCACCAGCTGAATTGTCGGGTGGAACCTATCGGAGTGAACACCTTATCAGGGAGTACTGGTTGGAATTAGGTTTTTTACCCTGGAAGCATGGATGTGAGGTCGTCAGATGAGGAGTTTCCTATTTGCCCATGCAGAGCACATTGAGGAGGCTTCTGGATTTCTAAGCACAAGATCTGTTTTAGTTATTTATTTATTTATTAAATTTTGGTGACCGGGTAAGCCCACTGGGCCCCAGAGGTCCCTTTTTCAGGGGCGACACAGGATTACATTGCAAGGGTAAATAACAGTCCAAATGACAAGTTATGCCATATGATACAGATTATAAAATAGTATACAGACAGCTGGTTACATAAGCTGGGATCGGCCTTAAATAAAATCGTAAAAGTGACATTATACAGTATGAATACAGATTATACGGTAATATACAGATAACTGGTGGCAAGTGCTGAGATCGTCCATTTCTGCCTCGGAGGTGGTGAGCCTGCTATGTGCTGGATTTGACTAAAATAAGAAGCTTTATCTGCGACTTTCATCCTGACTGCTGCTGTGTAATTCAGTTGGGATGGGGTTTCTTGTCCGGGAGCACTGGCCAGAGCCGAGCCCTCTTGGGGTGAGGGGTTGAGCAGGAGTTCACCGGATGGTGTTAGTCCTTGTTCATCCCGGGGAGCCCTCAGTGCGGGGTGCTTATGGTATCACTCAGTCTTGGGACTCTGACCCATATGGGGGGTTTTGGTTTGGGCTAGGCAAACCGGCTGTCACCCTTGGTCCTGACCGTCCGTTTCTGCTGCAAAATCATCCTTTTAGGAATGGTTCTGTTGTCCTGCACAAGTGAGAAGTAACACACTGATTGATTTAGGCATTGCCTCTTGCAGCTGTCTATTTGTATTCTTGGCTTGCAAGCCAGGTTTGTTGACTAAAGTGCTTCTGAAGATGTTTTTTGGTTCCCTTCCCTGGTATAGAAGGAGATTACTTCTTTAAGACTAACGTGTTGAATCCCTCTTTATGACTGTTGGGACTGTCGATATCTGATTGATTGAACTGGTGTGGCAGTGAGAAGACATTTGGACTTTTAGTTTTACTTTTTCGTTTTTCGCTGTGGTAAGAGAACAGCAATTGAACATTTATTTTGTGTGGGGGTGAGAGCCCCACAGTCTCATCTTTTCTGATTTTTTACAAACATTTTTGTATAAGTACATTTAATAGTTTATTGTTTGGTAGTGAGAGTGCCAATCTATTTATTTATTTATTATTATCATTATTTTTTGTCCTGCTAAAACTGTGTATGCCCCTCCTTTATCTTGACTGAGGGTTTTTTTTAAGGGAATTTATTATTTGAGTATATTTTAGTTAATTTTCTTCCCACCCTCAATTCGGTAAGAAAGTTTTGGGAAGGGAGTTTAATTTAATTTGGGAGTTTAATTTGGGTTTGGTTTAGTATTATGTGATGTAGTTATTTTATTTAGCAGTTTAGCCGTTGTAGTTGGTTAGTCTGTTTTAACTGGATAAGGAATTGATTTTAATTACTTTTTATTGTTTTTGAGGATTTGCTCTGTTTGAGATGTGTCTTCCTGTTGCCCCCCCCCGGTCGTACACTACTCAGCCTCTGCTCTTCACTCCCTCCGCCCCTTCTATACCCCCCCCCATTTTTTCCATCTACCAATGTTGTCAGGCTTTAGATATTGCCTGCAGGAGGAGGGGAGGGTGGGGGAGTGAACAGTGGAGGCGAGATGGCGGAGCGCTCCCATTAGGGTGGCTAAGCCCAGGAGAGGCCCTGGGGCGAAGTGGAGCTTAGAGCGTGGGCCTTCTTGTTTGGTCCCCATACCCAAGGCACCATCCTTAGTGATGGGCAGGTGGTCGGGGCAGTCCAGGAGTTCTGTCCAACCCGGGCGATGTTGTGCAACGCCAGGTCCGTCCGGAACAAGACTGCTATAATCTCAGATCTTGTTGCCTCGACAGACCTGGCTTGCATCGCGAGGACCTGGCTGGATAATAATGCGGGACCAGTATTGGAGGCCGCTATTCCAGCTGGGTATACGGTGATACATCGCCCAAGGTTGGACCACGGGGGGGGGGGGTGCGGTCTGTTTTAAGATCAAATTGGATCTCACTAGTGTTCCAGTTGAGAAGACCTTTTCTTTTGAATGTACTGTTGTAGCAGGTGTGGGCTATCAAATTGCTCTCATCTGCTGTCCACCAGGTGATGAGAAGCAATTAATTAAGGAAGTAGCAGACTTCATTGTCGACCTGGTATTTGAGTCACCCAGGCTGATGGTCCTAGGTGACTTTAATGCATGGATCGATGATGAACTCTTGCAATTTGGACAACACTTCCTCCAGCTAATGGATTCACTGGGCCTAACACAGGTGGTTACCACTGCTACACATTAAGCTGGCCATTCCCTTGACTTGGTCTTCCTCCTGGGGATCGAGGCCTCTGATTTGGGGGTGGAACCAGTCAGCTGGTCAGATCACTACACTGTGAGATTCAATTTTGGCGCCCCTCCTTGTAGGCCAACCCCTGTGGAGATGGTCAAGTTCCGCCCCTTGCGGAATGTTTCTTCTACTGGCCTTGTGGCGGTTCTTGACCCATCAGAACTTCCTGTGCACAGCAATGATCCAGAGGCATTGGTTGTGGCTTATAATACTGCCATTACCTCTGCCCTGGATCCCATTGCTCCAGTTCATGTGCATCCTCTCTCCCTCTGACCCCATGGTTTGATGGGGCGTTGAGGGAGTTGCGGTGACTTGGACGCAGGTTAGAACGTTGCTGGCAGAGGTCTGGCCTGGATGCCGACCACCTTAGACTGCTAGAACATTATCAATTCTATCAGTCAGAAATCTCCCGTAAGAAGGCAGAGTTCCTGTCCGGGGAAATTTCTGCAGCGCAGAAATGACTTGCTCAGCTTTTCAGAACTGTGGACAGATTGTGCAACCCAACCTGTCTACAGCTCTGTAGAGCGTTATCACAATCACAGTGTGATGAGATTGCTCAGTTCTTTGCTGATAAGGTGGTCGATATTAGGGCAGACATCTGTTTGATCTATGCTAGTTGCAGGTGCCCAGGATTGGGTCACTGTCCCTTTGTTTTCCTGGAGCACCTTCGACCGTCCGGAAATCGTGGATGTTATGCGAATTGTCTAGGGGCAGCATCCTACTACCTGTAGTTTAGATCCAGGTCTCACACCCCTAATCTTACGGTGTGGAGATTCTATTCTTCTGGCTCTAGCACAGATTGTCTGGTCCTCTCTTGACTCGGGTGAACATCCCCTGTCCTTGAAAGAGGCGGTAGTGACATCCTTGTTGAAGAAAGCATCTTTGGACCCAGAATGTCTGGCTAACTACAGACCTATCTCGAACCTCCCCTTTGCAGGGAAGGTGATCAGAGAAGGTGATAGCAGCCCAGCTGCAGAACCATTTGACTATCCATAGCATCTACGAACCTCTCCAACCAGGTTTCCGTAAGAGGCATAGTACCGAGACTGCACTGGTTCAGGTGCTCAATGATCTCCTGATGACGAAAGACCAGAGAAAATGGTCTATTCTGGTTTTACTGGATCTATCATCAGCATCTGACACCATCAACCATGGGGATCTTTTGGAGTGCCTGAGATGTTATTTGTGGACTCTCTGGGGTTGTGCTCAGATGGTTCACATCATACCTCACCGGAAGATCTCAGAGGGTGGTGTCAGGGTTTTTTTCCTCTGAACCCTTCTCTCTGTTTTGTGGGGTCCCTCAGGGCTCTATGCTGTCTCCCATGTTGTTTGTGGTGTACACGCTTCCCCTTGGAGACACTGTGAGACGGTACGGGTTGGGATTTCACTGTCATGGAGATGATACCCAACTGTACCTGTCCTTTGCACCTGACCAGGAAGAAGTTGTCTCGGTATTTAATAGCTGTCTGGAGGAAATCCAGGATTGGATGAGGTTCAGTTGGTTGAAGTTGAATTCTGGGAAGACAGAGGTGTTGGTTTTGGATCCGGATCACCGGATAAGGGTTCCTGTGGCCGGCTCCCTCTCTGGGGTGTTTTGTGGGGATGTCGAGTTACCGGTCTCTGAACGGGTGCGAGATCTGGGGGTGATCTTAGATGCTGGGCTAACTTTACGATCTCAAGTGTCAGCAGTGGTAAAATCTTCGTTTTATCATCTGAGAAACATCACCAGAATCAAGCATCTCATTCCGTCCAGTGATCTGCCAACTCTGATCCATGCCTTTGTGACCTCACGCCTGGACTATTGCAACTCGCTTTACCTTGGGCTTCCGGCGGTTGATATCCGCTGCCTTCAGCTGGTGCAGAATTCCACAGCTCGAGTACTTACAGGTACTCCTAGAACATCTTATATTACTCCGGTGCTGCGGGGTCTGCACTGGCTACCAGTTCAGTGGCAGACCACCTTTAAAGTCGGATTACTGACTTTTAAAGCCCTACATGATCTGGGCCCTGACTATCTGAAAGATCTCCTGATTCCTTACCACCCTATGAGGTCACTCTGCTCAGCAGACGAGGGGTTGCTAGAGATTCCTAGGGTTATACTCAAATGAGCTGGGGCCCAGGCTTTTGTTTGTGGTCCCATCCCTGTGGAATTCTCTACCCCATCAGATAAGGGAGTGTACGACCGTGGGGAGCTTTAAACAGGGTCTTAAATCCTTTTCATGGAATAGGGCCTGCGGCATCTCTGATTGATGTTTTACATTTGCTTTTAACAGTTTTTATATTATTGTGTGTTCTTTGTTTGTACTCAGTCTTTTTAGAATGCGCCTTGGTATTTGAAAGGCGCAATATAAATAAAGATTATTATTATCATTATTATTATTATTAAATGACAGGACAGATTTCTTAAACTGCATGATGACCTTATCTTGAAGCTGTATGGCCTTCCAGTGATCACTGTTTAACAATGAAGCACAGAGACCTTTGACCCGATGTCACTTTATGGGGCATGCTTGTTAAGCACACTACTGAAGTTGTTAATAAAACAGTCCAGGGCCTTGTCCGCATCTGGGAGATCTATTACTGGTCTCTGGTTGACTGCTTTTAGACTGTAGAGAAAGGAGGACTCCTCAAACTGGAAAAGGTCCCTGGCTTCTGTGAGTTTAAGTAGGGAATTTGGGAAAATAATTTTTCTAGATACAGTATACTGGAGAGTGATCACTGAGGGAATCTGGCAAGATACTGACAGCTTCAATTCTTTCTTTCTTATTAACAAGGACCCAGTCTAGCAGCATGTAATTCCCAGATTCACAGTTTAATCTAAAGGGTTTCTCTATTAGCTGAGCAAGGTGGACATCCACTAGGGTCGATTTATACCCCTTCTGGCTCAAACTGAACTAATTAAATTAAAATCACCCCATAGTATCAGTTCCCTTCAGAACTGTTTGGAGACAGTTTGTGAATGAGGTCAGTGCTTGGAAAACAACATTTTGGGGACTGTAGATACACCTTATGCACAGGTATTTCACCCCATCCAGGGTTATGGACACAATTATGGACTTGCGGGTAGTTCTTTAAGGAAGGCAAATCAACTTCTCTGGTGGAGAAGACAGATTGAACAAAGCAGAACTCTTCCCCCTTTTCTTGGTAGTCTGTCCCTCCAAGACGCAGTAAACTCTGGGAAGTCAATTTCGTGGGATTGAATACTTGGCTTTAGCTATGTTGCTCAGATACCATATATATCGGTGGCATAATGGTGGGTCCAAGCTTTCAATTTGTGCATTTTAGGCATCAGACTGTTTATATTCATATGCACAATTTTTAGACCCCTAGTGTCAGTCCAGCTGGAAACAGCAGCAGAGAACACCCTAACATCTGCAGTAGTAGGGTTGTGATTTAACGCAACATCTCCTGACAGCAGTAAAACAATTAGCTTTACCCAGGAGTGGAGCTCAGGGGTCATGGGTCAGACAGCTGTACATAACTGCCATATGCCTGTCATGAGTTTATATCGGTTCTATTTTTTAAGAGCTCATGTAGGATTAGTAAGGTTGAGGTATTTCCCAAAGTCCCAGAAAGTTCATTAGTATAGGGCAGAATATCCTCCTTGTAGTGTCCATAGTGTGTGTGTAGGTAAAGGATCTAGGAGTGGTTGTAACTGGGAAAATGAACAACTAAGAGCAGTGCAGGAAGGTGGCAGCAAAGGCCAACAGGATGCTGGGTTGTACTGCTGCAGGAATATCCTCCAGGAACAGGGAGGTGATCCTGCCTCTCTACAGGTCACTGGTCAGGCCACACCTGGAGTACTGTGTGCAGTACTGGTGCCCATATCTAAAGAAGGACATCAGATTACTGGAAGGGGTACAGCACAGAGCAACTAAGATGATCCAGGGACTGGGGGAGAGGCCATACGAGGAGAGGCCGAGTGAGTTGAATATGTACTCCTTGGAGAAGAGGAGGGATCGGGGGGGGGGTATGGTTGAGACCTTTAAGTACTTAAAGGGGATTAACAAGACAGGTACAGAAGGTATATTTAAATTAAGGAGGGGAGGGACATGAGAGGTCATGGTCTTAGATTGGAGGGGGAAAGTTATAGAAGAGAAATGAGGAGACACTTTCACGGAGAGGGTTGTGGCAGAATGGAACACTCTGTCAGAGGAGGTGGTGTCCTGTAAGACAGTGCAGGGTTCAGAAGGGGATGGGACAGGGTCAAATGGGGGTTATTGTGAAGGTAGATGGGGCAACTGCAAGGTAAGGGTGCTAGCTGCACACTTGAGCAAACTTGATCGACCACGTGGTCTGTTTCTGCAGGCAAATTCATATGTTCTATGTATGCTCCCCACAACTAAGACAGCACAGCAGGAAAACAGGGCAATGAAAGCTGAGGCTAGGGTAACTTCTGGTAGGGACATGCCAGGGTAGCAAGGAACCAGGCCTTACAGTCAAGATGAAAAGGGCAAAGGTAGTTACCTAAGAGAAAGGGCAGAAATTAAAAGCATGTCACCAGGTACCCCACAGTAGTACCACCCAGAAATAGGGTTTTCCTAGATTACTCAGACTTAAACGCCACTCAGCTAGGGTAGGCCCAGGCAAGCTTGTAAGGATCAATATTAGAGCTGGAGCAGGTTGCAGTTACAACAGAAATAACATTGGTAGCAAACAAAGTGGCTACCTAGGTTAGCAGTATGAAAGAAAAAACTAGTACACACACACACACACTAGCAGGCAAAAGAGCCAACGGCTAGCTAAGTAAGGTAGACTAAACCAAGTACACCTGACTAGGATTATAATGGCAGCAGCAATAAGTTTAAGTATCTAAGACTTCCCAGTTAGCACAGTTTAATAGCAGCTGCAGTGGTTGGTGTAATTGCCCACAGGTGCTTATTATCCAGTTTATGAGGTGGTCAAAGTTCACACCCAACCACATCTAGGACAAAAGAATTACATACAGAAGTATTACCTTAACTATTCAGCATTGAATACCCTACATTAACAACAGTAGGGGATCTTCTTATAATAACAGCCAACAATAAAAAAGTACCTTTAGTTTAGTTTGTTGCAACATGTCTAGGGCTACTGAGTAGCAGATTCAATCAAATTTAGTGGCAAGTGACAGTTTAGAGGGCAGCTTGACCAGCAACAGCCAGCCTCCTTGGTTGACTCGCAGACAGACTCCTTGCTGTCCTTGCACAAGAACCACCGCATTATGGAAGGACTGCTGTTGGGGGTCTGAAAGAAACAGGAAAAAGCAAAGGTCCCAGACTGGGTGTCAGCTCCCTTCTGACTGGCCCACTGAAGGAGGGGAGGTGCAGCTTGTCTGGAGGTGGCAGCCTTGCTGATCCAGGAGACTGGAGCGGTTGGCAGCAGCAAGGTGGAATAGCCACACTTTAATGTTTGGGGCTTGCTAGTGTCTCTCATCCAACCGGCCCACTGGAGGAGCAGAGGTGCAGCTTGTCTAGAGGAAACAGCCAACTGGTCCATAGGTTAAGTCTACTGCAGCCGATTGGTCCGCTTGTAAGGCTGCTACAGAGCAGGAATCAGTGGCAGGAATCAGAGGGAGATGGTAAAATTACAATTCAGATCTCCCTTCCCCCAGCTGTAGAGATGGCAAAATGGAGATTCAGGGGACTGGTGCCATTGGCAATAATAAAAGACACAAAGAAAAGAGTTTTAGAAATGTTTACCAAATAAAAAAAATACCCCAATAAAAAGTCTAAGGAACTCAGGGATATATGCTTGTAAAATAGTATGATTACTTTCCCAACAAACAAGTACTACTGTTTAAAAAGGCTGTGTAATTTGAATAAGACAGAGAGAGTTGGAGGGAGGGAGAGAAATTAAGTGCAACAGAAATACAGCATAGCAATACTGGTGAAGCAAGGTTGGGTTTTTGTTGGTGTGCTAATTGGAAGAAAGTCCAGTTTAAAAGTTGTTTTTTAAAATATGAGCTGTACAACTAAAAGGAAAAGTGCAATAAGGAAATGTAAAAGTGTGCTTAGAAGGCATCAGATGGGTGCTTTACATATGTATACAGTACTTGGAGAATATAAAGTGAACCAGACTTCAGTTTCTTCAGTCTTTTACTATTGTACAATATATGGAGTTTCAAAAACTCAAAAATAGAAGCCGATGAGAATAAAATGACATACTACTTCAGGAACAAATTCTCAAGTGTACCGATCCTGAAGGTTATGTTTTTCCCACAGCCTGAAGATAGTCAAGGGGCAGTGAATCATGAACCAATACTTTGTAGCAAATGACATCAATATACTGAGCCAAAAATACAAACAAAACATGGCTTTACGCATAATTCTCACAGTGCAGCAAAATTTAAGCAGTCTTTTGGTATGCTGTTTAGTGGCAGAGGCAAAGGGCACCCAACAGTAGTACTGCATCTGCAGTGCAGGATACTGAAGACTATGTCACCAGGGATCTAAACCAGCTTATGATGTTGTTCTTTGCCTTTAAACTCCTTTCCTGCTGAGCAAGAGAAAAACAGAGGATTTGGCCAATTGTGGAAGAGAACATGATAGTGTGTGTGATGCTGCTAGCAGCTACAGTAAGCATCTTTAAATAGTAGCAGTGCCAGAATGAAGTAAGACTTTTAAAGAATTTAAAACACTAAATTTATGGGGATGACTGGGTGAGTGGCCATGCAGTACAGTGTGAGATTCATCAGCCAGGCTCTTGAAGAACAGAATGAAGGATCATTTGGGGGAAGGGGGTAGTGTACAGGTGTGTGAAGTCAGGAAAAAGAACAGTTACGTAAGAACTTACCATAACAGTAAATCTTCCAGGGGATCTCAGTCATCCGGTAACAATGTAGGAACTTCATTGTCGGTGAAAGGGAATCCACACTGAAGATTTTCAGCAGTACAAATGGGGCTGCCCATACTGTCTACATCCACCAACGTCATCAACCCTATAAATGCGTGAGAGGCCCTGCTCGCTCCTCAGTCCCCCCCCCCCAGAGACAAAGAGAGCCAGGCTCGAGTCATAGGGGACTGAGGAGAGAGAGAGACAGAGAGAGGTGCCCGGAGCTATATGAAAGGCTGGATACACCAGATGGCCAGTTCCTAGACAGGAGCCCCAAGAAGGGGGTGGTGGGAGGGAAAGCATACCTGATGACTGAGATCCCCCCGAAGAGCTACTGTTATGTTAAGTTCTTTTGTAACTGTTCCATCTTTTAAGGAGGTATCTCAGTCATAAGGTAACACTGTAGGAACGAGTCCCAAGTAGTTACAGGTGCAGACAGACAGTCTGGGAGGAGTCCTCACCATAAATTTAAGACATTAGGCCCTGTAGCACAGCCCTGCCAAAACATGCAAGGGCTCTTGAGGCAATGTCCAGACTGTAGTGCTTGGTGAAAGTATGCATGGTACTCCAGGTGGCTGCCGCACAAATGTCAGCAGGTGAAACCCCTCTGAAACAAGCCGCAGAGGTAGCCATGCCCCTTGTAGAATGTACTTTGACAACACCAGGCAATTCTTTGCAGTACTTATTGTAGCAGAACACAATGCAATTTGCCAACCATTTGGATAAACATTGCTTAGAAACTGAAATGCGCCCTCTACCTGGAGTGAAGGAAACAAACAGCTGCTTCAACTTTCTTCAGTACATTCCTTGGTCTGAAGTAGGTAGTACTTCAAAGTTCTGTGCACATCTAAGGTATGGAGCAGTGCTTCCCCTGGATTGGCATGCTCTGGAAAATAAACAGGAAGGTGGACAAACTGGTTGAGTGTAAACCCTGAGACCACCTTAGAGAGAAACTTCAGATTTTTGCTTAAAGTCATCCTGCCTTTGTGAAAAATTAAATAAGGCTCCTCACACAAGAGGGCCTTAAGTTCTGAAATTCTTTGAGCAGAAGTAATGACAATTAAAAATAGCACTTTCCAAGAAAGAAAGTGGAACTCACAAGATGGGATTGGCTCAAATGTAGACGGGGTCAACTTTTCCAAAACAAAATTCAAATCCCAAGCTGGGACAGGAGAGTGGACAGGGGGGTTTCAGACACAGGATACACCTCAGAAAGGTATGGGAGACATCCAGCTGAGCAATCGTGTGGTCACCCACAGGCTCATGAAATGCAGAAATAGCCAAAAGGTGCACCTTGAGGGAGGAGTACTGGAGACCTGAGTCAGAGAGAGAGAGAGAGAGATCAAGTAGTCCAAGATATGGTTCACCGGGCAGGTGAAAGGGTCCAGACTATGTTTGGCAAACCAGATGGCAAACCACTTCCACTTCATGGCATATGTGGCTCGAGAGGAAGGCTTCCTGGCAGCCACATGGACGTCCACCACTCTGTTACAGACCCCGAACCTGGTGATTGCTACGTTCTCAGGAGCAAGGCATGCAGATGGAGGGACCTCAGGTTGGAATGGACTAGGGTCCCCTGAGCCTGGGTCAGCAGATTCCTGCAAAGAGGGGGAGGGACTGGAGGTTCCTCCGCCATCTGCTGGAGCAGAGGGAACCGTATCTGTCGGGGCCAGAATGGAACTACCAGGATCATGCTGGCCTCCTCCATCTGCAACTTGATTAGCACGCTCTGAATAAGAGGAAAGGGATGGATGGTGTAAATAAACCTCCCGCTCCAGGAAAGGGACAATGCATCTCGCCAGAAAACTACAGGCCCTGGATCCATCAAGCAGAAACTGGGCAGTTTTGCGTTGAGTGGGGACGAAAAAAGGTCCAACTCTGGACAATCCCATCTGTCGAACAAGTCTTCTGTGATGGAGGAGAAAAGCTACAATTCGTGCATGCTGGACTGAGTGCTGCTGAGACTGTCCACCAGGGTGTTTAGGATGCCTGGCACATGGACCACAGAAAGTGTCAGACTGATCCAGCACCCAGTACCATACTCTCATGGCCTCCCTGCAAAGGGGATATGAATGAGTCCCACCCTGCTTGTTGATGTAGCATACTATGCTTAGATTGTCCAACTGCACCAGCAGCTGACCCGGAGTGAGGTGTTCCTGAAAAGCCTGCATGGCATAGAGCACTGGCCTCATCTCCAGGACATTGGTATGCTGGGAGGTTTCCCACTAGGACCAAGAGCCCTGGGTCTGGAAGGGACCCTGGTATGCCCCACAGCCCAGACCTGAGGCATCCATGGTTAGGATCTGCTTCGGGGAGGAGATCTGGAATTGGACACCTTGAAACAGATTCAAGGGTTCCATCCACCACTGCAGCACCTTGCATACTGGGGAAGAGACCAGGACTGGTTGATCAAACTCGTCTGTGCACTGGTCCCACTGAACCTGGAAGGTCCACTTCAGAATGCGCATATGAAATCTGGACAGTGGAACAGTGGGTATGGCAGCTGCCATCAGGCTCAGCAATGTGAGGTATACCCTGGCAGGAATGTAGCAACTTTGGATGACTTCCTGAGCTTCGGCTATAAGGCACTCTGCCCTGTTTTGGGACAGGAAGGCCTTCACCTGTGCCTAGTCCAGGACTGCCCATATATACAGCACCCTTTGAGACAGTAACAGAATTGACTTGGGTAGATTGACTGTGATGTCCAGGGAGTGGAAGAGCTGGAGAGTTCGCTCCAGAGTCAGCAAAAGCTGTTCCCTGGATGCAGCCTTCAGGAGCCAGTCATCCAGACAAGTGAAAACATACAGTCTCTCCCTTCTGAGAGCTGCTGCAACCACTAAGCATTTGGTAAAGACTTGTGGTGCAGAGGACAATCCAAAGGGCAGCACTTTGGACTGATAATGCTCACCCTGAAAGGCAAAATTGACAAACTTCCTGTGAGGAGGAAAGACAGAGATGTGCAGGTAGGTGTCCTTCATGTCCAGTGAGACGAGCCAGTCTCCTGTTTTGAGAAGGGGCATCAGGCCTGGCAAAGTTACCATCTGAATCTTTTTGTACTGTACATACAGACTGAGGTCCATTAGATCTAGGACAGTTCTCAGATCGCAGGTCTTTTTGGGGACCAGGAAAATCCTGGAGTCATGTCCCTTGTTTCTCTGGTGCCTGGGCACTGGCTCAATGGCCTGCTTGCACAGAAGGGACTGCACTTCCTCCTGGAGAACAGACAGGTGAGCAAGCGGATAACAGTAGGGTGGGGGTGGGGTTTCTGGAGGTTGCTCGACAAGCTCCAGGGATATGCCCCTTTTCTATGATCTGCAGAATCCATGCATCCGAAGTTATAGTTCTCCACTGATTCAGATGGAGGAAGAACGAACCTCTGACCACTGTCTCCAGGTCCAGGACCAAAAGATGGGGTCTGGCAAGGAGTCAAGCAGAGGTGGTGCCAGCCCCCTCTCTGGCACTGGAGGGGGCAGGCAAGGCAGCCTGGGCTGTGCATTTCCCTTGGGGCCAGGGAGCTGTCCCAGGCCTATTGTTTGTTTTGCAAAAGAGAAGGTGCCCTCTGCGCCTTGATTGTGTGTTTTAGAGGGTGTGGACAGACTTGAGGGCCCTGCTGGAAGTTTGCAGATCATTAATAATGTCCTGGATACCAAGGCCAAATCAGTTTGGTGCCATTAAAGGGGGCACTAAGCACCTTTTGCTGCACATAAGCTACAAAACTGGATACTCTTGGCCAGGAGTGCCTACGTAGGCATATGCCCATGGCTGCTGCCCTAGCAATGGTGTCAGCCATGTCATACAGGGCTCTGAGAAGATGCTTACTAACATCCTCAGCAGCTTGAAGGTACTGAAGCAGTTCCTGCTTTTGGGTGCCATCTGGAAGGGCTTGGGCAGCAGTCTTGCCCTTCTTCCAACTGGCATTCTGGTACTTTACCATGTGTGATAGATAGTTTGCAATCCTCAAATCTAGAGTAGAAGAGGCATATACCCTTTTACCCTAGAGGTTGATTCTGCATGACTCTGTCTGGGGCAAGGGAACTAAGGTGCCTAGGTGCCTTAGACCTGTCATGGACTGCCTTGATGACCACGGAGTCTGTCTAGGGCTGGGCAGCATAGCAAGAGAATGCCTGAGGGGCATGGTAAAGTGTCTGCCCTGCAAGGCATAGCTGGCACCATGTCTGGTCTGTGCCAGGCTGGCAAGACTGGAGGAATGATTTCTGGGGAAGATTCAGGGATCTCCAGGAAGTCCACCAACTCTTTCCTGTTGGCATCATCTTCCTCAGTGTAGAAGCCCATGGCTGAGAACAGGTGCTTCATCACATTGAAAAATGTGGGGTCCTCAGGAGAAAATCTAGGTGTGTGCTTCACTGAATCCTCGCTGACGGATATATGATGAAAGACTGACTGTTGGATCTCTGAATAAGGATGGAAGGCTCAGTCCTGCTCATGTAGCCCAGAGAACATTTAGCATTCCCACATACCATCCCTTCAAAAATCTTCAAGTGAACAGCACAATTTCCTCATTTTTGGGTCCCCCACCAAGGCATGTCACTGCTAACCCCTTGATGCAAACACTCATTGGTACCACCATCATGTCTCACCCCATTTCTCAATTCTATGAACTTCTCCAACGCCACTATTTGAACAGCCCTCAAGGGACTGGTTTCTACTAGAAGTATGAACTAGGTCTTGAACTGGGAGAGACAGAGTGGCGGCAAATTTGGCAGCATTTATATAAATGCAACAAACAGGACTGTCTTCACTTTCTCTAATTCCACATACTACATAATCTCTATTTCTCCCCATCTAGACTGTTTAGAAACATAGAAGTTGACGGCAGATAAGGACCACAAGGACCAGCCAGTCTGCCCATTTTTTTCTACCTTATGAATGTGCCATAGGCCTTTACTCTGACAATGGTATATCTATTTATACTCATCTGTATTGTTCCCTTATGCCTATCCCATGCCTGTTTGAAGCCCTGCACTGTATTCATATCCACTACTTTCTGAGGTAGGCCATCCCATGTATCCACCACCCTTTCTGTAAAAAAATGTTTAGCATGGGTAGATCCATATCCCCAGTTTGCATTAGATACAGCAACTCAGAAGGGACGTTAAAGCACATCCTCTGGGACTGTGCAATGGTGACTCCTTTCTGGCTCGCAATACGAGATGCCCTGGATCCACTTCTGAGTTTGAACTCCTACTTCACGCCGCAGATTTGTCTATTGGGTCACTTCCCCAAGGATATGCTAGACTGCCGTAAGGCTTTCATGTCTCTGATTTCGATGGTGGCCAGACTTACCATCGTTAGACACTGGTTGGACCAAACCAGGCCCTCCATCAGTGAATGGCATTCAGAGGTTCTCCAATTTCTCGAAATGGAGAAACGTACTGCCTACCAGCAGAATCACCAGGATGGGTTCTTAAGAAAGTGGGGCACACTTCTTGCTCTTTTACCCTTGATGTGTAGTCCTTCAACCAGCCGGGATGCACCCGTGGGGTGGTGGTTCCCCCTGTATCTTTGAGAGGGGGAAGGATTATCCTGGCTCCCATCTGCCTGGTACTTTCATGGTTTTTCATAAATATTTCTTACTGGTCAATCTCCCAGTTTACTCCCAACTCCTTACGTGCTCTGATGTGGGGGGGGAGGTTTGGGTGAGATGAAGGGGTCGGGATGGGGAGGGGTAGGCTGTAGTATTTCTTTATCCATGTAGGCCTTACTATTATCAATTGCTGTGCATGTACAGTTCAGGCCTTTTTGGTCTGCCAATACTATTCTCTGTAGCGTTAAGGCTCTTTGTCACTGTTCTATACATGGTGGAAACTGTTGGTTGAATATTTGTATTCATGTTGTTAAATGCTTAATAAAGTATATTACACTGAAAAAAAAAAAGACTGACTGTCAGAATCCCGAGTTTCAGGATCCCGACACTGATTGCCCTAAACTCGACATCCCAACAGTCGGTAATTTCCCGCAGTGGAGTATTTTTACATGTTTTGGGGGCGGCCCCCACATCCCTCCTTACTACAGATAAACTCTGCCAGTGGCAATTACAGACTGTCGTGATATTGAGTTTTGAGCAATCGGTCTTGGGCTCCTGAAACTCAGGATTCCGATGGTCAGTCTTTCAAAATATTCCCTCGCTGACAGAGGAAGCACTGGACCTGTCATAGACAAGAATTTCTTCCTCTTCTTCTTCCTCCTCATCCCCAGGAAAAATGAGATCTGGATGGTACTCCTCCTCAATGTCGACCTCTTCCAGGTCTGGGTCTGGCATCAGCTGTGCTGATGACAGCCTATGTGGGGCTTCCCATGGCTGATGAGTAGACATTGATGATGCAGCTGTCATTGATGGCATCGGCAAGGAGAGCCTAAAAGTACCCAGCTGTTGCACAATCGCATTGGTAAATTCGACCAGAATTTCATTTAGATCAACAGTGTTCATCGACGGAGCAGGGGTCGGTGGCACGGATGTCAACAACCTGGCAGCTGGGCCCTGAGAACCCGAGGAGCCTGTAGCCCAAGTAGGAGAAGCAGCAGGCCTCAACGGAAGAGTCATCATCAGGTCACAAGAGTCCCAAGCAGTTCTGACATTAAAACAGTCTGGGTGGTGTGACAGGGCTGAACAAGGCCCTGTCCATTTGTTATGCAGGGAGAGTTAAATGCAAGGATCTGTTCTACCCTCTCCTCATCTGTCTGGTTGCACAACCAAATGTTCTCATGAGACCTAGGAACTGGTTACTCTGACGGTCTAGCGACTCTCTACCTGTCTACCTTCACTTGCTGTTTCAGTCTTTCATTTCCCTTTGCATATCTGCAGTTATAAAAATATACATGAATCTTTATGTAAACTGAGATCCCTTTGTTTGTTTGAAACTGAAAACAGTTATACCGTTGAAATGATTGCAAAAAGCTATTTTGAATTTAGGGGGTTAACCTGAGATGCAGTTTGAGCTCCTCTCAGGCTTGTTTGCAAACTCTTTTGCAGAGCCGTCAGCAGGAGGTCAGCTTGGGGCACTGTTCTGTTTGCAAGCCTGCTCTGTAAAGAAACTGACAGGAACTCAGATACATTTTGAGAAACAGGATGTTCTCTTAACGAATTCCCAGGCAAAGACTTATAAAAAGAGAAGCAATACCTTTGCTAGAGAGAATGAAACTTGGAATTAGAGATACCCTCAGATGAAGAACTTTGTTTTCTCTGTTTGTACTGCCCTTATATATAGTTGTACTGAACAATTATCTTTTTATTTTACTGTTACTGATAATAAAAAAACGTTACTTGCAAATTTTACAACTGTTCCTGGTTTTCCTATGCTTCCTGACCTGTACTTCGATGACAGGTGGTATGAGGCCAAAAGCCTAAGAAATAAGGCCTTGAAACACAGCTAGGCCAAAGCCTGGCCACCTTTTAGAGGTACTGTCTGGAATGTAGTGCTTGGTGAAAGTGTGGACAGTACTCAAAGTGGCACCAGCACAAACTTCGGCACCAATACATTCCTGAAACAGGCAACAGAAGTGGTCATGCCTCTGGTCGAATGGCCATGAACAAGACCAGGAAGTGCCTTATCGTACTGCCAATACTAAAAAGGTATTACAGCTGGCCAACCATTTGGACAAACGACAAACACTGTTTAGAAACTGGAATGCCCTCTTTCCCAGGGGCCAACAAATAACTGAGAGGACTTTCTGCAGTCCTTGGTACGGTGTGTATAGAAACTTAGTGGGCCATGCATATCTAAAGTATGGAGCAATACTGCCCCTGGATTGGCAGGCTCTGGGAAATAAACAGGCAGGTGGATGGAGTGATTTAAAGTAAATTCAGTCATCACCTTAAGAAGAGACTTGGGGCCAGGGTGCAAAGACCTCCAGTCCCTGTGGAAAATCAAATAAGGCTGCTCACACGTGAGAGCCTGTAGCCCTAAAATCCTTCAAGCAGAAGCTAAAGTAATGAAGAACAATGCTTTCCAGGACAGAAAGCAAATGCACAAGACACGGGTGGCATAAAAGGAGGCACAGTCAGCCTGTCTAGAAGGAAATTCAGGTTCCAAGCTGTGACCGGATTACAGCTAGGAGGCCTCAAGTGGAGAACACCTCACAGACAGGCACGGGCGACATCCAGCTCGACCACAGTACGACCAACAATGGGCACACAAAAGGCAGAAAAAGCAGACAGGTGCACCTTAATAAAAGAATAGTGTTGTCCTGCATCAGACAAAGACAGGAAATACTCTACAATTTGGTCCACTGGACAAGCGAAAGCGTCTAGAGGATGAGAAGCGGCCACTAAGACAAGGCATTTCCACTTTATTGAGTAAGTGGCCCTAGTGGAGGGTTTCCTGGTAGCCACTCAATCCTCAGGAGCCATGCATGTAGATGGATGAACTTGAGGTCCGAATGGACCAAAGGCCCTGTGGCTGTGTCAACAGGACCTGGAAGAGGGGCAGGGGAACTGGAAGTTCCACAGCCAACTGCTGTAGTAATGGAAACCAGATTTGAGGAGGCCAGAACTGGGCCACCAGGATCAAAGTGGCTCCCTCCATGTGGAGCTTCATGGACATGCTCTGGAGAAGCAGGGAAAGGCATAGAGGAACCACCCTTTCCAGGAGAGGCACAATGCGTCTCACCAGAAAACTCCTGGCCCATGACCATGCCAGCAGAAACGCTGTGGTTTTGTGTTGCGTGGGGATGCAAAAATGACAAAGTCTAGGGAATCCCACCAATCGAACAGGACTTTAACAACAGAGGACAGCAGGTCCCACTCATGTATCCTGGACTGAGACCAGCAGAGACTGTTTGACAAAGTGTGGTGGATGCCAGGAACAAGAATGGTCATCAGATCTGGGCCGTGTTCCCCGGCCCAGTACCAGACTCTCCATGCCTCCCTGCACGGGGGGTAAGAGTAAGTCCCCCTTGCGTTCTGATGCAATAAACACGGAGGTTGTCTGACTGCACCAGCAGAGGACCTGGGGGGAGAGAGGGGTCTGGAAGGCCCTCAAGGCAGATGGAACTACCCGCATCCCAAACACATTCATGTGTAGGCCGGCACTAGTACCAGGTCCTCTGGGTCTAAATAGGACCCAGGTGCACCACCCTGTAACCCAGACCCGAGATGTCTGTCTCTAACAGCCAGAGGAGAGAAAGTGAGGGAAAGGACACACCCCACAAAAAGTGTGAGGGATCTTTCCCCACTGTAGTTTTTGGCACACAGCAGACGAGCCCAGAACCCTCAAAGCCAGATGGATGGTGCAGTGATCCCATCAGACCCCAGGGAGCCACAGGAGGAGCCGGGCACACAGCTGGACTGATGGAGCCATGGCCAGGGCTACATGCAGCAGGCCTAAGAGCCCAACACGGGCTCCAGTAGAAACATACGAGCTGCTGTAAAGCAATCGGGCCCGATCCACCAGATGGATGGCCCTGATTCCCGGCAGAAGGGTGACACTCTTAAGCCCGACCCGAATTACCCATATGCACCATAGGGGCAGAAAAAAGCGGGTCAAGACTGACTTGGACAGACTAACATGGAATGCCAGGCTCTATGTGGCAACCCCCCGGACGAGAACAAGTCAAAAGATTGGGCTTTAGAACCAGGAAGGCACCTACAGGAACTGGACCTAGAGGCACTGCCTGCGGGAAACAAGCACCATAAAGCACCAGTATGTGCCACAGTCATAGGGTGCCCAGGGGAGGCCCAGAAACCAGACTTTGTTGACAGTGGGGTGAAAGCACCTAGTTTTACCTTAAAGGTATATTAATATTTATTTATACTTCTCTTCCTTTTGAAAGCAGCAGTGTAAGTGCAGAGAAAAGACGAGATCTGTAAACAGTGTTTGGGGCACTTTGAAACTAAGGAGGCAGTGTTTGGGGTACCTTGAAACTTGGGTTTTAAATTGTAACAGGTGGTGTGGCGGAAACTAGCTCAGGAACTTAATCTTGGGGTGAGCAGATTCAGGAAGCCCTGTGAAATCAGGTGTGTAATTCGGGGGTGGAGCTGACAGAGGCTTAGTGGCTTCTTACAAGAGCACTATAAAAGTACTTGTCCAGCACATTCGTGTCCCAGCCAGAGAGTGGAACAGCAAAGGGGTGGAACCGGTGACCGGCATTGTAGGCATTGGCAGGCATCAGCAGAAGGAAGCGGAGGACTCTGCCAGTCGACCAAGGCAAAGAACCTAATCAATACTGTGTAACAGTCACTGCTGGGAAGGGTGACAAGACAGGTGGGAATAGGTGTAACACACTATCTAGGGTAAGAGTAAAAAAGGGTTAAGGTAAGCAAAAAGGTGGGAATAAATGAAATACCTAATCTAGGGTAGAGGTAAAAAAAGGGACTAGAGTAAGCAAAACAAAAATAGGCAAGGTAGACGATAACTATGCTGGGAGTGGTGCAGTGCAGTGGATGTGGGGCGGCAGTTTTCAGGGAGACTTTCTGGAGACTGCAGTGCTGCCCTATCTGTATGCACCTCTCCACGTTGAAGGTGGAGCTTGCTCATCTCCAGGTTGAGTTGGCTAGGATTCAGGAGGCCACTTCCCCCACCCAGGGACTTGGTGAGTCTGCCACTGCTGCCTCAAAGGTTGCCAGACAGGAGGGGCGGCAGGACTATGGTGGGCTCTGGAAGGGTGAGGGAGGTGGGTCAGAGGGCACATGCCCCAGATGGTTCTGCTATACAACTCATACACTGCTTTAGCAGGGCGGGACTGTTCCATGGAGGCACACACAGTAATGGCCAGGGAGGATGTCTGGGTCCTTCATAAAGGCGGCCCCAAAGTGGGTGGAAGAGGACCCCAAAGGAGGAGGAAGCAACTCCTGGTGGGGGACTCGGTTGTTTGGGGGATAGATCTGGGGACAGAGAGGAAGGTTAGGTGCCTACCTGGCATCACAGCTCAGAGGGATAGGAAGTGGATCCTGGAGATCACTAGGGCAACAGGATGGGAGGGACAGCTGGATGTCATCGTCCACCTAGGGAGCAATGACCTGGCTGGGGATGAGGTTAGGAGAGTGCAGGAGGAGTTCAGGGAATTGGGAGGGGTTTTAGGCAGGTAGCATGATTAGTGACGTTTTCTGAGGTGTTCCCTGTGTATGACAGAGGGGAGGACACAGTACTCCGTACCAAGAGCTTCAACCAATAATTGAAGGATTAGTGCAGAGGAGGGTTTGGGCTTCATTGGGGATTGGGGTCCCACCTGGAGTGATAAAGGCCTTTACAGGGGCAATGACTTGCATCCACCTAGGGAGAGAACCACAGTTCTCAGTGGATGGTTTACATGTTACATTGGCAAGCATTTAAACTAGCCGAGTCGGGTGGCGGAAGAAGTCAGGGAGACATGAGCTGTCCACCCCCACAAGCTGAAGTAGTCAACAGGGAAAACCCTAAGGGAGGGGAAATCCCCAAGGGTTTCTAATAGCAAGAAAAGCAGAATGGTAGAAATGAGGAGGAGTAGGAATGAAGGCAGAAGGGACAAGGAGAGCAGGCAAAAGGGAAGAAGGGTGATAGAAGAATTTGGAAGGCCATGTGCACAAATGCTAGAAATTTGGAAAATAAAATCACGGACCTTGTTACCACTATGGCAGAGGCTGACCCGGACATTGTCGCTATCACCAATTCATGGTGCATGAGAACCATGACTGGGATATAGCCATACCACGCTATACTCTGTTCAGGAAGGACAGAGAGGGAAAGAAAGGGAGAGAAGTGGCTTTTTATGTAAGGGATATCATAAAAGCTACAGAGACGCAGGGAATATAAGGAGGGGCAGAGGCCCTGTGGTTACCCTAGAAACAGGGAATGGAACCACTATTTGTACTGGCATAATCTACAGACCTCCAGCATGGGGTGGGGATGGATATGGTACTAGTGGAAGCCATCCAAAGATGGTGACCGGGGGTGCTGCTGGTGGAGAACTTCAATCTGCTGGATGTGGACTGGAGCATCCCAGCTGCAGCTCTTCAGCTAGAAGCAGGGACATCCTGGACTCCTTGCAGGGGGCATTCCTCAGGCAACTAGTAAGGGAGCCCACACGTGAGACAGCAGTGTTGGAACTGGTACTCACCAACAGGGACAGCATTGCAGATGTCGAGGTGGATGACAACTTGTGGTCCAATGATCACTGTACATTGTGGTTCAATATAACCACTGAGCCAGACTTAAACTACACTAAGGTGAGGGTCCTGGGCTTCAGAAGGGCTGACTTTACAAAGATGGGGGATTGCCTCAAGGATGTCCTGGCAGGGGAGGAGAACATGGGTGGAGTGGAGGAACATGGGCAATACTAAAAAAGGGGCCACAGGGAGCCGGCCTGGTGGTGCTGAGGGTTGAGGCACTGGACACCACACCTTGCACCACGCTGGCGACCCTGATTCGGGAACAGACTCTGGTTGCTCGGGGGTTGGCCAGGGTGAGGAAGGACTGAGCATCCATAGACAGCTCTCCTTCCTCTGGGAGGGAGGTTTAGCAATGTGCGTTGGAGCCTGTTACCCAGCAGTGGCTGGGCATCAGCATAGGTGCACAGCACTGCACAGGGTGGGCCCATATCCAGGGCACTAGGCTGTCTCCACAGAGGGAGAGACAGTCGCCTGGCCCATTGCACGTAATTGGGCTCAGGGGAAAAAAATTTGGAGGAAAAGCCAGGAACTCACAAGACCCATGATGGCCCAGTGCGCCCCTCCGCAATACCACCCCAGACTTCTGGATTTGTTCTCTGTTAGGAGGAGTAAGCCAGTTCTCCTTGCCCTGGCCCCACTGCAGGGGTCAATCCACAGGGGAATCGCGGAGGTCAGCGGAACAGAGGATGACTGGAGCCAGAGGAAGAGCACTCTGAGGAAGGGCCGGAGCCACCTATCGGCTCCACGGTGGAGGCGGCATAAATTGTAAATTAAAAAAAAAGGCGGGGCCATAGGGAAGATGATAAACCTCTGCATCAAGCAAGTAAGCATAAGCAAGAGGAAAAAGAGACTACTATAGTTCTGAAAAGAGGTGGCTGGGAAGTAAAGGCAAAAAAGTTAGCATCCAGGAAGTATAAGGAGACACATACTGAGGAGGACTGGGAGGTGCATCACGAGATGCACAGGGATCGATGTTCCGAAGATGGTAAAATCCATTTCTGACTACAGCAGACACCTGAGCCTCCAATGTCATGTGCTGCAAGGTATACCACAAGCTGCAGCATCACAACCTTCTCAATAACCTTACCTAGAAAAGATAGGTTAGAGACAGGATGGTAATTCTCTAGAACATCTGGATCCAAAGCTAGCTTCTTCAGAAGGGGCTTAACTACTGCATTTTTCAATGCCTCCAGGAAGACCCTCTCCGACAAGGAGAACCAAATTATCCCAGCGAACACCGACTCTAAAGCACCCATGCAGCTCACTAGTAGACATGAAGAGCCTGCATCTAGTTCACAAAAAGTGAGCTGCAGGTCTGAAATTACCTTACAGACCTCTTCCATCGAGACTGGCCAAAACTCTCTCCAAGACTGCTGAGTACATCCATGAGGTCCCTACCCATCTCTGCCAGGCCATGATAGACTGTGTGGAGAGATCCCAACATGAACAGAGGACACAGAAAAAATTGAGCAAACTCTTTGCACTTAATTGCTGAAAATGCTCCCACCAACTGGAGACAGGCTGGATTTAATGGCTTGTCCACAGTGCGGAAGAGCCGAGTCGGTCAATTCCTCCCAGCCACAATCTCGCTGGACAGAACTGCTACCTTCTTATGGCAGACTACCCTTTGATGTTCATCATAATGAATCTTCAAAACCAGTTTGCCCTCCTGGATCCTACATCTTCTCCAACAGTGCTCTAACCTCCGAGCATTGGCCTTCAGCTCCTTAAGATCCACATCAAACCATGGGACCCTAAGTGTGAGATCCGGGGTCATACACAGATAGGAACTATGGAGTGGAAGGCCTCCGCAACAGCCCTATTATAGGTCAGTACCACATTTCTTGATCCCGCCTCACAAGCTACCACTATTTCTGAGATGTCCAGCACTGCCAAATGTCCTTCTGGGCCAAGCCCTCTTAAAGGGTGCTACTGGAGCATCTCCACAGGGAAGGACCACTGGGGGAACTTCAAAGGAGAACTTCACTGCGAAATGAGCTGATCAACTGACTGGATCCATCTCTAGGTTACTCATCACATGCCCCAGGAAGAAAACAAGTCTAAGCCATGTCCATATTGGTGAGTCACAGAAGTAATAACTTGTGCAAGGCCAGTGATCCCATCAACCAGAGGAAACCTCTTCCAAAATGCAAGAATTCATCATTGACCTAAGCACTGAAGTCACCCAGAACAATCTATCTAGATGACTCCAAAACCTTCTCAGTGACAAAGTCTGCGATTTCCTGCAGAACATTCTCAAGCCTCAGAGGCTGGTACGCTACAAGGCTCTTGCAGCTAGCACCTGCAACCCCACACACAAATACATATTCAAAAAATGAGGTTCCCCCACTGGGTTCACAGTAAGTTCATCTCAGATCAAAAACAGATTGCCCCCCTCCAATCCCTCTGTGGGCAATGCCCCCAACGACTCTCTGGTACCACAGAGAATCCAGCTGAGACTGCTGCCTCTAACACTGGGCCAGCACTGTCACTCACTCAGGTCCCTGTGATGCAAGCCAGATCAACTAAGGAACCCAGAATGAAATCTGCCACAATGGCAGTCTTGTTCTTCACTGATCTTGCATTTCATAACACCACCCAAAAGGGACAGAGTGAGGCAGCCAGTCCACCATCTACCTGCCCACTCAGTCCAGTAGGATCCCTGTATATGGGAACCAAACATGCTTCACCCCTTTCCAGGTCCCATTTTGCCTCAGGGTGTCTCGTGGTCCTAACCACTCTGATAGTGCCCCCCTTGTTAGCACCCACCATGCCCCACTGCTGATCACCCCACCTCCATTCAATCCCCACTTCTCTAGTACCTACTACGTTTAAGTAGTCTAGATAACAAAGACATCTGCCAATCCAAACACGCAAACACAGCACTACTAGGTATGCTGCAGAGAAATCTGCTGCCAATATAAACAAGTACAACCGCAAACTATCCCCACCCACATGATGCAGCAGTAATAATATTCAGAAAAATAAGCTCACTTTGAAATTGCATATTAAGCTAAAAACTGTTCAACAGTCACATAAATGGATTTGTGTCAGGCCAAGGTAAAACTACACTTGGCAGTATAGCCTGGAGGTCTGGGTATTGTGCTGTAAAAGAGCTTGGTGCATCCAGCAGCCTTGGGTTTGATTCCCACAACCTCCACTTGTATACTGTGAGACCCTGAGCAAGTCACTTAACTTCCCAGTTCTTCCAGAGTGCCCCTGAAAAAAAGGCCTTGTGCCTATTGGGCCATATCCAGTTACTTATTTGTTTATACATATCTTTGAGGAAACAATAAGAAGCGAGTATGATTTATACATCCATACACAGATTGGACATTGTCTAGCAAACAGCATAAATCAAAGATTTAGCCAGATTGTAGGACTGTGAAATTACTGTAAGCATGTGTGTATCAGAAGTTACCATAAAAAAGTGTGCAATTCTCTCAAAACACAAAAGGCAAATGTTTTAATACTGTACATATACACACTTCTTTCTTTTCCTAGAAATGGAGACCTTTTAAAAATAAAACTGAATGTTGGAGAGAGGTTGAGCATTTTACCTTATGGCCTTCACTGTGAAGGCATACTTTTATTTTTGGTATGATATTCATTCTACTGTCAAGTATATCCTTACAGCTTTGCTATTCATAGTTAAATATCTTGGCACACCCGCTAATGAGCTTAGTAAAAGATTTTTGTAAAAAAAAAAAAAAGATTTCTTCTATCTCAGTCTATATGGTTTAAGGAACATAAAACTCTTAAATTCCTGGCACAAAAAATCCACAAAAACTGTTTTTCTAAAATCATTCCATAGCTAAATGAGTTATTTCATAATCTAGTATAAGTCTGACATACATTAACTGTACACTATCAGGATTTTAATTGGACAGACAACTGTCAGCTTAACTATACAAAAATGCCCATGAAACTTGTTTAGACACATACTGCAGAATAGTTCCAGAATAATTTAAAAGGAATAATAAAATACAGCCAGAATTGGTCTAATGATATTAAATAATTCAAACCACATACTGTACGTCTGCAATGTTTTAACTGTGTTACTAGAGTCAGCAGAAGTCTAAGGAAATGATTAGTAAACTTGCAGTTTATGTGGGTCTAACGTGACTTTCACCCCTATCATAGCACACACAGAAGCCCAATACATTATTTATAAATTTTAATATAACATAAAACAATGCCAAGGAAAAGACTATAAAACAGCCTATGCTGTTATAGGTAAGGAGAAAAAAAATCAATATGGGCATTATTTTGTGTTCATAACTTTATCTTGTCTCCAGTTACATTTGTTGCTGCCACCATACGATTTGTACCACTAATACTTACATATTTGGATCCTTTTTGAGCTGCTGGCTTGTCACCCATAGCCCCTGCAGCTGCTGGTGTACTTCTGGCACCACTATTGCTTTTGCCCTGCTCTTTGGCTTGTGCCTCCACCTCATCTGGGAGCTTGATGTCTCCCACACCGAGTACCTCATCCTTGTATTTCTTCACAAACTGTTCCATCTGCTTCACCTCATTAGGAGATAACTCATGGCATTTTGTGGGGTCCTGATCATGTGCAGGCAGTTGCTTAGCCAACTGCTTCTTCCGGTACTGGGCACCCTCTGAGCCAGCCACTGGCTGTTTCTCCTTTGGTAGCATCTCCATATAGCGCATAGCCTACAGCAGCAGGAATTACTTGAATTAGAATGGATATCCAATGACAGCTCAGTTTTAAACCTTTCTTTACTCCATGCATCAAAACACTACAGCTAAATTTACTCATGCAAATCTTTCAATGTTGCCACCCCACAACAAGACAGGAATACATTTATACAAGTTTTCTATTGCAGGATTCTATTACCCTACTATAGAAACTTTTTATAATTAACAGTAAAGATATTAATGCTCTTCAGATTGGTTACATATCCTGCAATCTAAACAATTACATACGTCCAATTTACAAACTTTTTTCTCAAAAAGCGTGCTGTAGCATGTAAGCCTCATTTATGTTTTGTCACTTGTATTAAAACACATCAAATCCTTGAACACTGTCCTGAAAAAAATTAGAAACACACACACACTTTGAATGGGTTAAAACTGGAAAAGAACGTTTAGTTTTCAAGCCTAACATTACTACTTATTTACAGAGGTCTACTCACCTGATTTCGGTAGCATTTAAGAACACAAAAATATATAAGTTACACTACCCTACAGAAAACTCACAGTAGTCATTTTTGATACCAGCATGATAATTCCTTTTCTAGTGCTGGTCGTTTTTAAGATGCATTACTAAAAAAGCAAATAAAACTAGTAAGCTATACCAAAAATGTCAGTACAACTATTCCATCATTGGTTGTTTGCAAATGAATGAGATTTTCATCTTTTACGTTAACAGAGAGCTACAGTCCTTACCATATACAGTAACAAAAAGTAGTCTGTATAACTGAATGCCTTCCTTGAGTGTAAACAATGAAACAACTTGTATGCCTCAGTTCACCCACTCATGCTGCTCCATAAAAGTACTGCCATCTCAAGGCATTAATATCTCATTATATATTTTAGGACATTTAAACCACGGTCATAAAATGTTATTTACTCAGAAGCAGGGTTGGAATATTGCATAAATGCATGTAAAAATACCACTGATAACTGAAGATTACAATCTGCTACAATGAATGTACAGTAGGCCATGATACTAACAGCACTGAATCTGGCTGAATCATAACCCAGACTCTACTAATTATGTTAGACATGCTGCTCCTTTAGTGCACTAGCAGAGATTTTGGCCTTTCATACTCCTCAGCCCTGAAGGCAGCAATTTACTCTATCCAGGGGAAATTTTATAATTTAAAATATATTTCATGGGTAATTCAGTGATGGCCCAACAGCGGACTGTGATGAGTACTGCCTTATCTGGCCTCAACATGTAATATACTTTACATAACACCACAGAGGCAGGCTTACCACACAATTCTAGTTAAACAACCAAATTTAAAGAGACAGTATGATCCTCCCAGGGCTGAAGAGTTGCCTTTTTTTTTTTATTTTTTTTTTTTTTTTTAAATCTCCCACACTGTTGAGGCCGTCACCCTGGGATCTTCTTTGGGCAGTTGCAATCCCCACTGCCACCTTAGGTGCTTACCTGGCCTTTCCCTGGTCTACTGCTGAACCTTTTCTCCCTACTTACCCTAAGGTAGGGCCCAGCACTCTGGCCAACCCTGCCAGCAGACCAGATCTAGCACTGCAGAGGGAGCAGGGCCAGGAATGCATCTTTATAATCCTATCTGGATGTGTGGATAAAGGGAGACTTCATTTGCCTGGGGGCATCTCAAGTTTTTCTCCCCCATGTTGCTAAGTGGAAGTACCAAAGGACAGCTATCCTGCCATCTGGATGCCTTGAAAAAAACCTCCCAGCATACACAGAAACGGATTTTGTTGCCAGAAAAGGACCTTTAGGCCCATTCTGTCTGTCCGTTGTCCCTGCATGTTCTGTCACCACTGACCCTAGTTAGACTTAGGTGTCACTTCCTCCCCCCTTTCCTCTACTTAAAATGCCCCATGCCTATCCTATGCATGCTTGAAGCTCCCCATAGTCTTTTCCCCCACCACCTCCTCTGACAGACCATTCCAGTCATGCACCAACCTTTCTGTGAAGAAATATTTCCACACGTCTCTCCTAAACTTCCCCATTTCGCCTCGCTGCATACCCCCTTGTTCTAGTGCCTTCCTTCCTCTGAAATAGACCATTCACTTGTACTTTGTTCACTCCTGTGAGGTGCCTGTAGGTTTCATTCATATCCCCTCTCACTCTCCTCTCTTCCAAGGAGTACATGTTGAGTACCTGCAGTGTTTCCTATTATGGCTTCTCATGCAACCCCTCACAGTTTTGGTTGTCCTGCTCTGTATTGCCTCCTCCTTTTCAATGTTCTTGTGGAGCTGCAGCCTCCAGAACTGGACACAGTACTCCAAGTGGGGCCTCACCTGTGAGTGATACAACGGCAGCGCTACCTCTCTCCTCAGTCTAGAAATCTCTCTCTCAGTGTATCCTAGCATCCTGCAAGTCTTTCCCCACTGCTTTGTCACACTGCCCAGCTATCCGGAGGTCATCAGATATGATGAACCCTAGATCTCTTTCTTGTTTGGTGTCCGTAAGCAACACTGCACCCATCTTATACACATCCCCTGGGTTCCAGAGCCCTAAGAGCATAACTTTGTACTTTTTGACATTGAAACCCAGCTGCTACTCCCTAGACCATTCCTCTAGTTTTCTTAGATTCCTTTGCATTCCTTCCACCCCTTCCTATATGTCAACCCTGTTGCAGATTTTTGTATCCTCTGCAAAGAGACACACCTTCCCCTCAAGCTCTTCCATAGTGTCACTTATGAAAACACTGAAGAAGACCGGTCCCAATACCGAACCCTCTGTTACCCCACTAGTCATTCTATCACCTGAGTAGCTACCATTTACCACCACCCTTTGCCTCCTATCCCTTAACCAGTTTGATACCCACTTTGTAACTTTCTCTCCACCCCCAGGCTGCTTAGTTTCTTAAGAAGCTTCCTGTGTGACATCAAAAGCCCTACTGAAATCCAGATAGGCCACATCCACTGCTCTCCCTTGATCCACCTCCCTGGTAATCCAGTCAAAAAAATCTATGAGATTAACTTCACATAAATGCCCCCCTGTGAAACCATGCTGCTGGCGGTCCTGCAGCCCTTTTATCTCCAGGTGCGCCACAGGCCCCTCTTTCAGTAGTGTCTTCACTAACTTCCCCACCACTGATGCGAGACTGACTGGCCAGCAATTGCTAGCATCCTCCCTACTGCCACTTTTGTGCACATGTATCACATTGGTCCTCCTCAGGTCCCCAGTGGAACTTCCCCATCTCCACTGAGGTACTAAAAATCGTTGCCACAGGGATGGTGCTCAGTTTCTTTAAGACCCTTGGATGAATGCCGTCCACCCTACTGCCTTATTCTCCTTTATGGCTTTCAATTCCTTCCAGACCCTTTCCACTGAAAACAGACTTGGGTCTACTCTCCTCCCCCATGCCTGGTGCTCACTGTAGCATGCTGGTCTATCCCCCCAACCTATACTGTGAAAACCAAGCTGAAGTAATCATTTAGTATTTCTGCTTTATCTTCCTCTTCACAGTCCTCCCTGCCCTTCTGATTCTCACTATCCTTTCCCCTTGTCTTCCTCTTTTCTTACACATATCTAAAGAAGGTCTTGTCCCCTTTTTTGTCCTCTTTAGTGATCTTCTCCTCTGCTAGTGCTTTAGCTGCCCTCACTCTCCTCCATGCCTTCCTTTATTTTGCCAAATATACCTCCCCGTCTTCATCCTCCTTGGTCTCCTAGTACTTGCTAAATGCTGTTTTCTTTTCTTTCACTGCCTTTGCCACCTCCTTATAGAAGCATATAGATACATAGACAGTGACGGCAGACAAGGGCCTATGGCCCACCCAGTCTGCCCATTTGAGCTTGTAAGTTCAGTTTGTTTTCCTAGAAGTCTGTTGCCCCTTATCCCTGACCTCTAGAATTCCTTTATGTCTATCCCATGCATTCTTAAATCCCGTGATTGTTTCAGCCCCCACCACTTCCTCTGGCAGGGTGTTCCACTTGTCCACCACCCGTTCTGTGAAGAAATTCTTTCTCATGTTTCCTCTGAATCGTCCTCCCTCCAACTTCATCCCATGTCCTCTAGTCCTGGAACATCTTTTTCGCTTAAAAATAGTGTTTTCCTGCACCCTGTTCCTCCCTGTAAGATACTTGTATGTCTCTATCATATCCCCTCTCTCCCTCCTCTCCTCCAGGAGTACATGTTCAGTTCCTTCAACCTGTCTTCATAGGACTTGTGATGCAATCCATGCATCATCTTTGTTGCCCTCCTCTGAACCTTCTCTACCCTGTCTATGTCCTTATGTAGGTATGGTCTCCAGAACTGTACACTGTACTCCAGGTGGGGCCTCACTAGTGTCTTGTATAGCGAATTATGACCTCCCTTTCCTGCTGGTAGTGCCCCTGCCTATACATCCAGCATCCTATTTGCTTTACCTGCTGCCTTGTCACACTGTTTTCCTACCTTGAGGTCATCAGAGATGACAACTCCAAGATCCCTTTCCTGCTTGGTGCATGCTATATCCTCACCCCCCAACTGATATATTGTGCCTCGGTTTTGTGCCCCATATGCATTATCTCGCACTTCTTTTGCACTGAATTTCAATTGCCAAACCCTGACCATTCTTCAAGTTTCTGCAGGTCGCTTCTCATTCTGTCTACACCTCTGGTGTGTCTACTCTGTTACAGAGCTTTGTGTCATCAGCGAACAGTGAAATTCTGCCTTCTAGATCCTGCGCAATGTCACTGGTAGAGATGTTGAATAGGACCGGTCCCAGCACTGATCCCTGTGGTACCCACTGGTCACTCTTCCCTCTGTGAAGTGACGGCCATTTACCACCACCCTCTGTGTCCTGCCACCCAGCCAGTTACCTACCCACCACACTACTGTCCTGCCCACACCCATATTCCCCAGTTTGTGTAATAGTCTTCTATGTGGCACAGTGTCAAAGGCCTTGCTGAAGTCCAGATAGGCCATGTCCACTGCCTCCCTGATCCACCTCCTAGTCACCCAGTCAAAAAATTCAACGAGGTTGGTCTGACATGACCTCCCCCTGGTGAAGAAGCCAGAAGGGGAAGGAAGGAAACATATTCAATTCAGTGCTTTAGAGTAACTGGTAATTGCTATTTTTCTTTTAAACTTAGATTGTGGGCTTTTAGTGACGCTATACTTTCTTTGTTGTCTTTACTTATAATTGTTTTTGGGCTGTTGAAAATTTAAAACATAGTGGTGGTGAAATTCTGTGCTGTCTAATTGCTGCAAATTTTATCTTGGCTTGTCTGACTGCCCTGTAGTTGGGTGAAGGGTGTTAATTGTCTGACCTCTGACCTCAGCTACGTGATAACTGGAGGTGGGGCTTAGTCAGAGTTAAAGTAGCAAGCAGAGTTTTATTTTCTCAGAAGAAGCCAGAAGGGGAAGGAAGGAAACATATTCAATTCAGTGCTTTAGAGTAACTGGTAATTGCTATTTTCTTTAAACTTAGATTGTGGGCTTTTAGTGACACTATACTTTCCTTGTTGTCTTTACTTATAATTGTTTTTGGGCTGTTGAAAATTTAAAACATAGTGGTGGTGTAATTCTGTGCTGTCTTTAATTGCTGCAAATTTTGCCCCCCCTCCCCTTCCCCCAACTCTTAATTATATGCCCTGTTAAATCTGATTGACAGGAGCTAAACACAGGGTATAGTAAGGGGTGTGAAGTAGGAGGGGCATAATGGGGAGCCATATTCAGGCAGACCTGTCATCTTTCTGCTCTTTCCTTTGCTCACTTCCTTCAAACAGCATGCCACTGCCTGGGCTATACCCTCCTTAATCTTTCTCCAGTGAGCCTCCACCCCCCCCCCCAGTCTAGTCCCCTTTGAGGCATTCTCTGAGGCAGCTTCCCAGTTCTTTAAAATCTGCCTTCCTGCCGGCCTGGTGGCGCAGAGGGCTGAGGCATCTCTGCCTTACCTCACGCAATGCTGGCAATCCAGGTTCAGGAACACCTCGGGTCTTCAGCGAGCCGGCATGGGAGGAAGGCTGGGAGCAGGACTGGGGGGGGGAGGTCGCACTCCCACAGTCCTGCCATCACCAGCTGGAAGTCCAGTGGTGGCGCAGGTGGGTATGGGCAACTGCTAGGGTGGGGCATCCCACAGTGTGTGGCATGTGTGCGACTCCACACATGCACACTCGCACCAAGGACGTGAGGGCGGAAAAACGGGGAACAAAAATGGATAAAAAGATAATAGAAAAATAAATCTGCCTTCCTGAAGTCCAGAGCCTTTGTTTTAGTGTTTTTTTTCTTTCTGTCAAGCTGTATGCCAAACCACACCATACAGTGATCACCCGTACCCAAGGGACTACCCACTGTGACATCAGCATTGCTGTCTCTGTAAGTACCAGGTCCAGCAATGCACCATCTCTAGTGGGTTCCAAAACCATCTGTCTGGGAAATGCCCCTTGTAAGGAGTCAAAGATGGCCCTGCCTCTTCATGTAGCTGTGGCCAGAATGCTCCGATCTACATCAGACAGATTAAAGTCCCTCATAATTCAAACATCCCCCTTGCTGGCCATTTTCCTAATGGCTTCACTCAGGGTTCTGTCTAAATCCTCCCCCTGTGTTGGAGGCCTATAAACCACCCCCATACGAATAATGGCTCCCGACCCTAACTCTAGGCTGACCCACAGTACCTCCAGCTCTTCACTGTCCCCCTGGTGCCCCTGTTCTCAGTGGCCCTTATACCCTCCTTCACATATAAAACAACTCCTCTGCCTTTCCTTCCTGACCAGTCCTTCTGAAAAATGCTGCAGCCTGGAATGGCCAGTTCCCAGCTGTAGTTGTCTGTGCACCACGATTCCATTATGGCCACCAGATCCAGGTCTGCCTCAGCAATGACGGCTTCAAGGTCAGGAATTTTGTTTCCAAGACTCCCTGTGTTGGCACACATGGCTCTCCATACTCTTTGTCCCTCTAACCTGCCCAGGTCTGCAGCTAATACTTTTGGGACCCAGAACAAGTCATTTGACATTGGCCCTTGTCTCCCAAACCAGCTAATGATGCTGGTCTGAGCCAGCTCCTCAGGTGGGCCCTCCTGAGCTTGGGGCCCAGAACAACAGTCCCCACCTGTCCCCCCATGACTGCGGCCCTAAACCTGCCTCCCCCTTAATGCTTCCCCCCACCCACTCTGTTTCCCTGGTTCCTGCCCCCTCCCATTGCATTGTTTTCCTGCCTTGCCTCCTTGCCCTCTCTTCCAAAAGAGGTTCCTCCTCCAGACATGCCTGCCCTTCCCTTTGCTTCCATCAGCCTCCAGGGATTTTCTTCTCTGTGGGTTAACCTTCCCTGCTGAAGCACTCTCAGGGTGGGGTGGGAGGTGCAATCTCTGCCAGAAAGGATGAGATGGGACTTGGCAAGGTTGGAGGAATGGTCAAAAGTATGGCAGCTTAGATTCAATGCAAAGAAGTGTAAAGTAATGCACCTAGGAAACAAAAACCTAGGGGAAGAGCATACAATGTTGGGGGGGGGGGTACTAACAACAACAAGAATGGAAAGGGATCTGGGGGTAGTCATATCAGATGACCTAAAGGTAGGCAGGCAATGTGAGAAGGCAGTAAGGAGGGCTGGGGGGATACTGGGATGCATAGGGAGAGGCATCACCAGTAGAAAACAGGATGTTGTCATCCCTCTGTACAGACAGTAGGTGAGACGCCAACTGCATGCAGTTCTGGAGACCCCATCTCTGCAAGGACACAGGATGGAGGCAGTCCAGAGGAGGGTAACTCAAATGGTGCAGGGTCTGCACCAGAAACCATATGAAGAGAGACTGAAGAAGCGTAATATGTATACCGTCGAGGAAAGGAGGAAGAGGGGGGACATGACAGAAACTTTCAAGTACCTCAAGGGAATAACACAGTCCAAGAGGGTAGCATCTTTCAGAAGAAGATGTGCAAGAACAAGGGGACACAGTTTGAAGATTGGGGGGGGGCAACATGAGGAGGCATTTTTTCATGGAGAGGGTGGTGGACGCATAGAAAAGCCTACCTGAGGAGGTCATGGGGTCAAAAACAGTGGGGGACTTCAAGAATGCATGGGACAGACATAAGGCAATTATAGTGGGGGGGGAGGAGGAAGTAAGCTGTCGGCAACTAGGCTCTGCAGCTTATTCAATAGGTAGGGAAATGTGCAGACTGGGTGGGCCAAGCGGTCCTTATCAGCCATCAAAGTCTATGTTTCTGCCTTCCCCCTTAGCTAGTTTAAATGTTCATCAAAGTAGTACTTAAACCTTCCACCCAGGACTGCCACTTCCCTCCTGGATGGATGGAGGCTGCCTCCCTTGTACAGGCCTCCATCTCCCCGGTGTGACCCCAGTCCTCAATACACTAAAGATCTCCTTCCTGAACCATGCCTTCAATCACTCATTGAAGGACCTGGTGCAGAGTTCTTTAGCGTTCCCCCGACCGTACTTGGGCAGCACCTCTTTGAAGTCCACTGTGCATGCTACCTGCTTCAGACCCCTGCCCAGCTCCCATAAACCTATCCTGTACTAACCCTACAGCCTCCCCTGCCAGATCGTTCATCCCCAGGTGGACAAAAACATCCATCTCTCTCTCTACCCACTCTTCCCTGGCAATCTCCAACATGTGCCCTCCAGTCCTCACCACCAAAGTGCCTAGAATGCACTGCACTACCCTGTTCCTAACTCAATCCCCTGGACTATGGAATCCCCCACCAGTAACTGCCTCCTTATTAGCTGTGTGACTCTCCCACCCTCCTTAGGGCCTGCTCCCTTGAGAACCACCATATCACATTCTCTGTTACTCATCCCTCAAGTGCCTCCTCCTGGCTTTCCTGTCCCACCAGAATGGTCCAGTCCAGCCTCATGCATATTCTTGCCCCCACTGAACCACCATGGGGCAATCTGGCAGCTGGATATGAAGCCTTCTTGTCCTGGACAAGGTAAGTGTCCAGGCAGCCACTCAGTCCTTTTGCTAGTCCACGCCAGTCTCCATGGGCTCAGGATGTGATCCTGGGTTGCTAATGTGCCAGGTAGCCCCACACTTCCTGGCCAGAAAACACATTGTTTAACAAAATACACATTTGGATCCTGACAGAGTACACAATGCTTGTCTTTTGTTTTCTAAAAATACTATTTTCAAACAAAGATTTACATACAAGTATACATTTATCTTATATTTTGTGCTATTACAATAAAGTTCAGCACTGGAATGTGAAAAATTTGTTTCAGTTGAACATGAAAGCAGGGCTAAACAATTCTATTTTCTGCCTCATCCAAGGGGTGGGTGAAGGGGCTACAGATGCAACTAACTTACTAAGTCCAGCTAAGCTGCTGGTATTCTAAGTGAATGCTCGGTCAGTTCACAAAAAAATATCTTTGTTTGAGAAAGCAATTTTTCTTAGCCGGGAATGTTGCTGTTCAGAGCTCTACTATACTTAAAGGCAATATTAGGGCTAACTTGTAGAGGTTGATGGTGTCCTTTAAATTTAGCCATTCAAAACATTGTGCTAAGAGCCTGGACATTACTTGTAGAAATATTCATTTTATCGAGTGCCGAGTATGATCTGGCATTTCTCTTCACCTTATGAACATACAAACATACAAAAACGCCAGCAGAAACAGGCCATAATGGTCTATCAAGTCTGCTTGAGTGTGCAGCTCAGTCTATTTTACCTTACGTTACCTTAATACCATCATCCCACTCTTGTTCTCACCCTAACACCTGCTCCTTCTGTATGCCTACTATAAAATCTCTAGGCTAATCAGCTTTTTTGGTCTGCCTCCTTAGCCTATGGAACAGTTTTCCCATCCACATAGGACTATCCTCCTCGTATGTCTCTCAAATCAGTCTAGAGAGCACATTTTGTTCTTTTCTGTACCTGCTAGAAGACCCCTTCTCCCTTCCAAATTGTTCACTGTTGTCCACCAATTATGTCTCTAGTGTATTTTTTTTTTGCACTGCTCATCTTAGCGATCATATTTTCAATTGTTTTTCACAGTGTCTGTTGCACAGTTTGTTCTAGCCACTTAATATCTGATTCTGAACTAGGTATGCTCACTATCCTAACCACTGTGTACTGTATTTTGCACAGTGTGCTACATGTTTTTGTAATTTATTGCACAATATGTTTTTGTGCAGGTTGATCTAGACACCGTTTATTGTATGTTGTGCTGCATGCTCTAGCCACTGCATTTCAATACTGAGCTTTCAGTGCACTGTTATTCTCACAAGCTGCAGTCCACTTTGTAACCCCTTCCCTTAGGGCACATCTGGAAATGAGCCTCAGCTCAGAGTGCCATGCTTGGTTACCCATTTAAAAACAATAAAGCATAATACTAACAAAAATAAAAACAAATTTAAATACGGATCTGACAGAATCACGAAGAACAATAAAATAATGCTAATGACTCTCTAGAATCTGACTTACCAGGGCCTGCTGTTGAACTGGAGGAGCCCACTCATATGTTACAGTGCTGATGGACACGTCCTTCTTAGCTGCCACAGGATTAGTCATTATCATTACATTACGTTTATACATGGGAATCCCATCAGTCTTAAGTTTTGCAATAAGACCTGTGTATTTTGTATCCTGAAACAGTTTGCCCACTTTTCGGTCCTCTTCTGTATTATTTGATAAGACATCATGCTCTTCTTGGCCACACTTACAGTTTCTACAGATTTTCCTGTAATTGTAAAGAGTTGGTATATCAGGTACTTTTTCAGCCCATAGGAAGGAAATCGTAATTTGACATGGTAAGCAGTATTTTTAGCCAAACAAACTAGATTTCTATGTCACAGAAAATAAACTTTATAGTGCAGTAAAAAGATAAAATGGAAATTACAGTACTTGCTGACTGCAATATTCACAATAATGTAATATGTACCTTTAAAAGAAAATTATTTATAGAACAGCAAAACTGTGCTTGGTTAGTCAGTGTCACTGGGTTCATATCCTAACATTAGAAGGGGTACAAGTGCTTTCAGACAAGAAATTCCCTCACAATGTTAATCCTTAAATTTTAGAATTATTAAACAAAGTATTTATAGCCCTAGTTAAGTAGGATGCCACCTGTTTTAAACATGTAATCCTATATCTTAAAACAACTTAATCCTAGAACAAAAAGAGTCTCAGTTTTCTTAGTTACAGTGTTGATTATCCATACTGTGAAGAATGCAGCAAACAATTTCCAAGGTCATATTCTATGATGAATTATAATTGGGGATCCCCCGTGTCAGCAGAACAAAAGAGAATTCATTCACATCATAAAACCCATTTCCCTTCTTTGCATTTTTAGCCTAGAGGCAGATTTTGCGCAACTAAAAGCAAAAAGCAGATATAGGCTGCCATCTGTTGCCAGCTCCATACAGTAGAAAAACATCTTTCATGTCCCATTCAGTTTATTTATTTCAAATGTTTTACCAGGAAAGGCATACTGAGCTGGTAGCAACTTGTTTCAAGATGTGTCCTGCAGGCAGAGAGTGGAAGGGGTGAAGGGAATAACAGTGCAAAACAAAAGGCACAATAAAAGAGGTGCATACAAAATTAACTAACACATACTGGTAGTGTAGTAACTGTACATTTTAGCCCCTACATACCTTGGAGGAATCCTAAGGAACTTCAGCAAAGCAGCAACATTTCCGGTAGGCTGAAGTTTCAGCTAAAAATGTGTGCTGTTTATTAATAATTATTAACTCTTGTAATACGTTACCTAAATTAACATTTGCCCATCATGTAAATTCAACACTTCATTAGTTTATCATATACCGCTCTGTGCAGCTTTAGCATTGCTTTGGTTTTTATTAGGACTTAGCAAAATTGCTATACACACTGTGATGGAATTAGTTCTATGGACATCAAGTCTGGGAAAAGTTGCATATTTTTGCAGGAAAATTTAACCTGCCACTTTTTTTGCAAAGATTGTGTTTTCACATGTCTCTGATAAAATGGCATTTCTGCCAGAAAACAGCAATTTATGTATGATATTCACTTGATTTTTTCCCGTGAAAATAAAATCTTGCCCAGCCCTGGTTTTTGTGTTTACATGGTAGTATGCTGTCAGGTATACTATTGGAAACATGGCCTGGATAATTTGCTGCTATTGCATCCACCATCACTGTTTGGCAAAAAAAAAAAAAATTGTTTTGCAATACAGAGATTAATAAGTTAATAGCTGTGAAGTGTTATATGTTTTAGTCAAATTGTGTTTACACTTAAATACCATGTTAGACATATTAAAATACAGTATTGCTGTTTCAGATGAACAGCTCTTCTGTGAAAGACCTGATATTCTCAATTTCTTGTATCCTTTCTCATTTTCTTCTATCTGTGAAAGAGTGCAATGTTTATTTGTAGGTTGATACTGTAGGCTGTTCTTTATAGTAATATTATAGTAATTAACATATTAAAACAATAAATGCTTGCAGGGGAAGCCCCAGTTTCCCATGGATGGTGAAGGTTTTCAGGGCCAGGATGTTCTGTTATACCAAGGAATCCTTTTAATCTTATGGCGAAGGGTGTAGGCTGAGGTTGTTTGTGTCGGTGGACAGTATGTAACATACTTAACTTGTTCACACGGCGAAAAAGTTGGATCGCCGCTATGTAGATGGTAACAGCCATTCTATCCGAGACGCTGTGGAGCAGCGTTCAGATGGCATAGCTCTAGAATGCTGCAAGTGCCGCAAGAGAAGTTCCAGCATTCTGATGAGGGTTCCAGTGGGGGTTGTGGTCAACGATACTACAGTGCCAGGGGGGTTCTTCAGATCAGAGTTCAGCTAAAGGTAGTTTTATGCACATTAAGCAGAGCAGAACTCTGACAAGTAGTTCTTTTTAAAAACCAAGGGCTGTAAGTGGAGAAAACACGGTCCCAGAGTGGATCCGTGACACTGGGCAACATTTTGGATGGTGCTGGCTGTTCTCACAGCAGAGCAAACTGGTGCAAAACTCATACTCCACTACGCGATCCCAAGAAAAAAGGGATTGTGGGCACAGAACAGTGACGTTCATATGTGCACAGCGGTACTGATCTTGGCGCTGTGCACCACCACCGACTCAGAACAGGCGGTATGATCGAGCCTTAATGGTTTCAGCTTCTCAGTGAGCTGTTCTATTCATCAGCTCAATAGGCTGACTGCAAATCTCAGCACTTGTCAGTGGCTCAGTAGGTAGCACACTCGCCTCTGAGGCCAGTAGATCAGAGGGCTGTGGGTTCAGTTCCCACATCTGGCACTTGGGTTAATATCCCAGTACTGACACTGTACTGCAGCATGAGAGGGGTGCTGCACTTTTGAGGTGTAGTCTTTCGGATGAGATGTTAAACAGAGGTCCCACCTGCCTGGATTGGTGGTAGCTCAGGTGAATGTTAAAGATCCCATGGCACTTGTCGAAAAGTGTAGGGGAATTTCCCCGGTGTCCTGGCCAAATTTCCCTTATTCACTAAAAATACCACCAACAGCTTAATCTGGTTCAAGGTCAGTTGGCATTCATCTGTATTCCCCTCCCCCCCGGGTCATGCCTGAAAATAGGCAGGATTTGTCTAGTGCACTTACCCAGTCAACAAAAACTAAATAAAAATAAATAAATACAATTTATTAACAGCACAACACCTTCAGGCAAGTCTGGCAATTAACAATGGTACAGATACTTACAGTGAGATTCAGTCACAAATAATGTACGTGTCAGACTGGTGATGAAAAATGGTTACAATAATCGCATAATCAAGCTTGATCACTGACACTCTATAACATATATTAATTACAAAAAAAAGAAAAAAACACTTGATGCATCAGTTTGGGCTAAAGCACAAAGCCCCACCAAAAGGAGAGAAATGCAATATTAGGTAAAAGAGTCACTTGATTCTTTTAACTGTTGTGGTACATCCCTCAGTGTTTGAATGGCTGTTCGTAGTAGCATTTGTGCTGCCCTAACTTCTGCACTGTCAAGGCAAGACATTTATTCACACCAATGCTTTCAGAGAGGGTGCCAAAGTTAGGGTGACACCTACACTGGCTGACACAATCATTCAAACCCCAAGGCAAAGATGTAACATGGTTGTCAAGACTCCTAACGTTGCTGGCTTTGTTTTTCCAAAAAGGGAAAGGGGTGACAGAAATGTATAAGTAATTGAGCGGGATCAACAGGGTAGGCTACAAGGCCATATATTTCTTGAGCAAAATATAGGGAGGAGGGGAAACTCACCGAATCTTGCTAGTGGGAGCTTTAAAAGGGATATCTGTAAACACTTTTTCCCCAAAAGCATGGAGGACAAGTGGAACAAACTACCAGAAGAGGTGATGAGGACAAACCAGTGGGTAGCTTCAAAATAGGGTGGACTGACATATGGCCTAAAAAGGGGGTAAGATATGGAGCTTGGATGGTCGCTATGGCCAGAACAGAGTTGTCAGGCACAGTGTGTAGATTTGATGGGCTGGTTTGCCTTTATCAGCCATAATTTTCTATGCATCTATATATCTATGCAACTATCAATCAATCAATCAATCAAAGCCCATAACCTACTCCGTAACAGAATGCTTGCATCAGACAACTCTGGAATGGCTCATACACTGAATTCACATTTTACCAACCTCAACTTCACTTTATTAAAACCATCACATCATCCTATTCAAAATGATCCCATCACTGAGGGCACCTACCCCCACACCCTGCTGAAAGACCAAACCCCACCTTCTATTTCACAGACATAGACCAGTCTTAATTTATTACGATCCCCCAGAGATCAGCACCTATAAAAGTGTAGGTTCTGATAGGACTGAGACTCAGGTGCTTAAAACTGCTGCTCAGTGGGCTAACTACAGTCATTTGGTCCCATTCCTGTAAGAAGAGAGAAAATCTGCCCCATATTGTTTCCTGAGGTGAATGGGTCCACAAAGCTTCACTGGGAGTACTTATGTGAGAAACTCTCTGAGGAGCTGTTGCCACCTCCCCTCTGCCACCTCTTTTAGATCTCATTTCCTTCACTGACTCATGGTCTTGTCTTATAAGATTTGTCCTAGGGGGGCACTGTGGAGCAACAAATACAGTTCCAATGGCAAGACAAATTTTAATTGTATCGTGCTCAATCCCAAAGGCTCTGGGCACCTTACATTAAAAACATAACCAGAAAATACATAAATAAGATAGGTCAGCTAAATAACACAACTAAATAAATAAATATCAAAATCAGCTCAGCACTATAAATACACCAGTACTGGTCAGATCATATCGCTGGGGAAGGCCAGGGCGAAAAGATGAGCCTTGAGCCCCTTTTTAAATACCTCGACTGATGGCGATGGGGCCTCCCTAAGAGATGGTGGAAGAGCGTTCCACAGGACTAGTCCAAGGACACTAAAAGCACAGTCACTGGAGATTTTTAGTCTACTCCTGGGAACCTCAAGGAGGCCCCTGATAGAGAAGCAGAGGGAGTAGACCGAAGTGCAGGGTATCAGAAGTTCAGCCAGGTAACCAGGGCCTAGACTGTTTAGGGCCTTATAGGTGAGAAGATTCGCCTTAAAGATGAATCTCCACTTGACAGGCAGCCAGTGTAGGGCATGCAGCACTGGGGTCACATGACTCAGCCTTGAAAGCCCTGTCAGCAACCTAGCGGCAGCATTCTGCACCAGGTGCAGCCGGTGTAGGGTACCTCCCAAGGCCCACAAGTAAAGAGTGTTACAGTAGTCAAGCTTGGAGGTCACAAAGCCATGTATCATAGTGGGCAGGTCTTCGGGCGGAACTAGGGGTTTGATCCTGGCGATATTCCTCAAGTGGTAGAAACCACTTTGGACAACAGCTGACACCTGAGCTTCAAACATCAGTCTGCTATCCAGGATCATGCCACAATCTCACACCCTAGTGGAAGCCAACAGCGGCACCAGACCCAAATGCAAACCCTGTATCACAGAGTCTATGACGCTCTCCCCACACCCTCGACCAAGTTCAATCACAAGTACGTCCATCTTGTCAAGGTTCTGTCTCAATCAGCTGGAGGACATCCAATCATTGATCTCTGCCAGACAGCTGTTTAACACTTCCACGGCATCCAATGTTCCGGGGGCAAAGGACGTATACAGTTGGGTATCATCTGCATAGCAGTAAAAACCAACACTGTAATGCCCAATGAGCTCACCCAGGGGCAGCATATACACTGCGAACAACACTGGCTACAAGATCAACCCCTGAGGCACTCCACATGACAGAGTCTCTGGGAGAAGGAGAAATTCCCCATCACCACCCGACACTTCCTGCCAGAGAGGAAGGACTCAAACTAGAGGATGTCAGTGCTAGCAAGTCCACAATACTCTCGGAGGTGATCAAGCAGCACAGTGTGATCTACAGTGTCAAACGCTGAAGAGAGAATGAGAACAAGAATTGACTTTCCCCCTCCATCTCTCACCCCTGAGGAGATCATTATGCACCCTAACTAATGCTGTTTCAGTGCTATGCCTGGTTCTGAAACTTGACTGGAGTGGTTCATAGATTTCAAAGGCAAAGAGGTGCTCCCCCAGCTGATGCACCACAACTTTCTCAATAACCTTACCCAGAACAGAGAGGCTGGAGCTAGAACGGTAGTTCGCTAAAACGTCAAGGTCGAGAAATGGCTTCTTCAGAAGGGGTCTCACCAGAGCCTTTTTCAAGGCATCCAGAAATAGCCCCTTTGACAACAAGCACTTGACTATTTCAGTGAACACCAGGCCAATGGCATCAACACATCTCAATAAGAAGTAAGTCGATGCTGGGTCCAGTTCACAATGTCTGTGCTTCAGCTCAGACATGACCTCAACGGCCTCAGACACCTCCACCAGTTTAAACTCCTCCAAGACAGATGGAGATCCTCCGTTCACCCCAAGATGACCACTGTGAACAGTGATGCGGTCAACTGATGTGATCCCCTGGTGGATAGAGGACACTATCAGAGAAGAACTGAGCAAACCCCTCACATAAAGTGACTGAAAAAGCTTTTTTCGGTGGCAGACAGACTTGACACAAAAGTCTGTCCACAGTCTGAAAAAGTTGAGCAGGTCGATTCTTCATTGCAGCAATCTCCCTGGACAGGAACTCTGCCTTCTTATGGTTGATTGCCCCTTAGTACTCAGAATAATGAGCACGCAAAGCTAGTTTGTTCCCATCCAACCGGGTCCTCTGCCAGCAACGCTCCAACTTCTGACCTTTGATCTTCATCACCTTGAGATCCCCATCAAACCAGGGAGATTTCAAGTGAGGGAATCTGGGCCGTACATGGACCGGTGTGATGGAATTGAGTGCCCTGGAGACCGCCCTATTATAAAAGAGGCCACCGCCTCACCCATGCCAACCGCACATGCAGCGACTACACTAGAGAACTCAGTCACCGCCAACAGTACCTGCGGGGATAACCCCTTTAAAGGGTGGTAGCTGACCATCTCAACAGGGGCGGGACAACCACTCATACAATATGTTAAACTTAAAAAGGCTGTTATTTTTAGCAAACTATGATTTGGAGATTAGGTGTCCCAGCTGCATCTCAGAATGGGAACATTATGGGGCCTAAACAGGACCAGAAGCAATCAATGCACAGTCTGGATGCCATTTTTTGTGCCACGTCCAGTACTAAGGGAATGGGGCCTACACAGACTGGTGGAGTGAGCACAATAGACCTCCCAGCTATGAGAATTATGGCCATGCACCAGAAAATTCAAGCAACAGGGGAGGAGACAAACAAACGACTAGCGGCAGAGAAAACAGGCCGAGTGACCTTGAAACACGCATTTCCGGTAACTCCAAGGCTATCATGTACTTTGCAGGGAAGGCAGAGCAGAGAGGGAGATGAACTCCCTGGTAATAAAAGACCTACAGTTTTTGATGGCAAAAGCGAAATCACTGGAAAACGCCCAGTGTCAAGCGAATATTAGAGTGGATTTCTTCCTGCCATGTCTGACTGGCAAAACAGAACTTTTACAAAACACTCAATGACTGATCTTCGCTGACCTGTACCTGTTGCCATCAGAATCCAATGTAAAAATTCTAAAAGTCTTTGCCATCTCCATGTGATAAAGACCACATGGAGGAGACTTACTGAGATCACTGATGGCCATTTTTACACTATCCAGTGTTGAGGCCTGCACTCCTTGTTGCAAGCTATGAGAGCAAAGGGTGATATACTCTGAGAGGGCAGAAGGATTGCCTTTTTTCCCCTGAGCTCTCCCCAGACATAGACATGCAATAAGGACCTACAACCATTTAAAAAAAACCTTGTTGGAGCATGTAGTAGGATACAGCTGATGTTCCCAGCTCAGCTTCAGATCTGTGCTCACAATAAAACCCATATTTTCACGGACCCTGTATTGGCAGCAGCTTTTACCAAGAAGCTGATTTCCAAAGAAATGGAAAAGGTACTTGAACAAACTGAGGACACTTGAACTCTCTATGGTACTGATTTGGTCAGTTTTCTATAATCTAAAGTGTTTTATTACACTATAAATGGACTGTTCTACCTTAATTTGATATAGAGTTTCACTGAATTAGTACAACAGGATGATATTAAGTCTCTTGAATTCTGTCATGTATTGCATGCTTGGTTAAATGTTGCTCCGTTACAAAACTATTTTGACTCAAAGTTTGGCAATAGTATAGATAGGGGTGCTGAGGCACTGCTCAGTTTGAAAATTTGTTAAAAATGCCCTTCAAACGTCATGCATCCTTACTAGGCACACTTAGATGTTGTGAATGATAGGGGGTCAGGCAACTTAATTGAGCCCAGGACTTCTTTGTTACTGGTCTGTATACATTGCTGGAAAGACCTCACTTAGAATACTGTGTAATTTTCTGAAGGCCACATCTCCAGAACATAGAGTGGAGGCAGACCAGAGGAGGGCAACTAAAATGGTATGGGGACTGCATCAAAAGCTATATGAGGAGAGATTAAATGACCTCAAAGTGTACATCCTGGAAGGAGAGGCATATGATGGAAGAGGGGAGATATGCCAGAGACCTTTAAACACCACGCAGGAGGTAAATAAGGTACAGAAGGAAAGTATTTTTCATAAAAAAGGTGCACAACAACAAGGGGTCATGTGATGAAGTTGGAGGAGGGTAGATTCAGGACAGATGTGAGGAAGTACATCAAAGAAAGAGTGGTGGATACCTGGAACAGCCTACCAGTCAAGGTTGTGCAGGTAAAAACAGTGGTGGGGCTCAGGAATGGCAAACAGACATGCGAGATGAAGAGTGGGGTGACACATAGCCATTTACAGTTTTACTCTTTTGGACTTTACTGTTTGTTTGTTTTCTAGCATTCCCTATGATTGAATACTTTTACTGTGTACACAGTTTTGGCCTGATGCAACTGAAAGTTCATGATAGATAGATAGATAGATAGAGATAGATAGACAGACAGATTTTATTTACATAGTGCTCCTTCCCAGAGGCTCAGAGTGCTGCACAATTCACGAAACATCAAACAAAATGAAACAGCAGCAATCACCTCGCAGATAAATAAACAATTAAAATAAAATCAGAATAAGCTCTAAAAACAGATTATGCTTCACATATCTATCTATCTATCTATCACAGAAGACAGTCAATAAGCATATAGTTGTTTCAATAATTATACAGCTCATAGGCTTGGCCGAACGAAAATGTTCTCAGGCCCTTTTTAAAGGCTTCCACCGAGGATGCCTCCCTCAAACAACATGGCAGTGAATTTCAAAGGGCTGGCATGGCCACCTAGAAGGCCAGATCACCTGACTGCTGCAGCCTAGCCCTGGGAACCACTAGGAGGCAACCCTCAGCAGAACAGAGAGAGTGGGTCGGCCAATGAGAAAGCAGGAGGTCTTGCAGACAGTCTGGCCCCTGGCCGTGTAGGGCTTTACAGGTAAGTAACCCAACCTTGAAGACAACCCTCCACCTTATCGGCAGCCAGTGCAGTCCATGGACAGCAGGTATGATATGATCAGATCTCAATGCACCAGTCAACAGCCTGGCTGCCACATTCTGCACCAGCTGCAGATGGCAGACATTGCCTCTAGATAGCCCAAGGTAGAGAGCATTGCAGTAATCTAACCTAGACATGATGAAGGCATGCACTAGGGTGGCAAGGTCCTCAGCTGGTATCAAGGCTTGGATTCAAGCAATCTTCCTCAGATGGCAAAAAGTGCTTTGGACGATGGACGACACCCGAGCATCAAGCGTCAGACCGTCATCAAGGAGCATGCCCTGATCCCTAACCCAACTGAAGGGGATCAAAGGGACACCTCCTAGCCTGAATCCAGGATCATTCCCCAACCCTTCTCCATCATGTCGTTGATCAGTATCCACCACCAGTACTTCTGTCTTGTCTGGGTTGAGTTGTTTCCAGTTGTGAGTCATCCAGTTCTGGATCTCGGCCAGGCAAGAGTTAAACACGGAGGCCATCTGGTTTCCAGGTGCACAGGACCGGTTATAGTTGGGTATCATCAGCATAGAAATGAAAACCCAGCCCATTCCACCTTATAATGTCTCCCAATGGCAGCATGTACACCATGAACAGAGGCACCAAGACTGAACCTTGTGGAACTCCACAATCCAGCGGCATCAGGTTAGATGAGGATAACCCCATCATCACCTTTTGCACTCTGCCCATGAGTCAGGATCTAAACCAGCTGATGACAGTGCCAGTTAATCCATACCAGTTCCGCAGATGGTCAGATAGCACTTCATGGTCCACAGTGTCAAATGCCACAGAGAGATCCAGGAGAACAATGATGGTATGCTCTCCCCTATTTCTCCCTATTAGGAGCTGGTTAAGCACCTTCACCAGGGCAGTCTCCAGGCTATGCCCAGGCCTAAATCCAGACTGGAAGCGCTTAAAAGTGGCAGAGGAAGTGAGACCAGCCTGAAGCTGAGTGGCCACCACTTTTTCTAAAACCTTCCCTAAAAATGAGAGGTTTGAGACTGGTCTGTAGTTGGTGAGACAGTCTGGGTCCAATGAGGGTTTCTTCAAAAGAGGTTTCACCACGGCCTCTTTCAAAGCCACCGGAAAGACCCCACTCCTCAAAGAACACTGGATGATCCCAGCAATCACAGATCCAATCAGGTCCACACAACCGACCAAAAGTTGAGTTGGACCTGAATCCAGATCGCAATGGGTAGGTCACAGCCTCAAGACTATCTCAACCACCTCCTCCACTCCAATTGGATCAAACTCATCCCAGACAGGAGGGATGCCCCGACACATCCATGGCACAATCCCGCAAGCTCCATAAGCGGCTCTGGAGGAGATCTCAGTCCTGATAGAAGACACTTTGTCGACGAAGAACAGAGAAAATTCATCACACCGAGTGCTTAAACTAGCTCCCCCAGTATGGAGACAAGCTGGGTGCCAATGACCTGTCCACCATCCGGAAGAGCCGAGCTGGTCTATTCCTTGCTACAGCAATCTCCCTTGACAGAAAATCCACCTTTTTCTGGGAGATTGCCCTCTGGCAGTCACCATAATGTGACCTCAGAGCCAATTTGTCCTCAATCAGTCCCAAACTCCTCCTGCATCACTCCAACTTGCTGCCCTTAATCTGTAACTCCCTGAGCTCCCACTCAAACCAGGGGGACCTCAGATGAGTAGATAACGGATGGAGCCACATGAGTAAATAAGGGCCGGACACAGATGGGCGTGATAGAATTAAAGGCCACAGTGACAGCCCTATTGAAGGCTGCCACACTGCCTCCTCTGCACCTACAGCACAAGCGGCTCCCACACCTGCTAGGTCCAGCACTGCTGAAGTCCTGTTGGGGACAATCCTCTTAAAGGGTGGTACCGGACCATCTCCACAGAGGACTGACCCTCGGGGGGGGGGGGCTCCCAAACGTGAACCTCATGGTGCTATGATCCAACCAAATGACCAGCTTAATCCTGAGGTCGTTGACCCCAAGACCCAGTGTGAACACCAGGTCCAATGTGTATCCATGCGAGTGGGTCGCCAAGGTGACAGTCTGCAAGAGACCCAGAGCCTACATGCCCTGGAGGTCACACCCAAATGGGGATAGTCCATCGACCCAAACGTTGAAATCCCTCAGAATTAATCATCGGGGGGGATTCCAACAACAGACCAGCAACAAACTCCCTGACTTCCTGCAGAAACTCCCTATTCCCACCAGGTGGCCGGTAAATAAGAAGGATTCTGCAGCCTGTGCCAGGACCAGTGCGCCCTTGATCATAGCTGCTGTGATACAAGATGTTCTCTGTGTATCACATAATCCATAAATAAAATAAAAACAAAAATTGTTCTGACAAGATTTTCCATAGAAGTCTTCACACTTAATGCTGCCAAATCAGCTTTCCTCTTTGCTTATGGGATGGGGCAGTTGAAAATTTGCTGTCTCAGTCATCTTGTACTGCTTCTTCACGTGTAACTCCTCAACAGTAGGGATTCACCGTATGGTAGGTTGACCAGATGAACTTTGGAAGAGGGGTCCAGTGGCAATGTTCTAGGCCAGAGGTTATGTCCCAAACTGGATAGCAGATTTAGTGATGTCTACAACACAGGCTGATACCTTTTATTTATAAAATCACTGCTAAAGCCAGCATATTAAAATTCCAGGACCCATACACGCCTGACACGTTTCAGATCACATGATCCTTTATCAAAGGCAGTATATCTATTAACCACTTCTCCCTTTCTAAAGGCAAATCTTAATGACATCACTCCTTACCACATGCACGTTTTCTTTATAAGGATGCTTGCATTAATATGATATCCGTGGTTCATAGACACAAACCTTCTTTCTCCAACACACACTTAACATTCCATACATTTATAATATTTACAAAACATCACACTCCAGCTCATTCCATAAATATCCACAAGTTATATACAAATATCTGCAAAAACATACAAATTCACATCTATACCTGCACAAACAGTAGGCGATTAAAACACTTAAGGCCAGATATTCAGAGCTCAGTGCCGGGCGCAAAGCCGTTGTGCTGGACTAGCGCCGACCTTGCGTCCGACTGCAATACTGGAAATGCACCTTTAGCGCCGCGCGAAGGCGCCGACGCTAAACCAAAATGAAAGCAGGGGTGGGACAGAGGAGGTTCCTGAATGCCAGCACACTGGCATATTCAAAAAGCAGAGCCTACGCTAGAGGATTGTGTATAGATCTGTAGCATGGCGCTAGTTACCCAGAGAAGAAAAGCTGCTCTTAAGGCAAGCGCTAATAGCGGAGGCCCTCCCAGCACCTATCCCGACCCTGTTCCCCTATAGCAAACATTATTTACTCTGGTAGTCTAGTGGTGCCCCCCAGCATGTTTCCACCCCATCCCCGTGAATTCCACATATATATCCCTTGGTAGTCTAGCTGGCCCCCAGCACATTTCCACTCGATCCCTGTAATTCCACATATATCCCAGGTAGTCTAGTGGTGCCCCCAGCACATTTCCTGACCCCTATCCTGTAATTCCATATATCCCTGGTAGTCTAGCTGCCCCCTAGCACATTTCCGACCCGATCCCGTAATTCCACATATCTCTGGTAATGTAGCGGCCCCCCAGCACATTTCCGACCGATCCCCATAATTCCACATATATCCCTGGTAGTCTAGTGGTGCCCCACAGCATGTTTCCGACCCAGATCCCTGTAATTCCACATATATCCCATGTAGTCTAGTGGTGCCCCCCAGCACATTTCCCACCCCTATCCCCATAATTCCACATATATCCCTCGAGACAACGTTTCAGCCGATCCCTAATTCATATATTCTCGGTAGTTCATGCCAGCAGCCTATCATCTCTGTCTCATTCTTCAGCACGATGAGCCTGCTATCGTCAGCCTCCTCTCACACCTCCACAGCCGGCCACCACTGAGGAATGAACGAGCCGTGAAGCCGCCGTGGTGGTGTGAGGAGGACTGAGCCGGTCGCCGGCTCCATTCGTGGCTGATGGGTGGGATGTGTGAGGGCGGCGCTGCTGGGGGGGGCCGCTAGACTACCAGGGATATATGTAAAATTACGGGGATCGGGGTCGGGAAACGTGCTGGGGGGGGCACCACTAGACTACCAGGGTGTGCAACAGGCACACATGGCAACAGAGAGTGGGACCATGATGACAGGGCGGACAACCTGGCCCAGCCAGTCTGCCCAGGTCCCTACTGTATGGATATGCTGCACACCCTAGTAGTCTACAGCATATGTCCATCCACCCCCACCAGGTGTGCCTTATGCTTGTCCCATGCATTCGTGGGTCCCCCAACTGTATTCCACTAACACCTGCCGAGGGTGCCTATGTTGCTGGGGCATCTACAAGGGCACATATGGCCAGTGGACATGTGTGTGAATATCTCCCCCTCTCTCTCCCTAAATATATATATATATATACACACACCTGTGTGTGTGTGTATATCAGTTGTATATCTAGCTATGTGACACATAGGTATCACTCTCCCCGTGTCTCTCTCTCCGTATATTCATACCTTGTGTTGTACAGCTTGCAGTGCTGCATGGGCAGGATGTCTGCTCTGTTTGTGCCTGCCAGCACATAGTTCCTGCTGCTTCCAGCCTGTACTTCCCTGCCGACCAACAGGGGACGCTGTGGGCATGCCTTTGCCTGCTACATCCAGCTTGTACTACCATTCCGACCAATAGGTTGCGCTGTGTGCTCCATGCAGTAGCACCAGGCAAACTACGTGGTACTAACTGCTAAGCAGCAGATAATGATATGCAAATGTACCTGTTTGCCCACAGATTACCTAAATAGGCTCATTTGCATGGGAGCTTTGAATATGGCTCCCATTTGCCCCGGGCTATTCAGCTTGCATTGGGCTAATGTGTTAGCACTGTGTACTCAGGTTAGCATGGGCAAACCTCACGTTAGCATAGCACAGTTCTGTAGTGTGTGGCTTACATTGTTTGCAGTGGATGTGAGACATCTTTGTGCAGTCACACACAATGTTCTCCACCTGCAACACTAGCTTTCTTCAGTGTCTAATGGGCTGCAGTGGCAATGTGCACTTCCTTGTTGCTATATTCAGTGCCATCCTATTCCTGGGCTATTTTTGCCCTGCACTCCTGGCCCTGTTTGCCAGACTTCCTTTGTTTGCTATATTCAGCAGGTTTTGCTCCGGGCTATTCCTTTTGAATATAGCTTGCTTTTTGCTCCAGGCTATGTTTGCCTGCTGGGCAGTGCTACTTTAGCCCCGGAGCACAGTTTTGAATATATGGCCCTTATTGTTGTCATACAAACCCCCTTATTTTATCTTACTATTTTTCTTAGGTATATTTATTCATTTTTTAAAACTTTAGTACCATATAATGGTGGGAAAGTGGGAAAGGGAGGCAGGGGGAACCAAAAATGTGGTTCCCCCTGCCCCCACCCCATTCCCCTCATACTGTACTTACTATATGTTTAATGTATTGTACATGATGTGGAATATTGTATTTCTAAACTTTTTCTGTGTATTGTACTTATTGTTCTTGGACCTTGGGTCATACCTGAAAAAGGAATGTATTTACAATGTGCTTATCCAATAAAATATATTAAATGAAATGAAAATGAAATATGTTCATTAGTGACATAGGGCAGAGTATCCATGGCAAGATGAATCTCTCTGCTGGTCTGCTTTGTGCATGGATTCCTCCTGCAAACTGAAAAAGAATCTTTTGGCAGAGAAATGACTGCCTCCGTCTTCATGGATATCATCAGAATTTAAATCTAGTGTACATTCCGGTGATATCCTTAGGCAGGCATTTTTCATGCCGAAAGTGTTTCAAAAGCAGTGGGAGCAATCGAACTGCATGTGTTGATGGTTTAACTATAGTAACACCAGTTCTGCAGCCTGCTGCAAGTTATACTGAAACAGGCACATACCACTGAAGATACAGTATATAATTTCTCACAGTGTGGATGGACCCGGTAGGCCTACCTAAGAAGCAGTACTGTGTATATCTCTAAAATATATTTTCATTTTAATGTTGATTAGAAGTGTCACAGCATCTACTATTCATATACCAGTAATGTTTTAGCTCAGAAAATTTGGCATTTTGAATATCAGTCTTAATAGCCATGTAAAAACCAAATTTAGATGCAGTTAAACTGGCTGGGAATTGCAAACTGATTTTGATTTGCTTCCTACTGGTCTAAATGAACATGCTTTCTTTAATTATAAATCAGTTAACGAGTTCTGTCAATCAGCACTCAGAACTGTAGGTCCTCGTATCCTGGGTACAAGTTGGCATCTTGCGTGGTAATTTCAATGGAGCAATCCACTTCAGTGACAGGAGGGGATAATTAAATCCACCTTTTTCAAATTAAAAAAAAAGTAACTCAACTAGCCAACATTTATAATTTCTAATAGGTTAATATGTAATGTGCCAAAGACAGAGGGTCCCCAGTATACACTGTAGGTGCCCTGTGCACCCTGTACATAAAAATAAATAGAGATTTTATGCAAGCCTGCAGCAACAATGGCTTGGATGGAATGCTTTGCTGAGCTGCTCATGCACAGCATTCCACCCTAACCATTCTGGAACTAGAAGCTCTGTTTTAAAAAATTTAAAGTTTTTTTTTTCCCTGTGTGATTCCTGGGTGGCTGTTGAGGAGGAAGGACACAGCAAGTTTAGGGGAAAGGAAAGAGGTCTACCGGTTGTTAAAGCCAGCCCCGAGAACTTGGCTGTGCTCCTACTCTGCCTCCAGCACCTGAAGACTGCCCTAGAAGAAGTGCAGCGTGGTCGGTGGTGCCATCGGGGCACCACAAAAAGAAAAGTGCGTCCAGTTTGGTCACTGGGCTGTGACTCCCATTGATTTATTACGTAATTCCAGGCTCCCCTTGGCGGCTGAGCCAGGGTTGCTTCGCCGGTTTTCTCATCGGCCTTCCAGAGGCCCCCTGACGTCCTCCCGACAGCCTGCACACCTCCCGCCTCCTGATTGCCTCCTCGATCCTGCTGGTGTGGTGAGTTGGTGGCAGCACGACTCAACGTGCTGGCCGCCCTTCAAGAGAGACAGTGTGTTTTTTTATTTATTTATTTGTGCTTAGCGCAGAAAGGAAGCGGCTGAGCACCGCAGGAGGATTTGGGCAAGAAGGACCCAAATTAATTATTCTGGGGTGGGTGTAGCAACACCCACAGGGAGGGTCCAAAGAAGCAAGGTCAAGGTAGGCCTCATAAATATTCAAAAAGAGGGCTGAGTTGGAGGAGAGGCAGGGACGTTTTGAATGGCAGTAGCTCTCAGAGAGCTAGAGAGTTAAAGAAGCTCTGCCACTTTTGGCCTTATAAAAAAGTTAAAGGGGCAATCCAGGCCCAGGGTAAGAAAAGGCTACCGGGCCCATTTTAGAGAGGGCACCAGGCCCATTTTAGAGGGTGCCAGGCCCATTTTGAAGTACAGCACCTGGCCCAGAATTAAAAGGGCACCAGACCCAGGGCAAGAGGGGCACCAAGCTCATTTCAGTTAGGGCACCAGGCCCACATGTAAGAAGGGCACCAGGCCCATTATTAAATAGGGCACTAGGCTCAGTTACAAACGGCAAACCAGGCCCTAGTAGTAAGTAGGTGCCAGGCCTAGCGAGGTAGGGCAAACCAGGCCCCAGTAGTAATAAAGGCTACCCAGGCCTAGTGAGTTAGGGCAAGCTAGCCCAGTAGTAATAAAGGCTACCCAGGCCTAGTGAGTTAGGGTAAGCCAGTCCAGTAGTAATAAAGGATACCCAGGCCTAGTGAGTTAGGGCAAGCCAGCCCAGTAGTAATAAAGGCTACCCAGGCCTAGTGAGTTAGGGTAAGCCAGCCCAGTAGTAATAAAGGCTACCCAGGTCTTGTGAGTTAGGGCAAGCCAGCCCAACAGTAGTAATGGCTACCCAGGCCTAGTGAGTTAGGGCAAGCCAGCCCAGTAGTAATAAAGGCTACCCAGGCCTTGTGAGTTAGGGTAAGCCAGCCCAACAGTAGTAAAGGCTACCCAGGCATACTGAGTTAGGGCAAGCCAGCCCAGTAGTAATAAGGGCACAAGACCCAGCCAAGTGAAGGCACCAGGCCCAACAGTAATAAAGTAGGGGTACGACAAGGCCCAGGACCCATAGCTAGTTATTTAGGCTTACAGCTGTGTTAGGGCTCCAGCGATGGGAGCGACCCCAGATTTAATAGGAGCCTAGCTAGCCACGTAAGTTTTTCAGTGTTAAGGGGCCCAGTCACCCATCTTGGGTATTGCCTTCCCAATAGTCAGTTCCTCACTGTAGTGTTTCCACAGTAACAGGAGAACCCGATTTAGCTAGACGGGACCCCATTAGAGTTAGGTCCACCAGAGCTAGGGTTAGATTTGTATGATAAATTGCCTGTATATTTACTGTGGTCCGGACACTGAGACTATATATAGTTATTGACCACTACAGCTGAATTGAGACTCTGTTTGCATCTTCCTATGTTATTAGTCATTCACGAACACTATTGAACGTGAGAACCGTTTTGCATTGCTGTATGCTAGAATCAGAATGTCTTCAACTGTCTTTAGAATCACTTCATCCCAGTGCAACCCTGTCAAACTTCACCCATCTTTCCAGAATCATTCTCGAGTGCATCCAGAAGCAGACAACAGTCAATCCGAGAAGAGCCGTACCGCAGTCGCTGCAAAGTTGCATCATCCCATTTATTTTCCTCTCACTGTTTCCCCAGAACGGCTTGGCCCAATGCAGAAGTCTGCCATCCATTTTCTTGTTTTCACGTCTGCAGCAAAGTACCATTTGACTTACCAGTGTTAGTTCTACAAGTGATGTTTGGTTTATTGTTTTAGTGTGTCCCGGCTTGTCCGGACGTGGACTCCAAGTCGGTCGCAGTTCGACGTATGTTTTATTTTTTTCTGGCGAGTGCCTTGGTTCGTCCAGCCTTGGAACTCAGAAGACCGATGCACTTTGACGCCCAGAGAGAGAGTGGTTGCCTGGAGTCCAAGAGTGGTCCAGAGGTCCTGATCCAGTGGGAGCATCAGCTAGTGTGTGTCTTCAGTCCAGAGGGAGTGTTTGCCTGGAGTCCAAGAGTGGTCCAGAAGTTTCAATTCTCCCGATCTGGTGTGTTCATCAGCTTAGAGCATACCTGCAGTCCAGAAGCGAACTGTGGGTTGGTTCTTCTTCTCCTTGATCCCTTCACTTGGCAATCCAGAAGCGGATTGTGGCCAAGTGGCTTGCAACTCCTATCCTTTCCGGGCAGTCTAGAAGCAGACTGCAGCTGGATATTGTATTCATTGCTGGCAACCCTAGAGAGGTGGGGTATAGCCGAGGACCCATGGTCTGTTAAAACCTCTCTTCATCCTTTGTTTTTTCCCACAAAGGTTCAGTGTTTCACTGGGAAACCAGTGGAGTGTTTCACATATCTTTCGTCAACACAGAAAGTTACGTGCACCAACTGACAATCATCTTCCGCATAGACTCTTCTTGTAGTATTGGAATGACTGTAATTCTAAAAACCTAAGTTTTAGAGAAAGGTGCACCTCGGGTTTAGAAGTAGATATCTGAAGATAAGTAAGATGCTCTTACAGCGTAGCTGTTACAGTCGATTGATCCATTCTGGTATTCTGTGCTGTAGAGTTTTCCCTCATAAGGAGGTAGAAAAATAGAAATAAGACGCTCTTACAGCGTAACTGTTACAGCTGATTATACCTCTTGCCTATAGTAAAGTAGTAGCTTGTGTATATATGTGATTGTCTCTCTCTTGTGACCCCACCCGAAAATCAGATGCCAATAAACTAGTTCCTTTTCTCCACTCATGTCTCCTGCCTCTCCATTTTGGTGAAGAACCACATCAGATAGCCAAATAGGAAAAGAACTGCCTTACCACCTGGGTGGGTGTATTGGAATAGCCTGAAATGTATAGCTTTTGGCTCACTTCACTTGGCGTAGTCACGAACAGGATACGGGACTTCCATCGACTCAGTTCTTTATTACCAACCAAACTTCACACCTCTTACTTTCCAGCTCACTTCAAACATAGGTGGTGAGAGATGTCTCTTGTAGTCTAGGAGCATTTGCTACCTCAATCTGGGTAGTCATAACTGCTCAGCCTCGCTTTGTGGTCCTCCTAGCCGAGTAGGGCAAGATGACATGCATACTATAAGAGACACCTCTCAAAATATATAAACATACATAATTAGATTCTTGTCATTTAATCCCAGCATTAACTGCTAATACCATTGCTTAACAAGAAGCAAATGTTTACAAAGCAGGGGTCCTAGCTGGCACAGTCCCACTAGTCAAATGCAGCATGGTCTTGGGGACAAAAGATATAAAGAGCTGAGAGGACTTCTGCAGTCTTTGGTATGATCCAGGTAGTAACGCAGAGTCCTAAAGGCGTCTAGTATATGTTACAGCTGTTCCCCTCTATTAGTGGGGGAAGAAAAAGAAGTTAAATAGTACAATTTAGTGTAATGTCAGACACATTCTTCAGGAGAAAACCAGGATTGGTCCTTAGAGCGACACAACCCTTACGGAAAAGATGATAAGGAGATTCCAAAAGCAGAGCTCAGAATTCTGACACTCTGTGTGCCAAAGTGATGGCCACTAAAAACAGCATCTTCCAGGATAAATTACAATTCACAGGTAGCAGCCAGTTAAAAAAAAGATGAATTCTAAGTGTTTCTAGAACAATGCTGAAGTTGCACACCAGAACTGGTCTAAGAATCGGGGCATATTTATGCAGGATACATCTAAGGAAGCCGAGGGAAACATTAAATTGACAACTGACTTATCTGTGAGGGTATCAAAATCTGACATGGCAGCCAAATGTACCTTCACAGAAGAGTACTGGAGACCCAATTCTAAAAAGAAGAGGAGGTAATCCAGAACATGACTCAGTGAACACATAAATAGGTCCAGGCTACAAAAGGTACACCATTTCCTGAAACGTCTCCATTTCTGGGAATAGGGGTACCTACTGTAGTAAATTGTTTATGAGCTGCAAGGAGAATCCCTCAAATATCTACTGTTACAGTAAGTTCTTACGTAACTGTTCTATCTTCTTTGGTGGTATCTCAGTCATCAGATCACACCATAGGAACGAGTCCCAAGCAGTTACAAGTGTTGCAATATAGTCTGGGAGGTAGGTAAACAGAGGCCTATGAGAGCAGGCCTTGCAGAACAGCACAGCCGAAGCCTGGTCAGGCTCTAGAGGCAATGTCCAGACTATAGTGCTTGGTGAAAGTATGGACGGTACTCCAGGTGGCAACAGTCCAAGTGTCAGTGGCTGAGATCTCCTTGAAACCAGGCCACAGAGGTAGCCATGCCCCTTGTGGAGTGGGCTTTCACTGCCCCTGGCAACTCCTTGCCATGCTTGTTGTAGCAGAATAAAATGTAATTGACCAGCCATTTGAAAAAGCATTGTTTAGAAACCTTAGCACCCTCTATTCCTTGGGTGAATGAAACAAAAAGCTGCTTTGACTTCCTGCAGTTCTTAGATCGCAGCAGATAATATTTCAGAATTCTACGCACATCTGAAGTATGGAGCAGTGCTTCCCCTGGATTGGTACGTTCCGGGAAATAAATAGGTAGGTGGATAGATTGGTTCAGGGTAAACTCAGATGCCACTTTAGGGAAAAACTTAGGATTTATGCTCAAAGATATCCTGTCTTTGTGAAAAATCAAATAGGGCTCCTCACACCAAAGAGCCTGAAGCTCGGAAATCCTCCGTGCAGAAGTAATAGCAACCAAAAATAATGTTTTCCATGAGAGAAAGTGTAGCTCACATGTCGCATCCGGCTCAGATGGAGACATAGAAACATAGAATCTGTCAGCAGATAAGGCCCACCTAGTTTGCCCATTTCCCTACTCACTGCTGCAGCCCTAGATCCAATTTCACCTGCGGCTCTCCTGATCTGCATATCTCCAGGGTACCCTTATGTCTATTCCATGCACTCTTGAACACCCGTATTGTTTTCACCCCCACCACTTCTGCTGGAAGGCTGATCCACAGCTCCACCACCCTTTTAGTGAAAAAAAAAGTACTTCCTAACATTACCCCTGAGCCTTCCATCCTTCAGCCTCATATCATGCCCCCTTGTTCTTTTGCAGAGTTTTCTTTGAAATATACTTTCCACCTGTACCCTGTTTATTCCCCTAAGGTACCTAAAAGTCTCTGTCATATCTCCCCTCTCCTTTCTTTCCTCCAGTGAATAGACAGTAAGGTTCTTAAGTCTTTCCTCATAGGGCTTCTGGTGCAGTCCATGTACCATCTTCGCTTCCCTTCTCTGGACTGCCTCTATTTTGTCAATGTCCTTCCAAAGATGTGGTCTCCAGAACTGGACACAGCACTCCAGTTGAAGCCTCACCAGTGATCTGTACAGTGGCATCACCACCTCTTTCCTCCTGGTTTGTTATGCCCCTTCCTATGCATCCCAACATTCTGTTTGCTCTCCCCACTGCCTTTTCACACTGCTTGGTCACCTTCAGGCAGTCAGAAAAGATAACCCCCCCCCCCCCCAAGTCTCTCTCCTGACTTGTGGTGGCCAGAATTTCCCCAACCGTCCTGTACTCCATCCACCCTTGCATTCCTGTGACCCAGGTGCATGATCTTGCATTTTTAGCACTGAAACTCAACTGCCAGAAACAGGGTCAATTTCTCCAAAACAAAATTTAAATCCAAAGCCAGGACAGGAGTATAGATTGGTGATTTCAGGTGCAGGATGCTCGTAAGAAAAGTACAGGACAAATCAATCTAAACCACGGTATGACTGTCCAGTGGCTTGTGAAAGGCAGGGATAGCTGAAAGGTGCACCTTGAGGGAAGAGTACTGGAGGCCTAAGTCTGACAGTGATATCAGGAATTTCAGAATCTGGCATACCAGATGGGTGAAAGGGTCCAGATGATGTTTGGCAGCACAAATGGCAAACATCTTCCATTTCATGGCTTATGTGGCTTTAGTGAAGGGCTACCAAGCTGCCATGAGGATGCCCGCTACCATCTGAGTCACTCCAAACTGGGCAATGGCTATGTCCTCAGGAGCTAGGCATGCAGACAAAGGGACTTGAGGTTCAGATGGACCAAGGTCCTCTGAGCCTGCGTGTGCAGGTCCCTGAAAAGGGACAAAGGCACCAGAGGTTCCTCTGATAACTGTTGCAGTAATGAAAACCATATCTGCCGCAGCCAGTAGGGAGCAACCAAGATCATACTGGCACCCTCTATCTGCAGCTTGATTAGCACCCTCTGAATGAGAGGAAATGGAGGGAAGGCATAAAGGAACCGCCTGCTACAGGACAGGGACAATGCATCTTGCCAGAAAACTCCAGACCTTGGATCTAGCGAGCATAAATTGGCCAGTTTTACGTTGAGTGGGGAGGCAAAAAGGTCCAACTCCAGACAACCCCCATCTGACGAACAGATCATCTGCAATGGATGAGAGAAGCTCCCACTCATGCATCCTGGATGGAGTGCAGCTGAGGCAGTCTGCCAGAGTGTTCAGCACAACTGAGATATAGATTGTCAAGAGTTCCAGGCCATGGTTCAGTGTTCAGTGCTCAGTACCAGACTCTCACTGCTTTCCTGCAAAGGGGATATGACTGAGTCATCCCCATTTGTTGATACAGTAGACCACACAGATCGTCTGAAAATCAACAACTGGCGCAGAGATAGGTGACTCTAGAAGGCCTGCAGGGTGTAGAAAATAGCCCCTCATCTCTAGGACGTTTATATGGACAAAGTCTTGATCTGGGACTAGGAACTCTGTCTGAAGGGACCCAGGTGTGCCCTCAGCCCAAGCCGGAGGCATCTGTAGTGAGAATCTGCCAGGGAGACAAGATTAGAAAAGGCCCCCCAAAAGAGGTTTTTGGGATCCATACACCATTGGACCACCTTGCGAACTAGAAAGGAGACCAGCACGAGCTGTTCCAGGCCACCCGTGTGCTGGTCTCACTGCATCCGGAGGGTCCACTGGATCACTCACATGTGCAGTCCAGACAGGGGGACTGTAGCAATGGCTGCAGCTATGAGGCCTAGGAGTCGCAAGCAGACCCTCACAAAAACATAACGGCTCTATGCAACCACCTGAACCTGTGAGATAAAGCATTCTACTCCATCTGGAAGCAGGAAAGCTCCGCCCTGCACCAAGTCCTGAACTGCCCCTATCTACTGCAGTCTTTGGTATGGTATCAAAATTGACTTCGGCAGGTTAACAGTGATGACCACGGAATAGAACAATTGGAGGGTCCTCTGCAGGGTATAGAGAAGCTGATCCCTGGACAGGTCTTTGAGGAACCAGTCATCCAGACAGGGGAAGACATACAGGCCCTCTCACCAGAGAGCAGCAGCAGAGGCTGCTAAGCATGTTGTAATAACTCATAGTGCAGAGGATAAGCCAAAGGGCAAGACTCTGAAATGGTAATGGTCGCCCTGAAAAAAGATCCGGAGAAACTGCCTGTGCAGTGGACACATCAAAATATGCAGGTAAGCGTCCTGCATGTCGAGGGAGCACAGCCAGTTGCCCTGTTTGAGCAGCAGCAGCAGCTCTGAGAAGTGGCCATGCAGAACGTTTTGTACTGGATGTAAAGACTGAGGTCTTTGAGATCCAGAATAGGCCTCAGGTCTCTGGTACTTTTGGGGACCAGAAAAAAAACAGGAATAAAACCCTTTGTTGTTCTTCTGCTGCCTGGGCACTGGCTCAGAATCACCCTTTTCCATAGAAGGGAGTGTACCTTCTCCCGAAGGACCACTGCGTGGTCTGGAGGCTAAGCGGAGGGTACCGGGGGAGTCTCTTGGAGTTGTTCCAAAACCTCCAGTGTGTGACCCTTTTTTATGATCTGAAGAATCTAGGCATCTGAAGTGATGGTTCTCCTTTGACCGAGATGGAGGGAGAACTGACCTCTGACCACCACCTTTTGGTTGGGGACTGGAAGAGGGGGGTCTGGCAAGGAGTCAGATAGAGGCAGATCTGGCCAGCCCACCAGCGCTGGGGTTGGATTTCCGTTTGCGATGCTGGCGACCCGGGTTCAGGAATGGATCTGGGTTGTCGGAGGGCTGGCCGGGGGGTGGGGGAGAGAAGGATAGAGAGCACTCAGACTGCTCTCTTTCTCCGGGAAGGGGGAGGGGGGGTCCATGTGTTTGGTATCTAGCGATGCCCAGCAGAGGCTGGGCATGCCACAAGAACATCAACGCCTGTGTTACTCTGGGCAGGGTGGACACTAGCCATCACTGCATGTCCCTTCCCCTGCCTACAGGGGAAGAAAAACCTGGGTCTGGTCCATCTCTGTGATGCCCTCCCCCTGGGGCCTCCATTAGCCTCCCATGCCAGATCCCCAATCAGATACTGTACTTGCGGCAGCGTTGGGGCAGTTGCCGCAACCCCACCCTCTGTGGGGTAAGCCAGGAGTGACTGGAGAGCACTGGCTAAAAATCGGAGGTGGAGGCACAGGGGGGCCGTGACCAGGGTGGATTCCTGATGGATCAAGGTACCGCAAAAAAGCATAGTAAATTTAAAAAAGATAGAGGCAGATCTAACCACTGGGGCTGATCCATCGCCTCTGGGTCACTTTGCGGAAGGGCCCAAGGAGGAGGAGGGGGCAGACAAGCAGAACTGGCCTTCCATTTTCCCTGGAGATGGGAGCTCACACCAGACTGGCGGGACACCTTCCAAAAGGACAGGTACTGTCTGCTCCTAGGCTGGGTATGGTAGAGCAAATCAATAGACCTAACAGCTCTGCCAGAGGCCTGTAACTCATTAATGATATCCTGGACATCAGGCCCAAAAAGCTTTGTGCCACTGAAGGGGGCATTAAGCACCTTCTGCTGGACATCAGCCGCAAAACCCAACAGTCTGAGTCAGGGGTGCCTACAAAGGTAAATGCTTGTGGCAGCAACCCTGGCAACAGTGTCAGACATGTCATACAAGGCCCGGAGGAGGTGTTTACTAATATCCTTGGTGGCCTGGATGGACTTAAGGACCTCCTGTTTCTGGGAACATGCTGGGAGGGCCTGAGCAGCTGCCCTACCCTACTTCCATATGGTAATCTGGTATCTGACCGTATGAGATAAATAATTGGCAATCTGAGGTTCCAGAGTGGAGGATGCATAGGCCCTTTTATCCCTAAGGTCGATCTTCAGGATTCCCTGTCAGGAGGAAGGGAACTAAGGTGCTTGCACACTTTGGACCTGTCATAAGCTGCTTTGATGAGAACAGAGTCAGTCTCAGGGTGGTAGCATAACAGGGCAGACCCTGAGGAGCATGATAGAGCTAATCAGCCCTCCAAGGCATGGCAGGAACAATGTCTGGGCAGTGCCATGCCACAGTGGTGGCATTTCTAAGAGCTGGCAGGATTGAGGAATTACCTTAGGGGAAGATTCTGGGATCCCCAAAAAGTCTACCAGCTCTCTTCTGGTGGCATCCTCTTCCTCAGTATGGAAGCCCATGTCTGTACACAGCTGCTTCATAACACTGAAGAAGGTAGGGTCTTCAGAGGGGACTTGGGGGTGTGCTTAACGGAGTCCTTGCTCACTGAAGAAGCAGTGGACCTGTCTAAGGAAAGAGGTTGCTCCTCTTCCTCACTGAGAATAAGGCCAGGATGGTACTCCTCTTTGACATCGACCCTTTCCAACTCAGGGTCCAGTGAACGAGGAAATATGGCCCCCTAAGTGGGGCAAGCTGATAAGGCTGAAATGTCAACGTAAACGGAGCGATCAATGGCACCGGGGACACAAGTCTGTGTGCAAGTAACTGGTGCACCAAAGCTGTGCTCAACTGAATCAAAATAGTATTCAGGTCAACAGCAGGTAAGGGCTGCATTGACAGCACAGGGATCGTCGTGACAGGGTGTGACAAACCTTCTGACAAGCCTTGAGAGCCTGAAGGCTCCAGCATCTGAGGGCCTGTGGAAGCATCAGACTGTGATGGAGGGGCTGGAGTCGATGACCCAAGGGTCGACAGCAAGCCTCCCTGATAGATGGGAAGAGGTGCTTTCATTAGGGGCCTGGCAGGAGTAGAGGTCTGGAAAACGGAAGGCGTCAGGGCAGTCACCCCCTGAATAATCCCTGAAGAAAACAATGATGACGTTAGGGAATGGAAGCACCACTGGGGGAAGAGGTCCTAATCTCAGTCTTTTTTGTGACTCCCTTCCCCCAAGGACTTGTCTCTGGCCATAGAGGCCTGGGAGCTCAACGAACCAACCGGTGACTGGGAAGGAGGGACCCCAGAGGACCCCTGCCCAGAACTGGCTACCTGCAGTTCCATGAGAAATTTCTTCAAAGCATGTTTGCATCACCTAAGTGTTGATAAATTAAACTTCTGGCAGAGCTCACAGTCTGAGATGTCGTTGTCAGACCCAAGACAGTAGACACAGAGGTTGTGTTCGTCAGAAGAAGCAATCTTCTTTCCGCAGTGACAGTGACATTTTTTTTTTTTTTTTTAGTTGTTTAACCAGGTAAAGCACACTAAGCTGAAAGCTTTTTTACAGGAGCAACCTGGGAGCACAAGGAGGTTAAGTAACTTGCTCAGGGTCACACAGTATGCAGGTAGAAGCTGTGGGATTCAAACCCAGGTCTAGTCTGCTGGATGTCATCAGATTTGCAGCTCAGAGCCTTAGACCACTGCACTATACTGCCTCCGACATAACAGAGATGTGGATGGATTGACTCTTGACATAAATGAGGTACTGTAAAAGAATCACTTGTGAAAAAGAGATTCCCAAATGCTAAAGAAAAGCATAGGCAAAAAAGGCATGAACTGCAACAAAGCTTCCGCGGAAACCCATAAGAGTGAAGTTGACAGTGGGAAAGAACTGAGGAGGGAGCAGGGTAGTGATATTGCTGGACAATCTTCTATGTGGATCCTGCTTCACTGAAGGGTGAAGTTCTTATGGTGTGACCTGATGACTGAGATACCCCTGAAGAAGATCACCAGTGACCACAGAGGAAACCTCAAAATGGGAGAGTTCTATGTCCTCAGAAACCAGGCATGGAGGTGCAAGGATCAGAGATCCGGATACATACAAGAGCCCCGCTGTGCAAAAGGAGCCCTGTTTAAAGAGAAAGCAGGGTTAGTGGTTCCACTGACAACTGCTGCAGTAGAGGGAACCAAATCTGTCTGGACCAGAACAGGGCCACCAGAGTACAGGTGGCCGGTTCCAACCACAGCTTGATCAGAACCCTCTGAATCAGACAGAATGGAAGAAATTCTAAAAGCAACCTCTCCTTCCAGGATAGGAACAATGCATCTTGCCAGAAAACTCCAGGTCTTAGAACTAGTGAGGAAAAATGCTTCAGTTTTGCAAAAAGTCGCGCTCAGGACAACCCCATTTGCTGACTTTTTGCTGACCCATTTGCTTAGAAGTTCCCACTAATGGGACAGAGCCTGAGATCGACTGAGGCGATTTTCCAGGATATTGGGGATGCCAGGCAAAAACACAGGCATGAGAAACCTGTCGTGTTCCATGGTCCAATACCAGGTGGTCTTCACTGCTCCCCTGCCTTGTTGATGCAATCCCTCACTACTCCACTGTCCATCAGAACCAACAAGGTTTGATCTCGCAGAAGGAATGCAAAGGCCTGTAGGCCAAGAAAAAACAGCCTTCATCTATAGAATGTTGCTGTGGAAAAAGTAATCAAGGGAGAGTCACAGACCCTGTGTCTCAAACATTTATTTATTTATTAAATTTTGTTAACCGGTTAAGCCCACTGAGCCCTGAAGGTCCCTTTTTAAAGGGCGACCCGGCGTTAGTTACATATAATTTTGTACATACAGTCAGGTAGTACAGTGTCAGACATATTGTACAGGGTTACAAGGACAGTATACAGTTTTACAGTTTTTGTGGAAGAGGGCAGGAGATACATGACATTAGTGAATACAGCAGTACAGTGCAGTACGTCTAATACAGTACACATCTAATACAGCAGTACAATACATCTAAAACAGGAGGTACATTACATTAATGAGTACAGCAGAACAGTGTAGTACAGTACATACAATACAGAGTTATAAGGATAGTATACAGTTCTGACTGGGGAAGCAGTGATCGGCTGCGATTGGCCGACCGCACATTGTGCTGAGCACTGACTGGCCTCCGGTTTTAGACCCTGCCTCCTGATTGGTCTGTGTGATTTGGGGCTTTGCTGGGCTCGGAGCCCATTGACTTGCACTGCTCAATGCCGAAATTTTGTGTCTTGGACATTGCAGCCTGAATCTCTACTGTATTTAAACCTTTCTATTCTACTGTTAGTTTCTGCCTGATACTTAGAACTTCAAAATTGTTACTATTTTAATCATAAGCAAGCTGTGAAAGTCTGCCTGATATTTCCATTGCTTTACAGTAATTATAGGCTGTTAGTTAAATTCCTAGCTTACCATTAATTTTATCGTTACAAATGATATTTTTTCTGACTTCATACTTTGCTCATAGCCTCTGCCGTTGTATGAAATTGAAACAGCCACAGTCTATTTATAGCCGTGCAAAACTGCTGTGGCTGCTTGACTCTGTTTTGGAACCTAGTTGTTTCTCCCCCCAACCCCCCGGAATCTCTAATGGCAGCCTGCTCGTAATTTTTCTCTTGCTCTGGTGCACTTTCAAGCTGTTATCTCTGCTTCTCCACCTGGAACTCTCTCTGTCCCTCCCTGTTTTACAGTCTCTGGGCAGCTGATCTCTGCTACGGACGTGTCTTGAACTCTCTTAATGTGCTCTGCCACTAGTGAGTGTATCCCTCCTTAGACTTCTGCTCCCTTCCCTATACTGCTACCAGTTTGACCCATTCTCTCCCCCCATCTACCTACACTGTCTTGGATCTTCCAACCTTACAGCTCCTCGTCCTTCCCCCCGCTACCTCTGTTCAAAAAAAAAAAAAATTCTCTTCTCTCTTTCTTTCCACCCTTTCTGCTGTCCCTCCAAACTGGTGCCAGAAATTCTGTGGACCTGATCGTTACTGGCTAACACCTCCGCCCCCCCATTTAGTATTCTCGCACCCTCTCATCCCTATACTTGACTTAACCTCCCCTCCTCGCTGCATACACTTGATTTTCTTCCCCCTTCCCCCTGTTACTGACTCCACGTCACTGCCTGTTCGCCTTCTGTGAATATAAGCCTACTCACCGTCCTCTTCTCTCTCTCCTCATTTCCAGATTCATAGCCCTGAGAGGGCTAGCCGGGTGCCAGATAGGCATGGTCGATGGGACCTCGTTTCCCCACGCCACCTAGGACGCCTCCTCTAGCCGCCTCCCAACCCCTGAAAGCCGGGTAAGGACATCTTCTGACTGGGGAAGCAGTGATCGGCTGCGATTGGCTGACCGTGCATGTGCTGAGCACTGATTGGCCTCCGGTTTCAGACCCTGCCTCCTGATTGGTCTGTGTGATTTGGGGCTTTGCTGGGCTCGGAGCCCACTGACTTGCACTGCTCAGTGCCAAAATTTTACACCGGCCCCCCCCCACCTTTATTAAATACTCTCTTTCGTCGCCGCCCCTGCCCAAAATTACCCTCCCCTGTCTTACCTCCTATCCTGTTCCACTAGCTAAACCACTCCCTCTCCTCCTGCTTTTCTTATCACTGCTAGCTTCTCTGGGTGATATTGCAGGCTACACAACCACTGTGTACTCCAGCTCTCTGGTTTCTTTTTCTCTCTCCTCCCTCTCCCCCCTGCTACATCCGTTATCCTCACACCCCTGTTTCCTCTCCTAGCTGCCATGCCTCCCCGTAGCCACATTCTTCTGTCTTTTCTAGCCCTCTCCTTGCTTCCCACTCTATGCCATCTTCCAACCTCCTCCTATCCCTCTCCACCCCTTTACTCCGGCCCTCCGGGCCAGCTACCCCCCATCAGGTATGATAGCAATCTCCCTCTACCCGCACAAATGGTGCCATTTGGCAATGGACTGTTTGAAAATGATAAATCACGACGTTGGCCTGGGGGCGATTCGGCCTCTATTTCTGAATACTGCCTTACCCTGGGACCCTAGACGCCTGCACTGGACTAAATCACACAAGCTACAGAGGTGTATTTCCATCTACTATGAATTACGGCCATTGACACTCAAACTCCTGCTCCTCCTCCTCTTAATGTCAGGAAGTATTCACCCAAATCCTGGCTCCATCTCCCACAGCACAACAAAGCCTGCCAAAACGGAGGGGGGACTCACTATTGCCACCCTAAATATCTGTAGTCTCCTACCAAAACTGGCCTCCCTTCAAACCTTTGCCAGCCAACACAACCCTGATATGCTGGCCATTGTTGAAACTTGGCTGACACCTAACACCCCTGACCATGCCATATCACTACAGGGGCTACAAGATACTCAGGCTGGATAGGACTTCAAAAAGGGGTGGTGGTTGTGCAATTTACATAAAGGACTATCTCACATGCCTCCCTGTTATGTATACCACCACTGAAACCGCTGTAAAACTCCTTCCTATCAAGATACTCCTTGGTGCACACAATAAAGTCCTCATGGTTACTGCTATCTATATCCCACCTAAAGATCCAGGGTCCGGCCTCCGACTGTACTAGAATTCGTAAGATCTCAACCTCCTGACACCGAGCTCCTTCTCCTTGGTGACTTTAATATCAACTGGCTTGCACCAGACATAGGGTCAATTAAGGATGCCATCCTTGCTGCAAACTTAACACAGCTGGTCAACTCACCTACTAGGAAAAACTATAAAACAGAGAATAGCACCCTAATAGACTAGATCCTTATCAACCACCCTGCCCAGATAAATAATGTAGCTGTTCTCCCGGACTCCTAGCGACCACTCTCCTATAAAATGTACCTGGTCAAATAAGTTCAGAAAACCACCTCCAAAAACCATCTCAAGTAGAGTACTACCTTACTCATCTCAAGGAAAATCTTAGGCAGAAAGACTGGTCACTTATTTACAATACTCAAGATGTCGACGTAGCCCTTGATCACTTTATTACCACTTTCAACGCTGCCTGTGACTCCTATGCACCTGAAAAAAAGTGTAAAATTAAAGCGCTCTCAAATCCCTGGCTCACAGCTAAGCTATTGGCACTACTCAAAGGTAAGGACCACCTCTGAGCTACTGCAAGAGCCACTGGCTCTCTGACTGACATCCAAAAGTACAAGCAGGCCCAAAACCACTGTACCAAAGAAATTAGCCGGGTGAAGAGCTCTTATTTCAAGAATGCCCTCTCAAACTCCTGGGGTGAAGGGAAATCCTTCTGGGACAATTTTAGAAATATCACGGGTAAGCAGTCAAAGTCCTCTCCTACTATAATGAATGTGGATGGCGCCACCACCCTCGACCCCATGGTCATTGCAAACACCCTTAATGAAACCTTCACAGACCTTAGCGGTGTCCTCTCATCTGACTTCTTCGCTGATGCTGACCCTCCAATTTCTATATCTCCCACTGCCTCTCCAACCATACCACCCTTCCATCTCAGAATAGTTAAAGCACATGAAGTCCATAAATACATAAAGAAGGCTATAGCTAAGTCCCGGGCAAGCAGTGACTCTACTGACCTTAAACTACTGTCCCTCACTCTGGATGAAGTGCTTTTCCCCCTCACCAGAATATTCACTCTCTCCCTCTGCTCCAGCAAATTCCCTAGTAAATGGAAGGCTGCAATTGTCACTTCTGTACACAAAAGTGGTGACAAGTCACTGCCTGGAAACTATAGACCTATTTCAATACTACCTCCCCTCTCAAAGGCTCTTGAACGAGTAGTGGGGACCAACTTACAGACTACCTGCAGAAATATAACATCTTCTGTGCCCAGCAACATGGATTCAGAAAGGGCACAGCACACTCGACAGCCCTACTCGAATTCTCAGGAGCAATCCACAAGGCTATGGACAAAGGACTCCTAACTGGAGCTGTGTACATTGATCTAACGAAGGCGTTTGACACAGAACATCATGGTCTACTCATCAGTCAACTACATTCTCTTGGGCTCTCCCAGGGTTCTGGTGACTGGATAAAAAGTTACCTCGCCCAGCGCTCTCAAGTTGTAAAAATAGCTGGAGTTCTCTCAGAACCAAAGCCTGTTCTCTCAGGAGTTCCTCAGGGATCCAGCTTAGGCCCTCTCCTCTTCAGCCTTTTTCTAAACTCCCTTCCTAAATCCTGCCCGGAGCAAATTATCCTCTATGCCGTCGATGCCGTGATTCTATCCTCTCATAAAGATCCAAACCCCTTACGCCTCAGCCTCCAGCACGCATTTGCCAGAGTCGAGACGTGGTTCGTTGAACATAAGCTGGTCCTAAACCACAAAACAAAAATCCATGCTCTTCAGTCTGCGAAAACAAGAAAAGGCAGTACCACTCACTATCAACACGTCCCTGGGAATCACCCTTGAACAGGTGGCTACTTTAAATATCTTGGAATCACCTTTGATCAAGGCCTAACCTTTGCAACCCATATTGATAGTACAGCAAAAACTATTAATCAGCGGCTTAGGATACTGTACTGGAACAGACAGCTCCTTACCCTACCAGCACTGAAGCTAGCTATTCAATCCTCAATTATCTCAGTCATTGACTATGGCTTAATTGTCTATGGGTCTGCCTCTACTAGTGCACTTAAACGCATTACAACCTCCCTTAACAAGGCCCGTCAGCTGCTCACTGGTGCTCATCGACGTACTCACACTTGCAAGCTCTACGCTGAAAATGGGTGGTTACAACTCTCAAACCGCTTAAAGTACCTCGCCTGCCTTATGGCTAAAAAATCCATCATGGGCCTCACTCCACCATGCATTCAAGACCTGTTATGCCAGAACACAAGTGTCCAGCTCACCAGAAGATCAGAAAATCAGCCTCTTCAGGTCCCCCATTGCCGGACTACCCAGGGTCAAAGATCATTTGCCTATCGTGACCCCTACTGGCTTAATGCCCTTAGCACCTCTATTACTTCCTCTACCTCTCTAGGTGCATTTAAATCTAGCCTATTCTCTCACCTTGCCACCTCCAACTCCTGTGACGGCCTTGATTAAATCCTTACCTATTTCATTTCTCTACCCTGCCCATTTACTTGACAAAGGCTTGTTAGAGGATCCTTTTCTCTTGCTATGGTCTGCTCCTCCCACCTTTTCTCTCACCTGCTCTATTTATTACACTTCCCTAACTTGACTTTTCCCCCCTCCTCACTTGTTTTCTTATTGGTGAAAAGTGTTCATTTGGTAATTATCTGTCCTTGCACAAATGTCTGATACTTGACTGTCTATGTTTTCTTTTTTATTACCACAACGTCCCCCCATCCAGATCGACTTTGTCTCTTTTCTACGCGGACAATATGGTTATCTACTCTGCCGCTAATGACATTTCGGCAATTCGCACCTCCCTTCAATCTGACTTTGACTGCTTCTTGGCTTGGGCAAAAACAAAATAAGCTCCTACTTAACACTAGCAAAATGGTGCCAATGCTCTTTGGGACTTCCCCTAGGCTAAAAGCTTGTCATACAAGACTTTCCCTTCATGGACCTGATGGCATAACCCTGGATACAGTCACATCCTTCAGATACCTTGGGATGACTTTTGACCTCTCACTGGACTTTAATCTTCATGTTGCAGCCACTTGTAAGGCAGTGAACAGTAAACTTGGCCTGGCTTACAAGGTAAGATCCTCCCTAAATTCGACAGCAAGGCTAGCCATTGCTCAGGAAATTCTTCGACCTTGCCTCAACTATGGCTCTGTAGCCTACTTTAATGCTAGCAAGCAAGTAATCTAGAAATGGAGCACTTGTTATATAGTATCTGCCTCTTCACCCTTGTGACTCCTAAACTAACACATCGCTGTCAGCTCTATTCTTCTCTCAATTGGCTCTCCCCATCCTACTATCGTTTGTACACAGCTGGTTGTCTGGTCGATAAATTAACCCGGACTAGTACTCCAAGGTCCCTTGTAACTCTGCTAAAACAACCTGACTTGCTCCATACACTGAGATCTACTGAAAATGCTTCCTTTGTTATGCCTAGATGTGTCACCAAGAAGGGTGAACTTGCATTTGCCATATCTGCATCCAGAATGTGGAACACCCTTCCACTCTATGTTAAACAATCGGCTACTCACTGGGCCTTTTAAAAAAGTTTAAGAACTCACCTTATGAGCTCAGGTCGCTGCTCCTACTCTACCTCTTGCTTGTCTCCACTCGCTTGCACTACTATCACTGATCTTCCACCTTGACAGCAGTACTTCCTCTCACCACTTATGTACCCCCAGTGTTTGCTGTATATGTATTTCTTCAATCAATTATACTGTTTTCAAAATTCTATAAAAGTTTATGTAACTGTGATTACGGTTCATCCTCATGCTATGTATATTCTACCTGCTGTTCCTGAATATGCCATGCATTCAAAATTGTCATGTGTTACTATATTTTCCTTCCAACTAGATGTTTTTGTATTCTGTTATGGACACTGTGTATCTGCTGTTTGTAATGTGTAACCCTCCTGGGTCGTGCCTGAAAATAGGCAAAATCTCTTGTCTACTGCACCTACCTAGTTAACAAAAACAAAATAAAATAAAAACAGTTTGCTGACCTCCTTTTTTATGGGCCCATCAGGCAACTTGTCAGCCACAGGCTACTATGACATTTGATCATGTACAGTGGAGTCTGTCAGGATGCAATGCAGTGTCACAGATTCCAGCATGACAAAAGGGATTAACTGCCACCGGAACTGCCTCACTTCCTGTAGTAACTCTGCACTGCAATTCTGCAGTATTTGGCTGCTGTGCTCTCCTGGACTCCATGGTTAGCCTGATCGCTACACATAAGCCAAGGGATGCTGAAATATAGGTTCTCTTGCACCTTACGTCCAGCCTTCTCGACTCTTTGCCAGGAGGAAGGGAATTTTAACAGGTGCTTTAGCCCACTGTTAATCTGTTCTATTTGTTTTTTGTTTGTGAAATATTGCAAAACTTTTAAGAAACAGAAACTAAAAAAAAAAAAAAAAATAGGTGCTTTAAACCGGACATAGGCTCTGCCATAATTACCACTGAATCAGTCTCTGGCTAAGATGAATAAAAGGATTTAGTGATCTGAGCCGGATACTGCTGATCAGCCTTACGGGGAATAGCAGGAAGGGCACTAGGCCAATACCGAGTTAAGATGGCGTGGATAAAACCACGCAAGAGATACAGCACTGCAAAAAGCGCTAATGGCTCCACAGCGACAGGGGGTTTACAGCATGTGGTAGAGACCATTACCCCTGTTGCTGTAAGTTGCCATCAGGGAAGGTGAAGGATGCAGTCAGGGTGATGCCTGGCTGCGCTGCTCCTGTGGTGAAGCGGCTAGAGCACCTGCCTCCAGTGGCATCAGGGACCTGGGCCTGTGGTTCAGTTCTCCCCAGGTCCCACTGCTGCGACATTTTTTGGCATGAAAAACTAACATTTTCCCAACTCAAGTTTTTTTTTTTTTTTATCCCAGATGTCCACAAGCCCCGAAGTTGATTATAATTAGTACGGGGGTGTATGGGGTGAAGCCCCCCATGTCAGGGGTGAGTGGTGCAGAGCCCCATAAAAACAGTTGTTGCTGCAGCGCATTTAAGGCACTGGCTGGCATATTGTGCCAATGTTATTTTGCTGCATGCTGCTTTGCATGCGGCATTGTTGCAGTGCACCGTTCTGCCATGACATTATGACCCCGTGCCCACTAGACCTGTGCCAGCCAGCCATAGTGGCATCCTTGAAGGAAGGATGCACGGGAGGACTTATTACTGCAGGCACTGTAGGAACCTCCTGCAACTCCTACAGGTTTCTCTTGGTGGAGTCCTTCTCCTCAGTAGTAAAGTCAAGGGAGTCCAGCATGAGCTTGAGTAAAGCCTGAAAGGAGGCAACCTCATGGGAGAATGTGCAGGGTATAAATTGCACTAGCTTCACTACAAGAAGAGAGGGTAAAGCTAGAGACAGTGCCCTCAGACAAGTCACAGTCCTCCTCCTCACAATCCTCCTCTATATACTTGAAATCAGCATTATATTCCTCCTCCTCCTCTGCGGGGGGGGAGGGGGGCTGCAAAGGGTAGCTGTAAGGAGCCAACACTGACAACATCGTCATTAATGGAGGTGGCACGGAAACAACAGAGGTTGATGGCACAGGACCCTATGTTGGTGTCAAAGGGCCAGTAGGAACCATCAACAGAACTGGCATTGATGCAGGGTCTTAGGCAGGAACTGCATACACAGCAGACATGGCCTGCTGTATAGCCTGTGCATCAAGGGTGTCCATACAGGGGTTGTAGATCCCATTGATGGCCAGTTCCATGTGGTGGAACTAGAGGAGATCCATTATAAACAGCAAAGAGAGCCTAACCCAGACTTTGGTGTTTCGGAAATAGGCAGAGGGGGCAACAAAACCTGAAGTCACAGACATGACCTGGGTCTTAGACCTATCTTTGTCTGCCTTTAAGGAAGATGTGGAATGAGTAGGAGAAGCCCTCAATGAGGTGCCCTTATGCTTCCCATGGTGGGAGTGCTTCTCTGAGTCTTTAGAAGAGTTTCCCTTCAGTTTCTCCACCATCACTGATTGCCTAGGTGAATGGCAGGATGCTGAAGGTGAGGAGTGGGTGGAGCAGGCACAGGCATCGAATGCTATGTACTCTCCATACCTTTCTAAAATGCTTATAAAGCATTGCAGCTACGTCACAGAGTGGCCTGGTTGAAGCCCTGGCAAATACTACAGTTCTTGACATTATGCGAGAGAACGAGGCAACAGACACAATGAATAGTTGTCATCCTTATATATTTTCACCTTGTGGCATCAACAGAGATGGAATGATGGCTCTTTATCCTTTAACGTCTGCATAGCAGATTCACTGAATAAAATAAAATGAAAAAGATGGACTTAGGCCGGCTCTGTGGTACTCTAACAGTAGGGTGTCAGCTTGTCATTCTGGTGACCTGGGGTCATGCTCCATGTAAAAGAACGTCAGGAGCAGAGGCCAATAGGAAGTACTCAAAGCATCCGCTCTGATGCAATTCCACCAGTGGGGGGTTGGACGGGACTGCCCACCACTAATCCAGTTACTCCTGGTAGAGGTGCCACTGGTGGTGTGGGTGATCACGTGCTAATGAGCAGCTCTACATTAGTCGTACATGCAGCTCTATGTGGGAGGGAGAGACCATAAACTAGAAAAGTCATCCAGTTAGTATGCTTCAAGTAGGTGATTACCTCAGAGCATGCTTTCAAAGAATACATTTACCTTCCACTCCTCAAGCCATGCCACACACTGCTACAGTGACTGGGAGTGAAAATGAGTGCATCCAGCACCAAAAAAGCAGCTTCTGTGCATACAATTGGAGATTGATTCCCTGATCACTACCCTCATAGCACCGGGCACTATGAGCAATCACACAGAACCTGGGCCCCAGAATAAATGCTAAAACCAGGAACTCACTGTAAAATAAAAATTTGGTTCCATGTTCCCAGTTCTCAGGGATTATTTTTCATATTCTTTGAACTTGCCCTGCACCACAGGGTTGGTGGGAAGGTATTATATGTTGTTTGGAGCATACTTTGCATCTCCCAGTTCCTACTTCTCCCATCTTTGGGATTTTGGGTGACCTCTTACTGTTAGACTCTCAGAGTTTAGCCCACGGGGGTTATTTTTTGCTACAGCACTGGAAGCAAAATGACTCCTTTTGCTCAGTTGGGGATCTCCTGTGGTCTCTGATTCTGAAATGGAAACAAGCTGCCTCCAAGGCAGCCTCCATTAATAAAGTCATGTATTGGAGGAGGAATACTTTGTCTTGTTTTTCCCAGGGGTGAGATGTTTGGATGGCCTCTTTAGGTAATACTCCAGGGGTGCCAGCTGAGGGATCCTTAGTATAGATAATATACAAGTTAATTATGGGCCTTAATTGGGGAATGGTGGATGTTATGGGCTGCTGTTGTATTCAGTTGGGGTTAAGTTGTGTTTTTAAGGATGTATTGTTCAATGGTTTACAGGATGCATATTGTTCTCCTGTTTTTGTGTTTCTGGATCTGGTTGACAAATAAAACATTCATATAAAAAAAAAAAAAAAAAAAGATTTGGTTCAGTGCACCACTGCAGGAAACATGCCTCTGTCATCTAAGTGCACACCGACCCCTACCACTACAGCAACAGAGGTCATGGGTTACACCTGCGCCAATCAGGCAGGACAACCTGTAAGGACAGCTACGGTTCAAGGAGCTCCTGGAACACAGGAAGAATCCAATAGTCCTGGTGCCAATTTTGGGCCAGTGATCTACCAAGTGACAAGATCTCCAGCATGTCCCCAGAGAGACCGACAGCTACACGGACCACTGTAGGGCTGACATCCCCCAGTGAGCAGCAGAGGCTGTTCGAAAACCCAGCTGATCTGTACCTGGCTGGCCAAGAGAACAGCTTGTAGGCAGAGTTGCTGCTTGAAGCCACAGCATCTGGGGCCTGCCTGGGTTTCCTGTCAGGGACAGGAAGTGAATTACAGGCTTGTATAGACAGAAAGTATACAGTTGAAAAGAAAGAAATGCATATTTGTAAAGGGGTTTTGGAAATTACGAACGGTCAGATGGAAACTGGAGAGAGTCACCTATGAGCGTCTTGTTCCAAGTGATTTCCCTCAGCAATTCTGGAGCTATCATAGGAGCACTTTAAAATGGTAATCTTTGCTTGTACGAAATTCAATCTCTAGCATCCTAGATGCCAGCTGGTGCTACAGCAACTCAGACCCTCCTACCTGACAATTATTAAAATCTGTGAAGCATCTCTGAATACCCTGTGTATTCAAGAACATCAAATAATGCAAAAAGTTGATTTTAACTGTTTATGGAAAGGGCTTCATTAGTTACCATAGGTAGAGGGTTTGGCGCATGTCTGAATGATCTGTCTTTGATATAAAGATATTTGAGATACAGGGTGGGATGCAGTGGGGAACACTTTTTGTTTGGTGATTTGTACTTTTTTTGTTTTGTTTTCTGAGTATATCTGTATAATTTTGTCCATGTAATTGGTTTGTTTGGTTTCTTTCTTTCCAATAAAATTTCCATGGTCTCGGAGAACCATGAGTCAATTCAGGGCTTGCCCTGTAACAACAGCATAGTTGTTGAAAAGCAGTTTAATAAACTTGGCCATCGAGATGAAATTTACAGATTCCCAAGTGCCATTAGGTTTGGGGTTTGATTTGCAAAGTATTGCTTTATTTAAGTGCTGCACCGCTGGTGAACCATGTGCAATTTCTTCAAGCCTACACCATTTCCAAGGCTGCGTACTTAGTGAAGCACTGGAAGCTCCCTCATAAATGTAAGGGTTCACAATGGTTCCAGTGGGGAAGAGGGTAGTACTAGTGCCCACCAGTACAGATGGTCAGGAGAAAGAAATAGTACTGGGCAGTTGTGTGGTGTGGGGGCAGGCACTGTCATTTGACTAAGACTGGAAGGACACTTGAAGCACGACCCCAGGTTACCATTACTGACTGCGCCAAGGAAGGCCATTGAACAGCAGCCCTGTGTACTGTAGGCTGGGCCTAGAAGGACACCAAAGAACAACCAGATACTGTTTTATATCACCTCACTGCCTAACCCCACTTTCCTTTTATGGCCTGTAAGCTGACTCCAAATAAAGCCATTGTTATTTTAGATATATTTACTGAAAATATATATTTATTGTCTGGGTATATCCTACTTATAATGTAGAAGTATTGCATGCTCTGTGGGAAACACAGAAACATAGACTTTGACAGCAGATAAGGACCACTTGGCCCACCTAGTCTGCCCATTTCAAACAACATGAAGTCTTGCTGTATTCTGACAGTAGCAGTGAGTCCCAACCTTCGAACTGCCCCGGAGATGAAAGAGTTAAATTTCCATGCCAGGCATGAAACGCTGAGCTCGAGCTCGGTTGAGACTCTGTCTGTTGCTGTTTAAACTCAAACCGTCAGATTCTTTACTCCGCCTAACTAAACAGTCGCTCCGGAGATTTCTCCTTCTGCTCGGTTCAATTTGTCGTTAAAGTACCGCTTTTCTCGGCTTTCGATCAATTTAAACCAGAATCTGTCGGTTCAGTCTCTGTCTGTGGTATTTGTGAGTACTAGGTAGGTTTATATTATTTTCTATTCTGTGTGGAACTTGTAAATGGTTCATCGGTTCGGTTTGAACCGATCAAGTTGTTAAAAAACTTTTATTTGAACTTTTAGAGTGTGGTTACCAGTTCTTATCGGTTCCAAAATAAACGGATTTTATTACGTTTTTTTCCACGACCCATGACACAGTCAGGAACCGATAAGAGGGTCTTGCCTGGCAGATTGCCATTAAAAGGGTAAGTTTGGTTAGGACTGGCACAATGTCTGAGAAACCCAAAAGAAAAACTGGGCCCACTGGGTTTCAACACTGCAGTGTGTGTGGGGAAGTCTTTGCTAAGGCTGACGCCCACACCACCTGTGTTTATTGTCTCGGGTTTGACCACCTCAATGCAGACTGCCAGATTTGTAAAAATTTTCCTGCAGCTACTCTAAAAAAAGAGAGTTGGTAGGCTCAGGGAAAGGGAGGCCAAAAAGTTCGCTGAACCGGATGGCCAGTCCGGTTCGGTTCAAACCGAACCAGAAGGAGTGCCCTCTGACCAGGGCGAGACTTCTTCGGCCAAAAGGAGAGCCGACTCTGAGGAGTCGGTTCCAGCTAAGAGAACAAGAAAAGAAAAATCAGCTGGTGTGGATCCAAAACTTTCTTCTCCAACCACTGAAGAAATAGCCAAAGCGATAAAAATTGTGCAGTCGCTTTCCCCAGTTCCGACCGAACCGGCACCATCAGGGAGGCGCTTGGTTCAGCTGGTTCCACCGGTTCAAGATTATGATTTAGAGGAATATTATGAACCAGAGGAGGAGGAAGAGGAGTATGAGGAAAGTGAATGTGGTTTTGAAAGTCTGGATGTGCCTATTGACCCGGACATCTCCCCAGACAGACCTTCAGGAGTGTCTCCTCCTAGGCTTTCTGAGTCCCCCTCCCATTTCATGTTTTATAAAAAAGTGGCTGAAACCCTTCAGCTTCCTATGGAAGAAGCTGTGGATGACCAGGAGGAGCCTGACTATGTGGAAATGATGGATATCCCAGAGTCTAGGAGGCTGTCTATTCCTTACACAAATCTTTTGGAAACAGACATTTAAAATTTTAAAGACTCTAATACCATACCTCCTGTGGATAAAAGAATGGACAAGAGGTATCCATTGTCAGGCTCAGACTCGGAGTTCCTTACACAACAATGCAGCCATGTTAGTAGTGCAGGCTGCAGCCTTCGATAAGCAAATATTCCCTTGGCTTCACACCCCCAGACAAGGACTCCAGGAGGACTGATGCCATGGCAAAGAAACAGTACATGGCAGCATCCTTGGGACTCAGACAGGCCAACTATATGGCTTATACTGCTAGGTATCAGAAATCCACATGGGACACTCATGGCTTTAGCAAAACAGGTCCCTGGCCAGCTTGCCAAGGAGCTGGAGCAGGTGGCTGCTGATGGTATTGAGGCATCCAAGGTGCAATTCCATGCTGCAGTGGACTCCAATGATGTGTCATCTAGAGTCATGGCTACATCTGTGGCACTTCATAGAATGGCTTGGCTCAGATGTACTAGCCTGTCACAGGATACCCAGACTAAGGCCATGGATTTTCCTGTTATGGGTAATCCTCTGTTTGGGGAGCAAACAGAGAATTACATGAAGAAAATGGATGAATATAGGACCACCTATAGGAGTGCCCAGGCTAAGGAAAGGCAGGCCACTCCTCAGAGGCAGCATCCCAGGGGCAGGGGCAGGCCTTTTCATAGGCCTTTCTACCAAGCCCAGACCTCCTCTTCTGCCTATGCTCAGAGGGGGTTCTTTAGAGGGAGAGGCAGAAGGGGTACAAGCAGACCTGCTTCCACCCCTCAGCCAAAACCCCCTGGCAAACAGGCACCCTGATGGGTTTGCCAGGGCCGATTCTCCACTACCTGTAGGGGGCAGGCTGGCTTACTTTGTCCAGGACTGGAAGTCTCTAACATCAGACAAGTGGGTCCTGGAAGTAGTAAGCCAGGGACTAGTTCTCAGCTTCAAAAAATTTCCAAAGCTGAGAACCAGATCCTTTCCACCTGCAAATCCCTCAGAGGCACTTGCCCTAGAGGCAGAGGTCTCTTCTCTCCTGGCTCTCAGAGCTGTGGAAAGGGTTCCACCCCTACACCAGGGCAAAGGATTGTACTCCAGGTACTTCCTTACCCCAAAAAAGACAGGAGAATGGCGGCCCATCCTGGATCTCAGATACTTAAACAAGCACCTTTTAAAGACAAAATTCAAAATGGTGACTCTGGGAATAATTCTACCTCTCTAAGGCCAGGGGACTGGCTAGTTTCCCTGGACCTCAAGGATGCCTATTTCCATATTCTCATCAGAAGCTCCCATCGAAAGTACCTCAGGTGAGTTGCCCTCAGGCCATTACCAGTTCAGAGCAATGCCCTTCGGTCTAACCTCTGCTCCAAGGTGTTCACAAATGCCTGGCAGTAGTTGCTTCTCTAAGAAGGCAAAGGATTACCATCTTCCCATACCTGGATGACTGGCTCATAGCAGGCCAGTCCCCAGACTAAGTCAAGTTACACCTACAGATAACTCAGCAACTGCTCACCTCTCTGGGTTTCCTTCTGAATCTTTCAAAGTCCGTTCTAGAGCCTGTTCAGCTCCTCATCTTCATAGGCGCAGAGCTAGATACAGAAAAGGCCAGAGCCTCCCTTCCTCTGGACAGGGCAAGGACCCTTATCACACTGGCCTCCTCTTTCACCCTACAGGTGTCTCGACCAGCAAGGCATTTTCTGCAGCTCCTGGGGCACATGGCTACTTCTACAGCAGTGGTGCAGGGAGCAAGATTTCAGATGAGGGACATTCAGTTCCATTTGAGAGCCTTTTGGTCTCAGAAAAAGGATCCCCTGACCAAACTGATCCCAGTGACTCAAACTCTGATTCAGGCCTTGCAGTGGTGGCAGGATCAGAACAATCTAAGACAAGGAGTTCCCTTTGCCACTCAGTCTCACTCTTTAATCCTTACTACACATGCCTCCCTCTTGGGGTGGGGGGCTCACTTGGGCGACCTGACCACCCAGGGGTTGTGGTCTCCTCAGGAATCTCTGCTTCACATCAATCTGTTGGAACTCAGAGCAGTATTTCTAGCACTTCAAGCTTTTTCCAAGTCTGTTCAGAACAAAGTCATTCAGATCAGAATGGACAATACCTCTACAATGTGGTACATCAACAAGCAAGGGGGCACTTGGTCTACGGCCTTGTGCACAGAAGCGATGAAGTTGTGGTCTCTGGCTTATTCCCTGAACACCTCCCTCACAGCAGTACACCTCCCAGGCAAGGGCAATGTCCTGGCAAATGCTCTCAGCAGGATATCTCAGGGCCATCACGAATGGTCACTGGATCCCCTGGTCTTGGAGGTGATATTCTCCAGATGGGGCGCCCCACAGATAGATCTTTTTTGCAGCCCCAGACAATCACCAACTTCCCCTTTTTTGCTGCAGACCCCCAGTGTTGGGCTCAGTCCCCCTGGATGCCTTAGTCCTCAGTTGGGAAGGGAAGTTCCTGTATGCTTTTCCCTCCTTCCCTCTCCTGTTCAAAGTACTAGCCAAAATCAGGTCTCAACCCTGCAAAGTGATCCTGATTGCTCCAGACTGGGCCAGACAGACTTGGTATCCTCTCCTATTGTCCTTAACAGTCCATCTTCCCCTGGCTCTTCCCAGGAATTACAACCTGTTAACCTGTGCTCAGGGGAGGGTTTGGTACCCGAATCTCAAATCTCTCAATCTCAAGGCCTGGCTCTTGAAGAGTTAGAGTTTGCTGATTTACACCTCTCCCAAGGTGTTATGGATATTCTAAATGCTTCTAGGAAGCCTTCCACCAGAACTACTTATAATTCTAAGTGGAAAAGATTTTCCATATGGTGCTCTGGGAAGCATATTTCCCCCGGTCTGCTGATTTGCCCACAGTCCTTGACTATATGGTCCATCTGAATAGCTTGGGACTCAGACCAGCTACACTAAGGGTGCATCTGGCAGCTGTTTCTGCTTTCATTTCAGCAGGTAAGCACTCTTCTCTTTCAGCTCACCCCGTTTTCTCCAATTTTTTTAAGGGATTGCTTCATACCAATCCTCCATTCAGGGACCCTGCCCCTGCTTGGGATCTTAACGTTTGCATTGCTCAGCTTATGCAACCCCCTTTTGAGCCTTTGTCCTCAGCAGAGCTTAAGTACTTGACTTGGAAAACTGTGTTTTTGGTGGCCATCACTTCTGCCAGGCACATAAGTGAGCTACAAGCCCTGTCAATGGAGCCTGACTTTATTTCCTTCCACAGGGATAAGGTGGTCTTCAGGACTAACAGGAAGTTTTTGCCCAAGGTGGTTTCAGACTTCCACCTTAATCAATCTATGTCTCTTCCTGTGTACTTCACTGACCATTCTTCCTCTGGTGAGAGGAGGCTGCACAGTCTAGATGTGAAAAGAGCTCTTAGCTACTGTATAGAACGTACCAAGGGTCATAGGTTTGACTCCTTCCAACTGTTCCTCACTTATGGCGAGGTTGGTAAAGGAAGACCTGCCACTAAAAGATCCATTGCCAGGTGGATTGTCTCTTGCATCCAATTTTGCTATGAAAAACTAGGTAAGGTTCCACCCTCAGGCCTGAGGGCTCACTCTACCAGAGGTACAGCTGCTTCCCTGGTTGCTGCCAGGGATATTCCTATCTTAGAGAAAAGTCAAGCAGCTACCTGGAAAACAGTTCATACTTTTACCAAGCATTACTCCCTGGATATCCAGGCTAGGAGTGATGCTCGGTTTGGCACAGCTGTGCTTCAGAGCCTATTCCCTAAGTAGGTTATGTCCCTCCTCCATGGAGGTACTGCTTGGTAGTCTGCTACTGTCAGAATACAGCAAGACTTCATGTTTGAAGAAAAAATTACTCACCTTAGTAATGTTGTTTCTTCTAATGGAGTCTTGCTGTATTCTAATCTCCCCTTCCCTCTCTGAACCTCTGTTTTTGGGATGTGGGTGGGCAACGGCAGTGTTGGCACTCAGGAGGTGCCCCATCCTTTTTGTTATCACCCTTTCTTTGGGTGAGTGGGTGTTGTGTTATTTCATTTTGGGTCTCCTGACTTGAGTCTTTGTTTTCGGACCAAAAATCTGTTTTATGTTAGTAGCCAGTTGGCTAGTGTAGGTTTACAGCTTCCACACAGGACCTCAGTGAGTTTAGCTCAGAAGATCTGACAGTTTGAGTTTAAACAGCAACAGACAGAGTCTCAACCGAGCTCGAGCTCAGCGTTCCATGCCTGGCATGGAAAGTTAACTCTTTCAGCTCCGGGGCAGTTCGAAGGTTGGGACTCATTGCTACTGTCAGAATACAGCAAGACTCCATTAGAAGAAACAACATTACTAAGGTGAGTAATTTTTTCTTCCCTACCTACAGGATAGGCTACAGATCCTAGTTAACCAACAGCCTATTTCTTCCTACCCCCCCCCACAAGAATTGCCTTATGTCTGTCCCATGCATTCTTGAATTCTCCCACAGTTTTAGACCCCACAACCTCCTCAGGAAGGCTGTTCCATGCATCCACTACCCTCTCTGTGAAAAATACTTCTCACATTGCCCCGGAACCACCCCCCTCTTTAAATTGTATCCCCTCGTCCTTGTTCTGAAAGATGATACCCTCTTGGACTTTGTTGGACTCAGCTAAGGTACTTAAAGTTTCTATCATGTCCCTCTCTTCCTTCTTTCCTCAAGGGTATACATATTAAGCTCCTTTAATCTCTCCTCGTCACGGCTTCTCTTGCAGACCCTGCACCATTTTAGTTGCCCTCCTCTGGACTGCCTCTATCCTGTCTATGTCCTTGTGGAGATGGGGTCTCCAGAACTGGATGCAGTACTCAGATCGGTCTCACCAACTGTCTGTACAGAGGGATAACAACTTCCTGTTTTCTGCTGGTGATGCCTCTCCCTATGCATCCCAGTATACCCCCAGCCCTCCCTACTGCCTTCTCACATTGCTAGCTAACCTTAAGGTCATCGGATATGATTACCCCCAGGTCCCTTTCCTTTTTTGTTGTTGTTACTACGTCCCCCCCATTGTGTAATCTTCCCCTGGGTTCTTGTTTCCTGGATGCATTATTTTGCACTTCTTTGCATTGAATCCTAGCTGCCATACTTCTGACCATTCCTCCAAGCTTGCCAGGTCCCTTCTCATCTTTTCCATGCCTCCTTGTGTATCAACCCTGTTGCAGATCATTGTGTCATCTGCAAAGAGGCATACTTTTCCTTCCAGTCCCTCTGCAATGTCACTTATAAAGGCATTAAAAAGGACTGGACCCAGCACTGAACCCTGCAGTACCCCACTAGTAACCCCTTTCTTCACAGTGGACCCATTTACAATTACCTTCTGTGTCCTGTTGTGCAGCCAGTGTTTTACCCAGGCTACCACCCTGGGACCCACTCCCAGGCTGGTTAATTTGACTATTAATCTTTTGTGTGGGACTGTGTCAAATGCCTTGTTAAAGTTCAGGTAGACCATGTCCACAGCCCCTCCTGGTCTACTACTTTGGTCACCCAGTCAAAGAAATCTATTAGATCTGCCTGACATGACCTTCCCGCTGTGAACCCATGCTGCCTTGGGTCCTGTGCCCCACTGGCCTCTAGGGTACTCACCATTTCTTTCCTTCAGAAGTGACTCCATCACTTTCTCTACCACAGAGGTCAAACTGACAGGTCTATAGTTTCCTGCCTCTGTCTTGGTCCCGCTTTTGTGAAGGGGAAATCACATCCACCTTCCTCCAGTCCTCGGGTACCACACCATCCTCCCATGATTTATTAAAAAGGGTAGTCAGTGGTTTCACTAGTTCCCCCCCTTAATTCTTTTAGAATTCTGGGATGAATTCCTCCATCAGGCCCCATTGCTTTGTCCACCTTCAGTTTTAGGAGTTCTTGCAGAACCTTTCTTCAGTGAAAGGGCTGGGATCGACCCCCATCAAGAGTGCTTCTGTTAATTGAATTAGGCACTTCCTCCTGTTTTAGGAATACTGAGCAGAAATACTGTTCAGTATTCCTGCTTTTCACTGTCCCCTGCCCACCCACCATTCATTCTATTTAGTCTCACTATCCCTCCCTTTGTCTTTCTACGCTCTCTGATGTACCTATAAAAAGGTTTTATCCCCCTTCTTAACCGAGTTGGCTATCTTTTCCTCAGTTTGGGCCTTTGCTATTCTGACTTCCCTCCCTGCTTCCTTCTGCCTTAACTGGTACAGCTCTCTGTCCTGCTCCTTTTGTGTTTCCTTATACTTCCTGAATGCTGTCTTTTTCTCCCACTTTCCCAGCCACCTCTTTTGAGAACCATAGTGGTCTTTTCTTTCATTTTGATTTGTTTATTTGCTTCACACAAAGGCTTGTTACCTCTGTGATGGCAATTTTGATGATTCCCCATTGTTGCTCCACCCCTCCTTCAAGCCTGTTTGCTAGTGCTTTTCTGAGGCACTCTCCCATCTTGCCAAAGTCAGCCCTCCTGAAGTCCAGTACCCTCACTTTTGTATGGCTTGACTTCTGCAGCTAAGTTTAACGTGAACCACACTATCTGATGGTCACTTGTTCCCAGATGGCAACCCACTTCTAGATCTGAGATCCTCTCACTGCCCCCATTTGAGAGTACAAGGTCTAAGATTGCTCCTTCACGAGAGGGTTCTGAAACTAGCTGTTTGAGGCCTGCCACCTGTAGGGCATCGAGAATGGCCCTGCTCTTGGATATGGCTGCAGAAAATGTGCTCCAGTTAACATCTGGCACATTCAGGTCTCCCATCAACAGTATCTGCCCTTTCTCTGCCATTCTAAGAATGCCTTCTATCATATCCTTGTCCATTCCTCCCCTGACATGGGGTCTGTACACAACCCTGTGCAGATTGTGGTGCCTTTCCAGTCTCCAAGGTGACCCACAGTGCCTCTCCTCCCTGTTTACTCTTTTGTTCAGTTGCTTTTATCCCTTCCTTTACATAGAGAGCTACTCCTCCCCCCTTCTCGCCTGGCTGTCCTGTAGGTTATCTACCCTGTTATGTTAACATCCCAGTCGTGGTTCTCTGTGTATCATGTTTCTGTGACTGCTACGATATCCAGGCATCCCGCTTCCATCAAGGCCACCAGCTCAGGGAGCTTGTTGCCCAGACTAAGGGCATTAGTACTCATTACCCTCCATTTCCTGATGGCCTTACTCCTTGTTGCCCCATCCCTGTCCTTCTTGCCTTTGTCATATTCCCCATTTACCCCTGCCCTTCTCCCTATCACCACCTCTATGTTGGTGTTTACCACACTTACTATTAATTAACTGCACTGATTCATGAGTAGGGTGATCCTTGGGAGGGGGTATGTACTGCATCCCAGGGGGTTGTACCATACTCACACCAGGCCCACTTAAAACATTTTTAAGAAGGTGGCACCACCCAGCTTATTCATCCTTGCATACAAACTCCCAATCAAGTGTTTCTTAATCCAGGCCCCTCAACCTTGTCTGAGCCCAAAAAGCCGGGGTACCAACTGACGCCACCTACTCCCCTGAAAAAAATCACCACTTAAGTAAAGGTACAAATGCATTTTTTTAATTTAACAATGAGTTTAATTTAAAATGGAAGTACTTACAACAGCAACAGAGCAACTGTGAAATGTTGGCTAGTGCTGCACCATTGCTGTTGTATTGTTTGCTAATGTATTGTAAGCACAGTAGAGCCCACTTATACGCACATTGGATAAGGGCACATACCAGCTATAAGAACACTGCATCTATGTCCCAATTTTCCTCATTAATTTCTATGAAAATGCAGCCCATTTATAGTCACTATCAGCCTAGTTAGCATCCCCTATTTTTACGTTTGCTTGCACACATGTGCAAGAAACATAGTGCGATCATCCAAAATGTAGTGCCACACAGTTGAAACGGAGAGCTCCGTTTCAGTGAGCAGCGCCTACCCCCCAGCACACACACGCATGCAAGCACCCATATTGCATGCTCATGTGCTTCTTCCTCCCCCATGCACACACTGTATGGCGGATGGGGTGCCAATCCCCTGCTACTTCCGCTCCCCTAAAAAAAAAAAAAAGTTTCCAGGTGCCACGCCTGGAGCCCACCCCAGCGTAGCAAAACTGTTATGGCCGATGGGGCACCCAATCCCCGGGCCGGCTCCAGGTCCTCCCCAAACAATTTCAGCTGCCACGCTAGGAGCCTACCCCAGGCGGGCAAACGCCCCTGCATCATCTTCCTAAAAACAAAAACCCTGTAAGCAAAAAGTTCCCTCAATGGTCTCCCTGCCCACCCGCCAACCCTCTGTGCACTCTGCCTCCCACACCCCCTACCTCATCCCATACTTACCTGCGGAGTCCAGCGCGATAATCTTCGGTGGACCGGGAACATGTCTGCACTCTTCAAAGCCGACCGCAAACTGAGGAAATGCTGGTAAGCTGTATAATATAATAAATAGGGTTTATTCAACTTTGATGCATATCTCAGGCATTTTTTGGAATTTTGGCACCACATTTTCAACATGGAGTTTTTGGGACCCCTCCTCATGAATTCTTGAACTGTCATGGCATTAAATGGGCACAAAGGGTGATTTCGCAGTCACTGCACAAAATCACCTTTCAGTACTGATTAAGGAAACGACAGTGCCAGTGTTGATAAGGTGGACTCTGAAAAAGCCTATGTTGCAAATTTAGTGAAAAAATTCCTAAAAATGACTGTTTTACGAGCTTGCATTGCACAGTTCCTATGCACGCTCGTAAGTTGGCAAATTTTTAATATTTGCACTCCAGGTTTTCAACACTGCCATTTTACCACACCTCCTTATGAGCAGTACAGCTGCCATTTTTCACATCACCCAACATGTGTTTCCGTGCATGTAGCGCACAATGGCACAGTCAGTGTGCGCAATCAATGTTTGGGATAGATTAAGAAAATCACAGTGACACTGTTCATAGGTAGAGGTCTTAAAATGGCTATGTGGAACATTTGGTGAAAAAATTTCCAAAAATGACTGTTTTAGGAGAGCACGTTGCGCAGTTTCTAAGCACTCTCACAAGTTTGCGAGTTTTTAATAGTTGCACGCCAGATTTTCAACATTGCCATTTTACCACTCTTCCTTATGAGCAGTACAGCTGCCATTTTTCACATCTCGCCCAAATGCGTTTCCGCACATGTAGCGCCCAATGGCGAGTCGGTGTGTAAAATCAATGTTCGGGCCAGATTAAGAAAATCACAGTGACACTGTTTATGAGCAAAGGTCTTAAAATGACTATGTTAAAATTCTGGTGACAAAAGTCCATAAAATGACCGTTACGAGCGAGCATTGTGCAGTTTCCATGCAGCCTCGTAAGTTCACGAATTTGTAATATTTTCAGTCCAGATTTTCAACACTGGCATTTTGCCACACCTCCTTATGAACAGTACAGCTGTCATTTTTCATACCCTGGCCAAAATGTGTTTTCGCACTTACGGCGCAGAAATGCGTGGTCACTGTGGGAAATCACTGTTCGGGACAGATTAAGAAAATCACAGTGGCACTGTTCATGAGCGGAGGTTCCAAAATGCCTGTGTTGACTATCTGCTGAAAAACATCCCCAAACTAATTACATTACGGGTGTGTGTTGCACAGTTTCTACACATGCTCGTGGCTTCACCAGTTTTTTTGTTTGTTTTTTTTTTTTTTTATATTTTTACTGCAGATTTTCAACATTGACATTTTTTACACCTCCCCATGAACAGTACAGCTGTCATTTTTCACATCCTGTTTGAAATGTGTTTTCGCACCTGTGGCGCCAAATGGCGTAGTTGCTGTGAAAAATCAGCTTTCAGCTAACAAACTGATACTGCTACTGTTCATAAGGTGGGGGTCACAAAAAACACGTTGAAAATTTGGAGTGAAAATACCAACGAACGCCTGAGGCATTAGGGTTTCCAACCATAACACCCCACCCTGTAGAGATTGACAGGTATCAGAGGTGTGACTTGGGATTGTCGCCTGTAATGCTCATGCCATTCCACCCCAACCCACACCCACACCCTGCAGCCAGTGAGAGGCATCGAGGTGTGCCTTGGACTCTTCGGCCCCAAAGACCCCAAGGCACACCGTGACACTTGTTGGAGTCTGCAGGGTAGGGTGTGGTGAAATGGCGTGGCTGTTAAGACTGACAACCCAAATGCACACCCCATTGCCTGTCAGTCTCTGCAGGGTGGTGGTGGAGTTGGCTTCAGTTCAATACTTCACTACCATTCCTATTATGCAGCTCTGTAACTCCTACACTACCAATGCCAATGCCAGCAAGCAAACATTTGGCATTGACAAATGCTTGTTAAAGGTGTCATGGTGAAAACAGGCTGCTGATACTAATGGTGCTGTCTCCTGGAAAAAGAGCATGTTGCTATTGATTTTATAGGAGCTCAGCAAGAATGGCATCGACAACTGCAATGAAACCAGGATTTATTTTTGGGCCATCCCAGATGGGACTTTAGCTTTCCATGCTGACCCTGTTGCTGGTGGCAAGAAAAGCAAAGAGTGCATCTCGGCACTTGCATGCACTAATATGTCAGTGTCTGATAAATTTCCCTCTCATGATTGCTGGCAAGTTGAAGAAGCCAATCGTGTTTCAGGGGCATTTCAGTCGAGTCACTGCCAGTCAAATATAAGGCTAGCTCTAATGCCTAGATTACAGGCCAAATTTCTACCAGGTGGGTCACCAGGCAAGATGCCAAAAGGAAGTGAAGAAGAAGAAGAATAATTAAAAGCTGCCTAATCATGTACAACTGCTGTGACCATCCAAACCTGTCCCTAAACAATGCTCACCTCATCTTCCTAGTGCGCAGCACTAGAGCCCTGATCCAACCCATGGATCACGGTGTAATCAGGAACCTGAAGCAGCATCATAGCAAGAAAATTGTGGAGAAGCTGTTACTAGCAATTGATGGAGGGACGGCAGCAAAAGTCGATCACCTGATTAAAGAGATTAGCATAATGGACTGCATACAGATGCTCAACTTGGTGTGGCATCTTGACAAACCTAAGAATCAAAAACTGCTCTGCTAGAGCTGGCTTTTGTAACGATCCCTCCCCAGGTACATCTGTACTGTCACTACTGTTTATTTTTAAAAGGATAACCAAGTGAAAAGTGTGGCTATACTGGGGATTAGGGTGGCGAGAGGGCTCTGTCAAGCCCTGCTTTACAGCATTGAATCTGGCAGTGTGCCAAAGGTTTTTTGTCGCATCTGCATCCGATTTTAACAGTTCAAAAAAGTTGCAACAGTTTACCCAATTTATGGCATCTTGCACCACATTTTTGGTGCAAGCACTGTAAAAAGGGTCCCCGGGATTGACACAAACTAGACCACAAAAAGCTGGTCTAATTTGTGGCAATTGTCACACGGAACAGAGAATCCTGTTACACTGCCACAAGCCCAGTGACCAGATCTTTGGTGCACCCGGGGCTTGCAGCTATCTGGCCCAGAATGTCTAATGAGCAGTTCCAGCAGTATGTAGACACCAATCACAGATCACGGACATGAGGCTCAATAATGCAAGAAGACGTCACCAGGAACACAATTACAAAGATGGAGTCCTCTGACGAAGACAAAACGCAGGACCCCGGACCAGAGAAGGAGCCGGCATCACCAATAATAACAGAGATAAAATACTGGCTGCACAACATAAGGAATTTTATCCTGAGCAAAGACAATGGGGATCTAACCCAATTTTATCGCTACAGACTCGTACATAGATAAACTTGCAATAAAGCATAGAAAACAGCAGTAAATCACTATTTTGCACAAAAATAAATGCTGCCGAGTTTAATTTTGCGAAAAAGTAAATGCTGCCGAGTTTAACTTTAATCTTTTTAACCTTATAACAGTTTTAACCTTTTAAATGGTTTTATTTCAATAAAGTGCAGTATTTGCTGTAGCACTGTCTCTTGATTTCTGTTGCTCAAACAGCATCAGGAATGTGCTGTATAATACTGCCATCTTGTGGTCATACATGGTATTACAGCTGCCCACATCCAGGAACTGCCTGCCTATGAGAAAGAAGTTACATATTAACATACTATTTGCCAGCAGATTAGGCCTTAAGGTCTATCGAGTCTGCTCAAACCTCAGATCCCTAGTTGGGTACAGAGGCCCCCCCGGTGTTCCAGAGTCCCCCATCATCCATCCCCACCCCCCTGGGCCAGGCCATCATCTGACACATCCGCTTGGCATCTGTCCCACCTCTCTTGAAGCCTCCACTGTGGTCCTCTGAACCAGCTCACCAGGCAGCACATTCCAAAGATCCAGCACCCTCTCAGTGAAAAACCTCCTTCTCCCCCCCACCCCCACCCTTCCACCTTCAAACCATGCCCTCTGGTGATACCTCCTGCTTTAGTCTAAAGATCCCTCCATGTTTACCCTATTTATTCCTTGAGGTACTTGAAGACCTCAATCATGTCCCCTGTCACTCCTCTCCTCCAATGAAAACAGGCAGAGCTCCTCAGGTCTGTCCTCATTTATTTATTGAAGAGATTTACCAGGAAGGCATACTGAGCAGAGTACCGCTCAATTCCAGATGAGCCCTGGGGTAGGGGGTTACAAGAGTGCAGTAAATAAGACAAAACAGTACATACATAATTAGTAGATAATAGACAGTGACCCAGTAGTATGGTTGCAGTAACTGAGATGAAAAAACAGTTTATACAGATATGAAGAGTATTTCAGGCAGTGGTGTAGTAGAATGGAAGAATTACAATAATTACATAGTAGTGTGAACAAAAAATAGACTTCATACAATATGGGTAAGGCTTGCGTATCATACAGCAACAGTAGTAGGTTCAGTAGCATATAGTACCATTATGCGATGGGTGCGAAAACCGGAGCCCAGACTGGAGCAAGTAGGATGTTAGAATGGGGAGTGGTTGTGCGAGTAGCTGATAAGAGTTGTGCAGGGAAGTCAGCGATGGGGAAAGCATGAGCAGTTGGTAGCGAAATATGCTTTGAGAAGGGCATTTCGTTGGGGAGTATTTGTGGTGAGTCTGATGAGTTCCATAATTTGGGCAGCCTGAAACTGAAAGCTACCTGACCTGATCGGGTGGATCTGTGGGGAATGTGCAGGAGCCTGAAGTCAGTGTTCCTGAGATCGTAGGTAGGTGGGGGGGATGGCGGTTAGGGATGTTGATAGGTAGGAGGGCAGCGTATGAGACCAAAACTTTGCAGTAATTCTAGCACTGTGCAGCAATTGCCAGTTTTGGAGTGAGGGGAGATCAAGGGACTGGTAAAGGTCGCAGTGGTGGGTATCGGGAGAACGGTCCAAGGCGAACCGGCAGAAGCAGTTGAATAGGGGGTCGAGCCTGGCTAATGATGTTTGGGGGACGGCACCGTAGACTACATCGCCGTAGTCCAAAATTGGGAGGCTAATTTTTTGTACAATTGCTTACCTGGTCAGTAGAGGGATGCAAAACTTGTTACGATGGAGAGTTCCCAGCATGGGATGTAGTTTTTTGTGCAGTGCATCTACGTGCGCTGAGAAGTCAAGGTACTGATCTAGCCAGACGCCGAGATAGCGAAATGTGGAGCAGGCCTCAAGCGGAGTTCTATCCAAGGTATAGAATGTGGGCGCGTCAGTAAGCCGGGTTAGTTTGGCTCAGGAGCTGAAGGTGAGGGAGACAGTTTTTTTTTTTGAGTTTAGGAATAGTTGGTTCTCAAGGAACCAGCGTTAGATGGAGCCGAAATCCTTCTGAAGGCATGCTGCCATGGCGGTTCCGGATGGGCTAGAGGCGAACAGCACCATATCGTCCACGTACATATGGATGCCAGTTTGTGTGCAGACAGTAGGCAAATTGTTGAGGAAGATTGAGAAAAGCAGCGGGCCAAGTACGGACCCTTGAGGTACGCCACTGGTGACAGGGAGGGTGGGTGGATAGAGCCGTACCGATGCAGACTTATTGAGACCTACCTGATAGGTATGAGTGGAACCAGTTAAGTGCTGCCACCGACAGATCAGTTTGGGAAAGTTTAGACAGCAACAGGGGGTGCGAGACCGTGTCGAAGGCTTTTGCCAGGTCTATAAAAATAGCTGCGGTTATTTCCCCTTTATCAATGCTTGTAAGGATGGAGTTGGTGAGGCGAAGGAGGGATGTGGTGGTGGAGTGATTTTTTCTGAAACCGGCTTGAAAGGGGGTGAAAAAGGAGATTGTATTTAGATAGGTGTGCAGCTGGGATAGAACAAGGCGCTCTTGAATTTTGGCTAGGATGGAAAGCAGAGATATAGGCCAATAGTTTGATGGGGAGGAGAGGTCCCCTCCCTTGGGAAGAGGAATGACTGTGGCTTGTTTCCATTGTGTGGGGACAGCCCCTAATTTAAAAGACAGATTATGCAGCATGGTTAGGGGGTGGGCTATAGCCGGGGCAGAGAGTTGGAGCATTTTAGAATCAAAGCCCGATGGACGTTTACCTTTGGATGTGTTTAGTGAGTGTAGAATTTTTAGCACCTGGTCTGGAGTGACTGGGCAGAGCGAAAAGGAGGCCGGGGGGTGCATTAGGGAGAACGGGGGGAATTTGGGAGAACGAGGTAGGGGTAGGGGTGGGAGGAGAGTAGGGAGGCAGTAGTGGTGGAGAAGTGGGCATTAAACTCGGTGGCAACTAGACAAGGATCATTGATGATTTTGCCTGTGAGGTTGAGAGTGGGGGTGGGAGGTTGGGTCGGTGGGGTGAGGAGGGATTTTATGGACTTCCAGGATTGAGAAGGTTGGGTGTGGTTTTTTTTTAATGCCATTTTGAAGTAGTTTGATTTGGACTGCCGTATGAGTCTTGTGTCGGCATTTCGAAGTGACTGGTATTGTTGCTGGGCCGGGTGAGAACCTGTGGCCTTGAAAGATTTCCAGGCACGTCTCTGGCTCGGAGTTGTTCCATGAGGTTTAAAGTTACCCAGGTTAAGTGGGAGCCTCTGACTCTGGATCTCCTTAGCGGGGCATGTATGTCCCAGATAGCGAGGAAATTAGTAGAGAAATAGCTCAGGGCCTCGTCCATGGTGGTGGCACTAAGAATGGGAGACCAGTCAATGGCAGTGAGGTTGTTTAGGAGTGCAGACAGATCCAGTGATTTGTAAGCTCTGCAGTGCAGCAAACGGGTGGGGGCTGGGGATGGAAGATTTTAAGACTATGAAAATCATATGGTGGTCGCTAAGGGAGTCTGGTAGAAGGCCGGCTTAAAGTATCCTATGTGGGTGGGTAGTGAGTGCCCAGTCCAGTAATGTGTGTGTTTATTTGATTTGTGGTTTAGGCGGGTGGGTTCCCCTATTTGCTGGTGCAAATTTATTGTGTTAATTTGGCAACATGTCTTTGATGCTGCGCATCCCAGACAGTTCTGATTGAAATCACCAAGGATGTGGAGTTCTCCGCCTTCTGTAAGGGCCCTCAGGTTACCTAGGTGTTCAAGGATGCTGGTTAACGGTGTGTCCAGCGGACAGTATGACCCAGATATGTATACTGGGATAGAGTGGGGCAAGTGGATTTTGTTCAGGAGGGAATCTATGTTTATTAAGGGTGTTGGTGGAGTGATTACAGAAAACTGGAGATTTGAGGTGACATACATGGTAGTGCCGCCACCCTTCTTCCTCCCCTGCCTGTCTTGGCGGATTAGTGAGAAGTAGAGTATTGAGAATTCCTCGTCCCGGTGATGGGGCTTCAGCCATGACTCTGTGATGATTATAATACCTGGGCGAAGGGCCAGGACAGTTGTTTGTAGGGCAGCCATTTTATTTAGGATGCTACATATATTAAGGTGGACAATTTTGAGACCTTTGGGGAGGTGAGTGGGTGGTGCTGGTGGTTGGGCAGCAATGGGTGCCTGTGGTCCAGGGTTCCATTCAACGTCCCCTGCTACGAGCAGCAGGAATACCAGGGCGTGCCTTAATAGGCGCATGATCTTTATTGGTGCACCCCCTCCGGGTGGGGTGATTAGAGAGAGCAAGTTAGCCTTTGGGGCTGGAGAGGTGGAGATATAAGGCAGGTGTTGCAGCGTGGAAAGAGGGGGAAGGATAGAGGCCCCAGGGTCGAGTGCCATGGTGTAGATAGTGTTTAACTGGTGCGAGGAGGTGGGGTGTAGGCTTGGGAGTTAAGGTGGAGGTGGCAAGGGTCTGTAGCGAGGATTGACTGAGGGAGGGAGGGAGGAGGATGAGGCTATGCAAAGCATAGTGATAACTGCAGTGAGAAACTGCATTACTTTTGAAGTAAGTTCCTTTTGTGCAGAGGAGGGTTTGTCAGTAAGCTCTGCGGTGGCGCTAGTGGTGGAAAATATAAGGGACTAATGGAAAAGTGGGCTGATTGGTTCACGAGCTCATGAGGTATAGCAGCACCACTACATAAAGACAAGCCGATCAAGGGTGGTGGTGGGGGCAGTTGGGAGCCTGCGCATAGCGCAGGCGGGGCTAGAGTTCCTCTTCAGTCAGTGAGCAGCTGCAAGAAACACCGGCTATCTGGCTAAGGGTTCCTCGGTGTGGTCCGGGGGGAGGGGTCTCCTCTCGCTTGTTTGACTGTGGGGAGGGCTTGGGGACTCCTGCCCTCGCGACCCAACCTCAGCTCTGCGGAAAGGAAGAGAAAGGCTTTAATACAGGTATGTGGCTTGTAGGAGGAGCGTGCTTTCTAATACATCCAATAGCTTGTGAATTAAGTAAGCTTATTAGTAGGAGATATGGCGCGGTAAATAGCAGCCTGGGGTCCTATTACAATTACAATCAACCCACTATTGTAGGAAACCCCTAGATACCAGCAGTCTGCAGTTGTGGATTCTGGCAGCTCCCCTGGGTACAGCACACTTATCTCACACAAGCAATCCTACCCCTGAGTAAAGCTGTGCAGTTCGGTAAAAAAGTAGACAATTCCTCAGCTAAAACACACTGCCCAAACTAGCAGACCTCTCCCTTTTTACAATCAATTAGGCACCTAAAGGTTGGAGGCAGGGAGCTGTGTAAACGCTCGATGCACACCGGCAGTTAATTTCAAGTCAGTACTGTGTCTAAAAAGGCGCCAAGTTTAAATCTGTGGCGTGGTAGAGCTCCTCTTCAGTCAGTGAGCAGCTGCAAGAAACTCCGGCTACCTGGCTAAGGGTTTCTCGGCGTGGTCCGGGGTCTCATCTCGCTTGTTTGACTGTGGGGAGGGCTTGAGGACTCCTGCCCTCGCGACCTGATCTCAGCTCTGGCTAAGGGTTCCTCTGCGTGGTCCGGGGGGGGGGCCTCGTCTCACTTGTTTGACTGTGGGGAGGGCTTGGAAACTCCTGCCCTTGCGACCCGACCTCATATGTCAAATCCCCTAGTCCTCGTATCACCTTAGTTGCCCTCCTCTGTAACCTCTCCAGGAGCTGTATGTCCCTCTTCAAGTGTGGTCTCCAGTACTGTACACAGTACTCAAGGTGTGGTCTAAACAGTCCACTGTACAGCGACAGAATCACTTCCCTGCCCCTAGAGGTGATCCACCTTATGATGCATCCCAACATCCTGTTTGCTTTGCTAGCCGCTCTCCTGCACTGCTCAGAGTTATTCATACATGCATCCACCATGACCGCTAGGTCTTTTTCCCCTGTTGAGGCCTCCAGCGCCTCCCCTCCCAGGATGTACCTGTGTTTAGGGTCCCCCTCCCCAAGATGCAACACCTTGCACTTGGTGATATTGAAATTTAATTTCCATGTGTGAGCACAGCTTTCCAGGGTGTCCAAGTCCCCTTGCAGGGCCAACTTCCCCTGTTCCCCCTCAACTACTGCTCCCATCTTGGAGTCGTCAGTGAAGAGAGACAGCCCAAAGCAGTTGCTGGTTTTAGTTAAAAACTTGACACCCAGAGACACCAGTGATGAGGGATTTGTCAATGAAACAGGTGTAAAAAGGCTTGGAAGTCACTGACGGTGGAGAAGATGACACATGCCACAGTCATTGCTGAAGTAGAAAAAGCCCACCCTGAGAGGCCGTCGATGACCTCGCTGACGAACAGGTGGAAGAAAGGTTGGAGGTCATCAATGGAGCAGATGACACAAGCATGGAGCATCTGCCAAAGCAGGAATCACACCCTGAGAGACAGTCGACGAGGATATTGTTGACGAACAGGCGGAAAAAAAGCTGGAGGTCATCAATGGAGCAGAAGTTGACAAAGCATGGGGCATCTGATAGAGCAGAAATCACACCCTGAGAGATCACTGAAGCGGATAACGTCAACAAACTGCTGGAAGAAATGCTGGCGGTAATCAACGGAGCAGAAGACAACATAGCAGAAACCACACCGACAGGCTGTCAATGATGACTTTATCGATGAATGGGTGGAAGAAAAGCTCCTGGCTGCCAAAAGAGCAAAAGACAACTGATCTGAAGCCTCCATTTTACTTTAGGTAGAAAGACACTGACAGGGAGGCCCCTTCAATGGAAGGAACCCATCTGTGGCAGGAACTGCATGGCGATGAAGATACACAGGAAGGCCCAGAACACTGCAGTCAAAGCAGTCTTCATCAGCTGGTGTTGCTGCACTGAAGCACAGACACAAACTTCAAGACAGTCTTCATCAATTATCTTCTGGGCACTGTGACACTTCTTGCGTCCAACAGTTGAAAAACCGCGGCAAAACTGAATGCCACACTGGAGGAATTCCACTTCTTCGACTGAAGCTATACTCTGAACAGAGAACGTGTAGCATGAAGATCGCAGAGAAAAAAGAACTGAGAAGCTTCTGGGACCATCCCCTTTTATACCTACCAGGACATAACATGTAGTGTTGTCGACGGGGCGGTACTAGGTTGACTGCTGAGAAATCATCCAGATGGAATGACGCCTGCAGCTGAGATATTCCAATATGTTATGACCTGCTGCAAGAGATTTCCTCGAGGAAGATCAGGGGGATATGATAGAGACATCCAAGTACCTAACAGGAATAAACAAGGTACAGGAAGGAAGCATTTTCCAAAGCAAAAGATCTAGAGAACAAGGGGACACAGTATGAAGCTGGAAGGGGGAGGCTTGGGAGAAACGTGAGGAAGTATTTATTCACAGACAGGGTGGTGGACACTTGGAATAGCCTTGGCCTAAAACAGTCACAGGATTTAAGAATGCATGGGATAGACACAAGGGAATCATGAAGCAAGTTGGGGGGGACTGTAAGCCGGAGTCCAAGAAGGTTCTCTGGTGGCACTATAAGTAGGGAATCTTGGGCAGACTAGGAAGGCCAAGTAGTCCTCATCTGCTGACAACTTCTATGTTTCTAATGTGTAGATTAATGTTATCAAAATTCTACAAAAGAATACGAAATAAGAAAATATATGCTTTTTATGTCATTGTATTAATTGTTTTAGCAACCACTGTGCTATAAAATCTCATTTGCCATTTTTGTAGGGATAATCTGCCATTCCTTCCTTTCTTACTGAGCCCCATTTCTTTTTAAAATAACAGAAAGGACATATTCAAAAGAATAGCATCCATGTCTGAGGACCGCTAAAAAGCAAACAGCTGATTTTTATTCAGATGCAGACCAGTCAAGTTAGAGATATCTGAAGGGACATACAATTTCTTACATTTCAAAATAATGAAATGACTGATGAACAGCCAACACTTGCTGTCAAAGACACTTACTGCAGAAAAAGTGTTGGTACTAAACAGAAGATAAATACAAAAACATGTCTAAAGGGTTACAACTCTTTTAAAAAGGCAACCAAGACCTACCTCCAAAAATGAAGCTCAAATCCCTCACATTTATCCTTGCATTTCAGACAGGGGGCACCAGATCCCATTTCATGCCCTAAAGTCATCTGTAAAAAATAACATACAAGTAAGGATACAATAAATGTACAAAAAGTAAAATGAGGACTTGCATTGATTCCGAATAGGGAAATCCCTGAATTTAGTAGACTCTTCCTTATTCAAAACCTTTAGGGGAATCCCATCAGACTAATCAGGTTGACTTGCATGAAAATTTCATAACTATTTGCATTTCAGGAGTCGAAATTAAGTTTTGCAGCATTAGCCAGCAGGGTTAGTGACTGGGAAAATCCACTAGCCCCACAGACTTTTCCACTGGCCCAGCTGGTGTACTTACTGAAATGTTACCTTCTCCAGTTCAAGCCAGCAGGGCCAGTTAAAGGAAAATCTTACTAGCCCAATACAAAAATCTACCAGCATTTGCCTAGTGGGCTGGTGCCAATTCTGACCCCTGCATCTTATGTAGACTAAAAAGAACTGATCATGAGCATCAAGTTTTTTTTTCTTCATTAAACACTTTTTATTCCTTCAAGCCTTTCCATTCCCCACACAAGGCTCATAATGGTTTCTCAGTTTCTGGAATTCAGGTATCCCAAAATTAAACAAGATTTGGCTGGTGCCAACAAAGCTGGCCTTGCTTCTTTATGTTATTTTATATTATAAAAAAAAATCTCAGAAATGCTGCGTTCTGATTGGCTCTTGGTATTCTGACAGCCTTACATTAATGTCTATTACATGGTCATGTACAGCCTGATCCCCATGAAGCATGAATTCTTCCTGTCAGCATTCCATTCTCTAGCACTGCTGAATGACTAGAATAATGCATTCTGATTCTGAACCAGCATTCTGAAACAGTTGGTGGATGAATTATTTTATTAAAAATCTCCCTCTCTATGAGGAAACTATTCAAAAGATACACTTGTAACACTTTTCTTTTGAAATCAGATTTTTTATAATAGTCTAACTCCTGGGAGTGCCTTATTGCTAACAGTCAGTTAATCACCCCCTAGGGGTAATATATCACGCTGCTCCGCCTCATGCCACATTATGGCACTAGAGGGTGATTAACAAAATGTTAGTCTAACCCCTGGCCATGCCTTATTGCTTAATTTTTGTAGCAGGCCTTACTGTCTCACCCGTCTGGGAGGACCACATCCAATGTCAGTTTTACACATTTTTTGTATACGTTGCCCACAGGGAAGGACTTGCTGTGACACTGTATTTCAGTAATGCTCCCTAAACTGTACACAGTCATTTAAGTCAACCCATCACCAGGCAATTAGATTCATCCCCACAACACCAAACTCACTTAAGGCCACCCTCCATATCCTTGTTTTTTCTACTGTCAGGAAGTTGGGGAGAGGGACAGATTTTTTTTTTATTTTCTGATGGCCGAGGTTGGTCGGGGAGGAATCCATTTTTATATATATATATATATATCTCTTCCCTGCTGGGTTGTGCACTGCTCTCATCAGGTAGTATACGGCGGGGGAACAGATTTTGTTTTCTTCCCTGATGGGCCAGTTTGGGCACAGGACTATTCTGCTGCACAGAACACTGGGTTGGAGGGTGCATGGCAGAGTGATCCCTATGTGTGTATTGGGAAGAGTGCAAAGCTGAGACCGAGGTCAGAGAAAGAGAGAGAGAGAGAGTCGAGCAGTGGAGCCATGATCGCTGGCACTTGGGGTTCCAGGCTTGGAAGTGTGCACCATCAGTAACCATCGGGCCAGTCTCAAATGCTACTGTGCTGCAGGCCAGAGTAGGTGGAAATACAGGAATAGACTTTTTTTTATTCCCTGATGGGCCAGGTTGGGTACTGGACTGGTAACATGTTTGGGGAGGGAAGAGGGACAGATTTCTTTTTAAATTTCCTGCCAGATGTGGTTGGCACCAGACCTTTAAGGTTGTTTGGTGTGTGTGTGTGTGTGGTTACCCCCCTCCAGCGCAACACCCCGACAGCGAATCTTGAAAACAGACCATTATAATGACAGTCGCTGTAATGGTCTGTTTTCAGGTGATGCTTTTCTCCTGGTGTTCTGCCCCTTCCCTGGAACAACTCTGACCTGGAATTGATTATATAAAAATCTAGGGGTGTGAGGGGCAGAGCCTCCTGCATCTGGGGTGCAGGGGGCATAGCCCACCTCAAAAAACACTTCTTTTTGGGATGGCACAATACCAGTATTGGTATTGTGCTGTCGCTTTGCAGGAGGTCAGCAAATTTACTGTCAACCTCAGTGGTGTGTGTGTGTGTTTTGGGGAGCAGATTTTTTTTTATTCCCAGATAGGCCTGGTAGAATATTGGACCGGTCAGGTTGTTGGGAGAGGGTTCTTATCAATATTACACAGTTTCACTCAGTTAACTGGCACTTGCAGTTCCCCCTCATCTGTACTAGTTCAATCAGAGGAACTGCTTCACCTGCTCACCATTATGCTACTTGTAACAACTTGTTCTCCTCCCCCCCTCTTCCTACCCTTGCCCCCATCCCTTCTATTTTCCTTCCTTCCTCACTCTCCTTTCTTCAGGTCTCTCCTCCCACTCCCACTTCCCTTGGCTTCCCAGGTGCAGCTTGCTCCCTTCCCCTTGGATTGACCCTGAAGCACTCACTGTCCTCCGCCCTCTCCCACCTCCTCTCCTCACAGATGTCTCATATGCTCCCTCAAGCTCCTTGTCTACTGATTGTTTACGGTAGCAAGTGACATTAAGATTAATCCCAGTCATTCCCCTCTGCCCTCCTCAAAGGGCTGAGAGTGGCTCTTAGCAACCTCTACAGTCTCCCCAAAACTAACCTATTACAACCTCTCATGGTTAACCTTAAATCTAATATGCTAGTAACTTCCAAGGCTTCACTATCTGCCAAGACCCCAGATACTGCCATTACTTTCCCAGGTTCCTCCATTATCAGATAGGATCATGCAAGGAGGGGTGCTGGTGTTGCCATCTACCTTTTCTCTTGTATCCAGTTTGAATCTGTGCTACCTGCCTTCTCTTCTTCTGTCTATGCGATGCATCTCCTCAACCCCCTTCCCCCCCTTTCAGTGCCCATACTGACTGCTGGAGTTTACTGCTATCCCGGAATGTCTCCCTAATCAGGGACTGGTTTCCTCACTACGATATCCTCTCATGCCTCCGCTGGTGAGCAGCTCATCCCAGGAGACTTCAATCTCAACTGGCTATCCCCCTCCCTTCACAAATTATGCCAAAACACCTCTCACAACTAATCTCCAATTCCACTTGGATCAATCACAAATCCATCAACCACCTCCTTCAGGACTGGGTCATCTCCTGACTCCCTCATCATACAGTGGATGCTGGTACCCTCCCAGATGCCTTCCATGACCACCATATGGTCCACTGTGTGAGCAAGAAACCTCATCCCAAAATTCCCCCCAAATTCATATGGATCTGATCCTTCCGATTTCTGGACCTGTGCTCCCTTCATGCTGACATGGGGGCTACCAGCTGGTCCCCCATTTCAGCTGCCGGCAACATCAACATGGCCCTCACATTCTTTAACTCCAAGTTCTTGTGTATCTAAGATCATCATGCCCCCTTGAGAAAAACTAGGATCCGAGGTTCTCACCCACCCTGGATCTCATCTGAGATTTGGCCTGTCATTGAGCACGTGACACTGCCTGGTGGACTTAAGCCCACTAGTTCCCCATTTAACCGTACTAGTTACGTGGCCAGTTGCAATGCCTGTACCAGAGGTACTAGGTTTGCGATGACCGATTACTTTGCATCCATACTCCAGAACAACTTTAACATACCCTCTAAGGTATGAAATGTCATTTATGCCCTCTTCTCCCCTCCAAACCAGCCCCCTGTCCTCAAGGCGGGTGAGAGTCTGTCTCTGACCGGGCACTTTTACCTTAAATTTTAGCTCCATTTTTACCGTCTGTGCTCCTTCCCTCACTTCTTCCCCCTCCCTGAACTCCACCCACTCAGCCCATCCCTTTCTGCCGCAACCCTCTTCCATACCCAACTATCCCCTTCCCCTTCTCCCACACCACACTATTTGCTGCCTGCAAAGCCCTTTTGGCTTTAAACCCTCACAAAGGTGGAAGCCCTGATGGTCTTGATCCCAAACACCTGTCTCTCTCTGCTCTTACCATTTCTCTCTCTCTGTCACCTACCTTCTAAACCTCTCCTTCACTCTAGACAAATAATTCTCAGACTTTGTTCATAGTGAACCTCCCCAAGCCATGGAGGATATCTTGACCTTCCCCCAATATTGAAACAATCTTGAGCCTCCAAATAGAAAAATAGTATACTTTGCACAGTTCATCAGGAATAAAGAGAAACTCCTTCGACTAGTTGGTTCTCACTTTATTCAGCTAATTGAGCCCCCCCCGGGTCAACCTACTTGCTCCATTTTGACTCTCAAACCATTGTTACCCCTTGTTGCAATACCTTCATGGTCAGACTGTTTTCTCATTGTTTACCTTCTATCTGTAATAACCTTCATACCCACCTCTGCCTCTCCTTTTACTCTGCTCTTAAGCAACTCCTCAGTGATCCTTTGCTTTCTCCTGCTCTTGCTCCTAGTACCTTTCTGCTAAAGCCTTGTATGTAGGCAGTTATCAATCAAACTTTATTTAACCAGGTGTAGACACCATTGAGTGAGCCCATTTTCAAGGTGGTCCTGGACATCAAACAGGTTACAGGCATGGGTAGACAAAAACACAAAAGTACAGTGAAAGATCAGTCAGGTCATACTATACCAGATGACAATATTACAAGCAGTTAGAAGAGACAACAAAAAACCATTAAACATGTATGCAATAAATCAGGCCATGAAAGAAAAGGAGAGAGAGAGACAGAGAGTGTGTGAGGAAGAGAGAGAGAGAGAGAGAGAGAGAGAGAGAGAGAGAGAGAGAGAGAGAGAGAGAGAGAGAGAGAAAGAAGGGTAGCTACACAGAAGCCAACGTACGAGTGCGAGAGTTATCCGGCCAGAAAATTCTGGAACTACATAGCTAAATCCAGATTAGTCAGCACTAAAACGGAAGCAGGGACGGTAAACAAGATTAACTCCTCGGCACATACTGGCTTGTGAGGGCCCATACACATGCTTCTGTAAGTAGGCTGGTGTATATTCAGTAGTAGGACTTGGGGGCCGGGGGGAGAGAGGGAGAGAAAGAGAAGGAAGGAACAAGTGCTGTCTCACCTATCGTGGAGCTAAGTGTAATTAAGTGGCAGAGTAATCGCAAAAAGTATCAGAGGTTAAGGGAGCTTGGTCACCTAAAGCAGCTGCAGGTTTCTTTCAAATATTCAGTTAACATTGCTTTAAAAGTGAATGGACCGGGGAGGGTAGAGAGTTGTAGAGAACTTTGCAAGGTATTCCACAGGGAAGGGAAGGAGAATTTAATTGCAGCCAGGCCATGGGATGTTTTTAATCTAGTTATCTGAAAGCAGATTACAGAGAAGCATCTCAAGCCATAAGAACCCTTGGCATGCTCGAAGAAGCTTGAGATGTACGCAGGAAGCTTATCAGTCAGTGCTCTATAGAACCAGAGGAGAGCATTTCTTTTCCTCCTTATAGGAAGGGAGGAACATCCCAGCTCATTGTATAGCAGGCAATGGTGGGTGTGAGAAGGTAAGTTAAGGATGAACCTCAAGGCCCTGTGGTAAAGGATGTCGAGTTTACTAAGCGCTGAGGATGGACAGTTATTGTAAAGGAAGTCGGCATAATCCAGAAGTGGCATGAATGTGGATTGCACTAGCCTCTTTCCGGCTTCTTTGGTGAGGAGGTGTTTGATGCAGTAGAATATGCTTTAGCATTGTCTTCGTTTTTTGGTGACCTCATTCAGGTGTCATAGAAAGTTAAGCTTGTTATCCAGCCAGACCCCTAGGTATTTAAAGTTACCCACAGTTTCGAGGGGTTCGCCCAGCAGAGTTAGGATCTTGTGGTTACAAAAAGGCCCAGGGGCTGCCATTGGCAAGAGAATCATGGCTTTGGTCTTTTTGGCATTGAGTAGGAGCTTATGTTTAATTAGATTATGCTGGAGAGAAATAAAGTCTTGCTGTAAGTCTTCATATGCCAAGTCCAGAGTGGAGTTAAAGGTGTAGAGGACAGTATCGTCCGGAAATAGGTGTACATTAGCTGAGCGCAGTTGAGAGTCTAGATTGTTGACACAGATTGCAAATAGGATTGGGCCCAGGATGGAGCCTTGCGGAAAACCTTGTAGTAATGGTTTTAGGGGAGACAAATCTCCTGAGGCTTTGACTTGCTGAAATCTGTTAGTAAGGTAGCAGGTGAACCATTTAATGGCACAACTGTCGAAACTGATGTTACTCAAAGCATTTAGCATAATGTTGTGGTCCACGGTGTCGAAAGCCTTACTGAGGTCAAGGAAGAGAGCAAGCACATACTTCTTAGAGTCTAAGGCCATTTGCCAGTCTGTGGTTACTTTAGCAAGGGCAGAGACTGTGCTATGCTTAGCTCTAAAACCCGACTGAGCGGCATTTAGGAGATTCTGCGAGTCCAGGTGCTCCCTGATTTGGGTGTTAATTTTTTCAAGTAGTTTTGAGAGAGTAAATAGTAGGGAGATTGGCTGATAGTTGTTCATGTCGCTCGGGTCCCCAGATTTGAACAAGGGGATGATGTGTGCAGTTTTCCATAGAATGGGTAATGTGCCTTGCATCAGGGAAGAGTTAAATAAATGGGTAATGGGGGCGGTCAGGTAGTAGTAGCCAATTTTTAGGAAGTAGGGTTCGATATTGTCGGCACCAGCACTCTTTTTTGTATCCAGTGCCAACAGGAGGTCCTCTACTTGCTTGAAGGTAACAGGTCAGAAGCTGAAGGCAAAGTTAGTGTTAGCCCCTGTCATCCAACGCCCTTGTTTCCACCTTTGCAGGGTAACTGACCAGGAAGCCAGACCGCACCTACTCAAAGCTTTAAAGGACAACAGTCCCAGCAGCGACTCCCTGGACCCCAGCATTCTCCGACAGGTGCTGGACCAGGTACTTGCTCCACTCACCACCCTACTCAACAAATCCCTCTGCCTGGGGCAATTCCCAACTGCATGGAAAATGGCCATAGTTACACCCATCCACAAAGGTGGTGACAGGTCTAATGCAGGGAACTACAGACCTATCTCCATCCTCCCACCCCTCTCCAAAGCCATTGAAAAGCTGGTGGCCTCTCAAATCACTGAGTACCTAACCAAGTACAATATCCTCTGTCCAGAACAGCATGGCTTCCGGGCAGGGCACAGTACCGGAATGGCTCCAATTGAGTTTTCAAATTTCATACACTCCTCCCTGGATGCCGGCGCCCTAGCCGGTGCAGTGTTTTTAGATCTCTCAAAGGCTTTCGACACGGTCTCCCACCCCCTCCTACTGGAAACCCTCTCCCATACCGGCCTATCTACTGAGCTGATCTCATGGTGCACTAGCTACCTATCTGACCGCCTTCAATGTGTCAAAATCAACGGGACACTTTCCACAACCTGTCCCATCTGCTCAGGTGTCCCCCAGGGCTCCATCCTGGGACCGCTACTCTTCTCAATCTACCTAAACACTCTACCCAGGGCATGCACTGGTAGAATTCTGCTGTATGCAGATGATGCCGTCCTCTTTGCCACCCACCGCAAGCCCAACGCCCTCCAAGACACCCTACAACTTGCATTTAACGATGCAGAAACCTGGTTCAAATAGCACAGACTTGTCATTAATCTCAAAAAAACCAAATCGATGCTCTTTGCCCACCCTCAAAGCAAAGCCAGTAACTTCCCACTACACATCCTCCCCAGCTCCAAGCAACCCCTTGAACTAGTCCGCTCATACAAGTACCTTGGGATCAGCTTCGACTCAGCACTCTCCTTCCACACCCATATTGATGCACTTGCCTCTGCTACTAATGTGCGGCTAGGTATCCTCTACCGCTATAAAAACTGTCTCCCCCCCATTGCCCTCAGACTAGCAGTTACATCCTCGATACTGTCCCTGGTGGACTACGGCCTACCTGTATCTGTGTGAGGCTGACTCGACCGCCCTCAATAAAATCCACATTGTCTTGAATAAGGCGGTAGGCTTGCTGAGGGGCCTCCAGGCTCACTCACACATGTCAGCTATATGGCAAGGCTACAATCTCGACAAACGACTCAACAGCAAACCAGCCTCATTATGAAAAACCTTCTCGGCTATCCTCCGGGCTGACAGCCTCCATCCGCCAAGCCCAACCCTTGGTTAATACCCCAACCTCCTGCAAGATCACCCTTCTGATCCCTAGAACCAGGACAAGCCATGGACAGAGATCGTTCTGCTATAGAGCCCCAGCCTGATTTAACGCTCTCCCACCAGCCATCTCCAACACCACTATCATCTCCACCTTCAAAACCACACTGCGGAACCAGCTATTTAATGCACGTAATTGCACCCGTCACTAGTTGTGACTTAGGCCACCACATACTGACAAAGCTCACATGAGCAGCACTACAGTAGCTAGAATGTGTCCCAAGCTCTACAAAATTTGTAAATATATATGGTTGTCAATATAAATGATTGTCATTTTATTACAATTTGAAACTCTGTGATGTAACAATGAGCATGTAATGTAATGTATTTGTCCCAATGTGATGTAACAATGAGCCAGTAATGTAATGTATGTGTCCTCAATGTGACGAGGTACCTTCGGAAATGAGCCTCTGGCTCAAAGGTTATAAACTGATGTTCAAATAAATAAATAAGAGTCAACAGCGATATCCCCATGTGGACTGAGCTTTCTGATTGGGGAGGCATCGAAGGCCAGCCCCGCAGTAGCAAAATGTTCATTAAGTAGTTCTAGTATGCCAGCTTTGTCAGTAAAGGCAGTGACCCCAGACACTATTTTGGTAGGGAGGGCGGCATCAGAGGTATGGCCTTCGACCTCTTTGAGGATGCTCCAGAACTTGGTAGCATTGTTTTTATTATCTTCCAGGGCTGTTTAGATCGGAAAAAGCCATCAACTTCCAATTAGTTTAGTGCAGGCGTTCCTGGTGGCACCAAAAGCAAGCCAGTCGGCTTTCTGCCACAAGCCTATTTAGTCAATTGTTGCCTCTCACTATTTGTTCATGGTTCCTATTTGTTTGCACCATTGTTCATTGTGTATGGCCTTACTGCTTTGCAGTTACCATTGGCATTGTATTCACTTGCTACCCTTCTCCAGGTTCACCTGTAATAAGCCTTAGCTCAGTGCAACTTTCCTGGTAACCAATATGTAAATAAATATATAAATTCCCCTGTTATCCTCTTTCAGGTTGCCTCATCCCTTCACACAAAATATCTTAAACTCAAAATTCAAATACACTACTTTTTCAGACTTGCTTGAGCCTCCCCTGGAACAGGTTGGGGCCTAATCAGGGAGGCTAGCCTCATCATTTGAGTAACCCTGCTCTAGACTGAACCCCTGACACAAGGAAGCAAGCTAAGGTCATCCCCTACCCAAACAGGCAATGGTCATCCCCTACCCAAAAGGGGTGGCCCCTCCTTCCCTGGTAATTACCACACTATCTCCCTCCTCCCCTCTGGCTGAACTCCAGGAACACCTTATTCAAACAACATGAAGTCTTGCTGTATTCTGACAAGTGCAGTTAGCCACAGCGTTTAATCTGCCCCGGAGAACAATGCGTTAACTTTTCTATGCAGGGCATAGAATGTTCATCTTGAGCTCAGTTGATGTCTCTGCCTGTTGTCATTTGAACTGCAACCATCAGATTCTTTACTCCACCTAACTGAACAGTTGCTCCGGAGATTTCTCCTGCAGCTCGGTTCGAAGTCGGTTGAAGTGCCGGTTTTCGGTCGGTTTTCTACCGAAATTTAGTTTCCGCATAGTCGGTTCAAGTCTCTGTCTGTGGTACCGTGAGTACTAGATAGGTTTTGTTCCGTTTTCTGTGTGAAACTTGTAAAAAGTGTGGATCGGCTTGGCTGAACCGATCATTTAGGTACATTTTGTATTTTACTTCAGTGTGTGGTTACAGGTCCGTATCGGTTCTAAAAAAAAAAAAACGGCTTAAGTACTTTTTTTCCAAGACCCATGCCACAGTCAGGAACCGATAGGGGAGTCTTGCCTGGCAGTTGCCGAAAAAAGGTAAGTTTGGTTAGGTTGGCCATGTTTGAGAAACCCAAGAAAAAAAACGGGCCCACTGGGTTTCAACACTGCAGTGTGTGTGGGGAGGTCTTTGCTAAGGCCGATCCCCACACCACCTGTGTTTATTGTCTGGGGTTTGACCACCTCGATTCAGATTGCCAAATTTGTAAACATTTTCCCAAATCTACCCTTGAAAAGAGATTAGGCAGACTGAGGGAAAGGGAGGCCGAGAAGTCCACTGACCCAGATGGCCAGCCCGGTTCGGTTCCGACCGAACCAGAAGGAGTGCCCTCTGACCAGGGCGATACTTCTTCGGGCAAAAGGAGAGCTGATTCCGAGGAATCGGTTCCAACAAAAAGAAAACACAAAGACAAATCGATTTGTTCGGATCCAGAATCTCATACTCCGACCACCGAAGAAATAGCCAAAGCGATTCGTATTGTGGAATCGCTTTGCCTGGTTCCGACCGATCCAGCATCTTTTGGCAGGGGCTCGGTTCGGTCGGTTCCCCTGGTTCAGGATTATACCCTGGAAGAATTTTATGAACCGGAGTTTGAGGAGGAGGGAGAGTTGGAAGATGATTATGGTGATGGTGAAAGTCTGGATGTGCCTATTGACCCGGACATCGCCCCAGACAGACCTTCAGGTGTTTCTCCTCCTAGGCTTTCTGAGTCCCCTTCGCACTTCATGTTTTACAGAAAGGTGGCTGATACCCTCCAGCTTCCTGTGGAGATCAGGAGGAGCCTGACTATGTAGAGATGATGGACATCCCAGAGTCCAGGAGACTTAGAAACATAGAAACAGACTTTGACGGCAGATAAGGATCGCTTGGCCCATCTAGTCTGCCCATTTCCCTACCTACAGGATAGGCCGCAGATCCTAGTTAACCAACAAGCCTATTTCTTCCTACCCCCTACAAGAATTGCCTTATGTCTGTCCCATGCATTCTTGAATTCTCCCACAGTTTTAGACCCCACAACCTCCTCAGGAAGGCTGTTCCATGCAACCACTACCCTCTCTGTGAAATAACTGTCTATTCCCCATCACAAAATCTTTTGGGAAACAGACAAAAAATTCTTAAGTCTCCCAATTCCATACCTCCTGTGGATAGAAGAATGGACAAGAGGTATACTCTTTCAGGCTCAGAAACGGAGTTCCTTTATCAGCAATGCAGCCATGTTGGGGTTGTACAGGCTGCTGCCTGTGATAAGGCAAGCATTCCCTTGGAATCACACCCCCCAGACAAGGACTCCAGGAAGATTAATGCCATGGCAAAGAAGCAGTACATGACATCTTCCTTGGGACTCAGGTAGGCGAATTATATGGCCTATGCAGCCAGGTACCAGAAGTCCAGGTGGGACACTGTACTGGCACTGGCTAAACAGGCTTCCCCCAAGCTTGCCAAGGAGCTGGAGAAGGTGGCTGTAGATGGGATTGAGGCATCAAAAGTTCAGTTTCATGCTGCTGTGGACTCCAATGATGCATCATCAACAGTCATGGCTACATCTGTGGCTCTTCGGAGAATGGCTTGGCTCAGATGTACTAGCCTCTCACAGGATACCCAGGTTAAGGCCATAGATTTTCCTGTAGTGGGTAATTCTCTGTTTAGGGAGCAGACAGAGAATTACATGAAGAAAATGGATGAATACAGGACCACTTACAGGGGTGCTCAGGCCAAGGAAAGGCAGGCAACTCCTCAAAGGCAGCAGTCTAGGGGCAGGGGCAGGCCTTTTCGAAGGCCTTTTTACCAAGCACAGGCCTCTTCTTCCTTTTCACAGAGGGGGTTCTGCAGAGGGAGAGGGAGAGGCAGAAGAGTCCCCAGACCAAGTCAAGTCACACCTGCAAGTGACCCAGCAAGTGCTCACTTCTTTAGGATTTCTTCTCAGCCTACCAAAGTCAGTTCGCGAACCAGTGCAGCTCCTCACCTTCATAGGGGCAGAGCTGGATATGGTAAAAGCAAGAGCCTTCCTTCCCCTGGAAAGGGCAAGAGCTCTCATGGAGCTGGCCTCTTCATTCAGCCTTCAGGTGTCTTGACCAGCAAGGCATTTCCTTCAGCTCTTGGGCCACATGGCAGCTTCTACAGCAGTGGTCCAAGGCGCAAGATTCCAGATGAGGGACATTCAGTTCCACTTAAGAGCCTTTTGGTCCAAAAGAAAGGATTCCCTTACCAAACTAATCCCAGTGACTCAAACTCTGATCCAAGCCCTGCAATGGTGGCAGGATCAGGACAATTTGAGGCAAGGGGTTCCATCTGCCACTCAGTCTCATTCAGTGGTCTTTACCACAGATGCTTCCCTGCTGGGCTGGGGAGTCCATTTGGGGGGACCTCACCACCCAGGGACTGTGGTCGCCTCAGGAATCTCTTCTACATATCAACCTCTTGGAACTCAGGGCACTGTTTCTGGCACTGCAAGTTTTTTTCCAAATCCATACAGAACAAGGTGGTTCAGGTCAGAACAGACAACACCACCACGTGGTACATTAACAAGCAAGGAGGCACTCGGTCTACGGCTTTGTGCACAGAAGCAATGAAGTTGTGGTCCCTGGCTTATTCCCTGCAAACCTCTCTGATAGCAGTTCACCTTCCAGGGAAGGACAATGTCCTAGCAGATGCACTGAGTAGAATATCTCAGGGCCATCACGAATGGGCCCTAGATCCTCTGGTGTTCAAGGTGATTTTCTCAAGATGGGGCACTCCAGAGATGGATCTTTTTGCAGCCCCAGACAATCACCAACTTCCTCTCTTTTGTTGCAGATCCCCAGTCTTGGGCTTAGTGCCCCTGGATGCTCCGATTCTGAACTGGGAAGGGAAATTTCTGTATGCTTTCCCCCCTTCCCTCTCCTGTTCAAAGTGTTGGTCAAGATAAGGTCACAACCTTGCAAAGTGATTCTGATTGCTCCAGACTGGGCCAGGCAGTCATGGTATCCCTTGTTGCCGTCCCTAGCAGTCCATCTTCCCCTGTCTCTTCCCAGGAATTACAACCTGTTAACATCCTCTCAGGGAGGATTTGGTACCCCAATCTTCAGTCTCTCAATCTCAAGGCTTGGCTCTTGAAGAGTTAGAGTTTGCAGATCTGCATCTTTCCCAAGGGGTTCTGGATATCCTCAAGGCTTCTCAAAAGCCCTCTACCAGAAAGACTTACAACTCCAAATGGAAAAGATTCAGCATTTGGTGTTCTAAGAAGAGTATTTCTCTAGACACTGCTGATTTGCCTACGGTTCTGGATTATATGGTCCATCTCAATGGCCTAGGCCTCAGACCAGCTACTCTCAAGGTACACTTGTCAGCTGTTTCTGCTTTCCTGTCAGTAGGCAAGTCTTCCTCACTGTCATCCCACCCTGTATTCTGTAAGTTTTTCAAGGGACTGCTTCACACCAATGCCCCCCCCCCCCTTTAGGGATCCTGCTCCTGCTTGGGACCTTAATATTTGCATTGCTCAGCTTATGTAACCCTCTTTTGAACCTTTGTCCTCAGCAGAGCTTAAGAACTTGACTTGGAAAACTGTTTTTGGTAGCCATTACTTCTGCTAGACGTATCAGTGAACTGTAAGCCCTGTCAGTGGAACCTGATTTCATCTCTTTTCACAGAGATAAAGTGGTCTTTAGAACTAACAGAAAGTCCTTGCCTAAAGTGGTTTCAGATTTCCACCTGAATCAGTCTACATCTCTCCCTGTTTTCTTCACTGATCATTCTTCCTCGGGAGAGAGGAGACTACACAGTTTGGATGTTAAAAGAGCCCTTAGCTACTACATAGAGTGTACCAAGGGTCAGATTTGACTCCCTCCAGTTGTTCCTCACTTAGAGAAGTTGGGAAGGGCAAACCTGCCACCAAGAGATCTACTGCCAGGTGGATTGTGTCTTGTATACAATTCTGCTATGAAAAACTGGGAAAAACTCCACCCTCAGGCCCAAGGGCTTATTCCACAAGAGGTACAGCTGCTTCCCTGGCTGATGCCAGGGATATCCCTCTTTTAGAAATTTGTCAAGCAGCCACCTGGAAAACAGTCCATACTTTTACCAAGCATTACTCTCTGGATATCCAGGCTAGGAGTGATGCTCGGTTTGGCACAGCAGTACTTCAGAGCCTATTCCCAAAGTAGGTTCTGTCCCTCCTCCATGGAGGTACTGCAGTAGTCTGCACTTGTCAGAATACAGCAAGACTTCATGTTGTTTGAAGAAAAAATTACTCACCTTAGTAATTATGTTTCTTCTAGTGGAGTCTTGCTGTGTTCTGTTCCATCTCATCTCAGAACCTAGATTTTTTGGGATGTGGGTGGGCAGGCGCAGTGTTGGCACCTTAGGGGTGCCCCCTTCACACCCTCTGTTTCTCATGAGGCGAGTTGTTATTTCAATTGATTGGTTTTTGTGTTTGGATTTCCTGACTTGAGTCTTCCTTTTTGAACCCAAAAGATTATTTTTCTGCCAGTTGGCTAGTAAAAATTTTTAGTTTCCACACAGAACACCTAGTGAGTTTTGCTCGTAAAGATCTGACGGTTGCAGTTCAAATGACAACAGGCAGAGACATCAACTGAGCTTGAGATGAACATTCTATGCCCTGCATAGAAAAGTTAACCCATTGTTTTCCGGGGCAGTTTAAAGGCTGGGGCTAACTGAACTTGTCAGAATACAGCAAGACTCCACTAGAAGAAACATAATTACTAAGGCGAGTAATTTTTTTCCTCTCTCTTAGATGCCTCCTCTTTCTGGACACCCTTCCAGTATGGTTTTAGGAAGCCCCACTCCACCTTTACCTCTCTCCTGCAACGCACTAACTGTCCCTATTTGGTATGGATCAGGGCCTTGTCACCTCAGCCATTCTTGTTGCCCAGGATAAAGCCTTTGACACTGTTGCCCACATTATCCTTCTGCACAAGCTAAAGGCAGCGGGGCTCACTGCTTAGTCAGTTGAGTGGTTCTGCTCCTACCTTAAGGGCAGGTCTCAAGCTGTCTGTACTGGCGAAGCCTTATCCCTTCCCCTCCTCTCCCTATCTGCTCTGGCATACAAAGATTCATTCTCAGCCTTATTCTATTCTCCCTATTCCAGAACGAACATCCTCTGCCTGTTCCTCTGCATCCACTCATGTGCATGCAGATGACATGGTCCTCAATGCCTCTGGATCTTCTGCCTCTAGTCCGTTAGCAGGAGCAGGGCCACGAGGTCAAGCAGCTATTCCTCAATGCTGAGTAAACAGCCTCCATGACTTCTGACACTAGGCAGAGACTAGCTAGTCTCTTTCCCCTCCCATTCTTCTATACCCTTGATGGTGTTGCAACTGAGGAGGTTTCCTCCTTTAAATACTTTTGGGTCTGGCTGGATCATTGCCTCAGTTTCTCCATTCATTTAGATGCCATTCACCAGATGCTTCACCTCAAACTGAGTGCACTTTACAGGCCTAAAGCATGTATCCTTGATTCCTGCCCGCAGAGAGATCATCTAAAAAGATGATTCTCCCCATCAGCAGCTGCAGAGACAACGTTTACAGTGATATGCCCAAAGCCACCCTAGCCAGACTGGACCTACTTTTTTACTGCTTCTGCCACTTTACCTGTAATTGCCTTCCTAGAACAAACTACTGCTCCCTTTACTCCTCCCTCTCCCTTGCTTGGTGCCAGGCACCTTACTCACTGCACTACTTTCATCTCAAAATTGTAGCCTGGGTACCTGCCCCTACCTTTCCTCCCTCCTCAATCCCCCCCCCCCCACTTCTACATCCAGTTCCCTTCACAGCTCTGGCTCTTGCACTCTTGTACTTCCCTCCATAAAACCCTCTGCTGGCCAAGATGCCTTCTCCTTCCACTTCACCAAATAATGGGTCTCTCTTCCCAATACAATTCATACTGCTCCATCCCCCCACTCACTCAAATCTCTGCTCCGTGAAATCACTACTCATTCCTATAGCCGTCTCTGATGCTGTAATGTGCCACCCTACAATTCCCTCCCCCCACTGCCCCTTCTGTTATTAATTTCCCCTGCCCCCCAGTTTCCACCATCCTTCTCTGCTTAAGCACCTGTGGCGCTTCTCTCACCCTTCAAACTGCTGCCATCTGCACTTTACTACTATACCTAGCAGTACTGTATTCATACTCAAATTGTGTCCCAGTTTGCACTTACATGACTTGTTGCTCATCAGATGCTCTGCCTAGCTCATCTTGTTTATGTTGTTGCAACTTAATTGTTTAACTGATATTTCTGATTTGTGTAAATGACTACTGTAACTTATTATGGCACTCTTCTGAATTTCCTCTCCCCGCAGGATGCATCTGGAAACTAGCTATTTCAGGTCAGTATTTCATTCCTTGTAAATCTTTTTAAATAAATATACAATGGCATCCTAGAGTCAATGATTCTGAATAGCTGACTGGCACCTTCCAGCCGTGGTAAATCCCGATATTACCTATGGAAAAGGTGACAGTCAGCTGCATCTGGCATCCCTACTTTTGGAAATCACTTGAACATCACAGGTGAAAAGTCGCCATGTTGAGTCCCCAGCAAAACCAGATGCAAAAGCAGGACTTTAAAACAAACTGCAGTTTTGAAATGACATACCTCAGCACTCCCGGAACCCAGCTTACACACAGCACAAAAGATCCCCCCCCCAAGTAATTCCTTGTTCCAGAACTGAAGCAGTCACGACACTTAGCCTTTGTTGAAGACTCTCTGGAGTTGAAACGTTAGATCATTTGGTGTTTCCCTGACCCAGGAGGGTAAGTTCTGCTGTTATTTGGCTCATTAAATGAAGAAAGAAAGTAATTCAACCCAATAGCTGTCTGGACTCTTCATTTGGTCTTTTTTTTCATGTATGTGCTGGGTAAGTCTTGGGACTGCTTAAATTCTGTGTACTCGTAGTGTCACAGAGCACCTCTGGTCACCTTGCAGCTCTTTTCACTTATAATTCCTCGTCCCCTGTATTCCAGTCTCATATCAGGTAACAGCTATAGAACAGTGGCCGCACTTAGAACAAGGCTCTCTTACAACTGTCTCACCCCACACATGAGGAACACCCCCACCCCAGCCACACCCCAGTCCTGCCGATCTCAATCAGTAATGAAAACTACCAGGTGGTCTTTCAGATGATGTGCCCTCACCTGAAGCTGATTGGCACCCTTACACTCCTCACCACAGTGTCTTGGAAACAGTCAAAACAAAACAACAAACATGGAACAGACACTATCCCTTCTGAAGTGCTGCATTCTGACATCAGCTGTCTTGCCTTCAGCTGTAGTCATGCTACATCTCTACAGTAACACAAAAACAAGTCCAGATACATCCATTTAATTAAAATTAAAATAAAAACTTCTTGCCAAATAGCAGTACCTCACGCAGGCATCGACCATTGCTCCGCACCTTCTGATCTCCACTCCCTCTACCTAGCAACAGAGAACTAATCTTTTGTATCAAAGCAATACATTTCATAAAAATAATTTAAAATACAATAAAAATAACAATTTTTCTTTGCAAAAAAAGGAGGAGGGACACTTTATAATCACAATAAACTACAAAAAGGGTGTGGGTTACGCTGGGATTTACCCACTTCCGGTGTGGATTTGGTCACTCATAAATAAATCACTTTTTTAATTCCCTGACTGGCTAGGTTGGACATCAGGCCTCTTCAGCTGCTGAAGGAGGGGGACAGTTTTTTTTTTTTTGTTATTCCCTGATGGGTCAGTGAGGGCAATGGACCAGTCAGGCAGTCTAGGGGATGCGAACAGATTTTCTTTTCATTCCTTGATAGGCCACATTGGACTTTTGTTGAGATACTTTTTTCAATCCCCAACAAGAGGAGTTGCATACCTAACCCATCAGGTGGTCAGAACGGCTACCCCTTCTGCCCTTGCCCTACCCCTCAAACATGGAACCCCAGCCTACCACTTAAGATCTAGGGATTGGCAGGACCACCTGGTTCCAAAAACCCGCACCCTTGCGGGTGATCGGGCCTTCATCGTCTACATGCCGAGAGTGTGGAACTCCCATCCTGCTTTAATTCGCTCCTCTTCCTCCCATCCCTGCTTTAAAGCCTCCCTATGGGGCTTCCTAAAGTCAGCCTCCGCCTGTCTCTGTGCCTCACAGACCACCAGCTGAGGCACACTTTCTTCCCAGTTTCAACTGGTGGGGGCGAGGCTCCTGCATTTTAATGCACTTCAATTCCTGTAACCGCTAGATATAACAATAAGTTGTCAATTTGCACTGGGCCCACGCCCTGTCCACCTGTTCCTGAGGGGTACCCAGCCTAATCTATCCCTCTCTTCTCCAGGTCTGTCTCCTACACTTTTATACTCCTTCTGTTAACCACCTACCTCCCCTCCCCCGGGTATGGCTTACCCCACATTGTTTGCTTTGTTGACAATGCCTGTACTATTCTGTATTATGATGTTATCTACCTAATTAATCTGTTATGTATCTAATGCTGTTATCTAAACATTAATCTGTTGTGCCGGAAGTCTCTTATGCTGTTAGTTACCTATTAATTTCAGCTATGCCTGATGTTCTTGTATGTTAACTTAACTCTTCCTGATGTTCTTGTATGTATGTATGTACCTTGTAATCCTCCTGGGTCGCACCTGAAAATAGGCACTTGGCTCTCTAGTGTGCTTACTCGGTAAACAAAAGCAAATAAATAAATAATCCCACAGTCCATGAAGTCAAACACTGAAGAGAGTTCAAAAAGGATCACCACTAACCCTCTACTCAGTCTCCTGCCTGATGGAGATTATTACACATCCTAAGCAACAAGGCTACCTCACTACCATAGCACTGGCAAAACAGGACTAGAAAGGCTCTAAGATGGTATGCCTATCCAAGTGTTCACAAGCTGCGTTGCTGCATTGCAGCTACCTTCTCCACAACCTCTGCCAGAAACGGCAGGTTGGAGATCGCTCAATAAGTAGCAGGGATAACAGGACCTAAATATGACTTCTTAAAAAAGGGTCTCACAATGGCCTTTTTCAAGGGCTCAGAAAATACACATACCATCAAGAAAGCATTGATTGTCCCTACAATGACCAGGGCTGGCTATTCTACCCAGCCTTGACCAGCTGGAATGAAGCGAGCTCCACACTGGAGATAGTATAGTGCAAACCCGATCACCCAAATGGCACTCTTCATATGCAACTGGTGAAAATCATCCCATGTTGATGAAGTGTCCATCCTATCCAACACCCCTCTACTCTAAACAACGGAGGAAACTTGATCCTAGACACAGTAGTCTTGGCCTTGCATATTAACTGGTCACACCTCTCAAATGAGACTTCCTCCTTCCTCTGCAGACAAACAGGATAAAGTCTGTCCCCAAATGAAATTTAATACAAAAAAAAAAAGCAAAATTATGCATTTGGGGCATGGAAACCCAGGAGAAAAGTATTCAATGTGGGGGGAATTGCTGATGCCCACCAAGCAAGGGAGGGATCTGGGGGTAATTATAACAGATGACCTAAAGGCAGCCAGACAGTGTGAGAAAGCAATAAGGAGGGCTAAAGAAATGTTGGGGAGCAAAGGGAGGGGTATCTCCAGCAGAAATAGGTAAGTGATGATGCCACTTTACAGATCACTGGTGAGAGCTCATCTGGAATACTGTTTTGGAGGCCGCACCTCAGAAAAGACAAAGTGAAGGCAGTGCAGAGATGGTCTACAAAAATGGTGCTGGGGCTACACCAGAAGACATACTAGTAGAGGCGACTAGACCTTGACATGTATCCGCCGGAGACAAGAAGGGAGATGGGGGATATGATAGAGACTTAAATACCTCAAGGGTTTTAAAAGGGTCCAGGAGGGAAGCCTCTATAAGAAAAGAGAATGCTCAAAAACAAGGGGCACGACAGGATTATGGAGAGAGAGGTATACTTAGGGGGACTGTAAGGAAGTGCTTCTTCATGGAAAGGGTGGTGGATGCATGAACAGCCTCCCCACAGAAGTGGTAAGGGTGCACACAGTGAAGCTATTCAAAAATGTGTGGAACAGACATAAGGGGACTCTAGCGATGATGAGGAAAGGGTAGGCAGTGGACACTTGGGGGGATAGGGTATATGGGCAGACTAGATGGGCCAGGCGGTCCTTATCTGCCGTCAAATTCTATGTATCTATGTAGGAGTACAACAAAGTGCAGCCATCTGTTTTTCTTGACGACAATGAGACTTGAGAGATATTTAGCTCTTCACTGATCACACAATTTCCCGATAGTTGTCATAATGTATTATTAGAAAGTTTTTTGGCATCCACTCAATATCTCCATTTGCATTCTAAACTACACCCCTGCACTTTCCAATGTGTTGATGAGGGCATCAGTCAGAGAAGTAGGCCAGCAGAGAAGTGACATCAGTCAGAGGTGTAGGCCAGTAGAAAAATGAGATCTGAATTTTGGAAGGGGCAGGAAAATAATATTCCTGGAGGACTTTTGGTCTGTGGATTTATCTTACAGAGAAATTGAGCTGGTGGTCACTGAAGATATCCAGGAAGCTGTCTGCTGTGACAATCCAGTGAAGGTGGATGTGGAGAGTATTGAGTCAATGAGGGAGTAATCTGGAAACCCAGGGTTCAGGCAGGTGGGTTGATTAATAAGAGGTTTGAGGTACAACATTATAAAATGTGCTTAAGCGTGAGGCGCATGCCTTATAAATCTCAGATGATTTTTGCAAGAAAGGGCATAGCTAGTTTGTGTTGCAGCCATACAGGAAAAGAAGCTCATGTGTGGCAGCCATGGAAACAGGTTGTAATGACCTCCACTGAGGTATCAGCAGTAGTACCAAGGCAGCAGTCAATGAGGCTAATAAAGATTGGGAGAGCGTAAAGAAGGGAGCACAGACAGTGGTGGTTAATGGCACTCTAATGAGGAGAGAGTGACCAGCAAGTACCACTGGGCTCAGTACTGGGACCAGTCCTCTTAGATGTCTTAATAAGTGACATTGCAGAAGAACTGGAAGGGAGGGTATCCCCTTTTGTAGAGGACACCAAAATCTGTAATACAGTAGACAATCGGGGAGGGGTGGTGAAAAAAAATGCTTGGGGATCTTGGGAAACTTGGAGTAGTCAAGAACATGGCAGCTGGAGTTCAATGCCAATAAATTCAAAATCATGCACCTAGGTATTATTAGAAAGTTCAAAAATGTACCTGGCACCTGCATGGGAGAGACATAAGGCAATTCTTGTGGGGGGTAGGAAGAAATAGGCTGTTGGTTAACTAGGATCTGCGGCCTATCCTGTAGGTAGGGAAATGGGCAGACTAGATGGGCCAAGCAGTCCTTATCTGCCGTCAAAGTCTATGTTTCTAGGTGTAGGAACCCAGAAGCTCAGTATAAGATTTTTTTGGGGGGGGGCTGACAGTGACTAATCAAGAGGGGGACCTTGGGGTTATCATATCTGAAAGCCTCAAAGAGACCGGGCAGTGTGACAAAGCAGTGGTAGGGCCAGTGGGTTGCTAGGATATACAGAGAGAGGCATCTCCAGGAGGAGGCGGCAAGTGATGTTTCCATTGTATCACTCACTGGTGAAACCCCACCTGGAGTTCTGTGTCCAGTTCTGGAGGCCGCACCTTAGAAAGAACATAAGACAGGGTGGAGGCAATCCAAAGGAGGGCAACTAAAATGGTGCAGGGGTTGCAGTAAAAGCCCTACGAGGAGGGACTGAGGGATGTCAAAAACCATACCATGAAAGGGCGGAGTGTAAAAGCGAACAGAATGGAGACTTACAAGTACCTCATGGGGATGAAGAGGGTATAGGAGGGAAGTCTCAAATGAGTACGAGCTCCAGGACCAAAGGGTACCTGATGAAGCTGGGGAGGGTGTTAAGGGGAATATGAGGAAGTACAACTTCACTGAAAGAGGGGTAGACGCCTGGAATAAATGGCCGGCAGAAGTGGTGGAGGTGAAAAAGTAGTAGGAGGCTTCAAGCAGGCATGGGATAGACAAACGGGGAATACCAGTAAATAGACAGGGAGGAATGAGGATCGCTGGGGACTAGTCATGGTCTGTGGAGACAGACTAGGCAGATCAGGTGGGCCAATCAGCCCTTTCCTGCTGACAAATTCTATGTTTCTGTTTCTGACTGTGCAACCTGACAGCAGCAGTAATGTTTCTCAGGCAGACAGTGGCATGTGCTGCATTCTTCATTATTCTGTTCTCTGTACTGTAGAGTTTATTTATTAATTCACATAACCAGGAAGCTGGGCTGGATCAATAAGACTAATTTTTAGCACCACCAGGGGGTACGTGAAAATGCAATACAGACAATTTCAATAAATTGAACACATTACACCAAGACAGTGTTTCTCAAATTGTGAGGCCAGCCTCCTGGGAAGGCCCCAACCTGTTCCAAGGGAGGCTCAAGCAAGCCTGAAAATGCACTGTATTTAAATTTTGAATTCTGGATGTTGTGTGTGAAGGGAAGAGGCACACTCAAAATGGAAAACGGCAGGTGAATTTATTTATTTATTCATTCATGTACAAATTGGTGACCACGAAAAGTGCACTGAACCAGACTCATCTGTTGATGGAACCCATGAGAAAGGTACAGGATACAATTTATTTTCAGTTTATTTGTTTTAAGGGGCAAAATACTGTGATAAGCAGCACTCTTACAAGGAGGCCCAGTTAAGGAACAGTGAAAAAAGTCAATAGCATTACAGAAAAACATTAAATAGCTAAATATGGCCATTCAGGAGTAACTCTGCAAAAAAACAAGTACAATAGTGCAAACAAACCGGAACAATGTTCAAACCACGAGAGGTAATAAATGACCCATTAGACTGGCGGCAAAGCAAATACAAGAGCTAAGCAGAGAGGTACTAGGAGCAAGAGTATGAGGGAGGAAAATGACTCCTGAGAAGTTGCTTAAGAGCAGGCTAAGTGGGGGAGAGGAGGAGGTGGATAGGAAGGTTATTCTATATGTTGGGCCAATGGACGTAGAAAACAGTATCAATCTAGGATGGTATTACAGTGAGGGGCAAAATAATTCAAGAGTCAAAACAGAGCGAGTAGGCTGACCTCGGGAGGGGGTCACTGGGAGAACAATGAGGTGGAAGGTATTTTGTGTTATTACTGGTGTACTGTGTAAGCATGATTTTTTTTTCTGTGGGGAAGTCTAATATTATTTCCACACTGGGGAGGAGCTCAAGATTTTTTCCATGGCTTGAGGGAGGCTCACTTGGAAAATCTGGGAACTAACGCACTAAGAAGTTCACATAGATGTTTGGCAGCATGTATATAAATAGGTTAAGCTTATAATGTGGTGATTGCATCTGAAGAGAAGAGGACCAAACAGCACTGAAAATAAAAAAAAAATAAAAAACGCACACAACTGTCCGTACACAAAAAAAGTAAGCTGTAACGCCTTTATTAGGAAATGGACCCACCCTTGCACAGGAACTGCTGCATATATGAATCACCAGAAGCTAAAGAGACTGTCATCTTTTCTGGAAAATTAACCCAGCATGCTATCTGTGCATTTCCAGACGTAGCAAAGTCTCATCATTCATACTAGAAAAACAGTAAAAAAAACAAAACAAATACAGAACCCAAAGCTGCTGAGCACTTTCTATGATCTCTAGCAAGTGAAAAAAGGTATTATTCCACAGCGAAGAGGATCATCAAAAGTTAAAAAATTTTGGTATTATAAATGGTTTATTTTTTCTCTCTGTTTTACCCCTCTTCTACCTTGAGGGCAGGTACCTCTTCCAGTGAATTTCCTTTCATGTAGTTCTTTGATGAGTGAAATGCCAACTTTGCCAGGAGAAAGTATGCGTAGTGGATGTTCGCCAGCAAAAGTCATCAGCAAAGTGCCAGAAAAATAGCACTTCACTGGTGAAAACTTCACAACGTACTAGTTGTTTAATGTTTTGGTGTTTTAATTTATTTATTTATCGAATTTTGTTGTCCGAGTGAGCCCAGTGAAACTCTAAATTCCTTTTTCAGGGGTTACCAGGAAATAATTATATAGAAGCATTACATAATACACAAGCAGTTGGCGCAACAGCAGTAGTATAATAGTTGCACAAAATGTGCACAATACTATATTTACAGCATTACAGACTTAGGAACAGTAATACAAATTACAATGCTGAGCAACAGGCAAACAAATTAATCAAAGGCTGGTCAGCAACAAATTCAGGCTTCTAAGTACAGATCAACAATAGCAGCAGCACTGGTTACATTTTAGTAGCAAGGCCTTAAGCCCTTTCTTGAAGCCTCCATGTGAGGAGCAATTCTGCAGGGTTGTAAGGCGAGTACAGGTATTCTACAGAGAGGGAGCTGAGGTTGCAAAGTACCTTTTTCCTGAGCTGGACTAAACCCTGGGCACCTCTAGAAGATGACAGTTAGGGGACCGGAGTGTTCTCCTCATGAGTTTATTTACCAGAACACCAGAGAGGCTTGGGGGTTGGGGGGGATAACAATCTTGACCAGTTTAAGGGCAAGGCAGAGGAGAGGGTACTCTAGTCTCCCCTCAAGAGAAAGCCAATTTAAGGAATAGAAAACATACTTAAGAGTTTTCAACTAATAAATATCCATCCTACCCACTGAAATATACAGTACTTCCCTCCCACCACCCAGATGCTTTCAAGTAAAGAACCCCACCCCCACCCTACTCACCCTTCTGGGCCCCTATCTACCTCCACCACCTCCCACAATCCCGGAAAAAAGTTATATTTCTAATTATGTTTAATTATAACAGAACAATACCACCAGCTGTCTAGTCCTTAAGTAAACCTTCCCCCATCTACCCCACCATTGCGGCATGTCATAATAACCAAGCCAATATAACCCTACCCTACCCACACTCCAGCACCCAAACTACCTCCACCAAATCCCCCAAAGTAGTAAAAATAAAAAACTTGAAAAAACAAACAAAAACCATCCCAGAGAACCAAACAAGCAAGCGTGCTCACTCTAGTGTCATGCAACAAAATTAATGAACAACGACATCCTCACGTATAACAACACATGACTGGCTGATAATCCTGTTCAGTAAGTTCAGAAGGATCTCTGTAGATTTAATGCTGCTGTTGCTTTGCTTTTTTTGTATAGATGGTCCGGGGGGAGGGGAAGACAGCAGCGTGTCCCACTCTAAGAGCACTTCCTACAGAAGAGAGTGGGCTTGGAATTGACATCATGTGTAACCACAGTGGAAGAAGGAGCATCACATCCCAGTAAGTGTGCATCCCACTGCAGGGAGTGGGGCAGAACTTGACTTCACGGGTGATCACTCAATGTAAGCCAACCACCACCCAGAGGAAGTGCACTGTTGGGAACCACAGGCAGTTTGAAGCAACAAAAGGAAACCAGGATACCCTCTTTAGAAAGAAGTTTTTAAACTTTGTCTTGGGGATGCTCCAGCTGACTAGAACAGCTCTGAGAATAAGAAAATTGGAGTTCACTCCAATATATCATTTGATTCTTTTATTCTTTGAAGATTCACAATTCGCCACCAATAACCAGATGTTTTGTGACCATCTACTACTTTGTCAGGCCCAATAAATGGCTCTGTGTCAATTATTTAGTTGTCTGTATGCAGGTCCTGTCAGTTTCTCCTAATATGCTACGTCTTAAAAGTCTGTAAACAGACTTGACCAGAGGCTAACTCAGATTGCTACTCTTTTTCTGTATGCTTTTAAGCACCATTGCTAGGATTCAGCAGCATTTCACTGTCCAGCTGACTTCCCACTTCCAATATACTGTAATACATGATTCAGTCTTTTGAAAACTACACTTTACACCATAAAATTTTCTGTGTATATTTAAATGCCAACATGAAGAGAATGGATTGTTTTTCTTTGAAATGGCTGATAATCCTGTAACCTGAGGACAGACAGGCTTTTAGCATCAGGCAGCCCAAAATTACACTTCTAGGAGTGGAGATGCCTTCTGGGCTTAACTGAGGGAAGCCAAGGTAATAAAACTCAAGGGTATGGAGAAAAGCCACCCCCTGTTGTAAAGTTGTCACTTCAGAGCCCAGGATGTGTTAAGCAGGATTTGGGGAAATAGCCATTCTTGACAGGACACTGAATTAGCTTACAGGGTGTTATACTGAGACATTGAAGTTTTAACTCTGAAGTCATGTTCATGGTTGTTATATGTGCCAGGAAGTTGTGATGTCAGAACCTTAATACGACAGTTTTGGGGAAAGTGCAAGAGTGACATCTACTGGCCTAAAAGTTAGGACCAAACTAGGACTTTTGACAGGCTATATGAAGAGCTGAAACAGGAGCATTTTCTCTCATTTTCCTGGAGCATCTTCAAGGACACTTCATCTGGACTTTCTCCTGACCACAAGAGAAGCAAAACTGCCACAGCACAGAGACTAAGAACCAGAGACTGCACTTACTGTTTACAGACTTCATTTCACTACAGACTATGGTAGAACTTCAGATAACTGTCCTAGTGCGTTTTTTTGTTTGTACATTTCCACTTTTTTTTATCATGCTGTGACCAAAAACATTATTTAAACCTTTTCAGTTGTAACTGTATGATTAGTAACTATTTAGTAAAAACATTTTGTTTTTAAGAAAACTGGCCTGAATGAGATTTTCTTATATTGGGTGTGCGATTGTCGGAGGTTCAGTATTAATCCATGACTAAACTGTTACTGCTACGGGGTGCCATCATAAGCTAACAAATTGAACAAAGGGTCTGAAAAAGGAAAGTCTGGATAAGACAGGGGGAGTACCAAAGTCTCAAGGAAGAGTCTGGTGGGATTTGAACCTGGTTACTGCACCCCTTGTGGGAGATAGCAGAATCAGGGTTACAATGCTACCCCAAAGAGGCTGTAAGACCTGAATCGTCCCCCTTTGTGTAACAACCAAGAAGGGTTCATATTTGGCTACAAGACTCGAGACTGGCTTTGTACCCTGATTCAGAGTAAACGGGGCCCTGGGACTTTGTGGAGAGTGTTCAGTTGTGAAGCCAGCAAGCACTATAAAGGGACTCTAAGAGGGTATCCCCTGTTTTCCCCCTCTCTGTCATGGATTGCACTTGGGGTGAGCACTGTTAGCTCAGTGGACCTGACCCTCGGGAGTGGGTTCATGACAATGCCTTCTTCATAGGGCATCTTTTACACATCCATTCATTACTTAAGTGACTATTAATGAGGAAACCAGATGATGATTCAACCCAGGCTTAGCACATTCAAGGGTGATCATGACCCTCTACCATGGCCCGGCCTGACTGTTCTTATAAATGGACTTTACTGCCACTGAAAATAATGGGTTACTATCGGGATGTCCAAAAAATGTTCTTATAAACAGAATAAACATGCAGTGGATGTCCCCTACCTGGATTTCAGCAAGGCCTTTGACTTTGAGCGTGCCACATGGGAGGCTGACCTGCAAATTGAAGAGTCTGGGAGCAAGGAAAGAAATTGTCAGATGGGTTGAGAATGGGCTGTAGGGTAGACAGCAGAACATAGTAGTGGGAGGTGGGGAAGGTATCTGAACCCAGGACGGTAACAAGTGGTGTACCAAAGGGCTAGGTGCTGGGACCGGTTCTGTTTAACATTTTCATAGCAGACATTGCAGTAGGGATTAAGAGCAAGATCAGTCTCTTTGTAGATGACACAAAGATTTGTGCAGTGATGGGGGAGTACTTCAGGAGGATTTGGCAAAACTGAAGGAATGGTCTCACACTTGGCAACTTGGTTTCAATGCCAAGAAGTGCAAAGTGATGCATTTAGGAGGCAAGAAACCAGGACACAATTACTGGCTGGAGGGTATCCCAGTAACAATATCCAAGGAGGAGAAGGATCTGGAAATGCTGGTAACCAGGGAGATGAACCACTCTGCTCAGTGCAGGAAGGCAGTAGCAAAGGCAAACAGGATGCTAGGGTGCATAGCTAGAGGGATTACTTTGAGGGGTGGGGAGGTCATCTTGCCCCTGTACAGATCCCTGGTGAGACCACATCTAAAGTACTGCATGCAGTTCTGGTGCCCCTACTTGAAAAGGGACATCAAATTATTGGAGGGGGTACAGCGCAGGCCAACAAAGATTATCCTGGGGCTGGGGGACAGACCATATGAGGAGAGACAGAGAGCTCAATATGTATACCCTGGAGGAAAGAAGGGAGAGAGGGGATATGATTGAGACCTTCAAGTACCTGAAGGGTCTGAACAGAGTAGACACCAGGTGTATGTTCAAGCGTAAGGGGAACCAGAGGACACTATGAAGTTGGAAGGGGACAGGTTGAAGAAGGAATGGAGAAGGCACTATTTCACAGAAAGGGTGGTGATGGTGTGGAATGCTCTGCCAGAGGAAGTCTTATCACAGCAGAATGTTGGGGGCTTCAAGAGGGAGTGGGACAGATTCAAGGGGAGGGTACAAACTGGGAGGGGGTGAAAAATGGGGGAGAGCATATGGGAGGGCAGCTGCAGTCTAATGGACTGAAGTGCTGCACACTCTAGCAGACTAGATAGACTGAATGGCCTGTATCTGCTGGCAATTCCATATGTTCATATGTTCTTATATCCAGTGTTATTATGTGGACTCCACTGCACTGATAACTGACTGAGCAATACTCCAAAGAGAAAATTCAATGTTTTTGATAGCTTCTTAATCTCTTCCTCCATTATCGGATTCAGTTTTCCCCTAAAGTGTTGTCTTCTTGCACAGAATACAACCCCCCCTTGGTTCCTCTGTTCTTTGCAGTGATGATGGGGGCTATCACAGCCACAGTACCTTTGGCCAGTAGGCCAGATAAGAAGCTACCTTCCCAGCCAATGTCAGTGCTGTTCCATAATCAGCTGGCAAGGGGCAGGTAACAGCTGAACAATCCATGTCTTCCCCTTCAGTCCCTAGCAATCAAGGGTCTCACCTTCATTACATGCCCATTGTGATGAGTTTCTCAACTGCTAGAATACTGCAGACAATATTGTTTTTGAATATTTTTTTCTGTTTATGCTTTAAAATGGTTACATACAGAAGGGTTTGGTTATGTTTAAAAATTCCAAACTGGCCAGAACTAAGGGTTGTCAAAAGATGCCCATGTGTTTTTTTTTTTTTTGTTTGTTTGTTTTTTTTTTTTTAAGTGGAACACAGTTCACTGAAAAGGTCACAGGAAAGAGAAAAAGTCTTGCAAAATATTTGACATTCCTCTGTGAACTGAGAACAGGCTGATTAGCCAGGAAGCTAAGAGTCCATTTCAAAAGGTGTGGATGTCCCTGGTTAGCTAACTGGTGTAATAAAATCTCAGCATGTGAGAAAACCATCTTCCCCTATCATACACTTACACTTCAACGGAAAAGTGCTTTAGATTTCCAGGAACTGTCATTTTTATGAGGTGGCAGGATGGATGAGGGAAGATCAAAAGATATTGGAACTGTAAGAGAATCTAACTAATCAATATGGTTCACTTAAAAATCTTGGACAGAGCGAGAGAACCCTGCTGACCTAAAAAGGTAAGGCTACAGATTGCCTGAACCCAAGGTATTTAAAGCCTTCTGAGCAGGGAATGGGATACACTTTTTCATTGGACACTCTTCCTGTCACACACCAAGCCAGACTGAAGAACTAGTGAATGCTACAGAAGGACTGAAACTTTTGCAATCCCATTTATTCTCTGGACTTCGATCATCCACAAACCAGGTAGAAACTAGACAGCTAAAAGTTTACAGTGTGTTTTTTTTTTTTTGTGGGACTTCCAATGATGCATTTGATGCGAGTGGTTGTGCTCTGAAAGCTCTGGAGCTGGTGATATTAAAATGTTATTAAAATCTCTAACTAGCATCAGACCCACACCTACCCACTTCACCACATTGGAAACCATTCCTGGCACTAGCTGATCCATTTTTTCCAGCACGGATCCGCAGCTATCTGAGCCCCAGATGGAGATCTCCCAGCCACCGCTGATCCCAGCATGCTCCCAGGCCCCTAAGCACATCAAGACTCCTTTCGGGCCGGCTGAAGAAGCATCCAAATTAGAAAAATTCCTGATGGAACTTATTCCAAATAAACTATTTGTCACAGCAAGTGCTGAAGATCTAAAGACAGGCGGGAGCTCACTCAGCATGCTGGCTTGACGAATGGAAGATGTTGAGGCCCAAGTGGACTCTCTCGAGAATGGGGCAGCCCGGGACAAAAAAGAAGCAGTGCCACTTCACAGGAAAGTTGCCCACCTGAAGGAGAAGACTGATGATCCAGAGAATAGGAGGAGGCAAAATAAACTGCTTCTGGTGGGTATATCTGAACTTAGGAGAAGAATAGGACCCCATCAGCTTTGACAACCAACTCTTCATTCAGTTGGAATGCCCTCTGGATCAATGCATCTCGTATGTTATCAAGAGAGCCCAAGAGGCATTGAGGCCAATGCCCCAGAAGGGAGAACTTCGAAGGGAACTGATCTGTATGCTGTTGAATTTCCAGGACAAGCTGAAGATATAGCAAGCAGCTAGAAACTGTCCATCTCTGCAATGGAAGGACTCCAGGTACTTCATTTTTAATGATCCTGGCCAGGCAGTCCAAGAATAGAAAAAAGCACACTGGGACATTAAATCCAAGTTGTATGCTGTCCACATCAAATTTCGAGTAGTCTTCCCTGCCCAACTTATTATCCAGCTACCCACAGGAACCCAGTCATTCGAGTCAGCATCAGATGCTCCCCAATAACTGCCAGTGGTTCTCCCCAAGCCATTTCCCTGAAAACTAACCTTGCTCCCCACTGCTGACATAGATCAGCAGAACTGGATGACTCATTTTTATTCTCCTAAGGTCATCTTATTATGTTATTGTTGGTCTTTTGCTGTGATATATGGCATTGTATGTTTCCAGAACTGTGTGTTACCTGTTATATGATTGACTTTTACCTTTGCCTGAGCTAGCGTGTGATACAGAAGGGAAATCCCTATGCCTGTGACCTACTCTACTACAGGGGTATGGTGGGAGAAGACAGCACAATGTACTGAATTAATCTGCACGACACTGCTTCAGAATATGGTGCCACCCCAGTCGACTTTTCCCACTGCTTGCCTCTCCCCCCAGCCTGACTGAACAGCAGCATCACTTCTCTAGTTTGCACAGTTGTGTGGGGCCTGCCAGCTTGCACGCTCATGGTGCATTGCTTCCTCAGTGGGCTGGATCCAGAGACATCAACAAATAAAAATGGAAGTGTGTGACAGTGGCTTCAGGGATTTATTTAACTCTAAAAACTGATTAGCGTTTTGCTCATAAAAGTGCTAAATCTTTGTGAAAATGCATAGCTCTTGCCTCACTGTGTTTAACAAACACAGCACTTCTAGAAAATCTATATAAATACTTTCTGTACAGTTAGTATAGTCCCAAGAAGAAAACTGCTAATCAATTATTTAAAACCCTGGGCTTGATGTCACTGTAGGCAGACTTCCTAAGTTGCTCCTCTGTGAAGTAACAGCACAACAGTACCGGCACATGGTTTCTTTCCACAGTTAGTTCCCACCCTGCTACCACACAAAAGACACTGACAGGAGCTTCTACACTTTCCTGGAGCCCTGTACCACATCATATCAATACTTAAGGAGACACCCCAGAGGTACCATATGTTGCCTTAAGGTTCTGGGTTACCACAGACTGGTCGACAAACTTGAAAGCATGGCATACCATACTTTGCCGGAGATGGTTTGCATACTGCTTAGCATGGCGAATCCGCCTCCTGCCTCCTCTTAATTAGCTTGCTGAACACTGCCCAGATACAAACAATTTAGTTTTGTTGCCTTTAAAACAACTCTACACGGTTTTGTGTTTTACTGTACAGTTACCTTTATGTAGGCTTTTCTACAGACCTCCGGTGATACAATTTTCCCAGAATATAGTCTTGGATGTTCAGTGCAATACCATTTCAGTGTTTGGGGCTAATTTTTCACCAGATCTGGTTAATAGTATTGTTTAATCTCACTGGGTTTGGGGGGGTGGTATGCCGCTCTTAGCAAGCATGTGCAAGTGCCATAGGCCCTGGCCTCAGAGTGGGACTGTGATCAAAGGATCTGCCTCAGTTGGTCCTGGCAACATGATGGCAGGCAGATTACCTGCTCTCATCACTGCACCAGATACTCCCAAGCCACCGAGTGAATGCACAGGGACCCATGTCCAGGACCCAGGCCACACTAAGACTGGTCTAGCCTAATACCTCAGTGGGGATGCAGCACTAAGCTTGTAGGGGAGAGGGTTAAATGTGTATGTGTATATGTCATTATTGGTTTGCTTTTTTCTTTTCTTTTGGGGTTTGTTGGAGGGGAGGACTTGGATGTATGCCAGAGAAGGGTTACAAAGGTGCTACTATGTCAGACCATATACAGGGGATCTCCACAATGTTGGCTATTGGGGTCATCTGCTGTACGCAGCTTAAAGCAGTTACCAGCTGCCTACTCCACAGGTTTCACTCATCCTTCTCATGATCAGCAGTCAAGTAAAATTCCTCATGTGGAATATAAAGGGAGCCAATTCCCCGCAGAAAGGTACACACATTCTGGCTGACCTGAAACAATATGCTCCCTCGATAGTTTTCCTCTAGGGAACCCATCTCTGTGCCTCTCGTTTATCATTCCTCTGTAGATGATGGGTGAGCCAAGTCTTTGGCGTGGGCTTTAACTCAAAAAAAGTGGGAGTGACAATGCTAGCTGCTAAGAATACTCACTTTCAACTACAAGAGCAGGTCACAGTCCACAGGACTCCAGTTCCCATTTGAGATACAATATTTGTATATGTTAAGACCTACAGTAAGCAATACATATGGGTTGTTCTACATATTTGTACTCCTATATGATGCAATCCGTTGCCTTTGTGGTGCTTCTGTACCTTTTATGGGTCTGCATAATTGTATGTATCCTTATGTTCCCTCAAAAATTAATAAAATTGTTCAACTGTAAAACAAGAGCAGTTCACAGACCCACAGGGGTGGTACATTATGGTTTGGGGTATACTGGACAGAACTGCGATGGCACTGGTAAATGTTTCAAACAACATGAAGTCTTGCTATATTCTGACATATGCAGTGAGTCCCAACCTTCGAACTGCCCCGGAGATGAAAGAGTTAAACTTTCCATGCCAGGCATGGAACGCTGAGCTCGAGCTCGGTTGAGACTCTGTCTGTTGTTCTTCAAACTCAAACCGTCAGATTCTTTACTCCACCTCACTGAACAGTCGCTCCGGAGATTTCTCCTTCTGCTCGGTTAATTTTGTCGGTTAAAGTATCGTTTTCTCGGTTTTTGACCGAAATTAAACCGTAACCTGTCGGTTCAGTCTCTGTCTGTGGTATTTGTGAGTACTAAATAGGTTATATTTTACTCTATTCTGTGTGGAACTTGTAAACGGTTCATCAGTTCGGTTTGAACCAATCAAGTTGTTAAAAAATCTTAAATTGTACTTCTAGAGTGTGGTTACCAGTCTTATCGGTTCTAAAAAAAAAAAAAAAAAGCAGATTTTATTACGGTTTTTTCCATGACCCGTGACATGGTTAGGAACCGATAAGAGGGTCTTGCCTGGCGGATTGCCATAAAAGGGCAAGTTTGGATAGGACTGGCACTACGTCTGACAAACCCAAAAGAAAAACCGGGCCCACTGGGCTTCAACACTGTAGTGTGTGGGGGAAGTCTTTGCCAAGGCTGACCCCCACACCACCTGTGTTTATTGTCTGGGGTTTGACCACCTCAATGCAGACTGCCAGATTTGTAAAAATTTTCCTGCAGCTACCCTGGAAAAGAGAGTTGGTAGGCTCAGGGAAAGGGAGGCCAAAAAGTCCGCTGAACCGGATGGCTAGTCCGGTTCGGTTCAAACCGAACCAGAGGTAGTGCTCTCTGACCAGGGCGAGACTTCTTCGGGTAAAAGGAGATCCGACTCTGAGGAGTCGGTTCCAGCAAAAAGGACTAGGAAAAAATCAGCTGGTGTCGAGCCAAAACTTTCCTCTCCAACCGCTGAAGAAATAGCCAAAGTGATCAAAATTGTCCAGTCGCTTTCCCCGGTTCCGACCGAACCGGCACCATCAGGTAGGCGCTCGGTTCGGCCGGTTCCACTGGTTCAAGAGTATGATTTAGAGGAATATTATGAACCGGAGGAGGGGGAAGAGGAGTATGAGGAGAGTGAATGTGGATTTGAAAGTCTGGATGTGCCCATTGACCCGGACATCTCCCCAGACAGACCTTCAGGAGTGTCTCCTCCTAGGCTTTCTGAGTCCCTTCTCATTTTATGTTTTATAAAAGTGGCTGAAACCCTCCAGCTCCCTATGGAGGAAGCTGTGGATGATCAAGAGGAGTCTGACTTTGTGGAAATGATGGATATCCCAGAGTCTAGAGGCTGTCTATTCCTTGCATAAATCTTTTGGAAACAGACATTTAAAATTCTAAAACTCTAACACTATACCTCCTGTGGATAAGAGAATGGACAAGAAATGTAACATTGTCAGGCTCTGATCATGGAGTTCCTTACACAACAATGCAGCCATGTTGGGTAGTGCAGGCTGCAGCCTGTGACAAGGCAAATATTCCCTTGGCTTCACACCCCCAGACCCCAGACAAGGACTCCAGGAGGATTGATGCCATGGCAAAGAAACAGTACATGGCAGCATCCTTGGGACTCAGACAGGCAAATTATATGCTTATGTGGCTAGATATCAGAAATCCAGATGGGACACTGTCATGGCTTTAGCAAAACAGGTCCCTGGCCAGCTTGCCAAGGAGCTGGAGCAGGTGGCTGCTGATGGTATTGAGGCATCCAAGGTGCAATTCCATGCTGCAGTGGACTCCAATGATGTGTCATCAAGAGTCATGGCTACATCTGTGGCACTTCGAAAGAATGGCTTGGCTCAGATGTACTAGCCTGTCACAGGATACCCAGACAAAGGCCATGGATTTTCCTGCTGTGGGTAATTCTCTGTTTGGGGAGCAGACAGAGAATTACATGAAGAAAATGGATGAGTATAGGACCACCTATAGGAGTGCACAGGCCAAGGAAAGGTAGGCCACACCTCAAAGGCAGCTTCCCAGGGGCAGGGACAGGCCTTTTCATAGGCGCTTTTACCAAGCCCAGGCCTCTTCTTCTGCTTATGTCCAGAGGGGGTTCTTTAGAGGGAGAGGCAGACGGGCTACAAGCAGGCCTGCTTCCACCCCTCAGCCCAAAGCCCCTGCCAAGCAGACACCCTGATGGGGTTGCCAGGGCCGATTCTCAGCTACCTGTAGGGGGCAGGCTGGCTTACTTTGTCCAGGACTGGGAGTCTCTGACATCAGACAAATGGGTCCTGGAAGTAGTAAGCCAGGGACTGGTTCTCAGCTTCAAAAAGTTTCCAAAGATGAGAACCAGATCCTTTCCACCTGCAAATCCATCAGAGGCACTTGCCTTAGAGGCAGAGGTCTCTTCCCTCCTAGCTCTCAGAGCTGTGGAAAGGGTTCCACCCCCTACACCAGGGCAAAGGATTGTATTCCAGGTACTTCCTTACCCCAAAAAAGACAGGAGAATGGCAGCCCATCCTGGATCTCAGATACTTAAACAAGCACCTTTTAAAACCAAAATTCAAAATGGTGACTCTGGGAATTATTCTACCCTCTCTAAGGCCAGGGGACTGGCTAGTGTCCCTGGACCTCAAGGATGCCTACTTCCATATTCTCATCAGAAGCTCCCATCGAAAGTACCTCAGGTTCGAGCTGCCCTCAGGCCATTACCAGTTCAGAGCAATGCCCTTTGGCCTCACCTCTGCTCCAAGCGTATTCACAAAATGTCTGGCAGTAGTAGTTGCTTCTCTAAGAAGGCAGAACATTGCCATCTTCCCTTACCTGGACAACTGGCTCATAGTAGGCCACTCCCCAGACCAAGTCAAGTTACACTTACAGATAACTCAGCAACTGCTCACTTCTTTGGGTTTCCTTCTAAATCTTCCAAAGTCAGTTCTAGAGCCTGTCCAGCTCCTCACCTTCATAGGTGCAGAGCTAGACACAGAGAAGGCCAGAGCCTTCCTTCCTTCCCCTGGACAGGGCAAGGACCCTGGTCTCTCTGGCCTCCTCATTCACCCTGCAGGCGTCTCGACCAGCAAGGCATTTTCTACAGCTCCTGGGGCACATGGCTGCTTCTACAGCAGTAGTGCAGGGAGCAAGATTTCAGATGAGGGACATTCAGTTCCATTTGAGAGCCTTTTGGTCTCAAAGGAAGGACCCTCTGACCAAATTGATCCCAGTAACTCGAACCCTGATCCAGACCCTACAGTGGTGGCAGGATCAGAACAATCTGAGACAAGGGGTTCCCTTTGTCACTCAGTCTCACTCTTTAATCCTTACTACAGATGCCTCCCTCTTGGGGTGGGGGGCTCACATGGGCGACCTCACCACCCAGGGGTTGTGGTCCCCTCAGGAATCTCTGCTCCACATCAATCTGTTGGAACTCAGAGCAGTATTTCTAGCACTTCAAGCTTTTTCCAAATCTGTTCAGAACAAAGTTGTACAGGTCAGAACAGACAACACCACCACCAAGCAAGGAGGCAATCGGTCTACGGCCTTGTGCACCGAAGCAATAAAGTTGTGGTCTCTGGCTTACTCCCTGAAAACCTCCCTCACGGCAGTTCACCTCTGAGGCAAGGACAATGTCCTGGCAGATGCTCTCAGCAGGATTTCCCAGGGCCATCACGAATGGTCACTGGACCCCCTGGTCTTGGAGGTGATATTTTCTAGATGGGGCACCCCACAGATAGATCTTTTTGCAGCCCCAATCACCAACTTCCTCTTTTTTGCTGCAGGCCCCCAGTGTTGGGCTCAGTCCCCCTGGATGCTTTAGTTCTCAATTGGGAAGGGAAGTTTCTCTATGCTTCCCCCTTCCCTCTCCTGTTCAAAGTGCTAGTCAAAATCAGATCTCAACCCTGCAAGATGATCCTGATTGCTCCAGACTGGGCCAGACAGCCCTGGTATCCACTCCTGCTGTCCTTAGCAGTCCATCTTCCCCTGTGTCTTCCCAGGAATTACAACCTGTTAACCTGTGCTCAGGGGAGGGTTTGGTGCCCGAACCTCAAATCTCAATCTCAAGGCCTGGCTCTTGAAGAGTTAGAGTTTGCTGATTTACACCTCTCCCAATGTGTAATGGATATCCTGAAGGCTTCTAGAAAACCTTCCACCAGGGCTACTTATAATTCCAAATGGAAAAGACTTTCCATATGGTGCTCTGGGAAGCATATGTCCCCAGAATCTGCTGATCTGCCCACAGTCCTTGATTATATGGTCCACTTAAATAGCTTGGGGCTGAGACCAGCTACACTGAAAGTGCATCTGGCAGCTGTGTCTGCTTTTGTTTCAGCAGGTAAGCCCTCTTCTCTTTCAGCTCACCCTATATTCTCCAAGTTTTTCAAGGGATTGCTTCACACCAACCCTCCATTCAGGGACCCTGCCCCTGCCTGGGACCTTAATGTTTGCATTGCTCAGCTTATGCAACCCCCTTTTGAGCCTTTGTCTTCAGCAGAGCTTAAGTACTTGACCTGGAAGACTGTGTTTCTGGTAGCCATCACTTCTGCCAGATGCATAAGTGAATTACAAGCTGTGTCAGTGGAGCCTGATTTTATCTCCTTTCATAAAGATAAGGTGGTCCTCAGGACTAACAGGAAGTTTTTGCCTAAGGTGGTTTCAGATTTCCACCTTAATCAATCTATGTCTCTTCCAGTGTACTTCACTGACCATTCCTCCTCTGGCGAAAGGAGGCTGCACAGTTTAGATGTGAAAAGAGCCCTGAGTTACTACATAGAGGCGTACCAAGGGTCACAGGTTTGACTCCTCAACTGTTCCTCACTTATGGTGAGGTTGGTAAAGAAACCTGCCACTAAAGATCCATTGCCAGGTGGATTGTCTCTTGTATCCAATTTTGCTATGAAAAAACTGGGTAAGGTTCCTCCCTCAGGCCTGAGGGCTCACTCTACCAGAGGTACAGCTGCTTCCTAGCTGCTGCCAGGACATCCTATTCTAGAGATATGTCAAGCAGCTACCTGGAAAACAGTTCACACTTTGCAAAAGCATTACTCCCTGGACATCCAGGCTAGGAGTGATGCTCGGTTTGGCACAGCTGTGCTTCAGAGCCTATTTCCTAAGTAGGTTCTGTTCCTCCTCCACAGAGGTACTGCTTTGTAGTCTGCATATGTCAGAATATAGCAAGACTTCATGTTGTTTGAAGAAAAAATTACTCACCTTAGTAATGTTGTTTCTTCTAATGGAGTCTTGCTATATTCTGACCTCCCCTCCCTGCCCCTCTCAGAACCTCTGTTTTTGGGATGTGGGTGGGCAGTGCAGTGTTGGCACTTAGTAGGTGCCCACCTTGTTGTTTTCACCCCTTCTTTTGTTGGGGTGAGTTGGTGTTGTGTTTTTCATTTTTTGGGTCTCCTGACTTGAGTCTTTATTTTGTGACCAAAAAATGTGTTTTATGTTTGATAGCCAGTTGGCTAGTGTAGGTTTATAGCTTCCACACAGGACCTCAGTGAGTTTAGCTCGTAAAGATCTGACAGTTTGAGTTTGAAGAACAATAGACAGAGTCTCAACCGAGCTCAAGCTCAGCGTTCCATGCCTGGCATGGAAAGTTTAACTCTTTCATTTCCAGGGCAGTTCGAAGGTTGGGACTCACTGCATATGTCAGAATATAGCAAGACTCCATTAGAAGAAACAACATTACTAAGGTGAGTAATTTTTTCTTACGGTCTTAACTGCAGCAACCTGACTTTTTTTTTTTTCTTTTCTTTTACTTCCATACTGTTTCTATCCAATTATTATGGGGGGGGGGGGAGAGTAGAATGTGGTAATGGACACCAATAGGGTGCAAAATTCCTATACCTTAGGTGCCCCAGGGCAGGCACTTTTGTACTAGGACACCTACTGCTCTTCAGTGTCTGCCCCGCGGGGCACCTAAGGTATTCCTGTTTTTCCCGATGTGCTGTGGCTTTAAGGGCAGCTTGAGCTGGGACTGCGCAGGCACAGACAGCCAACACTGGGACACGATCACCAAAGTCACTAACTGCCACGTCCCAGTGTCAGCTGACCTGCTAAGTTGCAAGTGCTTGAGGGGGGGGTCATCGTTTTCTTCTTGACTAGCTAACTGCGATGCAGCAGAGGCGGGTTTACGCAATCAGACGCCAATCGCATACTGTCTCTTGACTGCTTGCCCGCCCATCCTTCAGTGCATTTCAGACAGACCTCTTGGAAAGCGCGGCATTCGACGCTATAGTGTGGAACTGTTAGGAGTCGTTGGACGTTCCTGCTGTGATTGCAGATTGGAGATTGCTTAAAGTTATAGAAAAAAAACAACAAAAGCTCTTTTAAGAGCTACTGTGCTGCACTGCTGCCTACTGCCTACATTACTCCACTGTGAGGTGGGGGGTCTGGGGGGACTCTGATTTAGGCAGGAGAGGCGGGTAATGCAAACAAAAAAAATACCCTTAACATTTAAAGCTCTTTTAAGAGCTACTGCCCAAATTACTCCACTGTGAAGTGAACTGAGGAGACTTTGAGGCGGGTGAGGGTGAAACTGTACTGATTCTGCAACCTCGATCAGAGGGAGCAAATATAAAACAATTTACCCTTACCACCGAGTTACCATTACCAACTATGTTGTACCATATGGTGTTTTCTTTTATTTCTGGGGTGAAAATAGTAAACTAAGAAGAAGCAATACAACAGCTCCGGAGGGAAGGGCTGCAATCTGCAGTGGAGACAGGGAGGGACTCTCAGTTAGACTGTCACTCAGCTAATTAAAACAGCTATAAATTAGCTGATCTAAAGTGCAGCTAGTTAATCACAGTTTGTGGTCTGGAATCTGGACTGTAGTGCAAGGCAACAGGCAGACTACTGAAAATAAGACGCTACTAGACTAGATCGCCTTGGTGTTGCTGCCTGGCTGCCATACATATACTTTTCAGGCTGCAGTAGCAGTCTATTTGTCCCTCAGTTGCTGCTACCTGACAGTTTCTTGGGAACTTTACCACTAAAACCTATCTCTCCTTCCTAGACATTCCTCCTTCTCCATCAGTAAAACAAAAGCAGCCTGAGAGTGAGACTGAGGCAAGGGTTAAGCTGGCATCACATAAAAAATAAGCAAAGTGATATTGGAGGGAGCAGAAAGCAGAGGCTGAGATTGTATTTTAGAAAGGCGTGGTGGGAGCTCACTCAGCTAGTAGAGCTATTGCCCTCCCTGGCCCTAAGCTGTAAAGTACATAATCTAAATAGATAAAGGTTGAGAGGGGAGTGTTGCTGCCAATCTATAAAGTTGAATTAATGCTCCTCTAACCTCTGTTCCCTATAATATAAGGGATCTGAAATAAAGCCTGTTACTTAAAGTTTAAAGCCGTTTTACAAGCTATTCGGGCTACCTAAAATCTGAATACTGTTATAAAAATCTTTTAAGCTTTTTTTACAAGCTGCGCTATCTAAAATCTGAATACTAGTCTGTTGTAAAAAAAAATATATATATTGTTAGCGTTTTACAAGCTACGCTAACGCTGAGTAGACTAATACTGAATAATGTTATTAAAAAATCTGTTACCCTTTGACAAGCTACGCTATGTGTGCGTGGACTAGGTAAAATCTGAATACAGTTATAAAAAATCTCTAGCTTTTTACAGGCTACACTATCCGTGGACTATCTAAAATCTGAATACCTGTTGTAACAAATCAGACAACACAGTGTCAGGTTTTCTTGTTAAGTTTATTATAAAAAAAAAAAAAAAAGACAAGACACGCTTTTTTCCTTGTTGCATTTATTAATACTGAGTAACACAAATAAAAAATTCTTAAAATCAGTTTTTACAAGTTCAACTCCGAACAGCCAGGCAGACACCATGAATCTTTTTAAATCTGGATTTAAGAGAAAGCGTTTTGATGAGACTGCGGGAGCTGACTCGGATTCCCTAACACCAAGTATTAGTACTACTACTACAGGCACAGCTATAACCCCACCATCTCCTTGCCCAGAGAGTGAAACAGTTGTGACCACTGAAGTTTCCTCAAGTGCTATTGCTTGTATTGAAAGCCAAGTTAAGGCCCTGAAAGTTAAAAAATTTCAGGAATCCTGGAAAAAGGGCCGGAAGTGGCTTACGTATGACACAGATAAATGTGCCATGTTCTGTACATGGTGTCACAGTTATGATAAAAACCAAAGCAAAAATAATTTCAGAACTGAATGCAGTACTTTTAGAGTACACATTATCTCAGCACATGAAGTGTCTGTAGCACACAAAAATGCTGAGATGGCATACATTGCAAATAAAACAAACGTTGGAGAAAGACCAATAGAGAAATCCATACAATTTATGGAACAAAAAGAAATGGATCGAATTTGTAAATTGTTCTGTACTGCATATTACGTTGCTAGGACCGAAAGGCCTTTCAGGGATTTTCCTGGGTTGATAGATTTACAAAGAAGAAATCATGGGGATGATGCTATGAGTCACAGTTATAGCAGTGACAAGCAATGCCGTGTCTTCATTCACTATATTGCCAAGATATTCAAAGCACTACTTCTAGTCTACTACAAGACAATGACTTCTTTTCTTGTTGATTCCTGCACAGATAAAAGAGTGACTGAGGAGGAGGGCATTTATGTACGTGTTTTTGAAAATGGCCTACCTGTAACAAGATTTCTTGCACTGAAACCAGTCAGTGTCCCTAATTCAGAAAGCTTTTTAAATACCGTGATTAATGCTTTAGAGGGTGAAGGTGGTTTAAAGGATGGTGGTTGGAAACATAAGCTGATAAGTGTGGCATCTGATGGTGCTGCTGTAATGTTGGGGAGCACTTCAGGTGTCCTTAGTCGAATAAAGCAAGATTTCCAGTGCCCACACCTCATTGACATACACTGCTGTGCACATCGTTTAGAGCTTGCTGTAAAGGATTCGTTCAGAGACTGTCCCTTTTACAAGTCATTAGAATAACTTCTGCTGAACATTTACTCATTTTACCACAGGTCACCAAAAAGTTGGAAAGGCCTACAGGAAACGGGATCCCTTTTAAATATTAATGTGGTCAAGCCAGTTAACACTGGTGGCACTAGGTGGCTTGCACACAGAGAACGGGCCATTTCTGCCCTTGAAAGGAACTGGGCTGCATTAGTGCCTCACCTCGAACATGTGTCACTGACAAACAAGCAGAATCATGGCCAAAAAGCACTAGGAATACTTAAAGTGCTTAAGACTTTAAAATGTGTTATATACATGAACTTTCTGAAAGTGTTTTTGGTTACTTATCTGCTCTTAGTCTGTGCTTTCAGCAAGAGGATGCCACTGTTGAAAAAGTTCACAGCAGAGTAGAAAGCACAATTCAAAAACTAAATGGTCTCTCGAATCAAGAAACTCTTCACCGCATAACACTTAAATCTGTAAATGAGAACCTAACTCAGTACAACAGTGTTGACAACTAATGAAACTAGCAGGCACAGATCAGGTTCTCCTTCAGACAATGTAAAGCCACAATTTCAGGGATCAAAAATTCTTCAGAAAATGTCACAGCACATTGAATCTCTTTCAGTCCTTCACAACCAATAAAAGCTACTAGCTGCAAGAGCTTTAAATTTTCAGTCCTGGCCAACATCCACAGAGGCACTTGAAACATATGGAGATGAAGCAATTCAAACAATTGTTGATCACTATAAAGTGGTCCTAGAGTCTCGTGGAGTTGATGTTACTTTGGTACTGCTGGAGTGGCTAGACTTAAAAAAGCACGTACTCCACTTGCTGTCTATTGAAAGTTGTAAATATCTGAAATTGTGGCAGAAAGTGATTCTTGCGGATGTGCAGGATCAACAATTTCGAAATGTGCTGGCCATTGTCAGAATCATTCTCCTGATTCCTGTTCACACTACTGCTGCAGAACGAGGCTTCTCTCTGATGTGAAGAATAAAAAATGACTGGAGGGTTGGATTACGCCCAGACACCCTACACGACCTAATGTCTACATCTCTGAATGGACCCCAGCTTAGTGACTATAACCCTGAAGGTGCCAGATCACTTTGGTGGAAAAATGGCAAAAGAAGGCCCATTACCAAAGCTTATGGCTCCAGAACACTGTCACTGCATGTTGTTTCTGCCAGCCCTAGTGGTGGTGATGAAAATGAAAGTGCTTGGTCCAGTGAAGATGACGTCTAAAATTATGTAAACTAAGGGGCGGCATGTAAATAGTTTGTTGGGCATGTACATTTTCTTTTTACATGCCCAAGTGGGCATGTACTTTTTTTCACGAATTTCATACCCTGGACACTAACCTATAAAGAACTTCTGCCCAGTGAGAGGGTCTCTTGCCTGACTAAAGAGCACTATGGGAACTTCAGACTCCCTCTCTCTCTCTCTCTCTCCACTGCATGGACCCCTGGAGACTATTACACCCATCTCAGAGAAATCATACTTTCTTCTCCATGTCTCACAGCCCAAGTTCCAGACTGGACTGTTGTCTTACCAGCCATCAACTTATCCCAGGGCTCCATGCAGTGGACATTCTCTCAAAAGTGATCACATACCACTCTCCGGTGCAGCTCTCTCTGTCCTTAAGATTACATTGCAGAGGTAGATAGTGTCACAAACTGCTCAGCAGGTCATGCCCTCTGCTCCCACAGTGCCAACCTCCAAGCGCCATATTGTAAACTGGTAACAGAACAGGGTAACCCTCCTTTCTGCGTGTGTGTCTGAATCACCTTTGGTCTCAAGTTCTGGGGGATTCAAACTGTGAACCTCATGCTAGCATATCCAAATGTACAGGCTCAGATAATCTGCTCTTGGGGGGGTGCCAGATATCTTTCGCCAAAGGGCAGCTAACCAAGTATCCAAAATGAACCCTTAAAACTCCGCAAAATACCTTAGATATATTCTTACCTTTCCCCAGTTTGGGTCACACCATTAAGCTTATGACCAGCTGTCAATCTTAACCCTTCATACATCACATGCAAAAGAAAGAACTTGGAAGACCCAGGCAGTATTTGGAATAAAAGGTTTACTTAAATGGATAAAAAATATGTAAAATGTAAACACAGAACACTACATCACAAAGCATACAATTACTTAAAAGAAAACAAGGAAGAGTACAAACTCCTACCAACATACAGTTAGACTTTTTCTATCTAATGTATACCTCTACCAGTGCCTTAGTTAGATCTGAGATCTTGTTTCTTAGGAGTCCAAAAAGGAATGCGTCTCAGTGGAAATAGAGAATACAGTTTAAACTCTGTGTCTCCACCCCTACTATGATGCTATCTAGCTCCTCCTTTTAGAATATAACAATTATACAAAACAGGATGTCCTATTAGGATGTACATTAAATAAGGTGACATCAACAAACCTCATTTCCAAAATTATAAGTCTGTCTTTTCATCAAGCCTTTCCTTTGATCTTGTGTGATTTCCTGCTCCCAAAACAAAGGTTTTTTATATCTCTGCCATATCTCACTTAGGTGCAATATAGCTTTTTAACACCAGTTGACATTAAGTGTTCTTCCTCTTAAGATGTCATAAAAGTTTATGAGCCCTATATCCTGGCAGCTGGTCAGCTCCAATTAAGTCAGATAAACAGGAGACTCTTAATTAAGGCTCTCTAGTCTTTAATTACCTCCTGGTTTCAGGTTAATATATCCTGTATTCTCCTAAAACCTGACCCATGGCACAGCTGCCTTGTGGAGACAAATCACACACCACATTTTTATATTACAAATATCAAAGAACAATCATAACCAGCTGGCCAAGCGTCACAATCCTCCCCACCTAGACTGAATTTGGGGCTCTATCCCCTGCATGGGATGAGCTTCCCAAATCAGTTCACTCTTCATAAACCCGCAACAGGCCATCTGCGTTCTGATTGGTCGCTCCAGCCCTACATAAGATTGTCATGTCATACCCTTGTAAGGCAAGACTCCATCTTAACAGTCTACCATTAGTTATTCCCATTTGTGTCAGCCAAACCAGGGGGTTGTGGTCAATTTGTACCACAAAATGCTGCCCACATAAGTATGGCTCTAAATTCTTTAGGGCCCACACTATGGCAAGACACTCTTTTCCACAGTAGAGTATGCCTGCTCCCTGGGAAGTAACTTTTTACTCAGGTACACTACCGGGTGATCTTTCCCTTGGTTGGATGTCTGACTCAGTACTGCCCCAATACCCACGTCTGAGGCGTCAGTCTGAAGTATAAAGGGTCTGCTATAGTCAGTTATGGGAGGCAGTATGGCGCAGTGGTTTAAGGCTCAGAGCTGCAAGTCTGGAGACCTGAGTGTGAATCCCACAGCCCCCACTTGCATACTGTGTGACCCTGAGCAAGTCACTTAACTTTCCTATGCTCCCAGGTCGCACCGTAAAAAAGCTTTCAGCTTAGTGTGCCACTCCTGGTTAAAAAAATAGTCAGGACTTGACAATACAGAAGCACTGTACAGTGCCTACTTCAGTCTGGAAGAGGATTTTTCACAGGCTGGTTCCCAGGTAATTTTCTTAGGCCTCTTTTTCTTTACCAGGTCAGATAGGGGAGCAGCCAGGGCACTGTAACTAGGTACACATTTCCTGTAGTACCCTGCTGTCCCTAGAAAACTCCTGACCTGCTTCTGTGTTTCTGGTCTGGGCCACGCTTTGATCACCTCTATTTTTACTTGGTTAGAATGGAGCTGTCCCCAGCCTACAACATGCCCAAGGTATGCCACTTCAGCCATAGCCACCTGATACTTCTCAGCTTTGACAGTGAGTCCGGCCCAGTGTATTCTGTCCTGCACTTCCCTAAGGTGGGATAGGTGTTCCTCCCAGCTGGCACTAAAGATGTCAATGTTATCCAAGTACGCCACGGCGAGCTCCTCAGCACCTTTTAACACCTGGTTCACCAACCTTTGGAAAGTGGCAGGGGCGTTCTTCATTCCAAAAGGCATTACTTTAAATTCAAATAAGCATATCGGAGTGATGAAGGCCAACCTCTCCCTAGCTCTGTCAGTTAACTCAACCTGCCAAAACCCTTTGGTCAGGTCAATAGTTGTAAGGTAGGTCACCCCTCCCAACTTATCTAGGAGTTTGTCCGTCCGGGGCACCAGGTGGGCGTCTGACTTTGTGCAATCAGTCCACACAGAAATGAGTAGAGCCATCTGGCTTGGACACAAGGACCACGGGTGAGGCCCAGGGACTGTGGAATCTCTGGATTACCCCTAAATCCAGCATTTTCTCCACCTCCCTCCCAATGTCCTTTTGGACAGACTCTGACACCAGATATGCTGTCCAACATATGGGCGTCTATGTACCAGTCTCTACATCATGCGTCGCTAAGGGGGTTAGTCCAGGCTTGTCGCTAAACAGTGGGGCAAAGTCTGCTAGAACCTCCTTTATATCCTGGATCTTGTTCGGGGCCTGCTGGGGAGACAATTTAACTGCCTCCACAGAGGACTCCCACATGCTTTCTTCCAGCAAGTCCAGAAGGGGGTCTCCTTCATCCCCTCTCCCCAGGACTACATACTGCAAACACCACGTCAGCTCTATTAGTATATCGCTTCATCATGTTAACATGGTACATCCTTTTTGTCTGTCTTCTGGCAGGTAACTTTATGATATAGTTCACATCATTTACCTTCCTAACTACTTTGTACGGTCCTGCCCACTCAGCCTGTAGCTTGTCCTTCTGGATCGGAATAAGGACCATGACTTCCTGACCTGACTCACCATGTACGAGTAAGCTCTGACTCTGCGGTCTTACCACACTTTTTGTTTCTGTTGGGCAGCTGCCAAGTTGCTCTGGGGTGTATCAGTGGAAATACAAAACATAGTTTAAACTCTGTGTCTTCACCCCTACTATGATGCCATCTAGCTCCTCCTCCTTTTAGAATATAAAAATTATACAAAACAGGATGTCCTACCAGGAGGTATATTAAATAAGGTGACATCCACAAAACTCATTTCCCAAATTATAAGTATGTCTTTTCATGAAGCCTTTCCTTTGATCTTGTGTGGTTTCCTGCTCCCAAGACATCAAAGCTTTTTTTTTTACAACTCTGCCAAATCTCACTTAGGTGCAATATAGCTTTTTAACACCAGTTGATATTAAGTGTTCTTCCTTTTAAGACGTCATAAAAGTTTATGATCCCTATATCCTGGCAGCTGGTAAGCTCCAATTAAGTCAGATAGACAGGAGACCCTTAATTAAGGCTCTCTAGTCTTTAATTACCTCCTGGTTTCAGGTTAATATATCCTGTATTCTCCGAAAATCTGACCCATGGCACAGCTGCCTTATGGAGACAAATTACACACTACATTTTTATATTACAAATATCAAAGAACAATCATAACCAGCTTGCCAAGCATCACAGATAGGACATGGAAATTAAGTAACCATATTCTGAAAGATCCTAAAAGTTTGGGTCCTTTTAACTGTTTACAGACAGATTTTTAAGTAGAATCTGGGGTCAGTTCTCTAGGCCTCTACCATATGGAAAGCCTTTAAATTCTCCACTTGGGAGGAAATTATTCACATATTGGCTAGGGAGAAGCTACTCAGTGAGGAAAATGATGCATCTTCTATCACAACCCTTACAAAAATGGAATATATTGCAATATATTGAAAAATATGCGTTAATGTAGGTCAGTACACTGAGAAACACACTGTCCCAATGTAATACACTATATAATATATTATGAGAAATATTTAAATATAGCAACATAATATATTTATAACTCATAGTATGCAAACATATATGTCACTATACTGACACCAGGTGAACTATTACTCCACATGCCAGCCCTAACTACCCAACCCCACCCCGTACCCTCTCTTTGCTAGACCACTTTCTGGTCAAACCACAACTGTAAATATGTATATACATGCACTTGTAATTATACTGCATAAGCGACTGTTTAGAAATGATATGTCATGACGTTTTCCCACTGGCTGTTCCACCAAACAATTGTTACCTCACTACCTAATACTGTGAAATGTCCTTGCACTGTATTAGTCCGGCAGTAACTTGATATTTGCTTCTACGTCTGTGCCTTCCACTTTGTACACTTTGTACTCAGGTCGCACCTGGAAACAATTCTCGGCTCAGTGTGCCTTTCCCGGTCACCAATTTTAAATAAATAAATAAATAAATAAATAAATAAATTGACTCAATAAAATATAATACACAGTATATTTCAGCATATACTGAAACTAACAAAATTGTAAATGATCTAATGTATGTCAAATGTATTGAAAGAATATATCTTATAACAAAAATGAAATATATTTCAATATACTGGAAATTATGTTAAGTATGTCAATACATTAAACTGATGAACTACATTAAACAATATATTTCAGAAATATATAATCAAAATGTATTTCTGCCTCATTCATTGCTTGAAAGCAAGTCAAGCTATTTAGTAATACACTGTCTGAAATATATATTTCAAAATATATACTGTATTCTTTGTGTGTGTATATATACACACACATACACACACACACACACACACACACACACACACACACGTTACATATATTTTTATTTATTTTACATATATTTTTTATACATTGCATATATATATATATATATATATATATATTTATTTTTTTCCCATATGTTACATATATTTTTGTAAATGCTTATTTTGGTCCCATGTGTACATTTGCATAACTAATTAGTATATTTCAAAAACATAGTTCATCAGTCAAAATCATGATGATTTGTAGTTTTACAATAATTTTGAATTTACAGAATTAGCTTACGACTATAAGGAAAGGTAAAAGTTATAAAGCAAGTACATGTAGGATCTCAGCCTGACCTAGACCAGAGAAACAAAATGGGGTAATATAAATACTGATCTGAGCCCTTGATAAGCATGAGCTTGTGAGGTACATCCCATGTGTGAGTATAAATATACAAAATGTATGTTTGAATTAAAGCTGCCCATAAAACAATAAGTCAAATGTAAATACCTGCATGGTTACTAACAAGATGACATAATAATAATCATGTATTTATTCTGCGCCTTTCAATTGTCAAGGCGCATTACAAAACTTAAAACAAAGGATAAAAATTAAATTTATAAAACACAGCAAGATCCGAGAACAGCAATACTAATTACAGTAAGCTCTGCTCCACAAATGGGTCTTCAATGTCTGTTTAAACTCCCCCATGGACGCGCACTCCCAAAGCCGGCGTGGTAAAGAATTCCAAATGGCAGGGGCCACATACATGAATGCACAGGCCCCTGAAGATTTCAAAACTACCCTTGGGATCTCTAGTAACCCCTCATCGGCCGAACGGAGCATTCACTCATGGCAGTAAGAAGACAGAAGCTCTTTCAGGTAGTGAGTGCCAAGTCCATGCAGGTCTTTACAAGTCAGTAATCAGACTTTAAAAGGTGCTCCGCCACTGAACTGGCAGCCAGTACAGTTCATGCAACACCGGTGTAATATGGGAAGTCCAAGGAGTCCCCGTTAACAACTGGGCCGCAGCATTCTGCACCAGCTGAAGGTGGCTGATGTCAACCCCCGGAAGACCAAAGTACAGGGAGTTGCAGTAATCAAGGCGTGAGGTCACAAAGGCGTGGATCAATGTAGTAAGGTCACCAGACGGAACAGGGTGCTTGATCCTAGCGATGTTCCTTAGATGGTAAAAGGATGGCTTAATGACCGACACCAGGGATCAAAGTGTCAGCCCTTCATCAATCATCACCCCCTAGGTCCTGCACCAGATCGGAGGTAAGGCACTCAGAGCTCCCCAAGAAAAGTCACATGGAATGACCAGCCCCCGACCCCCCCCCCATCTGGCAACCAGGATCCACAACCATCATCTCAGTCTTTCCCAAGTTCTACTTCAGCCAGCTAGAATTCATCCAATCCTGAATTTCACTGAGGGAGTTATTAAATACTGAAAGTGCTCTATCCTGGTCAGGTGCAAAAGACAGGTAGAGCCGGGTATCATCAGCATAGCAGTGAAACCTCAGCCCATACCATCTTACAATGTCTCTGAGGGGCAGCATATACACCACGAATAACATGGGGGACAGCACAGAGCCCTTAGGAACCCCACATGACAGAGAGAGAGAGAGAGGATCAGAGGAATAAATCCCTGACACCACCCTCTGAATTCTGCCAGTGAGGAAAGACTTAAACCATCTGAGGACTGAACCAGTCAGGCCACAGATGAACCTCAGGCGCTTGAGCAGCACCCCATGATCCACGGTGTCAAAAGCTAAAGAGATCAAGTACTAAGATGGAGCAGCTTTTCCGATCTCTCACCATCAGATCATTGAGCACCCGAACCAGTGCAGTCCCGGTACTATGCCTCTTTTGAAAACCAGATTGGAAAAGTTCGTAGATGTTATGGATGGTCAAATGGTTCCCCAGTTGTACAGCCACTACCTTCTCAATTACCTTCCCCAAAAAGGGGAGGTTAGAGATAGGTCTGTAGTTTGCCACGCAGTCTGGGTCCAGAGAAGCTTTCTTCAAGAGCGGTGTTACCACCGCCTCCTTCAGGGGGCTAGGAAACTCACCCGACTCAAGGGAGCACCCAACTATCTGTGCCAAGACCGGGCGTATGATGTCATAACAACCCAAGATCAGAGATGTTGGGCCCTGGTCTAAACTACAGCACGTAGGGCGTGCACACCCTGGACAATCCAGATAACATCCACAATCTCCGGCCGGTCGAAGGTACTCCAAGAGAAGTGAGGGACAGTGGTCAAGTACCGATCACCAGCATCTCCCATAGAGTGTGTCGAACAGCTCTCGGCCCTGATGTCTGTCACCTTATCAGCAAAAAACCAAGCCAGACAAGCTGGGTTGCACAGCCTGTCCACAGTTCGAAAGAGCTGTTTCGGTCAGTTATGAGAAGCAACAATCGCCCCGGACAGGAACTCTGCCTTCTTACGGGAGATTGCTGACTTGTAGAGTTGATAATGCTGTAGCAGTCTAAGGTGGTCGGCCTCCAGGGCCGATTTCCACCAACAACGCTCCAACCTGTGTCCTAGTCGCCGCAACTCCCTCAAGCTCCCGTCAAACCACGGGGACAGAGGGCGGAGGGAGAGAGGATGAACACAGACAGGAGCGATCGAATCCAGTGCTAAAGTAATGGCCTTATTATAGGTCAGAACCAAAGACTCTAGATTCCCACTTGCCACAAGCAAATCTAATAGGTCAAGCACCGCCGCTAGGCCTTCAGGGCTCAAATCCCGTAAACGGTGGTACCTGACCACCCCCACAGGGGCAGGCCCACGTGAGGGGGCACAGAAATTGAATCTCACGGTGTAGTGATTGGACCATCCAACAGGTTCCACCCCCACATAAGAGGTTTCAATCCCCAAGAGGAAAACCAAGTCAAGGGAGTGACCGTGTTTATGAGTAGCAGAGGTAACAATCTGTGAAAGGCCCAGTGATGTCATCAACTGGAGGAAGTGTTGTCCAAATTGCAAATGTCTGTCAGTCATCGATCCAGGCACTGAAGTCGCCCAGGACCATCAGCCTCGGTGACTTAAATGCCATATCGATCACGAAGTTCACTACTTCCTGAAGGAATAGCTTCTGATCCCCGGTGGATGGTAGATGAGGACTATCCTACAACCTACACCTGCTACAATAATACACTCCAAGGACCTGGCATCCTCAACTGGTACACTCGTGAGACCCAATTCAGTCTTAAAACAGACCGCCACCCCCCTCCCGGCGGTCCAGTCTCGGGCAATGTATCTCCGAATACCCATTTGGAATCGCGGCCTCAAATATGGGGCCAGCATTTTCATCCAGCCAGGTTTCGGTGATGCACGCCAGATCTGTTGTCTCCACAAGATCTGCAATTATTGCAGTCTTGTTCTTAACAGATCTGGTGTTGCATAACACCGCTCGAGTTGGACGGATCTCCTGGGCTGCCTGACCACCTGCCCACCTATAATGGTGGTGCCCTTGGGTATGGAGACTAGACATGAAGGACCACGTTCCAGAATCCATTTCTCCCCAGGGCATCTTCTGGGCTCAACTTCCTGGATGTGAGTGCCCAGCTCATCCATCCCCCGCTGTCCGCGGCCCCCACCCCTATGAACAATACCCAGCACTCTACAGCGCTGGTAGGTGAGAAATAATAGAGGCGGGGGGAAAAAGGGCAGAGGGCGAGGAGGGCAGAGGATGAATAGTGCACAACCAGGAGGGTAGATCTACAACACATATCACAGTCTAAAAAAAAAAAAAAAAAAACCTGGAGCAAAGAGAAAATACCCCACAAACAAAAACCTAAAATATAAACAAAATACACACTTCCACAACTCTCCCTCTAAAGACAGAAACATAAAACAACCAGAACACATCAAATTATATCTCCTTTTTTAACTCTGAAACCTCCCCCTTCCCTCTCACCAAATAGGGAGGAACAGAGAACAAAAACAATTCAATTCAAACTCTCCCCACCTAAATAAATTATACAAGAATAAATTAAAACCAAAACAAGCTCCACAGTCTCTAGGTAAATAAGTCCAAAAACGATGTTGAATCACCATAAGGAGTCAGTTTTAGGAAATCCAAGTCTCAGGATACAGTCAAACCAATATGCACAGTTGCAGAGTTAATGTAATATGAAATGAATAATGTAGTTTCAACCTGCAGCATTAAATAAAGTGTACAATGCAATTTTGAGTCCCCAGGCTCTCTCACCACCAGAGTTCAAAAATAACCAAGCACTCTCACTGCGCGGAACAGACAGTATAAAAGTTTTAAACCCCCCAGGCCCTCCCACTACCATAGAAATTTGTTTTAATCGACTCGTTATCCAAAAAGTACTCTCCAAATGGCAGGAAACCTCCAAGAATGGATGAAGAGCTCTTTTAAAAATGCAGAGCTCAGTAATAATCCAAGTGCAAAGGACATGCCAGACACCTTCAAACCCTTCTGTGAGGGCTTGTCTCAGGAAATATCGTCCTTGGCACCCAACCCTATGCCTGCCCACCGGCTGGCCAAAGAAGGGGCCTGGGAACAACCTCAGGTCTGTCGACCGGCACCCCAGTCGAATCGGGCCCAGACCACCCAAGTAGAATCCAACTCCCATGGCCAGCCATCCACAATTTCAGGATAGCTAGCCAGGTCTGGCAAACTCTACATGTCACAGTCACACACCGTAATAAAAAATGGATCAAACCAGCAAATCTTGAAGACTGAACTTCTTCAGCAGACATCCAGTTGCACAGATAAAAGGTACATTAAATCATAAATAATTCCCTTAGTTTTTGCCTGGTTAGGTTAATAGTTATATTATTTTTTAATTATTTACTTTATTTATGACTTTGGTTACCGGGTAAGTGCACTTATCCAATGGACCGTTTTCAGGCACGACTCGGGCCATAGAAATGGCACTGGAAGCATATAATATAAAAATGAATAAACAGGAAATCAGAAGTACAGCACATGGTATCAATACATATTATAAATGCGAAATACAGGCAAGCAAATGGTAGACACATCCTTCATTAAAAAAAAAAAAAAAAAAAGCAAGTGAAGTCAAGTCCCCCCACCCCAATAAAGAGACATGGACCCAACATTATAACACAGCTAATAAATAAGAGCAGCAGGTGAGCTTATTAGGAAATGTCCTCCCAGAGTAGCTGGCTGGTAAGAGGATAGAAATGGCAGAGACGCGGAGGCATCCAGGCTTGCATAACTGGCTTCTGCCAAGAGCCAGGCTTTGAAATTGAGTTTGAAAAAGAGATGAGTGTCAGATGCCCAAAGGGGCATGGGAATACTAATCCACAGAGAGGGGGCCGCTACGGATAGGACTTTCCCTCCCATGTTAGTTAGGATTCGGGTGACTTCAAGGGGAGTGACAGAAGATGCATGAAGATTCCTGGTTAAGGTCCCGCCTTGAGGAGGGAGGAGCAGGGAGACACATTCCCACCCCTGAGGGAGTTGTCCACAATGCAGCCGAGGGCAAACTCGAAGTGGCCTTGGAGTGAAAGCCAGCCAAGTGACCGATAAAGGTTGCAGTGATGGGTAACAAATGTAGCAAGGACAGCAAACACTGTTGTAGACAGACGTTAGTCTAGAGCAAAGGGCAGAGGACACATGAGAGTAGATGGGGGAACAATAAATCAATGATGGGCAGCAGATTACCTTGGACAATACAGTACAAGTCACATTAAACTGTTCCTCCGGCTCACTGCTCTAGCATTTTTTTGTGAGCACACAATGCAGTGGTAATTCTAACTGCTCACATTCAATTATTTTTCAACCACTGACAAATTCACTTAAGTCCCCCCTCCCCCAGTGCTGATTCAGGGTACTTTCAAATGCAATCTAAATGCAGTAGTAACTCATTTACAGTTCTGTGAAAATTACAGAACTGATCCTGTGGGACATATGTGCCATTTCCAATGTGTATTGTTAGGGTTCCAAGTTCATGAACAGTCCCCAATCTGCCTAATACCATTAAGATTTGGCTGTTTTTTTTTTTTAAAGTGTATCCCTAGACAGCTTGATTTCACTGCCTGTGAGCTTGTCCGCTGATCGTAGTCCTAGACTCGCACATGCGAGTTACAGATTTTGTATGCCTCCATATATTTTTATTGTTTTAGAAGATGGGTAGAATTCTAAGTTGAAATATGCTGCTTAAGTCTACAAAACGAGCACTGTAACCCATAGAAAGCAAGATAAAAAACTGCTGACTCTTTGGCTTCAGGCATGCACTATGTGCTGTATACACAATGCACGTGCCTGGAGCCAAGAATTCACTGGATACTTATCTTTCTTTCTACAGGTTAGAGTACTCATTTTTAGATATGTGGGGCATTTGTGTCATTTATTTTCAATTGTTCCCTTTTTATTCAAACAACATGAAGTCTTGCTGTATTCTGACTATTGCAGTTAGGTCCTGCCTTTCAACTGCACCAGGGAACAAAGAGTTAACTTTCCATGGTCAGCATGGAACATTCAGCACGAGCTTGGTTGAAGCCCCTGTCTGCTGTTGTTTAAACTCCAACCGTCAGATTCTTTACTCCGCCTCACCGAACAGTCGCTCCGGAGATTTCTCCTTTGCTCGGTTCAAAAAAGTCGGTTAAAGTGTTGTTTGTTTGTTCGATTTCTACCAAATTTTCTGCTACTGAACCTGTCGGTTTAAGTCTCTGTCTGTGGTACCGTGAGTACTAGATAGGTTTTGCATTTAGTTTGTGCGTGGAACTAGTAAATATTGGATCGGTTCAGTTTGAACCAATCAGATTGGTATTAAAAAAGTTTTGAATTTATTAGAGTGTGGTAATCAGTCCATATCGGTTCTAAAAAAAAAAAAAAAAGTTTAATTACGTTTTTTCCCCCCCAAGACCCGTAACAAGGTCAGGAACTGATAGGGGTGTCTTGCCTGGCGAATTTCCGAAAAAAGGGTACGTTTTGGATAGGATTGGCCAAGAAAACAACCGGGCCCACTGGGTTTCAACATTGTAGTGCGTGTGGGGAAGCCTTTGCTAAGGCTGATCCCCACACCACCTGTGTTTGTCTGGGGTTTGACCACCTCTATTCAGACTGCCAAATTTATAAAAGTTTTCCCAAAGCTACCCTGGATAAGAGAGTAGGTAGACTGAGGGAAAGGGAGGCCGAGAAGTCCGCTGACCCGGATGGCCAGCCCGGTTCGGTTCCAACGAACCAGAAGTGCCCTCTGACCAGGGCAAAATTTCTTCGGGCAAAAGGAGAGCCGATTCTGAGGAGTCGGTTCAGGTTAAAAGAAAGAGAAGAGAAAAATCACCCGGTTCGGATCCACAAATTCTTTCTCCGACCGCTGATGAAATAGCCAAAGCGATAAGGATAGTTCAAATCGCTAACTTCGGTTCCGGCCGAACCAGCACCATCTGGCAGGGGCTCAGTTCGGCCGGTTCCCCCAGTTCTGGATTATACTTTAGAAGAATTTTATGAACCGGAGGAGGAGGAGGGAAAGTATGAGGATAATGATGATGATGGTGATTATGAAAGTCTGGATGTGCCTATTGACCGGGACATCTCCCCAGAAAGACCTTCAGGCATTTCTCCTCCTAGGCTTTCTGAGTCTCCGTCCCACTTTATGTTTTACAAGAAAGTGGCTGAAACCCTCCAGCTTCCGATGGAGGAAGCAGTAGAGGATCAGGAGGAGCCTGATTTTGTTGAGATGATGGACATCCCAGAGTCCAGGAGATTGTCTATTCCCCTCCATAAATCTTTTGGGAAACAGACATTTAAAATTCTAAAGACTCCTAATTCCATACCCACTGTGGACAGAAGAATGGACAAGAGGTATACCCTTTCAGGCTCGGAAACGGAGTTCCTTTTCCAGCAATGCAGCCATGTTGGGGTAGTGAAGGCTGCTGCCTGTGATAAGGCAAATATTCCCTTGGCATCACACCCCCCAGATAAGGACTCCAGGAGGATTGATTCCATGGCAAAGAAGCAGTACATGGCAGCATCTTTGGGACTTATGCAGGCTAACTATATGGCCTACACAGCTAGATACCAGAAGTCCAGGTGGGACACTGTGCTGGCTCTGGCTAAACAGACCCCTGACCAGCTTGCCAAGGAGCTGGAGCAGGTGGCTGTGGATGGGATTGAGGCATCCAAGGTGCAATTTCATGCTGCTGTGGACTCCAATGATGTTTCATCTAGAGTCATGGCTACACCTGCGGCCCGTCGGAGGATACCCAGGCTAAGGCCATGGATTTCCCTGTCATTGGTAATTCTCTGTTTGGGGAGCAGACAGAGAACTACTTGAAAAAGATGGATGAGTACAGGACCACCTACAGGAGTGCTCAAGCCAAAGAAAGGCAAGCCACTCCTCAGAGACAGCATTCCAGGGGCAGGGGCAAGCCCTTACAAAGGCCTTTTTACCAAGCCCAGGCTTCCTCTTCTGCTTATGCTCAGAGGGGGTTCTTCAGAGGGAGAGGCAGACGGGGGAATGAGCAGGCCTGCTTCCACCCTCAGCCTAAAGCCCCTGCCAAGCAGACACCCTGATGGGTCTGCCCGGGCCGATTCTCCAATATCTGTAGGGGGCAGGCTGGCTTACTTTGTCCAGGACTGGAAGTCTCTGACATCAGACAAGTGGGTCCTGGAAGTAGTAAGTCAGGGACTGGTTCTCAGCTTCAAAAAATTTCCCAAGATGGGAACCAGATCCTTTCCACCTGCAAATCCATCAGAGACCCTTGCCCTATAGGCAGAGGTTTCTTCCCTCCTGGCTCTCAGAGCCATAGAAAGGGTTCCTACCCTACACCAGGGCAAAGGATTGTACTCTAGGTAGTTCCTAACCCCCCACAAAAAACAGGAGAATGGTGGCCCATCCTGGATCTAAGATATCTGAACAAGCACCTTTTAAAACCAAAATTCAAAATAATGACTCTGGGAATAATTCTGCCCTCTCTACAGCCAGGGGACTGGCTAGCCTCCCTGGACCTAAAAGATGCCTATTTTCACATTCCCATCAGGTGCTCCCAGAGAAAGTACCTCAGGTTCGAGTTGCCCTCAGGCCACTATCAATTCAGAGCAATGCCCTTTGGCCTAACATCAGCCCCAAGGGTGTTCACAAAGTGCCTGGCAGTAGTGGTTGCTTTCCTAAGGAGAAAAAAGATCTCCATCCTTCCATACTTGGATGACTGGCTCATAGTGGGTCAGTCTCCAGACCAAGTCAAGTCACATCTGCTAATAACTCAGCAAGTGCTCACTTTCCTTAGGATTCCTCCTCAACCTTCCAAAGTCAGTTCTCGAGCCAGTACAGCTCCTCACCTTTATAGGGGCAGAGCTGGATACAATAAGGGCAAGAGCCTTCCTTCCCCTGGACAGGGCAAGAACCCTTATAGAACTGGCCTCTTCACTCACCCTTCAGGTGTCTCGACCAGCAAGGCATTTCCTGCAGCTCCTGGGCCACATGGCAGCCTCTACAGCAGTGGTCCAGGGGGGAAGATTCCAGATGAGGGACATTCAGTTCCACTTAAGAGCCTTCTGGTCCCAAAGAAAGGATTCCCTTACCAAACTAGTCCCAGTGACTCAAACCCTGATCCAGGCTTTGCAATGGTGGCAGGATCAGGACAATGAGACAGGGAGTTCCTTTTGTCACTCAGTCTCATTCAGTGATACTCACCACAGATGCCTCTCTGCTGGGCTGGGGAGCCCACTTGGGGGATCTTGCCACCCAAGGGCTGTGGTCACCTCAAGAATCTCTGCTTCACATCAATCTCTTGGAACTCAGAGCAGTGTTTCTGGCACTGCAGGCCTTTTCCAAATCTGTACAGAACAAGGTGGTCCAGATCAGAACAGACAATACCACCACAATGTGGTACATCAACAAGCAAGGAGGCACTCGGTCTACGGCCTTGTGCACAGAAGCAATGAAGTTGTGGTCTCTGGCCTATTCCCTGCAAACCTCTCTGACAGCAGTTCACCTCCCAGGGAAGGACAATGTCCTAGAAGATGCTCTCAGCAGGATATCCCAGGGCCATCACGAATGGACCCTAGATGCCCTAGTTTTGGAAGTGATTTTCTCGAGATGGGGCACTCCAAAGATAGATCTTTTTGCAGCCCCAGACAGTCACCAACTTCCTCTCTTTTGTTGCAGACCCCCAGTCTTGGACTCAGTCTCCCTGGATGCTCTGATTCTGAATTGGGAAGGGAAATTCCTGTATGCTTGTCCCCCCTTCCCTCTCCTGTTCAAAGTGTTAGTCAAGATCAGGTCTCAACCATGCAAAGTGATTCTGATTGCTCCAGACTGGGCCAGACAGCCCTGGTACCCATTGTTGCTGTCCTTAGCAGTCCACCTTCCCTTGTCTCTTCTCAGGAATTGCAACCTGTTGACATCCTCTCAGGTGAGGATTTGGTATCCGGACCTCAAATTTCTCAATCTCAAGGCATGGCTCTTGAAGAGTTAGAGTTTGCTGATCTACACCTTTCTCAAGGGGTTCTGGATATCCTTAAGGCTTCTCAAAATCCTTCCACCAGAAAGAATTACAACTCCAAATGGAAAAGGTTCCCTATTTGGTGCTCTAATAAGCATATTTCTCCAGAATCTGCAGGGTTGCCTACAGTCCTAGACTATATGGTTCATCTTAATGGCTTGGGACTTAGGCCAGCTACACTTAAAGTGCATCTGGCAGCTGTTTCTGCCTTCTTGTCAGTAGGCAAGTCCTCTCCTCTGTCAGCCCATCCTGTGTTTTGTAGTTCTTCAGGGATTGCTGCACACCAATCCCCCTTTAGGACCCTGCTCCTGCTTGGGACCTTAATGTTTGCATTGCTCAGCTTATGCAACCACCCTTTGAGCCTTTGTCCTCTGCAGAGCTTAAGTACTTGACTTGGAAAACTGTGTTTTTGGTAGCCATTACCTCTGCCAGGCATATCAGTGAATTGCAAGCCCTGTCAGTGGATCCTGATTTCATCTCTTTCCATAGAGATAAAGCGGTCCTAACAACTAACAGGAAGTTTTTGCCTAAGGTGGTTTCAGATTTCCCCCTTAATCAGTCTATGTCTCTCCCTGTTTTCTTCACTGACCATTCCTCCTCTGGAGAGAGGAGGCTGCACAGCTTGGATGTTAAAAGGGCCCTCAGCTACTACATAGAGCGCACCAAGGGTCACAGGTTTGAGTCCCTCCAGTTGTTCCTCACATATGGAGAGGTCGGTAAGGGCAAACCTGCCACTAAAAGATCTATTGCCAGGTGGATTGTCTCTTGCATACAATTCTGCTATGAAAAACTGGGTAGAACCCCACCCTCAGGCCTAAGGGCTCACTCTACTAGAGGTACAGCTGCTTCCCTGGTTGCTGCCAGGGATATTCCTATCTTAGAAATCTGTCAAGCAGCCACCTGGAAAACAATCCATACATTCACCAAGCATTACCTTCTGGATATCCAGGCTAGGAGTGATGCTCGGTTTGGCACAGCAGTACTTCAGAGCCTATTCCCAAAGTAGGTTCTGTCCCTCCTCCTTGGAGGTACTGCTTGGTAGTCTGCAATGGTCAGAATACAGCAAGACTTCATATTGTTTGAAGAAAAAATTACTCACCTTAGTAATGTTGTTTCTTCTAATGGAGTCTTGCTGTATTCTGGCCTCCCCTCCCAGAACCTGGTTTTTAGGATGTGGGTGGGCAGGAGCAGTGTTGGCACCCTAGAGGTGCCCCTTTTTCACCCTCCTTTACTTTGGGGGTGTGTTGTGTTTTGTTTTTTGGGTTTCCTGACTAGAGTCTTTGCTTTGAAACCAAAAACCCTTTTTAATAAATTAGTTGCCAGTTGGCTAGTGTGAGTTTTACAGTTTCCACACAGAACTTCTAGTGAGCATTGCTCGTAAAGATCTGACGGTTGGAGTTTAAACAACAGCAGACAGGGGCTTCAACCGAGCTCGCGCTGAACGTTCCATGCTGGCTATGGAAAGTTAACTATTTGTTCTCCACGGCAGTTGAAAGGCAGGACCTAACTGCAATAGTCAGAATACAGCAAGACTCCATTAGAAGAAACAACATTGCTAAGGTGAGTAATTTTTTCTTCCTGCTGGCTCTGTTTGCCCTGTATGCTAATCTTGCCACTTCACAACATAATGCGCAGATGAGGAAAAGCTCACACTGTCACCAGCATGAGTGTCATACCTGATCAGTATCAGCCATGGATCAGATGACTCCCCAATGTGAAACCTCAACCACAGCGGTAAAAATAAACGCAGTGGCCAGCTGCAAACAAAGTCTGTCTTTGTCCAACCATACGTCATCTCAGGTAAGTACAGTAAAAGTGAAAAAACACCTGTGATTCAGAAACTGGCTTTCTGAATTGCAGGTCGCTCTCACTTTCACTGCACTTAACGTTTGTCTAGTTTCAGAGTCAATAAACTATCGGGGCATACAAATTCATAACTTGTGAATGTAGGAGTCTACTTTACCATTGCATTTTATATGGCAAGTGTTCTCTAGTAAAGCAAAAAGACAGCTCCAGCTCAGTGGTTTAGTGTTTTCATTAACTTGCTTAATGTGTGCACTACAGTACTGTACAATGAATTGATAAACGTTTCTACAGAGCTGCAACATATCTGAAGCTGAATAGCAGCTTGACTGAAACCATTAGGAAACTTTTATTAATTCACTGCAGTAAGCAGTGCACACACTAAGCAACTCAATGAGAAATGCTACACCACTAAGTCGGAGGAACAGTTAAATGCGACTTGTACTGTAGCTAGGTGAGCCTCAGGGGTAAGGTACTGTTTATGATGATAGGCTGCCCCTAATTTTTAATTCACCTTCCGAACGACAAGGTTTGTGTGTTCAGTGAAGGACAGGGTGGGGTCAAGTGTTACCCCTAGGTATTTGAAAGTATCAACCTTCTCAAGAACAGCTCCATCAGGAGAGTGTACCAAGAAGGAGGAGTTAGATTTCTGAATATTGGCAAGGTATGGTCTGGACCCAAACAGCATTCCATTGACCGAGAGCAAATTTTATGTGAACCAGCTGTGGGCAGAGCCATAGTTCTGTGTAAGGACAGAGGATATGTGAGAGAGGGCCTTGTCACTATGGTAGAGAACAAGATCGTCAGCATACAGGAGGGCATCACAGTTAATGCTGTCGGAGGGAAGGGAATTGATAAAAATGGAATAAAGTAGAGGGCCCAGAATGGAGCCCTGGGGGAAACCAGTAAGGACAGGTAGGGCAGGGGAGATGGTGGATCCTATTCAGACAGATTGGGAATGGCCCAAAAGGTAGCTCTGAAATCAGTTAGATGTCTTAGAAGAGCAGCCAAGCAGGAGAAGTTTGTTGTGAAGGAGGGAGTGGTTGACCTGGTAAAAGGCCTTGGTCAGGTCCACAAATACAGCTCTGGTGACTCTTCCCCGGTCCATGTTTCCATGCAGTCCAAGGAGCCAAATATTTTAAATGGGGCACACCTCTAAATTCCCCTGAAATGCCATACTGCCCACAATGGCTGGAAATGGAGGTGTTCTTTTGCACTTAGCATGGCATTACCATTGCCTCTCTGTTTTATACCACAGCAGCTGCACCCAAAGCTCTGAGGGCCACCCCTATTGCCACCTCATCTCCCTTTATATGCATGCCTAACTTGCCAGACCGGTTAAAGAGCCAACTAATCGCAGTTACATTTTAACCTCTCTGGCATAACAATATATGAATTGGAGGAAAAATGATTTTTAAAAAGGAATGGAAAGACAAAAGCATATCTACTCTGGAGCATATTATCATGACAGGCAAGTGGGTCACATTTGCCCACACCCAAGCAAACTTTCAGCTCCAGACCAGAGATATATTTTTCTTTCCAGAAATAAGGCAAGCTGCCATATGATAGCCCATGATGTGGGCGACCACAACTGAGCAACCAGTTAAAGGGAGACTCAACTGTGGCGCCCATCACAGGGACTACCGGTTAGGGGCAGTGATTGGATTGGGGGGACAGGGGGTGGGCGAGCCATGGCGAGGGAGTGGGAGGATTTGAGGGGTGGTGCTAAGTAGACTGCCAAGCTGACCCCATGGTGTAGCAGGTCAGCTCACGGCCTTGGTAGCTAGGGTGCTGGGTTTGGGTCCAGCGCCAGGTTCGTTTTTGCTGTGCCTGACCTGAAATTTTTTTTTTTTTTTTTTTTTTTTTGCATTTTGACCCCTCCCCACCGGTAGAGAATCCTGTAGTAGTGGGTTGCGGGGCAAAATCCCCCCACGGGGAGTGGTGCGGGGGATAAACATAAAAAAAAAACACAAGTCCCCAGCGCCGTTTTGTTGTGCACCGGGGAGTCAGAGCACCAAAATAGATTTTCGGCACTCTGACTTCACCGTAACGGCAATTGCTATTATGACATAGAACCCTGCCATACAAGCCATGGGGGCATCACCATACATGCAGCAGCCCAGATCCTACCTCAGCTGGTACAGCAGGTGTACAACCCCCTCTCCATATCTTTACTCTTTGATGCCTTAAGAAATCTGCTGCCACATAGATTCAGTAAGCTAGAGAAATACAGGGATGAAGGCCCTTGCTTGGAAAGTCTGAGATAAGGCATGGAACACAATTTGGTCTACTGCACATACATATGCCAAAATTGACTACTACAAGCTGATACAAACTAATATATTACAAAATATGTACCATACACTGAGAAGTTGCAAGCCTGGCACATCTTGGACTCCCCACTGTGCACAAAATGTGGCAACACGTTGGGAACATTAAAACATGTACCATGGGACTGTCCAAAGGACCAACCTCTGTGGCAGCAGGTATCAGTCAATCAAAATCTTTATTTTGCCAGGCAGAACATCATTGAGACAAGCTCATTTACAAGATGGACCTGGGGCAAAACAATTGCCAACAGGGTTAAGACACAACAGGTTGAGTGAACATACATAACAATTGCATAGTAGTAATAATAACATAACCACATATAACCATCACATGTAACAAGATACTTCCACCAGAACATAGCAATAGGTTCAACAAGAGATAGTACCATTTAAATACAATTGCATAGATACAGATATATGGACGTAAGGTAATGAGCTAAAATTTATACTGTAAACATCATTGGAGGAGTCACAGTAAGCAGGAGTGGCAGTTCCTCTAGCGTCAAAGTGCGAAGAAGATTGAGATGTAAGAGTCCCTTGATAAGTACTATAGGCATGGCCTGGCAAGTGGGGTGGGAAGGGGGGGGTATAGGGAGTGGGAAGGTCAGATGAGATAGGAGAGGGTGGGACATGATGGCCTAGGGAGGAAAGACTGTTCTAAGGGAGAAACAAGACAGATGCCACAGGCAATGGTTGGGGTTTAAGTCCAATATCTGAGGCAAAGACAGATCATGATGTTGGGACCTTGATGTGGACAATGACAGAAGGGAGGACTCAAATGATGCCTCAAGCAATGGTTGAGGTTCAAGTCCAGAATTTAAAGCAGTAACAAATTGTGATGTTAAGACCTTGATTTGAAGCAATGACAAACCTCGGAGAAGGTCCTCAGGAACAAGGATTTGAAGAGGGAGAACGTAAGAGGGGAAGCAAGCCTTAAGGTTTTCTGGATCTTATTACAGAGCGTAGGAAGAGTGAAGCTTATTGAGGTTCTACCAAAGTGCATTTTAATTTTAGGGATAGCCAAAGATAAGATGGTAAGACTTCTGAGAGAATAGGCACTAGGGATGTAGGGAGTTTATGAGCGATTGCCTTATATGTTCATAGAACAGCATTCTTTTGCCTCCTGAAGCTAAGGAAGAATAGAGGATGCAGTCATGCGTGTCATAAGGGGCATCCAAAATGAACCTAAGGGCTCTGTGATATAGGGTATCAAGACTGGAGAGAGCTGTGCTAATACTATGGCTATATAGGAAGTCCACATAGTCTAGGAGAGGCAAGAAGGTAGCTTGGACTAGGAGTTTTCTAGCTTCCTGGGTTAGTGAGTGCTTGATCCTGAAGAAAATACAGAGCCTTTGACGCAGTTTCTTAGTGAGTTCTTCAATGAGATCAATGAAGGACAATTTGTAGTCAATCCAGACCCCCAGGTATTTGAATTGTTCCACGAACTCCAGGGCTTTTCCTAAAAGGGTGCTTATGTGAGGAACCTTATCTGTTTTTTTTTGTTTTTTTTGAGATAAGGGACTAGTAGAGAGAAAATCATGGCCTTAGTTTTTTTTTTTGCATTGAGCAGGAGTTTCAAGTTGAGTAGATTTTTTTGGAGGATGTCAAAATCGTTCTGGAGGTCCAAAATGGCTTGATCCGTAGTTGTTCTGTCAATGTAAAGCACTGTATCATCAGCGAAGAGATGGATACTAGATGACTTTAGGCCAGAGTCAATTTGATTAATATAAATGGCAAAGATAAGTGGACCAAGTATGGATCCTTGGGGTACACCTCTAAGGAGTATTTTTTTTGGTGATAGGTCTCCTTCAGCCTTGACCTGCTGCTCTCTGTCCATGAGGTAGTTTGCGAACCAACTTAGGGCCCGGTTGTCCATCCCAACTTTCTTTAGGGTCACCAGGAGCAAATCGTGGTCTACCGTGTTGTAAACCTTGCTAAGGTCCAGAAACAAGGTGCATATGTATTATTTGTTATCAAGTGCGGACTGCCAGTCATTTATAACCTTAGCAAGGGCAGTGGCGGTACTATGCATGGGACAGAAACTGGATTGAATTGGGTTTAGTAGATTAAAACTTTCCAGATGAGATCTGAGCTGTTCATTTACTACATTCTCCAATAGTTTTGACAAGACCGGGAGCAAGGAGATTGGGCGGTAATTATTTAGGTCACAGGGGTCCCCTGATTTGAATAGGGGGATGACATGGGCAGTCTTTCAGACCTTCGAGAGGGAGCCCTGATTGAGAGACAAATTGAAAAGGTGGGTAATAGAGGGAGCCAAAATATAGGAGGCCAACTTTAGGAAGAAAGGCTCAATCATATCTGCACCCGCACTTTTCTTAGTATCAAGTTGAAGAAGGAGATCCTCTACCTGTTTGATGGTGACCGGACAAAAGAAAGAGTGGTAAGGGTCAATAGATTCTGTATCATGGCAATCAGATGACTGACTAAGGAACTGTGACCTGATAGCATTTGCTGGGGAGGTGTCAAAAGCCATCCCTGCTGTGGCAAAGTGATTGTTAAGGAGGTCAGGGATCTCATTTTTATCTGTAGTGTGGGTACCACCAGTCGAAATTTTGTGGGGAAGTGTGCCAGCACTGTTATGGCCTTCTACCTCCCTTAACGTTTTCCAAAACTTAGTAGCAGAGTTAGTGGATGTGTCAAGTTCAGAGCGGAAATAATTAGACTTTGCCGCTCTGATAGTTTTCGTGCAGAAATTCCTTGTGGTTCAGAAAGCAGACTAGTCTGTGGCCAATTTAGACTTTCTGTCTCTTTTCCAAAGAGCATACCTATGCCATAAGGCAGTCTTCAGGTTATCCACGAACCAGGGACAGGATTTTCTTTTGGTTCTGCTTTTGTTAACTGGGGCATGGAGGTCTAGGGTTTCAGTAAGTATTTCATGAAGTACCTCGTGCGCCTCTTCCACAGAAGATGCAAGGTAAAATTTCTGCCAGTTAGCATACTGGAGGTCATAGAGAAAAGCATCTGGGCAGAAGTTCCATTTACATCTCTTATGGATATATTTAGAGGAAGAGGAGGTTGGGAGTTGCGTCGACCTTACGCATGCAATGGCACAGTGGTCATTTATGTCGTTAAAGAATACACCCAAGTGGAAGAAGAGGTGATGCTTGTTTACAAGGATTAGGTCAAGAAGGGAGCTACACTCTGGGTTTTTGGTGTTTGGGCGGGTAGCTTCATTAATGATCTGGGTAAGTCCATGGGCATCACAGAATTCTTTCAGTGGTAATGAGACTGGAAAGAGCCAGTCAAGGTTGAGGTCACCAATTATGGATACTTCTGATGAAGTGGTAGCTAGTATGTCAGTCACTTAGGTGTTTGACCAGAGAGAGACTAGCTGAGGGGGGCCTATAGCACTCACTAATGCAGACAGAGGTTGATTTGGCTGGTTGGATTCTTAGCGTGTGGCACTCAAACTCCATAAGGACTGTAGTCATGTGCACCATAGTTGCGGTAATGTTGTCCCGGACATAGATGGCTACTCCCCTCCCTGGGATTTCCTATCAGTACGAAACGAGTTGTACGAAGGAATGTTAACCTCATAGTCCAGGGTGGTTGGTCTTAGCCAAGTTTCGGAGAGTACAAGAACATCAGAACAGTGGAGGGTCCACTAACATACTAAAATGCCAGCAGAATAGGCCTAACGGTCTTTCGTGTCTGCTCGTTTGGTCAGTCCCCAACCTGGGTGCTGACCTTGCTGTCCCCCTCGCCTTCTCTGGCTTCTCCCTTCCCAGTTCCGGATATTCTTGCTGCATTGGATTTTGCTTCCAGAACCCTTCCCCTGTACCTGTCCCACCCGTCTTGAACCCCTCCACTGTCTCTGCCTCCACCAGCCCCCTAGGCAGTGCATTCCATGGCTCCACCACCCTCTCAGTGAAGTAGCACCTCCTCCTTTCTCCCCTGAATCTTCCCCCCTCCAGCTTCCACCCATGCCCTCTAGTGGCCCCTTCCTCCTTCCTTTGAAGCACCCTGACTGTTCCTCCCCTATTTACCCTCTTCATGTACCTAAAGACCTCTATCATGTCCCCCCGGTCCCTTCTCTCTTCCAATGTGTACATATTTAGCTCTTTGAGCCTCTTCTCATAGGTCCCGTCCCCCAAGCCCCAAATAATTTTGGTTGCCCTCCTCTGGACCCTCTCCAGGAGGTTAATGTCCCGCTTTAAGTGTGGCCTCCAAAACTGCACGCAGTACTCAAGGTGCGGCCTCACCAAGCAGTTATACAGAGGAAGTATCACTTCCCTCCTTCTGGAGGTGATCCCCCTAGCGATGCATCCCAGCATCCTGTTGGCCTTGGCTGCTGCCCTCCTACAAGTCTCAGAGTTGTCCATCTTGACATCCACCACCACCCCCAGGTCCCTCTCAGCCATTGAGACTCGTAGCATTTCCCCCCCACGTTTTAATAGCATCAAGCTTTTTCAGAATGTTGCAGACATTCAAATGCAAAAATGATTTTTAGTAAAGGTAGGTCAGCTGGGGCAGGAATGGAGAGGAGGCCTGGGGTTTAATTCAACGTTACTGGCACAGATGAGTAGCAGCAGGAGCATTTTTTTTTATAGCACTAAGAAGTAGTTGGAATGGCCAAATTTTGCCCCCAAGGCATGGGCAGTTTCTCAAACTCTTCTCCAAGGCCAAACAGCGAGGCAAGAGGTGATAGTAAGCATATAGAATAGCTTTAATTGAAAGGGCAAACCCATGAGAGAGAGAGGCAGTTGGTATCTGACGTGAGCACAGCAGTGTATGGTAGTATGGAGGCCAGGTCAGGTAAGTGGCAGTGGAAGGGGAAACATTTAGAAATTTGTGTATAAGATTTAGGTAGCCTCTGAATATGCCTGGGTGTTGAAAATGTTGTGGGTTTAGAGACCCATGGTATATGGTGGTTACACTAATAAGTAGAAATCCTATGCTGAATGGATGAAGCAGCATTTTTGCAGTTAAATTTGAGCACAAGGGGATCACCCCTTTAAGAAGTTGCAGGAAGGAGAGCCCCTTCAAGGAGTTGCTGTAACTGACTAGTGTGAGGCCTCAGGGGGCGGGGATCACTGGGAAAGTGTATTTAATAAAGGGGGGGTGAAAAAATAAAACAAAAAAACTGTCCAGAGAGCAGTACAGCAAGGCAGTGGCTGAGCTGTGATTTGGAAAGGTGCCTTGGGTTCTTGCTTTCTCTATAGGGATCTGCAGCATCCAACCAGGAAGTGGCCACAGTCCCCAGGAGCCAGTCCAATTATGGGGATTGAAGCCAGACAGCTCCAAGCTAGGAGCTGACCAATCGTACCTGCTTTCCTTGGTCAGGAGGTGGCGGGCTAGATGCAGAGGTCCGGCCGCCGGCATGCAGCAGTGCCTGTGCCGCTTGGCTGAAGCAGAGAGCCTGGTTTGGGCTTGTGGCTAAAAAAAGAGCAGAAAGAAAGGTGGTCCGTTAGTTAAAAAGTCAAAGACAAAGCTCAAGTGAATTAGTGGGACGGCCCTGGGCAATATAGTGCTCAGGGCAGAAGTAGGTGCAAATAGTGGGAGAGAAAGGGTTCCTGCAGAGAGGTCTGGTCAAAAGTGCCAGGTGAGAATTTAGCAAAACAAAAGGCTGGTTTAGGAGGTTGATGGGTGGGAGGCCCCCTTGAATGAGACCAGGGAGAGCTGGAAAGGAGGAGTGTGGTAGAGAGGACTCAGGGTAGTCCAGAATGGGTAGAGAAGATGGCCAAAAATGGCAGGCAATATTTACAGAATATGCTGGTTTAGGGGCGTGTCAGGAGAGGGTATCATGGGTCCAGTAGATGGCAGAGAAATAGTGTGGAGACAGCAAAAAAGAAAGGCAAAAAGGAAAAAGCAAGTGAAAGAGGGAAACAAGGCAGTCCGAAGAGGAATGAGAGCAACAATGATGGGAAAAGAGTGTGGCAGAAGAACAGCAGGCAGTAGTCAGTTGTTCAAACTATTCTACAATATTGGGCATTTAGCTCAGCAGAAAAAATTCAGTACTGCACTCAGTAAGCTATAAAGATGTCAGGCAGTCAAAGTTCGCTACAACTCTGCTATACTCTGGAAGGCAATTCCTACATATACAGTGCAGCAGTTTAAAGGTAAAATGTTTAAGTAGTAAAAATATTCAGCAGTACAAGCCATAAGCTATATAGAAGTCAGGCCTAGCTAGTACAGCAGGCTAAACATCAGAAAATACCAAGAAGAAAACAAATCATTTCCACATAGGCAGTAAATTCAGCAGATAAAAATGTCCAGAGAGCAGTACAACAAGGCAGTGGCCGAGCTGTGATTTGAAAAAGGTGTCTTGGGTGCTTGCTTTCTCAATTGGGATCTGCAGCATCCAATCGGGAAGTGGCAACAGTCCCCAGGAGCCAGTCCAATTACGGGGATTATAGCCTAACAGATCCGAGCTAGGAGCTGGCCAATTATACCTGCTTTCCTTGGTCAGGGGGTGGCGGGCTGGATGCAGAGGTCCGGCCGCCAGCAGGTAGCAGTGCCAGGGCTGCTCGGCTGAAGTGGAGAGCCTGGTTTGGGCTTGTGGTTGCTTTCCTTTGTCAGGGGTTGGCGGGCTGGGTGCAGAGGTCTGGCCGCTGGCAGGTAGCAGCACCAAGGCCACTCGGCTGAAGTGGAGACCCTGATTTGGGCTTGTGGTTGCTTTCCCTGGTCAGGAGGTGGTGGGCTGGATGCAGAGGTCCAGCCGCTGGCAGGCAGCAGCGCCAGGGCCGGTCAGCTGAAGTGGAGAGCCTGGTTTGGACTTGTGGCTGCTTTCCTCGGTCAGGAGGTGGCAGGCTGGATGCAGACATCCGGTTGCCAGCATGTAGCAGTGCCAGGGCCGCTCAGCTGAAGTGGAGAGCCTGGTTTGGGCTTATGGCTGCTTTCCTTGGTCAGGGGGTGGCGGGCTGGATGCAGAGGTCCAGCCACCTGCAGGTAGCAGTGCCAGGGCCGTTCGGCTGATATAGTATACAGTTCCTTAGGGCTACTGCTTGGATTGCAGGACACCTTTACTACCAAGACATGCCTTCTTGTGCTGGGCATTGAAAAGTTCATAGGACATAGAAAGTATTTCATACTGATCACTATGGCAATTAAAATAAATCATATTGAGACACTGGAGGGACCATGAGACACCTACCTTTTTGGAGTGGCCCACTGAAATGCTGAATGCCCTTCGCATGGAGAAAATGTTAGCCTCTATGAGACATTGGTAGCATGCCTTTAAAATGTGTTAGGAATCACTTTTTGCCTTGCTGGGGATTGCAAATCCACCACCATTGTGTCCTAGTGCTGAACTTACAGTATCATACCACGTAACCTTGTGATGTATAAGAAAGTTATGATTGGTTTCTTGCACGTAACTTTCTCTTCAAAAAACATGAAGTCTTGCTGTATTCTAATTGCAGTGATTCCCAACATTTGAACTGCCCCGGAGAACAAATAGTTAGCTTTCTATGCAGGGCATAGAATGCTGAGCTCGAGCTCGGTTGAAGTCTCTGTCTGGAGGGATTCAAACCTAAACCGTCAGATTCTTTACTCCGCCTCACTGAGCAGTTTGCTCGGAGGAGATGTTTTCCTTCAGCTCAGTTGAACTCGGTTAAAGTTCTCAGTTTTCATCAGTTTTTTAACGGAAAAAAGTATCAGCATAGTCGGTTCAGTCTCTGGCTGTGGTGCTGTGAGTACTAGATAGGAATTGTTCTGTTTTCTGTGTGGAACTTGTAAAAGTGCAGCTCGGTTCGGCTGAACCGGCCATTTGTTAGTGAAATTTGTGTGTTTACTTTGTGTGTGGTTACCGGTTCTTATCGGTTCTACAAAAAAAAAAAAAAAAGTGTTTGAACCCTTTTTATCAATACCTGTGACACGATTTAGGAACCCGATAAAGAGTCTTCCTGGCGGTTGCTGAAAAAAGGCAAAGTTTGGTTAGGTTGGCGTGTCTGAGAAACAAAAGAAAAAAACCGGGCCCACTGGGTTTCAACACTGTAGTGAGTGTGGGGAGGTCTTTGCTAAGGCCGATCCCCAAACCACCTGTGTTTATTGTCTGGAGTTTGACCACCTCGATTCAGACTGCCAAATATGTAAAAACTTTCCCAAATCTACCCTTGAGAACAGATTAGGTAGACTGAGGGAAAAGGAGGCTGAGAAGTCCGCTGACCCGGATGGCCAGCCCGGTTTGGTTTCGACCGAACCGGAGTGCCCTCTGATCAGGGTGATACTTCAGGCAAAAGGAGAGCCGATTCCGAGGGATCGGTTCCGACAAAAAAGATGCAAAGATAAAATCGACCGGTTCGAATCCAGAGGTTCATGTTCCGACCGCCGAAGAGATAGCCAGAGCGATTCAGATTGTGGAATCGCTCCGTCCCGTTCCGACCGATCCGGCTCCTTCTGGCAGGGGTTTGGTTCGGTTGGTTCCCCCGGTTCAAGATTATGCCCTTGAATAATTTTATGAACCGGAATTTGAAAAAGAAGGGGAATTTGAGGATTATTTGGTATTACTTCGTATGAAAGAACAGAGGAAGGCCAGAGCCCATCAAGACTGTTCCCCACACTATGTGGGACATTATTTATCTATTATCCCTCAACCAAACATCTAATTTGTTTTAAAGACAGTGGCACTATTGCCTCTACCAATTCTTGTGGCAAGGTGTTCCATACAATGGATGCTCTTATTGGAAAAAAGTTTCCCCTTTTGCTGGTTTTATAAGTTTTTATTTCAAGCTGTTTATTATGCAGTCTCGGAACATGTCTCCTTTGGAGAGTGTTAGACCACATTTTTCCATTAGATCTGGTGAATTTATAAAATTAAAAGCCATAAGCATATCACCTTTTAATCTTCTAGTTTGAAGAGAGAAGAGACCAGTAGCTTTTAATCTGTTCTGATAATCCAAGTTTGTTAATCTTGGAATCATTCTAGTTACTCTCCTTTGAACCTGTTCAAGAATTGCTATGTCTTTTTTTTTGGTTTGGATTCCAGAAAGGGGAGCCACAGTCTAGATACGGTCTAATGTATGCCCTATACAATGGAATAAGGCATTGTTCAGTGCGATTAACAAAAGTGTGTTTTATTTGCCTCAAAAGTCTGTTGGTCATGCAAGCAGTTCTAACACAGTGATCACTTGATGTAAGTTTATTATTAACATATATCCCTAAATCTTTTTCACAATTTGATGAGTGAAGTGGTAGTCCATTTATATAATATATCGTTTTTGGATTATTTACACCGAAATGCACTACTAAACATTTGTCTTGATTAAACTGCATATAATTTTCATTTGCCCAAAGTATTAATTTTTCCAATCCTCCTTTAATGCAGAAATATTTTCTTGATTGTTAACCTTGCCCCCCAATTTAGTATCGTCTGCAAATTTAACCATGAAGTTATTTGGCCCTGTTTGTAAATCACTGATAAAGGGATTAAACAATGTTGGTCAAAAGACCGACCCCTGTGGTACACCACTTGTCACACTACCCGAATCAGACAAGATCATTAATTCTGACTCTCTGAGAACGATTTGTCAACCAGTTTAAAGTCCAGTTGACAATATCAGCTGACAAACCTAGATTGTGCATTTTAGTAATGAGTTTTTCATGCGAGACTTTATCGAAAGCTCCACTAAAGTCCAAAAGAATTACAACAGTAGGGATACCCACATCTAGTAGAGTACTTATACTATTGTAAAAAGATATCAGATTGGTGGTGCAGGAATACTTGGGAGTAAACCCATGCTGATTTGAATCATAAATTCCTAATTCTTTACAATCTTGATCTATTAGAGACTTTATTACTCGTTCCATTAATTTACCAGCCACTGAGATCAAGCTAATTGGATGATAATTTTGCACAGAACCTCTATTGCCTTTTTTAAATATGGGAGTAACTACTGCTGAACGCCGATCATTTGGAACAATGCTCTCTTGTAAGGATTTGTTGAAGATAATTGACAAAGGTATAGAAATGTTTATTGAAGTTTCAATCAGAACTCATGGATGAATACCGTATGGGCCCGGACTAGTATTTTCTTTTTAGATTTTTTGATGGCCTGTATAATGTCAGTTGGATAGAACCTATGATAATCTACATGGTGAACTTTAAATGTACTAATAGGTGATTTTTGAGAGAAGACCGAACAAAAGTACTTATTAAAGAGATTTGAGGTTTCTATATCAGATAGAGAAGAGCCATTGGTTTTAATGGGACCAATGGTCCTTGATACACCTTTTTTACTATTTATATAGGGGAACAGATTTGTGGCAGTCTTTTGTGTGAGCTACTTTAAATTCTAGCTTATTTTTTGCCAATTTAATAGAATTTTTTTAAGTTTTTCACAGATAGTCTGCATTTATGTAATAGTTTTAAATGGAACAGAACTATTCTTAAGTTTCCTAAAAAGTTCAATTTTTATTTTTATCTGATTTTTAATTGTCTTGTTGAACCAAGGGGGGATTTTTCCTTTATTATTAAATTTCCTCTTAGAAGGAATAAAGGTATTTTCCAAATAATGTACAATGTTTTTAAAAAAGTCCCAAACTTGTTGTGTTGTACAATTAAGAAGATTAGACTCCCAGTTTATGTTTTGTAAGTATTCATTGATTTTAGAAAAAATTGCTTTATCATTTTTTGTACAGTATAACTTCCTTTGTGTAGTTTTAAACTGTTGAATTTCAAAATAAATGAATGATCACTGGTCTCAAGTGGATCCCAAATTTGTAAATTGCAAATTTGTTGCTCTATGTTAGTAAATAATAGATCTAAAATAATAGGACCTCGAGTGGGTTCAGTAACAAGTTGTTGTAATCCAGTACTAACTACCACATCTATTAGTCCTTTCTCAGCATAGGACTGTCCTGAGAATGAGTCCCAGTTAATATGAGGGAGGTTAAAGTCACCAAATATTACAGTATCTTGAGATTCTGAAAAATGTGTAATTTCTTTAAACATATCAGTTGTGTAACCTGAATTTTCAGATGGAGGTCGATAGATGTTACCAATAGTTATACAGGACTGCTCCTTCAATAAGATTTTAACCCATATACTTTCCAAAGGAAAGGGAGAACACACTTCAAAAGAAGGAATATAATTTCGTATGTGCATAGAAACTCCACCGCCTTGCTCATCTAATCTGTTTTTATGATATAATTTATAACCTGGAATTTCTCTGGACCAAATTGAGGATGCCTCCCACCAAGTTTCAGTTACTCCCACCACACCTATATTTAAAGTTTTACATTTGAGTTTGAGTTCTGCTAATTTGAGTTGGTTTAAAGATCTTTCATTCAAAGCTAGGAATTTACATTTAGTTGTAATAATATTTTGGTAAGTATTCAGAGACTTGGGAATAGACCCGTTCTCCCCCATTGTTTAGTTTAAACAATGATTTATGATTTTAGTGATACTTTTCCCCCATAAGTGTACTACCCCTACGACTGAGATGTAAACCGTCCCAGCAAAACAAGGAAGAACGATCTGAAAATGATTCCCAGTGGGTAATACAGGGTATATCCTGCTTAAAACACCACTTTCTCAGCCATTCATTTAGGGCTTAAATTTTCTGCGTCATGGCAAATGTTGCTCTCAGGACAGGTAGAATTTCAGATATACATACACAGCATCCCCTATCAAGTAACAGGTTACATAACGCCACATAGTCCTGTTGTAACTGATTAAATGGGGTGTTGTTTATATCATTAACACCAGCATGTATGATAACCAGTGGATTTTCCCCCGCATTTTGTAAAATTTTAATCATGGAGGCAATGTCAGATACCCTGGCCCCACGGAAGCTAGAACAAGTGCGGTTGCTCTTGTCACTATTGCATACCGCCCCATCTTAATGATTGAATCTCCCAGGACTAACACTTGTTTTGAGACAGTAGGGGTACAAGACTCAGAAACAGGTGATTGTTGGATGATGATGTAAGTGAGGATCTGGATGTGCCTGTGGAACCGGACATCTCCCCAGACAGACCTTCAGGCGTTTCCCCTCCTAGGCTTTCAGAGTCCCCTTCTCACTTTATGTTTTACAGAAAGGTGGCTAAAACCCTCCAGCTTCCTATGGAGGAGGCTGTGGAAGATCAAGAGGAGCCCGATTATGTAGAGATGATGGATATCCCAGAGTCCAGGAGACTGTCTATTCCCCTCCATAAATCTTTCGGGAAACAGACACAAAAAATCTTAAGTCTCCTAACACTATATCTCCTGTGGATACAAGAATAGACAAGTGGTATACACTTTCAGGCTCAGACATGGAGTTCTTATATCAGCAATGCAACCATGTTGGGGTAGTGCAAGCTGCTGCCTGTAACAAGGCAAATATTCCCTTGGCTTCACACCCCCCTGACAAGGACTCCAGGAAGACTGATGCCATGGCAAAGAAGCAGTACACGGCATCTTCTTTGGGACTCAGGCAGGCGAATTACATGGCCTATACAGCCAGGTACCAGAAGTCCAGGTGGGACACTGTACTGGCACTGGCTAAACAGGCCTCCCCCCAGCTAGCCAAGGAGCTGGAGGTGGTGGCTGCAGATGGGATTGAGGCATCTAAAGTTCAGTTTCATGCTGCTGTGGGCTCTAATGATGTGTCATCAAGAGTCATGGCTACATCTGTGGCTCTTCGGAGGATGGCTTGGCTCAGATGTACTAGCCTCTCGCAGGACACCCAGGCTAAGGCCATGGATTTTCCTGTAGTGGGTAATTCTCTGTTTGGGAAGCAGGCAGAGAATTACATGAAGAAAATGGATGAGTACAGGACCACTTACAGGAGTGTTCAGGCCAAGGAAAGGCAAGCAACTCCTCAAAGGCAGCAGTCTAGGGGCAGAGGCAAGCCTTTTCAAAGGCCTTTTTACCAAGCACAGGCCTTTTCTTCCTTTTCTCAGACAGGGTTCTTCAGATGGAGAGGCAGAAGGGGGATGAGCAGTACTGCATCCACTCCTCAGCCTAAAGCCTCTGCCAAGCAGACACCCTGATAGGCCCACCCGGGTCGAGACTCCTATTCCAGTAGGGAGCAGGCTGGCTTGCTTTGTCCACAACTTGGATGTCTATTACATCAGACAAGTAAGTCCTGGAAGTAGTAAGCCAGGGACTGGTTCTCAGCCTCAAAAAATTTCCAAAGATGAGAGCCAGATCTTTTCCACCTGCAAATCTCTCAGAAACCCTTGCCCTAGAGGCAGAGGTTTCTTCTCTCCTAGCATTAAAAGCTATAGAGAGAGAGAGAGTACCTACCCTACGCTGGGGCAAGGGACTGTACTCCAGGTACTTCCTGACACCCAAAAAGACAGGGGAGTGGTGATCCATCCTAGACCTAAGATATCTAAACAAACATCTTCTAAAACCAAAATTCAAGATGATAACTCTGGGAATAATCCTTCTCTAAGGCCAGGGGACTGGCTAGCCTCCCTGGACCTCAAAGATGCCTACTTTCACATTCCTATCAGGTGCTCCCACAGAAAGTACCTCGGGTTCGAGTTGCCCTCAGGCCACTGTCAGTTCAGAGCAATGCCCTTTGGCCTAACCTCAGCCCCAAGGGTTTTCACAAAGTGCCTGGCAGTAGTAGTTGCCTTTCTAAGAAGGCAAAAGATTTCCATTTTTCCTTATCTGGACGATTGGCTAATAGTGGGTCAGTCTTCAGACCAAGTCAAGTCTCACCTACAAGTGACCCAGCAAGTGCTCACTTCTCTAGGATTTCTTCTCAACATTCCCAAGTCAATTCTTGAACCAGTCCGGCTTCTTACCTTTATAGGGGCAGAACTGGACACACTCAGAGCAAGAGCCTTTCTTCCTCTAGAAAGGGTAAGGGTTCTTGTGGAACTAGCTTCTTCCTTCAGCCTTCGGGTACCTTGACCAGCAAGGCATTTCCTCCGGCTCTTGGGCCACATGGCAGCTTCAACAGCAGTGGTCCAAGGGGCAAGATTCCAGATGAGGGATATTCAGTTCCACCTGAGAGCTTTCTGGTCTCAGAAAAAGGATTCCCTTACCAAACTGATCCCAGTGACTCTACCTTGATCCAAGCCCTCCAGTGGTAGCAGGATCAAGACAATTTAAGACAAGGTGTTCCTTTTGTTGCTCAGCCTTGTTCCATGGTCCTTACCACAGATGCTTCTCTCCTGGGCTGGGGAGCCCACCTGGGGTCCTTTACTGCCCAGGGACTGTGGTCCCCCCAAGAATCCCTTCTCCACATCAATCTTCTAGAGCTCAGGGCAGTTTTTCTGGCTCTAAAAGCATTCTCACAGTCAGTACAGAACAAGGTGGTTCAAGTCAGAACAGACAACACCACCACCATGTGGTACATCAACAAGCAGGGAGGCACTCGGTCCACGGCCTTGTGCACAGAAGCCATGAAGTTGTGGTCCCTGGCTTATTCCCTGCAAACCTCTCTTGTAGCAGTTCACCTTCCAGGCAAGGACAATGTGCTAGCAGATGCACTGAGCAGGATTTCTCAGGGCCATCATGAATGGTCCCTGGACCCTCAGGTGTTGAAAGTGATTTTTTCAAGGTGGGGCATTCCAGAGACAGATCTCTTTGCAGCCCCAGACAATCGCCAACTCCCTCTTTTTTGTTGCAGTCCTCTAGTCCTGGGCTCAGTCCCTCTGGACGCCCTGATCCTGAATTGGGAAGGGAAGTTTTTGTATGCCTTCCCCCCTTCCCACTCTTGTTCAAAGTTTTGGTAAAAATAAGGTCTCAGCCTTGCAAGGTGATTCTGATTGCTCCTGATTGGGCCAGACAGCCCTGGTACCCCCTGTTGCTGTCCCTAGCAGTCCATCTTCCCCTGTCACTTCCCAGGAACTATAACCTGTTAACATCCTCTCAGGGAAGGATTTGGTACCCCAATCTTCAGTCGCTCAATCTCAAAGCATGGCTCTTGAAGAGTTAGAGTTTGCAGATCTGCATCTTCCCCAAGAGGGGTTTTGGATATCCTCAAGGCTTCTCAAAAGCCCTCCACCAGAAAGACTTACAACTCCAATGGGAAAAGATTCAGCATTCGGTGTTCTAAGAAACACATTTCTCCAGACACTGCTGAATTGCCTACAGTTCTGGATTATATGGCCCATCTTAATGGCCTAGGCCTCAGACCAGCTACTCTCAAGGTACACTTGTCAGCTGTCTCTGCGTTTTTGTCTGTGGGGAAGTCTTCCTCACCATCTTCCCATCCTGTGTTCTGTAAATTTTTTAAAGGATTGCTTCACACCAATCTTCCTTTTAGAGACCCTGCTCCTGCCTGGGATTTGAATGTTTGCATTGCTCAACTTATGCAACCCCTCCTTTGAGCCTATGTCTTCAGCAGAGCTTAAGTACTTGACTTGGAAAACTGTGTTCTTGGTAGCCATTACCTCTGCCAGGTGTATCAGTGAATTGCAAGCCCTGTCAGTGGAACCTGATTTTATCTCATTTCACAGGGATAAAGTGGTCCTTAGAACCAATAGAAGGTTCTTGCCCAAAGTGGCTTCAGACTTCCATTTAAACCAGTCTATGTCTCTCCCTGCTTTCTTCACTGACCATTCTTCCTCAGGAGAGAGGAGGCTACACAGTTTAGATGTCAAAAGAGCCCTTAGTTACTACACAGAGCGTACCAAGGGTCACAAGTTTGACTCCCTCCAGTTGTTCCTCACTTATAGAGAAGTGGGGAAGGGCAAGCCTGCCACCAAAAGATCTATTGCCAGGTGGATTGTGTCTTGTATACAATTCTGCTATGAAAAGCTAGGAAAGACTCCAACCTCAGGCCCGAGGGCTCATTCCACAAAAGGCACAGCTGCTTCCCTGGCTGCTGCCAGGGATATCCCTCTCTTAGAAATTTGTCAAGCAGCCACCTGGAAAACAGTCCATACCTTTACCAAGCGTTACTCTCTGGATATCCAGGCTAGGAGTGATGCTCAGTTTGGCACAGCAGTACTTCGGAGCCTATTCCCAAAGTAGGTTCTGTCCCTCCTCCTTGGAGGTACTGCTTGTAGTCTCAGTATTGTCAGAATACAGCAAGACTTCATGTTGTTTGAAGAAAAATTACTCACCTTAGTAATTATGCTTCTTCTAATGGAGTCTTGCTGTATTCTGACCTCCTCCTGCCTCCTCTCAGAACCTGTTTTTGGAAAGTGGGTGGGCAGGTGCAGTTGCACCCCAGCTGTGTTTTTGCTTGCATCCTCCTCCTTTGTTTGGGTGCTGATTTATTATTGTTATTTATAGTACATTGGGTTTTGTTTTTGGGTTTCCTGACTTGAGTCTTCCTTGGGAATCCAAAACTTTTTCAGCCAGTTGGCTAGTAAGAATTTTTACAATTTCTACAAAGAATATTTAGTTTAGTTGGGCTCGTAAGAATCTGACGGTTTAGGTTTGAATCACTCCAGACAGAGACTTCAACCAAGCTCGAGTTCAGCATTCTATGCCCTGCATAGAAAGTAAACTATTTGTTCTCCGGGGCAGTTCAAAAGTTGGGAATCACTGCAATTGTCAGAAAACAGCAAGACTCCATTAGAAGAAACATAATTACTAAGGTGAGTAATTTTTTCTTATTGTGCTAGCAAAGAACTGAGTCAGGAGGGTGGGCAAAGAAAGTTATTTTGGGTGCTGTCTATGATTTTTGTAAGATATCAGCTGATGTTGTCCTGTCTTGTATGTGCATTTTAAAATTCAGTAAGACATATTAATTAAAAAAAAAAAGAACTGTAGCTGTGGTGAGCGACAAACTGAAGTCTGGTAATTCATTCAATCAATCTATTTTACCAGGCGAAGCACCACTGTGCGAGCTCATTTGCAAGGTGGACCTGGACAAATGCACATAAAAGTAAACAATACACAAAGGAAAAAGATGGGTGTACAATCAAGGAATACAATGTAAAAGAGGACATAAAATATAGTACAGTATTAGGCAAGGTCTATACAGGTAAATATGCAAGAGGCCAAGAAAAAATATTATCAATATACATTATTATACAGTACGTACATGAACAGTTCAGGAAAAAGGGGAAGGAGGGGTGATAGGGAGAAGGAGTGATAAACAGGGAATCACAAGGCATGGGGACGGATGTCCGACACTTATTTCACTGGCCTCGGGAAGGGGGGGGTACGGAGTTACAGGATTCTATAAAGGAATGAGAGAATTAGCTTTTTGAAGGAGGAGGAGAAGGTTGTTGGGGCAGCCAGCTTCAGAGTTCTTTTGTAATTTGTTCCATAGGTGAGGGAGTACACAGCTTATAGACGCTTTACCAAAAACATGAATTAACTTTAGGAATGTATAAGGAGATAAATAAGAGGCTGTGCAAGGAGTAGTTGCCTGTAGTGCATAGGGGCAAGCAGTAGGAGATATACTGGGGAAGCTTATGTGTGATAGCTCTTAAAGTCCAAAAGGTGGCATTTCTTTGCCTTCTGAATTGGAGTGATGCCCAGTCTACTGCGGCATATAGTGAGCGGTGGTGGGTGAGGTCTGGTAGATCAGAGATAAATCTCGAAGCTCAGTGATACAGCGAGTCAAGTTTAGAGAGTGCGGAGGCAGAGCCTTGGCCATACAGGAAGTCGATGTAGTCCAATAAGGACAGAAAGGTGGTTTGGACCAGTCTTTTTTTGGGCGTCATGGGATAGGAGATGCTTGATCTGGAAGAACAGGCCCAGTCTCTGCCTTAGCTTCTTTGATAGTTCCTCAATATGGTCAGAGAATGTAAGCTTGTGGTCCATCCAAAGCCCCAGATATTTAAATGTTGTAACATATTCAACAGGTTCTCTCAAAAGCGATAGAATCTGCGGAGTTAAGCTATGTAGGGAAGGTTTTTGACCTATGGCAGAAGGTGAGAAAAGTATGGCCTTAGTTTTTTTGCATTTAGAAGTAGTTTTTGGCTCAATAACTTTAATTGCAGCTGATTAAAGTCCACCTGTAGGTCCAAACAGGCCTGCTCCGGGGTAGGCCTAGCAATGTATACGACCGTGTCATCAGCGAAGAGATGAATGTCAGCTGCTTTGATTCCAGCATCAGTGTTGTTAATATAAAGAGTAAAGAGCAGTGGTCTCAAAATGAACCCTTAAGGCACACCTCTTTGGAGCAGTTTTATGGGAGATAGATCCCCTTGGGCTTTAACCTGTTGGAATCTCCCAGAGAGGTAACCACTGAACCATTTCAAGGCAGAAGAATCTAGGCCAATGCTTTGAAGAGTGTCCAACAGCAGGCCATGGTGCACTGTATTGAATGCCTTGCTAAGATCAAGAAACAAGGCACGTGCATATTTATTGACATCCAAAGAATGTTGCCAGTCAGTTACCTTTACGAGTGCAGATACTGTACTGTAACAAGCACTGAATCCTGACTGGGCAGGGTTAAGCAGATTGGTGGAGTCCAAGTACTTCCTAAGCTGCACATTAACCATTTTCTCAAGCAGTTTAGAGAGGATGGGAAGTACAGATATTGGTCTTGTAATTGTTTAGATCACTTGGGTCACCAGATTTGAGTAGGGGAATAACATGGGCAGTTTTCCAAATGGGAGGGAGGTCTCCCTAGACAAGAGATTGATTAAAGAGATGGGAGACAGGTGCTGATAAAACATGGGAGGCGAGCTTCAGAAAGTATGGGTCGATGAGGTCAGCACCTGCACTTTTCCTGGTATCTTTGGCTAGCAGTAGATCTTCCACTTTTTTCAACAACACAGAGCTAAAGGAGAAGGCCATGTCAGGGACAGAGGTAATGCTAGTGGGTCTAACAGTACCCTGACTGCAAAGTTGTGTGCAGAGATTACAGGCGGGTGAAGAGTCAAAGGCGAGCCAAATGGTGGCAAAGTGGTTGTTAATCAGATTTAGGATTGTCTGTCAGTGAATGTGGAGCAACCAGAGAGGATTTTGGCCAGGATAGAATTTGCCGATTCATGCCCTTCTATATTCTTAATGGTCTTCCAAAACTTAGAAACACATTTTAGATGATGAGCCCAGCTCATTCTGAAAATCGTTAGCTTTTTCCGATCTGACAAGTTTAGTACAAGTGTTCCTAGCAATTCTGAAAGCCAACCAGTCAGCAGGGAGCTTGGTTTTACATGCTTTTTTCCAAAGAATGTCCCTATTAAGTAAAGCGGCCTTCAGGTTGGCCGTAAACCATGGGCATGATTTTTTCTGTGCGCAAATTTTAACCAATTGGGGAGGCAAGAAGAGGGGCAGCAATCCTAAGTAGCCTAGGCTCTAGCCCATCGGGGCCAATGCTCCCACAGGTTGAGACAGATTTTAGGAGTTGCAGAACTTTACTGCAAGAGACAGCTTAGAGGTACAACAATAAGATGGTGGGATCACCAGGTGGGGAAGGATACTCAGGGGAGCTGAGATTTCTTTTTTTCACAAGCAGGGCTCTCAGGGACGCAGGTACCCACATCCTTTATGCACATTTTGTGCATCAGGACGCCCGGTTTTTTTTCAGAAAGTCACTGGGCAGCTCATTCAGTGAGTCCTGGAGTTCATAGATGAAGCCTTGTCCCCGCTCTGCTTATAATATAAGAATCTGTAGAGTGCGGGGTATGTGCTCCATTGGTTTCTATGGGGGCCATTTTAAACTAGAAATTTTGATGTTTTAGAGGGGGGATTCAAACAAAGTACAGCCACTGCTCACCTAACAAGGGTCTTGTTAGATGAGCGGTTGCCGTAATTTGTTTGAATTTGCCCTCTAAAACATAAAAAATCTAGTTTAAAACAGTCCCCGTAGAAACCAATGGAACACGTACTACTGATTCTTACATTACAAGACCTGTGAGCATGGGGGCGTGGCTCACATACATTTACATGGGGACCCTCAGAAATTTACCAGGGACTCCCACTTTTGGGCTGTGGACCCCCCTTTTTTTTTTTTTTAAAGCACGTCCCGGACCCCCAACCAAAAATTCTACGAAGTCCCAGACCCCAAACTGAAAAATTCTACTGAGAGCACTAACAGGCATTCCTCAAGGACTAATATTCCAACCAATCAGAGTGAAGTGACGTGGTTTTGAATTTAGCCCATTTGGGCCTGGCGGGGGGAAATCACATGATGCCCTCGAGGAAGTAAGCAGCTTGCTGTAGCAGCTCCACGAGTATATGCAAGAAATTCTACATTTTCCACTCAGATAAAGTATTCTAAAGTTGCTCCAAAGTAAGATAATACTGTGGGAAGCTATAGAGTCAACTCCCATGGAATTGCAAAGAGACGAAATCCGAAGCGACACCGATGAGGAAAGTGAAAAGGCAGCGGGAGGCCTGGAAGCAAAAAGGCCTTGTAGAAGCGAGTCACCAGCAGAAATCTTAGAATCCTCGGCGTCGGGGCAATTGCAAGAGGATGTCTCGGCGATTAAGTCTGCACTATTCTCCCTCACGCGGACTTTAGAGAGTGGAAGGCATCTATATCTGGTCTGATTACAAGGGTTACTGATGCCGAAACGCGCATTTCTTCCATCGAGGATAAGCTGGAAAAAGTTATGACGGAAAACACAGCTCTAAGAAAAAAAAAAGTCAAAAAGATGGAGGATAAGGTAGACGACCTTGAAGGCAGGTCCACACGCAACAACTTAGTGTTGCTAAGACTTCCAGAAGGAGAAGAAGGCACAAACACAGTAAGCTTCATCCAAAAACTGTGCACTCGTGTGGCAGGTCCGTCCCCCAGCGGCCCCATTTATGTGGTAGAACGGGCCCACAGGTCAATTAGGCCGAAACCCAAAGCAGATCAACTACCTCGTCCGATTATATTTAAAGGTCCTTAATTATCTAGTTAGGGACCATATCCTGAAAGCGGCGAGAAACGCTGAGAAGATAATTTATGGAAGGCAAACAGTTACACCTGGTTCCAGACCTTACTTATAAGGTGCGCCAAGAGAGGGCGGCATATAGGGCAATACGGTCCAAGTTGTGGGCAGCGAAGATCAAGCATAGAATGCTGTTTCCAGCTCGGCTGGAAGTCTCATTACCCAACGGAAACCAGAGGTATGAATTGACAACGCAGGCTCTGGAGGATCTAAAATGGAGAGTATCCGATTTATTTGGCAAAGAGGGGTGAGCGTTTCATATCGAATCCAGGAAGCTATCGCACGCCTACAGAGATAGAGTCGGTCTCCTGGTGATGCCTCGCTGCATTGCTTCTCCAGACTGATTGCGGTCTAGAGGTGACAGAGATTGTCAACCGAGTCAGCAGGACTGAGAATGGAGAGTTCTTTCAGTTTTTCTTTTTGTTTGGAGCAGGAAGGATGCTTACATACATAATTTAGGAAACACTGTATGGCTCCAATACAAAAGCGACATGTATGGATTGTGAGCACCCTCTACTGCCATCTTTTGGTATTGGGGTACGATAGGGCAATCTCTGGAAGCTCGCTGACTTTTAGTTTATTTTAGCTATTCAAACAAGTTATTTATTAGCAGAGTTTGTACTCTGGATCAGATATTAAGTGAATTTCAAGGACTGTGTGAACTTCACCATTATGTTAATGTTATAGGAGCATGTTTGCAAGGCATTCAATTATATTGCAAAGTGTTAAGAAACATTCAGACAGAGTTACAGGAGGAAGTAGTAAGTCAAGACAGTAAATCTAAATCATTATGGTATTATGGGGATCCAGATAGTAAGACCACTATGAATGCATACAGGTGTTGAAATATATATTTAGGACAATCTTTGATGGTAGTCATGCTGGGGGCTCCCCTCCATTTTCTTTCTGACATCACTGGAGTAATAATACAGATGACTAATAGCATATTAAGTGGTGGAAACTTAATACTTCACATTTTTTTCTCTTGACATTTTGCATAATGCTGAGCTGCAGCACCAAGAGGGTATGGCAGCCAAAACGTTCTGGAGCAGGCATTTGGCCTGGGAAGAGGGGGTCCGGATATGGAGAAGGGGGATACTGTCTGGGTAGAGACAGATGGGGAGGGGGAAGGCGGGACTGCATTTAATATTGAATAAGATGCAAAAGGGACGAATTGGGATAGGCAGGACAGTGGAAAAGAGGGCTAATGTTATGGAAAGTTTATGGGAAGCTGGAACATAATGTCGTGGAATATTAAAGGAGGTAAGGACAATTCCAAGAAGTACAATGTCTTAAGACATCTCAATAGAGATCACCCGCATATAGTTATGTTGCAAGAGACACATATCATTACTGACCATCTGTCAACTTTATGGAAACTTTGGGTGGGCCAGGTCATCGGAGTAGGTATCAGCCCTAAACGAGAAGGGGTAGCCATTCTTATTAATAAGAATGTGCCCTTCCAGGAAATTAAATCCTGGCAAGATCCTGAGGGGAGATTCATTGTAATCCAAGGAATACTAGCAGGGGTGGAGGTTATGTTGGGATCAATATGGGCCAAATGTACTGTAGATTCCCCCTCTTTTTTCCCCCTCTAGCCACCATTATTGCTTCTTCCCCTAATGTCCCATGCTTGCTGGGAGGGGACTGGAATTTAGTATAGTCTAACGATCTGGACAGATCATTTAGTAAGAGAGCCGTATTATCACCTGCTCAGAGGGCAATGAGGGAATTTCTGGAGGACTCCGATCTAATCGATCCATGGAGAGTACATTATCCCCAGGAGATAGATTACACTTATTATTCCCCACCTCATAAGGTTTATTCTGGTATAGACTATTTTCTCCTAAGTAAAATGGCTCTACAGGGTATAGAAGACGTGGGAATACATGCCAGAGTATTATCAGATCATTCTCCAATTTGGTTGAAATTGAGATTCCAAAACTAATCAAAAAGTCTCGAAATCATGGTCCATTAATAACCAACTTTTAGTGGAGGAGGAAATAGTAGACCACATGAGAGCATTCATTAAAGATTCCTGGAATAACAACTGGGAATCGGTGGGGAATAAGGATATTCTTTGGGGAGCAATGAAAACTGTATGGCGAGGAGAATTCATCAGATAAGCCTCTATGAGGAAACGTAAGCATTCTGGGCAAATAGAAGGATGGCTATCCAGAATAAGGTTTATAGAATCCCATTTACACCAGGCAACAGATGAGCAAATGTGGGAGGAACTTCATGCGCTAAGAGCCAAATATGGAGCGTATTTACTTAATCATACATCGAAATCAGCAGCAAAATGGAAGGCTACATATATAGGACAAGGGAAAAAAAAAATATCAGGGAAATTGCTAGCCCAAAGATTAAAAAAACAGAAAGAGGCTAACTGGGTAGTTAACTTAAAAGATAGCACTACAGGGAAAATAAGCTCAAACCTGGTGGATATTGCAAATGACTTTAGGAAGTATTATTCAGATCTATATACAGCCCCTCCTTTAGAACCAGATTATCATTTGCATTTAGAGAGCTTTTGCATGGTATGGATCTTCCTCAGCTCACATTAACACAGCAATTAGAGTTTAAAGGAGAAATTACCATACAAGAAATTAAAGAAGCTATAGATCGACTACCTTTGGACAAGGCTCCCAGGCCTGATGGCTATTCGGCCTTATTTTATAAGACTTTTAAGGAAGAGCTTAGCCCATATTTGAGAATGCTATTTATCCACCTATATTCCTCTCCTATTAGGGAGTTAACATTGCTGGAGGTGAGAACTGTGGTGTTACCAAAACCGGGGAAAGACTTGACTAGACCCGAGAATTATAGACCAATTTCATTATTAAACATAGATATAAAGATATTGGCAAGCATATTAGCATTCCGGCTTAAGAAAGTCTGGTCAAGCCTTATAGGACCAGATCAAGTTGGGTTTGTCTCCGGTAGACATTCAAGCAATCATTTCAGAAAAATATGGCATTTGCTTTCCGCTCCGGGGGATACCAACACCGATAGGGTCTTGGTGTCCCTCGACACGGAAAAAGCATTTGATAGGGTTAGTTGGAAATTCCTATTTGATTTACTACCCAGGTGTGGATTACCCCTTGAGTATATTACATGGGTCAAGATTTTATATACATTCCGTTTGGCGAGAATCTTTTGTAATGGGGTCACCTCGGATAGTTTTAGACTCACAAGGGGTGCTAGGCAGGGTTGCCCCTTGTCCCCTATGTTATTCAATTCTTATATCAAACCCCTGGCTAGGAAAATTAATAGTGTAAAGGAGATAAGGGGCATAACCATAGGGGAAGAAGAAGACTATACAATGTCCATGTTCGCGGATGACATTCTTCTATACCTCTCGTGTTGGCAAGTTTCTCTAACAGAAGTGTTGAAAACAATAGAGAAGTTTAGCACTTTATCAGGATATAATCTGAACCATAACAAAACAATGGTTCTCCCGCTGAATTCAACTTGTTCCAGGAGGGAGGTAGAAGAATTGGGTCTGGGGGTTGACATCAAAATCAATCACATTCCTGGGAACAGAGATTGCTTCAGATATTAATACATTGAAAACATTAAATATCGACCCAGTTATCAAACAGATGCAACAAGATCTAAAAAGGTGGCAAGAATTACCACTCTCCATGTGGGGGAGAGCAAACATAATCAAGATGGTGGTCTTTCCCAGACTAATGTATCCTCTCACTATGTTGAATATATTTCTTTCTAAGGTATGGTTTAAAAAAGGTAGACTCTATTTGGTCAGCCTTTTTATGGAAAGATAAAAGACCTAGAAGAGCAATTCGCAAATTAACAATGGAGAAGAGACGGGGAGGGTTGAGCATGCCGCATCTATTCTTATATTATTTAGCTTTTCCCAGTAGTAAATATCTCCAGTGGCTGACACCCAAGAGAATTTAGAGTCACAGATAGCGTGGCTGGAGCATCTTCTATCAACAAAGGCATTATTGTATACCCCTCAGAAAAAACTACCCAAGTCCTGGCACAACAACCCCATCGCATGGTCAATGACAGCACATACCCAGTGGTGTGCATTATTTAACCTGGATAAGAGACGAGATTTGGGGCAGCTGGTATGTCATAACATGAACTTGCAAATAGGGAATAAGCCTATCTCTCCTTCCTTCTGGAGGGAATTAAAAGATGCATCTCTGTTAGACTCAATATCAGATAACAGTTTCGATTCCCCTAAACAAGTCCAGCAAAAGCTGGGTTTAGTGTCTCTACCTGGGTTTAAATATTTACAGCTTAAAAAATGTATCCAGTCAAACCTAGGATCCCCAGCTTGGTCCTCCATGATGATGGAAGTATTAGGACAAATGCTTCAAGCAGCTATTCAACCTAGACCCATTTCTAAAATCTATAAATTTCTATTGGTTAAATTTTGGCATAAGTACTCCTCGATTGCTTTTTATTGGAAACAAGCTGCAGAGATCTCCTATGATTCTGACATATGGGAACAGATCTGGACAAGCAATTAAAGATGGCTAAAATAGGACAGATTAAGGCTTCTTCATTTTAACATACTGCATAATTTATTTTACACACCTACAAAACTTAAATGGGTAAAAGTCAAAATGGTGTATGTCCCAGATGCTTACAACAGCAGGGTACTCTAAAGCATATGTTATGGTCTTGCCCTATAATTCACAACTTTTGGCAACAGATAACATTTGCAGATCTATTATTCAAAGGATCATGCCACTTTACTATAGAAACCTGTGTATTGGGTAACCTTTCAGCCATATCATCCCAAGCATATAAATATTATTTTGCTCTGATTTCAGCGGTAACATTACTTCTCATTCTTAGATATTGGATTAAAGACACTGCGCCACCCTTCAGAGAGTGGGTTCAAGAATCTATACAGCCTTTTAAGCAGAAAAGCTGATAGCAGCACAATTCCATAATCCATCTAAATTTAATAAGAGATGGGAGCAAGTCACAGAATTTATGGCTGTGAAGTTAAAAGCTGCCCAATAGCCAGTAATATTTCAGCTTTCCTGGAAAGAAGGAAAGTGATATGGAATAAAGCGGTCATTCTTCGTTTTCTTTAAGTGTCCAAGGTAATACTATATAATGGAATTGAAAAGCAGTCCTATAAATGAAGGGAGGGAGTTTGGGGACGAAGGGTGAGTGGATAGTGACATATCATTTGAAATGTTAAGAGGGAGTGGAGGGTAGGTGCCCGGGATAGAGAGAGGGGTGGGGGAATGGGGGAACCATTCAATGTAGAGGGTCAGATGCTTTATGGAAAGTTTTGATATGTATGGTACTGTATTGTGTGTTTTTTGCTTCTTTTTTTTCCCTTGTATGTATGTTTTCTGGAAAACCTTAATAAAGCATATTATAAAAAAAAATTAGCCCATTTGTCCCTAGCCTTAAACAAGGAGAGCAGGTCACTAAGAAGCTGCCTAGTGGCTTTCCTTCTTACCCTTTCCCCGATAAGCGAAACGATTCTGCAGAAGGGAGGTAAAGTAGGCAAGTGCTTCATCCACATCACTGGACCAATACAGTGGTGACCAATCCAAAAGACGCAGCTCAACGAGGAAGGCACCCTGATCAAATCTGGAGAAGTCTTGAATTGCTAGCTCCGGGAGCAGGAGGGAGAGTGGGTGTTCCAGACATAAAAGACCTGGGTGTAGTCACTAATAACATCAGCGAGGGTGCCAGCAGCAACAACCCTATCCTTCCTCTTAAATAGAACCTAATCTATGAGGGAGTGGTTACCTCCTCTGGTAGTCTTGTTGGGTCAGTGGTAAACAGAGAAAGGTGAATTTTACTTAAGATCAGCTCAAAAGATTTAGCACCTCTACTATGCAAAATAAGATTAAAATCACCCTTTAAAATATTTCATTCTTCCCAATAACGGAGGACAGGTAATCAATTAACTTGGATACATCTGCCTGACCAGCCTTGGAAGGATTGTATACACAAACACACACAATGAGAATTTTCCTAGGACCAATAGGGAGTGTAGGACTTCACAGAAGGACAGGGTGACACCAGGCAGGGCAGTCAGGTGTAAATGATTCTTATAATAAAGGACTATGTCACCACCCCTTTTGTTGAAAGGACGGTCAAGTCAAAGCAGCTTATAACCTGCCCTTATAACCTGCCAGGGAGCACAATGAATCAGGAACTGAGGGTCTGAGCCATGATTCAGTGACACCAAGCAGGTCAGGATTGTAATGAGAGACCCAGACTTCAAGTTCAGGAAGGCTGGCTCCGAATACTGAGGTAAGCCACCTTGAGACCCTTAGTATTGAACCATCTTGGGGAACCTGGTTGCAGGGAGGGCCAGGATTGGTTTCAATGTCTCTTCCTAGGGTTACAGAGAGAGCCAGGTGCTATAGGTCAGATTGGTCACAACAGTCCGGGGATCAAGGAATAGACAATGGAAAGCATTAAGCATACTTAGTAAGGTGCCTAAGTATCAAAAACAAATGCTCGAGTCTGAAGCCTCACGTGACAGCTGGATGGAAGGCAGAGTCAACCAAAGACCTGCAGAACTGGAAGCCCATGGATTGATTAGCAGGCAGCAAATAACAGTAGTCAGGAACAGGAACTAGATAATCAGCAAAAGCCATAAGACTTACAAGAGTAAAACCAGTTAAAACAAATGGTCTTAGAGGTAACATTCTTACAAATTATGAGCAGAGACTGGAGGTAAACAACACTAAATGCAGTTAATAATGACACCGTCTGGGAGATGGACTGTCCTAGAAGGATTATGGCCAGCAAATCAGCAACCAGAGTTTCGCTTTGATGAAGAAGTGCATGCTGACCAAGACTGGGAGTAGCATGGATTTCAAAACATTAGCTAGGCACAGCAGTAATGTGTGAATAACAGTTGATAAGTTAGCAGTAACAGCTGCCCTGGGATAAAGCAGAAGGAAAACTAATATATATTACTATGATAGTACCTTAGAGAAAGATGATGAGGAACAGCTAGCACACCTGCATGGACAATATCCCAGGTAGGAAGAGGTAAGTAAGCTCAGCAGTTACTTTTATTGGTCGCCCACAAACAGTAAATAATCTGTGAGGCAGAAATTATATTACTAGTAAACTAACCAGCAAGCAAGTATAACTGATGGTGAGTAAATAAAGTATCTTACAGACTTAAGTCAGGGAACCATAGAATCTGATGGTAGATAAGGGCTGCTTGACTCACCCAGTTGGCCCAATTAATTTTTTTCCAGCCTTTATTTTTGGTGCAGACCCACTTGCTCTACAATGCCGTTTCTTGACACACACACACACACCCCCCCGTGCACCTTCCTTAACCATTAGCACAGTAATCCAACAGCAGAAAAATGAAGGTTGATCAGAGAAGGTTAGTACAGTGAAGTTGAAAGGATCTACACTGGGGGAGTATAGCTGGCCGATGACTGACTCCACAGCTGACATCCACAATGTGACATCATGTGCACATCTGCCATTGGCACACCAGCTTGTTAGACTGAGTCTGAGGAAGAAGAGAGAAAGTCTCGCCCACAGAGAGATGCTGCCACCCGATTGGATGAGTAACACATAGGGGAGTGTTAGTCCCGGTGTTTGCAACCCCTTAGCAAGGTTCCGAGTCAATGGTACTGTGTGATCATTAAGTGGAGGGAGGGCAGTTGCAGCTGGAGAAGTCCTCACAACCCTGGAGTGTCCTGAAGAGCAAAGGTGGTGAAATGTCAATGCACTCTTTAGTCTTGAGCAGAGTAGCAGTTTGAAAATTGTTTTCCTAAGCATGGCTGAGTGACTCACAGGGAGAGTGCAGCTAGTCCTGGTATTTGCAGCCCATTATCAAGGTCCCAAGTCCAAGGTCCAGTGATCGTGGAGTGGAGGACGGGCAGATGCAGCTGGGGGAGCCCTCACAACCTGAGTGTCCCAACAAGTGAAGGTGGAGAAGCGCTGACATGCTCTTTAGTCCTGAACTAAGTAGCAGTTTGAAAATTGGCTGACTTCCTAAGCCCCCACCCAAGTAAGTAAGTAAAAATTTATTTTTTAATTTATTTTTTAAGCGCTTTTCAATGCCAAAGTGCTGTACAAATATAAACAATTAAAATACATACATATAACATAAAACAACAACGATAACAATATAATCACAATAAAATCACTCTCCATATGCCTTTTGAAATAAATACGTTTTTAATTCTAACTTAAAACTCTCAACGGTCAGGCATCTTCGTATCTGACGAGGTAGAGAATTCCACAGGGTAGGGGCAGCGTACCACCTTACTGGCTGAGCAGCTCAAAGTGGGAGTGCAGCTAGTGCCATTTTTTTTGGAGCCTTTGCAAGGCCCCAAGTCCAAGGTCTGGTGATCGTGGAGTGGTGGAAGGGCAGATGCAACTGGGGGAGCCCACATGATCCCAGAGTATCACGACCCTTATATCTCAAGGAAATTCTTTAATCCTTGTTAAATTAATTAAAACGAAATAAAATGATCTGCACATCTCAGATGTGTAGTTCTTGAAGTCACAGACTAATATGTTAATTGTCTCATCCGTCATTTTAATTGTAAAATACATTTGTTGGCTCCAAAACTGTAAGCCCAGAACTAAACACTACCTCTCACCCCATACATTACAGCCAAGCTAGGGTTTCGTCAGTGATGTATCTCATAGACTTTTATGCCATTTATTTGCAAACCTAATATAACATTTTTGCTGCAATAATCAGTATTATAAATACACCTTAAATAAACAGATTTTATCATACGCAGCATACATGGTTCTATTATGCAGGTTTCTAAATGTGTTTATAAAGATGTCTGCTATTCTCTTAACACTGTTTTCCACGAGCTTGTTAAAATATGAAATTTATTAAAAAAGATTTAAAGCATTATTATAAACATTTACATCCATCCATGAATCTATTTTACACATGTTATAAAACTGTCCCAGAATTTACAAAACATTTTACAGGATAGTCAATGATCATAAAATGAAACATTTTTTTTTTAAGCACTAAACTTTTACTTGGATGAAACATCTTCAAATCCCATGCTTCCTTCATCTTCAGTTTAAAAACAGTAATGCATTACCAGACTGACTAAATAATGTAAATGATTACTTCAGATCCGAAGCTCAGACTTTTCTCGAGCAGGTTTTGTCAATGCAGAGTAGCTCAAAACAATTTGGAAAGGATGTGCATTCTAGGGGTTATGGTAATGAACCAATAAACCAAAAGATTCATTTCGGAATCCCACCGTAGAAAAGGAAGGAGTTTGTTTTTTGTGACAGCAAAATGCATAGATTTTTTAATTTCTTTAATAAAAAGTGAGGAAACTAATGGAATGTTCTATTTTAAAGGTTGGTCAGTGTAGCTGACCCGTTCATATGATGATCCAATAGAGGAGGGGTGGTGACCTTTTGCCATAGGCAATGCATCATATATGCAGTTCAACCATGTTTTTTGCATTTAAACAAATGAGTCTTCTGCAGTTTCATTTGCTGGTTCTCTTGTTGCAAGATCGTGCCCATATATACAGTCCTCCAGGGTATGGACACAAATTCTTGCAGGAACTTGAAAGTTTCATGGCTGACCTGGTGGTGGAGTCAGTTAAGACTTTTGGTCTCTGGTAATTTTAATGCTTGGGACAACAATGAAACATCTCTTTTTGAAATGCAGTTCCTCTAGGTGATGTCTTTCCTGGGTTTTGTACAGGAAGTTGCCACTGGTACACATCTGCGTGGCCACGCATTGGATATGGTTTTCTCATAGGGTCTTGATATTAGCAATATCAAGGTTGAGAGAATCATTAAGTTGGATCATCATGACTTGCAGTTTCTCTGTTGGGCTCCTCGTTTGACCTCCCCAGTGGAGATGGTCAATTACTGCTCTGTTAATAATTTGGAGCCTCATGGCGGTACTGGACATTTCACACATGGAGATGACTTGTGCGATGGGAGCCAAGGTAGCCATGGAAGGCTATATAACCTGGCTTTTATGACCAAAGTCAACTCTGTAGCACTTCTCCACATCTGTCTTTTGCTTTCCTGCTGCATGTCACTATGGTTTAATAGGAATTTGAAGAGGTTGAAGACAAAGGGACGGAGGTTAGAGCATTGCTGGTGGAGTGGCAGAGGTCCTGCTCGGAGGATAAACTTGCACTGAAGCAAGCAATAATGCTAGATGGGGTGATCGGTATTGTGCAATACCGGACTGGCCAGGGGCATAATGAGGGCCTTATAGCCCTTGGCCGGTCCGGTATTGCCCATACCACCCACTCTGGAGGGCATTATTGTGCTTAGAAAATGGGCTATTTGTGAAATGTTTTATAAAATAATTTCAAAGTGGTATTAATATGCTTAAAAAACTGGAGTAAATTAATAATGTTTTGTTGCAAAGTAGTCCCTGTAGTGGTATAGCTGTAGCTGGCAGCAGAGGGCACTTTTGTTTTGCATGCCGTGATTTTATATGCCTTTATCCCTGCTTGAGAGGTTGTTGCCTTGTGTCCCTTTTGTTTTGTTTTTTTAACAGATTCTACAGTCTTGTTTGTTATTCTGTAGCATATATATATATATATATACACATATACATACATACACACACACACACACACACACACACACACACACACACACACACACACGAGAGAGAGAGAGAGAGACAGACTGAGGTGGGGTGAGACCGTCATTGGTAGGGCAGTTGGAAGAAAGTGTTTTGAGCAAAATTATATTTGGAAGCTGCTGTGGTCCTGCTTTGTCAGGCAGCAAGCTCGAGTGAAGTCTTCGAAAGGATAGATGGAGATGACAGCGGGCACCATTTACTGTCAGGAACAATGAATGTAAGCTCTTTAAAACATGCAAAGCATTCCAACCAGACTGCTTGAGTCAGAGACCATTTTACTGGTTTGGTTTATTTATGAATGCCAACGGGATGACGGTGGGGGGGGGGGATGAGGAAGGATCGGGGCTCCGCTCAAGAAAGTAAAGTAATTCGACTATGTGCCACGATTAAACGGTTGGGAGTTAAAAAAAAAAAAAAAAGTTCTGTGGAGTACAGTGTTTCAGAAACTGTCTTGGGGTGAAAGTGTTAGATCGCATATTTGGGGGGCAGTAACGCTCGCTAAGCATGCAAAAAATGGCGGCAATTTTGAATTTTCCGAGGATCTTTTGCTCAATGAGTAAGCAGAGTGGGCAAAGGGATATGTTCGGTGGTGATGGGGTAAAGTCAGTGGCAGTTTTGTTGTTGGGCATCTATTGAAAGTTAATGTACCCCGGCAGAAAATACTAATAATCGGAGCACAGCAAATAAAAAGCCCATTTTATAAGGCTCATCACAATGAGTACAAGTGGGCAAATACTCTGAAAAAGTCAATATTCCTGTCTTAAGTGTTTGCTGCTGGAAGAAGCCAGCCAGTTTAGCTCTTCAACACTGTGGCTAGACTATTAAATCCAGTCCATCTCCAGTCTGCAGAGCACTTTATCTTGGTAAGTGTTAAGAAGTTTAACCAGTTCTTTCTGGACAAGGTGCCCTCCATTTGGGCTGGGATATCCTCAAGCAGCCTATCACCAGCTGACTGGACCCTCTCTTTGATGGAAAGAGGCACTCTGTCTTTATGGGCAGAGTCGGAGCTGGTGTTGGTGGATGACGTCCTCTGGGTGTATTCTGGACTGTGTCCCACTTTCTGTATGCTGGACTCTGGGCCGACCCAGCTTCTCTTAGAGTGCTCTGATTTGCTGGGTCCGACTGTTAGTTGTTCCCTTCGGGAGGAGAATTTTCCACTCACCTTGAAAAGAACGGTGGTTAAGCCCCTTCTTAAGAAATCTTCTCTAAACCCTGATTGTTCTCTCCAACCACAGGCCTATCTCAAACTTTTCCTTGTTGGAGAAGTTGAACAAGAATGTGGTGGCAGTGCAGCTGGAACAACACCTGGAAAAAGTGACATCTGTGAGTCTTTCCAATCCAGTTTCCAGCCTCGACATAGTTCAGAGACTGCTTTAGTCAGGGTGTACCATGATCTCCTTCTAGTGAGGAAAAGGAACCTTGTTCTATGCTGGTCTTGCTTGACCTTTCTTCAGTCTTTGACAAGACAGATGACATGGTGCTGTTGGCTCACCTGTGGCTCTATATAGTACTTGCAGGGATGGTGTTACGGTGGTTTCAGTCCTACATGTCTGACAGGGTGCAGCAGGTGGCACTTGGCATCAAGGAGTCCTGTGCTCTGCTGTGGTATGCTTTAGGGATTGATTTTAGCTCCCATGCTGTTTGCCGTGTACATGTTGTCATTGGGGGAGATTACCAGATGCTATGGCTTGGGTTTTCATTGTTATGCCACTGATATCCAGCTGTATGTGTCTTGTGCTCTTAATGTTGCAGTTGCTTTGGAATTAAGTGAGTGCCTTAAGGAAATTCAGGACTGGATGGTGGACAGCTTGGATGGTGGACAGTTGACTTAGGTTAAACCCACTGAAGACGGAGGTGTTACTGGTGGAGTCAGGTCACTTGGGTTCATCAGCAATGAGTAGTAGTGCCATCCTACCTTAACTGGATGGCATGACACTCCAAACTTCAGAGAGGGTGAGGAATCTAGGGATCATTGTGGACTCCAAGCTGACCTTAGAATACCAGATGTCAACTGTTGTCTGCAGTGGCTACTGCCATCTTTGAAAACAACTCCCAGATCAAGCCCCATCTTGGAGCAACTGACTTAACAATTCTTGTACACACATTAGACACATCAAGATCAGATTACTGAAACGCTCTATACCTTGGGTTATCCATGAAGTTGCTGCATTATTTGCAATTAGTCTAGAATGCAGCAGCTTGGCTGGTTGCTGGGACCTCTCGGTTCAAACACATCTTGACGGTTCTCCATGCTCTTTACTGGTTGCCAGGGCAGTGGCACAGCAACTTCAAGGTGTACTTGTTAACTAACAAGGCCCTACAAGGTCTGAGTCCGGGCTGCTTGAAAGACCTACTGATGTTTCTGCTACTGGTCGCCCCCTCCGATCAGTAGAAGCAGATCTCTTGTTTGTTCCAAGATACCACTCAAAATCCTCAGGTGATAGGGCATTTGGAGTGGCAACCCCAACTCTTTGGAATGCCCTTCCCCTGGAGGTGAGAAACGCTCCTTCACTGACCATGTTTAAAACATGTTTGAAATCTCATCTCTTTACACTGAGTTTTAGGCCTGATGCTCTCATGTAACTGTCTCTGTAATTTTATATTCTGTGTTATTTTATTGATTTTATTTCAGTTTTACTTTCAGTTTTACTGATCTTGTGATCATTCACGTGCCCACTCTGCACACATACACCATTTTTTTTAAATCATTCCCTTTTCCTCAGCCTGAATACCCAGGCCCAAAGGGCCACACATAAAATAAAAAGAGAGCCTTCTCTTGACCCAGACTCATGATTATAGTGGGGGAGCCAACACTGCCTCCTTCAATCACTCCACAGTCTGACCCTCCCAAGGCATAAAAGGGTAATTTGTAAAAGTACCCCCTCAAAACAAAATCCCTTGATCCATGATTTGGAGGGGCCAGATCATAAATCCCAGCTAGCTCAATTGTTCCCCCAATCTGCAGCTCATCTTTCTCCAACTACCTACAATCTCACATGACTGTATTAGTGTGTTGTGCACACAGCTAAGAGGGAGGGGGAGAAGCAGCCTTCATCATTGATGATGCAAGGAAGACTGACCCAGTCTGTATATCATCAATAACAAAGAATGCTCACCCTGCCCTTCCAATCATACATGCTGTGCACCAATACAATTATGAAAGACTAGCAAGTATGGGAAAGCCACACTGCGGAATGGAGGAGTAAATGAGTTACATGTGATCTCTGACTTTTGCCCCACCACCCAAATCATGGATCAGGCCAGGAATGGGTTGGGTAGGGGCCCACTTCTAACAAATGGTCCTGTAGGCTGGGGTGGGGGAAGACTGGCTCAGGGGGACTGAAAAAAATTGTGTCTGCATACCTCTCAACCTCTTGTCATTGAAATGGCATCAGACTTCCAGTTGGCTGTGAGTTTGGTCACCCTCTCCCCCTTCCCCCGGTGGTTTAATCTATTGTAATCTGGACAAATAAAACCATTAGCAGAACTAAAAATATTTTATCCTCAACCTAATGTTTTACACAAAAAGTTTTGCTTACCATAGAGAAACAGAATTATCAGCTGGACCACCATGATTTCTGGTCTCGCAGTTCTGTCAAATCAGCCCATTACTTCTGAACAAGTCAGCCTTCACAGTGTTAAGGAACCTGATGAGCAGTTCAGTCACACTGAAAAAAATTTTCTCTGAGCTCCCCAAGCTGGGATCCACCTTGGAGTGCCTAGAAAAGAAAATTGGGGACAACAAGAAAGAAATCCAAGAGGTTGCTCCAAGAGGTAAAGCAACACACCACAGATGTGGTGAGCAGGCTGATGGAGGCCTCCAGTACAACTGTCCAGCACTATCTTAAGATATCTGACTCACCAGGAGTAGGAGATCTCTGATAAAATCAACAACACGGAGCTCCAAAGTAAGAACATAAGAATATATGGGCTCCTAGAGGAAACAGAATGGGGACAGACGGAGACTTTGTTTTAGCGTCCTCTGTCCAGGTGTTCCTAAGGTGGCCCTTGGATTAACTACTGAACATTGTTCAAGCTCACCAAGTCTTGCCCCTAAAACTTTCTACCCTGAAAGCCCATCCCTGTTCAATAGTCCCGAATTATTTGGGCTAGACAGTCACAAGTAAAATCCTCCAAACAGAATAGACTTAAAAAAAATAAATCTAGTGTTCTTCAACACCAGCTTATATTCTGAGCACAACTTTACCACACTAACTTGTTGAAAAGATGTACCTTACTGGCCATTCAGAAGGAACTGGCAAAAAAAAAAAAAAAAAAAAAAAACAACATTAAGATGCAATTTTTGGCCCCAGAGCAATTTAAACTCCACATGGCTATGGGCCTTTATTCTTCAGACTGACATGCTGAAGAAGCAGTTGGTCTCCATAGGGTTATTCACCCCCCCCCCTGGATCCAGGAATTGTGGCAGTTACACATATCCAGCCATGGATGACTGTATCACACACCAGGAAAGACACCGCCAAAACCAGGCCCAGTTGGCCCCATCAGCCAGCCAGAAGTAGTGAACTGTGACTCATCGCCCAATGGTACCACACATGAGGAGGGACAAACTGAACCCCTGGAGTCGACCGAAATGTTGTTAACCTTGATTATGCATAGGACACTAGTACCCAGCGGTAGCTGTTTTGATACAACTGCGGGACCCCAAGTAGAGAACTGTAAATGGACAGTGATGGATACAAGCTAACAAGTTAAGGCTCTGGACTCTTTCTGCAAGCTCCAACTGCTCCCTGTATCCTTCACTGAAATGTATAACTAAGTTGATAAACTTGAGGTGGTGGGCAATGGTGAGGGGGAGCTGTGGTGGTGATAAGGGGCTGATATTTACTTTTTCCACCGCCACTGATTATACCCCCTAGTGTATGTTAGGGACGGCTACCCCATAGCAGGTCCCATCGAAAATGGCATGGTGGTTGGCTCCTTGACTTTGTGGGTAGCTGGTAGCCAACATGGTGAGGTGCCCAGGTGCCTGCTTTCACAGTCTGGTCCACATCGTGGGTAGTCTACCCTGCTATTAGTGGTACTGCTCTGCCCAGCTCTGATAGTCTCTAGGTAACAGCCAACTCCATAGGGAGATGCATGCAGTGTGGGGTACTTACCTGCAGCAATGACTGAAGACTTAGTTGCCATAGCAACCGCTCAGCCTTTGGAAGCTGGCTTGATTCCTAATACTGCAGAACTAACAGTTTGGGTTAACCACTTTAAACCAGATATCCTTGGGGTATCTCAAACATGGCTGATGCCTGCTATACCTGACAATCTCATCAACTTAACAGGCTACAACTCGGTCCGGTGTAATAGGGCCTCCACCAAATGAGGGGGCAGCACTATTATTTACAGTATTTCAAATTGCTCAATGTCTCAACCACAGGACTGTCAGCTTCTGTTGACTGTAACACCGAGTTATATCATACAGAACTAACACTAGGGAGTTTTAAAACATTATATTCATTCTGCATTTACATCCCTCCTGTGGGCAGTCCTCTGCCTCTCCCATCACTTATGAAAATCACTGAACCTATTCCTAAAAACAACAAATTCATTCGTATTGGTGACTTCAACATTAATTAGCCGAGTCATAAGACCAAGACATTGAGGTTGCTCTTAATACTTTTCAGCAATCCCAAACAACAACGGAGCCCACCATACCACACCACAGTCGTTAAGAGTGTTTCCATATTGGACTGGATTTTTAAACCCCATGCAGACAGGATATACAGCTCTGGTGTTCTCCCTGGTGCAATCAGCAACCACTGCATGGCATTCTGTGTGTTGAGAGCTAAGCCTCCTAAAGTACCCCTAATATTAATCCATGTTTGTGCTTTTTCCTATTCGGACCTTGCTGCTTTTAAAACAGGAAGTTGCCGGTGCTGAATGGTTCCTCCTATGGGACATCAATAATGTTATCTCTAGCAGTCTTCCATCTCAATCAGGTTTTCACTGTGATACAAGACAACCATTTCTCAATTACAATTAAGAGGGTTAGGAATCAGATAAGTGAGTGGCTAGATTGCTATTTACTGACAATGATCAAAGAGAGGAACATAATCTGGCATACATTTAGGGCCTCTAACTCAACGTGAGACCTGATTTCATACAGGAAACTTAGAAAGGGGTACAAGGTGCTATTCGGTGAATCAAAAGCTCCTACTGTAAAACACTTCTTTATGTCACAACTAGCAAGCCATGCTAGTTCTGGAAATGAATTAAGCAATCCCTGTGTTGGGATGGTAACCTTTCTCCTAGCAATATGGTTTTAAGCTTGGTATACCCAGCAGACCTTGGCTCGATTCTCATTACCTCCACTTGCATACTGTGTGACTCTGAGCAACTCACTTGAGCACTCAGTGCTCCCTGGTCAACCCTGAAAACAACCACTTGTGGCGACTGAGCCTTACCTGGTTACCAAAGAATAAAAAAAAAAAAAAAAAAAAAAATGGTACCAATTGCAACAACCCATTGACCATTGCTAAAGTTTCTAATGAATAATTTGTAAACCTCTCTAAATATACTGGTTCAAACAACATGAAGTCTTGCTATATTATGACAATTGCAGTTTGTCCCACCATTAGAACTGCTCCGGAGGTGAAAGAGTTAACTCCCATTCTAAGAATGGAACTTGGAGCACGAGCTCAGTTAGAGAAGCTCTGTCTGGGTTATTTCAAACCTAAACTGTCAGATTCTTTACTCCGCCTCACTGAACAGTCGCTCCGGAGATTCCTACTACTGCTCGGTTCATTTCTCGGTTTAAACAGTGTTTTCTCAGTTCAAATCAACTGAGAATATTATTATTTAACATAAAACCATTGGTTCAAGCTCTGTCTGTGGTATCGTAAGTAATTTAAGTTTATTTTCTGTGTGGAACTTGTAAATGTTATCGGTTCGGTTTGAACCGATCAGCTTATTTAAAACTTGAATTGAAGGTTTTAGAGTGCGGTTCAGTTCTTATCGGTTCTAAAAAAAAAAACAGAATTTAATTACGTTTTTCCAAGACCGTGACACGGTTAGAACCGATAAGGTGTCTTGCCTGGCACTGCCGCTTAAAGGGCAAGTTTTTGGTTAGGCTGGCATTATGTCTGAGAAACCCAAAACAAAAACCGGGCCCACTGGGTTTCAACACTGCGATGCCTGTGGGGAAGTCTTTGCCAAGGCTGACCCACACACCACATGTGTATATTGTCTGGGGTTTGACCACCTCAATTCAGACTGCCAGATTTGTAAAAATTTCCTGCAGCCACCCTGGATAAGAGAGTTGGCAGGCCTAGGGAATCAGATACAGCCCGGGTTCAAAAGCTATCCTGACCAGAGGAAGTGCCTCTGACCAGGGCGAGACTTCCTCGGCAACGAAGCTGGCTCGGAGGAGCCAGTTCCAGTAAAGAAAACAAGAAAATCAGCAGGTATGGAGCCCAAAATTCCTTGTCCAACTGCTGCAGAGATAGCAAGAGCTATTCAGATTGTCCAGTCACTCTCCGTTCCGTCCGAACCGCCACTGTCTGGCAAAAGGTCGGTTCGGTTCCACGGTTCAGGGATATGTTGTTGAAAGAATTTTATGAACCAGAGGAGGGGGAGGATGATTATGAACAGTATGAATGTGACTTTGAGGGTCTGGGTGTGCCCATTGAACCGGACATCTCCCCAGACAGACCTTTAGAATCTCCCCCTTTGCTTTCTGAGTCACCCTCTCACTTTATGTTTTACAAAAAAGTTGCTGAAACCCTCCAGCTTCCATTGGAGGAAGCTGTGGATGAACAAGAGGAACCTGATTTTGTAGAAATGATGGATATTCCAGAGTCTAGGAGATTGTCTATTCCCTTGCATAAATCATTTAGGAAACAGACAATAAAGATTTTAAAAACTCCTAATTCTGTGCCTCCTGTGGACAAAAAGATGGACAGGAGGTACACTCTGTCAGGTCCTGATATAGAATTCCTTTCACAACAATGCAGCCACATTGGTGTGGTTCAGGCTGCAGCCTGTGATAAAGCTAATATTCCTTTGGCTTCACATCCTCCTGACAAGGATTCCAGGAAGATTGATGCCATGGCTAAAAAACAATACATGGCAGCGTCCTTGGGACTCAGGAAAGCAAATTACATGGCTTATGTAGCAAGGTATCAGAAATCTAGATGGGACACTGCCATGGCCTTGGCCAAACAGGCCTCTGGCCAGCTTGCTAGTGAGCTGGAACAGGTGGCTGCTGATGGCATTGAGGCATCTAAGGTGCAGTTTCATGCTGCTGTGGATTTTAATGATGTATCCTCTAGAGTCATGGCTATGTCTGTAGCTTTTTGCAGGTTGGCCTGGCTCAGGTGTACTAGCTTGTCACAGGATACCCAGACTAAGGCTATGGATTTTCCTGTGGTTGGAAATTCTCTGTTTGGGGAGCAGACAGAGAATTATATGAAGAAAATGGATGAATATAGGACTACCTATAAGAGTGCTCAGGCTAAGGAGCGGCAAGCCACTCCTCAGAGGCAGGCCCCCAGGGGTAGAGGTAGGCCTTTTCACAGGCCTTTTTACCAAACCCAGGCCTCCTCTGCTTATGCTCAGAGGGGTTCTTCAGAGAGAGGCAGGCGGGTGTGGGCAGGCCTGCTCCCACCCCTCAGCCTAAAGCACCTGCCAAACAGACACCCTGATGGGGTGCCCAGGGTCGATTCTCCTTTACTTGTAGGGGGCAGGTTGGCTTACTTCGTTCAGAACTGGGTGTCTCTAACTTCAGACAAGTGGGTCCTGGAAGTAGTAAGCCAGGGTCTGGTTCTCAGCTTCAAAAAGTTCCCAAAGATGAGAATCAGGTCTTTCCCACCTGCAAACTCTTTAGAGACCTTTACTTTAGAAACAGAGGTCTCAACCCTCCTGGCTCTCAAAGCTGTAGAAAGGGTTTCTCCCCTACACCAGGGCAAGGTCTGTACTCCAGATATTTCCTTACCCCAAAAAAGACAGGAGAATGGCGGCCCATTTTAGACCTGAGATATCTGAACAAACATCTTTTGAAACCAAAGTTCAAAATGGTAACTCTGGCAATGATTTTACCCTCTCTAAGGCCAGGGGACTGGCTAGCCTCCCTGGACCTCAAGGATGCCCATTTTCATGTCCTAATCAGAAGCTCCCACCGAAAGTACCTCAGATTCGAACTGCCCTCAGGTCACTACCAGTTCAGAGCAATGCCCTTCGGCCTCACCTCTGCCCCAAGGGTATTCACAAAATGTCTGGCAGTAGCAGTGGCTCATTTAAGAAGGCAAAGGATTGCTGTCTTTCCCTATCTGAGACGACTGGCTCATTGTAGGCCAGTCCCCAGAACAGAGTAAGATCTCACCTGCAAGTTACCCAGCAGCTGCTCTCCTCCTGGGCTTCTTGCTCAATCTTCCAAAATCAGTTCTGGAACCAGTTCAGGTGCTCACCTTCATAGGTGCAGAATGGACACAAAACAGGCCAGAGCCTTCCTACCCTTAGAGAGGGTAAGAACTTGGTGGCTCTGGCCTCCTCCTTCACTCTGCAGGTCTCTCGACCAGCAAGACACTTTTTGCAGCTCCTGGGGCACATGGCTGCGTCCACAGCCGTAGTGCAAGGAGCAAGATTTCAGATGAGGGACATTCAGTTTCACTTGAGAGCCTTTTGGTCTCAGAGAAGAGACCCCCTTTCCAAGTTGGTCCCAGTGACCCAAACCCTGATCCAGGCCCTCCAGTGGTGGCAGGATCAGAGCAATTTAAGACTGGGGGTCCCCTTCATTCCTCTGTCTCACTCCTTGACCCTCACTACAGATGCTTCCCTCCTGGGGTGGGGAGCCCACATGGGCGACCTCTCCACTCGGAGGTGTGGTCCCCTCAGGAATCTCTGCTCCACATCAATTTGCTGGAACTCAAAGCTGTCTTTTTAGCACTTCAAGTGTTTTCTGTGTCTGTTCAGAACAAAGTGGTGCAAGTCAGAACAGACAATACCACAACAATGTGGTACATCAACAAGCAGGGGGGCACTCGGTCTTCGGCCTTGTGCACCGAGGCAATGAAGTTGTGGTCTCTGGCCTATTCCCTGAACACTTCCCTCATAGCAGTTCACCTTCCAGGAAAGGATAATGTCCTAGCAGATGCTCTCAGCAGGATTTCCCAGGGCCATCACGAATGGTCTCTGGATCCTCAAGTACTGGGGATAGTTTTTGCCAGATGGGGCACCCCTCAGATAGATCTTTTTGCAGCCCCAGACAATCACCAACTTCCACTGTTCTGTTGCAGGCCCCCAGTGTTGGGCTCAATCCCCCTGGATGCCTTTCTCCTAGATTGGGAAGGGAAGTTTCTTTATGCCTTTCCCTCCCTTCCCTCTCCTATTCAAGGTGCTAGTCAAAATCAGATCCCAGCCTTGCAGGATGATTCTGATTGCCCCAGATTGGGCCAGGCAGCCCTGGTACCCACTACTTCTGTCACTAGCAATCCATCTTCCCGTGTCTCCCCAGGAATCACAACCTGTTAACCTGTGCACAGGGGAGAGTTTGGTATCCGAACCTCAAATCCCTCAACCTCAAGGCCTGGCTCTTGAGGAGTTAGAATTTGCTGACCTGCACCTTTCTCAGGGTGTTCTTGAAATCCTAAAGGCTTCTAGGAAGCCTTCCACTAGGGCTACTTACAATTCTAAGTGGAAAAGGTTTTCCATTTGGTGTTCTGGGAAACATATTTCCCCGGAATCTGCTGATTTGCCCATTGTTTTGGACTATATGGTCCACCTTAATTCCTTGGGACTGAGACCAGCTACCCTGAAAGTACATTTGGCAGCTGTCTCTGCTTTTGTTTCAGCAGGAAAGCCCTCCTCTCTTTCCGCTCACCCTGTATTTTCCAAGTTTTTTAAAGGATTACTTCATTCTAATCCACCTTTTAGGGATCCGGCCCCTGCCTGGGACCTTAATGTTTGCATTGCCCAGTTAATGCAACCTCCTTTCGAGCCTCTGTCTTCTGCAGAGCTTAAGTACTTAACTTGGAAAACTGTTTTCCTAGTGGCTATCACTTCTGCCAGGCGCATAAGTGAGTTGCAAGCCCTGTCAGTAGAAACTGACTTTATTTCTTTCCACAGGGATAAGGTAGTCCTCAGGACTAACAGGAAGTTTTTGCCTAAGGTGGTTTCAGATTTCCATCTTAAATCAATCTATCTCCCTTCCAGTGTTTTTCACTGACCATTCTTCCTCTGGTGAGAGGAGATTGCACAGTTTAGATGTTAAGAGGGCCCTAAGTTACTATATAGAGCGTACCAAGGGTCACAGGTTCGAATTCCTCCAACTTTTTCTCACTTATGGTGAGGTCGGAAAAGGGAAACCTGCCACTAAGAGATCCATTGCCAGGTGGATTGTCTCTTGTATCCAATTTTGTTATCAAAAACTGGGGAAAGTTCCCCCTTCAGGCCTGAGGGCTCATTCTACCAGAGGTACAGCTGCGTCTCTAGCTGCTGCCAGAGACATCCCTATCTTAGAGACATGTCAAGCAGCTACCTGGAAAATGGTACATACTTTCACCAAGCATTACTCCCTGGATGTCCAGGCCAGGAGGGATGCTCGGTTTGGCACAGCCGTGCTTCAGAGCCTATTCCCTAAGTAGGTTCTGTCCCTCCTCCATGGAGGTACTGCTGTGTATTCTGCAATTGTCATAATATAGCAAGACTTCATGTTGTTTGAAGAAAAAATTACTCACCTTAGTAATGTTGTTTCTTCTAATGGAGTCTTGCTATATTATGACCTCCCCCCCAGCCTGCCCCTCTCAGAACTTCTACTTGGGTATGGGGTGGGCAGCCTAGTGTGGGCACTAGTTATGCCCATTATATGTTTTCCACCCCTTCTTGGGGTTTTGGGGTGATGTTTTTATTTTATGTCATATTATTACTTATATTATATTATTACTTCTGGTCCCCTGACTTGAGTCTTGTGTTGGGACCAGGAGTATGTCTTAATAGTATCAGGTAGCCAGTTGGCTAGTGTAGGCTACAGCTTCCACACAGACCTTAGTGAGTTTTGCTCGTAAAGATCTGACAGTTTAGGTTTGAAATAATCCAGACAGAGCTTCTCTAACCGAGCCCGCGCTCCAAGTTCCATTCTTAGAATGGGAGTTAACTCTTTCACCTCCGGAGCAGTTCTAATGGTGGGACAAACTGCAATTGTCATAATATAGCAAGACTCCATTAGAAGAAACAACATTACTAAGGTGAGTAATTTTTTCTTCTCTCCCCTCTTCTACAAAGACCCCTTCCCCAATCCATGGCCGACTCTCTGAAACACTCACCTTTCTATTTCAAACTTGTGAAGGCCTCCGAGATTTGTAGATAACTTAAAGAGCCACCGACGCCTCCAGAAGAACTTTAAATAACATAATATTTGGACACAAAGCAACATATTTCTCATGAGCTCTGTATTTTTTCTTATCATTATTCATTACTGAGGTTTTATGCATAAAAACAGGATCTTTGTTCCTTGAGGGTTTATCAGCTCCTACTGCTATTTCCCAACCTGATGTCATAATACTCTGGTTGTGACATCACAGTTATTCCCGTGGCATCCAACTGTGATAGCACAACAAAGCATTATGATTTTAGGTAGGGAGTATGCTGAAGGGGCAGGTGAACTCTAGGGATAAAGATCAAGTTTTTGTGGGTACATCCTCAGTAATAAATATGAGGGAGGAAAAATCTACAGAAGGTTACTGACATTCATGCTTAATTGTTTCTAAGTATTATGATTTTCAAAGTTTTCCCAGAGGCATCAACAGGTTTTTAAACAGATTCCTGAAGCAAATTCTGTAGGATTCAATGGAATCAAACCAAGGCTTAAGACTGTTGCTTATGAGCTTGGGTGTCCCAATCGCCAGGATCATAAACCTGATCTTTACATCTGGGATTGTGCCAGACTTCTCATTCTGTCCTGGGTGGCCATTTTGGGTCAGGATAGTTTGAACTTCATACAAAGATACTGGACGTATTAAGGAAGCTGTCTAATATTATTCCTGTCTAAATGAAAGGGAACTCCAAGGACACTACTAAATATAGGCCCACTGCCATACTTGCAGCTCTTAATAACATTTTGGAAAAAATTGTCTCTTTGTAATGGACTATCTACCCGACCTACTATAGCCTCTTTTAACTAGTTGGCATGGCTTTCATAGTAGACAGAGCACTCCAAACTACTCTTAACCCTCATGATTAGTACATCTTGTGTTACAGACAAAGGTGACTAGAGTCAGGCTGTTTTCACAGACCTCACAAGACCTTTGATCTTGTAGATCATTCCCCAATGCGCAGCAAACTTGGAGATCTGAGTATCTCAAAGGCGGCACTCCCCTCATTTTTGAGCTACCTGCATAACAGGTTCCAGTGTACCAAATTTGGGTCCATATATTCTGACTTTGCACCAACCAAGGTGGCTGTACCTCAATAATCTAACCTTGGGTTTCTGCTTTTTTCCTTGTACATAAACAATGTTAACCATTGACTTGACTTACACACAACATGCCTATCCTTTATGCAGACGACTAGGTTTTATCCTGGAGTGCAAAATATATTGGTGATATTAACAGTAGACTGTCCTCACAATTTCAGAATGTACAAAACTGGCTACTCTCCAACAAGCACCTCCTACTCACGTCAAAAACTCGGGCTATGCTTTTCGGATCAAACCTTGGACTTAAGAACTGTCCATCCATACTGAAGGTTGTGTGTATAAATGTCACCTTTCTTGCCTTTGTAATGAGTTTCAATTACCTTGGTGTCACTCCAGACATTTCCTTGGAATTCTCAATACACATCATGGGCGCATGTAAAGCTATTTACTCTAGGTTAGGGATATCCAATGCCCACATTGCATTGCCCATGACATCCTACTCCTGAAGCTTCTGTACAGACTGCCAGTGATCTCCTCCTCTTCCAAGACTACTCTTCTGAAATGGGATGTGGCATATGATATTTGCCACTTTGCCCCTGCTGCCAGTCACCATACACACCACTATGACTTGTACACTACCGGTAAGTTTGAAGTATCTCCTTCCCTCCTCCCTGTGTGAATTTAGTGTACGGGTCAACATTTTTAATACCCTTCAAAAGCAGATACCACTCTCCCTTGCCTCTCTTCTGCAGCCTGTCAGGAGCTCTTAACCTTTGATGTCCATTGAGCTTGAACTGCTGACAGCACTTAAAACCAAAAATAAACTTGGGGATTTGGCCTTTTCTAGCTTTGCATCAAGATTATGAAATAGAAGTCCACCTGAGATTCACCTCTGCCAATCAGTACAAGCCTTTCACAGAAACTACCACATAGGATTCACAGGATCAGATTAGGGATGGGCAGACCAGTCCAGGCAAAATCAGAACCCCCTCAGGATCTCTCAATGTCCATCAGAATTCAGTAAATCAGAACTCTGCCAAAAATGTACCAGGTCTGTCTCACAGTAGTTTTGTCATATAAGAGACACATTATTGTTTCTTTAAAAAAAAAAAAAAAAAATCCTCTTGCATCTACCAAGCACCCCCTGGATACCATAAACAAAAAAGATTTTTCTTTAAAATAATTCAATTCTTTTGTCTCGCCTGCCACTGAAGCTTGCACACAGTCTCGTGCAGTGATTCAAGAGCACATGCTTGAAGCACTGCTGTAAGTATGAGAGAGCAAGCGTAATACCTTGTACACAAGCGGGAGACAGCAATAGCGTGGCGGCTGTCTCAATTTCTGTGCTGGCTGCATTTTTAACGAGCATTGTGAGGCAACATGGTGGTAGTGAAAGTGCAAAAGCAGCGGGCATCATACGGTGTGTGTAACGAGGTGGTAATAGCAGCAGTGACTCTGAAACAGTGGCAAGCATAATCCAGTGTGTGGCTGGGTGGATGGGTATCAGCAGATGGTAGGGAGAGGGAAATATATTTATTTTTGTACAGGGTGGGTGGGAATCAGCAGATGGGAGGGTATTCATTTATTTCTGTGAGGGTGGGAATCAACAGATTGGGGGAGGAATTCATTTATCTCTAGGACAAGTTGGGTAGGAATCAGCAGATTGGAGAGGGTATTCATTTACTTCTGGGCTAAGGTGGGTGGGAATCAACAGATGGAAGGAGGGACTAGGGTGTTTTTTCCTGGGACAAGCTAGGCTTTGGCAGATGGGGTAGGGGTTATTCATTTGGGAATAGGGTGGGTATCACAGATAGAAGGAAGGGGAAGAGGCATTTGGAACAGGGTGGGAATCACCAGATGAAGGAGAAAGGGGTAAACAATATGGGGGCAGGGGTTTTCACTCTGTGACAGGGTGGTAGAGTATTCATTCTGAGGCACAGTCGATATCCACAGATGGGAGGAGTGGGTTGGGGTATTCATTGGGACATTATGGGAAGCAGCAGATGAAGAGGGCAGAAGTGTGCATACTGGTGCAGAGCGGTTGATGAAAGATGGAGGGGACAGTGGTGTACGTACTGGGGCAGTGTGGGTGTCAGCAGATAGGAGGGAAGTAGGTGTACTTCAATACTGGGGAAGGGTCATCCAACAGATGGGGCAGTCTGGGGATATGCATAATTACTGGGGCAGAATGGGGTAGTGATACCATGCACCAGCCTACACTGGGTGCAAGGAACCCAAGTGAATAATCTGTAGCCAGCAGATGAGCACAGAATGGAGTTAGAACACTGGCTGACAAATTCAGGTAAGAAAAATATATTTATTTGCTATTTTTGGTGCATTTATGATCGTCTTCAGGAATTACCATTCATTTTCTTAAGGTTCCGATTTGAATCAGAACCAATAAGAATTTATCAGGACTCTGACATGGATCCTGGTTCTGATAAGGGTCAGGACCCGTCTGGTCCACCCATCCCTTGATCAGATAGATACAGGTCTACAGCATTAGACATTATTGACCTGATCATCAATAATTACACATCACAACTGAAAAGACACGGTCCTCCATGACCTCATCCATTCCCCTTTTAAACTGATTTATAGTTTCACTCTCTACTACTGATGCAGGATGAGCATGCCATGTCTTCACTACTCGTTGTGAAAACCATGCCCCTCTTGGGTTTATTTTTGTAATGTTCGCCCCTCTGTAATTTATTGTGCCCTCTTACTGTTAAAGGTTAAGGTCTTTAGTTTAGATCTGTCAATTCCTACATATCTCTATTTCTAAAAGCATTGTATACAACCAACATCACCCCTACTGCACCTTTACTGAAGAGAGTACAATCCCAGAGATCTCAGCCACTCCTCATAAGGTCTGTCATTTAAGTTAGCTAACATTTTTGTGGCTTGCCACTGTACACCCTTGAGCTTCTTGATGTAAATCCTACTCGAAGGTGCCCATACCTGGCAGCAATACTCCAGGTGGGGATGAACAAGTGACACGTATAAAGGAAGTATAACATCACTTTCTCTACTCTTAATGTTTCTCCTAATTGAAACTAATATCTTTTATCCAGGCCTACCCTTAATGTTTCTCCTAATTGAAGCCAATATCTTATATCCAATCTTAACAACATTAGAGCAATGTTTGTTGAAACTTAAATTATTAGTTACCCCCATATCTTTTTCTTCCTCAGTTGTTTCTAATTCCACTCCATCAATGTGGTATTTAAATTTATGTTTTTTTCCTTTCCAAAATGCATTATTTTACATTTGTTTATATTACATTTTAATTTCTTGACCCTAACAATATCAGCTTTATTTTCCTGTAGGCACACTGTATCATCAATGCTTGATAAGGATCCAGTTTTTCAAGTCATCTGCAAATTTAACTAACCATGAATTGTTTTTACAAGTGATTGATTTGTCGAGAATGTTAAACAACAACGGTCCCAAAATGGACCCCTGTGGGACTCCACTCGTCACCCTGGCCCAGCTGGAAAGGTGTCCCCTTACGCCAGCTGTGTTCTCCATCCTCTCAAGTTTATCCATGCGATTATGCTGTCCTCCAACCCAATTTCAGTTAGTGATTTAATTAATTCTCTGTGGGATACACTATCAAATGCTTTTCCGAAATCCATATACAACACACCTACCAGTATGTCCTGTTCTAGTGTCCCATTTATGATTTCAAAGAACTATAATAAGTTTGTGAGACATGATCTCCCCTTTTTAAGCAGGCCGCTTGCTTCCATATGTAACTGGTGCTTGCTGCTTGGCCTGCTGGTTTGTACTCCAACATCTGGTCATTCAACTCTATACTAGTTATTTATTCTTTGTGGACTACATGGGTCCACTGGCATCAGGCGCCTTTTTCAGGCAGGACCCAGGTCCTAGGACCACATTACATAACACAGTAGCAAGATACAAAGGGATGAGACAAGTGCATTACATTAAATATCAGTATGCTGCAATGGGGGACATCATGCAACATATTGTACAGTAAAATTATGTTATTTAAATATATGTAGTGCAAGAGAGGCACTTACACTCAGGTATACATGATATTACTGTTCTCAGAGCTTGAGAAGGGGAATGGCAGATGTGCTATACTTAGGAAGTAATTCAGTACACAGTACAGGATGGAGAAAGAGAGCCAAGGAAAATAAGAGCAAGTAGAGTTTTTGCAGGTGCTCCATCATTATGAGAGTGAAAGTTTTATGAGAAGGGGAAAGTCTGATGGTGGCAGGAATGGAGTCCCAGAGAAAGGTGTCTCAGTAGCTGAAGGATTTCTGCCCCATTCCTGTGCACATAAGTGGAATCTTTAATATGCTATTCACTATGGAGCAGGAGAAGGGTTGCTAACAGGCATGAGTAGTTCAGTGAGACACTGTGGGTCACTTCCATACAGGATCATGGAACACAACATTTGCTAGTGTTCGTTGGGTCCTGTGCTCTGGTTGCAGCCAGCTGAGTTGTTTATAGTTGGAACAATGGTGGGACCTAGGACATACGTACATACGAATGTGCCAACAGAAACAGACCACCTGGCTTATCCAAGTCTGCTCGAGTATGCAGCCAACACCCCAAGTTTGCAGCTGCCCCACCCCCCCCTTTGTCATCCCACTGCCACCCCCACCTCCCCAGCCTCACTCTCCCACGCTTCCCTGTCCCACGACTTTGAAGCTGTTCACAGATTTACATAATACCACCCATTCTGGTAGGGCATTCCATTTGCTACCACCTCTCTGTGAAATAGTGTCTCCTCATTTCCTTCCTAAATCTCCCCTTTATCCTAGCCTGTGCCCCCTGGTGACCCTCCCCCTCTAACTTAAAGACCCCATCTGCCCCATCCTTACTGATTCCCCTCAGATACCCGAATGTCTCTAGCATGTCCCCCCTGTCCCTTCTATCCTCCAGGGTGTACATATTCAGGTATTCAGGTCTCCCAGTCTGCTATCATAGTCTCTCCCCTCCATTCCACATATCATCTTTGTTGCCCTCCTCTGCACCCCCTCCAGTAGCCTAATATCACGCTTTAGGTATGGCCCCCAAAACTGCACACAATCCTCTAAGTGCGGCCTTACCAGCGACCTGTAGAGGGGCAAGATCACCTCTCTTCACCTGGAAGAAAACCCCTTTGCTATGCACCCCAGTATTTTGTTCGCTTTTGCAGCCACTTTCCTGCACTGGGCTGTGTTGTTCATGGTTCCTGTTATCATTACCCCATGATCCTTCTCCTCCTCCTCAGTGATCCCCAGCTTAACCCCCCCCCCCCAACCAGTATTCTCTCCTTTGGTTCTTCACCCCAAAGTGCATAACCTTACACTTCTTTGCATTGCACCCCAGCTGCCACCTCTCTGACCACTCCACTAGCTTGCGTTAGTCCCCCTGCAGCTGCTTCCATCCCTCCTCTCCATCCACCATTGCTCCAATTTTAGTGTCACCACGAACAGACTTACCTTGCTCACCACCCCATGTGCAATGTCTACCATGAAGAGCTCAAACAATACTGGCCCCAACACAGAGCCCTCTGGCACCCCACTTGTCACTGGCCTTCCGAGTTGAGAGCTCCCCTCTCACCACCACCCGTTGCAGCCTGCCACTCAGCCAGCTTGTAATCTAGTTCATCATTTTTGCCCCTACCCCTACACCAGTTAGCTTCTCCCCAAGCCGCACATGAGGCACCAAATCGAAGGACCCTGGGAGGATGCAAGTCCGGCCACTTTGTAGTACAGTATTTTTTTGCCAAGTTTTTGGAGCAGCAACTACCACAACTGCTCCATAGTGAATTAGTGTCAATAAGTTGCTTTGTGCAGTTCTCACTCTAGTGTCCACTGTGAGGTGTCTCTGAATATGGTACAGCAGCTCTAGCTTCTGATAGATTATCTAGCAGTGCTGTTCATGTGGCTGTCGAAGGTGAGGCAGGGGTCGAGGTTACACCCAAGTATTTAAATTAATTTACTCACTTGAGTTCAGCATCATCTAGGGCAATACTGAGGTCCTGAAAGTGACTTCTGAATGTATAGCATGAGTCTTTGCTGCTCTGCAGCTTACAGTATACCCCAGCTGTACCTGTCATTTACACCTGGACTGGTGATCAGTGTCTGTACTTTGTGTTTGCTGGGGATCAATGACTGGATTGTCACCAGCTGGATGAGACTGAACCAGAATAAAGAACAGTCAGAGTTTTTGCTGGTGGGGCCTGTCACTGTGTCATCTGTCAAGGACTGCATCAGGCTTCCCACTCTTGATGGGTCAAAAGCCTGAGGAAAAGGAGGCTGTTCGCAACCCAGGCATTGTCTACGCTCCAGAGCTGCCCTTACTTTGCAGCTGTCATCCACGGACCGAAGTAACCTCTACCATCTGAAGAATACTGCCAGGATGTGTTCCTAACTTGATGCTGATGATTTGCACACTCTGATACAAGCATCTGCTGCCCAGTGGCTGGACAACTGTTATGCACTTTAATCAAGGCCTGCCATTGTGAAAGATATGCCATCTGCAGTCAGAACATGGGTGCTAGACTGCTTACTTCTACATCTATCCCCAATAAGAGGGGAGCATGGATGGTCAGTGCAGCCACTACCAAGCCCACCTGCAGCGGGTGATAAAGTAATAAAAAAAAAAAAAAAAAGGTGGGAACATTTCCCCAGCCCTCCTTACTCTGCTCTGGCTGCCTATAAAATGGCATTCTGACTTTAAGATTCTACATCTGGTGTATAATGTCCTGCACAGACTGTCCTTTCCTTACATCTGAGTGCAGCTTGTCATCTTTTTGGATAATCATGCTAAGTTTGTTGTTTGCTTTGTAGTCTTTCTCTTTAGACCATTAGCAACTACTGTATTTGTACTCTGTACCTCAGACACTGCACATGATTACAGAGCTGCTGATGCCTCAAAGAAATCTTTAAAAAACATAATAATTAGGTACAATTTGGCCTGCATTACTTTTACATTTTGTATATTTCTTTACCCCATCATTTATTACCAAGGAAATTTGCATGGGTACATGATCTTTGTCCCTTGGAGAGTCTTCAGAGTCCATCTGCCTCTGTAGCCTACTCCCTACTTCAAGTCATAATCCTCCTTTTGTGACATCACAATCTTGCCATGGGAGTAACTGTGATACCACAATGAGTGCTCTATGACTTCAGGTAGGGAGAAAGCAGCAGGAATAAAACTCTCTAGGAGCAAAGATCCTGTTTTCATTCAAATGACCTCAGTAATAAATAATGGGGAGGAGGAATACAGCACGAATGGGAAATGCAAGCTGGACTATCTAAATATTAGGTGTTGCTAAAGTTCTCCTGAACATGTCACCAGCTCTTTAATGTATGTACTTGATGTTGCTGCCTACTACTGTAATGTCCCTGTAGTAACCTCCAAGGTCATGACTGTTTGGCTTTCCTAACTAGTAAGTAAATAAATAAATGAATGCTGAGGCATGGGCACTTTGTTCTCAGTCTATTTAAGGTTCCTCCAGGGAGGTTAAATCTGCAGGAGATAGAACCTTCACTGTTGCAGGACAAAGACTTTTGAATGCACTCCCGTGATATGTCTGAGATGCTACCACAGTGAAATGCTTTAAGGAGTACTTTGTCTTTGAAGTATTATCTCTTAAATCAAACATTCCTCCAGTGATTACCACATGGTATTCACGGACAATTTTACAGGTGGGTTTATAGATCTATATTTGATCATTTTAATTGTCTATGTTTCTGTTTTTACTATATTGTGGTATTTTTGTATTTGTTTTGCACAAATAAAAGTGCGTTGAGCTTTGGTGAAGAGCTACAGTAAATAAATAAAAGTCTATCCATCTATCAAAACAAAAGCACTTATTACCACAGGGTTCCGAGTTCCTTCATTTTGAATAGGATAATATGCTCCACACTGCAGGACCGCCAGCAGCACGGTTTCACAGGGAGAGGGCATGTCAAACTGATCTCATAGATTTCTTTAACAAGGTTACCAGGGAGGTGACTCAAAGGAGAGCAGTGGATGTAGCCTACCCGAAGGCTTCAGACACTGACTTACAGAAGGCTAGTTAAGAAACTAAGCAGCCTTGGGGTGGTGGAGAAAGTGACAAGCTGGGTATCAAACTGGTTAAGGGATAGGAGGCAAAGAGTGGTAGTAAATGGTAGTCACTCAGGTGATTGGAGAGTGGCTAGTGGGGTGCCACAGGGTTCAGTGCTCAGACTGATCCTCTCCAATGTCTTCATAAGCAACACTGTTAAGAAGCTTGAGGGTAAGGTGTGTCTCTTTGTGGATGATACAAAAATCTGCAACAGGGCTGACACTCAGGAAGGGTGGAGAGAACGTAAAGAGATCTGAGGAAACAAGAGGAATGGTCTAGGGGTAGCAGCTGGGTTTCAATGCCAAAAAGTGCAAGGTTATGCACGTAGGGCTAAAGCCAGGGGCTGTGTACAAGATGGGGGAGGACAGAGTGGAGAGTGGAGATTACAATCACCAAGCAAGAAGAGAACTAGGGTCATCATATCTGATGGCAAGGCAAGGCAAATTTATTTATTTTTTTTTTTTTTAAATAAAAGACACCCATCCCAGAGGCTCTGGGCGCCGAACATGTTGAAATTACATACAAAACACCATCAATAAATTATATATGCAAAATTTTATTTTTTATTTATTTAGCTTTTGTTGACCGGGTAAGTGCACTAGACAATTCCTGACTATTTTCAGGCACGACCCGGGGGAGGGGGGATACAGATGAATGCCAACTGACCTTGAACCAGATTAAGATTAAATAACACCACAATGTATAAAATAAATATTCCACACTCTAACTCATTGTTATAAAATGTATAAATAATATGATCGGCAATAAATACTAGCTAAAAATATAGCCAATGACCAATTTAAAAAAACGCAGAAGTCAGGAACCAGAGGAAACTATAAATCAAAGTCTGGGAAGGCCTAATTATACAGGAAGGCCTTGAGGTGGGCTTTGAACACATCAACAGAAGGGGTCTCTCTTGCAGCTGGAGATAGCGAATTCCACAGGATAGGGGCAGCGACACTCAATGCTCTGTCGCCTGCCATTTTTAGTCTCATCCTGGGAATTGCAAAGAGGCCCCTAGAGGAGGAGAAGGAGCAGACTGAGACAGCAGGTGCAAGAAGGTCCTTCAGGTAACCAGGGCCTAGGCCGTGTATGGCCTTAAAGGTGAGTAAGCCCACCATAAAAAGGACCCTCCACCTGACCGGCAGCCAATGCAGTTCATGCAGCACCGAGGTGATGTGACAGTATTTAGTGACTGTCCCATCAACAACCAGGCAGCTGCGTTCTGCACCAGCTGTAGCCGACGCAGGGTACCTCCAGAGACCCCCAAGATAGAACACATTACAGCAGTCAAGCCTGGACATCACAAAGGCGTGAACCATGGTGGGCAGGTCCAGGGCGGAACTAGGGGCTTTATCAAGGAGATATTCCTCAGATGATAAAAACTAGTATGGAAAACGGATGACACCTTAGAGTCAAGCGTCAATCCACTGTCGAGAATAATGCCCAGATCACGCACCCTGGTGGAGGCCTTCAGGAGGTACAGACCCAAGAAAAAAGCCCCGTTTCTGCACCAGAGTCCAACCTATCATGCCCTCTGTTCGACTCCACCATCAGTACCTCCATCTTATCGGGGTTTAGTCGCAACCAGCTGAAGTCATTGATCTCAGCCAGGCAGCTGTTAAGCACTCCCACTGCACTGGATGATCCAGGGGCAAAGGAAAGATACAGCTGGGTATCATCAACATAGCAATAAAACCTAAGCTGCACTTCCTAATGAGCTCTCCCAGGGGCAGCATGTAGCATGTACACAGCGAACAACATCGGCGACAAGACCGAACCCTGGGGAACTCGGCATGATAGGAGGCTAGGGGAGGATAAGAAATTCCCCATCACTACCCTTTGCCTCCTGTTAGTAAGGAAAGACTCAAGTCAGCAGACGACAGTGCCAGCAAGTCCACAGAATTCCCTCAGGTGGTCAAGTAATACATGATGGTCCACCATGTCAAATGCTGAGAAGAGATGCAGGAGAACAAGAATTGTCCATTCCTCTCAATCTCTTGCCCTAAGGAGGTCATTATGCACCCTAACCAATGCAGTTTCTGTGCTATGCCTCACACAAAATCCAGACCGGAGTGGCTCACATAGATCATGGGCCACGAGGTGCTTCTCAAGCTAAAATGCCACCATCTTCTCCATAATCTTACTCAAAAATGGAAGGTTGGAGATGGGATGGTAATTTGCCTTGACGTCAGGGTCCAAAAGATGGTTTCTTCAGAAGAGGTCTCACCGATGCTGCCTTCAAGACATCAGGAAAGACCCCCTCTAATAAGGAACACCGGATCATCAAGGCAAACACTGGGACAATGGAGTCAACACATTCCATTAAGAAATGAGTCAGCCAGGGTCCAGTTCGCAAAAGGTGTGCCGCAGCTCGGAAGCAACCTCAATGACCTCCGCCACCTCCACTGGTCTAAACTCACCCCAACCAGGCGGAGTGCTCTCCGGATGCCCATGGCGACCACTGTCAGACAGAATATGGCTCACTGGCGGAATCCCCTGCCTGATGGTGGACACCCTGTCCAAGAAGAACCGAGCAAACTCTTCGCATAATGCGTTTGAAAAGGCTTTTTTCGGCTGTAGACAGGAAGGATGAAGAAGCCTGTCCACAGTCAGAAAGAACACAGTTGGTCAGTTCTTCCCAGCAACAATCTCCCTGGACAGGAATTCTGCCTTCTTACTGTTGATTGCCCCCTGGTACACACCACAGTGTGTACGCAGGGCCAGTTTATCCACCTCCAGACCGGACTTCCTCCAGCAGTGCTCTAATCTCTGATCCACAGTCTTCATCACCTTAAGCTCCCCATCATACCACGGGGACCTCAAGTGAGAAGACTTGGGTCATACACAGACCAATGGAGGGAGTCAAGCGCACCAGACATCGCCTTATTATAGGCAACAACTGCCGTGCACACACACACACACACACACACACACACACACACACACACCCCCAAAGCATGCACTGTACACACTAGATAAATCAGCCACCACCAAGAAACCCTCGGGGGTCAAATCCCTGAAAGGGCAGTGCTAACCATCACGGGCAGGGAGGGCTCTGGTGGGGAGGGGGCAGAACGAGAACTGCACTGTGCAATGATTGGACCAAGCGACCCGATCAGTCACAAGATTATTTATCTCAAGCCCCAGTGAGAAAACCAGATCCAACATATGGTCACCCTGATGGGTCACAGAAGAAACTACTAGCGTTGGGCCCAGAGATTACATCATCTGGAGGAAGCTGTAAAAAAAAGCTGAGAAGATTAGTCGTCAGCCCAAACATTAAAGTCTCCCAGCACTAGACATCTGGGGCCTCCAATGTTTCACTGACGACAAAGTCGGCTACCTCCTGCAGGAATTCTCCCGCTGCCCCTGGAGGGCGGTAAATCAGGAGAATCCGGCAACCTGCGCCCAGACCCCCATGAACAGCCACACACTCAAATGAACCTGGTGCTCTCACTGGGTGCAGGATGAAGCCTAGCTCAGATCTAAAACAGATGGCTACCTCCCCCACCCCTGCGTTCCACTCTGGGGCAGTGCACTACAGTATACCTGGGTGGGATGGCGGCCTCTAAAACTAGGCCAGCATTGTCACTGATCCAGGTCTCTGTGATGCAAGCCAGATCGACCGAAGAAATCAAGTCCACAATAACTGCAATCTTGTTTCTGATCAATCTGGCATTGCAAAGCACTGCCTTCAGGGGATTGGTGGACAGTGCTGCCCCTCTGGCTACCTGCCCACTCGGTCTGGTGGGAACCCTGGTGATGGGAACTAAACATGTCTGGTCTCTCCCCAAGACCTGTCTAACCCTAGGGCGCCTTCTACACTCAACTACCTTGATCCTACCATCTACCACAGTGTATGGGGTGCCCCAACCCAATCAAGCAATGCAGTTCCTCTTTATTCCAACCTCCCTACAGTGAAATGCTGTGCTGATGGAAACTGGCCAAAGATCGAGCAATCGGGACACCCCATACACTATCCTAGCCCGCCCCAGGCCCTCACACCTTCCCAGACACATCCTTCCTGACTGACTACACAGTCCCAGGCCCCCAGAATACTAATTCCACAAACACACACAATACTAACATACACTAAAGCAACAAAAGACCCTAAACCACATACTCCACATACACATATACATAATTAACTGGACCCCAAACCCTCTACCCAAACTACGCACAACCAAAACTAACCCCACCCAAACCAAAACCAGCTGGAAGTCTGATATAGAAGCTTTAAAAATCCTGGAAGGAAGATGTCAGCACACAAAGAACAATAATTTGCTGCCAACCACTTCAAGGCAAGGGCACTCTCACTGTCCCAGTCCCTTCACCATCACAATCAGATGATCCAGTAGTAAAAAGCTAATCAACTGCATGCGCCCCAAAGCCACTCTCACCAGCTACTGGGACCCCGAGAACAGTTACTGGTGTAAAAGATCTTTGGCCGCTATAGCAATAAATCCACAAGGGCAGACAGTCCAAGTCCCAGGGAATGTAACCTCCACCTTAGACCACAGGCAGCCGCTTCAGTCCGTAAAACTGCACAAAAGTTCTGAAATACTCCACAGAGATACTCCAGCAGAGAAATCTCGCCAACAGACCCTTGCACCGGGTACACCAATGCGGAAGCGCCCTACACTACCACGTGCCCCGGGAATGTAGTCCCGCTGACCCGGAAAGAAACTGTCCCTACATTGATGGCCCTCTCATTTGATGTAGAAAGAAGCACCAGTGAGGTGCACAATTCTCGGCGACAGGAGGCCGCAACTAAAGGCCCAGAGAAATAGCTCTGCCTCCACCCAATGGAGCTATGGGTGGGATTCCTCAAAAGTTGGCCCCTCCCATAGTTAGAAGAGCACTTCCATGAGGTGCTGTATCAGTCCCAGATGGCAGCCCAGTCGAACAGTAGTGGCACAGAACCCAGGGGAAGCACCAATACACCAGTAGCCAGGATTCCTGAGCAGCAATACACACAGTAAGGTGAGCTGAAAGCTAACTCAAAAATAAAAAAGCTTAATAACCTACACTTCCTCACTTTTCAGCCCTGCCTACGCCAGCACCCTAACTAAGACCCTGACTATGAAAAAACAGCTAAAGATACATTGTTTTGGGTTCTCTCAGTCAGTGCAAACCGCCTAAGAAACACACATTAATTTTAGTTCCTAATCTCTCCAGTTCTCTCCAAAACAGACAATAAAGAGTAGTTTTAGGAGGGAGGATGCTCTCAGAGAGAGCTATGCAGACTGTATCACAGCACTGCCGCAATCTTGCTCCTCCCGCTTCGGCTAGAAACTATTTTGCCTCAAGGTAGCTGGGTAGTGTGGCAAAGCAGTGGGAAAAGACAGCAGGCTGCTGGGCTGCGTTCGAAGAGGGATTTGTAGCAGGAGGAGGGAGGTAGTGCTGCTGCTGTATCGCTCACTGGAGAGGCCCTACATGAAGTACTGTGTCCAGTTCTAAAGGCCGCACCTCCACAAGGAGACTGGAAGGGTGGAGGCATTACAGAGAAGGGCAACCAAAATGGTGAGGGGGCTGCACGAGAAGCCACATGAGGAAAGGCTGCAGGAACTGAACATGTGCTCCCTGGAAAGGAGAGGAGCAAGAGGGGACATAATTGAAACCTACAAGTACATCACAAGAGTGAATAAGGTGCAAGTGGGGGTCTATTTCAGAGAAAGGTAGACACTAGAACAAGGGGGCATTCAATACAGGGGGAAGTTTAAGACAGACATACAGAAATACTTCTTCATGGAATGGGTGGTGGATGACTGGTACAGCCTGCTAGAAAACATAGTAGGGGCAAATACTATGAGGAGCTTCAGACATGTATGGGATAGAGGAAAGGGGGGAGGGAGTGACACCTATGACCAACTAGGGTCAGTGGTGATGGAATAGTCAGGAACAAGGGGCAGACTGGATGGGCCCAAAGGTTCTTTTCTGCAGACAAAATCTATGTATCTATTACCCCCCCATAGGTGTCAACACATGGTAGAAGATTAAGAACACATTAGGCTATGCTGAATAAACTGGGAAACGCAGTACTTTTTGTTTACTTAGGATAGCCCACCTAATGCAATCTCTTATTTTTACTGTGGTCCTGCACTTACCCAGTTTTACAACTGGGAGAACTGACACGAAGGGTGAATAAATTACATGGTCATGGTCACAGTGAGCTAGTGTTCTGTGGTGAGCTGTGAACCTGTTATCTCCTCCTACACTGTTCAGTATTCTAACCACAACATAGAACTACCTTCCCTTTTCAACTGCTGCTCAGCACCTTAGAACAACTTAAAACAGATAATTTCTGTATGAAACTGAATTGCAGTCTTAAAGGGAACCTTTTTTTCCTACAGTGCCTGCCACTGTTTGAAAGCCTATGAAACAGTCTTTCAAATGAGGTATTGGGCACACCTGTAGCTGAAAGTTCTCCAGAGATAAAGATGACAGAGTTTGTTTAATAATAATATTATTATATTATTAATATTACATTGCAGTCATTTGTAGTACATTGTGATGTCATCGAGAAACAATCTGTGCTTGACTCAATGTAGTTAGGCACAGCTTGTTCCTCAATGACATCACAATGTTCTAAAAATAGCTGCAATGTAGTTTTGATATTGAACAGACACAGTCATCTACATCCATGGACTGCTTCCAGCTACAGATGAGCACAATACATCATTTGGAAGAGATTTTCATGGGCTTTCAAACTGCGATGGCTAGAGGATACGAACAGGTCCCTTTAAGAACACACACACACACACACACACACACACACACACACACACACAACCTTAGAAGAATGCTTCTTAACTAGTTGGGACAGCTGCCAGAGCATTAAAAATAACCTAGCATTGAACTTTTCAGATGGTTATATAGCAAAGCGATAACGAACATCTGCTCTGAGTGGCATCACTTTTGAGGCCTCCATGACTTGCACCTTTTGGACTATACCAGCTGTTTCTGGTTTGGATGTTAAAATGTTTTTGACAGTCCTATTCAGGCAAGCAGTTGTATCATACTGTATTGTAACTCACTGTACAAAGGTGGAGTACTGATAACTGTGCATCAGCATGTATGTCACATTCTGGCCTCGACCATTATCCCAGTTTAGAAAATGGCCAAGAAACTTCCCAGTCTCTGATTGGCCAAGCCCCTTGCCAAGGTGAGCATTTATGGGACAACAGAGACCAGGAAATAGAAAGTCCCTGTGCCATCTGTCCCACCTAGAATTTTCAAAAATTCGAACCCTAGCCTGCTGCCATTTTTTTTTCTGATCTACTGAGAAAAATCACAAAAATGTCAGATTACCTGCTAGTCAATTCTGACCTTCTGGACCTCCAGACCATAAGAAAATGCATTTGGTGAAAAAGAAAACAGCCTTCCAGAACCATCACCAGTTAAAAAACAGAAGAAGGAAAAACATTTAAATTTATGCACCCTATACTGAACTTTCTTGGGCTGCTCCTACTCGCCTACCACCACTTCTACCACCCACCTGGTCCCCTATCTCAGAGATGCAATTGTCCCACAACACCCTCGAGCTGGCAGATTCCCCAGCTAAGCCCCTTGGGGTAGGGCCGCCTCCGCTCTGGCGCTCTATCTATAATTGAGTATGCCATCCCCTGGGTGTTGGAGGGACAGGGAGGAGCAGAGACAAGGCCCAGTATTGGGCATGTGGTGATGTGGCCTGGAGGAGGGTCCTCGCCTATCAGGAGTCAGGGGATTTTCTGACTTACGTTTTTCCCCTAGGAGCGCAGCGTGCAATGACGCCTACAGGGCAATGTTGTAGGCATCTGTCGCGCTCCTCCCCCAACTGCTCCAGTGCTAGTTGTGCCCCTGGTCTCCACTAGGGGCCGCTACCACGGATCCCCACAGGGAGAGGAGAGCAGTCCTCTGGATGCTCAATCCTACTCCCTCCCCTGCCGACCTCCTGGGGCATGAGCTCGTTCCTGAATTCGGGTTGCCGGCGTGGCACAAGGTGTGGCATCCAGCGCCTCAACCCTCAGCACCACTGGGCTGGCCTCTTCAGATGAACTTCACCAGACAGAAGAAGACCGAAAGGAAATTATAAAGAGACCTGTAAGGGCTATAAAAGTGTTTAGCAAGTGGGCAACTGCTAATGAATGCATGCCTGACTAGAAAACCATTACATTTGAAGATACTTAAATATTTTCTGACATTTCTATGCAGAGATCCACACAGCTACAGGAGATTCTGTCTCAGGTTACTGTGGACTACATGCTGGGCTGAACTGCCGCTTGAACACCCCCCACAGTAGGCTGCAGCATAAGCATAATCGGCGACTCCTGATTTCAAGTATGCAACAGTGTTCTCACTTCTGCCGTGAAAAAGCTGCAGAAAGACACCACTCTGCTGCCTGCCAACTAGCCATTACCTCTGCAGACCTGAAGAAGCTCTGCAAACCACTGTGCTCTGTCCCCCAATACCACACCGTGCATCCTAAAAAAAAGTCTGGTTTGATAGCCAGATGCACATGGTCAGGCACAGTCATGAAGTGTTACATGAGCCCACAAAAAAAAAAAAAGTCATGTGAAATTCAAATTGTCGACAAGGGAAAGCAATATGTAACCCTCACCCACAATGAGGAAACTAAAAATCATAAGGATCCCACTGAAGTAAACAAGGCTACATACTGTACCAGGGGTTTGTGTATTTGGAGCTATCCAATCTGCTGTGCCATCAAGTCTTTCATTAAGTATGTGTCCAAACTCCCTGAAGACGCTCCAGTGTTAGCATAGTTAGATATCCAGCAGTGCTGGTTCATAAAGGAGGCGATCAGAAAACAATATCTTATGCTCACTGATGGCCAAGCTGTCCACAGAAATAAACCTGAGCGAGACAAGAATCACTATATTAGTGCAACCACCGTGCACCTGCAATCTAATGAGAGTTTCGCAAACAGGGAGCTCACCAGTGTTACTGGACAACACTCCGAAAGCAGCCTAGCCCATTACTGAACCCCCAGTACTGATGACAGACAAAGACAGAGCAGCATCCTGACTGGGCAGCAACAACAAAGTGTAAATACAACACAAAGCAAAAGCAAGTCATTGAAAACCCCTCACTGCCACTTGCAGGCACCAGCAGTCAGTCCACCTCCAGCCCTGCAACACTGACTAACATCGTAAAGCAAACTGCAGTTTCTATGCACCAATTAATTTTATTTCCTATCCAAAACAGTAGTGGGCCCAGGTTGTTATTTTACCATGTCCCTCAACAGAATGTGCTTCAGATGAGTTTAAAGTCTCTTTATTACTATACTTTGTTTTTTCAGGGACTACATTTTTGTTCCTACCTGAAAAAGTTTAATAAATGTAATTCTAACCATTTACAAATTACAGAACTTGTGTCTTTTTTTCTTCATTTTACTTGGGGGGGGGGGGCATTTTCTAAGCACAATAATACTTTCCAAGGTAAGCGATACTGCCAATACGAAAAAATTACCATAGTAACATTGTTTCTTCCAGGGGATCCCTCTGTATGCTTGACTTATGCAGGTTTGACTGCTAAGTTCAGCTGCACAGGAGATAGAACATATGATAATGATGGCAAGGCATTAGCCAATCAGGTTGTAGTTGAAGATTGCTGCCTGTAGGTGCTGCTGTTAGTCAGATTCATTTTGTAGCCTGAGGGCCAAAAGACCCCAATCCCTAATGCTATTCTAAAACTATGGACAAGAATAGAAAAAAACAAGAGAAAAAAGAAAACACCTATAGGCAAACTATACACACCAAGCTTCACTGTGACACAACATGTTATGCACTCCAGAAGAAAATTTGGTCTGCGGCAAGAACTGCAGAACTGTTTACAGTAAGGTTATGTGAGGGGAGGATGAGTGAGTAGTGAAGCATATTGAGGGATTCCCCTGGAAGAAACAATATTACTTTGGTAGCTAAAGGCTGCATCCACCCCAACCCAGAGACCACCAGGTTCACAACCTGTACCTCAAAAGATGCCCGGGAAAAGGAGTGATTGGACTATGGCAGGTTCACAGAAGGTGAGGGAAAGGGGTTGAAAGCACATCCCCAAATGGTCCCGCTTAGCAACTCCTACACTGTTTTGGAGGAATGGGAAAGCCCCACTCAGGAGCCCAAGGCTTGGACCAGGGAGTATGGGTGGGTCCTCCAGGATGCAGCCCAAGGGAAGGGACACAGAGGACCCCAGAAGAGGGGGAAGCTTCTCCTAGTGGGGGACTCTATTGTATGGGGAGTGGAGTTAGGGACACCTAGCAGGGGAGAGAGGGAGGTCAGGTGCCTCCCAGCATGCGCTGCATGGAGGGATGGGATGAGGATCCATAGGATCACTAGGGCAATAGCTAGGAGGAAGCAGCTGGATGTCATTATCCAGCTGGGTACCACTGACCTGGCCAAGAGAAGGGTAGAGTTAGCCAGAGTCCAGGAGGATTTCAGGAAGCTGGGGGGAATCAGATAGCATGCTCCACCTCATTCTCCGAGGTGCTACCTGTCCAGGGCACAGGGAAAGTTAGGGTACTCCACAACCGTACCTTTAACTCCTGGTAGAAGGACTGGTGTGGAAAGGAGGGTTTTGCCTTGATAGGGGACTGGGGTCTGACCTGGGCAAATGTGAGCTGATACAAGGAGGACGGCCTTGGTCCTTAGTGAGAAGTTTAAATGCTTCAGCTCTGAGCATTTAAACTGGCCAAGGGGGGGAGAGCCAGGAGGGTCAGGAGGCTTAGGAACCCCCCATGGGAACATGCAGGAACATAAGTTGACTACAGGAACAGCTAAAGCAGGCAGAGGGGGCAGGCAGGTGAAGAATGTATAACGAGTGATACGGGGGGGTGAGAGCACACAGGAAAAGAAACTGGGGTGGAGGGGAAGACGCTGGAGAGGGAGAACAAGAGCAGAGGGAGGGCAGACTGTAAAACATGGAAAGTCATGCTAATGAATGCTCGTAGCCTAGGAAATAAGGTTCATGCTAACATATTAAAAATAGCCAGCAGATTAAGCCCTATGGTTTATCGAGTCTGCTCGGTGATCAGTGCCTACCCAGGGCACCATGATAGCTCCCCCCCCCCAACCTCCCTACAACATCTTCTACCCCCAACCCTCAGTGGGACTCTGGGATGAACTCCCTCCCACCATACCTATCCCAGTCCTTCTTGAACCCCTCTATAGCTGTAACAGCCACCAGCTCCTCGGGCAGCACATTCCAGGGCTCCACCACCCTCTCATCCTTGTTTCCCCCCTTAGCCTCCCCCCCAAGTAGCCTCTTAGGAGTGTCCCCTGGTGGTCCCTTCCTCTCTCAGCTGAAGCACCCCCTGTAGGTTTACCCTGTTCATTCCTTGAAGTCTTTGAAGACCTCAATCATATCCCCTCTGTTCCAGACCTGGAGGCCTTGTTGGCAGGTGCAGACCCTGACATAGCAGCAATAACAGAGACGTAGTACACTGCTAATTATGGCTGGGAAGTCAGCGTACCAGGCTATACACTGTTCAGGAGGGACAGGGAAGGTAAAAAGGATGGGAGAGTGGCCCTGTACAGAGATGGGATGAAGGCTACAGACGTTCAGGGAAGACGGGGGTAGGCCAAAGTAATGTGGGTCACCCTGGAGCAAGGGAATGGAACAGCAGTAAGTACAGGGGTGATCTACAGACCTCCGACACAGAGGGAGGAAGTAGACCGGGAACTAGTGGAGAACATACATGACACGGCAGCTAAAAGGTGAAATCCTGCTACTGGGGGATTTCAATATACTGGACATGGATTGGGCCACTCAGGTAGCTGCATGGCCTACCTAGATTTTAGCAAGGCATTTGACACAGTCCCACACAAAATATTAATATACATGCTGGCCAGCCTGGGAGTGGGTCCCAAGATGGTAGCCTGGGTAAAAAATTGGCTGGAGAATAGGACACAGAGGGTAATAGTAAACGGAGTCCACTGTGAAGAAAGGGGGGTTACTAGTGGGGTACCGCAGGGTTCATTACTAGGACAGGTCCTCTTTAATGTCTTTATATGTGACATTGCAGAGGGACTGGAAGGAAAAGTATGTCTCTCTGCAGATGACACAATGATCTGCAACAGAGTTGATACACAAGGTGGGGTGGAAAGGATGAGAAGGGACTTGGTAAGGCTGGAGGAATGGCCAAATGTATGGCAGCTTAGATTCAATGCTAAGAAGTGCAAAGTAATGTACCTGGGAAACATAAATCCAGGGGAACAGACAAGCCATTGATCATGTAGGGTCAGTGGCCACATGCAATGTATAGAGCCTATGGGCAGACTGGATGGGCCTAGCAGTCCTTATCTGCCGACAATTTCTATGTTTCTATGGTGTGTAATTTTTTCTTCTCACCCCAGGAATCCCTCTGTATGCTTGACTTATGCATGTTACAAAGCAGTGTAGTTGGGAGGAGGGAACAGAACATACTTTGAGAAAATGTTCTACAGGACTGCAGTGCCAAATCTGGCATCTGATCTGGACTGTACATCCAAGCAGTAGTACTTTGTAAAGGTATGTACAGTTTTGAAGTAGCTGTTTTGCAGATGTCAAGCAAAGGTATGTCCTTTTCTGCCGCCACTGAAGCTGCTGTGCTCCTGGTAGAGTGGGCCCCAAGCCCTTGAGGTGGCTGTCTTCCAGCCTTACTGTAGTAGCATTGGATGCAAGAAAACTATCCAACAAGAGACAGTTCTCTTAGTGGCTGGTCTTCCATTGCCCACCTCGCCATGGGTGAAAAACAGCTGGGTGTGAGAGGACCTGTGCTGCTTCGTATGCTCTATGTAATAGGTCCGTGCCTCTCTGACAACCAGGCTGTGGAGCACCAGGAGTGGATGAGTCTGTTAAAAAAAAAAAAAAAAAAAAAAAAAAGAAAAGACAGGGAGAGTTACAGATTGGTTGAGGCGAAATTCAGGCACCACTTTGGGAAGAAATTTCCTGTTGGTCCTGAGAACTACATTATCCCTATGAAAGATTATGTAGTTTCTGTAGGTTCAGTGCAGCTAGCTTGAAGCTCCGATATCCTCCTGGCTGAGGTGATAGCCACCAGGAATACTGTTTTCCAAGTGACATACTTCAGGTGTGATGTAACCATCAGTTTGAATGGAGAGTCCATCAGCTTGGCTATACACCAGTTCACATCCCAGGGGAAACAGATCCCTAAGTGGGTGTTGAAGGTACAGCAGGCCTTTAAAGAATTTTTTGAAAATGGGATGAGAAATTACAAATTGCTCCTTGCCTGCTGAAATGTAGGCTGAATGTGCTGCCAGGCGGAATTTCAGGAATGAGACCCTAAGGCCTGATGCTTGTAGGTGAACCAGGTAATCCAGTGTGGGGGACAGACTAGGTTGCAGGGGATCAGTATGTCTGTCTTTACACCAGGGAGAGAGAACCTCTTCCATTTGGAAGCATAGTCCTTTTTGGTACTTGGTTTCTTAGCTAATCCAAGGATCCTTAGGACTTGTTCTGAATATTGAGAGTCTAGGAACTCTAGCTCTTCAAGTACCAGGCCTTGAGGTGAAGAGACTATTTTGGGGTATGTTACCCTTGACTGAGGCAGGGTCAGGAGACTGTGGGTCAAGTGCAGGTGAATGGACCATTTGGCTGACAGGGCGAGGAGAAGAGAGTACCATGGCTGCCTTGCCCAGTCTGGAGCCACCAGGATCAATGTTGCTGATCATTTCCTGAGCTTGAGGAGCACCCCGAGGATCAGGGGAAATGAAGGAAAAGCATACAGGAACCTCCCCATCCAATTCAGGGACAGGACATCCACTGACACCAAGCCTAGTGCCGGAGGCCTGCAACAGTACAGGGGTATCTGATGACTGTTGTTTGGAGGCGAAGAGGTCTAGCTCCAGAGTGCCCCACCTCCAGAAGACTAGCCAGCACTTGTTTGTTTAGGGTCCACTCATGGTGGCCCTGGCTGATGTGGCTCAGAGAGTCTGCTAGCACACTGTCCTTGCCTGGCAGGTGAATGGCAGTTAGTTGCATGTCCAGGGAGAAAGCCAGTGACTTGATCTTCATGGCTTCTGTGCAGAGCTTTGAGGATCTTGTGCCCCCTTGCTGTGTTGATTTAGATTATGGTGATGATGGTGGTGTTGTCTGTCCTGATTCGGACCGACTGACTTTTTAGCAGGGGGCCAAATGCTTTTATAGCCAGACACACAGCCCTGAGTTCAAGGAGGTTTATGTGACACTGAGACTCTCTGGGAGACCATATCCCACTTATGGACTGGTCTGCCAGGTGTGCTCCCCATCCCATGAGTGAAGCATCTGTGGTGAGCACTCTGGAGAGCTCCTTCTGTTGGGAGGGGATTCCTTCCCCGATGTTGTGCCTGTTTTTCCACCAGTCCAGGGCTTATAAAAAAAAAAAAAAAGAGAGTCCTTGTGACTGGAACCAGACCCTGCACCATTTTAGTTGCTCTCCTCTGGACTGCCTCCATCCTGCCTATGTCCTTGGGGAGATGGGGTCTCCAGAACTGCACACAGTATTCCAGATGGGGTATCACCAACTGTCTGTACAGAGGGATAACAACTTCCTGTTTTCTACTGGTGATGCCTCTCGCTATGCATCCCAGTATCCCCCAGCCCTCCTTACTGCCTTCTCACATTACTTGCCTTTAAGTCGTGTCAGTGGCTCAGTAGGTAGCACACTCGCCTCTGAGGCTGGGAGATCAGAGGGCTGTGGGTTCAGTTCCCACATCTGGCACTTGGGTTAATATCCCAGTACTGACACTGTAATGCAGCATGAGAGGGGTGCTGCATTTCTGAGGTGCCGTCTTTCAGATGAGACGTTAAACCGAGGTCCCATCTGCCTGGATTGGTGGTAGTTCAGGTGGATGTTAAAGATCCCATGGCACTTATCGAAAAGAGTAGGGGAATTTCCCGTGTCCTGGCCAAATTCCCCTCATTCACTAAAAATACCACCAACAGCTTAATCTGGTTCAAGGTCAGTTGGCATTCATCTGTATCCCCTTCCCCCGGGTCGTGCCTGAAAATAGGCAGGATTTGTCTAGTGCACTTACCAGGTCAACAAAAGCTAAATAAATAAAAATAAATAAAAGTCATCTGATATGACTACCCCCAGGTCCCTTTCCATTTTTGTTGTTATTACCTCTCCCCCACCCACACTGTATACTTGTCACCTGGGTTTTTGTTTCCCATGTGCATTATTTTGCACTTCTTTGCACTGAATTTAAGCTGCCATACTTCCGACCATTCCTCCAACCTTGCCAAATCCCTTCTCATCCTTTCTACCCCCCTTGTGTATCAATCCGGTTGCAGATCTTTGTGTCATCTGCAAAGAGGCATACTTTTCCTTCCAGTCCCTCTGCAATATTATCTATAAAGACATTAAAGAGGGCTGGTCCCAGTACCGAACCCTGCGGTACCCCACTAGTAACCCCCCTTTCTTCGGAGTGGACTCCATTTACAATTACCCTCTACATCCTTTTGTCCAGCCAATGTTTTACCCAGGCTAAAACCTAGGGACCACTCCCAGCCTGGCTAACTTGTTTATTTGTTTATTAATCTTTTGTGTGGGACTGTGTCAACTGCTTTGCTAAAGTCTAGGCAGGCCATGTCCACGGTCCCTCCCTGGTCTACTACTTTGGTCACCCAGTCAAAAGAAATTGATTAGATTCATCTGATATGACCTTCTTGCTGTGAATCCATGCTGCCTTTGGTCCTGTGCCCCACTGGCCTCTAGGTACTCTATTTACTTCAGAAGTGATTTCATAATTTTCCCTACCACTAAGGTCAAACTAACTGGTCTGTAGTTTCCTGCCTCTGTCTCACTCCCACTTTTGTGAAGGGGAATCACATCTGCCCACCTCCAGTCTTCAGGTACCACACCATCCTCCCATGATTTGTTAAAAACGGTAGTCAGTAGCGTCACTAGTTCTTCCCTTAGTTCTTTTAGAATTCTGGGGTGAATCCCATCAGGCCCCATTGCTTTGTCCATCTTCAGTTTTAGGAGTTCTTTCAGAACCCCTGCTTCTGTGAATGGACTGGTATCGACCCCCTAGCGAGAGTGCTTCTGTGACGCTTGGCCAGCTGGTTACGATTGTTCTATGCTTTTTGTAATATAAAAATATAGCCTGTGCTTATGGGTGCCCCCCCCCCCCGGTCAGAGAAGCTACAGGATATCTTAAACCTGAAACCAGGAGGTAATTAAAGGACCACAGAGACTTAATTAGAACTGACCCAGCTACCAGGATATAGGGCTCATAAACTTTTATGTCTTAGAGGAAAAAACATGTTATACCACCATGGTGCTAAAAGTCATAAAATCCTTTTATGTGCCCTGGGAATAGGAACAGCTCGAGATCAAAGAGGGGATGTTAATTAAGGAGTCATATTGGGAAATGAGTTTTTGCTGATGTCACCTTATTTGAAATACCTCCTGTTTGTATATTTTTTATATTCTAAAAGGAGGAGCTAGATGACATCACAGAAGAGGTGTGGAGACAAGAGTGTTAAACTGTATACTGTGTTTGAACTTGTGACTTATGTTTGTGGACTCTTAAGAAACAAGATCTCGGATCTAACTTAAGCACTATAAAGAGGTAATACATTAGACAGACAAAGTCTAATTGTATTGTGGCAGGAGTTTTTGTAATTTAACTTTGTTCTTTTAAGTGATTGTATACTTTTTGATATAATGTTCTGTGTTTACATTTTACATATTTTTATCCATTTTAGTAAATATATTATTTTGAAAGACTGCCTGGGTGTGGCTTCAAAGTTCTTTTTGCATGTGACGTATAGAGGGTTAAGACTGACACAACTGTTCAAAGCTTGATGGTGTTACTGATGGACTGATTACTTGAATTCTGTGTGAATCTGCATCAATATATTTTGCAACTTTTGGTGGGGCTCTGTGATTCAAAATAGCAAAAGCTGCAGGTTGAAACTGGATGCCAAACATAGCCTGAGGTCAGGGTAATTGTCTTCACAAGTCAGAGCTCAGCATCATAGCCATTTGTCTAGCTAGACCATTTGTCAGCATTATTCAATTACTATAAACTAGTGGTGTGCTCCTGTATGAGCCAGAAGTCCATCTTCTTCAGGTTGTGTACAGGAGTGCTGGGAACAACTGAGAAGCTGCGTGGAATATACTATTTTGGACTTAATTATCTGTAATAAACTCTCTCTCTTTGGATGTCTGGATTTTTCTGTTTGATTAGCAGGGTACTCTCTGTCAAATTGTTGTGTAGGGTATCTTGCTGACAGGAAGGCACTCTATCGCAGCGGTGGGTGAGAGCTTTTAGTCGATTGTTTTGTGAGGACACAGTTTAGGCCCAACCCTTCCCACCCTCACCCCACCCATCCCTGGAAATAGTTCCTTTATACCTGAGGTTCTGACATCATTTCCTCGAGTGCAAGGTCATTTCACTGTCATATCCTCTCTAGCACACTGCACTGATAATATAAGCATACACGTTGTATAATATATATATATATATTTCTATATAATCAAATCACCTACGCACACATACAAATACAATAAAAAAAACTAGATAAACATGTGGGGAATAGTGCAATGTAATGGCTGTGGGGCAGCAGTCTTCCGGGAGTCTTTCTGGAGGCTGAGATGCTGCCCTGTTTGCAGACAACTATCTGCCCTGAGGAGGAAGTTGCCGTCTTCAGGCCACACTGGACAGTAGTAAGGAAACCTTCCCCAGGCCACACTGGACAGTAGAAAGGGACCTCCCCATCCAGGGAGCACTAGCGCCACCACCACTACCTCAGAGGTTCTGAAGAAAGCACAGCAGTTGGACCACAGTGGCTCAGGGGGGTGAGGAGGGTGGAACAGAGGCACACCCAGTCAATTGTTCCACTCCACAATCCATACACCATTCTGGGGAGCATAGCTTCCCATGGTGTACCCAAGAGAAGACTGATGATAACTGTCACAAGGGAGGCCCACAGAAAGGAGGCAGAGGACACCAAAGAGAAAGGAAGCAGCTCCTGGTGGGGGACTCAATTATTAGGGGTATAGAACTGGGGGGAGATGAGAAAAATGAAGTAAGGTGCCTGCCTGGTGCCATGGCTTGGAGGGACAGGAAGCGCATCCTCAGGATCACGAGAACAGCTGCAAGGGATTCCGAGCTGGACATAATTGTCCACCTAGGGACAAATGACTTGGCTCATCATGAGATTAGAGCAGTGCAGGAGGACATTGCAGAGTTGGGGAGGGACCTAAGACGAGTAGCACACACAGTTTCCTTCTCAGAGGTGCTGCCTGTCAAAAGCATGGGGGAGGCGAGGGTAATTGGCACCATGCAGTTTAATGAATGGTTGAAAAAATGGTGTGAGCACAAGGGTTTGGCTTCATTGGGGACTGGGGTTCCACCTGGAGGGACACCAGCCTATACTGGCAGGATGGTCTGCATCTGTCCAGGAAGGGAACAAGTCTTTTGAGCAATCGGTTTAAATGCTTCATTGACAAGCTTTTAAACTAGTCAAAGGGGGAGGCACTGACAAGCAGCAGGAAAATCCCAGCCTCTCCCTACAAAACAGGGTACTAAATGAGAAAAGACAGAGGTAGAACGGTCAGTGGGGGATGCTGCACTGGAAGGTAAAGCCATCAAAAAATGGAGAGCAATGAGTACTAATGCCCGTAGTCTGGGTAACAAGCTTCCTGAATTAGTGGCCTTGATGGAGGAAGAACATCTGGATATCGTGGCAGTCACAGAAACATGGTACACACAAAACCATGACTGGGACATAAACATACCAGGATACACTGTGTACAGGAGGGACAGGGAGGGTAAAGAGGAGGAGGAGTAGTTCTTTACATAAGGGAAGGAATAAAAGCAACAGAACAAAAGGTACACAGGAGGAGAAGAAGCACTGTGGGTAAATTTGGAGACAGGCAATGGCACCCAGAATACGCATGAGGGTTAGTATACAGACCCTTCTCAGGGAGGAAATGGACAGGGAAATGATAGAAAGTATACTTAGAATGGCAGAAAAAGGGAGATATTGCTGATGGGTGATCTGAATATGCCAGATGTTAACTGGAGTGCAGTTGCAGCTGCCACTTGAAGACTGCAGTTATTCTAGATGCCCTACAGGGGCATGCCTTAGACAACTAGTACTGGAGCCCACTCGAGAGGAGCAATATTAGACTTGATTCTCTCAAATGGAGATGGTGAGAGGATTACAGATGTAGAAGTGGGTAGCCATCTGGGAACTAGCGACCATCGAACAGTATGGTTCACAATAAACACAGCAATAGAGTCAAGCTATACAAAGACAAAAGTACTGGACTTTAGGAGGCTGACTTTGCCAAAATGGGTGAGTGCCTAAGGAACGACTCAGCAAATGGGCAGGAAGGAGGGGTGGAAGAACAATGGGAATAATAAAACTGCCATCACAGAGGTAACGAGCCTTTGTGTGAAGCAATAAACAAAACAAGACGATGTAAGAAACCACTATGGTTCTCAAAGGAAGTGGCAGTGAAGGTTCAAGAGAAAAAGCATTCAGGAAGTACAAGGAATCGCAGAAGGAGCAGGACAGAGAACTGTATCAGTTAAAGCAAAAGGAGGCTGGGAAGGCAGTCAAAACAGCAAAGGCCCAAACCGAGGAAAAGATAGCCAACCCAGTTAAGAAGGGGATAAAACCTTTATAGGTACATCAGGGCGGAGGAAGACCAAGGGAGGGATAGTGAGGCTTAATAAAGGGGAGGGAGGGTGGGCAGAGGAGACTGTGAAAAGGCAGAGATACTAAACAAATATTTTGCTCAGTATTTACAAAGGAAGAGGGGAGGTACATAAAACAAACAGTAGTAACACTCTGGATACGGAAGTTGATACCGCCCATTTACAGAACAAAGGATTCTGAAAGAACTCTTAAAACTGAAGGTGGACAAAGCAATGGGGCCTGATGGGATTCATCCCAGAATTCTAAAGAACTAAGGGTAGAACTAGTGACACCACTGACTACCCTTTTAACAAATCATGGGAGGATGGGGTGGTACCCGAGGACTGGAGGAGGGCAGATGTGATTCCCCTTCACAAAAGTGGGAGCAAGGCAGAAGCAGGAAACTATAGACCTGTTAGTTTAACCTCAGTGATAGGGAAAATGATGGAATCACTTCTAAAGGAAAGAATTGTCGAGTATCTAGAGGCCAGAGGGGCACAGGACCCTAGGCAGCATGGATTCACAGCGGGAAGGTCATGCCAGATGAATCTGATAGATTTCTTTGACTGGGTGACCAAAGTAGTAGATCAGGGAGGGGCTGTAGACATGGCCTACCTAGACTTTAGCAAGGCATTTGACACAGTCCCACACAAAAGATTAATATGCAAGTTAGCCAGCCTGGGAGTGGGTCCCAAGATGACAGCCTGGGTAAAGAATTGGCTGGAGAATAGGACACAGAGAGTAATAGTAAATGGAGTCCACTCAGAAGAAAGGAGGGTTACTAGTGGGGTACCCGAGGGTTCAGTATTAGGACCGGTCCTCTTCAATGTCTTTATAAGCGACATTGCAGAAGGACTGGAAGGAAAAGTATGTCTCTTTGCAGATGACACTAAGATCTGCAACAGAGTTGATGCACAGGGTGGGGTGGAAAGGATGAGAAAGGACTTGGCAAGGTTAGAGGAATGGTCAAATGTATGGCAGCTTAGATTCAATGCTAAGAAGTGCAAGGTAATGCACCTGGGAAACAAAAACCAGGGAAGAGTACACAATGGGGTGAGATACTAACAACAACAAAAATGGAAAGGGACCTGGGGTAGTCATATCAGATGACCTAAAGACGGGCAAGCAATGTGAGAGGGCAAGGAGGGTTGGGGGATACTGGGATGCATAGGAGAGGCATCACCAGTAGAAAACAGGAAGTTATTATCCTCTGTACAGACAGCTGGTGAGACCCCATCTGGAGTATTGTGTGCAGTTCTGAGACCAATCTCCGCAAAGACATAGACAGGATGGAAGCTGTCCAGAGGAGGGCAACTAAAATGGTGCAGGGTCTGCACCGAAGACATATGAAGAGAGACTTAAGGAGCTTAATATGTATAGCCTCGAGGAAAGAAGGGAGAGGGGGACATGATAGAAACGTTCAAGTACCTCAAGGAATCAACAAAGTCCAAGAGGGTAGCATCTTTCAAAAAAGAGTGTGCAAGAACAAGAGGGCACAATTTGAAAATAAGGGGCGGCTCAGAGGTAATTTAAGGAAGTATTTTTTTACAGAGAGGGTTGTGGATGCATGGAACGGCCTTCCGAAGGAGGTTGTGGAGTCAAAATCAGTGCTGGAATTCAAGCATGCATGGGATAGTCATAAGGCAGTTCTGGGGGATGGGGGTAGGAAGAAGTAGGCTGCTGGTTAACTAGGATCTGCAGCTTATCCAGTAGGTAGGGAAATGGGCAGACTGGGTGGGCCAAGCGGTCCTTATCTGCCGTCAAATTCTATGTCTATGTTTCTATGTTACTAAACTGGGAAAAGGTAAGAATATACCCAAGATCTTTTATAGAATTTTAAGGGTTCATTTTGGATACCTGGTTAGGTACCCTTAAGTGAAAGATATATTGCATCCCCCGAAGAGAATTTTACCTGAGCCTGTACATTTGGGTACGCTACCATAAGGTTCACAGTTTATATCCCCCCAGAACTCGAGACCAAAGGTGAGTCAGACCCACAAGCAGACAGGAGGGTTACCCTGTCTGTTACCTGTTCACATTACTACGCTCAGAGGTTGGCATTGTGGGAGCAGAGGGCCTGACCTGCTGAGTGCTTTTCTGACACTTCTACAGTTTGGTTTAGGTACCTCCCCCTCCTCTTCTTTTGTGAATACTGAGCAGAAGTATTTGTTCAGTATCCCTGCTTTTTCACTGTCACCCTCTGCCCACCCCCTTCCCTTTTGTAAGTCTCTCTATCTCTCCCTTGGTCTTTCTTCACTCCCCCTTCTTAACCGAGCTGGCTACCTTTTCCTCAGTTTGGGCATTTGCTATTCTGACTGCCTTCCCCGCTTCCTTCTACTTTAACTGGTACAGTTCTCTGTCCTGCTCCTTCTCTGTTTCCTTATACCTCCTGAATGCTACCTTTTTATCCCTAACCTTCCCCATCACCTCTTGAAAACCATAGTGTTTTTTTCCTTTGCTTCACACAAAGAGTTGTTGCCTCTGTGATGGCTGGTTGATTTTTCCCCATTGTTCCTCCACCCCTCCTCCTTGCCTGTTTGCTACTGCTTTTCTAAGGCACTCTCCCATTTTTTCTCCAAAGTCAGCCCTCCTAAAGTCCAATACTCTTGCTTTTGTATGGCTTGACTATACAGCTATGTTTATCGTGAACCACACTGTTCGGTGGTCACTTGTTCCCAGGTGGCTACCCACTTCTAAATCAGAGATCCTCTCTCTGTTCCAGTTTGAGAGTACCAGGTCTAAGATTGATCCCTCCTGAGTGGGTTCCAACACTAGCTGTCTGAGGCATTCCCCCTGTAGGGCACAGAGGATGACCCTGCTCCTGGATGTGGCTGCAGCAAAGGTGCTCCAGTTAACATCTGGCATAGTCAAGTCCCCCATCAGCAATATATCCCCTTTTTCTGCCATTCTAAAGGTGCTCTCTGTCATTTCCTTGTCCACTGACTTCCCCTGAGATGGGGTTCTGTATACCACCCCCGTGCGGATTGTGGTGACATTTCCTGTCTCTAAGGAGACCCACAGTGCCTCCTCTCCTCCCAGTTTACCCTTTAGTTCCATTGCTTTGATCCCTTCCCTTGTGTAGAGAGCTACTCCTCCTCCTCTTTTACCCTCCCTGTCCCTCCTGTAGATTGTGTACCCTGGTATGACGACATCCCAGTCATGGTTCTCTGTGTACCATGTTTCTGTGACTGCCACGATATCCAGGCATCCTTTTTCCATCAAGGCCACTAGTTCAGGGAGCTTGTTACCCAGACTACGGGCATTGGTATTAATCCTCCTTTTTTGATGGCCTTACCCCTTTTAGCCCCATCCCTATCCTTACTGCCTTTGCCTTTTTCTCCATTTACCCCGTCCTGCTCCCTACCGACTTCTCCACCTTGGTGTTTACCTCACTAACTACCCTGTTTTGTGGGGGAAGGCTGAGATTTCCCTGCTCCTTTTCAGTGCCTCACCCCTTGGCTAATTTAAATGCATGCCAATGAAGCATTTAAACCCATCACGTAGGATCCTGGTTCCCCTCCCAGATAATGCAGGTCATCGTGCCAGTATATGCTTGCATCCCTCCAGGTGGACCCCTAGTCCCCAGTGAAGCCAAAACCCTAAGCTCTACACCAGTTTTTCAACCATTCACTGAATCCCATGGTGCAGAGTACACTAGCCTCACCCTTGCCATAGACAGGCAGCACCTCTGAGAAGGTTACCGTACGTGCTACTTGTCTTTAGCCCCTCCCCATCTCCACAAACTCCTCTTGTACTGCTCTGATCCCACTCCCAGGTAGGTCATTTGTCCCTAGGTGGACAAAGTCATCCAGCTCCCTCCCCCGTGCAGCTGCTCCCATGATCCTGAGGATTCGCTATCTGTCCCACCAAGTCATGGCGCAAGGCAGGCACCTTACCTCCCTCTCCCCTCCCTCCCCCAGTTCAACTCCACCCAATGATCCAATCCCCCACCAGGAGTTGTTTCCTTCTCCTGTAGGGTCCCATGCCACCCTCCTGTGGGTCTCCTTTGTGGAGGTTCCCAGCATCCTCCTTGGTCTCCACTACAGGTGCCGCCACAGAGGAACCACTCTCTGCCAGAACAGTGCAAGAATTGTGGAGAGGTACAACTGGAGAGATGAGTCTCTGTTCCACCACCCTCACCCTCCCTGAGCCCACCTTGGTCCAACCGCTCCATTTCCTTGGCAACCTCCGAGGCAGCAGCGGTGGCCCTGGTGGTCCCTGGGTGGGGGAGGAGGTTTCATGAATCCTAGCCAGGTCGACCTGGAGACGGGCAACCTCCTCCCTCAAACCAGAGATGTGCCTGCAAATAGGGCAGCATCACAGCCTCCAGACCGTCTCCCAGAAGACTACCGCCCCACAGCCACTGTCTTGTTTTGTGGCCCTCTCCTGTTGCTTTGTATGCTTACTCTCCCCTCCATTTATTTTTCCACCTACTTGGGGAAGTTGGAATCAGAAATGGGGATAAGATAGTGGAAGATGATATGCAGAAGGCCACTGTTCTGAACAAATACTTCTGTTCAGTGTTTAAAGAACACCATGGCCCAATGCCCGACTGTGGCATTACAGCACACGACAGGGGAGTGCCAAAAATGTAAACATCATTTATTACCACAGGCAGGGTCAGAGAGGTGCTTGAGCATTTAAAAAAATTGACAAATCTTCCGATTCAGATTGAATACATGCAAGGATAATTAAGGAGTTAGCGAGCGAGTTAGCAGACCTCTTAGTGCACCTGTTTAACTGTTCTTTCCAGATGGAGTCATACCTGAAGATTGGAAAATAGCAGACGTGGTGCCTCTACCTAAGGGTGAAAGCCGACAACTACAGGCCTGTCAGCCTCACATCAGTGCTAGGAAAGCAAATGGAGGCCCCAATTAAACAAGACCTAGTAGACTACTTGGATAAGTATGGCCTACAAGACGACAGACAACATGGTTTTGTGACAGGCAGGTTGTGCCAGACAAACCTGATTACTTTCTTTGACTGGGCAATTAGAGAAGTGGATAGTGGCCAAACAGTGGACCTCCTCTATTTTGACTTCAGCAAAGCCTTTGATTTGGCACCACAAAAACGCTTGCTGAAGAAGCTAAAGGATCTGGGCATAGCAAGCTGCATCGTTAGGTGGGTGGAAAACTGGTTGGACAGAAGGAGGTAGAGGGTGGTGGTCAACAAGGAGATGTCAGAGGAGGGAGAAGTGATGAGTGGGGTCCCTCAGGGCTTAGTCTTAGGCCCAATCCTGTTTAATGTGTTCATCAGCGACACAGGAGTAGGTATCCAGGGCAAGATTGCATAGTTCGCAGACAACACTAAATCAGGGGGAAGGGTACACAGAAGAAGAAGTAATGAGAATCATACAAAAAGATTTGAAATGGTTAGAACAATGGTGACCTAGTAGCCAACAGCTGAAATTTAATGCCAAGAAATGTAAAGTGATGCCTATTGGCTGGAATAACCCTAGAACAACTTATTGGTTTAACGGAGTCAAACTCAGTGACTCAAAAAGGATACTGGAGGCATCCTTAAACAAACCAGTGAATGCAATGTAGCATATAGCAGGGCAAACAAAATTCTAGGATGCATAGGGAGAGGATTTGACAGTAGGCACAGGGAGGTGATACCTCTACTGTACAGATCTATGGTGAGACCTCATTTGGAATACTGCATACAATTTCAGAGGCCATACCTTAAAAAGGATAGGGACAGGATAGTAACCATTCAGAGAAGGGCAACCAAAATGATACAGGGGCAACAGGGGCTACCATACGAAAGGCGGCTGAAGGCATTATACATGTACTCACTTGAAACTAGGAGAGAAAGAGGATGATAGAAACTTTTAAGTACATGAGGGGTTTAAATTCAGTGCCCTACACTGAACTACTCACCAAGCCTCCCAAGTCAAGCACTAGGGGGCATGGATGGAAACTAAAGGGTTGGAAATTCAGGAGAGATCTTAGGAAGCACTATTTCTCGGAAAGGATTGTGTAAACTTGGAAAAGACTTCCCGTGGAGGTGGCAGAAGCTAAGACCATATCTGCATTCAAAAGGGGATGGGATAAAGAGTACGCTAGAATCAAATCCGCAAAGAAATCTACCAGCTAGGACCCAGGATCACACAGGATCTCGGGGATCTCAAGGGCAGACTTGATGGATCTTTGGTCTCCTTCTGCAGTTACCATTCTCCTGTATGTTTCTGTTGTTTCAGAATGGCTGTATTTCCAGACACATTAAGTGTGATATGCTCCAGCGGGAGTGGCTGCATCTCCAAGATTCACTTTTTATCTTTATTCCAATATAAGTTAATTTATCAGGCGTGCAATGCCATCTATCTGTAGTAGCTGATACCTGGGGTCAGGGGACATAGAGTGAGCCGATTTCCAGCATCTTTCCCATGTTTGTGATGTTATATCTTGCTGCAGTTCCTCTGCCCATCTATCTCTGGGCATTTCTAGGGATGGCTCAACCTACATTTGCATTCATTTACATACTTCTCTTCCTTGGCCTCTGGGCATGTTTCTCCATTTCATGACTGTGTCTATCACTGTGTGATGACAGACAGTATTCCCCAGCCCTAACCACTCCTTGGGGGAGTGTCTTAGTTATAACTTTCCAGTGGTCTTGGTTTGGAGCTGCACATTCCTGTCTTAGTTGCAAGAAGGACTTAAAGCTATCCATCTCTGTACAGAGGACATATTTTACTTGCATAATGCCTGCTTGAATCCATGCTCTCCAGTGGATGGGTCTAAGGGCAATCATGAATTTTGTTTTTTTTCCATAATGACTCATAGATGCCTAGTGTTGTGGTGTTCCATTTGCCTAGATTGGCAATCCTGAACTAAGCATTCTTAGTGTATTGGACTGGAGTTGTAGTTTTACCTATGGGCCCTCGGTAATCAAAGTAACATGGCAAGGGACTGGGATTACTGACAGCCTCTTCTGCTGCTACCCATGGGGAGGCCTTCTTTTTGTCCATGAGCCAGGTGGTAAGTCCAACACCATAGCATGTTCTACCCTACTTTTGTGGGGAGGACCCTTAGGGCCATCCTAACACACATCTTGCCTGCTTTCCCTGCCACAGAGATGAAGATATTAATGTGTGGAGCTTGTGCTAGAATTGCAGGTGTAGTTTTATCAGTATGTTGACCAGTGCACATAATATTCTTGGAACTGACAGTTTAAAAGCCAATACTTTCCCTGGAAGCATTTCCATCTTTTTCCATCTTTCACAAACCAGACTTATCAAGTTGGTGTTTCAAGTTGGCCATCTGGAGCCGACACGGTGGTGCAGCCAGCTGAGGCACCTAGTGCCTTACCTCTTCCCATGCTGGTGACCCAGGTTTGGGAATGGCTTGGGTCACCAGGGGTCAGCCAGGTTGGGAGAGGATCAAGCCTCTGAGGGGCTGCTCTCCTCTCCTCTCCTTGGGAGAGGTGGTATGTTGGTCCAGCCTAAGCTGAGCCCAGGTGGAGGCCTGAGGATAGAACAGCATTAGGGAGGCATGTAAGAAGAGAACTGCAGACACACGCTAGATGGGTGTGCCTTCATGCACGAGTACAGCACTCCACAGTGGGGTGGGAGGAAAATGTGATAATGGCGTCAGAGGAGCTCAAAGAAGCCCAGCACGGCCAATCCATACTCTCACCACCATCTGGTCACCATGCTGGATCACCTTGGATATGCTGAATGGGGGGGGGGGGTGACGGCCCTCCCTCCCCTGCCCTGCAATGAGGGGAAGCTCATGGGGAAACCACAGAACCAGACAGGTGGCTGGGGTGTTGAGAAAAGCTGTTACGGGGGTGCCGGGGACTGGGCTGAAGAGAAGCCCCTCTGGACATGGGGAGGAATAACCTGTATATGGAGAAAAAAAAAAACAGTTGGTCATCAGGCCGTATTACAAATACTTCATTTGCAAAGATTGGGAAGCGATTTTAACAACTGTGTGGCTTGTGGGGGAAATTGTGAAGGAGGGAAGGCAGGCGAAGGCCCAAACCGAGGAAATACTAGCACAAACAGTAAACGAAGGTGACAAGACTTTCTATAGCTACATTAGTGAAAGGAGAAAGTCCAGAGGGGGTATTGCTAAGATCAAAGGTGATAAGGGGGCGTGTGAGGATGAAGAGCATGTAAAAGCATCCATCCTAAATTAGATACTTCTGCTCAGTATTTACTGAAGAGACGGTAGGGTAGGGCCCACAGCTCAGCACCATGGACACAGGAGGGAGGGAGGTGTGCACTAGTCCCTTCACAAAAGAAAGGGTCCTACAAGAGCTCGATAAGCTCAGGGTGGACAAGGCAATTGGACCCGATGGCATACATCCCAGGGTACTAAAGGAGCTAAGGGTGGAACTAGCAGAGCCATTATCAGAACTGTTTAATGAGGCTCTGAGGACAGGAGAGGTCCCAGAAGACTGGAGAAGGGCTCATGTGATCCCGCTCTACAAGAGTGGTAGCAGAGAGGAGGCAGGGAACTACAGACTAGTCAGTCTTGCCTCAGTAGTGGGCGAGATTATGGAGGCACTCCTTAAGGAAAAGATAGTGCAACACCTGGAATCCATAGCAGCACAGGATCAAAGACAGCATGGGTTTACAACAGGACGGTCCTGTCAAACTAATCTCATAGATTTCTTTGACTGAATAACCAGAGTAGTGGACCAAGAAGGAGCAGTTGTCGCCTACCCTTGACGCCAGCAAAGCTTTCGATACTGTTCCACATAGAAGATTGATTAATAAGCTGGGTAGGCTCGGGGTGGGTCAGAAGTTGGTCAACTGGGTGGCAAACTGGTTGACGGGCAGAAAACACAGAGTGGTGGTAAATGGCATACAGTCAGAAGAGATGCAAGTCACAAGTGGGGTACCTCAGGGATCAGTTCTGGGGCCTGTTCTCTTCAATATCTTCATCAGTGACATTGCAGATGGACTGGTGGATAAGGTTTGTCTGTTTGCAGATGACACCAATATCTGCAACAGAGTAGATGCTCCAGATGGGGTGGGCAGAATGAGAAGAGATCTGGATAAACTGGCAAAATGGTCGGAAGAGTGGCAACTGGGGTTTAATGCAAAGAAGTGCAAGATTATGCACAGAGGGAAGAGAAACCTTGAAGCCACCTACAGGCTGGGAGGGGAGTTGCTGGCAGTCATAAGGGAAGAAAAAGACTTGAGCATCATCATCACAGATGACCTGAAATCATCCAAGCAGACCACTAAAGCAGTAGATAAGGCTGGGGATGTTGGGGGGTATTAGTAGGGGTATCACAAGTCATAAGAGGGAAGTAATAATCCCTCTCTACAAGACACTGGTTAGGCTCCATCTGGAGTACTGCATGCAGTACTGGAGGCCACACCTTCACAAGGACATTAACCAAATTGAGGCAGTCCAGAGAAGAGCAACCAAAATGGTGCAGGGACTGCATCAGAAAACATATGAGGACAGATTAATGGAGCTCAATATGCATACCCTAGAGCAAAGGAGGGAGACAGGTGATATGTTCGAAACATTCAAACACCTTAAGGGCATTAACAAGGTGAAAGAGTCTAAAATGTTTCAATATAAGAAAAATAGCAGGACAAGAGGACACAGCTTGAGATTAGAGGGAGGCCAATTACGGGGTAATGTGAGGACGTTCTTTTTCACAGAAAGGGTAGTGGATGCATGGAACAGCCTACCTCAGGAAGTGGTGGATATTAATACAGTGCAGGGCTTCAGACAGGCATGGGACAGGCATAAGGGAGCAATGCAGAGGAGTATGAATAGATAGGTCATTGAAAGAACAAAGGCCGATGGCACATTCATAAGGTAGAAAAAGAAATGGGCAGACTGGATGGGCCTTGCAGTCCTTATCTGCCGTCAACTTCTATGTTTCTATGTAGCCCATTTGCTCCACTGTTTCAACATTTAAGTGCCCCAATGCCGGTTATCATCTTCAGGCCTGCAACGTTTCAACACTGTATGCATGGACTGTCGTGGGGGAACTCCAATTTTACCTAAAACGTCTAGTACCAGGAAATGAGAGTAGCAACCTCCAGTACAGGGGTGTCCACCTGCACTGGAGTATTGTTTCATATTTGTTCTGCAACAATGTATGAGCTGTGTTTAACAGGGCCTTGTCATCAGCAGCCAAGTGTGTTTCCCGCCACTCGCCTAGTACAGCACAATTAACCAGCAGTATAGATTTGGCATGCATCCCTGCCTTGGTGGGCATCGAACTGAGGGAACCCATATGGAAGAAAGTCTATGGTAATGTGTTTCCAATTGCAGGTGCTAGTGTAGTAATAAACCTATGCTTGCTGCTACTTTGGTCTTTTTATTGTCCGAACATTTCCAGTGTATGTTGTTGGTGAAAGGTGTTAACTATAGAGGAGAGTTGGGGAGGTACAGCTGCCAAGAGGATTGTGCTAACCTGTCAGCTAACCTACTACCAAGTGTCTCTGCATGGATGCACCATGCATACAGAGTACTAAGAAGACCAACCCCCCCCTTACAGGGGGCAAACCCCCAAACTTAGGAGCCACCGTGACACCTCTGGCAGCCAACTGGTGGTATGAGTCAGGGTTTAGTCCTGATACTATCCCTTACATTCATTTGTCTCTCTTATGCTGTTAAGAGTTTATTGTCCAGTTCTTTGTGCACCACCTCACTCAAAAACTCGAGACTGCACTCAATGCCATAAGACACAGTAACAGTACGTATCAACACATAAAAGGTTACTTATTACTGTTACCTTCTTTTGCTCCACTATCAATTTATCACATGCATTTTTGTTATTTATAATGCCGTTCATAGCAGAATGGGAAAGCCTAATACATAAAATTAAAAGAAGAGACGTAAAAATGGGATGACGATGATGATGATGATTCGGGAGACTTCAAATGATGAGCCTCATCATTCTGACTACATTTTGAAAGCAGCAGTTCATGTTACATTTTTTACAGACTTTACTTTGCACTCCTTTGTGATCCCTGATGTGCATTTTTTGTTTCAAAATCGGTTTATAAGGTCTTACACTTTATATTCCCTGTATTAGAGTTTGTGATTTGCAGCATGGGCTTAGTGCTGATATCTGCAGTGTCGCATGGGGCCGGGAGCAGTTTCTATTGCATGCTAGCTCATCCAAGCCACAAGAAAAACTATGTTAGCCAACAGGTACACCAATATAGCTTAAAATAGTGATAAAAAACTAGGGATGGGCAAAGTCTGCAAACTACTTTCATGTATTCTTTGTGGTTAAGTGAAAAAAAAAAAAAAAAACACACCACTCTGTGAAAGTGCAAAGTCTATCAGATTTTTGCACTGGATGAAGGGCTGACTCCACTTCTCCAGCACCTCTCTGGTGAAATGTGCTGCACAATGCACAGTGGCTGTACCACACACACACACACACACACACACACACACACACTAAAACTCTTCCGCCACCCTTGTAACTCCCATCCCCAACCCCCACAATGCAAGTAACAGAAAAAAGGAAAAAAAAAGTCCCCCCTTCCATCAGCCTACTTCCAAGTAATAAATACCTTACTTCACCCAAACCTACTTAGCACACAACTCCCCCTTTCTCCTCAGATATGTTTTCAAAAACAATTAAATGCTCCCCTGACCCCCAATCTAATTTGGAGCTACGCACCCATCCTTTCTCCCCCAGGTGCACCAACATAAAATAAGGCTTAAATTTTGAGAGTGCACCCTCTGCTTACCCCCTCGGATGGCCACCATCTGAATGAACGAGAGTCAGAATGTGCTCATAATATTTGAGCATAATTTTGCTCTCATTCATTCAGATGCTAGTTGGCTGAGGTGGTGTATGGAGAGTTGCACTGATCACCTGCACAGTGTACCCTGGGGGGGGGGGGATGAGAAAGATGCTGGGGTGCTACATTGGTGGAGGGAAGAGGAGTATTTAATTATCAGAACTGGGGGTAAGAAAGGGAGAGTTGGGTGCAAGGAAGTTTTTTTTTTTTTTTTTAAATTAAATTAATTACTACTACTACTACTACTACTACTACTACTACTACTACTACTACTACTACTACTACTACTACTACTACTACTAGAGTCGGGGTGGGGGACAGATAAGGTTATCAGATGCCAAGCCTCCATCGCACTTGAGGGAATCCTGGAAACAGGCCAGCGCACCATGAGTGCCCTCCCCCCCCAAACAAAAAATAAAATGCAACATTTTCACAATTACACAAAATAACAAAAAAGGTGCTCATACAGAAAATAGACTGGTGCAGCTGATAGCCACTTGCCCCAGCCCTTCGACTCAGAGTCTTCCTCAGTGGATAAGGTACTACAAGGGTGTGTTGGGGGGAGGTTTTGAAACTGTTTAAAATCCATTTTGTTGTGTGCGTATTCACTTGCAAGACCCACTGTGTTAAGCTGTGGGTCCTGTGGGCGATGAATGTAAAATGTCGCTGGTCAGGAGCACTTTGGCACACTTAGTAAAGGTTTTGGTGAAGTGCTACATTTGTTGTACTCCACCTGACCTTCATGAATGGAGCCAACCACCTCGCCAACATGTCCACCTGCAAAGTTTTACTTTGCAATATTTCTAATTTAAACCTTGTGGCAAACATATTTAATGATTCTTACTCAAATCGTTTCCAATATTCTCAAAAATGTTACAACAGACTCAAAACTGGGGAAAAGGCATCTTACCAGACAGGAGAAAATGGGTGATCTTAAATGAAGTAAAAAGGCATAATTACAACATTTTCACCATAACATTAACTGCTGCATTAATTTCCACATTGTTAGGTATTAAAGGAGTCTACTGGCAATGGTGCTCAAGCCACTGGTGCATAGACTGTGGCTCGAGGCAAAACAAATTTTATTTTTCTAGGCACCCAATCCCAGAAGCTCTGGATGCCGTACAGTAAAAACACTATCAATATAAGATTTTATATCAGATATAATAATAATAAAAACAACATGCAATAAATATGATCTGTGACAACACAGAACTCTCTAAAACATATAGTCAAAAATGGGAACAAAATGTGTGATTCCCAGAATGGCTAGTGTACCTGGTCTGGGAAGGCTTGACTAAACAGGAGGGACCTGAGACGGGACTTGAAACCCTCAACCGAAGGGGCCTACTGAACAGATGGAGGAAGTGAATTCCACAGGACAGAGCCGGCAACACTAAATGCTCTGTCACTGGCAGTTTTAAGCTTCATCCTGGGAATCGCCAGGAGGCTCCCAGAGGAAGACCAGAGGGAGCGGACTGAGACAGCAGGTGTAAGGAGGTCTGACAGCTAGCCAGGGCCCAACCATGTAGGGCCTTATAGGTGAGCAAGCCCACCTTGAAGAGCATCCTCCACTGCACCAGCAGCCAGTGCAGTGTGCACAGCACCAGGGTTATGTGGCAGAATTTTGACTGCCCAGCTACAACCGGTGGAGGTTGCAGCACCCAGATGGCATATAGGCAAGTTTTGTAAAAATAAAACCCAGCATAGTAAATACAGAGATCTCCATACATATGGGCAATGCAGAGGAAGAGGCATAACCGCATCATCATATCACGGTATTTGCCAGTGCGATCTCCCAGGGGGCTCCATTCTGATGCTCAATATGCCGGCTGCACCCCCTGGGAGATCAGATTTTATGAGGGGTGAGATAATTTAATAAATAAATATATAGTGGGACTCTAGTGGGAATCTAGGTGCTCGAACCACAATCTATGCACCAGTGGCTCGAGCCTTGCCAGCAGGACTCCTTTAAAACTGGTGACAAGAACATATGTTTAACTAGCTCTCGCTCACTTAGCACAGAGTATGCCAAGTAACGTTAAATGCTGGTATTAGCAGGCCATTCATACGGTCATACTTGCTTAGGCTGGTGGTACTGCAGCTCCGGTAGCCTCACCTCTGACCAATCTTTATAACTTCTCCATGCAGACTGGTAAATCATCAACATGGAAAAAAGTGAAAATCATACCCACCTTCCAAACTAGTGACACCTCTGATGAGATCAACTACAGGCTCACTGCAATGCTTCCTACAACTATCAAAATCCTGGGGAAAAAAAGAGTTCACTCATAAATCAATAATTGTGTCAGCTCCCACAATCTCTTATCTCCTGCCCAAATCATTCAGCCACGACTGCACTTCAAAGTCACCAGTGACATTAGTCCAACAATGGACAAAAGACATAAGAGAAGCTATATTTAATTTTCCTCAGAAAGGCATTCAATCTGTTCCTCCAATCATCTATTAATTATCTCCACTAACTCAACACTTTTGGTTCCTCACAATGTGCATTAATGGATCATAAGACTGCCTAGCTAACAGAACACATCGCCTTCATGTCATGGGTCACAATTCTCCACTTATGAATATGAACACTGGTGCACACCAGGATTTTGCAGTAGATCTACCAGTGTGAAATATCTGAAAACTCAAATGTCCACTTCTGTGGAAACACTCATTTACAAATCTTCCGATGTAGGTAAGACAACATATGATATCTAATAGAAATTTTGCACACCTACAGTGATCCACAAAACAATCTTATTTCAAATAAAACATAAAAATTATCTTTGGTCCTCCACAAAGAATACTCTTTAAAATTACACAACTTTTAAATCCTCTCATAGAAAGTCTTTCTTTATATCCCAGTACATAGTCCCTTGGAAAAGGGATACACTACTAAGGGGAAGTGAGGTTCCCCAATAGCGAGAAAAAAAAAAACATACACAATTTCAACGGGGTGGGAGAGAGACGTGTGGGGAGTGGTGCAATGCACTGGCTGTGGGGCAGCAGTCTTCCAGGAGACATTCTGGAGGCTGCGATGCTGCCCTATTTGCAGACACCCCTCTGCTCTGAGGGAGGAGGTTGCCCATCTCCAGGCCGATCTGGCATGAAGTAGGGAAACCTCCACCCCCACACTGGACCTGGCAGGGGATTGGGAAATCTCCTCCCACACCCAGGGACCACCAGGGCCGCTGCCTCAGAGGTTGCCAAGAATAAGGAGTGGTTGGACTACGGTGGGCTTAGGGAGCATGAGGGTGGTGGAACAGAGGGACACCCTCCAGTTGTACCTCTCCACAATTCATATGCCTTTCTGGCAGAGAGCTGTTCCTCTCTGGAGGCACCCGCAGTGGAGACAAAGGAGGATGCTGGGAACCTCCGCAAAGGAGACCCACAGGAGGGTAGCATGGGATCCCACAGGGGAAGGAAACAACTCCTGATGGGGAACTCAATCATCAGGGGGGGTACAACTGGGAGAGGGAGGTAAGGTGCCTGCCTGGAGCCATGGCATGGAGGGACAGGAAGCAAATCCTCAAGATCGCAGGAGCAGCTGCACGGGAGAGGGAGCTGGATGTCATTGTCCACCTAGGGACAAATGACCTAGCTGGGAATGGGATCAGAGCTGTGCAGGAGGAGTCTGTGGAGTTGGGGAGGGGCCTTAGACAAGCAACACACACAGTAACCTTTTTGGAGGTGCTGCCTGTCTATGGCATGGGTGAGACTAGGGTACTCTGCACCCTGAGATTCAATGAATAGTTGAAAAACTGCTACGGAGCACAGAATTTTGGCTTAATTGGGGACTGGGGTTCCACCGGGAGGGATACAAGCCTATACTTGCACAATGGTTTGCATCTGTCCAGGAGGAGGGGAACTAGGATCCTAGGTGATGGGTTTAAATGCTTCACTGGCAAGCTTTTAAACTAGTCAAGGGGGGAGGCACTGAAAAGGAACAGAGAATGTCCAGCCTCCCCCTACAAAACAGGGTAGTTAGCGAGGTTGACACCAAGGTAGAAATGTCAATAGAGGGCGGGGGTAGATGGAGGCAAAGGCAGTAAGGACAGGGATGGGGCTCAAAGTGGTAAGGCTATCAAAAAATGGAGGGTGATGAGTACCAATGCCTGTAGTCTGGATAACAAGCTTCCTAAACTAGTAGCTTTGATAGAAGAGAGATGCCTGGATATTTGGGCAGTCACAGAGGACAATGACTGGGATGTTAACATACCAGGGTACACAATCTACAGAAGGGACAGGGAGGGTAAAAGAGGAGGAGTAACTCTCTACATAAGGGAAGGGATCAAGGCAACAGAACTAAAGGGTAAACAGGGAGGAGGCGGCGGCACTGAGGGTCACCTTGGAGACAGGAAATGACATCACAATCCGCACAGGGGTTGTATACAGACCACCGTCTCAGGGGGGAGGACATGGACAAGGAAATGGATTGGAGGCATCCTTAGAAAGGCAGAAATGGGGACAATATTGTGATGGGGACCTGAATATGCCAAATGTTAACTGGAGCACATCTGCTGCAGCCACATCCAAGAGCAGAGTCATTATCTATTCCCTACAGGGGGCATGCCTCAGGCAGCTAGTGTTGGAACCCACTCGGGAGGGAGCAGTCTTAGATCTGGTACTCCCAAACGGGACAGAGACAGGATCTTGGATTTAGAAGTGGGTAGCCATCTGGGAACAAGCGACCACCAGACAGTGTGGTTCACAATCAACACAGTCATAGAGTCAAGCCATACAAAAGCAAAGGTACTGGACTTTCGGAGGGCTGACTTTGGCAGAATGGGAGAGTGCCTAAGGAATGCACTAGCAAAAGGGCAGGAAGAAGGGGGCGGAAAAACAATGGGGCAAAATCAAAACTGTCATCACAGAGGCAATAAGCCTTTGTGTGAAGCAAATAAACAAAACAGAATGAAAGAAAAACCACTATTGTTCCCAAATAGATGGCGGGGAAGGTTAGGGAGAAAAAAAGATTGCATTCAGAAAGTATAAGGAATCACAGAAGGAGTAGGACAGAGAACTGTACCAGTTAAAGCAGAAGGAAGCGGGGAAGGCAGTCAGAATAGCAAAGACCCAAACTGAGGAAAAGATCGCCAACTCAGTAAAGAAGGAGGATAAAACCTTTTATAGGTACATTAGGGAGCAAAGAAAGACCAAGGGAGGGATAATGAGGCTTAATAAAGGGAGGGAGGGAGGGTAAGGGGAGTGACACAGTGAAAAAGCAGAGATACTGAATAAATACTTTTGTTCAGAACTGTATTCACAAAAGAAGAGGAGGTGGACGTACCTAAACTAAACAATAGAAGCACTCTGGATAGGTTGGGGTGGGGGGTCGATACCAGTCCATTCATAGAAGAAAGGATCCTGGAAGAACTCCTGAAACTAAAGGTAGACAAGGCAATGGGGCCTGGTGGGATTCACCCTAGAATTCTAAAAGAACTAAGGGGGAGAACTAGAAACACCACTGACTACCCTTTTTGACAAAGCATGGGAGGATGGTGGGGTACCCGAGGACTGGAGGAAGGTGGATGTGATTCCCCTTCACAAAAGTGGGAGCAAGGCAGAGGCAGAAAACTGCAGACCTGTTAGTTTGACCTCAGTGGTAGGGAAAATGATGGAATTACTTCTGAAAGAAAGAATAGTTGAGTACCTAGAGGCCAGAGACCAGCGGGGCACAGGACCAAAGGCAGCATGGATTCACAGCGGGAAGGTCATGTCAGACGAATCTAATAGATTTCTTTGACTGGGTGACCAAAGTAGTAGACCAGGGAGGGGCTGTGGACATGGCCTACCTAGACTTTAGCAAGACATTTGACACAGTCCCACACAAAAGATTAATAAGTTAGCCAGCCTGGGTGTGGGTCCCAGGGTGGTAGCCTGAGTAAAAAACTGGCTGGACAACAGGACGCAGAGGGTAACAGTACATGGAGTCCACTCAAAAGAAAGGGCGGTTACTAACGGGGTACTGCAAGATTCAGTATTGAGACCGGTCCTCTTTAATGTATTTGTAGGTGACATTGCAGAGGGACAGGAAGGAAAAGTATGCCTCTTTGCAGATGACACAAAGATCTGCAACAGGGTTGATGCACGGGGGGGGGGTGGAAAGGATGAGAAGGGACTTGGTAAGGTTGGAGGAATGGTCAAAAGTATGGCAGCTTAGATTCAGTGCAAAGAAGTGCAAAGTAATGCACCTGGGAAACAAAAACCCAGGGGAAGCGTACACAATGTGGGTGGGGGGGGTACTAACAACAACAAAAACAACAAGCATTTGTCAGTGCTGAATGTTGACTTGCTGGCATTGGTAGTGCAGGAGTTAGAGAGATGCATAATAGGAATGGCAGTGAAGTACTAAAGTGACGCCAACCCGGCCCCAACCCTGCAGAGACTGACAGGCGTTGGGGTGTGCCTTTGGGTCGTTGGTCATAACGCTCATGCCATTTCACCTCACCCTACCCTGCAGACACTGTCAAGTGTCACGGTGTGCCTTGGGGTCTTCAGACCTTTATGCTCACCACATTCCATAAGAAAACATGCTGAGATGGGTGCAGTATAGGAAAATGGGGTGAACTTTGGGGCCGAAGACTCCAAGGCACACCTCGATGCCTGTCACTGGCTGCAGGGTGGGGGGGTGTGGAATGGCATGAGCATTACAGCTGGTGATCCCAAGTCACACTCCTGATGCCTGTCAGTCTCTACAGTGTGGGGCATTATGGTTGGAAACCCTAACGCCATGGGCATTTGTTGGTATTTTCACTCCAAATTTTCAGCATAGGCTTTTTGTGACCCCACCTCATAAACAGTGGCACTATCAATTTGTTAGTCAAAAGGTGATTTTGCACAGCGACTGCGCCATTTGGCACCACAGGTGCGAACACACATTTCAGGTAGGGTGTGAAAAATGACAGCTGTACTGTTCATGAGGAGGTGTTAAAAAAAATAAATAGCAATGTAGAAAATCTGTCTTCTTCCATCTCTGCTGTCCTCAATACTCTGCATTGGTCCTCCTGCCAATGTGCATTACCTTGCATGTCTTTGTTTTGAACCTAAACTATCATATTTGGGACCATTTTTCTGGCTTTTATTTACAGGTCCTTAGTCATATCTCCGACATCCTCCTCACTCTCCACCCTGCAAAATACCTTTATGTTTTCTGCAAAGAGACACTTCGTGCCCTGTGTACCTTTCTGTATGTCACTAATAAACACGCAGAGAAGAACCGGTCCAAGACCAGACCCTGTGGTATCCCACTAGTGATAGTGACCTCCTAACCCCAGATTCCCTTCCATTCACCACCACTCTTTGTTGTCCCCTGCCAACCAGTTTCTTATCCACCTAGCCCTGCCTCCAGTTACTTTGAGAGCATGCTGTGCAGTACAGAATCAAAGGCCTTATTGAAACTGAGGTACAGCACATCAACAGTCTGCCCTCTGATTACTGCCTTGGTGACCCAATCAAAGCAAACTATCAGGTTGGTTGGCATGAGCTTCCCACCACAAGCCTGCATGGATTATTGAACTTCAACCTGTTGGCTTTCAGGCATTCAACTATTTTCTCCTTCATCATGGTCTCCATAAGTTTACCAGTAACTGAAGTTAGGCTAACAGGTCTGTAGTTCCCTGGTTCTTTCTTGTTTCCACCCTTATGGAGCTGCCATTCTCCAGTATCCTGGCACTACCCTGCCCACACCTCAGGTGGCTGAAAGCACTTGGCTATGTATTTGTGCTTCACAACCAATTGGTGCATGGGTTAAACCAGTACAAGCACCACCCTATCCAGTGTCATTACCGTACTTTAAAAAAGTAACACTACTTAAGTTAGGAAATTTGAAATCAAACTGACAACATAAGATGAACTTTACATATGTGTAGCATCCTGTAAGTCAGAGCTCTTTATCCATCCAAAACAAATATTACTTTCATGAGTAGAAGTGCAGATTCAGTATCATTTGCATACCACAATCCGATTGGTAAATAACAATGTCACCCATTATTCCTGATGCCACAATATTTTTCATGCATGCCTACGGTTACAATCCAACACATTTGTGTGTAAAACTAGTTAAATATAAAACAGCCAGCCTACTCCTAGTGAATGTTATTATTTAACATACATCTTCACCATCTAGAAAGGTCCTTGCTAATCAGTTAGTACTTTAGTTTTATTAAAAAAAAAAAAAAAAAGATATAAAAGTACAGAATTATCTGGCTTTAATGTTCTCTGCAAGAAGTCAGAAAACGAGGCTTGAAGCAAGCATTGTTGCCAGTTCTTCTACAGGGTTGCACAAAAAACAAACAAAAAAAAGAGACACTGTAAACATATCAATGATGATAAACTCCTAGGGTCGGAAAGAGTGCTTGTGCCTCCAGAGGATGACAAAGTTTACACAAAGAATGAATCTGGTCCATGTTATTCAGTTGTTTTAGTGTCTAAACACTGGACGCGTTTACCACATTTTTCATGGCACCACTACGGAAAGACTGGTCTAGTCTGAAATCTTTGTTTAAATCTACACTTCAGGACTGACAGTTACTATGATTTCCATGTTGTAGAGAATGAGACAGAGAGGGAGAGTGTGTTAAATCATATAAATGTTTTGAATATATGCTGCTCTACTATTATTTTATGAGGCTACATGAATTACAGGTCAACTGATCAGTATAGCCTGTTTAGTTAATGAAGACTAATTAAGCAATAACAGATGACAGGGTAGTTATATGTATGTATTAAGACACAACATGGTGTGTAACTATGATTCTAGAACTGCATGAGGTGAGTACACATAGTTAGGCCCAAGGCATTTACTCAGAGTACTTTTATAAGCACTTGTGAATTGTGATTATTGCCCATTATTACACAAACCTCGAGGGTCTTACTACACTTCTAAAATATGTCCTTTAACCAATATTCTGAGCAGACTGGGTTCAAATCCAGTTGTCACTTATTTCTGTCTCTCTTCTATCCGTTTGTAGATATATATTCCCCTCCACGTACACACTGCACCCTTATGAATACAAATATATTTTTTTTATGCAGCACCAGGTTGTGCATTTGAGAAAGAGTAAGGTGCTTCTAGATATCGCATATTTGCAGCTGCATTAGTGGCCCTGCTGGTGGCACTGCAGAATGGTATTCTGAACTGCCTGAATTCAAATCCCAGCAAAGATGCATTTCTTTCTCTCTTCTGTTTTTCATATATAAGTGTAACCCCCCTGCAAATGGGGGTTCCCAAAAGACTTCCAGGAGCTTGCTTGAATGCTCCAAGCCTGAATGGTGTTTGGCGTTTAAGCCATTTATCAGTGAGTGTTTTTAGAGCCTCTGGTACTGTCTCTTTAAGAGCTGTCTGCTTGCAGACATAATTAGTTTGTATGGGGGGACTGTGTGCTTCTCTGTTTGAGTACCACTCGAGCTGCTGCCAATTCACTCCACTTTTGCAGTCACTAGGAGTGCAAAGGGAACCTATCTGAAAGATGTAACTGTTTGCCAGAAATCATTTACAGTAATAATGAAATTACAGTTTGTCTAACCTGCTTTCTTTGCAGTCAGAACTGTGTTTGCCTAGTTCCCCATTCTGGTTTTGAACTGCTGAACTGGACCAATCAGTGTGGGGTAAGCTAGCTCTAAAATGGTGCCTTGGACGAATCAGAACTTGGACTCATAATCTGAGCCAGCCACAAGAGGATTGTATGGGCAGTGACTCTGGGAGATGTAGTTTAGACTTCGGCGCCTTTTTGGACCAACAGCAACAGTCCATTGTGAGTGACAGCCAATCCAGTCAAGAACTGGGAGGAACTCAAAGGAAGTGCCCGGTTTTGTCTGTTGGAGTTTCAGTTTAGCTCTGGCAGTGAAGGGGAAGGAAACCTTGTGCTCCTTCAGTGCACAGTTTCAGTCAAAAAACGTGTGTAAGGCCCAGAGTTCCGGTCTGCAGCTTGTGTAACTGCTTGTTAGGACTGAATCCATCCTGTGAAAAGAATCAAAGGATCTCTGAAGCGTAGAAACCAGGCTCACCCTGTAGAAGACTGGAGAAATTGTTGAATTGCACTCGGTCTGTCAGGAACTGAATCTGCTGTGTGTTCTCCCGGGTATTGTGCAGTAATTGCGATCGGGATAGAGAAGCAGCCTGCCTGGTATAGTACTTTCTTTTTACCATATAAATGTGTGAAGAGTCTCGTGGAGCTCAAGAGTAGCCCTGCTGACATTGAAGGACCCTATCTTGTTTGGAGGTTGTGAGTACTAATTCAGGGTCGCTCCCTGTTGAATTGCCACATTAAATCCAAATGGAATCACTGTACTGCTGACTGTTTAAACTAATTTTATTTTCACTGTGAAAGGGCCCCTACCAGCTGCCATGGTTTGACTAGCCACTAGGGCTTGGGTGCCCAGGACAGTAACTGGTAGGGATAGGCCGTGCACACAGCCATAGGTAGATAGTAAAGTGATAAGCTAATTAACCTGATTTCCCTGTCCTTGTTATATCCCCAAATAAATCAGAGCTGCTTGTTTCAGCAAAGTTATACTGCCTGAGGTATCTGTCTATGTTAAAGTACTGTACTGTGATTGTTGCACTGTATCTTATTTCACAGGAGGTCCCAGTGCGGAACTAGTCCTGGGGGTAAGTGTATACTGTGAAGGTAATTCTGATATCTTGTGTGGGTCACTAGTGGGAAGAAAGGGGGGTTGCAGTGTCCCAGAGGGCTGTGACCAAGTAAGTTTAACTATTGCAAACCCTGACCTCTGGGTGGAGGCACCCGCCATTGGATCCAGGCCCCTCAACCTGTTAGTGGCAAATCAGGCAGGGGTAGTACCCCTGGGATAGCGCCATCTAGGGGTTACATAAGCACACTGCACCCTTGTCAATAAAAGTGAACTATGGAAGGGCCTACAGGGGCTTGGTCCCCATAATACTGAGGTGACCCCCAGCAATTTATGTAACACTGCTATTTATTTTAAAATTTTTTTTTTTTTTTTTTTTTTATTTTGAAAGTCAGTCAGATTTACAACCTTTGAGTCAGGGACTCATTTACAAAGGCACCTCGTCGCAGGGAGGGTAGACATGGTTACAGTGTGAGATACAACAGTGGTAACATACAGGTGCAATACAGATAACAAAAAGAACACAATATAACAGTGCTTTATGGGATGAAGCTACATGTAGTAAATAACAATTGTATAAAAAAAAAAAAAAAAAGAGTATTCAAGAGGTAGTTCGGTTTCAAGACTGAGCCCATGTACGTTGTAAAGTTCATGGGGCCCAAGTCACAAACCGGGATGCAACAGGTGTTCTGTTGTTATTATACACTTACTGCCCAACCACACAGGACTCAATTATTCACCAGTGGGGGAGCTCCCAGGCAATTAAGCTGCAATGCAAAAGAGTCACTACAGATATTAGTGTGTGAAACTATGGTTTGCAGACTCAAACACAAACTTACCACCACCAGACATCTGTGCATAACATAGAAACATAGAAGTTCTCGTCATTTAAGGACCACTTGGCCTCCCTTGTGTGCCCTAAATTCCCTACCTATGGTGCTACCCGAGACCCTACTTGGACTCCGGATTACTCCCCCCTCTTGCTTCTAAGATTCCCTTGTCTTTCTCTCCCATGCATTCTTAAATCCTGTGACCGTTTTAGTCCCCCCCACTTCTGCTGGGAGCCTGTTCCAAGTGTCCACCACCCTTTCCATGAAGAAATACTTCAAGATTCCTCCTAGCCACCCACGGCTTCATATTGAGACCCCTTGACCTTGAGCATATTTTTCTTGGAAAAATGCTCCCTTCCTGTATCTTGTTTATTTCTGCAAGTTTCTGAATGTCTCTGTTATATCTCCTCATTCCCTCCTGTCTTATAGTGAGCACACATTTAAATCCTTAAGCCTTTCTTCATAAGACTTCTGATGCAGAACCTGCACCATTTTGGTTGCTGTCCTTTGCATCAGTTCCACACGATTTATGTCCCTTCGGAGATGGGGCCTCCAGGACTGTACACAGTACTCGAGGTGGGGTCTCACCAGTGATCTATACAGGGGTATTATTACCTCCCTCTTTCTGCCGGTGATACCCCTCCCTATGCATCCAAGCATTCTGCTAGCCTTCCCTACTGCCTTGTCACACTGTTTCGCTACCTTCAGGTCATCAGAAATGATAACTACAGGGTTTTATTTAACTCTAAAAATTGATTAGCGTTTTGCTCATAAAAGTTCTAAAACATTGTGAAAATGCATAGCACTTGCCTCGCTGTGTTGAACAGACATGACACTTCTAGAAAACCTATATAAATGCTTTCTGTACAGTTAGTATTGTCCCAAGAAAAAAAAACTGCCAATCAATTATTTTAAACCCTGTAACCACCAGGTCTCTTTCCTGTTTTGTGATTGCTAATACCAACCCCCCTCCGGAGTTGGTATGTTGCCCCAGGGTTTGTGCCCTAAATGCATGATTTTGCACTCTTGTGTTGAATCCTAGCTGCCAAACTCATGGCCATTCTTCTAACTTCTTTAGATCCTCCCTCATTCTTTCAACCCCCCTCCCCCCAATGTGCCTACTCTATTGCAGATTTTTGCGCCATCCGCGAATAGGCATAAGTTCCCCTCCAGTCCTTCTGTAATGCTGCTAATAAAGACATTGAGGAGGACCAGGCCCAATACTGACCCCTACAGCACCCTGCTAGTCATCTTGCCTTCCCCAGTGTGCACCCCATTTACCATTACTCTTTGGCTCCTACCGCTAAGCCAACTCTCCACTCATTTTACTATTTTTGGACCTACTCCTAGGCTACTCAGTTTGTTTACCAGCCTTCAATGTGGAATGGTGTCTAAGGACTTACTGAAATCCAGATAGACCACGTCAACCGCTCCCCCGGTCCCCTTCCTTTGTTACCAGTCAAAGAACTTGATCAGGATTGTCTGGTAGGACCTCCCATCTGTAACTTCATGTAGACTGCTGGTAACAAGGTATTCACCAATCCCTTCCTTCTTTAGGGATTCCATTACTTTGCCCACTACCAAAGTCCAGCTGACCGGCCTGTAATTTCCTGCCTCTTCCCTTGTTCCACTTTTGTGGAATAGGACTACATCTGTCCTCCTCCAGTCCCCTGGTACCTCCCCCATTTCTAGTGACAGGTTGAACAGGGCTGTCAGAGGTGCAGCCAGCTCCTCCCAGACTTCTCTCAGCAACCTGGGGTGCACCGCGTCTGGACCCATTGCCTTGTCTACATTTAACCTTGACAACTCTGTTAAGACTCTTTCACTGTGAAAGGGCTAATGCACCATGCACTAACACTTGTGAACAAACAATCCAATCTTTCTGCCACAGCTGGACTGGACTTTGACAATTCTCCTGCAGCCCTGGCCAGCTCTAAACTAAGTGTCCCTTGTGTAGACACCATTGCACCAGTTCCTGGCTTCTCTTTCCAATCTGTACTATTGAAGGAGGTCGAAGATCTGATACTTCAGCTAGATGTAAAAAAAAAAAAAAAAAGAGTGCTGGAGCTTACTCTTTGGATCCCTACTTTATAAAAATCGCATATCATGTCCTTGCTGTCCCTATCACACATCTATTTAATTTATCATTGACCCAAGTATCCCTTTCCATCATTTGGAAAACTGCCCATGTTATCCCATTGTTCAAATCTGGGGATACCTGCAACCTAAATAACTATAGCCCGATTTCCTTACTGCCAATCTTGTCTAAGCTCCTGGAAAAAGTTATCAGCAATCAATTTAAAGCATATCTGGAAATTAACAACTTACTAAACCCCATGCAATTGGGTTTTAGGTCTAAGCATAGCACTATCTTGGCCCTTGCCAAAGTAACCAACAACTGGTACAGTGACATTGACAGCAGAAACTTTGTGCAGTATTCCTAGACCTTAGGAATGCTTCCGATACTGTGGACCATAGCCTGCTAATCTCCATACTGAAGAGTATCGGCCTTGACCCAGCATCCTTGCAATGGTTTACGGAGTACCTGGTAGGACGGCAGCAACAAATCAAAGCTGAGGGGGAGCTCTCCCCCTCTCAAAACTCTGCCAGGGGAGTGCCACAAAGATCCATTCTTGGTCCACTGCTCTTGGCAATCTATATCAAAATCGATGTGGGCATCAACAAGGCAAAAACACATCTGTTTGCTGATGACACAGTGGTTTACACAAGTTGTCCGACTGCCGAAGCTGCCTGTGCAGACCTACAGGAAGAATGTGACTTGCTTCATACTCAGCTCCTCCATAAAAAGCTTCTCTTAAATGCGAAAAAGATGAAGGCAATGTTGTTCACATCTTATAGCCGTATGACTAATCCTGCCAGCTCCGGGACACTGCCTCTGATGACCACAATTATAGGAGAGAAATTGCAGGGTTTTAAATAATTGATCAGCAGTTTTTTTCTTGGGATGATACTAACTGTACAAAAAGTATTTATATAGATTTTCTAGAAGTGCTATGTTTGTTAAACACAGTGAGGCAAGAGCTATGCATTTTCACAAAGATTTAACACTTTTATGAGCAAAACGCTAATCAATTTTTAGAGTTAAATAAAACCCTGAATTAGATATTATCCCCAAGTTTAAATACTTAGGAGCGTGGCTAGACCAGAATCTTACATTCTCTGAGCATGTTGAAGATCTGGTTAAGAAGCTAAGGCAGAGATTAGGTCTATTCTACAGAATTAGTCAGTTCCTCACTTGTGATGCCAAATGGAGACAAGTCCAATCTACTTTTCTCTCCCTAATTGACTATGGTAATTTTCTATACAGCCACTGTCCCAAAGCCTCGCTTATCAAGCTGGACACGCTGTTTCACAGAGCCATCAGGTATATTACCAGTCTTCCCCTCTCTACCCATCACTGCCTACTGTACAAAGTTGTAGGATGGTCATTGCTTACATTCAGGCGTGAAAGAAATGCAGTGCTTCGGACCTACAGAGCTATCTTAAAAAGGCTCCCAAATTACATTACTGAATGTCTTCCCATAAGTGTGCTGGGACCATACGGCCTAAGGAGTTCATCATATATCTCTCTATTCATCCCTAAAGCTTCCACATGCTTTGGCAGAATGGCCTTTAGCTTCTCGTTGATGACCCTGTGGAACAAAATGCAAAAACTACTGAAACTAAATTACCTCCATAGTGTTAACACTTTCAAGGCACTATATGCCCAGGTGTGTGTGTGTGTGTGTGTGTGTGTGTGTGTGTGTGTGTGTGTGTGTGTGAGAACACTGCAACTGTCACCACGGCTCCTAATCATTAACTACTGTTAGCGCGCTCCCCAGAGTTTGGCCTTAAATATGACCGGCCATACCCCAGGTCATTTCGTGCATATTTTATTAACCCGTATGTATTTATTATTTCTAGTCCCTGTACCCCTCTTTGCGTTACAGGAAAGTCTTTCCGAGACATCTGAACCCAAAGCGTAAAATCTACACACCCTGGGTGGTTGCACATTCGCAAGCCGCCTTCCGAGACCACTCGCCCGGTCTCTTCTCCAACAAATTACCGCTAAGGCCACCAAACAAATCGGACTGCGAGCGCCTTCCAGCCCATGCTCCCGATTGGCTCCTGCAGTTCTCTTTGGTGAGCCTTCCAATGCCGGTGAAAAAAAAAAGAAAATCAAATGGTCTGCCGTACTCCACTAATACAGCTGTAACTGCCTCATCCCTGACCGATGTAATCCTTCTACATGGCTAAAGTGCTTTTATCAGAAGTATGAGTGATTAAGCCCCCTTTTGAATCATTGACCACGACTGGCCACAGCAGCCTCAGCGTATCCATTCCGTCCCTGTCCTGTGACCTTCCCGTGGCCCAACGGTATGTTGAACCTGGACAGCTAGCTATAGTACCTAGCCCTGGATTAAATATGTGGCAGGTGCTGTTCCACCCGTGCCCAGTAACTTGCTCACACCTTCCTCCAGTACGCCGCGGTACAGCTGCCCACAGCCCCAATGTTAGCGCTCCCTGGGGATGCGGTGTTAGAGCCTAGCAGGCTGCCTGCATCCTGCTTCCTCCAAGCATAACTACACCTGCTTTACTTATTTGTGAACTGGTCAAGAAAAAGCTGCATCACTTACTTCTGTCTGTCTGTCTGTCTTTCTTGATAGCGATACCTGGGTCTAGCCTATCCTTTTTCTCCTATGAAAATTACTGTATCAACATCCATCTCTGCATCTCTGTGGATTTGCCTGTTCCCACTGCTCACTGGTCTTATTGATGCTCTAGAATCAACTGTAAAGTTATGTACGTGTATTTCCTGATTTGCACATACACTATGTTTTTATTCCCACTGTAAATATTGATGCTTATTTTGTAATATAATCTGGACTTAACCAGGTTCATCTTGCAAATGAGCTTGCTCAATGATGTTTGCCTGGATAAATAAAGATTTGAATGATCGATTGAGTTGTCCCATCCTCCTACCAACTACTTACTGTACCTTAGGGCCTACAGTACTTCTGGGCTGAGGAAATGTGAATATACTGAGGACATTATGGTGTTCCTTGGGGTTCCAGTTCCTCCCTCTCCCCCAACTGAGTATGCTCAATGACATCCTGTGGATGATTCACTCCTCCCTAGGCCTTGCCAATTTTAGCCCCTGCAGATTCAGACACTGCAGGTGCAGCACTGTGACACTCTTATCACCTGCTCTTAACAACTTGAGGTCAGGTGTGGTAGTACAGTGCTGCAAAGGCAGCAGCATGGATGTGCCATGCTGATGTTGACCCAGCCCCCTCCTGCACACACACCCACCGGGATTAGCAGCTGGAGGAGCAAAGTGATTCTGCCACTGTACAGGTCCCTGGTTCATCCTCGTTTGGCGTACTGAGGCAATTTTGGAAACAGCAACTGAGGAAAGATAGGGACAGGGTAGAAGCAGTGCAGAGTTGGGTAGCTTGAATGACCCAGGGCAAGCCATATAGGACTAACATGGAGAGATTATCTAATCTTATGCATGCTGGAGGAGAGAAGAGAATGGAGGACATGATAGAGACATACAAATACCTCCACAGGATTTCCGCTGAGTGGGAAAACCAGCACCGGGGGAACTCAATAAAACTGGTGGGTGGGGGGGTTTACACGGAGGGCAGGAAGACATTTTTTCCACAGAAAGGGTGGAACAGGCTGTCAGGGAAGGTAATTTATGAAATTGGCAAGGGGACTCAATCATGACTGAGATAGGCATATGGGGCGGGTGAAGACTCTGGCAAAGTGGGAGAGAGGAATGTAGGAGTGATGGACTACTAGGACTCTCACAAAAACTGACACAAGATAGGCAGGAGTGGGCAGGGCCTTTCAAACAACATGAAGTATTGCTATATTATGACTGATGCAGTTTGTCCCACCATTAGAACTGCTCCGGAGGTGAAAGAGTTAACTTCCATGCAGTGCATATAACGTAGAGCGCAAGCTCGGTTAGAAAAGCTCTGTTTGTGGATATTTCTAAACCGAAACTGGCCAGATTCTTTATCTCACTATTGAACAGTCGCCCGGAGATTCCTCCTGCTGCTCGGTTCATTTTCTCGGTTTAAAGAGTTTTTTCTCGGTTAAATTCAACCGCGATTATCATAGTTTTAACCGCAAACCGATCGGTTCAAGCACTGTCTATGGTATTGTAAGTAATAGATAGGTTTTCTGTGTGGAACTTGTAAATGTTTATCGGTTCGGTTTGAACTGATCAGATTGTATTTAAACTTCATTCTGAAGCGTTTTAAGGCTTGTTAGAGTGCGGTTCCCGCTTCTTATCGGTTCTAAAAAAAACGCATTTCATTACGGTTTTTTCCATGACCCGTGACACGGTTGGGAACCGATAAGGGTGTCTTGCCTGGTACTGCCGAAAAAAGGGCAAGTTTTTGGTTAGGCTGGCATTATGACTGAGAAACCCAAAAGAAAAACCGGGCCCACTGGGTTTCAACACTGTAGTGTCTGTGGGGAAGCCATTGCCAAGGCTGACCCACACACCACATGTGTTTATTGTCTGGGGTTTGACCACCTCAATGCAGACTGCCAGATTTGCAGAATTTCCCTGCAGCTACCCTAGATAAGAGAGTTGGTAGGCTCAGGAGCGAGAGGCAAAAGTCCGCTGACCCAGATGGCCAGCCCGGTTCGGTGCCAACCGAACCGAGGGAGTGCCCTGACCAGGGCCAGACTTCCTCGGGCAAACGTAAAGCTGACTCTGAGGAGCCAGTTCCAGCAAAGAGAACTAGAAAGTCAGCAGGTCTGGAGTCAAAAATCCCTTCTCCAACTGCTGCAGAGACAGCCAGGGCAATACAGATTGTCCAGTCACTTTCCACGGTTCCGTCCGAACAGCCACTATCTGGCAAAAGGTCGGTTCGGTCGGTTCCACCAGTTCAAGAATATGATATAAAGGAGTTTTATGAACCAGAGGAGGGGGAGGATGATTATGATCAGTGTGAATGTGACTTTGAAAGTCTGGATGTGCCCATTGAACCGGACATCTCACCAGACAGACCTTTAGGAGAATCTCCCCCTAGGCTTGCTGAGTCCCCTTTTCATTTTCTGTTTTATAAAAAAGTTGCTGAAACCCTCCAGCTTCCTTTAGAGGAGGCTGTGGATGAGCAAGAGGAGCCTGACTTTGTAGAGATGATGGATATCCCAGAGTCCAGGAGATTGTCTATTCCTTTACATAAATCTTTTAGGAAACAAACAATAAAAATTTTAAAAGCTCCTAATTCTGTGCCTCCTGTGGATAAAAAGATGGACAGGAGGTACACTTTGTCAGGTCCTGATACAGAATTTCTTTCACAGCAATGCAGCCATGTTAGGGTAGTTCAGGCTGCAGCCTGTGATAAAGCTAATATTCCCCTGGCTTCACATCCTCCTGACAAGGACTCCAGGAAGATTGATGCCATGGCCAAAAAACAATACATGGCAGCATCTTTGGGACTCAGACAAGCAAACTATATGGTTTATGTTGCGAGATACCAAAAATCTAGATGGGATACTGTCATGGCTTTAGCCAAACAGGCCCCTGGCCAGCTTGCCAAGGAGCTGGAACAGGTGGCTGCTGATGGTATTGAGGCATCTAAGGTGCAATTTCATGCTGCAGTGGATTCTAATGATGTATCCTCTAGAGTCACGGCTACATCTGTGGCTTTTCGTAGATTGGCTTGGCTCAGGTGTACTACTTTGTCACAGGATACCCAGTCTAAGGCTATGGATTTTCCTGTGGTGGGAAATTCTCTGTTTGGGGAGCAGACAGAGAATTATATGAAGAAAATGGATGAATATAGAACCACCTATAGGAGTGCACAAGCTAAGGAACAAGCCACTCCTCAGAGGCAGCCCCCCAGGGGTAGAGGCAGGCCTTTTCACAGGCCTTTTTACCAGACCCAGGCCTCCTCTTCAGCTTATGTTCAGAGGGGGTTCTTCAGAGGGAGAGGCAGACAGGGTACAAGCAGGCCTGCTCCCACCCCTCAGCCTAAAGCACCTGCCAAACAGGCACCCTGATGGGATGCCCAGGGCCGGTTCTCCATTACCTGTAGGGGGCAGGCTGACTTACTTCGTCCAGGACTGGGAGTCTTTAACATCAGACAAGTGGGTCCTGGAAGTAGTAAGCCAGGGTCTGGTTCTCAGCTTCAAAAAATTTCCAAAGATGAGAATCAGATCTTTCCACCTGCAAACCCTTTAGAGACTCTTGCCTTGAAACAGAAGTCTCAACCTCCTGGCTCTCAGAGCTGTAGAAGGGTTCTCCTACACCAGGGCAAGGGTCTGTACTCCAGGTACTTCTTACCCCAAAAAGACAGGAGAGTGGCGGCCCATCCTGGACCTAAGATATCTGAACAAGCACCTTTAAAACCAAAATTCAAAATGGTGACTCTGGGAATGATTTTACCCTCCCTAAGGCCAGGGGACTGGCTAGCTTCCCTGGACCTCAAGGATGCCTACTTCCATGTTCTTATCAGAAGCTCCCACTGAAAGTACCTCAGATTCGAACTGCCCTCAGGCCATTATCAGTTCAGAGCAATGCCCTTCGGCCTTACCTCTGCCCCAGGGTATTCACAAAATGTCTGGCAATAGCAGTTGCTCATTTAAGAAGGCAAAAGATTGCCATCTTTCCCTACCTGGACGACTGGCTCATTGTGGGTCAGTCTCCAGACCAGGTCAAATCACACTTGCAAGTTACCCAGCAGCTGCTTACCTCTCTGGGCTTTCTTCTCAATCTTCCAAAGTCAGTTCTGGAACCTGTCCAGGTACTCACCTTTATAGGTGCAGAACTGGACACAAAGCAGGCCAGAGCCTTCCTTATTTATTTCAAAAGGCGTATGGGGAGTAGTTTATTGCACTGTATTGTAATTATAATTTATTGTTGTTTGTTATGTTGTATGTTTGTTTTTATATGTATTTAAACTGTTTTATTGTACAGCGCTTTGATTTCGAAAAGCACTTAAAAGTAAACTTTTACTTACTTACTTCCCCTAGAAAGGGTAAGGACCCTGGTGGCCCTGGCCTCGTCCTTCACTCTGCAGGTCTCTCGACCAGCAAGGCATATCCTGCAGCTCCTAGGACACATGGCTGCTTCCATAGCTATAGTGCAAGGAGCAAGATTTCAGATGAGGGACATTCAGTTCCATTTGAGAGCCTTCTGGTCTCAAAGAAGAGATTCCCTATCCAAGTTAATCCCAGCGACTCAAAAACTGATCCAGGCCCTTCAGTGGTGGCAGGATCAGAGCAATCTGAGACAAGGGGTGCCCTTCATCCCTCTATCTCACTCCTTGACCCTTACTACAGATGCGCCCCTCTTGGGATGGGGAGCTCACATGGGCGACCTCTCCACCCAGGGGTTGTGGTCCCCTCAGGAATCTCTGCTCCACATCAATCTGTTGGAACTCAGAGCTGTTTTTCTAGCACTTCAGGTTTTTTCTGCATCTGTTCAGAACAAAGTGGTACAGGTCAGAACAGACAAACCACTACAATGTGGTACATCAACAAACAAGGGGGCACTCGGTCTTCGGCCTTGTGCACCAAGGCGATGAAGTTGTGGTCTCTGGCTTATTCCTGAACACTTCCCTCATAGCAGTTCACCTCCCAGGCAAGGACAATGTCCTGGCAGATGCTCTCAGCAGGATTTCCAGGGCCATCACTGAATGGTCACTGGATCCCCTAGTACTGGGATAGTTTTGCCAGATGGGGCACCCTCAGATAGATCTTTTGCAGCCCCAGACAATCATCAACTTCCACTTTTTGTTGCAGGCCCCAGTGTTGGGCTCAGTCCCTGGATGCCTTTCTCCTCGATTGGGAAGGAAGTTTCTATGCCTTCCCTCTTCCTCACCTGTTCAAGGTGCTAGTCAAATCAGGTCTCAGCCCTGCAAGATGATTCTGATTGCTCCAGACTGGGCCAGGCAGCCCTGGTACCACTCTTTCTGTCCTTAGCAGTCCATCTTCCCTGTGTCTCCCCAGGAACCACAATCTGTTAACCTGTGCCCAGGGGAGAGTCTGGTATCAGAATCTCAAATCCCTCAACCTCAAGGCCTGGCTCTTGAGGGGTTAGAGTTTGCTGATCTACAACTTTCTCAGGGAGTTCTCGAAATCTTGAAAGCTTCTAGGAAGCCTTCCACCAGGGCTACCTATAACTCCAAGTGGAAAAGGTTTTCCATATGGTGTTCTGGGAAGCATATTTCCCGGAATCTGCTGATTTGCCACTGTTTTGGACTATATGGTCCATCTTAATTCTTTGGGACTGAGACTAGCTACCCTGAAAGTGCATTTGGCAGCTGTCTCTGCTTTTATTTCAGCAGGGAAGCCCTCTTCTCTTTCTGCTCACCCTGTATTTTCCAAGTTTTTTAAGGGATTGCTTCATACCAATCGGGCACGTTCTGATGTAACAGTGTAGGTAGGGAGAAATTAGCAAACTGGATGGGCCAAGTGGTCCTTGTCTGCCGTCAAATTCTATGTTTCAATTAATTTGTATAATATCAGACAGCATCAGTGTACCAAGACAATATTTTATAATATGTCCAGTTTTGTTACAGAACTTTCAGACTCATGTATGAAACACCCTTTAAAGTCAGCATAACAAGCAGCCTTATACAAACACAGCTTAAACCAAAGGCAGTATACAGAACACAGAAACAAGATGACAGATAATTAAAAAATGTAAAAAGAGGGGGCATTTTTTTTTTTTTTTTTAACTCTCCAAGGCATATGCATGCATTATAAAGCCTAAAACCCAGTGCAAAGCATCACATTTATGCAAATGCTTGTACATGTTGGTAATTTAAGTTTTTCACAAAAATGTAAATACCATACTATTACAATCCATGCACTACCATTAAAACAAAAGAGTGAAGGTGCTAACGGATGCCAATTAAATATTTGACATTTTGCCTTAAATGTTTCTATATTCAACAGTCTTTGAATTTTCCATTCCATTTTTCTGGACTGCAGAACAAAGTGTCTGTTTGCTTCATAAGCAACAGGAGACTACAATGAGCAATGAGCTTGTGTAATTATTGCCGGCCAAGGAGGACCAAAACAGTATTTTACAATGCTCAGACTCTTGCTATAAAACACCCAGATGACCAATGTACAGTATGAGACATCCATTACAGCCTGCATGATATGCACAAGATATAGCCTAACAAGGGCAGAATGTGAGATGCATAACAAATACAAGATGATGTAAATTGGTTTGATTTTTGCCACAGAAATCGGGACAAAGTGCTGCAGAGCACGAGGACCCCTGCCTGCAACATATGTAAATATCTAAGGATTTAATACTATTTTTATATACTTCACGTTTTGTACGACAGAATCATTTCAGGTACAGACAACCAGGGGTAAACTGGCAAGTCTGCAATCAGTCACTGACAAGGACAGCTACTGTTACCATATCTAGGGCAACAGTATTCTCAGCTATAACAGAAAGGGTGAGTCATTTGCCCTTTGGTAAAGAACACTGCACTGTGTGTGAGCAGTGGCTCTGGTGGGATTCAGATCTAGAGATACCCAAAGTGAGGTTACAGTGAGTGGTGGCAATATACCAAGGTAATGCTTTCAGGTGCCTGAAGGGTTGTGAAATTGGTAACAGCTGCAGACTGAGTTCTGGGAGAGAATAGGGCTGTAACAAACTAGTGTTAGAGGTGGGATCCAACATGGCTTGCCGATAAAAAGGTTCTCTCTCCAATCACAGAACAGGATATACTAAAGGGAATATTGCATAACCTACCAGTTTTATTCTGTCATAAGCAGGAGTAGATACCTAAAAGATACTATGCCTGGGCTAAATGGGGGATGCACAGTGGCAGACCTTGAGAAGCTGTGCAAAAGGAGAGGACATGTCTTTAGAGGAAGGCCAGCCATGGTCAGAACTCATAACCTCCTCATGAAAAGTGACCAAGGAAGCACTACCAAACTGGTCACTGCTAGGCAAAGTTCTGAGATAAAGGCTAGGAAGCATGCAAGTAAGCCAGAGCCTATAACTGGGGCCACTGTGCAGATAGAGATGATGCACCTGGAGATCATCCTGGTTAAGGTGAGGGCAGAGGCCAAGTGACAAAAAGCAGAGGCTGAGAAGCAAAAGGCAAATGTGGAACTGCAGAGCACAAAGCTGGAATCTGTGGAGCAAGAGAAAGAGTGAGAGGAGCAAGAAAGACAGCAATATTGAAGCCCAGTATGAGCAGATGACAGAGGAATGAGAGAAAGAGCATGACTACGAGGGGAAGATAGAGAGTCTGCACCAGTAGACATCACCACAAACTAGAAATATTGACATCAGGGGTTCAACCCAAGAAGTCAAAATTAATTCCAAAATGTTTCCCAAAGCATCTGGTGGGGGATAATCTTAATTTGTTTTTAAAAATCTTTTAACAGAATTTGTGGGCTTTTTGGAAAACTCACCTTCTGCCACTCCTGATGGGCAGGGCATTAGAAACCTCTGCCAGGATGGACAATGAGGACTGTATGGACTATAACAAAGTGAAAAATGCCTTGTTAAATAAAATGTTTTAAATGGACTCCCAAGTCCTAAACACAAAAATGTAGAGGTTTAAGAAGTCAACGGAAGACCGCTATTCTGAAATGTATATAAAATTAAGCAACCTATTAGAGCAATGGTTAGAGGGTGCGAAGGCTAGCTCTGTGGAACAGGTAAAAGACTTGTTCTCACGGAACAGTTCTTAAAGATTGTGCCAACAGAGTTGAAACTATAGTTACTGGATAGGACTTCAAGCTCCATGAAGGAGGCAGCAAAGACGGCTGATCAGTTTGCATCATGCCAGCCACGACAACAATGGGGGAGGGACATCAGGTGATTTTAAGGGAACCGTGGGGGGCAACCTAAGTGAATCTAGCCTGTGCCCTAACAGAAAGGGAAGCCAAATGGTTTCAAAAGTAAGGACTCAAGGGAATGCAGGTGTTATATATGGCAAAAACTGGAATACTGGTCCTATGACAGTTCAAAAAATAAGACAAAAGGTGTGAGTGCAGCTGGACAGGGTAGCTGTGGAAGCTTGCAGCATCTAGTGGCTAGTACGCAAAATGCAGTTCCCACTAACTGCACTGCATACATGCACACCGTATTGGTGAATGGGATGGTATAACCCAGGGATTGAAGGACACTGGAGCCTCCATTTCAATGGTAAAACAGGATTTGATTCATGAGGATCAGATCCTACCAAGCCAGTTTTCCAGAATTAGAGGAGTGACAGCTTCTTTGGTTTCCATGTCAATGATCTGTATCTTTCTATGCTGAGAAGGTGTCCAAGGCATATGGGAAGTGGGTACCGTACTGGATCAGCACAATAATGTAATTCTGGGGAACAGCACTGACAGTTGGGCCAACACTCTGTGTGTGTGTGTGTGTGTGTGTGTGTGTGTGTGTGTGTGGCGTGTGTGTGCGTGTCACTACCCTCAGTAAAGCTAGGGAACTGGTTCCTGAGGACACAGAAGGGACAATTCAGCTGGAAGCAACCCCACCCTCAGCAGCAGGGGAAGTTGTAGCTGAAAAATGAGCTGGGAGCAGCAGTTCTGAGCCAACGCTACAGACTGTGAAAAGCTCAGCTGCGGACTGCTCTCTGACAGCAGAGTATGTTTTAGGGAAGGTCAGACATGCAGAGCTGGGGAGAGCTCAGCAAGCTGACCTATTTCTACAGAAATTAAAGGAGTACTACTGGCAGAGGTGAAGCTCCGACCGCTGCACAGATCGGGGCTTCACCTCAAAGATCCCCCAATAGGAACCTGATTAAAAACAAGGCTTTTTTTAACTTTATAACTCGTAAAAAAGTACCTGATCCTCCAGTACAGCCAGCATTTTCAAATATGGCTCTCCTAACCACCCCCCCATGATTGCACTGGCAACACTGCAATAAAATGACGTGGCTTTGACCCTTCCTGTACTTTGCCCATACATACAGAGATTTAAAAATCTCCAATATTTCCCATACCCAGCAATGTGTTTACAGAATTTGCCAGACATACACATGGCATTTAGGCAAATTCAGTAAACCAGCGCCAGGCATTGGAAACACAGAGATTTTTAAATCTCCGCACATATGGACAAAGTACAGGAAGGGGGAAAGCCACATCATGATAACAGGGTGTTACCAGTGCGATCACTTGGGGGGGGAGCCATATTTGAAAATGCTGACTGCACCAGAGGATCAAAGACTTTTTACATGTTATATGGTAACAAAACCCTTGATTTAATAAGGTGCCTACTGGGGAAGGGGGGATCTTTGAGGTGAGTCCCGACTGCTGCACAGATTGGGGCTTCACCTCTGCCAGTAGTACTCCTTTATAAGGAAATTAACCACCAGGGTGGAACATTACTCTCAGGGTTCAGAGGAAAGGGAGGTATATTGCAGGATGGACCCCTGTATCATGAGCGGGTTCCAAAGGAGAACCACAGGAAGGGGTACTCTGGCAGATAATTGTTTCTAGGGAATACTAGAAGCAGCTTCTTGCCTTAGCCCAAATTATGCCCTTTTCCAGACACTTAGTCAACTGTACAAAAAGACAGCTGACTTAACAATATTCACTGGCCCAGTGTCTTTAGAGACATGGCATACTACTGCCGGACTTGTCCTCAGTGTCAGAAGGTGGGAAAGGTTGGGGACATGGCTAAGGTGGCTTTGAGTTCCCTGCCTATAACTAAAGAGCCATATCAGTGAGTTGCTGTGGACATTGTGGGGCCACTCAGCATCCCAAGTCATACAGGCAAAAGGTACATTTTGGGGGTCATGGATTAATACCAGAAGGTACCCAGAGGCCATGCCCTTGTCCTCCAGTGAAGTCTAAAATGTGGACCCATTTTTGAAATCCTGCATGTGTCTGAATATCAAAGACTGCAAGACAAAGATAGGACAACCTTGGAGTTTATCAAGCTACACAGTAAAACGGGATTACAGCATACAACTCATCTAAACTGTTACCTATTCATAGTAGCCAGCGTAGACATCAGGGGAATCAGCTCAGTAAGTGGCTGTCACAGTCATTCATGAAGCCCATCTGGTGAGCACTGTTCAAGAATTTACCTGTATCAGGGGCTGAAATTACTTTTTTTAGTCACCTGTCAGTAGGAATAGTGTCTGAAAAAATCTACTGCCCCAAAAAATTTGTTCAGTGGCCTAACTTATTAAAATAATATCTTCTCCAATACAAGCCAACACAGCTAGTACAATAAAAAGATATTTTTACTGTCCTGATCTACAGCATTTGGCTAGTGGGTCGGTGCCAATTTGGCTGCTGCTGCCGGACAGAATTTACATCTAAATTTAGATGTAAATAACATTTGTGCTTGAATTTAGATGCAAATTACCTTTAAGTGTGTCACTGTGTCACAGACGCTTCTTGTAATATCGAGTAGGTGCCCTTAAGATGCATCTCGGCAGAAGCAAACATGTAAATCAGAGCTGTGTCTCTGTGCACCTCTTTGAAAATATTCCCAAGATGCTCAGTCCTGATTTTAAATAAAACTGCAGATTTTGAGAACTAATGAAGCTGCAGCCTGGACACTTGAGCTATAACAGTGATTGGTCACAAATATCAATTGGACCTTGCACACTGTACAGCAGAGGCAGCAGTAAGTATCCTTCTTTGATGTCTCCTGACTTTTTAAGAGAGGAACTTGCAAAGGGAGAACTACATGACTCTAGATGGGGGGGGGTGTTACTGATGGACATGGTCAGACGACATGGTAGCAACAAACATCCAGATCTGTGCCAGGAAGTGTCAGTCAGACTGGAGTTAGGTAGTGAGCCAGTTCCTAACTTGCTTCCAACTGTAAAGAAAGTTCTCCATCCTCAGGTTGCATCCTAATTGGGTGTGAGTGGGACAGGAGTGAAACAGGGAGAAGCACAATGGTAATGCACAGGCTGTTGTAGCCACCATGCTCTCTCCATCTAGTTGTGGAGCTTAGACCTCAGTATCCTTGCCACCACATCCCCACCCCCACTCACACACAGACACACCTCTCTAGACAGAAAAGTTCAGATTGCCCTCGACCAGAGGCGTTAGTCTTAAGCAACTATCCTAACCATCTATACCAAGTAGAAAAATAAATCAATGTATTAATTTTACCAGCGTGCATTTTCCAACTTAGTTTTGCTTAGAACAGAAACAATACCCACACCGGATTTATACTTTATCCACCTCAACATTTTTAACAGTTTGCCAATGTAACAAAGGAGAAAGGTGGCAGCTTGCCCAGATTCTATACTGGTATTAAATGACTCATTCACGCAGACATCGTTAAGTAAATCATTAACAATGCAAGTGAAAAACTAGAATAGGTAATCCTAACATTTCAGAAGCTGTCAAAAATCTAAAACATTCATTTTTAGGAGTACAGCTAGCATTCCACTTGAAAGGAAGTTTAGAGTAATTCCATTTATGGACATTTTTTTTTTTTTTTAACAGGTTCTAAACTGCCAAGTCTCCTTTGCCTTAATCCCAGTACTAGATGTCTGGCTTCAACCATGAAGCAGGGGTGTAGCTAGGGATTTCAGATCTGCACACCAAGTGGACTCACTGCTACCCTCCCCTCGGGTGTAGTCAAACAATATACAAATGTACACCAGGACTGTGTTTGTTGCCTCATTTGGCACAATAAATACAACTTTTGTATGTCATGACAATTGTTGTTGCCATGCATTGGTAAATGCAAATGCCATGCATTGCTCCCTAAGTCACCCACATACAGTACCAGCCCAGAGCCTGTAAAGTTGTATCGTCCTTGTAGGGTTACCACCTTTTAAGAAGCCCAAAGTGGGACATTTCTTACTGAAACATGATTTTTCGCAGGACAGTACATAACCTCGACCAATGCAACAGACTTGTTTTCTCTATATAATCAAAATTAAGGATAAGTATTGTAGTTTCTTAGTTGCTTCTATTATTTCTTATCATCTTAAGGTATTTTAGGTAAGGTATTATAGTTTCCTGCAACATTTAGTGGAAAGTTAGAAAACATTTTTTCTACAATAAAGTCAGGACATGTAGTATTTTTTAATGTTTTTTTGCAGGACACAGCTCCCAAATCAGGACTGTCCTGCGAAAATCAGGACAGGTGGTAACCCTACGTCCTTGGGATGCAAAGAGAGTATTAGTGACCAGTCCTTCTAGTTTCGACTCCTATGAATAAAATTACAGAAAGGTTCAGCATTTTCTTTGTTAGTTTTCATGGAAAAAGGAAGCAGTTCAGAGCCTATTTGCTACCCCCCTTAAATAAAATTGCACACCATGGAGTATTTGGAGTATGCCTGGCTACACCCATGCCATGAAGAACATCTGTAGTACAGCAGGACTTCAGTTCCCGTCTGAACTACCAAGTGTCCTAAGAGTAAAAGTCTAAGGGTATGTAACATACAACCATCATACGAAATTAAGTACCTAATTTAGATGGGATGCTTTTATCTCTCTCTCTCTCTCCTACTTCACACATGGTTGGGACACAGACCTGCATCACACAATGACATAAGCAAAAGCAGAACAATTTTGCGCCAGTAACAGTAGTGCACTAAACTACAGTCTCGTTTCCCATGTCCCCTTATTGTATATAGTTATGTGCTTAAATCAACACTTTCTTTGCATAATTTACTTGCCACTTTTCTACAACTGACCAGAAAAGGATCAAGGGCAGACTGTACATTAAGGCAACATTACACCTTACCTGCTGCGGCAGTGCACATGGTTAGTATGGGAAAGGCTAGGCGTTGCCGAACATTTGCTAAGACAAGCCAAGTAAGGCTGCTTCAGCATGCTTCTTCTTACCTTTTTGACTTTATTTTCCAAATCCATCTTCTAAACTCACAGAGAAAGCTTGTTTTGTTGTGCTACAGTGGGAAAGACAGGACTTCACTCACTAGCGGCGTCAGTACAGCGCAGGGCGTGTCTCTGTGCCCCGGACGCCCCATACACAAAGTATCACACGCCGACTTCCGCTATCCTGAATCAAATTTCTTTCCTCTGTGCTCATCACTGATCAACAAAGTGCAGCCCTAGAGAACTGACTGCCAATCGTAATTGACCGAACACATGCATTCCACCAATCATTTTTCGCCTCTCCTTGCCGTCGCGTCGTAGTAACTTGGCAGCCGAAAGACCAATCAAATATCCACAACGGCAGTCGAAAGGAGGTATTCCCTAACCAGCTGGCAGATAATGTTTCGCTGTGGCATTCACAACCATACTTCTCAACCTCCTGCCTCATAAATCAGGGACAAGGCTTAAAACAATCAGGGACAATGGACCAAAATCAGGGACACTTCTTCAAAATTGGAGATATCCACTCAGAAAGCTGGTAGAATAAAGGGCTTAGCGTAAAATGCATTTTCTAAGGAAGAACAAGTCTGTAACTTCAATGTTTGACATTAGTTTGTGCTTATAACCCCTGCTGTTTGGTCACGGAAACACAATTTTTAGGAGGGACAGAGTAAAATTTTGAGGCAAAATCAGGGACAGTTGAGAGGTATGTCCACAACTGCATGATATTGAAACAATATATTCGCTTTGGGCGGAGGTATATTAAGCTGTAGACAAACTTACTGTACCTTACAAAACATGCTGATCACTGTGTTAATATTAGTGCTTCAGTGAGCTGTAAAAAAAATAAATAGAAAAAGCACAATCTGGCAGGTGAAGAGAAGGTCAGTCTATTGCCGCTCAGTCTTGCCTTTCACAAACCAGGGATAAGGCTTAAATCCGGGGGCAAATAACGAAATTGAGGGACACCGTTATAAAACAGAATTGTCAGCTCAGGAAGTAGGCATTTAGTACATTCAGGCCTACAACAGCTTACTGGAGTAGCAGTTTGTAAGAACAGCAGTGCATGAGATCCTCAAAAGACTCTAGAACATCTGAGCTGCATAATATGGAGCAACAGCTAGTACATTTCAGTTCCTGAAATGCAATTTTTTTTAAATTGCAGGTTTGTTTTTTTTAAATGATACAAGAGATAACATATATTTTGTTTTCTTAGATGCCATATACAGGAGAAACAGGCTGGAAAAATCTGTGTTGGATCGGGAACAGGACCAAAACAAAAGTTGTCTCCACTTTTTTCATTAGTCTATCTCCCTGGTCACCAGTACCACCCTCCTCTGCCAGGAAATTACTCAGCCCCATCCATCTTTGCACTTACCCAACCTCATTGGGTCCACAGACCCATTGACCCACGCATGGATTCCACTGGGGTTGGGGGGGGCTGGCAGAGGAAGTGTCCCCCTCTAGTCCAAAAAGAGTGGAGGACAGTACCCAGTCAGAGTGGTGTGGTCTGATAGTGCCAGCAGCACACTGCTGTGCTCTAGGGGTTTTCCCCTCACTTTCTGTCACCAAGGATGCAGCCGGCAAGGACTCCATGGTCCACATGCACACACAGTTGCATGGCTGTGCTCTACAGCCAGGCTGCAAACTTCCTCCGTCAGACTCCTCTGTCTGGACCCCAACCTCTACCCACCCCGGTGGTGATATTGCAGTGGAGAATGCTACTTGCCCTTCCCAGAGGAGAGCAGCCTGTGGTATGCTTGCTCTTCTTTCCTCTGACCCGGGTTGCTGAAATCATGAGCAGTGGCTCCATCATTGCAATAAGGGGCCAGTGCAAAAGTTGCCTGTTCAGCAGATGTTTGCAGTCTTTCTTGGTTAAAGTTGGTTAGCTTGCCCTCACACAAGGATTTTCATACCCATGATGCCTTCCATGATCTCTTACATAGAAACATAGTATCTGTCGGTAGAAAAAGGCTCGCTGACCCATCATGGCTGACCATTCCTACTTAACTAATGTTGAATAAGAGAGCCCTAAGAGACTTTTCACTCTCCACTTTCTCCTCACTTTCTGGTGCAGTGCTCACCAGCTCCTTGTATCTGTCCCACTCTTGTTTAAATATAAAATAAATGCAGCTAACATTATACAAGTCAAAAGTATTGTATTAAACAACAAGGCTTAGCAGGAGGTCTGGAATTTCTGTAACATTTGGTTAATGCTGAAACAGATGGCAACAGGCAGGATGTGTTATGAATAGAGGCAGGCAGAGCATTCCAAGAAGTTGGGCACTTATAGCTAAAGGACTGTGTACCTCTGTTAGTGGGTACCGTACGATACCCTAAAGTCCTCAGCAAAGTTATGGTGTCCCAGTCCCCAGTAAATACTAGTGCCCCCCAGTACTTCGCAGTCCTCCGTAAAGCAAAGCTACCCAGCTGAAGTAGAGTGGCAAGCAAGGGAGGTTTGAAAGTTAAGCACTGGGGGTCCCACACACACAGAACTGCTGCCTGCAGTTTAAAAACATTTTTTCTCTGCCTTTCTTTCCCCTGCCAGCCAGTTTTCCTGCTCCAGTTCGATGGCACAAACAGTGCCAGCCCCACTGAATGTCCAGATTGAGCTGGACTGTTGTTTGCCTCCATGCTTGCAGGGACTTGGTGTCCCAAATATTGGGGGACTATAAGTTTCCATGTGTGGAGGGAACAACAGGAAAGGTCATCAACCAGTGCTGTTAGGCACTGAGAAGTGAGAGCAGTTGGGCACTCTGAAGTTTGGTCAGGCCTATGAAAAGAAGAGAGAAGAGCACTTACCTCCGTATTCCCCCTCGGTTCCTTGGTGTGAGCAGCAACAGCAGAGGTTCCAATTGGCAGTGCACCCCACCCCCCGAGTGGTTCCAGGTCAGTGGGTCCTCAGGTGGAGGTCACTGGCTGTAGCAGCAGTCAGCAGCCGGAAGGAAGTCACCAGAGGAGCAATTGGATGATTGTGGTGTGGGCTCTGTTCAGCCCCATTTCTTATTTTGCTTTTAATTTAAAGTTTAAATCTGGTTCCTCGGCGGCAGCAGGGAGAAGCAGAGCCACAGTGGTGAGATCCAGAGAAAGAGAGAGTGAGCAGTAGGAGCAGTTGCGGTGGTGAGAAGGAGCACTGGGAGGTGGGGCACAGGAAGCATAGCAGCACTACCCACAGAAATGCCCCCTTGAAGCAGCAGCCAGCAGTGCCAGCATCTCCAGCCTCCTCACCCACTACTACCTCCCCATCCACCTCAATAGTACTATACTCCAGATCAGGGCAGTGAGTCAATAGCACCACATGGCAGGTGCTGACAGCCAGTTTATTCATATAAAGAAACAAGTTTCTCTACAGTGCTGTACAGCACCTCAGGCAGCAGGAGATGGCCACAGCCACAACAGGGCCCCAAGCTAAAGGACCACCAGAAGGTAGAGTAAATGGGCAACAGGTCCTAATTTGAATATTGTAGGTTCCCTGAGGGTGCAGCAGAGGGGCAGGGCATGCCTCATTTAAAATAAAAGCAGCTCCAGTCAGGAGTGAGTGGGGGAAGGACAAAGCCCTGTTTATAATTAAAGACAGCCCAGGAGAAGGAGGAGGAGGGAAAGGGCAGACAGGTGCTACTTTAATAAAAGAAACACTTAGGTGGGCAATGGCAGGCAGGCCCTAATTAAGTAAACACCCCTGCATCAGGGCAACAGAGAGTCTAGTAGCCCAGGACCACTAACAAGCCCAAGCCAAAGGCTAGTGTTAATTATTTAAATTATTCTAGTGGCATTGACACCAGCTCCAGTCAGGAGTGAGGGGAAAGAGAGAGGACAGGCTCATTGTAGCCAACCCCAGCCAGCCATCGAGCAGTAAAGCTGCCACAGCCCTAGCCAAAGGGCTAGTAACATAAGGTATTTAACTGTATCCCAGGGCCCCTAGCAAGGGAAGGACAGTAAGTATGGGAACCTTGGTACACAGATACGTGGCCCAAAGCAAAAAGGGCAGGACTGTTGTTTTACTAGAAGCTTGAGTGTATGCTTGTGGGAGGGAGAGCATAGCCTGTGGTCCACACATTTTATTTATTTAATTTTGGTTACAGGGTGGGCCCACTGAGACCATTAGAGTCCCTTTTCCAGGGATGACCCGGAATTAATTACAGATAACACAGTAAGTCAACATAAATCAGTGGAGTATTCATACAAAAACATTTGAGTTACAATGGGTAAAGTGACATTTGTAAAATAGTACAGATAGCATATTAAGTAAGCAATAACACACTCCGAGGTGTGGGTTACGTGCTGATAAGAGCACGCCTAGGGGTGTACTACAGGCACGAGGTGCTTGCGCCGAGTGCCTTATGCCCCTAGGCGTGCTCTTATCAGCACGTAACCCACACCTCGGAGTGTGTTATTGCGCTTATAAAATGGGCCCTTTGTAAAGTAATTTTTTTTTTTTAATGTGTAAAAAAAAATAAATAAATAAAAGAAAGAGAAATATAAGAAAAGGTTTAAAATTGTGAAAACAGTGAAAAAATAGTCCCTAGTATTAAGTTTCTGTGGAATGTATTTATTGTGTCCTCCCCCCGCACAGAAAAAGTTACTCATACATTTACAGTATGTGTTTTCTTTATTGGGTTTTTTTTTATTATTTCTTTGTTTGGCTGTGTTTACTTAGGGAATTGAACTGTTAAGAAGGAGGCGTGTCTGTTGACTGGGGCGGCGTGTCCCTCAACAGACACCGTAGAGAGCACAGAGAATATTTCTTCCTGTTTCCTGGTTTCGCTTTATGGGAATATTTGGGTCGTTATTTTATTTTAAAAGTAAAGCGAGTGCCTGCTGAGTGTGTGAAGAACACTGCTGCGTTGCTGGTTGCCATGGTGCGTCGGGTGGGTGGCTTTCGCTTCGGGATTTGCCGCTTGAAAAAAAAATTACCGCTTCGCTTTGTTGCCGCTTGTCGGGCGGTAGTTTTGAAAGCTGGTAATGGTGCAGGGGCAGACAAGCTGTGAGACATATATAAGGTACGAGGTTTTGTTGCTTGAGATGGAGTACGATATGTTACTCAATGCACTGTTACGTTAATGTGCTGTCCACGAGTGCTGTTGTGCTGCCACTTCAGTGAGCTCTGCCAGTCAACGTTTCTGTTAATGCTTGGCAAAGCTCATTAATTTTTTTGGTCATTTGGCTTCTTGGTGGGTAGTAGTCCCGTTTGGCTACAATATCATCTGATAAGGACACGGCTCAGATGATGTTGTAGCCAATCAGTGCCTTGGGATTTCTTAGCCCATTTTATAAATCAACTTAAAACAGTGGAGTATCCATACAAAGACATCTGTGAGTTACTTAGCTAAGTATAACATTACAGCTTAATCTGGTTCAAAGTCAGTCGGCATTCATCTGTATCCCCCTCCCCAGGGTCGTACCTGAAAATAGGCAGAATCTGTCTAGTGCACTTACCCGGTCAACAAAAATTAAATAAATAAGTATATCCCATCCAGTTTATTCAGGTTTCCCCTTATGGTAATGTCTGTCCTGGTATAGTGCACCTGGTTCCGAACAAATATTTTAAAGTGCAAATGCATCTGGTACTCAAAGCAACTGTTTTGAATCTTGAACAAACATTTTAAACTGAAAGTGTGAGTGCATTGAAGGTGACAGTACCGAATTGTCTGTGAGCAGCTGTGAAGGGCAAGAATTGTTTTGTTCCAGGACTGTTTATTTAAAGGGACAGTTGCAAAAGTAAATGCATGCTCTGAGACAGTGAAACTGACCTGCATGCACCAAATGTGCCCTATTTGCCCTGAAATGGCTTTGTCTTGCTGAAAGACTATTTAAATTACGTTGAAGTTGCCTGGATGGTCACTGCATGATCTGAGACTGAGATACTGCCCTTGTTTGCTGTAAGCCCTTTCACAATTTATTGCACTTGCTCCAAAACGTGTGATTTGCCGCATCTTCTTGAATTGCTCATGCTTCCTAATTGCCCTATAGTGGTTGCTTGATCCAAAGAATGCCAATACAGTCCATATTGACACAATGCATGCCAAGCTTCATCCAAAACTGAGTGTTATGCACCGTAATAAGGACTGTCTTTCCCTTTCCGTGCATCGCAAATTGGTCACTAAAACTATTCTCCTCATTCTAGATTATGCAGACATTGTCAACAGCTTTGCCCCAGACTCTTCCCTTGCCAGTCTCGACACCCTCCTAAACTCTTTTTCCCGTTTTGCCACTGACTCCCAATTCTGCACTCACCACTGCTCCCTCTACTCATCACTTTCTATTCTCACCCCACCACCACCACCACTGTCAGATGCACTCCTTAGCTTTTATTGCCAAATACTGGTTTGGTTTACTATCTTCCTATCTTTCCTCATTTTCATCTCCAGCCATCTACTCCCCTTATCCACTCCGCTCCAGGGCTTGCCGTTCTTTTTCTCTTTCTCACCCCAACTCCTCGGCAGGTCAGTCTGTCTTCTCCTACTGACTACCCTCTCTTTGGAACAACTCTTTCCTACTCTCCAGCTAGCCTTCTCACTCCGAGCATTCAAGCAACTGCTTCTTAGTGCCCATAGCCCCTCACCGCTTTAGCTCTAGCTAATCAGGTGCTTTGTCCTTCTCTTTTAAGCCCTTGCCTTATATCAATTTGTATTTTGCTCTGTTTTATCTATGAATTGCACTACTGAATTTTGTACTCTGGCTATATTTTTGATTTTCGCTATTAAGTATAATTATTTTTGCACTTTTGTACTTATAAACTGTACTCCGCATTTTGTACTATGACTGTATCATTATATGTTCGTTTATTATCTAAAATTCATTGTATTGTATTTTCTACTGTTTCCCCTCCCCCAGGTCACACCTGTACATGAGCCCTGGCTCAGTGTGCCTTTCCCGGTTACTAAAGTTTAAATAAATACCAGCAACCCCCAAGTAAAGAGACAGCACACTTGAAGACTCAGTTTTATTTCTGTCCATGGCATGTTAACAATTTCTCCTGCATGATCCAGAGACAGTTCCATCCAACTGCACCCTGACAATTTGGAGCCAGTCATCAGAATAAAAATAGCATCATCAGCTAAGTAACTTATTGTCACCTGCTTGCTACAGATTTCTCAGGCCAACCCCTCCATAACAGTGAGCAAGGTAGTGCAGGGAACTGCACTGGTTCACAGATAGGGATCCAATGCCCAGTGAGGTTGTTTTTCTTTTTTCTGGTTCTTTAGTGATTCTTCTAAGGTTAACAGCCCGGAGGAGTTCCAGCTCTTCCATTTCATCTGGTTCCAGTCTTCAGGTCCTTTCCTATGTCCCATGGTTCCTCAAGGTTTCATTTGTTTCTACAGTTTACATTTCCTATTTCTTCAGATTTTTTCCCAGGGTCAGTGGTGACAGCCCAGAGGTTCTTCAGATTTACAATGCCAGTTCTTCAGATTTCTTCCTGGTATCCATGGTGATGACCCAGAAGCTGTTCATTTTGCCAAAATTCTTTGGAATTACAAGTATTCTGTTTCTTCCCTGGAGTCCGTTGTCATGGCCCAGAGAATCTATCTGTGGAATAGAAGTTTGTGTGGTTCTCATCCTTGGGTTTTGTCAATGACCAGTAGGTTCAGATCCTTTATTTCTAATCAGTCCCTCAAGCTGGCCAACAGAAAGCACATGCTTGGAGGTTCCTCTGTTTGCATTTTTCTCAACCTCATAATTTACAGTGCCCATGAATCCCTAGAGACTCTTGCGTGGCACTGTATAAATTGTAAAGATATAGCGTTCAGTACAGTACAAGACAATGATCAAGTGATTTTAGCACAGTTACAGTTATGAGTGATTTAAGTAATATAGTAATAGTAATAGAATAGCTGTGGTTTGAAAATGTAAATTTTGTGGTTTGCACCCCTTTTCTTGTTCTAATTTCTGTGGTTCAGTTGTACAATACACTGGTCCCATCTTGTGAGTTGTGTCTCCTGCCTCTCCATTTTGGTGAAACTTCCATCATGTAGCCAAACAGTTCGAGAACCACCTTACCCACAAACCAACCAAGACAGAATGCCTTAACCAGAGTCCTAATAGGCTGGTAAATCTCATTCAATTCAGAATATTCAGCATTTCACCTGGTGTAGTCAGAGTCCAGGTTGATTGGTTGGTGTAGATTCTAAAGATTCTTGGCTCACGTTAGCCTTACGGACAGTAACTCCATGAGACTGATCTGAACATAGGCCCATTTAAGATTCTTTTTCTGTAATTTGTGAAATAAAATAATCTAGATGAAGACCCTTGATATATTTAGGGAGAATGACATTGCATGCAACTCCCTCCTTTCTTCCCGGGACAACCGATCCATGTATTTATAATGGCACAGTGATTGTGCTCCTAATCCAAAACTAGCCTAGCCAGCCAGATGTAAAGAACATGTAGTTCTGCTATTGATTTCTTAGATGAATGGGCATAAATCAAATCTGCAAACTCAAATACAGGAAATATTGTAGACTGTATTAACTATAATCTACAAACTTTGGGCAGAAAATGTTACATTTTTATACATCAAACACATTTTCATTTTTTTTACATGGTAAGTATGCTAGACCTTCAATGCTCAGGCATGACTAGGGAAGAGTACAAGTGCAATATTAAAGAACTACATTGAAATTTTCAGAAACATATGCTGTGCAGACAGTTTTGATTTGTGGGTATAGACCTGGGGACTGATATTCAAACATCTGCCCAGTGGGCAAAGTGATTGCCCACCGTTTACTTGGGGTTTGTGTCTCCGTGCAATATTCAAAGGGGTCAGGAGTGCACATTAAATGGGTTAGTGCGCACACAAGGATCAGTGCACAAGGGTGGGGTGGGGACATGAATATGGGCACAGAGCAATATTCAGCCCATTAGTACAGTGCAAAAGGAATAGTGAAGGCCTCCTGCACTGCGCAATTACCACTGAGAAGAAGCCCGACTTACTCTGGGCCACTCTAGCAGCCAGTGGAGCCAATACAGCTAACAACCACACTGGCGGTTGGGGGAGCACACCTGTTTCCTGTTGTCATCTGGTGGCACCCCCAACCTCTGATCACTAGCTCCGTGAAAAATGAATGATTTCACAGTGTCCTCTGATCCCCGGCCCCATTAAGAAACAAGCAGTTCTTACTGTCCAGTGGTTCCTCCCCCATCCTCTGATCCTCATTCCCAGTAAAATAAAATGTATGTGTTAGTGCCCAGTGGTCCCCCATCCTCCGATCCCAATCTCCATTAAAATCCAATTATTTCATAGTGTCCAGAGGTTCCTCCCATCCTTCGATCCCTGTCCACAATAAAAGCAGATTATTCTGTGGTGTACAGTAGTCCCCCTATCCTCCAAGCTCCATCTACATTAAAATGAAAGTATTCCCTGGTGTCCAGTGACCACCCCCTGATCCCTGGTTCTATTAAAAAGAAGGCAGTCACTGGTGTCTGGTAGTCCCATCATCCTCCATTCCCCAGCCCTGGTAGAAGGAAAACCTTTCTTGGTGTCCAGTGGCACCCCCACCTTCTGACCGCCCACCGCAGTTTTGTACAAGAAGTCTCTGGTGTAGCGGCACCACCCCTGTACCACACACACCAGGTACACCACACTGCCACTCCCTTACCATAATCACCAGTACCACAGGGAGACCATATGGTGATTGGCACATGCCTCTTCTTACCACCTCAGCTGGCAGCAGTATGCAATAACAGGGAGCGTGCATCCTGCATATTATAAAGGGGGCACAGATACTGTAGACGGTAGGTGTGCTCCTTTTACAGTATGCAGGATGCACACCCTGTCATTGCATATGGCAGCTGGCTGAGGTGGTGAGATGAGGACTGTTCCGGTCAGCATATGGGCTCTCCGTGGCACCGGTGATTATAGTAAGGGGGGGTGGCAGAGTGGTGTACCTGGTACGGGCAGTGCAGGAGGGGGTGATGCTAGACACCAGGGATTTCTTGTGTTATCCCTAGCTGGCACTATCCCAAGAGCTTCTACCCCTGCCTGCTTGGCTAGTAGCAGGTTAAGGGGCCTGGGTAATGAAATGGGTGCCTCCACCTAGAGGTCAGGGTTGTTAGTGGTCTAGCTAACCTGGGCACAGCCCTCTGGGACACTGTAACCACCCTCTTTCCCTTCTAGTGGCCTGAATAATATACAATAATTACTTTCACAATGACCCTTATTCACCAGGCAATTACCCATACTGTTTGCACTTACCACCAGAGCTGGTTCCTCTAGCCTGACCCTGGGGACCCCCTGTAAAACAAAGTTAAGCACAGCAAATAGCAACAGTACAATACTTTTGGCACAAACTGGAACCACAGTCAGGTTAAATGCAAACAAAGTTAAAGCTGATTTATTCAGGGGACTTGAACAAGGGTGGGGCATAATCAGGTTGATTTGCTTAAAAGCTATATTAATCAGACAGGTATGCATGCAGTTCAGAGTGCCCACACAGTCACACATTCTGGGTACCAAGGTAGGAAAACAGTGGGCTACCCAGGAACGTTGCAGTTGGTTGGGGCCCTGAGATGGAAGAAAGCAACATGCACAACAAACACTATTTGTAATCCGGAGCCGGAGGGCTCAGTTCATGAAAGAAAAGGCAACAAGACAATCAGATGACAACACTTTTAGATTTAGCTGTTGTTGCAGGGAGCTACCCTGATGTTTACTCATAATACCCAATACTGGACATAGGCAGGACGAAATTGAGACTACAGGCTGTTGAGCTGGGGTGCCCGGAGAAGCAGGGCCCACACGAATCACCGATGCGTCGTTCCTGTTCAAGGCATTGATCAGGGGGCTGATCCCCAGGCTGGGCTCTTGTCGAATTACTTTCTCTGCATAACAGGTATTCTGGCTGGGCCAGTGTAGCAGGGCCCAGACAAACAGAAATGGATATGGATTCAGTCCGTGGAGCTGGATACAGCCTCCAGCAAGCAAAACACAGTTCAGACACACAATGGGGAACCAAATCATGACCCACTATAAGCACACAGCACACAGCACATTCACATGTAAGGAAATTCCACTGTACCAGGCAAATGGCTCTCCAGTCGCAATTATAGAGTCTCTGCACAGTCTGGGAGTTCAGAGGTAGCTGGAAGTCTTGACAGGCCGATCGCCTTCAGCAAATCTTCAGTCTTCTTCAGGTTAAAGCCTGGTCATAATTCAGTGGCTTAATTCGCTCTCCAAGTTCGTATTCAGTCCGAAAAAAAAAAAAAACAGAAGTTCCCTCTCAGGAACAGCAGGCAGGCATGCAGGCCAAACTCAGGCCTTTCCACAGTTCTCCCACGCGAATCCACTATGGATTGCTGCTCGAACTATCTCGAGCTGTTACTTCTTCACTTCCCAACTCAGATCTAACTGAAACTGCAAGCAATGTGGGACTTTTCCCCAAGATCCAAAAGGTTCAGTTGGCTGATCTGTCTGTCAGTCACAACAAGGGCTCCCCCTTCAGGTTATTTTAGGCGCCAAAATCCCAAAACTACAATTCCTACAAGTTTTGGCCCCACCAAGCCCCTGTAGGCAGGCTCCATTTTAGAGTCCCAAATGTACTGATTGGCCCATTCTGCAGTCCAGGACTAAGATGATGGAAACAAACAGAACTGTCCATGCTGCAAAGAAGGCAGGTTAGAACAAACAGCAATATTATTACTACTCTAACAAATGATCAGCAAACAAGTACATCTTCTAACAGGGCTCCCTCTCAGATTAATTATGACTGCAATCCAGGCAACTCTTAAAGAGACAGTACACAGAGGCTATACAGCACTCTCTGGCAATACATTTAAACTGCTAAAATGCAGAACACCATCCTGGCAGTGAGTATTTAGGCATGCTCAAGGAAGACTTTTCGAGAACCCCCATTTGTAGGTGGGTACACCCTTCCCTGCCTGGAGAAAACTTGGCGTCCGCGTCAAGTCTGTACCATCATGCATCAGTTAACATAAACTTATTACTTTACTATACATGTTCACTACACTTCATGATACTATATCCATAAAGACAATACTTATGCATGTTTCATACAGGTAATACTGATTCCACTATGATTAACATACTTGTGACATCACAATACTGATTCACGTTATAACTTTCTGTACATTAAACAGTGTAGGAGGGGGCCCTTCCCTATCAGCTAACTTGGGGCTGGATGGGGCCGGAGCACCATACTGAGAAGGAAGAACAATCAACCTGGAATTGGCCATTAAGCTCAGTTTGGGTAGTGAGCTATGAGAAATATAAATACCTTTGTGAACCACATTGACAGGCAAATCCACTGGCCTCTCGGGGGAGAATCGTAACTGAAACGCAATACTGGCTTGATAGCTCAGCCAGTCTTTCTTGGGGGGAACAGCCGCAGTCTCTGAACTTTCAGCACTAACTTTTGAGCTTTCGTCATTCATGAGGGGTGCCTCTGCACGGATGGGAATGTCCAAACTGAGAACACTGTCAGCTCCTTGCTCTGTAGGCTCTGTTTCCACAACACTTGGCTAATTTAGAGAAGGTTCTGGCACAATTAGGCTTTGTGGCACTGAAGGGGGGCTGTAAACACTCTCATATTGTTGTTCAAGTTCTGGTGTGTCACCAGGGAGACTCAGATCACCAGCTCCTTCTTCAGGCAATTCACACAGTTCCACAAAACACAGAGAGTCCGCAACCTCAGATGTGATGCTTTGCACCTCACTTTCTGGGAGCATTGGCTCCAAGGATGAAGCTGGGGGGGTTAGTCAGTGCAGAAGGCCTAGCTTCATCCCCTCAATTAGTCATAGGGTTATCTCGAAACAGCTGACTCAATTCATAGGAGGTATACTAGGCATTGTCACACTCACTATCGTCAGAGGTGGTCTGACGGTCACTATCATTCTGGGCCTGCAGCAGGGGAAACCTTAACTCTGTAACTACTGGGGTAGGTTGACTCTGTTTCTTTTTTGCAGCAGCATGAGTCACCAGCCCCCGGGGAGGCAATGTTTGCTGGCTCAGCTTCAATAATAACTTAGCCGATAGGTAGCAAGTGGTTACGGTGCATGGTCTTGACAGCTTTGGAGTTATTCTCTGGGCGTACCTTGTATACTCGTAGATCATCCAACTTTCCAACTACTACATGAGGAAGATGGTGCTACCTATCAGCAATTTTGTGTTTGACATGTAGTTCCAAATTTCATAACAACACACGGTCTCCGGGCCGTAGCTCTTGAGCCTTTACTTTCTTGTCGTGCCTCTCTTTGTTGGCGAGATTTCTTTTAGCGGCCATTGTCTGGGCCAGTTGATATGCATGGTTCAAGTAAGCTTTCAGTTTCTGTACATACTGCAGGCAGTTTTCAGCTCGGACTCCATCTGGAGAGACCCCAAAACAGATAACAACTGGCAGGCTGGCCTCCCTTCCAAACATGAGGCAGTAGGGGGGAGAAACAAGTAGCATCATTTTTCCTGCAATTGTACACGTGTACCAAGGTGCTAATCTGCTGGCTCCACTTATGCTTGTCTTTTGGGTGGAGGGTGCCCAGCATGTCTAGAAGGGTGCAGTTAAAATGTTCTGGTTGAGGGTCCCCCTGCTGGTGATAGGGGGTGGTTCTTGACTTCCGCACTCCCCCACAGAGACAGCATTTCTTTGATTAGTCAACTTTCAAAGTCTCTGCCTTGGTCAGAGTGGATCCGCTCAGGGGCACCATACTGGACAAAGACATTTTCCACTAGCACCTTGGCCACAGTAGAGGCCTTTTTATCTTTAGTTGGAAAAGCTTGTGCATACCGTGTAAAATGATCCGTAACCACTAACACATTGCCAATATTCTGCTGATTAGGTTCTAAATATAAAAAGTCTGTGCAGACCAGTTCCATGGGGGTGCTGGTAGTAATACTGACAAGGGGGGCAGCCCTCTGAGGCAGGACTTTCCTTTTCCTTTTCAGGCAATGACTGCAGGTCTTTGCATGGTGCTCAGCATCGGCCCCCATCTTGGGCCAGTAGAATCGATATTGTACCAGGTTGAGAGTTCTGTCAATACTGAGGTGCCCCATGTAATTGTGGAGGGACCTCGGTACCAAATCTTTAAAGGCTGTGGGCAGGACCAATTGCTGCTTGTCTACTTGACCACTGTGATCCACTGTCTCGCTATATAAAAACTGATTGTGTAACTTCAACCTGGGGCCTTCTTTAAACAATAGGGCAGTTCGCAAGTCAGGGGAACACAACTGGGACACATCTTTCCCCGCACGCAGGGCATCAAGTGCCGGCTGAATCATAGGATCTTGGGATTGAGGCTTGAGCCCACTGGATGCTGTCATTGTCAAACTGAAGTAATGCACTAATATCTAGAGCAGAGAAATGGCAATAGGCAGCCGGTATGCAGGTATCAGGAGGGCCCAAGCAATCTACTAAACAGTCCACAGTGTCCGTAAGCATCTGTTCATCACTATCAAACTTTTGGCACAATGCTCGGATGTCAGTTTCAGATAACCTGACCCAATCACTCTTGGAGACTGGCCTTCGTGACAGGGTGTCAGCATCAGTATGGTTCAGTCCTGGCCTGTATTCGACAGCATAATCAAAGGTTGATAAAGCCTATTCAGGAGCGGGCGAATCACCTTGGAATAGTCTTTTATGAACCTGCGGTAGTAGCCACAGAACCCTAGGAAACATTGTAGTTCTTTCAAGTTATGTGGCTGGGGCCAAGTAGTCAGTGACTCAACCCTACTGGGATCAGTCTCTATCCCTTCTTCGCCCAGTGGCATCCAACTTAGCTGAAGTCTGTACATAGGTTAACGGGTTATTGTCGGTCTTCACCAATATCTTTGCCCCATAGAGGTACTCATGAAACTGGTCAACAATGGCCCATTTTAGGGCAAGGAACTCCAGCTTGTGCACAGGATAGTTTGATTCTGACGAGGTCAAGCTCCTGCTGGCAAAATCCACTGGTCTCAAACCATCCTCATGGTCTTGATACAGCACAGCTCCTAGGCCCTGCAGACTAGCAACCGTATGCAGCACATAGGGCTTGGTAGGGTCAGCATAGGCAAGGATGGGGGTGTGGATGAGCTGGTATATGACTTCATGGAAGGCTGCTTCACATTCGGGTGTCCAGCAGGGCCCAAAAGGTTCAACCGTTCAGAAGAATACTTTCTCTGGTTCTTTGACAGCCCCTTTCTTGTATTTACAGTTGGTGGGGGGGGAACCTTGGGTGAATTCAGAAGCGGGCGAATCACCTTGGAATACTCTCTTATGAACCTGCAGTAGTAGCCACAGAACTCCAGGAAACATTGTAGTTCTTTCAAGTTATGGGGCTGGGGCCAAGTAGTCAGTGACTCAACCCTGTTGGGATCGGCCTCTATCCCTTCTTCGCCCAGTGGCGTCCAACTTAGCTGAAGTCTGTACATAGGTTAACGGATTATTGTCGGTCTTCACCAATGTCTTTGCCCCATGGAGGTACTCATGAAACTGGTCAACAATGGCCCATTTTAGGGCAAGGAACTCCAGCTTGTGCACAGGATAGTTTGATTCTGACAAGATCAAGCTCCTGCTGGCAAAATCCACTAGTCTCAAACCATCCTCATGGTCTTGATACAGCACAGCTCCTAGGCCCTGCAGACTAGCAACCGTATGCAGCACATAGGGCTTGGTAGGGTCAGCATAGGCAAGGTTGGGGGTGTGGATGAGCTGGTATATGACTTCATGGAAGGCTGCTTCACATTCGGGTGTCCAGCGGGGCCCAAAAGGTTCACCTGTTCAGAAGAACACTTTCTCGGGTTCTTTGACAGCCCCTTTCTTGTATTTACAGTTGGTAGGGGGGGAACCCTGGGTGAATTCAGAAGCGGGTGAATCACCTTGGAATAGTCTTTTATGAACCTGCAATAGTAGCCACAGAACCCCAGGAAACATTGTAGTTCTTTCAAGTTATGGGGCTGGGGCCAAGTAGTCTGACTCGACCTTACTGGGGTCGGTCTCTATCCCTTCTTGCAGATACTGTGTTTCCCAACATACTTCAAGGAGGTTTGAGAAAACTGGCATTTGTCAAGGGACAGCTTGAGGCCGAAGTCTTCCAATTGGTCTAGGACTTTAAACAGTCGGGTCTCATGCTCCTCTAATGTGCGTCCGAACATAATGTCATCATCTAGGTACACTAGGCATTCCAACAAGTTCATATCTCCCACCGCACATTCCATCAGTCGCTGAAAGGTGGCCGGGGCACCCAAAATCCCCTGTGGCATTCTCAGGAATTCGTAGAACACCAAAGGACAGATGAAGGCGGTTATCTCACGGTCCTCCGTGGCCATCGGTATCTGGTAATATCCACTGTGAAGATCCAATACTGAGAACACTTTGCTCCCATTCAAGCAATCCAGGGCATCTTGTGTACAGGCATGGTGTGTTGATCTGGGATGGTCCGCTGGTTTAGGGTTCGATAATCGGCACACATCCTCACCAACCCATTCTTCTTATGCACAACCACAATGGGAGAGGCATATGGGCTCCTTGATTCCCGTATCATGGCAGCAGCAAGCATTTCCTGCAGGTGTCTCCTCACATCATCTATGTCTGCTGGGGCAAGGTGTCAGGATCTTTCTCGAAATGGCCAGTCATCATGCAAGCGTATATGATGCTCTGCACCCTGGACACAACCCACGTCCCATTCTTTTAACTAAAACACTTGGTCTCTCTGGCCGAGTTTCTTGCTAATCCTAGCCTTCCATTCAGCTGGCAGCGGGGAATCACCAAAGTCAAATAATTCCAGGGTCACACTCTCCTTTTGGCCAGAGTACTTGTTATTGGGTAATACTGCAGTGTCTGCACAATGTACTGTTGCTAGAGTGCACCCTCTGTTCACCTGGACCTCCCAATCTGACACATTTCAAATCTGGACCATCACTCGTCGTGCATAGGCATGGGCATGGGCAGGCAAGATGTTGGGTTTAACCAATAATCCTTCTGGCAACTTTCCATCACCTGGTACATCCAATGTTAATATTTTGTTCTTTACGTTTCTCTTTAGGTGGACTTCTCCATGGATTGTGCACTGGGTGTTGGGGGCCAATACCAAGGAGTCAGGTTCTTTTTTCCACACTATCCCCACTGGCTCATCTGGGTTCTGTTCATTGGGTTTCTGTTGTAAGTCATATGCCCTTTTTACTAAGGCTGGAATTCTTAGGGCCCGTCCAGTCAGTTGCCCTTGTTTCTCATATAAGAGTTGTGCCAGTCTCCGAAACATGTGGGTGTTTGTTCCAATTAACAGGGGAACCCCATCATACAGTCCGTTGGGGGAACACACTAGGGCCAGTGTCTCTGCTTGCTCCTCTACACCAGTTACAGTTGCAGGAAAAGACAACCAGAGGTGGACATATCCTAGGTAGGGATAAGACTTGTCGCTCAGCCCCCACACACATGTAGGCCTTCCAGGGATTGTAATGGCACATAAGATAAGTGTTTATCCTACCAGTCCTGAAATACAGTGGTCACTTGCGACCCACTGTCAAGCACAGCCCGAGTAGGAATACCATTCACAGCCATAGTAGTCTTCATTGAAGGGCCCACTATTTTGGACCAGTCTGGAGGGACAACAGCAGGGGCCTGGACAGACGATTTAGCCACAGAGGGGTTTATGTTATGATGGCCGAAGCCTTCACTGCGGTCATTTCGTGCAACCCTTGACCACTGACTCGTTTTCTGAAACTCTCCTTGAAGTCGGTTCACCATTTTCTCTGAGTCCTTCTGAGACTGGCATTCCTTTTTCATATGGCCATCCTTGCCACAATTGTGGCAAATGGCAGGCTCTCAGGGCATCCTTGGGGAAAATATAGCAGAAAATGCTGGAGCATTGACGGAAGATTGTGATCTGACTTCTCCTGGTAGTGTACCATGTCTCAAAAGTTCCTTTAGGGTGGCAGTCAATTTCTTGAGCTTAGCCGAGAAGCCAACCTCGGTAGAGGATGCCTGGGGGTGCACCCCACCCCCATAACAGTCACGTCCTGACAGGGGCCAGGGTCTCTGTCAGCAGGGGATACCTCAGCGAACGCACCCAGTTATACTTTTCTGACTTCCTTCAGCAACTCCTCCCCCCACCGTTTAACCTATGGCGGGACACTCATAGTGGTCTCCATTTCGGAAGGGTCTTCCAGTGCCTTGATCACTTGGGCTGCACTCACCCCATAATTACAATCTCCCTCTTCACCTTCTACCTCCTGGAGTTCTTTTATCAAGTCACAGTCGTCAGGTGGGTTATCGCTCCTATCCTGGAGCCTTAACTGGATGATCTGTAGTTTAGAATGCTTGGCATGTTGCAGTATGTGCCCCAGTCTCACACAGTTCAAATCATTGGTGGCTAACCCACTTTTCTGGTAAGATTTCTGCAGAGCTCCTTCTAGGTGAGTAACATACGCAGGCAAACTTTCCCCCTTCCATTGTTTGGTACCTTGAAATTTCCACATCAAAGTCTCTCCCGACTCAGTGCTCCCAAAATTGCTTTCAAGTGCAGATGGGTACTTCTGAGCAGATGCATCAGGGTTCGTGGACCTCAAAAATGTAATGGCTTCAAGGGCGGGCCCCCTCAAACTTTCTATGATTCTTTTCTGCTTCTCAGCCTCCGCACACTGCCACTTGGGTACCAAGGGGGCAACACAGTCGATCCACGTCTCCCAGTCATCCTCCCCCGGGGGGGGGGGTGCCCGAGAAGATTCTCAGCCTTCGGTAGGAGTCATGGCAGGTACAGATATAGGGGTCAGCATTGGCACGGGCACAGAAGGCAGGGCAGTAACAGGTGCTGGAGTGGGAGGGGGTGTTGGGGAAGGAACACCCCCAGGTGGCAGGAATAGTTTCTTAAAGCCCTCTACAGTTTTCCCTTCCTCCAGCAACAACTTAGCAACTTTCTCCTCAAAAGTCTCAGATAATGGTGGGAGCTCATCCTCCCCAGGGTCTTTACTGTCTTTTGTTATCACTCTCCAGGCAGCTAGGACCCCTTCTGAGGCAACAGTCTGTGGCATTTTAGAGCTGTCCACGAGGTCACTACACTCTACCAAGGCTATGAAACTTTGGGCGATCAAATCAGCCTGTCGACCCACCACCACAGGGTTTTTTAAACATTCAACTTTGGAGAGTGCTCCCTCTACAATGTCCTTACTGGTACCCAGGGGAATATCCAGTATAAGCAGAGCATTTTGGGGGTCAATCTCCTGCCCAGTACACCACCCCACCAACTGGTGTACAGCCATTTCTACTGGAGTAGCCATTAATCTTTAACAGTAATTCATAATTTTTGGCCACTAGAAGGCACAAAGTCCCAGCTGTGAGCCTCCAAGATGTAACCACTAGGTGGCGCTATCCCAAGGGCTACTACCCCTGCCTGCTTGGCTAGTAGCAGGTTAAGGGGCCTGGGTAATGAAACGAGGGCCTCCACCCAGAGGTCAGGGTTGTTAGTGGTCAAGCTAAACTGGGCACAGCCCTCTGGGACACTGTAGCCCCCCTCTTTCCCTTCTAGTGGCCTGAACAATATACAATAATTACTTTCCCAATGACCCTTATTCACCAGGCAATTACCCATACTGTTTGCGCTTACCACCAGGGCTAGTTCCTCTAGCGTGACCATGGGGACCCCCTGTAAAACAAGGTTAAGCACAGCAAATAGCAACAGTACAATACTTTTGGCACAAATTGGAACCACAGTCAGGTTAAATGCAAACAAAGTTAAATCTGATTTATTCAGGGGACTTGAACAAGGTCGGGGCGTAATCAGGTTGATTTGCTTAAAACCTATATTAATCAGACAGTTATGCACGCAGTTCAGAGTCCCTACACAGTCACACACTCTGGGTACCCAGGTAGGAAAATGGTGGGCTACCCAGGAACGTTGCAGCTGGTTGGGGCCCTGAGATGGAAGAAAGCAACATGCACAACAAACACTATTTGTAATCCAGAGCCGGAGGGCTCAGTTCATGAAAGAAAAGGCAACAAGACAATCAGATGACAACACTTTTAGATTTAGCTGTTGTTGCAGGGAGCTACCCTGATGTTTACTTACGATACCCAATACTGGACACAAGCAGGATGAAATTGAGACTGTAGGCTGTTGAGCTGGAGTGTCCGGAGAAGACGGGCCCACACAAATCACCGAGGCTTTGTTCCTGTTCAAGGCGTTGAGTAGGGGGCTGATCCCCAGGCCGGTCTCTCGTTGATAACTTTCTTTGCGTAGCAGATATTCTGGCTGGGCCAGTGTAGCAGGGCCCAGGCAAATGGATGTGGATTCAGTCCGTGAAGCTGGATACAGCCTCCAGCAAGCAAAACACAGTTCATTCACACAGTGGGGAACCAAATCATGACCCACTATAAGCACACAGCATATTCACACGTAAAGAAATTCCACTGTACCAGGCAAATGGTTCTCCGGTCACAATTACAGAGTCTCTGCACAATCTGGGAGTTCAGAGGTAGCTGGAAGTCCTGACAGGCCGATCCCATTCAGCAAATCTTCGGTCTTCTTCAGGTTAAAGCCTGGTCACAATTCAGTGGCTTAATTTGCTCTCCAAATTCGGATTCAGTCCAAAAAACAAAAAAGCACACGTTCCCTCTCAGGGACAGCAGGCAGACATGCAGGCCAAACTCAGGCCTTTCCACAGTCCTCCCATGCAAATCCACTGTGGACTGCTGCTCAAACTATCTCTAGCTGTTACTTCACTTCCCAACTCAGATCTAACTGAAACTGCAAGCAGTGTGGGACTTTCCCCAAGATCCAAAGGTTCAGTTGGCTGATCTGTCTGTCAGTCACAACAAGGGCTCCCCCTCCAGGTCATTTTAGGTGCCAGAAGCCCAAAACTACAATTCCTACAAGTTTTGGCCCCACCAAGGCCCTGTAGGCAGGCTCCATTTTAGAGTCCAAAATGTACTGATTGGCCCATTCTGCAGTCCAGGACCAAGATGATGGACACAAACATAACTGTCCATGCTGCAAAGAAGGCAGGTTAGAACAAACAGCAATATTATTACTACTATAACAAATGATCAGCAAACAAGTACATCTTCGAACAGAGCTCCCTCTCAGATTAATTATGACTGTTAATCCAGGCAGCTCTTAAAGAGACAGTACACAGAGGCTATACAGGCACTCACTGGCAATACATTTAAACTGCTAAAACACAGAACACCAGCCTGGCAGTGAGTATGTAGGCAAGCTCAAGGAAGACTTTTTGGGAACCCCCATTTGTAGGGGGTTACACCCGTACAAAACTGCAGTGGGTGATCAGAGGTTGGGGGGTGCCACTGGACACCAGGCAAGTTTTTCTTTCTACAAGGGCTGGGGATCAGAGTGTGGGAGTCTACTAGACACTTGGGGCTGCCTTCTTCTTAATGGGGCTATGGATTGGAGGGTGGGGGGAACCACTGGACACCAGGGAATACTTTCATTTTAACAAAGATGGGGATAGCAGGATTTGGGGACCACTGGACACTAGGGAATAATCTGCTTTTAATGGGTATGGGGATCAGAGGACGGGAGGACCACTGGACACCAATTAATACTTTCATTTTAACAGGGGCAGGGATCAGAGGATGGGGGTAACACTGGACACCAGAGCACAATTTAATTTGACTGAAAATGGGGACTGGAGGACCGGGGGGGGGCACTACTGGACACCAGGGCATAATTTAATTTTACCAGGAATAGGGATCAGAGGATGGGGGATCACTGGACACCAGAGCATAATTTAATTTTACTGGTAATGGGGATTGGAGGACTGGGGAGGGGGAACCACTGGGCACCAGGGCCTGCTTTACTTTTTATGGGCACAGGCAGTCGCAGTAGGTGGGGCTGGCCACAGGAGAGGTGAAAACCTGCCACTGCTTCCCATGCAAATGAGCTCATAATGGGCATGCATATGGTTCCTTAGCACCTTGCATTCCCAGTGGGCTTATTTGCATGGTGCCAGCTGAGTATGGCACCAGGGGCCCCTGACATTATCTGGTCTGAGAAAGGTGTTCCCTGCACTTCCAAGAGCCATGTCAGGGTAGTGCTGCTCAACTTAGCGCTGCACCAACATGCCTGTATATCCACTTGGGTAGCACCAGTGCGCTATCTGACCGAATAAAGCATCCTCGGGGGCAAGGGCAAGTGCAGTGCAAACCTTTGTACTCCACTTTTGCCCTTTTTCCAATATTGGGACCCTGATGTTTCCTTTCCTTTGTTTGCTGTTAGTTTTTTTTTATTTGCCTAATAGTTTTAAGACCCCTGGGGCTCTCCATGTTCAAATTTGTTATTGCTTTTCTTTTTCCTACAAACCCTCCTGTCCCATGTGACAGTGATGCATCCATGACCATTGATTCAATGAGTGAGACCTGCTGCAGCTGCTATCTAATGTTTGGAACCTGATGTTCTGGCCTCAAGTAAATAGCTCTTTCTAATCCAATGATTTTCCTGGTATATGTCTAGGTCTACCCATCAGGGTAAATGTTTTGTTTTTAAAGCTTTTCATTTCATCAGACTACACACTGCAGTAGAAAAACACACAAATCGCCCCAGGTCATCAGTGCTATAATTAGTGAAGACTTCAGCTGTTTCCTTACAGAATAGCTCACTCAATTATCCCTTAAGTGTTTGTGAAACTGTTAATCTAGCCTTTATTAGTACTGTAAACTTGACACTTAACCAGCACTTGCTGAATCTATGGTCACAGATGCATCACTGTCACATGGGACAGGAGGCATGTAGGAAAAAGAAAAGCTTTAAAAATTGCAACATGGAGATCCCCAGGGGCCATAAGACTAGTAGACAAATTTAGATAAATCTCCTAACAGCAGACAAGGAAAGGACACACTAGTACTACACCCACAAATCAAAACACTCTGCACAGCATATCTTTCTGTAAATTTTGACTGTAGTTCCCCTTTAAGGATTTCGTCAACCCAGTATAGATCCAGGCACAAATATAGGAATTATAAAACCACATACAGTCACATAAATTTACAATATTGGGTACAAGTAACAGGCATGGTACGTAACAGTCCAAGGGCACAAGTATAGGAAGCCAGTTTTAACTTCTCAATCAAGTATAGATTGGGAAGGTTTAATGGGAACACTGATGCCCTAACCCGATTGCTTATCACAGATGAGCCTGAAAGGAGTGAGACAGAGACAGAGCAGGAAGACCTTGAAATGCGAGTATCCGCTGAGATAGTCAGAGTTTGCTGTCAGCACCAGGTGGATCCCTAGCAGAATTCAGACCCCCGGGTGTGTTATATCTGATGGGCGGGAAGACATGTGGAGGCAACTCCAGGACCAAAGTCCAGTAATGACTGAACTGAATGATATTCTCCAGACTGGAAGGAAGATAAATAAACAGGACACAATGAACATGCCTCCAGAACTGGTTAAGTTGCTATGACAGTGAAAATACTTCAGAATTGAGGATGAGTCAGAGGATAAAGAAGACTCCATAAGTGAGTGGAAGGAGAAAACTTCCTTTGGTACCCCTGAAAATAGCCCCTTTTAGAGTGGCCTGGCATGCCTAGCACTGGTATATATAACACTCCATTAGCTTATTGTGCACCTAGTACATCCCCTCACCTGTTCTGAATCATATGGTGTAGCTATCAGAAGGTCCAGTCGAAGCAATAAATATCAGCCTCCCAGACGCTTGATGGAAGAGTCTAAAAGAGAGCTATCCAAACAGTAGTTAGTAATGCATTTCAGAAATAAATGTAGACATGTGCAGTTATATAAGGTCGTTTACTTAAACATATAGTATAAGGTGAAGAAAAATAGATCTAGTAAAATGTAGATAGTAACTTAAGAAAAGGTATGAAAAAGGGTTTTAGACCATACATGGGGACATGGATGTTTAAGCGGGGCCGAATATGTAATGCCCCAATTATAGGGCTCTCCCATTAGTCCCCAGTGCCCCCAGTTAGCCATCAGTCTCCCTGTTCCCCCTATGTACCCAGGTGCTCCTGCAAAGTTAAACTGCAGCTGCAGTTTTAAATAGTTTTTTTCCTTCTCTTTTGCTCCTCTAGCAGCATGCCCAGTCCTAGCACGAGGTAGCGCTATCCTCGCATTGGGCAGTTGCTTGCCTCCCTGGTCATTAGGGACTTGGCGTCCTGAATGCCAGGGAGGGCTTCTGTGGCCAGTAATGGCCATTTTTAAAAAAAGTATTCTGTGGGTGGCCAGCAGTTGTGTTGGTCGGATGAGCACTCTCAGGTGCCCCGACTAAAAAAATAAAGAAGACTTAGTGCCCAAATCAGGGAAAGTGAGGACACAGGGAGGTAAACAGTGCAGGATATTATATACCTGTCGTCCTCCTCTTCTACCTGCATGTCAATCCTACGGTGGTCCAGTGCTCTGGCGGGTTCCGCAGTCGTATAGCCCTGTTTAAATTTAATTTAAAAAAAAAAAAGTAAATTCTAGTCCTTCGGCAGCGTCAGAGTGTCGGGCCATGAGGAGCGTCGAGTACAGCAAGGCCCTTTAGCCAGCCCCTCCACCGCCTACCAGAACTGAGCCAGTGCCAGCCACAGCAGTATTTCCTCCAGCCCCCTCCTCCTCCTCCTCTCAGCAGTGCTTCTCCCCGGGTTGGGGTGGTGAGTCAGCGGCAGCATCATCTGGCAGGTGTTGACTGCCAGTTCTTTTAAATAAATTAAAATAAAAGTTTATTTTGCGCCAACAGGCGCTTGGAGGGACAGCATTGGGGGCAGCCTAGAGGGATAAGGCAAGGCCCCCTTAGAGAAGGGACCTCCCATGTGCAGGAATAATTACATTTATTTAAATTCGCTCCAGCTTGGAGCAACAGGCAGGAGGCGGAGCCAAGGCAGGGTGGCCTGCTTGAGTGACAGAGAGGCCCCTGCCAGGCCTCATAGATTTAAAGGGGCAATGTTTGGTCCAGCTGTGCAAAGGAGTAGGGAAAGCCCTAGCACTTTAGGCCAGCTAGCCAACTGGGCTACCAGAAAGGGCTAGTAGCCCAAAAGTTACTGTCTATTTATTTTATTAAGTAAAAAGGGCCAGTCAAGGCAGGGAGGGCCTCAGTTGTCTTGACAGCCACGTTAGCCAGGCAGGCCAGTGTGTTAAGGGCCAAGCAGCCAATGTGGTTTACTCAAGTGTTTCCTCCATTCCGTGCAGTTTATCCAGATCTGGGTGGGCCAGTGAGGGGACACAAACCCCAGATAAGGCATAGTGCCCCAGACTGGAGTCGAATGGCCAGTAGCCAAGTGGTCACCAATAGACAAGTTAGGCAATTATTCAAAGAGTGCCATCCTGTGGCTTAGAAATGCACTCTGTTATTAGTAGTGGCCAGCAGGGAAGAAAGGGAAGTGGGTCGGGCAAAAGGTGTAGAGCATAGTATCATCTGCATAAGGCTGGTACTCAGCATCTCTTAGGTTCCTCCCCAGCTCATTCAAATAAGGCAAAAATCATAAATTGCCTAGTATTGTCCCCTTGAAAGTATACCTTTTATGATCTGCATATGGCCTGAGAGAGCACTATTAAAAAAATTGACACTTATCACACAGATAACTCTGAAACCATAACAAAGCACTCCCACTTTGGTCCAAATCAGCCATTTTGTCCAAGAGTATACTGTAATCAACCATGTCAAATGCCAGAGACAAGTCAACAAAAACTGTGCCAGTATATTTACTATTGTCATATTAACATCATCAGGGACCCTTGACGTGGCAGAGACAATACTGTATTCTGAGCAAAAATCTGATGGGTAAGTATCCAAATGGCCACAACTGGTCGTGTATTGAGACAGTTGATCATAAACTGGGCCAAATCAACCTCATCACATGTTTTGAGGGTGTGAGCGAGGATGACAGGGTCATAGATGTAGTCTGTCAGGACTTCAGTAAGACCTTTGACATTGTGACATAAGATCAGTTTTGTGGTTAAGTACAGCAGTGCTATATACCTGAGGCATACACAAGGTAGAGTGCTAATTGGCTTTGAGGCAGGAGCAAAGGGTTGTGGTGTACAGCCACTGCTCCGAGTAGAGAGGAGTACTCAGTGGTATTCAGGGATCAGTACTGAGGCCACTACTGTTTAACATTTATATTAACTGTAGAGTCTGGTGTCTCCTGCAGTCTGCTTAGCCTTACTGATGGTACTGAGCTGGCCGAGGTGGTGGACTTCCTTGAGGATGGTGACCTGAACATGCAGGGTTATTGGTCAGACCCCTGGTGACTCAGATTCAGTGTACTGCAGTCAGATGATTGGTGTTACCCTTGGTGAAGAAAACCAGAAGTACTGTAGAACATATACACTGTGGGCTCATCTTGCGTACAGTGGAGCAGAAAAAGGACCTGAGTGTCACAATAAACAAGCAGTCAGAGCATGACTAACCACAAGCAGATTTTGTCAAGTGGGTTGGTGGAATGCTGGGTTGTATCAGTGGGGATGGGGGTGACCAGCAGAGCAGGTGAAGTAATCATGTTTCTTTACAAGGCCTTGGTCAGGCCTAGCCTGGAGTACTGCATGAAGTTATAGACACCACACTACAAAAAGAACAGGCAGTTGACAGGATATAAAACCATTTCTGCCATCTGTATCAGGTATTTTGGAGGAGGTAAATGAGGTATGATCTCTGTTTGTAAACCTAAGAGTAGAGATTCCAGTCCATTGGAGTGTGGGTTGCATGTGTAAAGGTCCTTAATGTCAAAAGTGACTGTCTAGTTCTGCGAGGTCACACAACCCGCTAATGTACGTGACATCAATCAAGCAATCAAAATCTTTATTTAACCAGGAGATCACCATTGAGCAAGCTCATTTTTGAGGTGGACCAGGGTGCAACAGATACAAGATATCAAGAAAGTACATGGTGGTTCAAATTCACTGACAAATCAACAACAGGCAACAACAAACGTAAGGAAGTACAGGTTAAATACATCAGAAGATACAGAGTGAAAAGGTACGAACAACAATAGTGTAGATGAATTCAGCAAATCTTAGTGGGATTAAGGGGCAAATAAGGAGGTGAACTAACTGGAACCCCGGGAGAAACGACAGGGGGTATGATTAGGGCTGGAGGGAGAAGAAAGGATGAGGAGGGGCAGTAGGGTAAATATTAGATAGAGAGAGAGAGAGCAATGGATAGGATAAGGATCCCAAAGCAACTCGTGAAGATATGGCACGATTAGAGGGGGACCCAGACAGGCAGTGCTGTAAGGGAATGCCCCATACTATATGTACTGTATGTCCATGCTTCTGCACTCTACTAGTACCCAAATGTCATGATTAATGTAACTGGATAGGGGCATCAGTACTTAATGCCTGAGATGATGGAATGTCCTGTGGGGGTTAACTAAGCCTGCAAGTGCACCACTTCTGGTGGTATGGAGCATTTGCACAGGGACTTAGAAGTACTGCACAGTTTCAGCTCCAAACCCCTACATGGTTTCACAGGAGCCGAAATGGATCAACACTATTGAAAGTGTTTACACTTCATTTCTGGTAGCAGATCATCTCTGCACCACTCAAGCAAGTGCAAAATGCTTAGTGTAAACAGGCCTTTTGTGTATATGTTATCACATTTGGGCTGTCAGATGGTGTAAAAGGAAATAAGAATTCATGGCTATGGAATGAATGGGAAACTTAAAATGTGTGTACTATGTTTTATAGGGATCACTGCACATCAGGAAAGAAGAAGCATCTGGACCACAAAATGCTGACCCATAGTTATAGGTAAGTATTAACCATGTAGCATACAGGTGTTGAACATGTCACTTTCTCATAAATACGATTGTGCAACACAATTTTCTGTTGCTGTAGTTTTGTGAAGCCTTATTCCATGCCTGTGACCCCTTATCTGGGACTGGCAAAAGGTTAGTCAAAGCAATAGCTTTTTTTGTTTTTTAGCATTACCTGTCAAATACTGCTGGATCCTATGGTTTATAGGGCACAGGTGAGTGAAGCAACAAACCTATTTTGATACAGTCTCACTGTAACTCAACCTCAGCAAGCTGCCACCCCTGGTGACCACTGGTCTCTCTGATCATCCCCCCACCCATACCCCTCAAGCTCTTCCCTTCCCCTCTTTCTACTTCTGGACCATCACCCCCAGGGACACTGCCAAACTGCTGAAGAGCCTGCCTAGCCAAGGCAGCCCAGGCAGCGATAGTCTTTTCCCTGCTATGCTTAAACTTATATCACCTGCCATCTTAAAACCACTCACCTATCTCTTTAACCTGGCATTGACTACCTCCTCAGTGCCCAGCATTTGGAAGCATGCCAGGGTGGTCCCAATTTTTAAAACTGGTGACCCGCTATCCTCGGATAACTATCGGCCTATATCCTTGCTCCTCCATCTTATTAAACTCCTAGAAAGGATTGTCCACTGACAACTGTCTGACTATATTGACACACACAACCTACTGTCCAGACAGCAACATGGTTTCTATAAACATCACTCCACCACATCTGCCCTCGCCCTGTTTACCAATCATATTCTTAGGAACATGGACCTTGGAGGAACAACAGGTGCCATATTTGTCGACCTGTCAAAAGCTTTTGATCTGGTCGACCACACCCTATTGCTGTCCTCACTCCGCACCCTTGGCTGCTCTACCAAGGCCACATGGTGGTTCCAAAGTTTCCTTTCAGATAGATCTCAGTCATTATGTATAGGACCTTCTACTTCCCTTGCCCTCCTAGTTGCTACCGGTGTACCCCAGGGCTCCATCCTGGGCCCACTCTTATTCTCCCTGTTTTTTTTTTTTTTCCAAGTTCTTTTTCCCTCCGGTCACTGCTTGTGGGGACTCTCTCAGGCATCCTGGCCTCATCCTGCACACCTGAGATCCCCCAGCCCGAACCTTCCCCATGGCCTTTCTACCTCTTGCACCTACCTTGCAGCTGGACCCCCTGGCTTGTACCACCCAGGGTGGGGCTGCCACTCCATCTATGGCACTCCTTGAAGGCAGTATCTGCTGCAGGAAGGGCTTGGGGAGGAGGGAATTGAGAGACTGAGTGGGCGGGATCCGGCAGAGGGCATATGGGTCAGGTGACATCGCCTACCCCACAGAGCAGGGTTTTTCCTTGGTCGAGATTACCCCCCCCGGAGGCGCAGATGTGCAATGACGTGCAGCGCAGTTGTGCGTGCTCCCACACACATCTGCAGGTCATCCGCCTCTCCCCTTCTTGCAAGCAGTCGCCAGCACCGGGAAATGCTCCCTGCTGTCCCCCCAGGAGAGGAGAGCCATCGTCGGACACTCAGTCATAATTCTCCCTGTTTATAAACTCTCTCCCCTCTGACTGTCTCACTTGTGATGCCCTATTTTATGCAGGTGACCTTGTCCTCTTCTGTAGTGACGAGGCTCTTGAGAATATATCCAGGGTTTTATCCGATAACTACACTGCGGCGCACACCTGATTCCATTCACATCGCCTAATTGTTAATGCTAAAAAAACTAAATCCATGCTGTCTGGATCTAAACCCTTCCTATCTAAGGTCAGCAAGGCTGGGTCCACCCTCTCAGTAGTCTCATCAGAAAACACTGTACTTGAAAATGTACTAACTTTCAAATATCTGGGCATTCTCCTGGACCCGTCCCTCTCCTTTTTTTCCGATCATATCTCCTCTGTTATCTGCCATATTAAATTTGGTGCAGCCTATCAGATAAAGCCACTTCTGACCGAGGAAGCCCATTTAGCCATTGCCCAAGGCAACTTGCTACCCTTAATTGACTACTGCTCCCCTATTTACTTACACACGTCCTCAGCCTTACGTGCACACCTCTGCTCCACGTTCAAGAACATATGTCGTTTCACTCTCCTGGCACCATATTCCACCCACCACTGCCACCTCTACCAGACTCTTGGCTAGCTCCCACTACTACACTGCAGATTTGATTATGGGCTTGGCTGCCTCTTGGACAGTGCTATCAGGCATGGAAAAGCCTCCCCTTATACGTCTCTTCTCAAGACCAGAACTCCCTTGAGGTGTCTGCGTGCATCCTCAGTCCCCCATGGCTATCCTGAAAGTCTCCTCGGCTATGGGTAGCAAAGCATTATCTGTAGCTGCTCCCACTCCATTGGAACAGAATCCCCATGCCTATCCGCTCTCTGGACTCCCATGCCACTTTCAAGACACATTTCAAATCCTGGCTGCTTGATGAGGTCACATACCATTGCTAGCTTGGATAACCCCACCCCCACCTTTCTGACTTTTTCCTCTTGTGCTGCTTTGGCCTCCCCTGCCGTCTTTCATTTCTTTGGACTCCTTTCTTACATCCCTCACTACCTGCTTCTCAGGCTCTCCCACTTGACTACTGTCTTGTATGTTTTTTTTTCTTTTCACATCATGCATTAATTTGCACTTATCCTTTGTAAATAATTGCATAATAATTGTTGCTTATCATGATGTACTCATTTTTTTTCAGGCTCTCATTAATTTTCTTTCCTATGTTCCTATATTACTTTCTTTGCTCATCAGTAATGTATGTATTACCAATTTCCAATTGGTGCACCAATGATGTCTGTCTATCCACGTGGCTTGTACTCATTGTATTACTTGTCACTACCTCTGTAACTGCTGCCTGTGTGGCCCCGGTCATACCTGAAAATGGTCCCCTGTATCAGTGCACTTACCCGATTACCAAAGACTTAAATAAATAAATAAAATAAAATAATTTTCAGTCATTCCTGGGGTCCATATAAGACAGTTTATACAGATACATACAAAGTGTTTTTAAGTTATATAAAATTACAAAATGCTGCTAGAAAGGATTATGCATTCAGAAAAGGAACATTACATTTCACATAAACGTGGTAGATTCTACAGAGACGATTATATACTTTCTGTTTAAGAAGTGTTTAAGAGCCATAGAAGAATTAGCTGAACAGTAAAGAGTTTAGCAGGCTTGGACCATAAAATGCAAGGGAGAGCTCCCCTGCCTTATTTTTATTAGCCTTCTCCCATTACTGCACATTTTCACTTATTCTAGTAGGAAAGGCCCTTGATGATTTGCAGAAATACTGCCAGACTGCTCTTTCACTGATGTTCAAACCTTCTATATGGTGAATAATGACAGTAAGATTCTTTCATCTGGGGTACTGTCCCATAGTCAGTCAAAGTAGGCAGTGATGATGAGTTTTCAGGCAGGTATGCGCTGCAAAGCAGCAAATGTTGTTTAATGCAGTTTTGTACTTGCGTATAGCAGTTATTAATTTCATATAAGGTTTCACTACCATCTTCCAATCTTGAAAGGAGTATTTGTTGTGTGGAGGTATTTCTTGCCTCATTGGTTAGACAGTCTTTATTTCATTAGGTGTATGTCTTATTTTGGGGTTACCTGTTCAATGGGATTTTTCATGTTTAAGTTTAAATCCAAATAGCCCTCTAATATTTGAAGGTACTTAAAGTTTCAAGTTGTGCCCCCTTGCTCCTACACGCACTAGTGTTTTGTCAAGTAGAACTGTATGCTCCACAAGATCAAAGGCCTTTTCTAGATCAACATAAATTGTGCTGGTTGTGAGGCCTGGTTCATTGCATCATACCAGCCACTTGGCAGTATAAGTAGGGCAGTAGCAGTACTATGTCCTTCTCTGAAGCCATGCTGTTGGTTAGAGAACAAGTTAAAATTGCTTCTAAGTGTAAAATTGCTATAACACTTTTTTCAAGGTTTTCACCAAGGTGGGAAGAACTGTGATTGGATTGTAATTATTTTGTACACTTGTGTCACCAGTTTTACGAGCAGGTGTGACAGTCTCAGGTATAGAATTAGTGGTATGGGATTGGTTGTTAATATGGGAAGTAGGATTGGAGATGATCTCCGTAGATATCTGCTGTAATTTGGGTAAAATATTTCCCAGCCCAGACATTTATTTATTTATTGTGTTCAGAAGACCTTTGAGCTCAAGAACCATTTTTCAAAAGCAGATAAGTTGAGTAAGGTACATATAGTATCAAGCCAAAACAAGTAACAATAAGCATTAACAAACCTTAACATATTACAGGAAATATGTGTAATGGATAAACAACTGACATCAACAGCTGCAGAGAGCATCTATAAGGGACAGGGTACCATGCAGAGGAGACATGATTGAAGATACTGTACTAGGCTGGTGCCACGATTAGGAGGTCATGGCATATCAAGTCAAAGGCCTTAGAGAGATCGAGAAAGGCTACACCAAAATATTCCCATTTGTCTAAGGCTATGTGGAGTTCCTCAGTTAGCTAGATGAGGGTGGTGGTTATGCTGTGCAGTTTCCTGAAGCTATGTTGTTCAGCAGCTAGGAGATCATGAGCCAAGATGTAGTTCAGCAGTTGATCACTGAGGATTTTTTCTAATGCCTTAAAAAATCGAAGAGAAGATAGAGAGGGGCCTGTAGTTGCCCCAGGTGGGGTCCCACCAGTAAGTGATACAGGTGTAACACTACCTCCCTCCTACTGCTTGAAATACCTCTCTCAATGCATCTCAGAATCGCACTGGCACTACTCACTGCTTTGTCGCACCATCATTCCACTTTGAGGTAATCAGATATAATAACCCCAAAGTCCCTTTCCTACCTAGTGATTGTCAATACCTTCCCCCATCCTATACTCAGTTTCTGGGTTCCTATGCTCTAGGTGCATAATAAAACACTTTTTGGCATTGAATCCCTACTGCCATGTTCTTGTCCATTCCTCGAGTTTCCCAACATCTCTATATATTCTTCCGAATACTCCTCATTGTCCATATCCTATTGCAGATTTTGGTATCAGACTACAAAAAGGCATACTTTTCCTTCTACTTCATCTGCAGTGTCACTGTAAGTGCCATTATCCATCACCCTCTGTCGCCTATCTGTTAACCAGTTTCTAACCCAACTCACTACTTTAGATCCCATCCCTAGGCTGCTCAATTTTTACGGCTGCAACTGGGCAGAGCCCTGCACCATTTTGTGATCTCTAAAGAGTAAGGGAACTCACTGGATACTGACCACACTTATTTCATAGTGGAGGTGGACATGAATCCCTGGGCATCCACCAGCACTACTTTCTTCAGTGGCCAAAAACACACTTTCTACCATGTTCAAGATGGCTGCCGGCACTCAGTGCAGATGCACGAGCCACTGTGCATGCACTGATAACACCGGTGGCCATCTTGGACATGGCAGACTGTGCCACCAGCGTTCCGGAGTTCAGTGTACATGCACGAGTCATCATGCATGCTCACTGAACTCCAGTGGCCATCTTGAACATAGTGGACAGTGCCTTGTTCTGCCATGTCCACAGCTGCAGCTGTACAGGCTCTTGATAGAGTTTGTTTAATCAGTCTCCTGTGTGGCACAGTGTAGAAGTCTTTTCTAAAGTCCAGCTAGGCCATAGCCACTGCCCTCAAATCTATTTTCCTGGTCACCCAGTCAAAGAAACCAATCAGATTCATCTGGCATGAACCCCCTCCCCCCATATGAATACATGCTGCCTTTAGTCTTGCAGCCTGCTTCATTCAAGATACTCTAACAACCTTTCCTATATCAGTGTTTCCATTAGTTTTCCCACCACTGAGGTGAGGCTCACCAGCCTCTAGTTGCTAGCCTCTTCCCTGCTGCCACTCTAATGTAGAGAGACCATGTCTGCTTTCCTCCAGTCCTCTAGAACCACGCCCCATTCCAGTGAGCAGTTGAATATGGCCATCAGCAGACCAGCCAGCACCTTCCTGAGTTTTTTTAGTACCCTTAGGTGTATCACGTCCAGTCCCATAGCCTTGTCCACTTTTAGAGCTACAAGTCCCTTCAGGAACCTTCCCTTTGAAAATGGACTTCAGTCCACCCCCCAATGTTTCTGCTGATCCCTGGTGGTCCATCCCTTATCCCTCTGCTGTGAAGACTAAGCAGAAGTACCTTTTCAGGATGTCTGCTTTTTCTTGGTTAGTCTCCCTCTGCCACCCTCCTTATACTCACTATCCTTCCCCTTGCTTCCCTCTTCTCACGTACGTACCTGAAGAAAGTCTTGTTCCCATTTGCTACCCCTTTGGCTACAGCCTTTCCTCTGTCTGCACCTTTGCCTACCTTACTGTCTTACCTGCTTCCCTCTGTTTTACCTGGTACACTTCCCTGTCTTCACCTCTCTGTGTTTCGTTATAACTCCTGAATGCCATCCTTTTTTCCTTCTCCACCCTAGCCACTTTCTTACAGTAATACAACAGTCTCTTTTTCCCAGAACACAAACAACTCCACTCAGCGGAAGTAGGGTCAGCACCATAAATGTATTGCACAAACAATAGTTTAGTCCAAACGGCCTTCATGCCAGCCAACAGCTTTATTATAAAAGTGTTTGCATTTCTGTGCAAATTAGGCAAGATCAGACACAGCTCACTCTCATGGCAATTCCTGGCTTCAGTTGAGGAGTGAGGGCATCACATATATAGAATTAAACAACTTATTCTTAAATGGTAAAACGTGCTGAATTGCAACAATTACAACAGTACCAAAGTGCAGTAAAAGCAAAAATGCTGTATATTGCTCCAAGCCAAAATAACCAAATGAGAGGCCCCTGCACAGTTGCTCATGCTGGCCTGTACCACGGTGGCCATGCTGGTCGCTTATGTATCAATGTTGCTATAACATCATCATCAGAGTGTGATCAGCCTCCCACTGCAAAGTGCTTAGAAAGGCATCTCTTAAAGAGACAAGCCAATATTCGTGCAAAGAGTGCAATATAAATGTAAACAGCAATATAATGTGCAAAATGTGTAGGGTGCAACTATGACAAACTGCAGAGTGAAAATTGTTAACATGTACTGCAGATCAAGGCATCAAATGGGGGGAGGAAAAAGGGAAGTAAACAACAATAAAAGAACATACAACATAAGGGAGGGGGAGGAAAGGTGGGAACAATAGGTGGCCCTCGAAGAGTCACTGTAAGTCAGTAAATACACAGCACATAATTGCTGACTGTGCCAGAAGGCTTCTCGACTTTCAACCCAGAAGTGGTAAGCCCTGGTAACGTGGAGATCATTTCGTTCTGCGACATAGTGCTTTCGGCGTTGTTTTTGTTTTTGCTTACTTTCCTTTTTGCGGTTGAAAACCAAGAAGCCTTCTGGTGCAGCCAACAATTATGGATTACGCATTGAGCATTGAAGCACCCGAACACTGGTGAATGCCTATACTGAAGTGTTTATGCAGCTAAGTAAGAGAGCTTCCACGTCTTTAATTTTTGGATACAGGAGCTAAGGCACCACTAAAGCATTCCTACTGTGGGTGAGGCACTCTACTCTTGCACTTTTCTACCCTGCACTTTATGTACTAGTACAGGTCTTTTTTGAGTGAAGAAGTTTACATAACAAATGTTTCTATGGTTGCATTACATGGTTATTATAAAAGGAGATTTATTTGTGAACCAACTTATGTTCAAAGATCCCTTTGCGACTTTTTTGTGAGTGCTGACCTCAACAGTTTCAGCTCACTGATACAGAGTTTACTGAAGTTATACCAAGGTACTTGAAAGAGTTAATGTTATCAAGCAGGGCACCATCTATACTGGAGAGTGCCAGGTTGAAAGGACATTTTTCATCCTAGGGGCAGCGCTAAAAAGCATGGAATGAGATTTGCTGGTATTAAGTAGCAATTTGTTTTGGGAGAGCCAGGAGTGGACCTTATGGAAATCAGAGTTAAGGGTGGAGTTAATGTCAGCCAGAATTTTGAGCCTAGATAGAGCACTGGGTCATCCACATAAAGCAGAGGGGATCAGAATATGGGGTTACGGGAGAGGTAATTTACAAAGATCATGAAGAGAAGTGGACCCAAGATGGATTCTTGAGGAACACCAATGCTTATAGAAGTGAAGCCAGAAACAGTTGTACTGAACTTGACAAACTGTTTTCTGTCCTTAAGGTAGCTGTCAAGCCAGGAAACCATGTCTGGCGAGAAGTCCAGAGATTGGAGTTTTGTCTAAAGTAGGTGATGGTCTACTAAATCAAAGGTCTAGGTAAGGTCAATAAACACTGCATCATGCACCTCTTCAGCAGTTCCCACGTGTGCATGATGCAAAGCTAAATACACGCTAGAATCCAAGTTCAGAAGCATTACTACTCATAACTCACATTCGCAGACGTCTTCATTTATGTCCATATGTTATTAATTAACGATAAAATCCAAGTTGAATACTATGAGACTGATTTTCCCACACAGTCAAAATGACTGTGTGGGAGAGGTCTGGGTTCTGTCACTGTTCAGCCGGCTTGCATTTTTATTGTTGCTTTAATAACATATGGACATAAATGAAGATTGTCTGCAGTGTGAGTTATGAGTAGTGAGTGCGCCTACCCGAGACTTAAATAAACACTGCCCTTGTAAACAAGACTTTATCCATGGCTACCTTGGTATCATTTATGAATTGAAGCAGGGCCGTAGTGGTGCTTTGGCCTTTTCTGAAACCATGCCTGGCATCTGAGAATAGATTATAGTCATGGAGATAATTGATAGCCTGAATTGCTGCAAGTTTCATGAAGATTTGTCTCAGAATAGAGAGGACAGTAATTAGGTGATAATTTATAACACATTTGGAGTCACCTTTCTTAAAGATAGAACAGTTTTGGCAACTTTCCAGATCTCTGGAACAATCTAGGGCTGTGTGAATACCTTTTTTTGAATATTTGGCCGAATATTCAGTATTCGGAGCCCATGGGTCAGAATATTCAGCCAAATATTTGAAATTCAGGTACTTTTCTTTGTCAAAAAAGGCTAAGAGCCCTCCCACCCTCCTCCCTAGCCCAGATCCGGCAAGAATAGAGACAACCCCCTCCCTACCACCCTCAGATAGCACCCAAACCCCCTCCTGGTAGCCAGTAGCAGCAGTGCCCACCTACCCCCACACCCTGCACCTGAAGGTGAATATAAATTCCACAGGACCGCACAACCCTCACCCACCTCCACAGTTGCCGGGTGCTCATTGTGGTCTCACACACACACACCTGGTAGCCAGTAGTAGTAGTCCCCTGCCTACACTAAATACCCTGCACCTAAAGATACTGGTGTAGTAAGGCACAGTCATTGCTCTTCTCATGGCTGTCTTCTGTGAATGAATTGTTGTTTGTTTGTATTTTATATAGTAGAACAAGCTGATCACATGGGCAGCCTATTCTACTATATAAGCACAAGCAAGCGTATTGATTTCATTCACAAGAAGGCAGCCGCCATGGAGGAGGATGACATGTGAGGCTGCCTTTTGAAAATTTACCTTTAGGCGAGGGGTGCGGTAGAAGCTGGGGTTGCTGCACTGGTTAAAGGGTGTGTGTGTGTGTTGGGGGACCACAGTATTGAAACTTGGCAGGCGGTGCCAATGAGGAGGAGGGAGGGCTGTCAGGTCGCCCATTGAATTTTATGTATGTTTTTTTTTTTAATTATAACTTGTGAAGTGGTGGGGGAGGGGTTTGATGCTATCTGAGGGTGGGAGAAGGGGTTTTTCTCTAATCTTGCTGGATCTGAGCTAGGGAGGAGGGTGAGGTGGCTCTTCTAAGTGCTTCCTCAATACCGGTTGAAAAGCACTATTCGTTATTCGGAATCCGAATAACGAATAGTTCATTATTTGTGGTATTCAGGAAATTATATTCGTTATTCACACAGAGCACAAGGATAGAGTGTAGATGCTGGCCAATGGGGGAGCCAGATGAGAGGAAGTAGTCCTGAGCAACTACGGCTTGAGGCTATCAGAACCAACACTACTACAGATGTAAATAAAATCCAGCAGTTGGTGCACCTCCATGCTAGTGACAGCACATAGGTAGAAATAGGGGTGGTGAGGGGAAGAGATAAGGCAAATGAGCATCCATAGGGGTGAGACGTGGGAGCGAGGGGTACTGGGATGGGACAGGTATATCTGGACAAATCAGAAAAATGAAGGTTGAAGGCATTGGCAACAGTAACAGGTTTAATACAATTAATGCCATTGAGCACAATATCATTTGAGAAATGGGTGCACCCCCCCCCCAATAAAACACTTACTATGGTTCCAGAATTTTCAAGCGTCATCACCGGCGTCCAGAAACAAGTTCTGACAGTAGCTGCTCTTGGCGAGATGCATGGCCTTTTTGCTAGTGTTCCTCTTATTTCTGTAAGCAACCCTGTCAGATGGGAGGCTAGAGGCTTTTAACTTGGCCCCACTCTTATCCCTGCCCCTCAGTAAGGCAAGGGGGTTTTGGACAGCCACCTGGTGGGCGAGCCTCTGATCTTGCACTTCACAATAGGGGTATGCTGGTCTTAGAGGGTACTAATGCAGGAGATTACACAGTTTAGGGCCTCAGTAACATCACTGGTATGCTAAAGTGGCAACCAGTCAATGACTAACAGGTCAGTAAAGAAGGCAGTTGAGTCAAGCATCAAGAAATCCCAGAAGAATATTTCTTTAGGATGGCAGGAGGGTGCACATGCCCTCCAGATGCAATAAAAAGGGGAGCTGTTACCAGGACCGTCTGCAAGGATGCCTGCTCTCATGATCCTATCCTATTTGCTAGTCAGGATCACGTCAATTAAAGTATGATTACCTGTAGCAAGAGAAAGCCTGGTAGGGTCTGATATAAATTGGGTCAGGTGGTATTTCTTTACCAGTGACTCAAGAGATTTACATGATTTATCATTTACCACACCAGTCAAGACTGAGGTCACCTAGTAAGATAACTAACTTCATTATTCCCTATTGAGGAGACAGTATATTAAGGAGTTCAGTTAGGCCAGCCACCTCACTTCTGGGGGGTTATAGGCACGAGTAATGTGAAGCTTCTTTGTACCCCTCCAGCAGTAGAACACTGCAATGCCTCACATGGGGATAATTTAGGGATAGGTAATGCTGAGAGATTCAGGTATTCCTCATAATAGATTACTATACCACCTCCTTTTTAGAGGGGAGATGTTCGCATCTTAATAGGCTGTAGTTTGTCAAGAAGCAAGCAGAGTCTGGTATGGAAGGCTTATGTCAGGATTCTAAGATACCTAGTATATAAGGTTTGTACTGGGGCACCCAAGCCTTTAACTCAGGATGGTTACCTAGTAGATTTCGGACGTTAAGGTTGGCAATTTCTAACCCCTTAGAGGGTCAAAGCTGCTGAAAGGGGTTTAGGGGCTAGGGTTTTACTCAACATCAACTGATAAGTTTAAGGTAATAAAGGCAGAAACATAGAATTTGATGGCAGAGAAGGACTGCTTCACCCACCTAGTCTGCCAATTTTCTCTACCTGTTTCATATACTGCAGATCCTAAAAGATCTGCGGCTTGCCCTCTCTTTCCTATCACTAGAGTTCCTTTATGTGTGTCCCATGCATTTTTGAATTACCCTACCATTTTTGCCCCTACAGTCTCTGCCAGGGGGCTGTTCCATGGATCCACCACCCTTTCCGTGAAAAAATACTTTCTTACGTTACCTCTAATTCTACCCCGGTTTTTATATCATGCTCACTTGTTCTTGAACATATATATTTTTTTTAAAGATACTACCCTCTTGTGCCTTATTTACATCCTTGAGGTATTTGAAAGTCTCTGTCATATCCCACATCTGTTTCCTCTCCTCCAGGGAATACATATTGAGATCCTGCAGTCTCCCCTCATATGACCTTTGGTGCAGCCCCTGCTCCATTTTTGGCACCCTTCTCTGAACCACTTCTACTCTGTCTATGTTCTTCTGGAGATGTAGCCTCCAGAATTGGACACAGTACTCTAGAGGAGGTCTCACCAATGTCCTATTCAGTGACATCACCACCTCCTTCTTTCTACTGGAGATACCTTTGCCTATGCACCCCATAATTCCACTGGCTCTCCTCACAGTCTTCTCACATTGGTAACCTTTAGATCATCAGATATGACTGCTCCCAGGTCCCTTTCCTGTTTGGTGGCTGTCAGTACCCCTCCCCCCATTATGTACTCCTCCCCCACATTTCTGTGCCCCAAATGCATGATCTTGCACTTCTTTGTATAATACCATAAGCCACAAATGTCAGCAGTAATGGGGCAGTCATATTGGGTATAGACCCAGTGCAAACTGCTGGCACCCAAAATTGTCCAGATCATCAAAACACATTGGAGACTTTTGAGTCGTGTTTCTAAGCTGGAACCACTGTCAACACAAAATTCTCACATTACGTTTCACAGAGGCACTAATTCGAAAGACTCCTAGTACATGCAATACTTGAACCAACTGACACAAGTCCCACATGGCTCCCTAAACCTCCAGTTGACGATTTTCGATGTGGGGATTACGTGCATTATACCAGTGCAATGAATGCCCATGCCTTCAGTCACCCAAGATCTGGAAAAAAAGTTTGAGATAAAACCATTTATTAACTTCAGTACTACTGCAATGATATATCTCCTTATTTGTCCTTGTGGTCTGGCATATGTCAGACATATGAAAAGAGCCCTCGGAATAAGATGGGGGGAACACAAAACTGTGATCAGGAACAGAAACACTGACTATGCCATGCCATGGCATGCCAGTACCTAACAGCTGAGCACAACTCAGTGGCAACGATACGCTTCATGGGAATAGAAAAAGTGGAACTGCGAGTAAGTGGTGGAGATTAGTAAGAAGATGTCATCAAAGTGAAGCCTTTTGGATTTCTACTTTGAACACGTTGGCTCCCTATGGTCTAAATGAAGATGGCCCTCTGCATTCCTTTTTATGAAGCAGAAACCCCATTTTCATGAAGCTGATGGAATCTGTGTATTTACTAACTCACAGTGACCCTTTGAGGGCCAGCTGTTGTTCCCCCTCTTTCCCCCCTCCCTTGTGTTGTATGTCCTTTTGGTGTTGTTTTTTTCCCCCATTTCTTGCCCCCCCCCCACCTTGGTGACATGATCCAAAATATGTTAACAAATTTCACTCTGTAGTTTGCCACAGTTGCACCCTGCACATTTTGCACAGTAATTGTTGCACATTATATTGCTGTTTGCACTAATGCTGGCTTGTCTCTTTAAAGGGACACTGTCAACCCCCATATATTTATTTTTTGGAGACATGTTTTTTTTTTCCTATAGGGCTGTTGTGTTTTATACTCCAATCTATACTGCGAATGTATTTGTTTAAAACTATGCAGTTATTTGTCACAAAATAAAAAAAGCACAGTCGTCCATAGCGGTGCTACCACACCACTAGTTCCATTTTTGTTTACATTTATCTGCACTGCTGATGATTGCACTTCATGTGCTCGTCCTCAATGAGCTCCCAACAGGGGAAATGCTGCTGTCTAATCACTTCACTCATGACAGTGGCTTTATACTCATTACAGCTGACACTTTAAGTAACTCAAAGGTATAAAATGGACTATTACATTTAAAAGAATTTTGCATATGTAAGAGAACTGCTATAAGTAAAATCAAGGGGAAAACATTTTGGAAATCACAACAGCCAGTCACAAGCTGCATTCAGTTACCTATAATTGCATGTGCATGTAGTTCCCAAAAGTTGTGAAAACTACAGTATAATCTTACTAAGTTTTCAAGCTGCTTATATTTATGAAATGATCTTTGCGGGCTGGCCCATCGGTGCAGTGGTTGGATTTCTGCTTACAACGCCAGTGACCCAGGTTCAGGAACGGACCTGAGTCATCGGAGGGCCGGCCGGGGGGAGAAGGATCAAGCATCCTATGGACTGCTCTCCTTCTCCGGGGGAGGGTGCGGTGCGCGACCAGTGCTAGAGGGACTCTGGCAGAGACTGGGGGCACCAGAGCAACTGGTGCCAACAAGACTCTGAGGGGCGGGACGGACGCTGGCATCATTGCATCTTCCTTCCCCTCAGTCACAGGGGAAGAAAAACCTAGCTGCTGGCTGCCCTAGATGAAGCCAGCCCTCAGCTTCAATTAGCCTCCAGGACAGCCTCCTTGACCTGTCCTGTTGTCTCACGGTGTCGGATAGGAGCCTGGGTGCCGCCACCTGCCCTCGGGAAGCCAGGTATCAAGGAGGGTGTTTGTCCAATATGGAGGTGGGAAGCGAGGGTCCATGACCTGGCTGAGGTCCCAGGCGTCTAGCAGCTTCAAAAAGTATAGTAAAAAAAAAAAAAAAAAAAAAGAAATGATCTTTCCGGAGATATTTTCTCTATCACTGGACTGCTCGGTCTTCTAGCGATCTGCTCCCTCTGTTCAGCTGCAGTTTGGTTGAAGAAAACTAATGGTATATGACCAACTAAAAATGCTTGGGGGGGTTCTTTTTCACTCCACGGCGACTCAATTACAGTGTCTGTATTCAGGGCTACCTGGCAGAGTAGTGCCCAGATACCAGCGTAAGTAAAGTAGGGTGAGAGGAAGGGGAGGGAATGTATGTGGGAATGGGTGTGGCAGGCAGCTGCCAAGCTGGTCCACTAGCATGGTGGGGAGGGTGGTCGGTTGGGAGGTGTAGGGTTCAGGTCCAACGCAGCCTTTTTTTTTTTTTGCTGGCAGCCGACTTTTTCAAATTTCAAGTATTCATCCCTCCACCCCAACCCCTCGACATGCACCCCCTGGAGTTGAGAATCCTTTAGTTGGGGAGGGGTGCATTAAAAAACAGAGTTGTGGATCTCGGATGCCCTCTTGGCAGTCACTGCAAGTGTGCATCACCGAAATTCATTTTCAGTGATCTATACTCACCATAATGGCGATTGCTATTCTGCGATCATGATTATCACATAGAACCCTTCTGCAGACCTGCAAATTTCACCTTGGGTTGAGAAGAAAGCTATGGCAGCTAAGACTCTGCACTCATACATGCAATACCAACGCATTCCCGAGATCCTCAACAAAGCAGTTCATGAGGATACATAAATTAATAGGGTCTCCATGCATGAGATGTCTGCATCCAGATTCAAAGTCAGAGAACTGCTGGATTTTAATAAACAAACACAGTACACTATGTAAGTGAGTGTAGCTTTAATAATAATAATAATAATCATCGTGTTTATTTGTATAGCGCTCTTCACAATGAATTAGAGCACTGCACAGTAAACAACAATTAAAAACCATAAAATATTAAAATACATTATTCAATATATACCACAATTCATTAATAAAGAACCAAGTTACAAGACAGCACCAAAAACAAACTCGAATACATAAGTTTTTAAGGTTGTCTTGAAGCTCTCCACTGTCAGGCACTCCTGTATCCGACGAGGCTGAGAATTCCACAGAGTTGGGGCTGCAAATGAAAAAGCCCTCAATCCAGATGTTTTTAATCACACCCTGAGAATCTCCAGCAATCCCTCGTCACTCAAGTGGAGTTGTCAGAGGAGGCGATAAGAATGCAGGAGATCTTGCAGATAGCTCGGTCCTAGTCCATGTAGGGCTTTATAAGTCAGCAAGCCGACCTTGAAGGTGATCCACCACTGAACTGGCAGCCAGTGCATTTCACGCAGCACAGGCATATTATGACTGGATCAAGATGATCCAGACAGCAGCCTTGTCGCAGTGTTCTACGCTAGCTGTAAGCAGCGGATATCAACCCACAGAAGCCCTAGGTAAAGGGAGTTACAGTAGTCAAGGCATGAAGTCACAAAGGCGTGGATCAAAGTTGGAAGGTCACCAGATGGAAGTAGGTGTTTAATCCGGGTGATATTCCTCAGATGGAAAAAAGAAGACTTAACCACGGCCAACACCTGAGAACAAAGTGTCAGACCGTTGTCAAGTATTACTCTCAGATTTTGCACCCGTTCAGAGGTCGGTAACTGGGACCCCCCCAAACCAAAGCCCTGAGGGACAGCCCATTCCCGACCCCTCTATCTGACAACAAGGATCCACCACTTTTTTCACTGAAAAGAAAACACAGAGCACACAATGTTGATCACATTGCTATTTTATTAAAAAAAGCCAATGGGACCAGTATCAGGAAACAAATGTATATGTAAATTGACAGTGTCACTTTAAGAGATTAGTTTTGAGTACTCTGCACTGTGAGACTGATTATGCTCTGAAGATGATGATAATGATGATGATGTTACATTAACGTTGATGCATAAGCAATCAGCGCAACCACTGTGGCATGGGCTGGCATGAGAGGTTGTGCAGGGCCTCTCATTTTGTTATTGTGGTTTGAGTTAATACATGGCATTACCACTTTTACTACAAGGTGGTGCTGTTGTAATTGCTGCAATTCAGCACACTTTGCAATTGAAGAACAAGTTGCTTTCATTGTATAAGAGACACACTCTCTCCTCAACCGAAGCCAGGAATTGCCATGAGGGTGAACTGTATCTGATATTGCCAAATTTGCACAGTCACTTAAACACTTTCACAATAAAGCTTCTGGCTGGTAAGAAGGTCATTTGGACTGAAATATTTTTTTTAGCAAGGCTTGCCTCCACTGGCCTTACCTCCACTGAGTGGGGTTGTTTGTGTTCTGTGACTGTTTCTCCTGGCTGTGAACACTTCACAGAGTAGTGAGCTACCAAGTTTTGTGTGCATTGTGGGTCACGTTTTCCTTTTGCTTTTACTCGCTTCCTTCACACAGAGGCTAGCTGCCTTAATTGGGCCCTCCCTTATTTTTCCCCACTGTTTCTCTACCACTTTCTGGCAGGCCCCCCCCCCCCACTAAGCAGTTTCAGAGGCAGTCTCCCATTTCTTTAAAATCCACCCTCCTAAAGTGCAGGACCTTCATCCTCATGTGGTTTGCCTCTGCCGCCATCTTAATGTTAAACCACACTGAATGGCGATCACTGGTACCTTGGGGACTGCCCACTGTGATGTCTGCAATGCCGTCTCTGTTTGTAAGCACCCGGTCAAAACTGTCCCATCCTTTGTGTGTTCGTTGACTAGCTGCCCTCTTGTAGAGAGTCAAGGATGGCCCTGCTGCTTGCTCAAACTGCATCTGGAAGGCTCCAGTCCACATCTGGTAGACTGAAGTCACCAACAAGCAGCAACTCCCTCTTATTTGCATCCTGACGATGTCTTCCCCAAGTTCCTTATCCAACTCCTCTCCTTGTGCTGGAGGTCTGGACACCTCCCCTGTGCAGATAGCAGCCCCATCTCCTGTCTCCAGGATGACCCACAGCACCTCCAGTCCTTCCTTTTTCTCTTGGTGCCCCTGTACTTCCGTAGTTTTGATTCCCACCCTCCCATATAATAAAACTGCTCCTCCCCTCCTCCCGACCCAGTCTCCCCTGAATAGAGAGTAGTTTTGCCACATCACAGTCATGGCTGTCAGTGCACAATGACTCCGTTATGGCCACCAAATCCAGGTTAGCCTCCTCCATGATGGCCTGCAGGTCTGGAATGTTATTACTCAGACTCCTTGCATTGGTGCACATGGCTGTCCTACCTTACACACTCCCTGTCTGCCTCCCTGCTTTCTCTCCCCTCCTGCCTGTGCTGTTCCCTGATGCACCCCTCGAACCCCCTCTTCCCTTGTGTCCCTCTCCGTACTTGTTTCCTTCACTCCTCTCTTCTTGCTTTCCTGATTTGCACCCACCTTGCCCTCTGCCTTGTCCCTGCCCCAGTCTTCTTGTGTCCCAGCCCTGGGGGAGCTTTCTCCTCTCAAGTCACTTGCCAGGTCATTTGTCCCCAGGTGAAAAATGACATCTAAATTACTCCCAACTCCTACTTCCCTAGTGATCCTTTGGATCCTCTCTCTGTCCTGCTAAGCTGAAGCACCAGGGAGGCAGTTTGCCTCCCTCTGCTTTCCACCCCCTGCTTCGAAGTCTAGTGATAGAGTCCCCCACCAGCAGTTGCTTCCTCCATAGATGGGGCCTCTTCCTTTCTCCCTCCTTGAGGCCTCCCCTTTTGAGAACCCCCACATCCTCCCTTCCCACTGCTGCAGATGCCTCCTCACAGTTGTCCCATCTGCCAGTATGCTGAGTGAATTATGCACTGGTACAGACTGAGGTGTGTGCACCCTTTCTGCCACTCCCACCCTCCAGGAGCCCACCAAAATCTAACCACTCTGCCTAGGCATCCTTTGGGGGAGCAGTGGCAGAATTGGTAGCCCCTGGGTGGGGCAGAAGGTTCTCTGCACACTTGCCAATTCAGCCTCGAGTCTAGCAACCTCTGACCTGAACCCAATGATGTGAGTGGAAATGGGGCAGCACCTTAGTCTCCCAAATGTGTCCCAAAAGACTGCGGCTCCACACCCATTACATTGCCCCACTCCCATGCTTTATCCTTTCTTAAACTTTTTACCTGTTGAACATTCCTGCCTCCTTTCTGTGCCCGTTGACTTCCTACCTCTTTGCTTCTTGTTGGAAATGTATTTGCTACCCTACCCTAGATAGGGTGTCTCCTAATTTCACTTCTCAACCCTCAAGCCAGTAGCTACCATTTCCTGATGTCTAGTACCTCTTACACCTTAACTGTTACCCCACTACCTGTAGCAATATAACCTTAAGCTGTATATTTAAGTATATCCATACACAGTATTGTATTATCTCCTGCCTTGGTCTGGTGTCCCCCCTGAAGAGTCTTCTGTGGATTGAGAACTTTCTGAAGATACCTGCAGATGCCGAGGCTACATGCTCCAATCCTGCACTGTTCCACTCGTGTGATGGGACACAAACTCTATTGTTAGGGCTTACAGCTAGTACCCAGGCTGTGATCGGGGTTGAGTGCTGTTAAGTCACTAGTTTTCAGTTTTCTGAGTTTATCTCCATATGTGTGTGAAGATGTCTCTTTCAATAGTAGGGCCGGTGCCCATGATTTCCCCACATTATGAATGTCTGTGTTCAACAGTGTTGTGAGGTGCAAGATGATATTGCTATTGTATGTGCTGGGTCATTGCTGCTTGACTGATTATCCTCTGCTATGAAGTCATCTAGTTTGGGGAGAGGGGTGCAGAAAAAGGAAGAGAGGAGGAGACAGTGCAAAACAATAGGGGGTAGCATGCGGTGTGTGACTGCATGACACATCTGTTTTTTGTAGGGGCAGGAAGCAATATAAGATCAGGATAAATGTGATATACGGTGTTGGAATATTTCTTGACTTGCATGTTTTGCTGTATAGGTGTGCAAACTTCTCCATTATAATTATGGACTAGTGCAATCATCTGCAGTCTAGTGCAGCTTTGAATCAACTTGTCCTGCTGGTTAGAGACAGCTGAGCTGTATATTGTGGAGAGGGTTGAAGGCGGGAAACAGCAGTACTTCAGTTATTTTGGAGAAAAAAGAAAGAAAGGAGGGTGAATTGTTAGGCTGTTTGGGAGAGGTAGGGTAATAGAGGAGGACTTTCAAAAAGGCAGTTGTCCTTAATGATTGCTTTTGGTTTGTCTTCACAAGTGAAGACTGTGAGCCCTGCCAGAGGGTGGCATTAAAGAAGCCATAAAAGGGGTTCCATAGATCAGGCAGCCAGAGTTTACCAGCGAAAGGGTCCAGAAAGGGCTAGCAGCCCAAAAGATAGATAAGGCCACTGGACCTGATGGGATGCATCAGAAGGTACTCAAGGAATTGACAGTGGAACTGGCTGAACCCTTGGTATGGCTATTCAACAGCTCACTACAGATGGGGGTAGTTCTGAAAGACTTGAGGGTAGCAGACATAGTGAGTAAACTGATGGAGTCACTGGTCAAAGGGGACCTCCTGGACTATGTGGAGAGTAGCGGTCTCTAGGAAAGTAAACAGCACAGGTTTGTGATAAGGAGGTCTTTTCAGAGCAGTCTGATTGCTTTCTTTTGCTGGATAATGAGGGTATGTAATGGGGCAATGCCATAGATTTACTCTGCTTTTACATCAGCAAGGCTTTCTACTCAGTACCTCACAGAAGATTGCTGAAGAAGATAGTGGATCTGATTGTGGCAAGGGACATAGTTGGATGGATAGTACATTGGTTGAAGGAGAGGCAGCAGAGGGTTGTGATTAATGGTGTCACATCAGTAAAGAGGGACATCACAGGTGGAATGCCACTGCGATAATTCTGGGTCCTGTCCTCCTCAAGGGTAACAAACGAGACCCACATATGTACAGACCAACCAATTGGTTTGATATTTGTGCAAATATTTTTGCCAAAATTATTTTAGAGAAATTAAAGGAGGAACTTAAAATGCTGGGGGAGCATATCCCCATTCCAGCCTGGATTCAAAGAGAATCACTCTACAATAGACAACTGCTTTATAATGCAACACATGTTAGAAAAATATATTAAACTCAAGAGCCAAAAACTTTATGTTGCTTTTATAGATTTCAGTGGAGCTTTTGATTCAACAAACAGAAATACTCTGTGGAATCCTATGAAGGACTGGGGCATCTTCCCCACCTTGATAAATGTCATCGGGACCCTTTACACCGACACATGAGCTCAAGTGATAGTTGAGTAAGAGGTCAATTATCTGGCCCCTTTCTGACCAACAGAGGGGCTAGACAAGTTTGCATCTTGGTCCCAACACGTTTTTCAATTTATATAAACAAATTATTAATTGGTCTAGAGCAGTCAAACACAGATTCTCCTAAAATAGGAGATTTTTTGTGTCCAGCATTAGCATACGTTGATGATTTAGTACTGTTCTCTTGTCCTAGAAATGGACTTCAAAAGAAACTTGACATTTTAAATAAACATTCCATAAATCTTGCCTTTAAAATGAATATGTCAGTGCCAGCCCGGTGACGCTGGGGTGGTGGATGCCACACCTCGCGCTACACCAGCGACCCAAGTTCAGGAACGAGCCAGGGTCATCGGGGGGGAGGGCAGAAGTTGGATTGAGCTGCTGCAAGGCAGCTCTCCACGCCTGGGGAGGGATCTCACCACTTCCGCTGTATGGCAGCCCCCAGGTGGAGGCCTGAGGGTAGCACAGGTCAGTAGCGACACAAGAAAAAGTGGGAGCTATGGGATTGCAGTGTGCGCATGCAGCTGCAGCAGGAGGTGGGGAGAAAAAACAGAACTGGCAGGCTGTATGATGATCCTGTCAGATGGCCAGGGCCAGATGTGACACCCCCCCCCGAGGAAGGGGGGCAGAACCATCTGCAGTTCCCAAAAAAGGGGGAAAAAATCTAATTTAAAAAAAAATATGTGTCAAAAACCAAGATAATTACTTTTGGTACAAAGAAAAGGACATATCTTTGGAGGTTAAACTCGTTTGTAATTGAAGTAGTTACATCGTATTGCTACCTGGTATTAACCTCTTGTGAAACATGACCTTCCTGGAAGACCCATTTGGATTACGCTTTGAGTAAGGCTAAATCTGCACAAGTAGAATTGAAAAGATTTAATTAGTTATATGGTGGTCATTCAATCAGACCTCTTGTGAAAGCAGTAAAATCCAAATATAATTATTATTATGGAGCAGAAGTTTGGGCCATGTCTCTGATTAATGCTTTAGGAAGACCTCTTATGCAGGTATTGCGCTCTTCCCTTGGACTTATGAGCTCAACTCCAGCCTGCTTTGTTAGGGCAGAACTGGGTCTGGATACCCTACAAGCCACAGTAGATAGCAAAATAATCGTTGAATTAGATTTATTAGACTTCCAGATTGGAGACTTGTTAAAAAATGCCTTCAGAAAAAAGGCCTTGGGAAGAGATTGGCTGCAAAATTTCGAAACAGTTGCAACACATAACTGAGCTTTTGTAAATACACCACTTGGAAGTCTTGGCTAATTATGTGACTAAAAATACAGGGTTTTATTTAACTCTAAAAATTGATTAGCGTTTTGCTCATAAAAGTTCTAAAACATTGTGAAAATCCATAGCACTTGCCTCACTGTGTTTAACAAACATAACACTTCTAGAAAACCTATATGAATGCTTTCTGTACAGTTAGCATTGTCCCAAGAAAAAAAACTGCTAATCAATTATTTAAAACCCTGAAATATAACATTAAGCTACAAATACAAGGCTTATGTTTTTAAGAAACTGTCATACTATTATAAGACTAAGACCATGAGTGCAATAAAATTACATCTGTTAAATGTGTTAAGTGGTACAGCATAAACGATTGTAAACACTACTTTGGATACTACTTGAACCTGCTTGAAGGCCCAAGGAGTAGGAAAGTATATTCCAGATATAAAATAGAACAGTATGCATCAAATGTTCTGATTACTAGACTTGCTAAGTATAAAAGGGGAAGATAGTCACTGTAAGTGCAATAATACTACAAAGGAGGAACTTGTACATGTTATGCTGAAGTGTCACTGGTATAGCAAGGCCAGGAAATACTGGATCACTCCAGTCCTTGCTTTTTTACAGTCAACAGACAAAAGTATGATTATTACGATACTGTTTACTTGTGAAAATGATTTTATAATTATAAGAACAGCCAAATATTTAATGAATATTCAGAAAATGAGAAAGAAAATCGCTAATACCTACATGTAGAGACTGAACTGATGATAACGGCCTATTCCTCCTTGTACAACATACTTTACCTGTCACTTTTAATATGTATTTTATTAATCTAAAATGTTTTGCTTAGTTTTGTAATTGTAGTGATCATGTTTTCTTATATTTAGGATCGAACAATAAAGACATACTATACTGCCATACTCTTCAGTATGTTCATCAGCAACAGTGGAGAAGGAATTCAGGGCAACTTGTGTCTCTTCACAGATGAAACCAAGCTCTGTGGGAGGGTAGACAATGATGAGGGAATTAGGGGAATACAGAGTGATACAACCGAAATAGAGAAAGAAAGAAGTATCTTAGCTGGGACCTGAACCAAGGCTGCCTGGAATACTGTTTTGGTTGCGCTACCAGCTGTGCAGCTGGTAGCACAATCTGAATGGTATTCTTGGTGGCCTGGGTTCAGGTCCCAGCTAAGGCACTTACTTCTTTCTCTCTTCTGTTTGTATGAGTTCCATAAATATACACACTGCACTCTTATGATTGTGAATACAGGGGGACCTGCAAAGACTAGCGAGGTGGTCTAATGTTTTTAAATTCAACACCAAGAAATGTAAGGAGATGCTTGAAGAGAACAAGAACCCCAGGACAGCGTACTGGATGAGCAAGATAAAGCTGACTGTCCCTTGTATTCTTTACCCTCTTAGTCATTCACCTCCAAACCCTTTCAACCAGTCTGTCTCCACCCCGACTTTGGGGAGCACAGAATGGAGAACAGAATGCCAGATGAGGTCTGGCCAATGAAGAAAAAAGTGGAATAAGTGTGGTAAACTCTCTACTCCTTATATGTCTAAAAATACATATTATCCTATGACTTTAACCATCTCCTTGATATGGATGTCAAAAGAAATGGAATTTGTAACTGTAACACCCAAGTCCTTTTCTGTTTCAGTTGTCTGCAGCACACGATCATTCAATTTATAGATAAATTGTTTATTTTTTTCCCCCAAGTGCATCACTCTGCACTTTTCTTGGTTAAACCTCAACTTATTTTTACATGCCCCGTGCTCCAGTCTCATTAATTCCTCCTGTAGATTTTTTGCTGCTTCTTCATTATTAACTATAGCTCCCACCTTACTATCATCGGCATACTTACATACCCAGACAAAGCTGGAAGTTTTCATTTCGGATACAAATATACTAAACAAGATGGGACCCAGGACAGACCCCTGAGGCACACTGCTGGTCACTTCTCCCCATTCCGAAAAGTACCCTCTGATTCCAGCCCTTTGATGCCTTATCATGCAGTCACTTATTTATACATCTTACTTTACTAGGGTGAAGCTGTAATTTCTCTAATTGTTATAGTAAAATGTTATGTGAAACTGAATAGAAGGCTTTTGAATAATCCAAAAATATTAGATCTACTGGTAAACCTGCATCCAATGTAGCACTAATAGGTTCGAAAAACTGTAGTACATTCGTAAGACAAGACTTCCCATGTGTGACTCCATGCTGTGTTATATCAGATAAACCGTTACTTTATATATGTTCTTTAATAAGGTCAAGTATCAGTCCTTCCATGACTTTTCCCAGAACAGAAGTCAGACTTATAGGTCTGTAATTGCCTGGCTCCTTCCTATCTCCCTTCTTATGAATTGCTGTTTTGTTAGCCTCCCTCCATTCTCTTAAGGTGTCCCTCTCCTGTATTGAGGCATTAAAAAGCTTCATTATAGGACCTGCAAGTTCGTCTGAAGTTTCTTTCAAAAATCTTGGGCTGATCCCATCCGGGCCTATAGATCTATCCAGTTTTAATTTCTGGAGCCTTTCTTGTACAGCCTTTTTAGTAAAGGATATACCATGTATACAAGTGTTGTCAACATTTTCAGTATACGACTCTTGTTTAGTTTGAAAAGTTGTTAAAAAAATATTTGTTTAACTCATTTGCAATATCCTGCTCCTTAAATACAATTTCTTCTCCTAGTTTGAGGGGGCCTGTTTCTTTTTGGTTGCCTTGCAATAAGCCCACATAGCTGAAGAAGCTTTTCTTATTATCTCTGATGGATTGTACCATTCTTTCTTCACCCCTTTTTTTTGCATTCCTTATTGTAGTCTTACTTTTATTAGATGCTATTTTATATTTTTCATGATTCATTTCAGTAGGTTTCTGTTTATATTTTTTGTATAGTTTTGCCTTCTTTCTTATGGATTTTATGAATGTACTTCCCCACCATACTGGAATTCTTCCTTTCTTATTGTATTTCAATATTACAGTGTCCACACAGTGGTCAGTCTTTTGTTTTATTTTAGCCCAAGTCCAATTTAAGTCTAATCCTTGAAGTCATTTTGTCAATCCCATTTTTTTGAAATATTCTCGAATACATTTATAATCTGCTTTATTATAACACTTAAAAGTTGTTATACCATTGGTACTATGTTCCACATTTATCTCTAGGATGATATTATTGTGGTCACTGTCTCCCAATGACTCTTCATTTTTTATATCATTAACTGTATCCTCAAAGTTGCATAGTATAAGATCCAATATTTTATCCCCCATAGTACCTGCATTAACTAGTTGTCCCAAGTCTTTATGTATAGTCTTCTCAATAAATCTATTTTCTACTCCAGATGAACTTTCTAATGAAACCCAGTTAATACTTGGGTAGTTGAAGTCTCCTAGCATCACAAAATCTCCATCTATATTTATCTGTTCCATATTTTCAATGAAATGTATACTATCTTCCCCTTTCAAATTAGGTGCTCTATATACCACACATAGAGTGAATTGTCTTACAAGCATCTGTATTCTAATCCATATTTGTTTTATTGGGGTTGTCTTGTTAACACCAGGATCAAATTCATATGCTTTGAATTCTTTTTTTGATGTATACCATAATTCCTCCACCACGTTTTCTATCCAGTCTTTCCTAAAAGCATTATATCCCCTATATCTGCCCTCCCCCAATCTCCTTCCTTAAACCAACTCTCAGTAATGGCACAAATTGATATGTAATCTTGCCTTATCTTTTATTCCAATTCTGGCAATTTATTTCTCAAGCTTCTGGCATTAGTTGATAATAGTTTAATTGTTGCTGACTTATTTTTTGTAGTCATTTTTGGTGGTGTTCTAGTCTCTGTCATTTTTGTAACATTGTTCTCTGTGTCTATTTCTCTGAGCTGGTCCCAGTTTCCCAAATTATTTAGTTTAAAGTATTCGTAATAGCTTCTACAAACTGAAGGGCTAACACATCACTTCCTTTTCTACTCAAATGTAACCTATCATAACTGTATACGTAGAATTATTCTCAAACAACTCCCAAGTTTTGATACCTCCAATGCCCTTCATCAGACTCCATTGCCTGAATCCAATTGTTTAACCTAAGGATCTTTTTATTAATTTTCCAGTTCATTCTGGGTATTAGAAGTATATATCAAGATACTCAATTCACATTTGGCTTCTGTGACCATGTTGTGTATAACCTTTATAGCATTAAAAATGTTCTCAGCACTACTTCCCTTTATATTATTTGCCCCATATGTATTAATACTATTGACTGTTCCAGTATTTTAGCAATCAAATCTGTTACAATACCCAACATGTCCCTCACTCCTGCTCCAGGGAAGCAGCTGCTAATTACTCCTCCTTTGTTAATTTTAGTTGTTATATGATCTGTGAGTCTAGTAATGGAGTCTCCCAGGATATATATGTTCTTATTTTTATTTCCTGTATCACTGGTGTCCATCACCTCCTCTCCATTATTACTAATATTTTTCCCTCATTCTGATCTCCCTGCTGTTCATTCTGTGTTTGCTCCCCCTCTGCCTGCTGTAAACCATGTTTTATATAACCCTTATTTCTGTGTGTTAACATACTATTTGCTTTTGTATCCGGTTTGTCAGTAGGTTCCACTAGGGGGGTGTACCAATTCTGTGTTGGGACAGAGAACTCCATAGATACAATGAAATTTACTAAGCAACTTTGTTCTCACAGCCACAGCAAACCAGTTTGCTGTCATGTTTCTACAACATTTACTCTCTGATTGATAGGAAAATAACAGCAGATTTAGGTAACTATAATGTGCTTTTTAGCATATCCTTTAACAATCATTTTCTTTAAATCCATCAACAAGGGGTCAGTCCCTAGTGACTGGCATGCTGCAGCCATAGTCCCCATTTTCAAAAAAGGTGACAAAGAAAATTTGGAAAACTACTGTCCTATTACTTTGACATCCATTTGTAGTAAAGTAATAGAAATTTTATCAAAAAACAAATAGAAACTTATATTACTAATAACGGTTTTGTTGACCACACCCAGCATGATTTTACAAAAGGACATTCATGCGTTACAAATCTAATCTCATTCTACAACTCAAATAGTAAGAACTTAAGCAATGGCTATCCATCCAATGTCATCTTATTGGACTTTGCCAAAGCATTCGATAAGGTTCCCCACATCAATCTTATTCAAAAACTTGTTTCTATAGGACTCAACCCTTTGCTAGTTAAATGGATTTATCTATGGCTGGATGGGAGAACACAATACGTCAAATTCTAAATTAAATGAGATTAATGTGACCAGCGACGTTCCCCAGGGATCTGTCTTGGGACCTACACTCTTTAATATATTTATTAGTGATATTTGTGACGTAGACAGCCAGTTCTAAAGTGCTGTATCATATTTTTTTATATAAAATGTATTAATGACTATCTCTGCTGAAGAAATCTAATGCTCTAGGAGTGACCTCAACCCCCAGTTTTCAGCTGACAGATGCAAATTAGGAGAAATGCTGACAACATGTGTATCACACACACTCAGTTTTTAGAGGCAGTGTGTTACACGGAAGACTTTAATCAAGGATCCTGTTTCTCTGAGTTAATTACAGAGTTGTTTAAGTTAACTTTGTTAAGAAGGAAATCAAAAAACAGGTTTATGATGTTAGAAGGGGAAGCTAGGATGTTACATAGGGGTGTAAGGTTGTAAATGACCCTGTGAAGCCTGTGTGAGGGAGGGTACAGCATAAGATCAAAGAGGTGTCATTTGAAATTGAGTTATGCTAAGGTTTCAGAATTAATACTTTGAAATTACATCCTGTGGTTATATAGAAATATACATTTTTTAGATATTTTGACAGGGAGGAGCTAGATGACCTCATGCAAAAGAGGTGGGCGAACCCAGCTTTTAAAGATCATTCTGTTTCACTTACAGACACACTTTTATCTGACACTGACCAAAAAAACATCTGAGCACTGAAAACAGGTATTTAGAAAGCTAGACAAATCTAAATATTGTTGTAGGAATTGCACTGTTTTAAACCTTGTTTTGTTTAAAGATATGTATGTTTTGTGATATAAGAGTTCTGTATTGTATGTTTGACATATTATTATAATATATTTTAGTAAAACCTCTAATTTTAGAGCATACCTGGTCTGTCTTTGAATTGCTTTCTTTTGCTAAGAAATATTTATGGTTATACCAGACAGCAGACATAAGCTTGTATGGTGGTTCCAAACTGGAAAGAGAAGCATTTTAAATCTGAGGTCTTTATTAGTTTTAAGGGTTCATCTCTGAATACCTGGTTAGGTGCCCGTAGGCAAAGATATCTGGCCCCCTGAAGACAGATATATCTGAGCCTGTGCATTGGGTATGCTAGCAAGAGGTTAACAGTTTGAATCTCAACAGAACTTGAGACCAAAGGTTGATCAGAACTCACAAAAACAGACACTAGGGTTACCTTGTTTGTTACATTGTTCACAAGACTGTGCTCAGAGGTTGGCACTTTGGGAGTAGAGGGCCTGACCTGCTGAGTGAATCTGTGACAATATTAACCTACATCTCGAAACTCGCTTAATCACATTTGCTGATGATACCAAAATTGGGGGAAAGGTGAACACTTTGGATGGTCATTTATCTTTGATTAGGGACCTGGGCAAAACTGAGACCTGGGCCATTACCAACGGTATGGTCTTTAGCATTAATAAGTGTACTGTACCGTTCACTTTGGCAATAATAATCCTAAATATTCCTATATACTGAATCAGTCTATCACCCAAGCATCCTCATTTGAAAGGGATCTTAAGAACCTAGTTAACAACAAATTATCTCCTAGGGACCATTGCACTTTAATTTCAAAAAAACATCAACAATGTTAAAAAGAATTAAACAATCTTTTACTACCAGATCTGAGCAGTGTATTACCTCTTTGTATCGTTCATATGTTCACCCAGTTTTGGACTATGGCTCTCAAGCCTGGTCTCCATATTATATTAAGGATATTGATTTGGTTGAGAAAGACCAGAGAAAGGCAACTAAATTAATACCTAGACTTAAAAACAAATCTTACTCCGAAAGGCTTTATGCTACAGGCCTTTGTTCTTTGGAACATAGGAGACAAAGAGGTAACTTACTCTTATTACATAAAATTCTTTTTGACTCTGACTTAACAGCTGAATCTGATGTTCACTATATCAATCAATCAGTCAATCAATCAATCAATATTTAGCCAGGTGAAACTCCATTGAGCAAGCTCATTTTCAAGGAGGGCCTGGTAGGTACAGAATAACTCATACAGTAGCACAATAGAACATATAGCACAAATGGGCATAGTAATACAATACATAGCAATAAAAATAAGGTACAAGGATAATCAATGAGGCCCGGTTGTAAGGTGAAGCCTCATCCCAGTAAACAGTACAGCAGAGAGGTGGAAGCAAGTGAGCACCAATGTGCTGAACCAGTGATTTTAGACACTGATAGCTCTAGTAGAGCAGAATTATTGCTAGTGACAGTGCAAGCTGGGGTCTCAGCAGCAAGTAGAAAGCAAGGATGGATCCAGGAACATGGCTTATGGTAATTCTAACGAGAGAATAGAAAGTGTATAGGATATATGAAAACTATAAATATAGTGAACACATACAGTATATACTGTATATACTAGATGAGAACTAGAAATAACTCAAGATCACATAATAAGAACCTGATGGTTACATTAGCTAGAACCATGAATAGAAATTGTTTTTACACAGTCAGAGTAGAAAAAATATGGAATAAGCTACCACAAAATATAGTTGAAATTAAACGTTTTGATGTATTCAAAAATGCTATTGATGAACATTACTGTTCTAAGCAAATAATGGTATAGGGGATATTGTCCACTAATGTGGAGAGCAACCTCAATGGGCCAAGTGCCTTCATTTTCTCCTACCAACCTAGTAAACCTACTAGTAAACTTAGATTGGTAATTTTTGGAGAAACTATTTCTAACTAGACTATAAGATCTCAGAGTGTTTGTCCCTCAGGGGAACACTCCGAATATGTTCCTGAGAAGCCATCACTGAGTGTCCCTGGTGGGCATAATTCTTTTGGCTAAGACCTCATGACAACTCCAGCAGGGTGGTTAGAATGTAAGACTGGGCTGTTTTTACCTCTAGCATGAGGCAACATACATAAAATAGCAAGTGGCATGGACTAGACTTCTGGTTAAGACCACTTTGGGAGGAATGCTTTGCAATCTGCATATATAAGTTAGATAATAGAATTTTAGGATATAAGTTAGTCAGGACATAGGTTGGTTAGGTAATAGGCATGTAGGATAGGGTTGTTAGGCAATATGTTTTTAGGATGTACTTTGGGATAGACATTTAGGTAGACTGTAGGACTTAGGTAGGTCACTTCTATTTTCTTAGGTTAGGAATTTTAATTAGGAGAGAACTAATAGACTCACATTATAGATATTTGGGTATCCCATCAAGATCATGCAAGGAGATATGGCCGGTTGAAAACCACACGGTCAAAATGGCTTGTATAGGGTCGGAGTTTGTTTATTTAATTTAGTGTGGTTTTCAATCACACTACATTACACTGTCTGCGCAGTGTGCATTTAGACTGCTCGGGTTCTGACTGTGCAGTTTTATGGGTAACACAGATATTTGCTCATTGCTTATGCTGTACAAGAAGAAAGGTTTGTCATGACATGCTACAAGACGTTTTTCTCATAAGAATGGTAATGATCATTCTTTCATATATTTTGTGTTTCTGTAATTTAGTGGGTGTGGAAATACCCTGACTGTAGTTATAATAGGCATAATAAATCCACCTGAGGCCAGTGAACACTTACCTGTATTTGTGTTATTGCATATATAAGAACTGACTAGTCAGATAATTACATCATATGGACCCTGGCATGATAGGTCTGGATGACAGCGCAACCTGCCCAACTCTCACACAAGGCAACCAACAGTTTGCAAAATATACATTCTCTGCTAATAATACGTACGTAAGGCACGATTCAACAATACCCGATTCCCTTTTCTTTTCTTATCTTCCATGAGGTTGTTGATGTTTTTAACAGGTCCTGTACCAGTTGTAGCAAATTCCTTTTCATTTACCCTCCTCCTACTCCTTTGTTTTCCTCCCCATCTATCATGTATAATTGTATACATATTTGTTTCATTTATTTCAAATGATGTGCCAGGAAAGCTATACTGAGCTGCAATATCCAATTTCCAGATGCATCCTGGGGGAGGGGGAAGAGGACAGTACAACAATAAGTTAAAGAAACTTGGGAGCATAATAAAAATAGTACAATTTAACAATAAATAGTAACAAGTTAAAACTAAACAATACAGTGCAGATGGCTGCAAAATTGTAGAGTGTAAAACATCTAGCAGGTTCAACAGAAAGTGTACATGGAGGCCAAAACTGTAGGGAAGGAGAGCACTGCTGAGTACAGCAGGTAGTAGAGAAGGTTGGAAGTAAGTGGGCAGTTGGGGGTCTGACACTGCAGGAGTAGGTGCACAGGGAATGTGAAGTTGGGGGACTACAGAAATAAATAAAGCCCAAGCCAGAATAAGAGGCAGTTGCAGGAATGAGAAAAGAATTCATAGAGGAGGGATTTGAATAAGTGGATAGAAGAAGCAATGCAAATTGGAAGAGGGAAACAGTCCTGCAGTATAGGGAAGCAAAAGGATAAAGAAACTTGGCCTGCAGAAGATTTTACTGAGAGGAGTGCCAGGGAGTGAGGGCCAGAGCTGCGAAGGGAGTAGAAGGTAGAAGTGGGGGAAACTGAGGAGGGAAGAAAGGTAAGGGTGAAGGGTCCCAAACCACAATTCAAAGATGAAGGTAGCACAACGTGCATGGTGCCTGGCATCAAGGGAAGTTAAAGAAAGAAGATACTCCACGTATCATTTCAGTCATGTCTTGTAGTCGTCTGGATCATGCCTGAAAAATAGGCATTTTTTGTCTCATATACCTCTGTGCTTAACAAAAATAAATACATATTATAGCTTTTTGCACCCCCCCCGCCCCGTTCGAGTTAAAATCACCCATGATAATATACTCTTTCTGCTTTGAGTTATTACTCATACTATAAAACTTCTAAGTCACTATTAATGGATTTCTGGGGAAGAATGACTCATGAGAGAAATAACTGTTTGCCGTCTTCACCTCCAAACCTCATTTCTACCACAGTTTAGTTTGTATGGATGTTTTGTGTATCTTTTTCAATATGTTCAGCTGTATAGCTGCTTTCACATAAATTGCTATACCTTCTCTCTTTCTTGATTGCCTGTCACACCTGTAAACAATATAGTTTTCTTGTGGTATCGTTTTGTAGAAAACAGTTTTTTGCAACCATGTTTCACTTAGATGTACTACTGTATATCAGAATTCTAAACCGATGCAGCTAAGTCAGTGCAGTTTGCTAACAAACTCTATATGTTTAAATACAAAATGTTCAAACCTTTGTTTCAATTTCTTCCATTTATATTAGTCCCAGCTTGTATAGGTCCTTGGCTACATTCAATGTCGTTGGTGAGCAAACATAAAGAATAAAGAAATAGTAATTTTATTGTTAGTTATGTCACTATATGGAGAGTGTGGGGACGCGCTCTATAGACATGAATGAGACCATTTTTTCTACACCAATTTACATGTTTTAAATGGTAACCACAAACAAATAAGGGGCACTGCTCAACTAACAGTTGAGCAGTGCCCTGATTTGTTTATGATGACTGTTTAAAACATGTAAATCGCTGTTGAAAAAAATGGCCCCATTCATGTCTATGGAGCGTGACCCCACGCTCTCCATATAGTGACATAATAAAAATGGACAGATCACTGTACTTGGAAGTGGAATGAGATCAGTGGCTTGGCTCCACAGAGTCGAATTACAGTCCCATCCCTTCCAGAATAGGGGTCATGACAAATCTGATTTTAGCAGGATCTGACTTTGGGGAAGGTAAGGGTCCTTCCTAGTTCCTTGGGGGGGGGGGGGTTAATGGAACACACAGTGGGAAAGGTGCTCTTTAAATTCCATGCTAGGTGAGCAATGTCTGTGGTTACTTGGTAAAGCAGACCTGGGTTAATTCCCAAAACCTACAGATGCATACCATGTGACTGCACAAATCACTTGACCTCTCTGGCCCAGATATTCAAAAGGGTTGTGCATGGCGCAACACTGATGCGCCCTGGGGCGATATTCAAAAGGGAAAAGTGCGCGGCACAAATCCCGATGCGCCGGAGCGCATCAGTAATGTATGCAGGCACAGGTGGGCGTGCTCAGGCGCATACCTGCACAGCCCGATATTCAGCCCGGGATGTGCAGAGCGATGCATGCGCAACCCCTACCTGCACCAGCACAAAGTTACGCCAAAAAAAAAGGAACAGCTGATGGCCACCCACAGGTGAGCTGCCGCACTGCAGGGCGCAACACGGCAGCTACCACCTGTGGGTGGCCACCGAAATTCTGGGCACCTGGCGGGCGCCCCATGCCTGATCGCCGGGCATTTGAGAAAAACATGAATTCCAACATCTCGGTGGTCCAGTGGACCGTTACCTGCCCGATCGTGGGCATCTGTATAAAAGAAAGACAGATCCGCCCTCTATACTCTAGTGGTGGTCCAGTGGATCACATCAGCCCAATCGCGGCATTTGTAATAGAAAGAAGAATTCATCATATATCCCTGGTGGTCTCGGTGGACCGCCACCTGCTCGACTGGGCATCTGTATAAAAGAAAGAATATCTGTCCATATATTCTGGTGGTCCAGTGAACGCTACCTCGCTCGATCGTAAGGCATCTGTATAAAAGAAAGACAAATCCTATATCTCTGGTGGTCCAGTGGACCGTTATCTGCTCAATCGCGGCATCTGTATAAAAGAAAGACAAGTCCGTCCCATATCCCTGGTGGTCCGGTGGACCCGCTATCTGCCGATCGTGGGCATTTGAAAAATAAAAATTCCAATATCCCTGGTGGTCTGTGGTACCCCCACCCGTATTGATATACATTCCAGATATGTGAATGATTTATTCATATCTGGAATGTGTGTTACGGTAGGGGTTGCACGCCCAAGCCCTACCGAGGTGTCAGTCGGCAGGCGGGTGGGGTGCTGCCGCACGCCGGCAGACCGGGGGGGAGCAGGGCGGTGGGGCTCAGTGGGCGGGTACCACTAGACCACCAGGGATATTGGAATTTTTATTTTTACAAATGCCCATGATCGGGCAGATAGCGGTCCACTGAACCACCAGGGATATAGGACGAATTTGTCTTTCTTTTGTACAGATGCCCACGATCGGGCAGGTAGTGGTCCACTGGACCACCAGGGATATAGGACGGTTATTTCTTTCTTTTATACAGATGCCCATGATCGGGCAGGTAGCGGTCCACTGGACCACCAGGGATATAGGACAAATTCTTCTTTTTCTACTACAGATGCCCGCGATCGGTCTGATAGCGGTCCACTGGACCACCAAGGATATAGGACGAATATTTCTTTCTTTTATACAGATGCCCGCTATTGGGCAGGTAGCGGTCCACTGGACCACCAGGGATATAGGATGGATATTTCTTTCTTTTATACAGATGCCCGCGATCGAGCAGGTAGCGGTCCACTGGGCCACCAGGGATATTGGATGAATTCTTCTTTTTCTATTACAAATGCCCGCGATCGGTCTGATAGCGGTCCACTGGATCACCAGGGATATTGGACGGATTTGTCTTTCTTTTATACAGATGCCCGCGATTGGGCAGAAAGCGGTCCACTGGACCACCAGGGATATTGGGAATATTTCTTTTGTGTACAGATGCCCGTGATTGGGCTGCAGAGGGCGTCAGTCCCCGACGGCTGCTGCCTGGCAGGGCGCCAGGCACAAGTCGTCGGGGATTGGCGCACCTGCATGCAAATGGGGCCATAATGACATGCAAATGGCCCCATGTGCACCTTGCATACATTATGGCCGCATTTGCATGTTAAGTTTTGAATACCGTGGTTGCTGCGCATGGCGCAATGGAATTTGCGCTAGCGCATCCCCATGTTCCACTCTGGCCACTTGCGCTGGTGCAGTGCCACTGCGCCATGCACACTGGGGCTGGCCAGGGTGCGATATTCAAAGCTGCTGAGCCATGGTGCAGCTCCGTTGAATATCACCCAGTCCATACCCCTGCGCAGCCAAGTTGCGTTGCGCCCAAGCTGGCACCACAGCCTGGCGCAGTTTGAATATATGGGCCTCTGTGCTCCTGGATGCATCTGGAAATGAGCTTCATCTTAATGTGCTGTTTCCAGCCAAAAATTGTAATAAGAAAGAAAGAACGTGGGAGTAAATACACCATTGTGAATACGATCCAGCAATTTCTTTTCCCCAAGAGTACAGGTAGTATTTACTCTTGTCTTAACATTTTTACTTCAGGTATAGGCTGTGTATGTTTGGTATGTATTGGAATCCACTATGGAAGTCAGCACAAGGAGAGATACTAAAATAGTTACTGGTATAGCCTGAAAGGTGAGCAAATATTACGATCAGTCAAGCTAGGCACTAGCCAGTCAGTGACTGGATTTCTCTGCCAAATGTTTGGACAGCATACTTATTCAGACGGAAGCAGGGGGCACACACATGATAGACCTAGAGTCCCTTTCAATCATAAATTACAATTTTACTATGTCATCTTCTTAGCATCTAGATTGTTAGGCAGTTGGGGAACTGAAAACATCAGCCCTCGACAGGATGCCAAGAAGGCAGCTTAGAGATTATTCACCTTTTGGTGGCTTGGGATTAAGCCCACATGATCTTTTTGGATCAGTTTATGTATGACCTTGGATTCAATTAACTGTTAAAATGTAACTGAACTTTCTGTTAACATGTATATAATTGAACTGCAGTATGTAGGTGTACATAAAGAAGATTGCTTTTAAATTAATATAAGGTGCCCTAATGAAGTGCTATGTACATTTGGAAACCTCAAATAATTTACTGTGCAGTCATTTACAGGATAAAATGTCTGCCTAATGTAACAAATAATAACAATAATAAATCTTTATTTTTAATGCACCTTTCAAATATCAAAGCGCCTTACAAAGCAGTTAAAAGAACACCAGAAAAATAACATAGAGTTTGTAAATGCAATAACATGCAAATAAAACAAGTCTAATCACACAGAATATGCCTGGTGCCACAAAAAGGTTTTAAGAGTCTGTCTGAATCTCTCCATGGTCGTGCACTCCCATATCTGATGGGGTAGAGAATTCCAAAGGGTTGGGGCTGCATGCATAAATGCATGGGCCCCTGAAGATTTTAAACAAACCCTTGTAATCTCTAGCAACCCCTCGTCAACTGAGCAAAGCAATCGCCCATGGTGGTAAGGGACCTGAAGTTCTTTCAGGTATGTGAATGAATTAAATAAATATACACACTATTGGTGAGTGGATCATAGCTCCAGTGGTGGTGTATACTATAATTTTCACTACCATATTCCATGGCAGGAAGAAAGACTCTGCAGTAATTTCCTAGTACTCATGGTCAGGTAGGTAATGTTCCAATAGAGATGACCAGCTTTTTGGTTTTTAGCTTTGGACCACTCTACAGGTGTATTTTGTAAAGGTTAGCTTCAGGTTGAGCGACAGGCCCATGTGTTTAAAACTGAGCACAGTCTCATGCATTGTACCTGAATGTGATGTTATTTGAAGAAAATAAGTGCAGTAGTTGTTTTGTTACTCAGGAGTATATATATTTTTCTTTTTGGAATTGTTCAGTAGGAAACGGCTTGTTTATCATCCAGTTTAGTATTCTGGGGGAAGACTAGTTAAAGTCTGAGTTCATGAATGGGACCTTGCCACAGGGTCAATGGCAGTGGTGTCTAAGCATAGGTGGATACCGGAACTGGTGTTTGAGCATACACTAGGTTGGTAATTAATGACCATGCTAAAAAGATGACATAGTAAAACTGTAATTTATCATTGAAGGGGACTCTAGGTTCATCATGGCAGTTGATGTGCTAAGCAGGTGCCTGGCTGAGATCCAGGACTGGATGTCATTGAGCTGGTTGACACTTAACCTGGACAAAACTGAAATACTGGTGGTGGAGCCAGGATGCAGCGGGGTAGCGGTGGCTACCAAGAGGTAAAGGGGCTTCAACTCGGCACCGCTGGGCTTCTGGCTGCCACAAAGGTGAGAAATCTTGGAGTCATTCTGGATGATGGGCTGACATTTGAGGCTCAGATGTCAGTTGTAGTCTAGAATGGCTTTTACCATCTGCAGAACACCAGCCAGATTAAAGCCCTTTTCTGCTTGGCGACCTAGCCACACTGGTGCATGTGTTCATGACTTGATTACTGCAATACTCTGTACCTTGAGCTCAATGGAAATGTGATACAGCACCAGCAGCTGGAGCAGAACATGGCTGCTAGGTTGCTGACTGACCTTCCAAGGTTATGTCATGGCTCCCCAGCACTGTGTGATGTGCAGTGGCTGCCAGTTAAGTGCAGGGCCGTGACCAGGGGGTGCAAGAGATGCGGTTGCAGTCGGGCCTGCACTGTCAGGGAACTCACTACCTTAGAGTTCAGCATTAAGAAAACCTTCTATTGTCACAGACAAGTTTACAACTTGTTTTTGTACATTGCTTATCCATATGAAATTGGGGTTGTCAACAGTAGGGTCTGTGCTACAGATTCCAGCCCCAGTTTCACGGGGTGGAGAGATAATAGAACAAAGAAGCGATAGGGCCCATTATTTAAAAATGTCTGATCTTGGTTCTAGTGCCCCCAGGAGGAGCAGGGACAAATGACATTGTACAGTTCCTTAATCATGATGCCAGAAAGAGGAAAGGAGAACAGCATGGACAAACTATGGATGCGTTGCAGTATTGCTACAAAAGAACCTACACTATTGGTATATTATACGTGCTAATGATTATTTTACATTTAATGATGTGGAAGTAGCGCCCCACAAATCATTTGGCAGGGTGGGCCCTTACAGTCATTGGTACAGTCCTGGTTAAGTGGGGTATCTCCTTTAAAGTGTACTTGCTCACTTTCAAGGCTCTGTATGGGTTACCTGACTGATCTCTTGATTCTTTACTTACCCTTGTGCCCTCTCTGCTCCACTGATGTGGGCCTCCTGCTAGTTCCCAGGGCAAGGTTAAAAACCTCAGGGGACAACGCCTTTGAAGTTATGGGCCCCATCTGGTAGAACTCTCTCCCAAGAGCCCCGAGAAAAGCCTCCTCAATTAAGGCCTTTAAGAGGAATCTATAAACCCATGTTTCTACAGGCATTTGGGGACTGATTTTCCCTGTCTTGTCCCAGTCTGTGATTATTTATTGACTTAAAATATCTATTGACTTAAAGGAAAACTACACCCCCATATCTTGTAAATTTTATTTGTTTCCATGTCAACAGACAACTGTGTTTGTGTAGTTGTTAGGGATATATGTGATTGCTTTCGTTTATTTTCACTGTTCATGCTAGTCCCTGTAACTATCCTAGTGGTCTTCATTTTCTGATTGTTTTGTAACCCAGGTGCCATGTGAAAGTGGGATACTACCCTGCCTGAAGACCACAACACAGGTTGAGGGGCCTGGGCTCTGTTATGATAGTGACTGGGGGTTATTTCCCAAATAGAAATAAGTAATGCACGGTGCTTCCACCCAGAGTAAATACAGTGGGTCAGATATTTGTAGGGTACAGCCCCTTGGGATGGTATATCTACCCACCTGCCCTTCCAGTCACTCACCACACAAAATACCATGAGCCAACTTATCACTCTGTATAGCATTCAATTAATAGCTATCACTAATAATATGCTCACAGACAAGTTTATACAGTAACAACAGTAACTAATTTATTTTAGGGAATGTGAATGGGAATTGTAAAAGCAAAACATTTAATCACGATTGGTAGCTAGGAAATTCAATAAACAGTAACATCAGTAGTGCCCACCCCTACAGCAACACCATATGTAAACCCCTTCCCTACTAGTACCAGTATTCCTTGAGTTTGTCTGAGTACCCAGGTTGAGGAAAGGTGCAGGCCTATAAACGTTGCCGTGGGTTGGCCGGCATTGGGGTCCTATAAAGGTGGATTAACTGTAACTGTAGAACAGATTAATTCCCAGACAGGGCAGACCTGCCTGCACTCATGGTTCAGTAAAGTCTGATCAGCATGGTAAACAACAGACAGAGGATCTGAGGCATATTTAGAAGGGCTGCAAAACTGATGAGTGTCTAGTAGCTTGTCATCTTCTGGCTTGACTGCAGAGTCTAGCAGCATAGTCACCTTCTGACTTGACCATAGAGACTAGCAGTTTGTCACCTTCTAACTGCTGGATGGGACCAGAACTGAGGACCAGGACCACATGTTAGCTCATCCACATCCAGGCATCCCCCTTCCAAGGCATACGCCCAGTGATACCAAGCTGTAGCATCAGCTGGTTCACTCCCCAGACTGTCCGTCTGGTAGTGACTCCTATTTGGAGCGCAGAAGTCACACAGTCTCTGTGGCTTGTGTGATCCTGGGTACTTGCACTTTTGCCAGTGGCTCTGGGCTGCTCTAGGCTGAACAGCAAACAGTCTCTCACTTTCAGTGGGTGGCAGACACAGCTTCGCGGCAGGTTTGAATCACTTTCTGGCAAATGGTACATACTGTACAATCTCTAGGCAAACTCTGCACTCTTTGGCAGTAATCTTTAATGCTTACTCACTCTCAAGGCTGTAGAAACCAAGCAGGCTTCTCCCTAGGCTGGTCTCTGTCACTAGAACAAACTCAAGTTCTGGAAACTCAGTCCCAGCCCTCATTCTCACTGAGGGCTATTCTCAGAATACCATATTCTCTTCTTTCAGCTGGAAGCTGGGAATGCTGGCTTTCCCAGTCAGTGGAAGACTTGAGCAAGTCTCTTTGCAGCCACAATGAACGCAGTGGGCTGACTTCATAAAAGTCTCTCTCACTCACGCAGCTCCCCTCTGTACTCCGAGAGCTTCTGCCACCAACTGCCCGCGAGCAGCTTTCTCTCCAACTCCCTCAAGTGAAAACCGTCACACACTATGGGTCAATACAGTTGTCCTTCACAGAAATTAATATGCATTAGGCTTTCCTTGTTAACTGATAAGATAGTACTAAAAGTGCCAAGAACAACATTCACACCCACTACCCAGGAGCCATAGCTGCAGGTCTTCATGCTTCTTGATCACTGATTGGGTAGTAGAGGTTCAGGGGTCACAAACATGGTATCCATGTAAACAGTTTATTATAAATGCAAACTTTATGATCCTTTTGCAAGCAAAAGAAATTGTTTTAACATAAAAATGTCCTCTTGTCTGATAGCTGCAGCCATGTAATATCCAGTTGTAGAATGGGCAATGATAAAGTCTTGGTTTTCCTGTTACAAGCACCGAAGCACTAATTCCCACTGTGGCAGGCAAAGACATACACAGAACAGTCTTCAACATTTAAAGCAACAGTACACAATTTCATAGTTTACCCATTCATTTACTTGACACTTCCATTCATTCGCCATTAGGTGTGTCTGCACCCCACATATGTTTAGGTATTCCAGGAGTCAGAACACATTAACAACATGCCCCAAATAGTGGGAACTAGGCAGCATCCCCAATGCAAACAGCATTATGCCTGTAGAGGCAGAACATTAATTCTATTTATCTAGATCCTCCACCTCAGAACAAGCAGGCTCTGCAGACTGGCAGGGGCAGTTCTGGGTACTAGAGACCCAAGGCTGTCAGGACCAGACAACAGGAGGCTGACACTAGTAAGCATTTCCTGCAAAGGGGGGGGTTACAGTTGAAATTTCATTGTCCCTGACAGCTGCATAGTAGAACATGATGTGTGAGCACCCTTTAGAGTCCACAGTGTGCCTATCTGCTTAATTTGACTCAACAAAACAAGCTGCAGCAAGGTGTGAAATACCACATTTACCTTCAGTTAGCTTTGCAAAAAGTCAGAGTTGTAACTGTACCTTCAGTTAGCTTTGCAAATAATCTGAGTTGTAAATTGACTTTCAGTAAGCTTTACAAACAGTCTGAGCTATAAATTTACCTTCAGTTAGCTTTGCAAACAGTCTGAGTTGTAATGCAGGGTTTTCCCTTTAAATTGCATTCAGTCTGTGTGTTTCCAGAGAGCTTGTCTCAGGATATGTGTACATTCAATAATGAGATACATGGTATAAATAGTTGCTGTGACATCATGTATTCCTATTCTAATGCAGCTCTCATGGATAATGAGATTCCAACAACCATAAAAATGGAGACCCTAGAATAGTTACAGAACACTAGCATCAACAGTGAAAGCAAACAAAAGCAAACACATATATCCCCAACAGCTACAGGAAAAGAGTTATCTGTTGACATGGAAACAAATAAAATTTACGAGGTAGGAAGGTGTAGTTTTCCTTTATGTTAAAAAGGGGTTTATGCTATTGGGGTGGATTATATATGGGGTATTTATCATTTTGTATGAATATTGCTTTGGTGATCCTACTGTTCTAAGTTTTTAATGGTGCTCTGAGCCTCTGGGGAAGGGCGCTAGCTATAAGTAAGTACTACTGCTAATATCCAAAAGAGAAACAGGCATAGTATAGATCCTTTGGAGATGCAGAAGTTAGGTCCTGTTTTTTAAATAATTTATGATTCAGGTGAGGGTTTTTAGTGTAAGGCTCCCTCCCAGTCCAAGGGTGACAATGGCTCTTGGGAAGTACACTTATGTCGAACATTTATAATTTTCCACATCACCCTCATCCCAGCAGTCTACAAACCACCAGGACAAGGGGTAAGGGTGATGGGGAGTTAGGAGCAGAAATTCAGAATGAAGGCACAAAGTCAGAGGTAGTGGTAGTGGGGAATCTCAATCTACCAGACACAGATTGGGACATTCCAGCAGCTAAGAGCACCAGAAGTCAGGCATTGCTAGATGCATTGCAGGACTGTCTACTGGTGCCGCTGCTCAAGGAACCCAAACGGCAGGCTGCCATTCTTTGATGTGGTGCTCCCCAACTCAGGAATGGTAGCTGGAGTGTGAGTTGGAGAACCACTGGGATCCACTAACCATAAAACCATATGGTTTAAACTTGCTCTTGTTACCAGTATACCCCTGACAAAGGCAGTGGTTCTGGATTTCAGAAGAGCAGTCTTTGACCAGATGAGGGAATTAGTCACAGATAAGTTGAGAGGAGTGGATATAATCAGGGGGGTGGAGGAGAGCTGGGGAGTAATTAAAGGTGCCATTCTGAAGGAAACCAAGTCATGCCTGGGCATGACTAACGAGTAATAGGCACAAGAGAACAATCTGGTTCTTGTAGAAGGTCAGGGGAGGCAGTGAGGGCCAAGTGTAAAGAGGGAGAAGGTTAGTGGAGTGAAGGCCAGTTAAAGATGAGGGAGGCCAAGAAGGTAGTTAGGGATGCAAAAGCAGACACAGAGCTGTGCATTGTGAAGGGAGTCAGAGGGGTATATTCTTTAGGGGGCAGGTTAATAGAGGAGAATGAGCAGAAGACAGTCATTTTGGAGTAGGCCCATCAATACTGCAGTAGAGCTGCCATTTGTAACACCAATGACCTGGGTTGGGTCCCTGAGCCTTGGTTGTTGGAGGGTCAGCCAGGGGAAGGAGTATTGACCATGGAAGAGATTACTGTCCTCCTCCAGGACAGGTGGTTACTCTGGCCTCTAGTGGTGGCTGGAGGGCAGAATGCCAGGTCCGTAACTTGGAGATGGAGGAGCAGCAGCCATCCGATGCACCACATACAGGTTAAGCCACTGACAGCATTATATGTCACTCCACCACAAGGGCGGAAATCGGGAGGAAAATCACCCTGACTGGCATCATGATTCCTCCCAGACACAGGGAAATTAAGCCACTAACTCCTAATTATTAATGTATCCATAGATTTATTAAACACATAACAGATCATTGTAATATAGCCACCAATGTGGAACCTTTGTAAATGAGCTGGTAGCTCAAAGGTTGTAATCTGAGACTTCAATAAATAAATAAATAAATAAATAATGTTCCGGGGGACAAACAAACCTCCTTTCTCAGGGTGTGACAATGTATCTGATCTGTATGCTTAAATCACTCTGGTTCTGTGTAGACTTTAATATTCCTTATTTATATATAGTTAATTCTACTTGCTATGGAGAGAGTTAGTGTTGAGATGATTTTTGTATGTTTTGCTATTGTTTTTTAAACTACAGGAGAGCAGGATTAGTTAATTCTACTTGCTGTCGAGAGAGTTAATGTGGAGAGGATTTTTGTAAGTTTTGCTGTTGTTTTTTTAAGTTAGCGTAAAGTGGAATTTAGCTTAAAGGTTTCTGTGACTAGAGGGATTGAACAGGAAATGCCCAGCCTTGCCCACCCACAAAGCCTTTAAATTCTGACAGAGCCATCAAACTGCAGGAGAGAAGGATTAGTTAACTCTGCTTGCTGTGAAGAGAGTTAGTGTGGAGAGGGTTTTTGTATGTTTTGGTATTTTTTTTTTTAATTTAGCTTAAAGTGGAATTTAGTGTAAAGGTTTCTGTGGCTGGGGGGATTGAACAGGGCATTTCCAGACTTGCCTTTAAATTCTGACAGAGCCATCAAACTGCAGGAGAGAAGGATTCATTAATTCTACTTGCTGTGGAGAGAGTTACTGTGGAGAGGATTTTTGTAAAGGTTGCTATTGTTTTTTAAACTGCAGGAGAGAACTATTAGTTAATTCAAGTTGCTATGGAGAGAGTTAGTGTGGAGAGGATTTTTTGTAAGTTTTGCTATTGTTTTATTTTATTTATTTATTTTAATTTAGCTTATAGTGGAATTTAGCTTAAAGGTTTATATGGCTGGAAATACTGAAATGCCACTGGGGGTTGGGTTAGAAGGCTGTGAGGGAGGAGCTTGGGGAGCTGCAAACTAACCTGAGCCCTCAGGGCAGGTCAGAAGGGAGGAATCAAGGAAAAGCCATAAGAGCTAATTCTTAAAGATATATATATATATATATATATATATACACACACATATCTTATGTGTAGGATTGTGATGTACAGTCGGTACTATAGATTTTATGAGTAGGATTGTGGTTTCTAGTTATTACTGTAGTTGGCGGTCTTAAGCTGCATGCATGGGCATCTGCTATTACAATTTCATTTAGAGGCTGGACTAGGATTAGTTAATTTTACTTGCTGTGGAGAGAGTTAGTGTGGAGATGATTTTTGTAAGTTTTTGCTATTTTTTTTAATTTAGCTTAAAGGTTTTTGTGGCTGTTTTTTTCAATTAAGCTTAAAGGTTTCTGTGACTGTGTCTTTTGAATTTATCTTAAGGTTTCTATGGCTGTATTTTTTTGAATTAAGCTCAATGGGGTGGCATAACGGCCCCACTAAAAGCCTGGGGGAGGGGCCTAAAGAGGATCTGGGGCAAACGTCTAATTTCTGGACTGTATGTGCTTGTGAGACTTGGGAATTTTATTATTTAGCTTGTGTTAACAGGTAAGTACACTAGACAAGCATATGCCTATTTTCAGGTACGACCCAGGAAAGTACAGAAAATCAGAAGAACATACAGAGTACAAACTGAGGCAAGTACGGCAGATACACTGAAGTCAGGGGAAGCATAACATGCATAGTAAGATATCTCAGGTTACAACAGTAGACACAGTCAGTGTAATAAAGTACAGAGTCACTAACACAACGTTCCCAGCAATATGTACAGAATTTACACATTTTTCACAGGGCCACACTCAGGCAGGCAGGCAAACCACAGCAGGACCTGAACAAGGTACAGGAGATGATATGCACAAAATATCGTGCAGGGGACCAGGCTAATCAGGGAGGTTTAAGACAGTCACATACTGATGAGAGCTTCAAGTGGTTCCACAGGGAGGTGCATAGGCATGCCTGGGAAGAGGAGGACCAGACCTGGACAGGAAAGGAGTTTCATAATCTAGGGGCACATGACACAAAGTCCATGTCCCCCATTTGGGTATGCATAGCAGGAACCTTAAGGATAGCGGGGCCCAGTGACCTTAGGGAGTAGGTAGTGGAGACAGCAGGCACAAGGATCTCCACCAGTCCAGGGGGGGTGCCAGCACCCAGAATCTTACTCGTGAAACTGCCCATAACAAAATTCATATAGTTGGGCGGGGAGAGCCAGTTGAGCTTACTGTACAGATCACAGTGGTGAGTGAGACGAGGCACTGCAAGAGCAAAATGGCAGCTGTTATTGTAGGCTATGGCCACCTAGAGAGGTGGATCTTGGAAGTATGGGCAAACAAAAGGAGCCCATAGCAGACAGATGGTAGAAACACACCTCTAGCCAGTGCTAGGCGAGCAGCCAGAGTAAGATTATTCTTTGCCCTGTAAGCCAGACCCAATTTCCAGTTAACAGCTTGACACACATTTTGGATGTGGTGACCAAGATCGAGCTAAGGGTCAAGTGTCACCCCAAGGTATTTGACAGAGTTGGTGATGAGAACGGGAGCACCATCAATACCCGAGATGCACAGAGGAACAGGGGAGGCCTTTAACTTAGCCAGGGATCTGAATAGCATGGCCTGAGTCTTTTTAAGATTTAGGACCAGCTTGTGGGACGATATTCAGGATTCGATACTCCTGAACCCCTCACTCAGTTGGTAGTTAATGACCGCAATATCCCGGGAATGAGTGAGAATAACTAGGTCATCAGCATACAGGATGGCCCTGCAGGAGGCAGTTGAGGAGGGAAGATCGTTGATGAATATGGAAAAGAGCAGGTGCCCAAGGACTGACTCCTGGGGAACCCCTGAGGACACAGGGGTGGTGTCCGAGAGAACCTTACTATATTTGGTAAGTTGCTGCCTTCCGTGAAGGTAATTGGAGAACCAACTGAGCTCCAGAGGGGACAAGCCCAAAAATCTAAGTTGAGAGCATAGCAAGGCATGGTCAACAAGGTCAGAGGCTTTAAAGAGATCAATAAAGATGGCCCAGAGAGTCTGCCCTGGTCCATAGCAGCCCTTATCCCAGAAGTGACAGAGACCAGGGCAGAGGTGGTACTGTGCCCTTTTCGAAAGTCATGCTGCGAGGGAGAGAGAAGCTCATAAGCCTGAATATAATCCATGAGTTGTCCCGCTACAACTTTCTCAAGAAGCTTACTGATAGCAGACAAGATGGCAATCGGACGGTAGTTGTCAAGGATCCTAGGGTTGCCCTGTTTGAGTACAGGGACAACCCACACCACCTTCCGCAGGTCAGGGATATCCCCAGAGGCTAAGGATAGGTTGAAGGTATGGGCCATAGGGGAGGCAATGAAGGCAGCAGCAAGGCAGAGAAGCTTTGGTTCCATACCATCAAGCCTAGCACTAGAAAAGGGTGAGAGACCAGACAGCAATCTCTGCATCTCTTTTGCCGTCACAGCCTTGAAATAGAACAGAGGATGGAGGGAAGGTGCCTGTTGAGGCAGAGGGACTTGGACAGGACTATCATGACCAGTGGAGAAGAACAGTGAGGTGAAGGCAGACAGGTCCAAAAAATGTTAGTTAACTGCATTGGTGATGGTTAGCGGATTATTACCGCTAGCACCATCAATGAGCATGTCAGGAGCCTCACAGGAGGAGGAGACACTCACTATGTTTTTAATATTCCTCCAGAAGTTCCTTGGGTTCTTGGCTGAAGTCCGCAAGGCTGCTTTACAAAATTCACTTTTGGCAGCCCTGATAGCATTTTTGCATTCATTCCTAAGCCTCCTGTATTGCTGCAATATGGCCTGGTCCATTGAGATCTTGAAGCTGGCCCAACATTTGTCTCTAGCCCTCAAGAGAGCAAGGAGGATCCCATGCAACCATTTTGTGACAGCCCCCCTTACCCTCTGTCTGATAAGAGGGGCATGCTTGTCCTGTACCACCCCGAAGATACTAAGGAAATGACAGACTGCTGAGGAAGCATTCTGAGCATCTATCACTGCAGACCAGTCAATGAATGCTGTTGGTGGGTTTGTAATTGGGTTCATAAACAACTGCAATCAGTGTAGAGAGACTGTATTTCACTATCTTGTATAGGTAGTGTGAACCATAAGTAGGATTGTGGGGTGCAATAGTTGTGGGGCAGCAGTGAGGATGAACATACTGTGGAGGCTGGGAGGGTGCCCAATATGCCACGGGCTAAGGAGGCTCAAGGAAGAGGTTCAGTGGCTTAGCAGGGAGCTGGGGAGGTTGAGGGATGATGGGATGGTTGTGTTGGTAGAAAGGCTGACATATGAGAGTATGGGGGGGGGCACCACAGAGAAGGAACAGTGGGTTAAGGGGGGGTCAGGGGGAGAGGGCAAACTAGACAGGAACCCAGCTGGTGAAGGGTGGACTCTAGTAGGGCCTAGCAAAAGAGTAGCAGCAGTAGGCAGGAGAGGGGTGAAAACACATAGTAATGCAAAGAGGGTAGGGAACATGTTTGCTGTACTAGCAACACATGGGGAAAAGGACACAGGAGGAGACTGCACAAGGGATAGTACTCACGAAGAGGAGGGAGTGAGGGGCACTACTAGTGGAGAGACTGAGCACGGCGTGGCAGGGGGAGGAATAATACTCAGAGACGTGAGAAGGGAGAGGGAGGTTGGCAGTCAAACAAGAGGAGGGAGGGTCCCAATTGAGAGGGCAGGGGAAAGACACTGGGTCAAATGGTAAAAGCACCACCTTGGTGGTCCGAGAATAAGAACCTGGGTGGGGGCGCGATGGGCCCAATGAAGAAGGAGGGGATATACTGGTGTTGGGGGACTGCATACTCAAGGGGATCAGATGGGGCAGCAAGGGGGAGAGGCACAGTCAGATATGGGTGGAGTCCATATTGGGATTAAAGGCAGACAAGGCAGGACAGGCAATCCTAAGGTGCACAAGAAGAGGTAGGAGGAAACCATACATTGTGGTACATGTGGGGCAAATGACCTAGCAGGGGAAATGGTGGAGGTAACAAGGGAGAGGTTTGAGGAAGTGGGAAGGTTGTGTGAGGAAACTGGGGAGTCTGTAGCCTTCTCAGTGGTGCTCCCAGTACCCTGAGCAAGCACAGTGAGAAAGGAGAGGATTGGGGAGTTGCACACATGGTTGGTAGAATGGTGTAGAAATAAGGGGCATGGGGTTGTGGGCAGCTGGGGCAATACCTGGGATAATAACAATCTGTTTGCAAGGGATAGGCTGCACCTAAGCGGGGAGGGGAAGACGGTATTAAAGCAAAGACTGGGGAGATATATTGTGACAAAGGTGGATTCAAACTAGATGGGGGGGTGGCAAGTGGACAGCAGGTAGGCAGGGATTTGATAGAGCAGAGTCACAGCCTACCCCCCCCCAGGCTGTCAAGGAAGTACTCGGGTGGCTAAAGGAGGAGTAGAGAGAGATGGAGGCGATGAAGGGAAGGGGCAGGATGGAGGTGGTCTCGCTGAATGCAAGAAGCTTAGGCAATAAATCAGCTGAGCTACAGGCACTCTTGGCAGTGTGGAGGTGGATATTGCAGCTGTCACGGAAGCGTGGGCAGCTGAGCACTGGGACTAGGATCTGGCAATTCCAGGGTACAAATTACAGGAAGTACCGTGGGGGGTGGCAGTCTATGTGAGGGATGGGATCAAATGCACAAGGGACTAGGGGAGAAAGGAGAACAGAGGCAAACTGGCTGCAGCTCCTAGACTCAAGGGTAGGGAAACTGAGGTTTGGGGTGGTATACAGGCTGCCGTCCCACTCTGAGGAACTTGACAGGGAATTAGTGAGACAAATCAGAAAGGTATGTAGAAAAGGAAGGTGGTCATTGTAGGTTTCAACTGCAGAGGTTGACTGGGAGCAATCAGTCTGCCTCCAGTGCTAGGGAGCAAGTGCTCCTGGATGCGATCCTGGAGGGTCTCCTGACGGAGTTGGTCAGTGTACCTACTAGGCTATAGAACACTTTTGATCTGGTATTGTCGAATGGGGAGTCAGCAAGGGAAATAAGGGTAGAGGACCCACTAGCCAACAGTGGTCACCAAATGGTGTGGTTTAATATCACGATGTGCGGGAAGCCAGAGAAATCAGTGACCCAGGTGGTAAAGTTCAAGGGGGCGGACTTTGGGAGGATGCAGGAAGTACTGAAAGGGAAACTGGAGGGCATAAGGCAGAAGATAGACTTGGAGCAGAAATGGGATATTATTAAACGGTGGATTACAGAGGCAATGGAAGCCTGTTCCAAGACACAGAGTAAGAGGAGCAGAACAAGGAAACCATGCTGGTCGAACAGCGAGGTAGTGAAGGTGGTGAGGGCAAAACGAGAGGCGCACCAGAGGTATAGGAGGACTGGGAAGGAAGGAGACAGGGAGGAGTATGCAAGATGGTCCAGGAAGGTGACCAGAAAAGTGAGAGAAGCCAAGGCACAGAGGAAGCTGAAATTAGCACAGGGAATTAAAGGGACGAGAAAGACTTTTTCAGATACATCAGGGAGAAAAGGAAGTGTGAGAAGACAATAGTGAGGATAAAAAAGGGTGGGGAGTGGACAGAAAAGGGGGAGGAACAAGCGGAAGCACTGAATAAATACTTTTTCTCGGTGTTCATGGAAGAAACGGGGGGAGCGCTACCACCGTGGGCTGGGAGGGTGGGAGGGGCAGAGAGGAGGCGACAGATGGAAGAATTGAGTGAGTTAGAGTTCTACAGGGACTGAGGGTAGACAAGGCACCAGAGCTGGATGGGAGCCTCCCCAGGGTGCTGAGAGAGATGGCGGAGGTGTTGGTGGAGCTGCTGGCAGATCTGTACAGCACCTCACTGGAGTCGGGATGTGTGCCACTGGACTGGAGGATGGCACATGTAGTGCCGTTACACAAGAGTGGACCAAGGGACAAACCAGGTAATTATTGTCCGTTAAGTCTCATCTCCACAGTGTGCAAACTTATGGAAACGTTACTAAAGGAAAGACTGGTGTCATACCTGGGGGACAACAGCCTCCAGGATGTGAGGCAGCAGGGGTTTGTTTTGGCGAAGTCTTGTTAAACCAACCTGATACAATATTATGACTGGGTGACACGTGAGCTGGATAAGGGTCATGCGGTGTATGTTCTTTATCTGGACTTCTGCAGGGCCTTCAATCTGGTGCCTCATGGGTGGCTTGGGGGGAAGCTAACTGATGTAGGGGTAGGGGCAAAAATTACGAACTGGATTACAAGCTGGCTGAGTGGGAGGCTGCAACGGGGGGTGGTGGGAGGGGAGCTCTCAACTCTGAAGCCCGTGATGAGCGGGGTGCCACAGGGCTCTGTGCTGGGGCCAGTATTATTTGGGCTCTTCATATCAGGCATTGTGGACAGGGTGGTGAGCAAGGTAAGTCTGTCTGCAGACAACACCAAATGGGAGCAGTGGTGGATGGAGGAGAGGGATGGAAGCAGCTGCAGGGGGACTTAAGCAAGCTAGAGGAGTGGTCAGAGAGGTGGCAGCTGGGGTTCAGTGCAAAGAAGTGTAAGGTTATGCACTTCGAAGTGAAGAACCCAAGGAGAGAATATTGGCTGGGGGGGGGGGTAAACTGGGGATCACCGAGGAGGAGAAGGACCTAGGGGTGATGGTAACAGGGACCATGAACAAAACTGCCCAGTGCAGGAGAGCAGCTGCAAAAGCAAACAAAATGCTGGTGTGCATAGTGAGGGCATTTTCATCCAGGCGAAGAGTGGTGATCTTGGCCCTCTGCTGGTCGCTGGTAAGACCATACCTAAAGTGTGATATCAGGCTACTGGAGGAGGTGCAGAGGAGGGCTACGAAGACGTTATGTGGAATGGAGGGGAGAGACTATGAGAGCAGGCCGGGAGGGCTGAATATGTACACCCTGAAGGATAGAAGGGACAGCGGGGACATGATAGAGACATTCAAGTATCTGAGGGGAATCAATAAGGATGGGGCAGACGGGGTCTTTAAGCTAAAGAGGGGGAGGGACACCAGGGGGCATGGGCTAAGAATACAGGGGGAAGATTTAGGAAGGAAATGAGAGACACTATTTCATGGAGAGAGGGTAGCAAAATGGAACACACTATCAGAATGGGTGGTATCATGTAAATCTGTGAACAACTTTAAAAGCGGCATAGGACAGGGAACAGGGGCGTGAGGGTGGGGGAGGTGGGGCAGCAGTGGGACGACAAAGGGAGGGGTTGGGCAGCTAGAAACTAGGGTGCTAGCTGCATACTCGAGCTGACTTAAATAGACTGGGTGGTCTGTTTCTGCTGGCACATGCGTATGTTCATATGTTTGTATTTGTTATAAAGTATCTAGCTTTCACTTCAAAAAATAAGGCAGGATATACCTTTCTTGTTGGTATTTTACTGCATGGCCCTCTGTGTTACTTCTCTTCAGAGAGCCCAAGAAGGGTGATTTCCCAACCCCTCACAGGCCCCACACTGATGACCTTGGTGCAGCACCACCGGATCCTTGTAGGGTAGGTTGAGCGAGGAACTCTGCCACCCCACCACAGGGGGTAAGCTGTGGGGTAAATGGAGCCAGTAAGTCCAGAAGATGGGGGGGGCTGACAGGACTAGGGGTGTCAAGGGGGTAGGGGCCAACCTGGAAGAGGAGAAAATGGTGGAAGGCAGTTGTTCTCAAAGATTACTTTTGGCCATTGTTCACAGTAGAGGAGAGTGGGCCTTTGCACGAAAGTGTCATAAAGGCTGCTGCAAAGGGAAACCCAGAAATGGGGTAGGTGGCAGTTATGGGAGAAAGGACCCTGAAAATAGACAAGGCTCCAGGGCCAGATGGGATGTATCTGAGGGTCCTCAGGGAACTGGCAATGGAACAAGTTGAACCCTTGACAGGGCTATTCGACAGCTTAGTACAGTCGGGGGGGGGGGGTTCTGAAAGATTGTAGGGTAGCAGACATAATTCTGCTCCACAAGGGAGGAGGCGAGGAGCAACTGGGAAATTACAATACCATCAGTCTAATTCCATCATGGGTAAATTAATAGAGAGTCTATTCCAAGAGGACCGAGTTAACTACCTAGAGAGAAACAGGCTCCAGAATTGTAGTCAGCATGGGTTTGTTGCAGGGAGGTCTTGTCAGGCCCACCTGATAGTGTTCTTTGACTGGCTATTTAGGGTAGTGGCTTAGGGATGAGCAGTAGATTTACTCTGCTTCAGCTTCAGCAAGGCATTCGACTCTATGCCACATAGAAGGTTGCTGAAAAAGTTAGAGGATCTGGGTGGAGTGAAGGACCTTGTTAGATGTGTGACTAACTGGCTGGTGAGGAGATAGCAGAGGGTGGTGGCAGATGGTGGTCAAGTCAGGGGAGAGGGAGATCATAAGTAGGGTGCCACAGGGTTCAGTCTTGGGTCCAGCTTTTTCAATATGTTCATCAGTGACATACAGCAGAGCCAACAAAGATGCAGCACAGTAACTTGCAGTAAGACATGTCACAAAATACTGCATGACAACAGTGCTTAATTGCCACTAAATTACATTGTTCCCAGTAGCATACTCAGGGCCCCTGGTGTTCTGCGGCAGAATTTTCTGATTTCTGCAGCAGGGCTCCTTGACTTCTGCGGCAGCATTTTCTGATTTCTGCGGCATGATTTATTCATTTCTCTGGCAGAATGCAGTCCTGTCATTGGCTAAATATGATGTGATGTCATCGATGACATCATATGCTGAGCATAGAGGAGGGGCTTCAGGATAAACGAGGTGGGAAAGAAAGCCTGACACTATGGAAAACAGTATATCTATATGAAAATTCACCAAAAACAATGAATTCTTCGGTACTATATATATTCTGCGTCATGATGCAAATTCTGCGGCAATGTCCGCAACCGCAGAACCGCAGAATTCCAGGGGCCTTGAGCATACTGCAGCATTTTGCAGTAACACTGCAAGGTTCTGCATTGCATCCTGGCTGGTGCTGCTTCAGGAGATGGACTACAGGGTAAGATGGGTCTCTTTGCAGGTGACACTGCTCTGTGGCAGGTTAGACAGTGAGGAAGGGGCAAGGGATTTGCACAGAGACCTTCAATAGTTAGAGAAGAGGTCTAAGGTTTGGCAATTGAAATTCAATGTTAAGTGGGGGGCGGGCAAATTAAATCACCAAAACTATAATCCAAAGTTTTAAGGTGGAGTGAACCAAAGTAGTTAGATCATAAATTCAAAAAAGTGTCTGTTTGCTCTGCCCAATATTGGCCAATACACCACTGAAGTCTTTTCTTGCAAATCTTTTTATTTAGTCATCCATTTGTAACAAGCAATGTTCCACCTGTTTAGGCTTCTTCTGGGGGACTATATAATACAAAAACTGTATGTATTTAATGCATATCATACTTTATGTAACCCCTAGGTGGTGCTATCCCAAGGGCTACTACCCCTGCCTGTCTGACTAGTTGCAGGTTAAGAGGCCTGGGTACTGAAAATGGGTGCCTCCACCTGGAGGACAGGGTTGGTGGCAGTGTAGCTGACCTGGGTACAGCCCTTCGGGACACTGTGACCCCCCTTTTCCCCTCTAGTGGCCTAAATAATGAACAGAATACAGAGGTACAATAGTCCCCAAACAACAGATATATCCCCACTCTGATTGCACTTACTACCTGGACTGGTTCCACCTGTTCGGCCCTAGAGACCCCCTGTAAAGTAAGGTTAAACACAGCAGGTAACAACAGTACAGTGCTTCTGGCACAAAATGGAACCACAGTCAGGGTAAATGCAAAAAGAATTAGATCTGATTTATTCAGAGGGAATGAACAAGGGAGGGGCGTAATTTGGCTGATTAGTTCTGTAACTGATTCAATCAGGCAATCATGCATGCACTTTAGAGTCCCTTCACAGTCACACACTCTGGGTACCCAGTTGAAACAAAAGGGGGCTAGCCTAATTTGTTGCCTGGGGTAGGCCGGCGTTGCAGTGGGTGGGGCCCTGTGATGGAAAGAAAAAGCATGCACAACCACACACAATTTGTAATCCGGAGCCAGGAGGCTCAGTTCATGATAATTAAACAAAACAACTAAATCAGATGACACACTTTGATTGAGCTGTTGTTGCAGGGAGCTACCCTGGTTTTTACTCATGCTACCCAGTACAGGACACAGGACGGACGAAATGGAGACTTTAGGATGACTTGCTGGTTTACCAGGAGAAGCAGGGCCCACACAAATTACCGAGGTGTTGTTCCTGTTCGAGGTGTTGAGCAGTGGGCTGATCCCCTGCAGGTCTCTCATCAATGGTTTTCTCTGCATCACGAGTAACTGACTAGGCCAAGTTGGCAGGGCTCAGGCCGGCTGAACAGTTCAGATTCAGTCTGGTAAATGCTGGATGCAGCTTACAGCAAGTGTGACAGAATTAGGCAGTGGGGAACCAAATCACGACCCACTAACAGCATTCAGGACACTTATAGTAAAAGAAAAAGCAATACCACAGTTTGGATGACAGTCTGGTTGCAATTTCAACTTTCCTGAGTAAAACCATGATCTCTGTGGTGATTCAGACGTCCTGACAGGCCAATCACGTGGAGCAAATCTTCGGTCTTCTTCAGGCAAAGGTGCAGTCACAATTCGGTGGCTTTTGTCACAATTGCTTCAGATACAGTCCAGTTATTTAAGCACGCTTTAAGATTCCTTTTCGAGGGACAGCAGGCAGACAGAACAAACTCAGCTTTTCCACCAGTTTCCCACGCGACTACGCAGGAGCAGCTGCTTGAATCAATTGAGCTGTTCACTCTCTCAACTCCAGTCTCAGTCTGACACTCTGCTGCAGGCAGCACTGCGACTTCCTCTGAGATCCAAAAGGTTTGGTTGATTCATCCGTCTGTGACAGCTAGAGCTCCCCCTCCAGGTCCATTTAGGCACCAAAGTGGAAAAACTACAATTCCTACAGAAATTCACTCCCACAAAACCCCTGGGGACAGACTCCATTTTAGAGTCCCCAAAGGTACTGATTGGTGCAATACAGAAATGTCCATGCTGCAAAGAAAGGCAGGTTAGACAAACTATAACATCATTATTATTTAGAGCAGCTAATCAGCAAACAATCACCAGTTCTAACAGAGCTCCCTCTGAACAATTAGCGATGGCAGAATAGAGCAATATTACTGCAGCTCAGGCAGGACTCGAGCCTGGAAACACTCAGCCCCCTATCTGGATTAATTATACACCAAAAAATGATGCCTCTTAAGGCACTAAGCACCTGGCTATAGCTAGACAGCACATGCTCACACTGTCCTCATCAAAGGGAGCCCGCATTGAGGTAGTTGAGGCACTCAAGTACTTTGGACTCGTATCTAAACAAAAAAGTTATCTTTAGAACTCATATTGATCATGTGTCTAACTCCAAACATCAAACAAATGGGTTACTCCACAGACCTGGCAACTGCCTAACCTTGGAATCTAGGCTGATTACTGCAAATAGTGCTCTACTCTCTCTCATACAATATGATGTCCCCATTCTCCAGTCCCCGAGATGTGTTAAATGCCATAGTCTCAGCGTCTTTAAGATAGCCTGCATTGCTGCTAGAGCCCCACCTCGGGAGTACCACTGCAGTGTCTTCAGCTCCCTAAACTGGCCTTCATTGAAAGGGAGGCTTCAGTATCCTCTTCTTTGTCTTACTTACAAACTTGTCAGGGGTCCCACCGCCCTCTGCCTCCAAAATGTTCTAGCTCCTAAACCCCAAAGGTGGCTACTCGGGTCATCTGGCTCTACAGTGCTTGAAACCCCTTGGGTGAGGTACAGCATGGGAAAATGATCCTTTACCAACTTGTCTCCTTCTCTCTGGAATGCTCTCCTTGCACCCCCATCAAAACTGTTCCTCATTTTGTAGGCCTTAGAAAGGGTTAAAGGTGTACTTACCTGAACAAAGTCAATGTTCATGCAACCACTGACCTGTAGCTCTGCTTCTCATTCTGCATTGACCCTAGTATGTAACTGACATATGCTGTCATGCCTATGAACCGCATTTGAACCTCCTGCATTCTTTGCATCACCAGTGTCAGTTTCTTTTGACAATCTGTCCTGTCTTGATTCATGTTATTATGCCTATGCTTTACTATATTACAAATAAGCTTGTTGCTAATCGCTTGTATTCCTATGAATATTGTGTATATCTGTCCTGTGTTTTACCATATGCTGCGGTATATTCCTGTATTGAATCTATGTAACTAATTCCAAGTCTCCCCAGAAAAATTGACCTCTTCTTTCTGTGGGCCCATTTGGTTAACAAAATTCAATAAATAAATAGTGCGAGGATGTGACACCGGTGAAAAGACGTCGGGGTTGGCCACGAATGCACAGAGTCAGACTGGTCCACAAGGATACCTTCAAATTTCCAGGTAGGCCCCTATCTGTTTGGTAGCTGGCCATCTTTTAAACTCTGAAAATTCTTACATTCATCATCCCTTTCCTAATTAAATGATAGTTTGGGCACTGCAAGTAAATGTAAGATGCAAACACAGAGCTAATGTATCAGAGTTAAGTGGAATTATGATGAGAGTGCCACCTATTGATTTTCCAGGTACGCCTCTGTGCCCCAGTCCTACTCTGCTGTAATGCACTTTCTTCCTCAGGTTCTGGCACCTATCATGGCATGCTTCCGACCCCCATCCACTGTTGTCCCTGGATGTGGTCATTTGCACAACAGAAGCTGCCCTCTCAGATGTCCCATGGCACAGTAGGCTTTGTCTTAGTCCACTCTGTTCTGTGTCCCCGTTATCTAAGAAATTACTGAACAATTACTAAATCTTTCTCTGACAACTATGTGGAGAAACTATCACTCCTGTCTCCTTAAAGGTGAAGTCTTACATTTTTTCATAGCATTATTTTCCTACCTCCTTATTTGTCTCATATCTTTTCACAGCATTATTTTCCTACCTCCTTATGTGTTACTATTGTATGCTTTCTCTGGTTGCCAGCAGTGCTGTGTTTGTCCAAACGGATGTTTTAAATTAAAAATGATTGTCCCAATAAGTTATTAATGTGTTCCTCCTCCATTTTGACATCCAAATGGCCTAAAGAAGTTGTTGTCAGAGCCAAATCCAGGTAGTGGTGTTATGCCAAATGCAGTCCCACCAGAAAACCGCTTCCACAACTTTTGGTTACCCCTGAGTAATGGGGGAACCTTTTAAGTGTCACATACATCATAAAGCACAATTCTGACAGTGATTTTGACAATGCAAGTGTGCTGCAGTGAGATACAGCATTGATCTGACATGTATAACATGTATATTAATACAAGGGCGTGCCTATATTGGTTACTGCTAATGTCTGTTTTATCAAAAAAAAGTCTTATTCAATAAATTAATCTGTGTCCAACAAATTAATTTCAAGTGTCATTACAAACATTTTGTATTATGGTACTTTGTATTTGTGTTAGCATTTTGTGCTTTGATTGACAACAGTAGTGAGAGAAAATCTTGTAAATATGTCACCTTCCTTAGTAACTAGACAGTCAGTAACTGAATGGCTGATCTGAAGGAGTAAGGAGTTCAGCTAAAAGAAAGAATGGGTCACCAGGGCACCATCAGCTTCAGCATATGGAGACAGGGTGGTTTAGTAGTTAAAGGACAAGCACAGGAAACAGAAGACTCAGGTTCAGATCCCACCAGAGTCCATTACTCTGTGACCCTTCACAAGTTCCCCAACCTCTCTGTATTCTAGCACTAACAAGTGGAAAACTGGGAAGAAGCATCCAGGGTTGGAATTACACTGTATGAGCATTTGGAACTGTGGTGGCCCCTGGGGTCCATGCCTTTAAAAGTGCCCCCACATTGCCATTATTAAATCATCTGCAGTGATGTGAGTGCAGCAGCTCACTTCAGAGGTACTGGGAACAAGCTCTGACAACCCCCCCCCCCCCCCATAATGCCAGCACTGGAAGCAGGACGTCCCTCAAAAATCAGATGCTATACCTCAGCTATCATGGGTAATGAAACTGTAAATTAAAAACAACAATGCTGCTGTCATCAGAGGAGGCACTGATTGACAGCCACAGGGAATACTAGCATCACCAACCACTCCGAGGAGATGATGCTGTTTGATATTTGTGACTGCAGGATAAGACTGCTTTGTAAATAAATGTAAGAGGATGTTGGAAGTCTAAAACTAAACCAGTATATTCCTAATTTTCCTGGGAGCTCTGTTACCATCGGTTTTGCTGTATAGAACAGTTGCAGTTACACAAGATCACATAATCGTATTATTCCTCAGTACTTCCATTATGGTTACTTAGCTGTCCAGTCCACCCTAGGTTACCCCCGACCCAATAAGGGCCTCATAGACATAATTTCTGTAAATATGTATATTTGCAACAGTTATAATTATGCTTCTTTTATGTACTGTATTGCTGTATATGACTATTATTTTTGTAATGCTGTTAATTAGGTCAAAACCACAGTTCGGGCACTCACCACCTTTTAGAAATGGACACAGCATGGCATATAAAATTTCCTCCATTGTCTTTTTAATGCAAACGACAGTCAATAAAAACTGCAAACATCCATTCTTGTGCCCCGTCTGATGCATTTCAGACAAATGGAAACAAGCTGGTCATGCGTCATTGCATGCGCTGGTAAGCGTATACCATGGCTGTGTCACAATGTACAGTTGTGGATGAAGTTATTCTGCAAACCTTGTGTCACTTTTGTGTGATCGGCCTCTGCTGTATGCTCACCTTGGTTACATTAACACCTTTATACACATGCATAAAATAGACCACTTACAATGATGTCATAAAGAGAAAAAATATAAAATGATTGGACCATGTCATCAAAATCAGTCATTGTCATCAACAAATAAATACATGTAGTAATTTACAATGCATGAAGAAAAAACAGACTAGGCAAAAGATGGTGGGAAATGGGGATAGGAACAAGAAAAGTGGGAGAAAAGAAAATGAATGGTAATGAAGAGTCCGAAACATGTCAGGCAGGCACAAGAATGAGTGTTTGCAGTTCCATTGACTGTCATTTCAATAAAAAAAGACAACAGAACAAATTTTATGTGCCATGTAGTCATAGGCATAGATTGTGGAGGGGGGGGCAGAGGGGCAAGCGGCCCCCACTGAGAAATTAGACCAGGAGTTTTTTAGAAGCCCAGCCGCCATTCTCCGGTTATCATTTTTTTTTTTTTAATATTGAATGGGCTTAGGGCTATGCCCAGACTGCCTGCACCTCTTCGGGGGAGGGAGGGGGTGATGGCACGGTGCCATGTCTCTTAAACAAAAACTATCCCCTTTTCTGATTGGCTGCAAACCTGCAACCATAGTAGCCTGCATGTTACAGCCAATCAGAGAGTGCTGCAAGCTGGCGCTATCGCGTTAGCAGTACTCCGTTAGTGGCGCCATTTAGTTGTCTGTGTGCCTTCCATGAAGGAGCAGCAGCAGCATCCATATAGCGTAGGGCTGAGGGAGATATAGCTATTTGAGGATGTTGAGCAGCAGTTGTTGGTTGTCTGTCAGGTGTCACCAGTGTCTCAGTCAGTCTAGTGTTCCCACCCTCCTCCTGTCCTGAACAGCCCAGTTTCAATGTACCTCACCTGAGTCCTCTGACTACCTGATCTCTGTTTCTCAGTGCAGCCAGCTGTGCTCTGGGCTCTCCCGCTGCCACCTGAGCCTCCCACCCCCGAGAGCCTAGGAGGCCTGCAGCCAAAAGGCCTCTACCACTGGAGAGACCAGGCAGAGGAGTGAGTAGTACAATTACAGTGAGTCTGAGGTACAGCCAGGCTTGCCTGCACACCCAGCTCCTGTGTCCAGCAGGCCAGAAAAAGATTTACCATGTTGTCGGCGAGTCCCACACCATGCCCATTGCCCACCAGTTCCATGGTCCACAGAGAGGGATTATTCAAGTCAGTGAACAGCCAGGCCCAGAACAGTGAAGAAGCCGGCAGTAATGCAAGCTATAGCAGACCCATAATGTGACACATTCATCTGGTGTCAGAAAAAATGAGTTACTGTCTCATTGGGGGATTAATTGGGAGAGGAACAGGACTGTTGGGAGAGACTCGGCTACCTGACCTGCCTTCTTGGCCTTGCTGTGCCCTGCTGCATGCTGCCCTGTCTGTGCCCTTACTGATTTGGTGAGTAACTGTGCTGCAAGATAGTTGTTGAAAATTAATACCATTCACATCCCAGAAATGTGTCTTTTGGGGGGAGGGGGTTGTCTTGGCCATCGCTATGTGTCTGGGGGGTGGGTGGAAGGTTTGCTGTTAGCTTGTGTTTCTTTGGGTGGGAGGGGATTTGCTGGCTGTTGAGGCTGTCCTTGTTGGTTGGGTGGGGGGGCGCCTATTTGTTTGGTATGGTGTGGACACTGGTCATGTTGGTGGAGTGGGGACACTCAGTTACTGTGCTACTGGTGTGGTGGGGTTTGTTGGGGAAACTCACTGGACGGCCTGTGTTTGGTGGGGCTGGGGGGATGGTCTGTTTTGTGGGGTTGGGGTCAGGGGAGACAGTCTGTGTGTTTTGGGGCTGACTCACTGAGAGGATGGTCAGTGTTTGGTGCTGGGGGAGGGTCTGCATTTGGTGGGGCTGGGGGGGACGATCAGTGTTTGGGGCTGGGGTGGTTAGTGTTTGGGACTGGGAGGGTGGTCAGTGTTTGGTGGGGCTGGAGGGACAGTCTGTTTTCTATTCTGGGGTCTGGTGGGGTGGAGACACAGGCCATGGTGATGTTGGAACACTGGCTGTGATGGTGGGGTGGTGACACTAGCCATTGTTTAGTGGACTTGGCTGCCCATTGTCTGGGGGGACTGTCCATGATGGTGGAAAAGGGGGACTGTCCATGTTTGCCTGCCGGGTGTCTTGTGGGGAGAGAGGGACTATTTGCTGGTCAGGTGTCTGGGGGAGGATCTTTCCATGTTGGCTTATGGGGGGGTGAATGTCGGTGATTGCTGATCAGGTGTCTAGGACAGACTATCAGTGTTGTTGGGGAAGGGGAACTCTCCGTGTTTGCTAGCCAGGTGTTTGGGGGAATTGTTCATGTTGGTGGGGCGGGGAAATTCTGTGTTTGCTAGCTGTGTGTCGGGGAAACTGTCCCTGGTGGGATATGGGGGACTGTCCATGTTTGCTGGCTGCCTGGGTGTCTGGTGGGACTGTCCTTGTCAGTTGGGAAGGGGCATTCTATGCTCGCTGGCCCGGTGTCTGGTGGGGAGGGGGACTGTTCAGGTGTCTGGGGGACTGTCCTTGTAGGTGGGGTGAAGGGGGACTGTCCATGTTTGCTGACTGGGTTTCTGGTGGACTGTCCCTGTTGGTTAGGAGGGGGTACATTCTGTGCTTGCTGACTGGGTGTTAGCATATAAACATAAGAAAATGTTAAACGTAATTTCCACCTCATCCTTTACCTGTCAAGGGATGTATCTCACTGACCTGTGCCCAGCAGCTAGCATCTAACATTAGTAAATGTTGAATCATTATTTCCCTCATCCTTTACCTGGCTGTAAAGTAATCTTTCACTTTTTGATTTCTCGATCATTCACTGTGGCGGGGTGAAACAGACAGATTCCTTGGCCTTGCTGTCTCTGTCTTCATTGCCTGGCAAACACAACCAAAGGGGTAGCTTTTTGTGTTCCCCCCAGTACAGTGTTACAAGACTAGCAAAAAAAATCTTGCACTAAAACATGCACCCTAAAGAAATGATTATTTATTTATTTAGCTTTTGTTTACCAGCTAAGTACACTAGACAAGTATTATGCCTATTATCAGGAACGACCCGGGAGAGTACAACATGAGGAACAACAGTCAAGGAGACATGGCAAAGAAAGTACAGTTTTTTGTCACAGTAAACAAACGTGGGAAATACATCATTTGACGCTAGGGAAAACATACAGTAGTAAGCACATTTCAGATTATACACTCTAGCTAGTTCAACTGACAGATATATACAGGTCATCATACATAGGAGTGGAGCATAGCTCAAGGACTGGATTGGTCATAATATAACTTATAACATTGTCATTATACTACTACCTGGTTATTGTTATAGCAACTACTGACTGGCCAAGATTTTTGGGGGTTGGAACACTGGTCGTGTGTGTGGGTGGGGTTGCGGACACTGCTGGTTGTGTGAGTGTGTGTGTGTGTGTGTGTGTGTGTGTGTGTGGTTGGGGACACTGCTGATCGTGTGTGTGTGTGGGGTTGGGGACACTGTTGGTCATGTGTGTATGTGTGGTGTTGCGGACACTGGTCATTTGTGTGTGTGGGGTTGGGGAAACAGGCATTGTGTGGGTGTGGTGGGGGCACTGTTGTGAGGGTGGGTGGAGGCACTGGCATTGTGTCGGTGAGGCGGGGTTGTAATTGTATACCAGGCAAACTGTGCTGACCAGTAGCTCAACATCTCTCTTTCCAGACAAAGAAAGAAACATAAACAAACTGCAGTATAAAATGTGGTTTTATTTATTTTTGTTTGCCTGTGATGGGAAGGCACAGACCTGGATGCCTGGAGTGGATACCAGATAAATGGAGCTGGAAATGGTGTTGGTTGGGTGGGGTGGGGAGAGTGGCTGTGCTGGTGTGGTGGGGAGAGTGGCTGTGCTGATGGGGTGGACACAGAGTGTGGAGAGTGGCTGTGCATGTCCATCAGGGTGCAGACAGTAGCTGAGCTGGCCAGTCTGGGTGGAGATAGTGGCCTTGCAGGTCTGGGGTGGGGAGAGTGAGCTGTAGCTTTTTGCATGGACATTTAATTCACTGTTGCTTGCTGTGCCTTCTGCTGCCCTGCCAGCTTTGTGCTGCTGTGCTGACCAGGGCGGACTGGTACACATGCTGAAAAAATGGTTCTGGCCACTGGTGATGGAGGAGGGAGGGTGGATGGGCATACTGGCACAGAAATATTTTTTCAACATGTATGCCAGTCTGCTGGGTCCATGCTTACCTCCCTCGTACAAGGGGCTTCTGAGCACTAAAGATAAGTTTCTGTGTCAAAATTAGAACTGTTGGAAACCTACAGTATAAAAATTGTGCATGTTTATGTAGTTTCACCTTACTGTGGTTCGACAAGATGTTCTGTGGTCTCTCCTCCTCATTTAGCACCCTGACCTGTGACTCAGCTATCTCTCCCGGCAGGGTGACGGTCCGTTGTTTTGTGGTCTTTGGTGGTTTGTTGGGCATTGTAAAATGCATTGTTTCATTTACTGTGTTGTACTGTCTGGACCTGCTTTACCCTGTCTCTATCCTGAATGTAAACATGTATAAAAAAAGGTAATTTTTTGGTGGTGTGTGTGTCTGTCTGCAGAAGAATAGAGACACACGCTCGGACAAAAAAAACTGTATTAAACCACATCAAACTGAAGCAACCACGTTTCATTTGTGTCCTTCAAAACTGTCAGATGAGATGATTTTGAAGTAGTCTGTGGGGGGGAAGCATCCACGGCAACCTGGGCTACCACAACCTGCCCACCACACACTGTCATAGGTGATGCTAATAAAAACCACCAACCAAGTACTTACCTTTCAGGGTGGGTCCTGCGAGGCTGTGCACAGGTATCTGGAGTCGTTGTTCCAGCAAACTTCCTGTGGCGTCTGTTCTCTTAGGTTATGTGATGCAACCACTTTTGTGCCAGGGCAGTCCGTGTTTGCTTGGATGGGGTTGTGTAACCCTGGGCATGGACAGAGATGCATATTCCTTAGGAAGCCCATGGGGAGGAGAGTGGTAAGGGTTGTGGTGTGACCACACCATGCCCCTGATCATCTTGAACAATAAGGGGATTTACATTGTTCTGTTGCACTGTCCCAGGTACATCAGCATGCTTGTTAAGAGCACCGCCTGAGAGATATCGGCAAGTCCCATGCTTATGTATGCAATGTTTGCTTGCTTGAGGAGAGCATTATCCTCTTCGCTTACCTTACCTAACTAGATTCAGGCATGTGACATTGAATAATATGGGATAGGATGGGATGGGAGACTAATGAATTAACTTGTTATAACAAAGAAAAGTGTTAACACTGGGTGCAAATAAGCAATAATACCCAACAGGGTGTGTGTTATGCTAGGATAACGTCACGCCTCAGGTGGTTGGGCACGAGTGCATCCAATACATAAGGCATGACGTCATCCTACCATGACACACACCCTGGAGGGCATTATTGCTATTATACAATGGCGTGTTGTTATACAGAATTAAAAAAAATAATTTTAAAGATGTTTTATTTGGTGTGGAAAAATATTTTTAAGAGAAGATACAAAAAAACACACTAATACTAAGAATCATCAAGAGGTTCACGGAGAGGCTGCGACTAGACCTGTGACGAATCAGATATACTGGGATAACATCATGGGTCTAGCCCAAGACTGACCAATCAGAGGCCAGCATTCATTCTTGTCATTGTATAATCGCATTTTTTTGTGTAATCTTTGTAAATAAGGGCTCATGCTGTGAGGATGCACATGCTGGGATGTTTCCCACACCATCCATGTTTATAGGTATACTGAGGTGGCACAGCCATTTGCTGCACTTCCTTGAAACATGCTTTTTGCACTCCTCAAGGGTGGGAGGGCTAGCTCAAGCAGACATTTCAAGAAGTTCAGGATCCACTATAAGGGCTGGACTTGGAAGGGTTAAGTTAGCAGCAAAGGGGGGGGTAAGAGACTAGTGAGCTATCCACCTGGAGGTTCAGGTGGGGGCAAAATTAGGTCAAGACTGATTTGAATTGAAGCTGAGGGGAGGTTCTGTCCTCTTGAGAAGGAAGTTAAGTTCCTTACATATTTTCAACTTTACAAGTAAGTCCTCACTCCCAAGGCAGAAGAACAAAGAACTGAATACAAAATAGATCTCGGTCAGTTTTTCGACTCTGGTCTCAGGAGGAGTTGGGCCGAGAGCAGGCTGCAGTAAAACTGGTGGGGTGGGGAAGTACTCTGACTTGGCCTGGGCTGGTCCCTCCCAGGAGTTATTCAGCTGTAGTCTTAAATGTTTTTTTTGGGCATTATTTGATACTGGTTGATTTGTTTGCATTTCACAAGCCACCTGCCCTCTTCACTGTCATGATACACGAAAATCAGGACTTTTTTGTTAATTTGCCCCCCCTGTAAAAATAACAAACTACGCCGCTGCATGTGGTGTACATTTCTAAAAGGTGGTGAGTGCCCGAATTGGGATTTTGACAAGTTTGAGTTTTTTTGAGAGCACCACCATCCCAGTGCGCACTTTTTTTTGTTTCTAATGCTGTTAATTACCGTTTATTTTTTCCCACATACTATCCTCCATACCCCTCCTCTATGACACATCTTTTTTGTTTCTAATGCTGTTAATTACTATTTATTTTTAACTACTGTACTATCCTCTATATCCCTCCCGAGGACACAAATGGAAACAAGCTGCTCATGTGTCATTGCATGCATTAGTAAGCGTATACCATGGCTGTGTCACAATGTACAGTTGTGGATGGAGTTATTCTGCAAACCTTGTGTCACTTTTGTGTGATCGGCCTCTGCTGTATGCTCACCTTGGTTACATTAACACCCTTGGCGCTGCCTCATGACTCAGCGCATACCAGGAAAATGCATACCATGGCTCAATCAGTATGTACAAATGAGACTGCACTTATTCTGCAAACTGAGTCTCACTTGTGTGATTGGCCTCTGATATATGCTAACCTGTGTTAAATGAACACACTCAGCTCTGCCTCATGTCTCAATACCTACCCAGATAACTGCATACCTTTGCTCAGTTACTATGTACAATTGTGAGTGTAGTTATTCTGAAAATCTTCTGTCACTTTATGTATTCAGCCTATGATGTACGCTCACCTGGATTACATGAACACACTTGTCTCTGCCTCAGCCTCACTGCATACCCTGGTAAACGCATACTGTAGCTCCATCACAAGGTTTAGTTGTTGCTGTAGTTATTCTGCAAACCCTTGTGTCACTTTTCTGTGATCAGCATCTGCTTTATGCTCACTTAGGTTACATGAACACACTTGGCCCTGCCTCATGCCTCAGTGCATTCCCAGCAAAGCTCATACCATGGTTCCTTCACTATTCAAATGTGATTGGACTTATTTTGCAAACCTTGAAATCTTGCCTCACTTTGAGTGATCAGCCTCTGATATGCTATCACCTGCATTACATGAAAACACTTGGCTTCGCCTCATGCCTCAGACTCAGATATGTGCTATCTTGTGGTCAGTGAACACACTTGGCTGTGCCTCGTGCCTCAATGTCTACACCAGCAACGGTATACCTTTTCGCCATCATAATGTACAACTGTGTTTGCAGTTCTTCTGAAAATCTTCTCTCACTTTCTGTGATTGGCCTCTGATATACACCCACCTGGGTTACATGAATTTACTTGGCTGTGCCTCTTTCCTCACTGCATACACCAGTAAGCACATACCATGGCTCCATCACAAGGTTCAATTGTGAATGCAGTTTATTCTGCAAATCTTGTATCACTTTTGTGTGATCGGCCTATGCTATATTTATTTATTTAGTTTTTGTTGACCGGGTAAGTGCACTAGACAAATTCTGTCTATTTTCAGGCATGACCCAGGGAAGGGGGATACAGATGAATGCCAACTGATTTTGAACCAGATTAAGCTGTTGGTGGTATTTTAGTGAACGGGGGGAAATTTGGCCAGGACACCGGGGAAATTCTTCTACTCTGCTAGTAGGGGGCGCTGGTGTGTCATGGATGACTGAGCGAGTTCTGCTTAGTTGGCTGGTAGCCCCACAGGAGAGCAGGTCTCTCTCTGTATGTCCAGCACAGGAGATGAGGCCAGAGGAGATGTCTCACGAAATGGAGGGTATGAGTGTGGAATATGAAGCTCTAGCGGTGACTGGATACATGGATTTATGTGCTTCTGGTCTGCAGCAAGAGGTGGATTTTATACAGGCATTAAGTGTTGAACAGCAACAGCGTTTATTGTTGGTTTTATCGACCCCAGGCCATGGAGAAAGCTCAAGAGGCGATGTTCCTGCCGAAGATGCTGGTAATAGAATTGAGAGCGAGATGGGAAGCCCGAGCTCGGCTGAGCTGTTTATTGCTGTTCTGCCCCAGAGCGAGGCTTTGATTCAGTTGCTGAAAGCTGACTCACAGTCCTGTCAGGCTGCAGAGTTGGTGCCGAATGATGTGGAATCTGTGAGTATTATGGACTCTCCTGGTGTACAAAGGACCGCAGTAAATACTGCTTGTAGTTCTATTAGTCCGGCTGAGGAATTATTGCCCAATGTGGTCTCATGGTTAGAGACGTCAGTATGTGGTGAAAATACTGGCCTAAGTGTGTCACCAGCACGTGTGATGAAGTGTGGCCTAAGAGATGGGTGTGATGATGTTTTGGCTGAGCACTGGCCAACTGGTTGGACTGTGGAGTCGGCACCTGCGGAAGCTGGATGGTGACAAGCGGAGGTTGGGGGGTGGGTCTCTGACCCTATGGACACCACAGTTACAGGGAAACCAATAGAGACCTCCTCTTTGGATGTGTGAAAGCCTGATCCCTGTCTTTTGGCTCAGACTACAGTTAGGCCTGTACTGTCAGAAGCAGCCCCTAATATTTCTTCCACCACTCTCCTTAGACGTATAGAACCTAGTGAGGAGAACCCTGCCCAAGTCAGGGGTACATGGAGGGAACATATAGATACTGAATGCCCTGTTTTGCAGGGAGGGGGTACAGCTGGCTCTGCTGTGGAAGCAGTTTCGGAATCGTAAGTCCTTTTTTTCTGGTAATATTACAGTCCAGAGGAAAAAATGATGTATGAGTACAATACATGGGGGGATTGCCCCTTCCTCCTGACAGATTGTACATAGGTAAGACTCTGATTAAAGATTCGTTGAGATTTTTTTCTAATGAGATTTATGCATTGCTACATGGAACAGGTGACTGTGTATGATATGAGCTTTAAATCCCCTGGGCCATGATAATTTTTGGGCATCGTATGACAAGAAAATGCACTCTGCTCTATGGATCCCTTTTCATGTTATCCCGCTCACGAAACCTGCCATTAAACAAGTTACAGTACTGTTCAGGAATGAGGGGGTAGCTGTGCATGATGTGACTTATTGGTTAAAACAACAGTGTGTGGTTTTGGGAGACCCATCCCCGATTTTAGATGGGAAGCAAATTTAGACAGGGGGGTGTAAATATAAAGTCCATCTGAATTCTAGGTCACAGGGACCTAAACATTTACCAAGTGCTTTTTTTCTGGAATCTGACAGGGGCCACTGTTTTTACCTGGGCCAACTTAAAACATGCTTCAGATGTGGTTCACATCTCCACCTCAGCAAGGAAGCACCAAGGGAGGTCGACAGTGAAAATGCCAACCTCCCCCACAGTGACGGCACAATACCAACATCGGTATTGTGCCCATCTAGCAAGTGTTTTCTGTGGGGTCTGTGCCCCAGACTTTAGGATTCTCAACTCCAAGGTCAGAAGTTGGTCCGAAGTGGAACACTGGTGAAGCGAAAGCACCAAGGACCATTACAGCCGAATGTTACCCGTAATGGTCTTTTTTTTTGTGTTTCGCTAGTGTCGACCTGGAAGAGGTGCAACCGCCTCAGCAATGTCTGTGATAGAATAAAATGTGCTTCCTGTCTGTCCTTTGGTCATACAAATACAGATTGCGCTGAAATTCAAAAATGTAATTTATGTGATGCACTGGGTCATGTCTTTAGATAGTGTGAATGGGCTACGCACAAACGATCTGACCGTCCCGGTCAGGAAGATATTGTGGATAAAGCACAGAGTCTGAGTATTACAATTCAGAGAAATGTTAAGGAAAAAAATCAGAAAGATGCAACACTAGATTCACAGATACAGGGTCCTCTATCAGCTTCAGCTAGCCCTGGCGTGTTGTCCGAACAGAACCCCTCCTCCTTCCTCCCCTACCTCTCCTGCCTTCAGTTACAGTGGAAGTGGTCCCTATTGAGGAACACGATTGTGTGGAAAATACTCTGCTGGAGATGGAGATTGTAGCAGACTCTCCCAGGGCACAACAATCTGAAGTGGACGTACCAAGGGAAGTCCAGGTGGAGGACTTGAGGGATATGCCCCCCCCCCCGAGATGACTATGGTGATTTCTAAGAAATGTTCACTGAAAACAGTGAAACCTAAAGCCAAAGTACAAAAAATGGGAGAAGTGGTACCAGACATCCCACTGTTGAATCCTTATGATGAGCTCCAACCTGCAGATCAGGACATTGGAGATAATTCGGAAGATTTCATGACAATTTCCTTTAACAAAGGGTTGTCCTCTGACTCTGGGGAGGAAGACATAATGCCTGTGGACCATGCAATATGGACTCGTCTAAAACAGAGCAGTTCTCAGCCTAGACATAGTCAACGACTGAATAAACAGAATGCCAATAGGTGTGGATGAACAACATATACCATTCCTAGAACTCCTGTTACAAGTGAGTAACCTGTATTTGTTATCTCTCTGTACAGACAGTTGGTGAGACCCCATCTGGAGTACTGCATTCAGTTATGGAGACCCCATCTCCGCAAGGACATAGACAGGATGGAGGCAGTCCAGAGGAGGGCAACTAAAATGGTGCAGGGTCTGCAAGAGAAGCCATACAAGGAGAGACTAAGGGAGCTTAATGTGTATACCCTAGATGAGGGAGAAGGGGGACATGATAGAAACGTCTAAGTACCTCAGTGGAATTAGCAAAGTCCAAGAGTGTAGCATCTTTCAGAGAAAGAGATGTGCAAGAAAAAAGGGGACACAATTGAAGATAGAGGGGGGACGGCTCAGGGGCAATGTGAGGTCATATTTTTTTGCAGAGGGGGTGGTGGACGCATGGAACAGCCTTCCTGAGGAGGTTGTGGGATCTAATGGGAGAATTCAAGAATGCATGGGAAAGACATAAGGCAATTCTTGTGAGGGGTAGGAAGAAATAGGCTGTTGGTTAACTAGGATCTGCAGCTCATCCTGTAGGTAGGGACATGGGCAGACTAGGTGGGCCAAGCGGTTCTTATCTGCCGTCAGTCTATGTTCCTATGTTTCTAACACCACTGCAGTGTTCTACATAAACAAGTAGGGTGGTACCAGATCAGAAATACTCTGGAAGCTCTGAAGCTCTGGTCTCTAGCATTCTCCCTGAGAGTCAGCGCCTCAGCTATTCACCTCCCAGGCAAACTTAATACTCTGGCAGATTCTCTAAGCCAAGGTTAGAGCGAATGGACACTGAACAAGCAAGTACTAGCCACAGTGTCCAGGCAGTGGGGCACACCAGACATGGATCTGTTTGCCTCTCCTCTCAATTTTCAGCTTCCTCAGTACTGTTGTAGGCCCCCAATTCCAGGAACACTTCCTCTGGATGCTCTGATCCTGAACTGATCAGGGGGGTTCCTATACGCACTTCCTCCCTTTCCCCTGATATTCAGGGTTTTGCTGAAACTCAGACAGCAGCCTGCATCAGTGATCTTGGTGGCTCTGGATGTGCCCAGGCAAGCCTGGTACCCTCTCCTTCTCTGTGTCCTGCAACAGGCCCATTTGCCTGCCTTCGACTCGCTCCCTGATGACCCTTCCTCACACGGGAGTGCAGTACCCAGTCATACTCTCTCTTCACCTCAAGGCCTGGTTCTTGAGGAGTTAGTTTTCATCCTCACTGTACTCTGAATAGGTCCTTAAGAGACTGAGGATGGCTAAAATATTGAACACTAAGAAGACTTATGCAGCCAAATGGAAAAGGTTTTCCCTCTGGTGCAAGAGCGAAAAGGTTGCACCCCTATCAGCTTCAGACCCTCAGTTGCTAGACTACCTGGTACACCTACAGGCATCAGGCTTGAAGCCATCTTCACTCAAGCTACACCTGGCGGCAATTTCAGCCTACCTTTCCATGGGAAAAAATAAATCATTTGTTTCCCAACATTTTTAATTTTTTTTTTCTTGGTAATCTTTCTGTACTGGGCAAAAAGGTCAGTCTTACCTTCGCGTCTTGGCATCCTCCGTGGGCTCCGGCTAATGTCCCGAGGATCTTTCCGGCTCCAATTCGGGTCCCGCAGCTTCATCCCCGTGGCTTGCCCCCCACAGTGGGGAGGTGGAGAGCCCCCCACTTACTCGTCCACCACGACCAGATCCAATGTTGCTGTGCTCCCCTCGGAGCGAAAAGCGTCCCCCATAGAGACTGCCATCATGCAGCCACTGTGACTGGTGCCTGTTTTCTCTGTTCAGTGTTTGCGCCTGACTTGTGTGTTGTGCAGTGACGCCAAGGGACAGGAGCGTGTGCACTTCCACACGCACTCCTTCCCGGCGTCTGCCTCAGTATGTCACCCCTTACTGCTTATGCACCGCGTCCCCAGTCTCCTAGCAAGCGTCAGAGTGCACTGACTGCTGCACATCCCTCCTTCCTGAGAATGAGAGCAGCCCTAGGGATGACCAGTCCCTCTCCTCCCCCACTGACTCAGGTCTGCTCCTGAACTCAGGTCATCGGTGTGGCGTCCAACGCCTCAACCCTCAGCGCCACCGGGCCTGCTTCCCCCAACATTTTTAAACAGTTTTTCAAAGGCCTCTTGCACCTCCAGCCTCCAGCCAGGGAGCCTGTTCCTCCTTGGAGCCTGAACCTTCGCATAGATGGGCTCATGAATCCACCTTTCGAGCCTATGTCCACAGCCCACATCAAGTTTGTAACATGGAAGACTTGCTTCCTGGTAGCAATTACATTTGCCAGGAGGATTTCAGAGCTACAGGCCCTGTGCACTGTGCCGAATTACATCATCCTTCACAAAGATAAAGTTGAGCTCAGGACAAATGGGAAATTTCTGCCAAAGGTGGTTTCAGAGTTTCACTTGAACCAGTTCTTTACTCTGCCTGTCTTCTTTACTGAGCCATCCACTCCTGGCGAGCAAAATCTCCACAGCTTAGATGTCAGAAGGGCCATCTTTCACTACCTAGAGCATACTAGACAGTCCAGAAGCTCTTCCACTCAGTTGTTCCTCACCTGTGGGGATGTAGGCAGAGGAAGACCAGCTACCAAGAGAACCATTTCCTGCTGGTTGGTCTCTTGTATTAGAATCTGCTATGAGAAAGCTGGTCAACATCCTCCAGTGGGGCTCCGGGCCCATTCCATCAGGGGCACTGTAGCCTTGCTTGCAGCAGCAAGGGATATTCCCCTATTGGATGCCTGCAAAGCAGCTACCTGGAAATCTGTGCACAACTTTGTGAAACACTACAGTTTGGATGTGCAGACCAGATCTGATGCCAGATTTGGCAGGGTGGTTCTGCAGAGCCTCTTCCCTAAGTAGGTTCTCTGCCCGCCTCCCACTTGGTACTGCTGGGTAGTCTGCAAAAAAGTTACTGATGCTAAAGGACTCCTGGGTTAAGAAGAAAAAATTTCTCACCACACTAATCTTCTTTCTTCCAAGGGGTCCTTTAGCATCAGTAAGCTCCCACCCTTCCTCCCCGGTTCACCTGTCTGAGAAGGGCTCTTATGTCGCCTTTTACTAAATTTGGAGTTTCTTATTGATGAGTTTTTAGCTCGTGTTGCTGTTGTTTCTGTTTTCACTTTTGTGGACATTTGCATGTTTTTTGAATCCTGTTGATTCTTTTTCGGGGCATTTGCCCTTGTTTTTCCTTGAAAAAATTCTGAAGCATTCAACAGCTCTCACTCAGCTCACACCCCGTCTTGTCTTTTGATTGGCTTGGCCTACGCTCATTTAAATACCTCTTAAAGGCACGCCTCCCAGTCATTTGCACCCAGCCAGCTAAGTGCAGAAAAGGTAGTGATGCTAAAGGACCCCTTGGAAGAAAGATTACTGTGGTGAATAATTTTTTTCTTACCCGACTCTGGGTCAGGCCTTCCATTATCAGGGATACCAGTACCCAGAATTCTAAAAGAACTAAGGGTAGAACTAGTGACACCACTGACTACCCTCTTTAACAAATCGTGGGAGGATGGGGTGGTGCCCGAGGACTGGAGGAGGGCAGATGTGATTCCTCTTCACAAAAGTGGGAGCAAGGCAGAAGCAGGAAACTACAGACCTGTTAGTTTAACCTCAGTGGTAGGGAAAATGATGGAATCAATTCTGAAGGAAAGAATTGTCGAATATCTAGAGGCCAGAGGGCTCAGGACCCAAGGCAGCATGGATTCACAGCGGAAGGTCATGTCAGACAAATCTGATAGATTTCTTTGACGGGTGACCAAAGTAGTAGAGCAGGGAGGGGTGGCATGGCCTACCTAGACTTTAGCAAGGCATTTGACACAGTCCCACACAAAAGATTAATATACAAGTTAGCCAGCCTGGGAGTGGGTCCCAAGATGACAGCCTGGGTAAAGAATTGGCTGGAGAATAGGACACAGAGAGTAATAGTAAATGGAGTCCACTCTGAAGAAAGGGGGGTTACTAGTGGGGTACCACAGGTTTCAGTATTAGGACCGGTCCTCTTCAATGTCTTTATAAGCAATATTGCAGAGGGACTGGAAGGAAAAGTATGTCTCTTTGCAGATGACACAAAGATCTGCAACAGAGTTGATGCACAAGGTGGGGTGGAAAGGATGAGAAGAGACTTGGCAAGGTTAGAGGAATGGTCAAATGTATGGCAGCTTAGATTCAGTGCTAAGAAGTGCAAGGTAATGCACCTGGGAAACAAAAACCCAGGGGAAGAGTACACAATGGGGGGTGAGATACTAACAACAACAAAAATGGAAAGGGACCTGGGGGTAGTCATATCAGATGACCTAAAGGTGGGCAAGCAATGTGAGAGGGCAGCAAGGAGGGCTGGGGGGATACTGGGATGCATAGGGAGAGGCATCACCAGCAGAAAACAGGAAGTTAGTATCCCTCTGTACAGACAGTTGGTGAGACCCCATCTGGAGTACTACATGCAGTTCTGGAGACCCAATCTCCTCAAGGATATAGACAGGATGGAGGCTGTCCAGAGGAGGGCAACTAAATTGGTGCAGGGGCTGCACCGGAAGACGTATGAAGAGAGACTCAAGGAGCTGAATATGTATAGCCTTGAGGAAAGGAGAGAGAGGGGGGACATGATAGAAACTTTCAAGTATCTCAAGGGAATCAACAAAGTCCAAGAGGGTAGCATCTTTCAAAAAAAGAGGTGTGCAAGAACAAGGGGGTACAATTTGAAGATAGAAGGGGGGCAGCTCAGAAGTAATTTAAGGAAGTATTTTTTCACAGAGAGGGTTGTTGGATGCATGGAATGGCCTTCCGGAGGAGGTTGTGGAGTCAAAAACAGTGGTGGAATTCAAGCATGCATGGGACAGTCATAAGGCAATTCTAGGGGGTGGGGGTAGGAAGAAGTAGGCTGCTGGTTAACTAGGATCTGCAGCTTATCCAATAGGTAGGGAAATGGGCAGACTGGGTGGGCCAAGCGGTCCTTATCTGCCATCAAAATCTATGTTTCTATGACTTGATTATGTCTTGTATTGTTGTGTTTCTATTTAACTTCTGCTGAACTACAGTGTCTCAACCATATATTTATAATATTGCCACAATTAAAGTAAGCAATATTCATAATGGTCATAGACGTGTAGTGACCTTTTCAGTCCTTCGAGACTATCATGTTGACATAGCCTGTTTACAGGATGTGCGATTGTATATGGTTAATGAAGTAGAATGTGCAAACAAATTGTGGTGTTGGAGCCCGGCTTTTTTTTCCCTTACCCAGGAACATTGTGGTGGGGTGGTGGTTGTCTTTAGGGGTTGGGATTAATCACACGGGTGGTGGATATAGACCCAGGGAGGGCACTTCTTTCAGATTTCAACCATGGAAAGAAACAATGGAAATTGATTTTCCTATATGCACCCCAAACTAAAAAAGGAAGGGTAGATTTGTTCACTGCGATAAAATCTTTTTTGTTTACTTCTCAACTCTTGATCTGGGTGGGTGATTTCAATTGCTGTTTACTTTTGGCTGGAACAGGGATTAAGGAGAAAAAAACATATTGAATGTTTTAAATAATATTGTGCATCAGACGGGGCTTGTTGATGCTTACATAGACATAGATACATAGACAGTGTCGGCAGATAAGGGCCTGTGGCCCACCCAGTCTGCCCATTTGAGCTTGTAAGTTCAGTTTGTTTTCCTAGAAGTCTGTTGCCCCTTACCCCTGACCTCCAGAATTCCTTTATGTCTATCCCATGCATTCTTAAATCCCGTGATTGTTTCAGCCCCCACCACTTCCTCTGGCAGGGTGTTCCACTTGTCCACCACCCGCTCTGTGAAGAAATTCTTTCTCATGTTTCCTCTGAATCGTCCCTCCTCCAACTTCATCCCATGCCCTCTAGTCCTGGAACATCTTTTTCGCTTAAAAATAGTGTTTTCCTGCACCCTATTCCTCCCTGTAAGATACTTGTATGTCTCTATCATATCCCCTCTCTCCCTCCTCTCCTCCAGGGAGTACATGTTCAGTTCCTTCAATCAGTCTTTATAGGACTTGTGATGCAATCCATGCACCATCTTTGTTGCCCTCCTCTGAACCTTCTCTACCCTGTCTATGTCCTTATGTAGGTATGGTCTCCAGAACTGTACACTGTACTCCAGGTGGGGCCTCACTAGTGTCTTGTATAGCTGGAATTATGACCTCCCTTTTCCTGCTGGTGATGCCCCTGCCTATACATCCCAGCATCCTATTTGCTTTACCTGCTGCCTTGTCACACTGTTTCCTACCTTGAGGTCATCAGAGATGATAACCCCAAGATCCCTTTCCTGCTTGGTGCATGCTATATCCTCACCCCCCAACTGATATATTGTGCCAGGGTTTTTGTGCCCCATATGCATTATCTTGCACTTCTTTGCATTGAATTTCAACTGCCAAACCCCTGACCATTCTTCAAGTTTCTGCAGGTCGCTTCTCATTCAGTCTACACCCTCTGGTGTGTCTACTCTGTTACAGAGCTTTGTGTCATCAGCGAACAGTGAAATTCTGCCTTCTAGGTCCTGCACAATGTCACTGATGAAGATGTTGAATAGGACCGGTCCCAGCACTGATCCCTGTGGTACCCCACTGGTCACTCTTCCCTCTGTGGAGTGACAGCCATTTACTGCCACCCAGCCAGTTACCTACCTACCCACCACACTACTGTCCTGCCCACACCCATATTCCCCAGTTTGTGTAATAGTCTTCTATGTGGCACAGTGTCAAAGGCCTTGCTGACGTCCAGATAGGCCATGTACACCGCCTTCCCCTGATCCACCTCCTAGTCACCCAGTCAAAATTCAACAGAGGTTGGTCTGACATGACCTCCCCCTGGTGAAACCATGCTGCCTTGGGTCCTGTAGTCCATTGACAACCACATGTTCCACCAATCTCTCCTTCAGTAGTGCTTCCATGATCTTCCCCACTACTGAGGTGAGGCTGACTGGTCTGTAGTTCCCTGCTTCCTCTTTGTTCCCACTTTTGTATAAGGGGACTACATCTGCTGTCCTCCAGTCTTTGGGTACCTCCCCTGTTTCCAGTGATCGGCTAAACAGGATAGCCAGAGGTTCAGCCACCACCTCTCTTAGTTCTTTAAGGACCCTGGGGTGCACCCCATCTGGCCCCATTGCTTTATCAACTCTTATTACTTCCAGTTCCTTCAGGACCCTTTCTATGTAAAGGGACTTGTGTCCATTTCTGCACCATTCTCACCCCTTGTACTCCCTTCAGACCCATTACCCTTCTCTTCCTCAGTAAAGACTGAGCAGAAATACCTGTTCAATATGTCAGCTTTACTGTTGTCATCCTCCACATTGCCCCCATCCTCCCCCTTCAGTCTCACTATCCCTCCCTTTGTCTTTCTTTTTTCACTTATGTACCTGTAAAAGGTTTTGTCCCTTTACCCACTGATTTTGCAATGTGTTCTTCTGTCTGAGCTTTGGCTTCCCTTACTGACCTCCCTGCCTCCGTTGCTTCTCCTGGTACTTCTCCCTATCCCTTCTGCCTGTGTCTTTTGTATTGCCTGAATGCAATCTTTTGGCTTTCACTTTCTTTGCTACCTCTTTGGAAAACCATAATGGTCTCTTCTTCCTTTTCCTCTTGCTAACCTGCTTAATGCATAATTCTGTTGTTCTTGTAATCCCCATTTTAAATACTGCCCACTGTTCCTCAACCCCTGATTCTTGTCCCATTCCTCTTAATGCCTCTTTCAAGTATCTCCCCATTTTCCCAAAGTCTGCCCCACTAAAATCCAGGAGACGTGTTTTTGTGTGGTTTGGTTCCGCTATTTCTGTGATTTCAAACCACAATGTCTGGTGGTCACTGTTTCCCAGGTGCTCCCCCACTGTTACCCCCATCACACTGTCCCTGTTTGTGAGCACAAGGTCCAGTATTGCCTTCTGCCGAGTTGGTTCCATGACCAGTTGCTTGAGGAAGGCACCCTGAAGGGAGTCCACCCACTCTGCTTATAGATGAGTGCATGCTTCTGGAGGGTATGCCTTTTACAAAGCACAATTGGCTACAAGAATTAATCTGGTTTTGATTGCTGCTTCTTTGAAGTGTGTACAGGCTGCCACTGTTCCACTGGAGACTTCAGACCACATGATGGTGAAGGTTAGTCTGTCCCTAGGGGATAGTGTCAGCCGAGGAAGAGGGATTTGGAAAATGAATAGTACCGTATTAACGGAGACATGGTGTGTGGCTGGTATCCAGGACCTGATACGGGCTCGAATATCAGTTACTGAATTGGAACATAATGTAAGTCGGTGGTGGGTTCAAACTAAATAAGTAAGTATTTTTTAAAGAATTGGGCCTTCGTTCCACATTCGCAGAAATACCTACGTTATTTGACCTTAAGGGGGCAGTACATGCGGGTGGCGTCATTAGTTAATGAGGGATATGGTGAATATGCTAGTCTGATTGCTCAATTAAAGCAACAAATGGAAAAATTACAGTACGAACGGGCCTCTTCTCTTTTATACGAACATAGTATAAGGACCCCGAGAAAAACAGCTACAGGGGATATTTTTGAGAGTTGCAGAACGAGCTTGCAACAAGGAGTGATGTCCTCGCTATGCACCCCAAGAGGGGATGTGGTTCACTTTCATGATGATATTCTTCATGAGGTCCACCATCATATGGAAAGTTTGTATGCTGCTTCCAAGGTATCACATGATATGATTGCAGACTTACCCCAACACAGTACGCAGCCTCCTTGTGAATCCAGTCTGCTTTCTGACATGGTGAAACCAATCACTGAACTGGAAATAAGGGCAGCCATTGTTTCTTTAAACAATAATACGACTCCAGGATCTGATGGCTTGACCTTGGAGTTGCATATGGCATGTATTTCAGAGTTGGCAGAAGTTTTGTGTGTGGTCTTTAATATGATTCTGGATTGACAGGAGGTGGCCCCACAGTTTGGTCATGCAGTACAATTATTTTTGTTCAAAAAGGAGACAGACGGCTTTTACAGAACTGGCGTCTGCTGAGTCGTATGAATTCGGGCTTAAAGATACTAATGAAAATCTTGGCAAATCATCTTGGGATGGTGGCCCCCTTTCTCATTGACCCAAGTCAGGTATGCACAGTAAAAGGACGAAAAATAACGGATAATTTGATACCGTTAAGAGAGGTGGTATCTCAAGGACAGGGATATACTGCGGGGATATCTGTTAAGCTTGGATCAAGAACAAGCATTTGACAAAGTTTCGCATTTATATCTAAAAATGGTGTTGGATCATTATGGTATACCCAGTATCTTCACGACCTGGATTATGAAATGGTATGCCTCTGCTTCCTCCAGTCCGTTAATTAATGGACATGTGGGTAGACCTGTGAAAATAGATCAAGGAGTCCGACAAGGATGCCCCATGAGCCCTGTCTTGTATATTTTTAGTTTAGATCCATTGCTTCACTTGATTGGACATAAACCTGAGATTAGAGCCATCTATATTCCTGGGGTATCGACAGCTGCAAAAATGTTAGCTTATGCAGATGATGTCTGTCTCCTGGTAGAAGATAAGGCTCGGCAGACTGCGCTTTAGGGGTAATTCAGCATTTTTCGCAACTTACAGGTTCAGCCTTTAATAGTAATAAATACTGTGGGTATATTTTGAGTCTGAGTACTCCTCCCTTGGGAGAAATACAAAATATTTGTGTGTCAACGGAATGCATTATGATTTTGGGCATTATATTTGGGTCTGGAGACATGGCAAGGGAGAATTGGGGAAAGGTTTTGGATAGTAGTGCTGAGAAGGTTAAACAGTGGAAAAATTGGCAACAGACAAAAAAGAAACGTGTATCAATTATTAAGACTTTTTTTTTGCCCCTGTTAACATATGTGGGGCGATATTTCCGCCTCCGAGATCAATGGATGTCTCCATTTTGAGGCAGACTTTTCAATTAATTTGGGGGAGTCGTTTGAACCCTATTAAGAGGGCGATCCTATATAGGAATATCTTTTCGGGCACGGTCCTGGTGCCTGTGGGGGAGGACGATCTGGAAACATGGATGGACTATGCCACCCCATTGGTCGAGGAGTGGCAGTGTGCTGAGGGGAAAAGAGGAAGAGGCTCATGGAAAGCTTGAGGGGCCCTGCACTGGAGGCCAATCACTTCCTGTGATCCACCAGCCCGGAGGCCACAGCAGCCGAGTACCTCTCTGCCCTGGAGGGGGTATTTGGTAGCACCGAGTCAGGAGATGACTTGATATGGAAGTTTAAATCTGCAAAACAGTGGAAGAATGAAAAATTGTCAGTATTTATTATTCAAATTGAGTGAGCTTTGCAGCGGGCCCACCGGAAAGGTGGGTTACCTGCCAGTGAATTGAACAGGGTCAGGCTAGACCACACCTTAAAGTCAGTAAGGTACTCTAACGTGATGTTGTTGAAGCTTAAACTGTAAGACCGAAGGGGCAGTCCCCCCAATATTGTGACCTAATGAAAGAGATCCATGAGATTGAGAATGATGAAGAGGGATGGGAGCCCTATGCTGGGGCTGCCCACGCCTGCCAGGCCCCTGAGAGAGGTGAGAAGGCCAAACTGCAACAGATGAGGGAACTGATCAAGGAGTTAACTGAGTTGAGAGTCAGTCAAGAAGCTGCCGAGGCAGCCAAAGATTCCTGTCCGCCTCCCCCCGAGACAAAGAGGGAAGTCCTGCCAGGAGGGGTGAGGGTACCCGTTGTTTCTTCTGAAACCCAGCCTGAAGACAGCCTGCAGGAAGAGGTATGAGAACTGAGAGCTGTGGTGGAAGACCTGCTCAGACTCCAAGCTATCCGAGACACTGACCCTTGGGGGAACTCAGAAAGTCAAGAGAGCAAACCCCCGACCAGAGAGAGAGAGACCCTGAGACTCCCCCACTATGTTCAAGCAGGGGAACAGATTCTCTTCCCCCAGAGACTCTAAAGAACCTGTTTTTTGTTACCACTGTGGAGAGGATGGGCACACCTGATTCACCTGCCATTTGCCTGAGAATCTGAGAAAAGTTAGCACTAGGCTGTTGGCATTGATTCAATGGAGCAACATACGGCTGCAAGGTGGGGCTGCCTGGAAAAGCTATTCATCCAAGGCAGCTGTAAAGCTGACGTTCAAATCCAAGTCACCTGAGTGGTCCGAGGTGGTGGGCCCTTCCATGGAAACTACAGTGACAGTGAACGGTGTGTCTGCCCGGGCTATGCTTGACAGTGGATCTCAAGCAACCACAGTATTTCAAGATTGGTACCAGAAGCATCTGCCTTATGTGCCCCTACAACCCTTGGAAGGTTTGCACATGTGGGGGTTGAGTGAGAAATCCCATCCATACCTGGGATGTATCCGGATCTGAATGTCATTCCCTACCACCGTGGCTGGGGTAGATGAACAAGTTGAGACACTTGCCCTAGTGTGTCCCCCCACCAGACTGTATAGTGGAGTTCCCCTGTTAACTGGAACAAATGCCCAAATGTTTGGGAGACTAGCACAATTCTGCCATGAGAAACAAGGGCAATGGACTGGATGGGCCCTACAAATTCCAGCATTAATCAAAAGGGCTTATGACTTGCAACAGAAACCCGAGAAGTGGACCAAGATGAGCCAGTGGGAGTAGTGTGGAAAAAGGATCCTGACTGTTTGGTGCTGGCCCCCAATGCCCAGTGTACGATCCATGGAGAAGTCCGCCTAAGGAGAGATGTAAAGAATAAAATATTGATGATAGAGGCCCCTGGTGAAGGGAAGCTGCCAGAGGGGTTGATGGTTAAGCCCATACTACCTGCACGTGCCCATGCCTATGCCTGCCGAGTGATGGTGCAAGTATGAAACATGTCGGACAGGGAAGTTCGTGTGAACCGGGGATGCACGCTGGCTACAGTACACTGCTCAGACACTGCAGTATTAACCAGTAACAAGTACTCTGGTGAAAGGGAGAAAGTGACCCCAGACTTATTTGACTTTGGTGATTCCCCCTTGTCCGCCCAAATAGAAGACACAAATTAGCAGGAAACTTGCTCAGAGAGACAAAGTGTTCTCACTAAACGAGTGGGACATGGGGTTTGTCCATGGTGCCGAGCATAACATACGCCTGTATGACAACCGACTATTTTGAGAGAGGTCCTGGCGCCTTGCCCCAGTGGACATAGATGATGTTAGGAGGCACCTACAGAAAATGCTCGCTGCTGGCATTATTGAAGAATCAAGAAGCCCATATGCATCCCCCATCTTAGTGGTGCATAAAAAGAACAGATCCGTGAGGATGTGTGTGGACTATCGGACCCTCAACCGATGGATTATCCCAGATCAATACACCATGCCATGCATACAGGATGCCCTGGATTGCGTGAACATTGGTCAGTGGTTCTCTATACTGGATCTCCGCAGTGGATATTATCAGAGTCTGATGGCTCCTGAGAACCACGAGAAAACAGCCTTCATCTGTCCTTTGGGGTTCTACGAATTCCTGAGGATGCCACAGGAGATTTTGGGTGCCCCTGCCACCTTCCAGAGATTGATGGAACGTGCAGTGGGAGACATGAACTTGCTGGAATGTTTAGTGTACTTGGATGATGTCATTGTTTTTGGATGCACGTTGGAGGAACATGAGACCAGACTGTTCAAAGTCCTTGATCGTTGGAAAAATTCGGCCTCAAGTTATCCATAGACAAGTGCCAGTTTTTTCAAACATCTGTGAAATATGTGGGACACATAGGGTCTGTGGAAGGAATACAGACAGATCCCAGTAAAGTTGAATCTTTGACCACTTGGCCCCAGCCCAATAACCTGAAAGAGCTACAGTGTTTCCTGGGGTTCTGTGGCTACTACCGCAGGTTCATCAAAACTATTCAAAGGTGATTTGACCACTTCTTAGCCTTACCCAAGGCTACCCTCCTACCAACCTCAAGTACAGAAAGGGGGCTATCAAAGACCAAGAGAAAGTGTCTTTTCGAACAGGTGAGCCTTTTGGGACTCAGTGGACACCCGAATGTGAAGCAGCATTCTTTGAAGTCATATACCAGCTCACCCACACCCCAGTCCTTGCCTATGCTGATCCTACCAAGCCCTATGTTCTGCATACGGATGCTAGTTTGCAGGGCCTTGGGGCTGTGCTATATCAAGACTATGAAGATGGCTTGAGACCTGTAGCTTTCGCCAGTAGGAGCTTGACCCCATCAGAGTGGAACTATCTGGTCCACAAGTTGGAATTCCTCGCCCTAAAATGGGCCATAGTTGACCAGTTTCATGAGTACCTCTATGGGGCAAAGATATTAGTGAAGACCGACAATAGCCCACTGACTTATGTGCAGACTTCAGCTAAATTGGACGCCACTGGGCACCATTGGCTTTCTGCCTTATCAACTTATGATTATGCTATTGAATACAGACAGGGACTAAACCACATTGATGCTGACACCCTGTCATGAAGGCCAGCTTCCAAGTACAATTGGTTCGGATTGTCTGAACCTGACATCAAAGCATTATGCCAGAAGTTTGATAAAGATGAACAAATGTCTGTGGACACAGTGGACTGCCTAGTAGATTACTTGGGCCCTCCTGATACCTGCATAACAGCTGCCTATTGCCATTTCTCTGCTCTAGATATTAGTGCACTACCTCAGTTCAATAATGACAGTATTCAGTGGGCTCAATCCCAAGATCCTATGATTCAACCAGCACTTGATGCCCTGCATGCTGGGGAAAGATGTGTCCAAGTTGCGTTCCCCTGACTTGTGAACTGCTCTGTTGTTCAAGGAAGGCCCCAGGTTAAAGCTGCATGATCAGTTGTTATACAAGAAACAGAGGATTGTTGTGGTCAAATAGACAAACAGTTGGTTCTGCCCACGGCCTTTAAACAGCTGGTATTGCGGTCTCTCCACAATCACATGGGGCACCTCGATATTGACAGAACTCTCAACTTGGTATGATCCCGATTCTACTGGCCAAAGATGGGGCAGATGTCGAGCACCATGTAAAGACTTGCAGTAGGTGCCTCCAAAGAAAAGCCCTGCCTCAGAAGGCTGCCCCTCTTGTCAATATCACTACCAGCGCCCCTCTAGAATTGGTCTGCAAAGACTTCTTGTGCTTAGAACCCGACCAAAAGAACATTGGCAATGTGTTGGTAGTTACTGATCATTTTATGCGGTATGTACAAGCCTTCCCAACTAAAGATCAAAAGGCCTTTACCGTGGGCAAGGTGCTGGTGGAAAAATTCTTTGTCCACTATGGTGCCTCCCAGCAGATCCATTCTGACCAAGGCAGAGACTTTGAAAGTAGGTTAATCAAAGAAATGCTCTCTCTGTTGGGGGTGGAAGTCAAGAACAACCACCTATCACCCGCAGGGAGACCCTCAACCAGAACGCTTCAACTGCACCCTTCTGGACATGCTGGGCACCCTCCATCCAAAAGACAAGTATAAGTGGAGCCAGCAGAGTAGCACCTCGGTACACGCGTATAATTGCACCAAAAGTGATGCTATTGGGTTCTCCCCCTACCGTCTCATGTTCGGGAGGGAGGTCTGACTGCCAGTTGATGTCTACTTTGGGGTCTGTCCAGATGGGGTCCGAGCCGAAAACTACTTGCAGTATGTACAGAAATTGAAAGATCAGTTGAATCATGCCTATCAACTAGCTCAAACTATGGCTGCTAAGTGAAATCTCACCAACAAAGAAAGACATGATTGACAAGTAAAAGCCCAGGAGTTGTTGCTCAGACATAGGGTGCTACTACTCAATTTGGGACTGCATGGAAAATACAAAATTGCTGATAGATGGCACCATCTTCCCCATGTAGTAGCTGGTAAATTGGATGATCTACCGGTGTACAAGGTGCACCTGGAAAATAAATCAAAAGCTGTGAAGACCATGCACCGCAATCACTTACTGCCCATCGGTCAAGTTATTATTGATGCTGAACCAACACCTGACACTTCTCCTGGGCCAGTGACTCATGCTGCTGCAAAGAGGAAACAGAGCCAACCTGTCTGTGTTGTTCCAGAACTAAGGCCTTCCCCATAGCAGGCCCAGAGTGATAGTGATGACTGTTCATCTGTCTCTGATGAGAGTGACTACGATAATGCCTGTTATCCCTCATATGAACTGAGTCAGTTGTTTCTCGGTAATCCTATGCAGAATCGTGGGGATGAGGCTGGGCCTTCAGACCTGCCTAACCCCCAGCTTCTTCCTTGGACCCAATGCCCCCTGAAAGTGAGGTGCAAAGTATCACGTCTGAGGTTGTGGACTCCATGTCTTGTAGAACTGTTTGACTTGCCCAAAGAAGGGGCTGATGGTCTGAGTCTCCCTGGTGACATACCAGAACTTGAAGAACAATATGAAAGTGTTGGTAGCACCCCTTCAGTGCCTCAAAGCCTAATTGTGCTGGAGTCTCCTCAGAATGAGCAGCCTGGGCCTCTTCAGAAGATAATAATGAGCAAAGTATTGTGGAAATAGTCTGCCGAGCAAGGAGCTGATAGTGTTCCCAATCTGGACATTTCAACCAGTGCAGAGGTAGCCCCCACTATAGGAGAAGAAATCAATGCCACCCAGAGTCTGTGTCTGTTCCCCCCAGAAAATCTGGGTGACCTGTTAAGCCAGTGCTACGTTTCAGTTATGATTCCCCTGGGAGGCCTGTGGACTTGCCTCTTAATGTGGTTCATAAAGGTGTTTACATTTCCAAGAGCTCACTGCCCAAACTGAGCTTGACTGCCACCTCCCGATTAATTGTTCTTCCTTCAGAACAAGGTGTCCCTGTCCCATATAGCCCCAAGTTAGCTGATATGGAATGGTCCCCTTTTATATTGTTTACTGTACAAGAAGTTATAACGTGAAGTCATAGGTAACTGTTCATAGTATGTTAATCTTAATAGAATCAGTACAGAACATATGAAACATGCATAAGTATTGTCAATGAAAATATGGTATAGTGAAATGTATAGCAATGTGATAACTTTATATTAACTGATGCATCAGATATTATTTCCATAGTTTGCTAATGTCACAAATGTCTTGTATATATTGCTGCTTCGGTATTGTGATGGTGTAGACTTGATGCAGATGCCAAGTTTTTCCAGGCAGGGAAGGGTGTAACCCCCCCTACAAATGGGGGTTCCCAAAAGTCTTCCTTGGGTGTGCCTAAATGCCCACTGCCAGGCTGGTATCCTGTGTTTTAGCATCTTAGAAGTGTTTGTATGAGAGTGCTTTAATGCCTCTGGGCTCTGTCTCTTTAAGAGCTGCCTATAACATGGTGCTTATTTAATCTGGGAGGAATCTGAGTGTTTCTAGGCTTGAGTCCCATCCGGGTTGCCAGATAATCGCTCCGTTCTGCCATTGCTAGTTGTGCAGACGGAGCTCTTTTAGAAGCTGTACTTATTTGCTGATTATCTATTAGAATAGTAATGCTGTTGTAGTTTGTCTAATCTGCCTTCTTTGCAGCATGGACAGTTCTGTTTATCACCACCATCTTGGTCCTGGACTGCCAGAATGGGCCAATCAATACCTTTGGGGACCCTAAAATGGAGTCTGTCCCCGGGGTCTTGTGGGAGTGAAGTTTTTAGGAATTGTAGTTTTGAGACTTTGGCACCTAAATGCACCTGGAGGGGGAGCCCTTGCTTTGATAGACTGATGGATCAACCAACCAGAACCTTTTGGACTGAAGGGAAATTTCCAAGCTGCCTGCTGCAATTGTTCAGTCTGGAGTTAGATTTTTTAAAGTAAACAGCTTGAGTGATTCGAGCAGCAGCTCCTGTGTAGTTTGTGCAGGAGATTGGTGGAAAGGCTGAGTTTGGCCTGTCTACCTGCTGTCCCTCGAGAGGGAATCCTTTGAAAGGCTTAGCAATCGGACTGTATCCAAATTGGAGTGTGATAAAGCCACAGAAGAGTGACCAGATTTAAACTTGAAGAAGACAGAAGATTTGCTATATGCTATCAGCCTGTCAGGACATCCATTTACCACAGAATTCCCAGTTTTGCTCAGAGACACTGATATTGCGGCCGGACTGCCATCCGCATTGTGGTATGGTGATTGCTTTACTATAAATGTGCTGTGTGCTGTTAGTGGGTCGTAATTTGGTTCCCCACTGTGTAAATGTGCCACGCTTGCTGGAAGCTACATCCAGCACTACCGGACTCGAAATCCGAACTGTTACACCCAGCCTGGGCCTTGCCACCTGGCCCAGCCAGCTACTTCAGGCACAGAAACCATCATCGATGAGAGACTCGCCCAGGGATCAGCCCCTGCTCAACCATCTCAAACAGGAATGACCCCTCGGTGATTCGTGTGGGCCCTGCTTCTCCTGGCAAACCAGTCATCAACCGGCAGCCTCTATTTCATCTAGCCTGTGTCTCATATTGGGTACTGTGAGTAACAATCAGGGTAGCTCCCTGCAACAACAGCTAAATCTGAAGTGTCATCTGATTGCATTGTTGTTTTTCCTTTCACGAACTGTGTGTGTGTTTGTGCATGCCTTTTCTTTTCATCACAGGGCCCCAACCAGCTGCAACATCGGCCTACCACGGGCAATGCTCCAGACTAGCTCACCTTACTTCCAACTGGGTACCCAGAGCATGTGACTGTGTAGGGACTAAAAGTGCATGCATAATTGCCTGACCAGATCAGTTTTCGAATCAGTCAACCTGATTACGCCCCTCCCTTGTTCAGTTCTCCTGAATAAATCAGATCTAACTCTTTTTGCATTTAATCTGACTGTGGTTCCAGTTTGTACCAAAAGCAATGTAATGTCATTTGCCATGCCTAACCTTGTTTTACAGGGGATTTCCCAGGGTAAAACTGGTGTAACTAGCCCTGGTGGTAAGTGCAAACAGTGTGGGGATTTGTATGCTGAATAGGGGCTACTGTGAAAGTATTTGTTGTATATCGTCTAGGTCACTAGAGGGGAAAGAGCGGGGGCTTACAGTGTCCCGGAGGGCTGTACCCAGGTTAGCCTTGTTACTAACAACCCTGTCCTCCTGGTGGAGGCACCCGTTTCAGTACCTAGGCCCCTTAACCTGCAACTAGCCACGCAGGCAGGGGTAGCAGCCCTTGGGATAGCACCACCTAGGGGTTACACATACATCTGCAGTATTGCAACAGTCAAGAAATATTTCCTGGATGGAATATTGTATCATGGTGATAGTTAATTCAAAAGCCTTTTGAATCCTACATGCTCCACAGTTTTGTAAGGCTGTAAGTTCAGTGCTATCATCTCTGAAATTAGTTTTGTTATAGCAGTTGCCTCAGGATGACTTAGCTTTACATTCAATTGTCTCTGAAATCATGAGCTGTCTTCTAGCAGTTGAAGTTTTCAGATGGCCAGCATTAGGAGTGCTGGATGATGAGAAGGGCAAAAGGGGACTGTTTGTAGTACTTATTCTAGAAGAAGACTGAGAAGGAGTTGACAGTACAACTGAAGCAGCAGGGCTGCTGTTGCTATCACTTGATATAACAGGTGCAGCAGGTGTAGTCTGACTTAACTCGGCCTGCACGTTGTCTTCTTTCTCTCTGACCATAAAATCACTCCTGAGATGTAATGGGTGACATCTCTCTAAATGTCTTTTTAATGCTGAGGTACCCAAAGCACCTTTCTTGCTCCATCTGCCGATTAGTCTTTTTACATATAGAGCAAACTGCTTGTAACTCATTACTGGCAGCCAGAGAAAAATAAGACCACACATAAGACGTCACTTTTTTTGTTTTATTACGAGGCATACTATACCGTCCGCCTTTGTCACTTCCACAGTGTTGTTCTTTCCCAACACTGGGAAGCTGCTCGTCATGGTATTTTTCTGTTTCACCATTATCCTCATCCAACAGCTCCTCCAGGCCACTAACAGAACCTAAATCTAAATGCACTGCCCACTCATCTGGTTTCTCCTGCACCTGCACTACACTGTTCATGCCCAAACTGCCCATCTCATCATCCAAGTCAAAATCATCACATTCATCCTGCATCTGTGCAATTGCCACCTCTACCTCATTCCGGCTTTCCATTTGTTTCTGCTTTTCTCCCTGTTTGTCTACATCCTCCATTTCATAATCATTACTCTCATCAGAGCTAGATTCCCCCCCATTTTATTTAAATCTGTACTGGTACTATGGTACACATAGGTACCATATCTTGGCTTGCCAGTCCTTGTGGTACTGACTACTCCTTTAGTTTTAATTAAGGTAGTTTGGGCCTTTCTTGTCTGTTTAGACAACATTGTGGAAGAACCACTACCGCTACCCGATGAAGTACCAGCAACTGGTCTTTTACCAGTTAGGCTGTGCAGTGTTGTTTGTGCCATATGTTTCCCCATACCTTTCCCCATTTCAGCCTCTGCTTCACCCTGTCTGGTGCACATTTCCAAATTTTTTTTTAATCACACACAAAAATGCTTTTTCCAGTATGTGTTTTCTTTTTATTTAGTCCTCCCAGTTGTTCCCCAGTTCCTCAGCCCACTAGAACAGGCTTGGCCTCATAGCCAATGTCCCCCTTCCACCACAATAGCTAGGTTTATTTTTTTAATTGCCAGTGGCACAGAAAATTACTTTTTCCTGTAGATATTTTCTTCTTATTTAGTCCTCTCAGTTGTTCCCACTTTCCTCTGTCCACTTAGTACAGGTCTGCCCTCACAGCCACATTCCCCTTCCAGCACATTACGTAGTTTTTTTTAAAATTACATACAAGGAAATATTCCTGTAGATATTTTCTTCTTATTTAGTCCTCTCAGTTGTTCCCACTTTCCTCTGCCAACTCAGTACAGGTCCGCCCTCACAACCACACTCCCCCTTCCACCACAGTTCCTATTTTTTTTGTATTACACATAAGGAAATATTTCTCGACTGTTGCTGTACTGCAGATGTATGTAGTTCTCAGTTGTTCCCACTTTCCTCTGCCCACTCAGTACAGGTCTGCCCTCATAGCCACACTCCCTCTTCCACCACAGTGCCTAGTTTTTTTATTACATACAAGGAAATATTTCTTGACTGTTGCAGTACCGCAGATTTATGTAGTCCTCTCAGTTTTTCCCACTTTCCTCTGCCCACTCAGTACAGGTCCGCCTTCACAGCCACACTCCCCTGTCCACCACAGTACCTATTTTTTTTTTTTATTACACACAAGGAAATATTTCTTGACTATTGCAGTACTGCAGATGTATGTAGTCCTCTCCATTGTTCCCACTTTCCTCTGCCCACTTAGTACAGGTCTGCCCTCACAGCCACAGTCCCCCTTCCACCACAGTACCTAGTTTTTTTTATTACTCACAAGGAAATATTTCTCTTCTGTTGTAGTACCGCAGATATATGTAGTTCTCAGTTGTTCCCACTTTCCTCCGCCCACTCAGTACAGGTCCGCCCTCATAGCCACACTTCCCCTTCCACCACAGTACCTAGTTTTTTTTATTACTCACAAGGAAATATTTCTCGACTGTTGTAGTATTGCAGATATATGTAGTTCTCAGTTGTTTCCACTTTCCTCTGCCCACTCAGTACAAGTCCACCCTCATAGCCACACTCCCCCTTCCACCATAGTAGTAGCTAGGTTATTTTTTTTTTAAATTACACACAGAAATGCTTTTTCTCATGAATGTGTTTTTTTATTTAGACCTCTCAGTTGTTCTCAAGTTCCTGTGCCCTCTGCCCACTCAGTCAATACAGTTAAATTTAGTCCTCAGTTATTCCCAAATTTCTCTGCCCGACAGGGATCAGGGCAGGTTTGCTCTCACAGACACTGAACCCCCTCCCACCAGTGTAGGAAGCTACTAGATTTTTCTTTTCTTATTTTTAAAAGAAAGCTTCTTTTTCTTTATATCTTTTTTTATTTGCACCTTGGTTCTCTGTTGTTTCTTAGTTCCTCTGCCCTAGGGCTGCCATGTATGACCTCAGAGCCACACACCCTTCACCCACTCTTTAATAAGGTCTTTCCTGTTGAATACTTTCTTTTCTTTAGTTTAGATGATAATTGTACAGGGCAGAATACAGATTAGACTAGGTTAGTTCCACGTTACTCAGTCCACAATCCCCACGAAGTGAAGAGTGAATGAAACACCCTGCCTAATTCAGTATATATATTTGTAATCCTTTTTGTTGCTTTTTTACTACCAGCAGCCTGTATATGATGGCTGGCTAGCTGTCTGGTACCCACCAGGAGCCCTTTAGATGTCCACCGCCCTCAACACGAGGTTCTCTCACTTCAACCCACCCCACCAAAACAAAAGATAATTTTTATTTCTTCATATATGCTCTCGTTTACTTTTTAAATTATATTTCACCAGAAAAATGCTACTGTGTCCAGTGTGCGACACACACAATTTATATACTGAGTCACTGACAAAGTTGAGACACATCCGTCCTCTCCAACAATCAGCTCCGAGATGGTGCCTCTCACTAGGAATGCCGAGCTGAAGTGTTCCAGCTCCGCCCCCTACCCACCACATCACCCAATTGCCAGGACTGACAGGCAGGCTCCATTCAGCAATAGGCAGTCTAGCCTGTCAGTCTGGCTGTATCTGGCCAATTGGATCTTCGTCTCCTCTGTCTCTTTAAGACGCAATGTGCTCATTCATGTGACAGTGCCCAATCCCAAATGCAAAGCTGAGTGAGCGAGCAAGGTGACTTGAGTATGGGGGGGGGGATGGTCCATCAGTATAGCCACATGACATGCAGTACTGGCCATCATGTGACTGACTGGAGTGCCTACCGGTTGTGCTCCTGCACCACCTATAGGTAGGCTAATGGAATTCTTTTATTTGTATTTGTTAAGGTTTCTCTGCTGTAGCCCCAGAACGTATTTTAAAGCCCTTTATCCCTTTTTCTTAACTTGTGGCCGACGGACCCGGACTTGGTACAATTCAGCACTTGACTCTTATTAATCCGGGTCCATTGGACTGCACTGAATCCCGAGAGGTCTGATTTTCAGTGGGTTGGTCTGCTCAACCCTAATTTAGACAAGACATACATAACTCAATAAGAGAGTGGAACATTAAGCAGTCACTATATACAGTACAAGAAACAATATGCAGAACAGGGAGTGCATAGTTTGTGGGAGAACTAGCTGATACGGAGCGATAACTTCAGTAATTAAGACTTCAAACCTGGAGGCAGGCGAGTTAGGTGAGGGCAGATGGGTGGAGGAGCAGATAATCAGCAAATTAGGTAGGAACTCAAGGAAGGGGTCAATACAGAAAGCTGCAAATACAGGGGAGGAGGGAAAAGAGGGGGTGCTGAGGAGCAGCTTAGCCTCGTCAATGGAAACAGTAAGGGGAGATCGAGGGACAGAGGGAGGGGGATAGAGAAATTGTGCTGGGAGCAGGCTAAGAGAGAGGGAAATAGACTGGGAGGGGAGTGTGGCATCCCAGGGAGTAGGAGGGGACAAGTGCAAGGAGTCATTTCTGCATGGAAAGAATGGGGAAAGGGGACATTTTTTAACTAGGAAAGGCACGCTAAACTGGAGCATGTTTCCAGGTGTGACCTGGGAGCACAAGAATGTTAATTGCTCAGGGTCACACAGTATGCAAGTGTGGGCTGATGGGATTCACTGCCAGATCTCCAGGTTTGCAGCTCAGTACCCTTAACCACCGCCATAGGTACCACAGAACCAGCTGGAACATACAGTACCACTTCATTGCTAACCATTACTTCTTCCTGATTTCGGGCCCTGCAGTCCCTAAATAAAGAGCCTGTTCTTTTGATTGAAATCCTTGTGTGAGAAATGATTTAAAGTGATAAGTTACGTGTTTTGTAGTGATTGCTACTACGTTGATCTTGTTCACAGGTGGGGCTGTCCTGTGTGGCAGTCGGGAGGTACTACATCCCAGGATGTTTTGCCATACTTATGCCCTGCCCATATTAATTTTTCTTTGGGTGGAGGCATCATGCAATTATTTCTAACTTTGGATACCAACCACCCAACCAAATGTTTAATGGATTCAGGCCCCCTTTGTTTATCGTTTGTTGTTGATTGATACAAATCAGAATTATAGCTCTTTGAGTCATAGACTCCTTCACAAAGGCCCTATGTCAGGACATTATGACATTGCACAAGGAAAACATATTGAGATACAACAGAAAATAAATACATAGCAGAGGGTGGAAGCCCTGGATCAGAGTTACAGATGATCGAGGGGTGAAGACCCTGTGTCAGTGGATTAAACATAGATGGCCAAAGGAGCAACAAGAAGCTATACAAGTATGTACATAGTCATAAGCAAAGTGAAGCAGTAATATACAGGGGACACATCATGGACGCATGAGAGGACATTGTCCGGCAGCCGGGGGGAGGGGCAAGTGATAGGGGTTAAGGACATTCGCAGAGGCTAGAGGCGAAGATGGCCTCCCTTAACTTGACTTTGAAAGGGCCTATCTTGTCATTAGTGGAAATTTCATCCAGGAAGACATTTAGCCAGAGGGGGGGCTCTGCAATGAAAGAACCATTGCCCCAGGGAGGTCCGACAGTGAGGGACATTGAATAAAGTTTTTGAAGAGCTACGGGTGACCCGAGCAGGGAGAGCAGGTTGTAGGTTATGAATGCCCAGGGGGCATTACCTAATGTGATCTTTTTGGCAAATAGGCAGATGTAGCATTTTAGCCTACCCTGAAGGTTGAGCCAAGAGGAGCACTGATAAAGGTTACAGGAGTGGGTCATCCGGTCACACCCAGTGACAAAGCAGCATGCCTTGTTTAGGGCAACCGAGATCCTGCGGAGGGCAGAAGAGCTGGCAGCACCATATATAACAAACTCATAGTCTATCAGCGAAAGGACAGAGTTTACAGCTAGGCGGAGAGCCTCTGGATGTAAGCACCTTTTAAGCCTGTATAGGAGGCCCAGCCTGGAGTTAATAGCAGCGTAGACGTTATGGATGTGCTTGGAGTAGGTGTGGGAAGAGTTCAGTGCAATGCCTAGGTATTTAAAGGAAGAGATTTGTTCAAGTGGAGTGTTGTGAGCACTGAGGATACTAAGTGTGGCGGTGGCATGACTATTTTGCTGATGGATGAACATTACCTTATTTCTTTTATAATTTAGCACCAGTTTATGTGCAGCAAACCAGTTTTCAGCCTCATTGAAGGAGTTCTGGAGTGTGAGTTAGAGGGAGGATGGCTATTAAACAGAACAGCATCATCTGCATAAGAGTATTTGTCCGGGGCAGGATGAAAGGATAGAGTTTAAGAAGATGCTAAAGAGGAGTGGGCCCAGGAGGGAGCCCTGGGGAACACCAGAGTGTACAAGGAGAGTGTCTGAGAGGGTGGAGTTTATTTTGACTCTTTGGGATCAGTCACTGAAGTAGTTCTCAAACCAGGATATAGCTTCAGAGGTCAGGCTAGTAGCCTATAGGGTATTGATGAGCAGGGCATGATTTACGGTGTCAAATGCCTTAGTCAGATTGATGTAGACTGATCCAACTAAGTGACCGATGTGAAGCGCTTTATGTATGAAACTGGAATATTCTAGTAAGGCAGATGTCATGCTGTGACCTTTTCTGAATCCATGTTGTTCCCAGCAGAGGAGGTCGTATTTGGATAGGTGGTTTGTGAGCTGATCTGAGACAATTTTCTCAAGGGCCTTGGAGAGAGGGGGAGGATAGAGATAGGGTGATAATTATTTGGAGAGGTGGGGTCCCCGGCCTTCAGGATGGGAGTGATGTCTGCCTGCTTCCAGATGGCAGGGAGTTGGCCCAGACATAGGAAGAGGTTTAGAATTTTTGCTAGGGGTGCAATGACAGTTTCGAGTGCAAGACTGAGCAGTTTTAGGTCTAGTGAGTCACCTCTGTATAGAGTTTTACCCAGGGCTTTGATTAGGTATGGTTTGGCCTCACGAGCAGAGATAGCCCTTAGGCAGAAAGGGGGGTGCACAAGGGGGTGGGGAGTGGCTGGGATGAGGGGACTGTGGATTAATGAAGTTGGGCAGGGAGATAGAAAGTAGTGGTGAGGAGGTGCTAAGGGGGAGTCAAAGGAGGAAGGAGGGCTCAGGACTGACCCCTAGTGGAGGGAGAGAATAATCTGCTAATGGGAATGTGGGGATGCAGCAACTAGAGGAGACAGGAAGTCAAGTGACCAGGAAATGGTAATATAAGGAGGGCTGGCCTTGGGTGGGAGGGTGGCTGGGGTGGGTGAGGGTCCCAAAGGCAGATCCTCTGAATTACCTTTGGCTGTCTAGCTCTGTCTGCTCCCAGGATCAGGTGGCAAGTACTGTGGTGTGGAGGGCGTCCGGTGCTACTGTCTAGGGGAGAAAGCAGGGGAGTTACGCCCCGAACCTGGTGGAAGCAAACACAAAGGCCCAGTCGATCCCACTGCGCTGTGCAGACTGGGGGAGGGGCGAAGGTATCTTACTACAAGCAAGCTGATTTAATTGTTAGAAATAAAATACAGCATGTAACAAGTAGCTCCCTGGGAGTTATGCCAGGCAGCCCCACAATCTACCCACACAAACCCCACAATAGCATAAGTCCCAGTGCTGGGTTGTACAGCTGGCTCAGCGGCCTTACGAACATACGAAATTTGCCAGCAGATAAAGGCCTAGAGATCTATCAAGTCTACTCGAATGTGCAGCTAGCACCCCTTATTCTGCAGCTGCCCCTCCCTCCCTTTCACCCTTCTCCTTGTACCTAAAAACCGCTGGCATCCGAGTGCAGTATTGGGGGGTGCTGTACTGCTGGGGTGTGCCGTCCCTCGGATGAGACGTTAAACCGAGGTCCCTTCTACCCATCCTGGTGTTGTCCTGGTGGGTGTCCAGGTGGAAGTAAAAGAACCCAGGGCACTCTTTGCAAAGAGTAGGGAACATTCCTGGTGTCCTGGCCAACATTTCCCTTCCCATAAACCGGTTCATGCAATTATCCAGGCTGTGTGTGGGTGATGATGTGCGATATGGCTGCCACCACACATTCAGTCACTTCACTACCAGTCTAGCATTGCTTGTAAAGCGCTTTGGATATATGAAAAGCGCTATATAAATACTGATTCTTCTTCTTCTTCATTGACCCTCCCCCTTGTTCTGTTCCATCTCCTTTTGAAGCAGTCCACTGTTCTACTGGATACCACTTCTGCAGGTAACGCATTCCGCCCAGCCACCACACTCTCTGTAAAAAAGTGTCTCCTCATCTTCCTCCTGAACCTTCCTCCCTCCAATCTCATATCATGGCCCCTGGTGTCCCTCCCCTCCCTTACTTTGAACAGCCCCTCTGTACCTGTCTTGTATATTCCTTTCATGTACTTAAAGGTTTCAATCATGTCCCCCCGTCCCTCTTCAACTCCAGTGAGTACATGTTCAACTCCCTCAGCCTCCTCTCGTATGATAAGTCCCCCAGCCCCTTGATCATCTTTATTGCCTGTGCTGCACCCCCTCCAGTAACTTAATGTCCCTCTTCAGATACGGGCGGGGCGCCAGTATTGCAAGCAATACTCCAGGTGCGGTCTAACTAATGGCCTGTACAGTGGCAGAATTACCTCCTCCCTCCTCAAGGATATACCCCTTGCAATACAACCCAGCATTCTGTTGGCCTTTGGAGCTGCCTTCCTACATTGTACCGAGTTGTTCATTGATCCTGTAATGAGCACCCCCAGATCCTTCTCCTCCTCTGTCTGGGCTAGCTGCACTCCCCCCAGCTGGTAACTCCTCCTTGGGTTCTTCATCTCAAAATGCAGCACCTTGCACTTTTTGGCATTAAACCCCAGTTGCCAGGTGTCTGACCAGGTTTCAAGCTTAGTCAGATCATCCTGCAACCCCTGTATCCCCCTAGGTTATCCACCACTGCTCCTACCTTGGCATCATCAGCAAACAGACTGATCTTGCTCTTGATGTCCAATGATATGTCTGCAATGAATATCCCAAACAACACTGGTTCCAACACCGAGCCCTGTGGAACACCACTCGTCACTACCCTTGGGTGTGAGAGCTCCCCACCCACCCACCACCACCCTCTGTTGCCTTCCCTGAAGCCAGTTCTCTACCCATCTCACCAGCTTTGCACCTGCCCCTGTGCTAACTTGCTTCCCAGCCTTCCATGCAGCACCGAGTCGAATGCCTTACTGAAGTCCAGATACAGGACATCCACTGCATGGCCCCTGTCCAGTTGCCTAGTTACCCAGTCATAGAACTCCACCGGGTTGGTTTGGCAGGATCTGCCCCATATGAAGAAATGCTGTCTGCTGTCCTGTAGTCCTTTGGCTTCTAGGAGGGCTACCAGCCTTTCCTTCAGGATAGTCTCCATTAGCTTACCCACGATGGATGTGAGGCTAACTGGTCTGTAGTTTCCCAGTTCTTCCTTGGGGCCACTCTTGTGGAGGGGCACCACATGAGCCATCCTTCGGTCCTGAGGTACACACCCCGAATGTAGTGAGGCATTAAATAGGTCTGCCAAAGGTCCTGCAAGGACCTCTGCCAGCTCCTTCAGTACCCTGGGGTGGATGCCATCTGGGCCTGGTGCCTTATCTACTCTCAGTTCCTTCAAACCCTCCCGAACTCTGCCCTCCTTGATTTTCCCATCTGTCCCCCCCCGCCGTTTCTGCCATTTCTCCCCCCTTGGGTGTCACCCCTCTCTTCTCTTTAGTAAATACTGAGCAGAAGTACTCATTTAGTGCTTCGCCTTTATCGCACCCCTGCTTCCACCCAATCCCCCTCCTTCCTAATCCTTACTATGTGGTCCTTACAGCTCCTTTTCTCCCTGATGTACCTAAAGAAGTCCTTCTCCCCCTTCTTAATTCCTTGTGCCAGCCTGAATTCCATAGATACCTTGGCTCCCCTTACTGCCCTTGTCACCTCCTTCTATTCCGTCAAGTACTCCTCCCTGTCCTCCCCTCTCCCTGTTTTCTTGTACTTCCTAAAGGAAGCTCTTTTCCTCCTTACCTTTTCCATGACCTCCTTGCTCAACCAGCTCGGTTTCTTAGCCCTAGCCTTCTTGCTCTGGGCCTTGCAGCAGGTTTTGGTTTCCTCCACTATCTCCAGCTTTATGAGCTCCCACCTCTGGTTAGTGTCCATACTAGATTGAATTCTGTCCAGGTACCCTTTTACCACTTCCCCCATCCTCCCAAAGTCGGCCCTTCTGAAGTCCAGCACTCTTGTACCAGATTCCACTCCTTTCTTGCCCGTATCCAATGTGAGTCATACTGAGTGGTGGTCACCCCTGACAGTGGTTCCTCCACTGTAAGTTCTCTCTCACAAAGTTCCCATTTGCCAGCACAAGGTCAAGGGTATTCCCTAACCTGGTTGGTTCACTGACCATTTGCAGCAGGAAGCTGTTCTGGAAGGCATCCAGTAGTGCCTGCTCCCTTCTGTTCCTGGTTTTTGGGGTACTCCAGTTCACTCCTGGCATGTTGAAGTCCCCCACAATCACCACACTACCCTTCTCGCAGGTCCTCCTGATCTGTCCTGCTAGTTCCCTGTCTAACTCCTCTGTCTGAGATGGCAGCCTGTACACCACTCCCATTCTAAGAATCCTATTCTTGGAATCCTGGATTTGCATCCAAATTGACTCTGTACTACCCTCCTCCCATTCCTCCCTTACACACTTCAGTCCTTCCTTCACATATAGTGCCACACCCCCTCCTTTCCCAATCACCCTGTCCCTACAAAATAACTTGTACCCTGGTACAGACAGGTCCCAGTCATTGTATTTGGTGGCTCATGTTTCTGTGATGGCTGCAATGTCCACCTCTCCCTCTGCCATGAGCACCTGTAACTCTGCAATTTTCCTCAAAAGGCACCTAGCATTAAGGGTAACCACTTTCCACCCTTTCTCCCATCCTGCCCTTGTTTACTAGCATCACCAATAGTACTTGCCATTTGTCCTTTGTCACTGTTATGGGGGGTAAGCTCATATGGTTTCCCAACCTGTGGTCTCTGCATGTCTCTTGCCCAATTGCCACCCCTCCCGCTCCTAGTTTAAATTCCCTACTTCCTCTTTGTACTCCTCCATCCTCTGTTTCAACACTTTCTTTCCCTTCTCAATCAAGTGTAGTCTGTCCTTGGCATAGAGACTACTGTCCTCCCAGGTCCCTCCCTACCCCCCCAACAGCCCATACCCTTTAGCACAACACCAGGATCTTAGCCATCCATTAAATTCCTCTATTCTCAGCTTTCTTGTTGTGCTTGCCTTGGGCACTGGAAGTATCTCCGAAAAAGTTACTGATCTTTCTGCCCCCTCACATAATTGTCCTAGTTCCTCAGACCTCCTCTGGACTATATCTACTGTCTTGTCATTCAGGTTGTTCATCCCAAGATGTATAATTAAATGAGGCTTATCCCTATCCCTTCTAGCATATTTCAGAACAGATTGTCCCACCCCTTCCGCTGTCATTCCTGGCATGGCCTCCACCCAAATGCAACTATGCCTCTCCCCCTTGCTACCCCACCTGACTCCTCTTAGTATAGAGTCCCCCAGTAAAAGATTCCACCACTCTTACTCCCTGCTTGCTTCCATTCATCTCCCTCTCTCATTTCTGGCTCCTCTTCCTCCTCTTCCTGCATATTATTTCCCCCTTTTGCCCCTATTGCAATTCTCCCAGCAGAACTCCTTCCCCACTCCAGTTTGCTCCAGGCATTTATCAATTACTCCTCTAAGTTCATCATTTCACTCCTCCACCTTCTTCTTCTCTTGCAGTGCAAAACTATTTTCTGAAGACCCTTCACAAATACCCGCTCCATCTCTCTTTATAGTAATCTGTTCTCTCCTTTCCACTCCATGACTTTTGCCACTTCTTCACCTCCCCTCACAAGTCCCTATCTCCTCCTTCCATTTGTCTTTTGTCTCCTGACCTGGTTTCCCTGGCAATCGTTCTACCTGGCCTGGGCCCCCTTGTCCCTGCTTCCCTACTTCTGACCCTCTCCTCACCACTGTTGGCTTAAATCGCTCTCCCTCATCTCCCATTCTTCCTCCCTCCAGTATTGGGCTAAACCCACCTCCAGTCAGGGGCGTAGCTACAAGGGTGCAGTGGCACTCGAGCCCATGAGGTTTGAGGGGCCCAAATCATAATTTTGATGTTTATTCAAAACTGGGGAGGGGCCCTGTAACATCGCCTTGCACCCAGGCCCTCAGGGAATTTGCTACAGTACTGCCCCCAGTCTGCCTTGCCTGTCTTAGTTCCTCCTGCAGACCCTCAATCTCCTTTCTGAGTTTCTCTATGTGGCTGCACACTAAATATCAAAGGAAGAAGGGGCCTTAAAGCTCTGGACAAGATTGCGGTACTCAGCGTTGTTGAGTGTCCCAGTAAGAGTGCCCCATGCACTATCAGTCGAGTCTGCCGATGTAAACACCTCCATACTTGGAGCTGCGCCCCTTGCCTTTGTTGCACCCACAGCACCCACAAAGTAGGCATGGCCTCCATATTAGCCATGGTGACCCAGTGACATTGTACTAGTGAGTGCTGGAGGTACTCATGAAACCCTAAAAATAGGTAGGCAAGGCTACATAGAAAAACTAGAGTCATCGTTTGGACCTTGGCAATTGAAGCTGGATGCCAAAAAATGTAATACACACTGGGAACAAAAATCTGCAGACACAATATTGCATCAATGGGATTAAGACTGAACACTCAAAGGAAGAAGGGGGACGAGGGATACAATTAAACATTTTAAAGGCCTCTTTTCAGTGCAGTATGGCATATGGAAAAACAAACAGAGGGGCATTATAGCGTAGCGATTAAGAGCACTGAGCTTCAAACCTGGAGAACTGTGTTTGAATCCCACAGCCACCACATGTCTACTGTGTGACCATGAGCAAGTCACCTAAAGAGCAGGGTTTTAGTATGCATTGTTCTCCCCCCCTCCAAAATATATGGCAGCTTACCTGCCAGTTAGGCGATTCATCCATAAAGTTCACGTTTTGGCACACTGTATTTTTAATAATTTCACTCATAAAAAAAGCTCTGTAGACCTGATATTGAAAACACAGTTCCATAGAGCCCTCATACTTGCACGTTTTGGGATGTCAGTACAAGGAGTGGCGTGGGGCATGTTCCATAGACTACAATGGGGTCAATGTTTACAGGCTTTGGTTTTTATACTTTTAAATGCCAAATTTGAGAAAGGAATGCCACCGCTCAACTAACAAAGTACTTGTTTTTTAAGCCGTGGCCTTCCTTTCTCAAAATTGACACTTGAAAGTATACAAAAAGCTTGTTATAATTGATCCCATTGTAGTCCATGTAGCTGGCCCCTGCACCATTCTTGTACTAACATCACAAAACGTGCAAGTGTGGGGGAGCCGTTCCAAGTATGGAACTGTGAGCATTTTCAATACCAGTTCCACAGAGCTTATTTACAAGTGAAATTATAAAAATACAGCGTGCCAAAACTTGAACTTTATAGTTGAACACTTAACCGGCAGGTAAGCTGCAGATATGTTGGGGCGGAGTGGGGAGTACAATGCATACTAAAAACCTGCTTTTTAACTTCTGTGTGCTCCCATGGTGCAGCAAAAAACACAAGCCTTAGCTTAGTGTGTCTTTCCTGGCCAACAATTGTAAAATAAAAATAAAAAAAACAGAATGCTGGCATACATCAGGGAGGATTTCACTAGTTGTATTAAAGAATAAGATATAATGTCACTATACAAGTCACTGGTTAGACCACAACTGGAGTATTACATGCAGTTTTGGAACCTACATCTGAAGAAGGACAGGGAGAAGTTAGTGACTGTCCAGCAGATGGCCACAGAAATGGTAATGGGAAAAGGTAAAAGCTAAGAGAGTAGCATTCAGAAGGTACGAAGAGGCACAGAGGGGGGAGGACAGGGAGGCATATCAGGGGAAACAGATGTAAGCAGGGAGAGCAAGGAGTGTGAAGGCACAAATGGAAGACAGACTAGCCAAGGGATTAACGAAAGGGGACAAGACATTTTTATGGTAGCTTGCACATGCGCAAGCAACATCTTGTGGCAGTAGTGCATTTTAGGTGTGTCAGTCTTGTTACCAATGCAGGGAACACTTTAGTGGGTGAGTCCCTCAGCCACCAATTAGCGAGCATGCTGCCAATGACAGCAGTTTCAAAGAGAACCATGGAGTTGAAAGAAATCTGCCTCTCCAATGAGGTGAAGTTTCCTCATTGGAGTGTCAGACAACAAGACTTCGTTATGTGCCTTTCCTGGTGAAACATTCCAATAAATATAGCAGCTCCTGCTGGCTGCCACAAAATCCCCAGAAAGCCAACTTAGGGGGTGCCCAATCTCCATGTCAACTTGTCCCGCCCAGTTCAATTTGTTTGCCAGCAGGGGTGCCCAGTCCCTGTGGTATCATGTATACCCCCAGGCTTAATTTGTTTGCTGACAGGGTGTCCAGTCCCCATTGGCATCATGTCCCCCCCACTTTCCTTTGCTGACAGGGGTGCCCAGTCCCTGTCAGCATCAGTCTGTCCCACCCCAAACTCATGTGGTACACTAGGAGCCCACCACAGTGTGCCCAAAAGTATTTTTTAAAACCTGTAAATAAAGAAAACCTTCCTTCGATACCCATTTTTCTTTTGTCCCTGTAAAAAAGGAAATGGTCCCTTGTTGTCCAAGTACCCTTCCCCCAACCTGCACCCACTCTCTGTGCACCCCACCCCATACTTACCTCCGGAGGTCCAGGGCTGTGATCTTCAGTTGAGCAGGAACATGTCTCTAGTCTTCAAAAGCTAACCGCAATCTGAAGAAATATATGGTAAGCTTTATAATGGCATCAATGGATGGTTTCAACTTAGGTGGATATATCAGCCATTTTTTGGAATTTGGGCTCCAAATTTTACCTCTTGAAGATGTTATGGTCATTTCGTTACTCGGTCCCAAAAGGTGATTTTGTGATCACTGCATGGAATCACCTTCCATGACTGATTAATAAAACAACAGTGCCACTGTTCATGAGGTGGGGTCCTAAAAAAACCCTGTTACAAATTTGGTGAAAAATTTTCCAAACATGACTGCATTACAAGCATGCATTGTGCAGTTTGCATGCACGCTTGTAACTTTGCCACTTTTTAATATTTTCACTCCAGATTTTTAACATTAGCATTTTTATACCTCCTTAAGAACGGTGCAGCTGTCATTTTTTACAGCCTGTCCAAAGTGTGTTTTCGCACCTGTGGTACACAATGACGCAGTCGCTGTGGGAAATCAACTCTCGGGACAGAGTAACAAAATCACAGTGCCACTGTTCATGAAGGGAGGTCCCAAAATGCCTATGTTGAAAATCTGGTAAAACAAATCCCCCAAATGATTGCATTATGGGCGTGTGTTGTGCAGTTTCTACGCATGCTCATGACTACCAGTTTTTCATATTTTCACTCCAAATTTCCAACATTGCCATTTTTTTACACCTCCTCATGAACAGTACAACTGTCATTTTTCACATCCTCCCAAAATGTGTTTTTGCACCTGTGGTGCCAAATGGTGCAGTCACTGTGAAAAATCACCTTCCGGCTAACAAACTGATAGAGCCAATGTTTATGAGGTGGGGTCACAAAAAGCCCATGTTGAACATTTGGAGTGAAAATACCAACAAACGCCCAAAAACTATAACACCCCACTCTTAAGAGACTGACAGGTGCTGGGGGTATGACTTGGGATCATCGGCTGTAATGCTCACGCTATTCCACCCACACCCCCACCCCCACCCTGCTGGCAGCGACATGCATCGAGGTGTGCCTTGAAGTCCTTGGCCCCAAAGTTCACCCAATTTTCCTATACTGCACCCATCTCAGCGTATTTCCGTATGGAATGGGGTGAGCGTAAGGCCTGAAGACCCTAAGGCACACTGTGACACCTGTTGGTGTCTACAGGGTAGGGTGAGGTGAAATGGTGTGAATGTTATCGCTGATGATCCAAAGGCACACCCCCAATGCCTGTCTCTGCAGGGTGGGGTGGCGTGGGGCTTGCATCAGTTCAATAATTAACTGCCATTCCTATTATGCATCTCTCTAACTCCTGCACTACCAATGCCAATGCTAGCAAGCCAACATTCGGCATTGACAAATGCTTGTTTAGGTTTGTACATAGAAAGAGGAAGACCAGGATGGGATTGTAAAGTTAAAAATGGAAGGGGGGGCTGTAGAGAGGGGGAACAGAAAAAGGCAGACATCCTAAACAAATACTTTTGCTCAGTGCCCACAGAAGAAAGAAATGGGGTGGACCCCAAAAATATAACAGGAGCATTGGAGGGAGGGAGGTGGACACTAGTCTGTTTTCACAGGAGAGAGTCCTGAAGGGACTCGCAAGTCTGAAAGTGGACAAAGCAATAGGGCCAGACGGAATCCCCCAACGGTACTGAGGGAGTTCAGGGAGGTAGTGTCTGCACCTCAGATGGTCCTTTTTGCCACCTCATTGGAAACAGGAGTGGTTCTGGAGGACTGGAGGACAGATGTCGCATCACTTCACAAAAGTGGTAGCAAGGAAGAGGCTGACAATTCTAGGCAGTCAGCTTGACTTCAGTGGTAGAAAGGTTAATGTAATCACTGCCGAAAGAAAGGACTGTGGAATATCTTGAGTCCAGTGGGTTGCAAAACCCAAGGCAGAATGGATTCATGGGCGGGGGGAGGGGTTCATGTCAAATGTATCTGATGGATTTCTTTGACTGGATGACCAAGGAACTAGATCAGAGTGGAGCAGTGGATATAGCCTACCTAGATTTCAGTAAGGCATTCAACACCATTCTACACAAGAGACTAGTAAGCAAGCTGGGTAGCTTAGGAGTAGGTTCAAAGGTGTTAAACTATAAGAAGCTGGTTAGGGGATAGGCAGCAGAAGGTAGTGGTAAACAGGGTTCATGCCGAGGAAGGGAGGGTGACCAGTGTGTTGCCTCAGGGATCAGTGCTGGGACCAATCCTTTTTAATGTCTTTATACGTGACACTACAGCAGAACCGGAAGGGAAGGTCAGCCTCTTTACGGATGGCACTGAATTCTGCAGTAGCGTGAATGCTCGGGGGGGAAGGGGGGAAATGAACAGGGCCTGAGAAAACTTGAGATATGGCAACTGGGTTTCAGTGGGAAACATTGTAAAACAATGCAGTTAGGGCACAGAAACCCAATGGCAGAGTACAAAATAGAGGGGGTGGCCCTGACAACCACCAAGCAGGAAAGAAACCTGAGGTTGATCATATCAGAGGACTTAAAGGTGGATAGGCAGTGTGACGTGGGGGAGGGCTAGTGGGATGCTGGAGTGCATAGGGTGGTGGTATCATCAGCAGAAAGAGGGAGGTGATGTTGCCTCTGTGTAGATCACTGGTAAGACCCCACCTAGAGTTTTGTGTCGAACTCTGGAGACTACATCTGTGGAAGGACATGGGCAGAGTTGAGGCGGTTCAGAGGAGGGGAACTAAAATGGTGCAGCGTCTGAATCAGAAGCCCTATAAGGAGAGATTAAAGGACCTACATATATGCACCCTGGAAAGAGGCGGTTGAGGGGGGACATGATACAGAGACCTTTAAAATACCTCACAGTAGTTAATCAAGGTACAGGAAGTAAGTATTTTTCAGAAAAAAAAAGGTGCTCAAGAACAAGAGGACATGTTATGAAGCTGGGGGTTAGATTCAGGAGGAAATACTTCTTCACAGAAAGAGTTTGGATTTCTGAAATAGCCTTCTAGCGGACATGGTTGGGGTGAAAACAATGGTGAGGTTTAAGAATGCATGGGCTAGGCATATGGAAATCTTAGGAGAAAGGCAGGGGGGAGAGAAAATGGGCCAGAAATCAATCAGGATCGGTGGTGATACTGTAGGTAGGGAAAATTGGGAAGACTAGGTGTGCCAAGCTGTCTTTATCTGCTGGCAGACTCTATATTTCTACATCCAGGGCAGCAGGGTAAGACCTACTTTATGAAGAAAGGTCAGACAGTCAAAACATATACTCTCCAGAGGACAGAAGGGTAAGTGGAACATGATAAAAACATAGAAATACATGCAGGGATATAACAAATTGGACTTCTCAGAGGACGTTAAGGACCAGCGCAACCACCAGGGGGCATAATCTTAAACTGAAAGCGGAAATTCAGAAACATCAGAAAATATGTTTTCGTGGAGCAGATGGTGGACAGGTAGAACAGTCAACCAAATAGTGTGATCAGTGCTAGGACTTTCTTGGGGTTCAGAACCGAATGGAATTTTTTATGGGTGTAATTAGGGACAAAATATGGGATAGGCATAAGGGAAACTTAGTGGAAAAGAAGGGGAGAGGGAGAAAGAGCTCAAGATCAAATAGAGTCTGCAGTGATACTATTGGTAGCGAAAAATGGGCAGACTGGGTGGGCCAAGTGGTCCTTATCTGCTATCAAATGTTATGTTTCTATGTTTCAAAAGTAAGTTGGTCGCGGGAGTTCTTAAATGGCAGAGTTAAACAGTGATGAAATATCACAGCAGACTCGATGGACTCATAGGGTACGATTTTTGAATGGGCCCTTAGGTTATGCAGCTGCACCTGACAACATCTTGCATCAGAGCCCGGTGCGCCAGGGATCCTGCACCTGATTTTTGTACAGCTGGGGTCCCCACACCAAAGTCCAACAGGCTGGCACAACCTCTCCTGCGTGACAAGCAAAAGATGCAGAGGTGGGTCTACCTATCGAAAGAGATGGCTGCATTGAAACTACTGAACTGGGAGATGGCGCAATCTTTATTGAGCTCTGAGGGAGGTGTACTGTACCTTACTTTGACTCTGATTTTTGCTTTTTCAATCCAGAGGGGTGGCAATACTGCTTATCTATTTGTAGATTGCTAGTTTAAATCCAGAGGGAGTTGAAATACTGATGATTTATCTGTAGAATGCTTTTTTTTTTTCGTAGCTTGCTAGTTTTTTTGGTGACATTTTGCATCAAACTATTGTGGTATAGTAAAGAATTCAGTAGCAGCTGAGGCTTTTATTTCATGTTATTTCATTTCAGTCCTGCTGTTCAGTTTATTTGTATATTGGACTCAGACAGACAGCCTGAAGTGGTTCAAACTGGTTTGCTCTGACTCACCGTATCCCACCCACCCCAAGCTCAACTACCTTTATAGGTTTAAACAGGAAGGGGTGGCAACTTCCTGCTCAGAAACAAAGCAGGGGGGTTGAACCACAGAAGGCAGCCAGGCAGTGCTGCATAATCTGGGAGGATATCTTCTTGAGATTGCTATTATATCAAAGTGAAACAAAAAGCAAAACATTTCTTTCGGGGTCCTGATAAATGGTCCCTAGGAAAAGGGTTACAGTACTGAGGAGAGGGTCCCAAACAGTGACCTGGGCAGACAGAAGCAGAGAAGATAGGGATCATGTTGGGAGTGGTGCAGTGCAATAGATATGGAGCAGCAGTCGTCAGAAGAACATTCTGGGAAGTGCGGTGCTGCCACATCTGCAGGCACCTCTCTGGGCTGAGGGCAGAGATTGCCAGCCTCCAGGCCAAATTAGCTAGGTTGCAGAGGATCTCCTCCCCACACCCAGGGGCCACCAATTCTAAACCCACTACCCCAAAGAAGGACCAGCAAAAGGAAAGTGTGGACTACAGTGGGCTCAGGGAGGGTGAGGCAGGTGGATCAAAAGCACATCCCTCACCCGGTGCAACTAAAGAACTCTTACATAGTTTTGGAGGAGTGGGAGGATCCCACTGGGACATCGAAGTTGTGACCATGGTGGATGAGTGGGTTCTTCACAAGAGAACCCCATAGGCTGGTGGAAGAGAACCCCAAAGGAAGAGGAAGCTTCTCCCAGTGAGGGACTCCATAGTCCGGGGAGTGGATTTGGGGACAGGTACAGTGGAGGAAAGGGAAGTAAACTGTCTACCGGGAAGCACAGCTTAGAAGGATTGGGAGAGGATTCAGAGAATCACTAAGGCAGTAGCAAGGCCGGGAAGCTAAATGTCATTGTCCATCTGGGGACAAATGACCTGGCTGGAGACAAGGCAGGGACAGCAAGGCTGCAAGAGGACTTCAGGGAGTTGGGGAAGGGCCTTGTGCAGGTAGTGAGCCTGTGATCTTCTCAGAGGTGTTGCCTGTCCATGACAAGGGGGAGGCTAGGAACCTTCACACCAAGATCTCCTCCAATGCTTGGCTGGAGAACTGGTGTAGAGAAAAGGGTTTCAGCTTCATTGGGAACTGGGGACCCACTTGTAGGACTGTGACCCCGTACAAGGGGAATGGCCTACACCTGTCCAGGGAGGGGACCACTTTCTTCAGTGAACAGTTCAAATGCTTCATTGGCAAGCATTTAAACTAGAAAGGGGGGTTGACAGAAGGATGCAGGGAGAACAAAACTGCCCAATCCCACAGGACAGTGAAATCAACGTGGAGGACCATAAAGTTGTGCTATCACCAGAGGAATCAAAACCCACAGAGGAGGAACTGTGGAGGACAGGAGGAAGGGGGTGACAGCAGGAGTGGACAAACAGAGGAGGCAAAAAGACAGCAGAAGGGATGATAAAAGAAAAAATGGCAGAACATGGAAGGCCATGTATACCAATGCTCGCAGCCTAGGGAATAAAATCCTAGACCTGGAGGCCTTGAGAACAGAGGCTGACCCTGGACATTGTAGCTATTACTGAGACATGGTATACTGGAAACCATGACTGAGATGTAACAGTACCAGGTTATACTCTGTTCAGGAGAGACAAGGAGAGTGAAAAGGAAGGGGGTGGATTTTTACTTCAGGAGGGTATTAGAGTGACTGAGATACAGGGAATGCAGGGGGGCGGAGGTACTGTGGGACACCCTTGAGATGGGCAATGGCACTATTATTCACACAGGCATGATTTCTGGCACAGGGGGAAGAGGGGGACAAGGTTCTAATGGAATCCATCCACATGATGACAACTAAAAGGAAGTTGCTGCTGGTAGGTGATTTCAACCTACCAGATGTGGATTGGAGCATCCCAGCTGCTGCCTCAGTCGGGAGCAGGGACATCCTGCACTCTGTGCAGAGGGCAGTCCTCAGGCAGCTATTGCTAGAGCCCACCAGGGAGAGTGCAATTTTGGACTTTGTACTCACCAACGGGGACAGAATTGAAGAATTCAGGGTGGGAAGACACCTGGGATCAGGTGGTCATCACACAGTGTGGTTCAGTATGAGTACAGTGGCAGAGTCAAGTCACACAAAGACGAGGGTTCTGGATTTCAGGAGGGCAGACTTTACTAAGATGTGTATATGTCTCAAGCATGCCCTGGCAGGGAGCGACAAATGGGGTGGAGTGGAGGAGCAGAGGGCCCATCTAAAAGGAACCATTGTGAAGGTGACAAACCTTTGCATTAAGCAAGAACACAAGGGCAAGAGGAAGAGAAAGCCACTATGGTTCTCAAAGGAAGTGGCCAGTGTGATAGGAGAGAAAAAGATGGCTTTCAGAAAATACAAGTAAACACAGTGGGAGGAGGAGAGAGTAGTGTACCTGGATTAACAGAGGGAGGCAGGGAAAGCAGTCAAGAGAGCAAAGGCACAAACAGAGGAAAATATAGCACAAGAGGTAGGAAAAGGGGACAAGACTTTTAATAGGTACAATAGTAAAAGAAGAAAAAAACAGGTGGGATAGTAAGACTAAAAGGGGAAGAAGGGGGAATGTATGGAAGGGGACCTGGAAAAAACATCAGTACTGAACAAATATTTTTGTTCTGTATTCATGGAAGGAGAAGGTAAGGGTCCACCTTTTGGCAACATAAACAAATATGGGAGGGAGGTGGACACCAGTCCATTTATGGAAGAGAGAGAGTCCTTAAAGAACTGACAACACTGAAAGTGGACAAAGAACTGGGATTGGATGGTATACAGTACATCCTAAAATACTAAGGGAACTACGGGATGTGCTGGCAGCACCACTGGCAGCTCTGATCAATGAGTAATTTGATAGGGAGTGGTTCTGGAAGACTGGAGGAGGGTGGATGTAGTTCCTCTTCACAAAGGTGGGAGTAGGGAGGAGGGTAGAAACTACAGTCCATTCAGCCTCACCTCAATAGTGGGAAAAATTATGGAATCACTACTTAAAGAAGGATTGTGGAACACCTTGAATCCAGTGGAGCAGAGGATCTGAAACAGCATGGATTCATGGCGGGAAGGTCATGTCAAACAAATCTAATTGATTTCTTTGACTGGGTGACTAGGGTAGTGGATCAGGGGGCAGCGGTGGATGTGGCCTACCTGGATTTCAGTAAGGCCTTCATATCCATTGGACATAGAAGACTGGTGAACAGGCTGGCCTGGCGTGCAAAGAGCTGAGGCACTGTTGCCTTACCTTGAGCCATGCCGGCGACCTGGGTTCGAGAACAGACTCGGGACACGGGGGCTGGCAGGGAAGGAGGGGATTGAGTGTCCATAGGACTGCTCTCCTCTCCAGAGGTGGGCAGAGGGATGGTGTCGCTCTGCAGCGGCCTCCAGTGGAGACCGGGAGTGCTGCAGACGTAACGCGGGTAACGTTACCAGAAAAGCTGAAATACCTCTCCATGTTCAGCTGCATGATGGCTGCCTGACTGTTTGAGGCCATTGAAAGTCCCTCAGAGCCATCCATCTCAGCAGCACCCCAGGGCCAAGTAGTTGTGCTGGTCTGCCTCTGGCCGGTGACTTCCCCCTTGAAGGAGAGGGACCCACCCCCCAAAGGGTTACATTGGGGTTACCCTGGGCTGGCTGTGATGTGAGATGGTGGCACAGGGTGCAGTGGGTCGGATCCATGCCTTGGCATAAAGCCTGAAGGAGTGGCTGGGGTGGGGCATGTAGGGGATAAAGAGATAAAGCAAAAAAAAAAAAAAGACTGGTGAATAAGCTGAGCAGCCTAGGAGTGGGTCACAAGGTGGTAAACTGGGTTAGGAACTGGTTGAGTGATAGAAGACAGAGGGTTGTGGCAAATGGAGCTCAATCTGAGGAAAGGAAGGTGACCAGTGGGGTGCCACAAGGATCAGTCCTGGGGCCAGTCCTGTTTAATGTCTTCATAGCTGACATTGTAGAGAGGCTGGTAGGGAAGATGTGCCTCTTTGTGGATGACACCAAGCTCTGCAACAGGGTGGACATGCTGGGAGGGGTGGAAAAAATTAAGAGGGACCTAGGTAAACTGGAGAAACGGTCTAGAGTGTGGCAGCTGAGATTCAGTGTGAAAAAGTGCAAAATCATGCATTTGGGGGGCAAGAACCCAGGGGAAGATTACATGATAGAGGGGAGATACTGATGGTCACCACACCAGGCATTTGGGTTAAATCCCAGTACTGACATTGTAGTGCAGCATGAGGGGGTGCTACACTCCTGGGGTGCCGTCTTTCAAATGAGACATTAAACCGAGGTGCCATCTGCCTGTTCTGGAGGTAGTTTAGGTGGTGTTAAAGATCCCATGGCAAAAGAGTAGGGGAATTTTTATTGGTGTATACCAACTGTACATTCTTACAAAATTACTTCATATTACAAATACAATTTAAACAATCAAAAAATAAATTTTCACCACATACATTTCATGCATTTTTCATTTCTTCAGTACTTAAATTAAAACATTATTTGCCACGAATCCCTTTATATAATGTATTCAATTCTCATTTTTTACAAAGTGTATATGTTTCCGCCTCTTTCTGCATTTATATCTATCTACTTTTTTAAATTCCAGACAATATGTTTTCCCCAATTCATTTTCAATCATTGTAGCCAATTCTTCATTATGTTTGCTTGCACGCATGTGCAAGAAACATAGTGCCATCATCCGAGTTTTCGGAGGTGTGTCACCCCCTCTTCCAATTCAGTCAGTGTGTTGGCAGGCGCGGCCCCAGCCCGCCAGTGCGTGCTGGAGCTGCCTATGACAGCTCCAAAATGCAGTGGCGTACAGTTGAAAGGGGGAGCTACGCTTCAGTGAGCAGTGATCAGATATCGCCTGCTCATGCGCGCTCCTACACACACACAAACACGCCCGCATACTCGTGCACCCCCGCGCCACACTGTATGGCGACGGGGTGCCCAATCCCCGTCGGCTGTGCTGCGCCCCCAAAAGCCTTTACATGCCACGCTGGGTGCCCACCCTAGCGTGGCAACTCTATAGCTGGCAGGGTGCCCCAATCCCGTCGGCTCCACTGTCCTCACCCCTCCAGTACTGGGTGCCGCGCTGAGGCACGTGCCCAGCGTGGCAACTGATGCTATAGGCCTGAGGGGTGCCCAATCCTGTTGGCTCACCCCCAACCAGCCATCCTTGTGCCACGCTGGGAGCCCACCCCAAGCGTGGCAAGCGTCCAACGTCGTCAATTTAAAAAAAAAACCTGTAAATTAAAAACAGTCCCACGCAGTCTCCCAGCCCCCACCCACGACCCGCACCCACCCTCACGCCCTGCCTCCCCATCCCCTACCTCCAGAGTGCGGCGCGACGATCTTCTGTGGACCGGGAAAACGTCTGCACTCTTCAAAGCCGACCGCGAACTGAGGAAATGCCGGTAAGCTGTATAATGGAATAAGTAGGGTTTTTTCAACTTTATTGCATATCTCAGGCATTTTTTGGAATTTTTGCACCAAATTTTCAACATGGAGTTTTTGGGACCCCTTCTCATGAATGTTGTCACTGTCATGGCGTTACTCGGGCCCGAAGGGTGATTTCTCAGCCACTGCATGAAATCACCTTTCTGGAATGATTAACGAAACTACACTGCCAGTGTTCATAAGGTGGGCTCTCAAAAAGCCTATTTTGAAAATTTGGTGGAAAAATTCAAAATGACTGTATTACGAGCGTGCGTTGCGCAGTTCCTACGCAGGCTCGTAAGTTCTCGAATTTTCAATATTTTCACTCCAGATTTTCAACATTGCAATTTTACCACATCTTCTTATGAATAGTATAGCTGTCATTTTTCACATCTCACCCAAAACGTGTTTCCGCTCATGTAGCGCACAATGGTGCAGTTGGTGTGCGAAATCAATGTCGGGACAAATTAAGAAAATCACAGTGACACTGTTCATGAGCAGAGGTCTTAAAATGGCTATGTTGAAAATTTGGTGAAAAAATTCCTAAAAATGACTGTTTTACGAGCACGCGATGTGCAGTTCCTACGCATGCTCGTAAGTTTGCGAATTTTCAATATTTTCACTCCAGATTTTCAACATTGCCATTTTATTACACTTCCTTATCAGCAGTACAGCTGTCATTTGTCACATCTTGCCTTAAACATGTTTCGCCCATGTGGCGCACAATGGCGCAGTCGGTGTGCAAAATCAATGTATGGGACACATTAAGAAAATCACAGTGACACTGTTCATGAGCAGGGGTCTTAAAATGGCTATGTTGAAAATTTGGTGAAAAAATTCTTAAAAATGACTGTTTTACGAGCGTGCGTTGCACAGTTCCTACGTACGCTCATAAGTTTGTGAATTTTCAATATTTTCACTCCAGATTTTCAACATTGCCATTTTATTACACTTCCTTATGAACAGTACAGCTGCCATTTTTCACACATCACCCCAAATGTGTTTTCGCACATGTAGCACACAATGGTGCAGTCGGTGTGCGAAAGCAATGTTTGGGACAGACTAAGAAAATCACAGTTACATTGTTCATGAGCAGAGGCCTTAAAATGGCTATGTTGAAAATTTGGTGACAAAAGTCCATAACATGACCGTGTTACGAGTGAGCATTGCGCAGTTTCCACGCACCCTCTTAAGTTCATGACTTTGTAATATTTTCAGTCTAGATTTTCACCAGTGCCATTTTTCCACACTTCCTTATGAACAGTACAGCTGTCATTTTTCACAACATGGCCGAAATGTGTTGTCACACTTTCAGCGCAGAGATGCGTGGTCGCTGTGGGAAATCATTGTTCGAACAGATAAAGAAAATCACAGTGACACATGTTCTGATCGGAGGTCCCAAAATGCCTGTGTTGACAATCTGCTGTAAAAATTCCCCAAACTAATTATATTATGGGTGTACGTTGCACAGTTTCTATGCACGCTCGTGACTTCACCAGTTTTTTTTAATATTGTTACTGCAGATTTGCAACATTGCCATTTTTTACACCTCCCCATGAACAGTACAGCTGTCATTTTTTACATCCTGTTCAGAATGTTTTTGCACCTGTGGTGCTAAATGCCGTAGTTGCTGTGCATAAGCAGCTTTCGTCTAACAAACTGATATTGCCACTGTTCATGAGGAGGGGTCACAAAAAAACCATGTTGAAAATTTGGAGGGAAAATACCAACCAATGCCTGAGGTATTAGGGTTTCCAACCATAACGCCCAACCTTGTGGAGAATGACAGGCATCAGGGATGTGATTTGGGATTCCTGCCTGTAATGCTCATACCATTCCACACCCTGCAGCCAGTGAGAGGCATCGAGGTATGCCGTGGACTCTTCGGCCCCAAAGTTCACCCCATTCTCCTATACCGCACCCATCTCACTGTACTTCCTGATGGAATGGGGTGCACATAAGGGCCAAAGAACCCAAGGCACACCATGACACTTGTCAGTGTCTGCAGGGTGGGGTGTGGTGAAATGGCATGGCCGTTATGCCTGACGACTGAAAGGCACACCACAATGCCTGTCACTCTCTGCAGGGTGGTGGTGGGGTTGGCTTCAGTTCAATACTTCACTGCCATTCCTATTACGCAGCTCTGTGACTTCTACACTACCACTGCCAATGCCAGCAAGCAAACATTCGGCATTGACAAATGCTTGTTTGTTACTTGTTTTTGCTGCAATACCCATGCACACCTGGACTGCCGTATATCATATTTCATCAAAGCCCGAACCAGTTATATAGTATCCAGTTCATATGTACTCCATTCTCTGCTGTATAGTCCCAATATTAACTCTTCATAATCTATTTTTTTATACAATGGTTCTTTCCATCTTTTTCCCCAAAATTTCCAGAATTTCTGAACTACTGGACACTGAAAATATAAATGCTCTTGAGTCTCTAGCTGTTGTACACAACAGTTTCTCAGGTAGTAGCGTTACTTATCTGCTTATGCTTATATGCGTTTTGCACATAGAAACATAGAAGTTGATGGCAGATAAGGACCGCAAGGCACATCCAGTCTGCCCATTTCTTTTTCTACCTTATGAATGTGCTATCGGCCTTTGCTCTGTCAATGTCCTATCTATTCATACTCATCTGTATTGCTCCCTTATGCCTATCCCATGCCTGTTTGAAGCCCTGTACTGTATTCATATCCACCACTTCCTGAGGTAGGCCGTTCCATGCATCCACCACCCTTTCTGTGAAAAAGAACTTCCTCACTTTACCCCTTAATCGGCCTCCCTCTAATCTCATGCTGTGTCCTCTTGTCCTGCTGTTTTTCTTATATTGAAACATGTTAGACTCTTTCACCTTGTTAATGCCCTTAAGATATTTGAATGTTTCGATCATATCTCATCTCTCCCTCCTTTGCTCTAGGCCTGGGTATACATACTGAGCTCCATTAATCTGTCCTCATATGTTTTCTGATGCAGTCCCTGCACCATTTTGGTTGCCCTTCTCTGGACTGCCTCAATTTGGTTAATGTCCTTATGAAGGTGTGGCCTCCAGTACTGCACACAATCCTCCAGATGGGGCCTAACCAGTGTCTTGTAAAGAGGGGTTATTACCTCCCTCTTCCAACTTGTGATACCCCTACTAATACACCCCAATATTCCCCTAGCACACCCAACCCCCCATGAATAGTTAACCAATGTACATCCCATATGTAGGCAGATATTCTATCATTATTCATATATTGTAGAACTTTCTGCATTTTCTGATCTTGACATTTAGGTATTTCTATTTTTTCATAAAAGTTCATTTTTTGTATACTCTGATATAATGTCCCATGACTGGGGTGTTAACATACTGGGGTACACAAAGTACAGAAGAGACAGGGAGGGTAGAAGAGAGGGGGAAGTAGCTCTCTATGTGAGGGATGGGATAATAGCAATGGAACAAAAAAGTAAACAAGGAGGAAAGGAGGCACTGTGGGTCACCTTAGAGACTGGAAATGACACCACAATCTGCACAGGGGTTGTATACAGACCCCCCATCTCAGGGGGAGGGAATGGACAAGGATATGATAGAAGGCATCCTTAGGATGGAAGAAAAAAGGGGAGATACTGTTGATGGGGGACCTGAAAATGCCAGATGTTAACTGGAGCACCTTTGCTGCAGCCACATCCAAGAGCAGGGCCATTTTCTATGCCCTATAGGTGGCAAGCTGTAGACAGCTAGTGTTGGAACCCACTCAGGAGGGAGCAATCTTAGACCTCATACTCTCAAATGGGGACAGTGAGAGGATCTCAGATCTAGAAGTGGGTAGCCATCTGGGAACAAGTGACCACCAAATAGTGTGGTGCACAATAAACTCAGCTGCAGTCAAGCCGTACAAAGGGCTGACTTTGGCAAGATGGGAGAGTGCCTTAGAAAAGCACTAGCAAACAGGCAAGAAAGAGGGGTTCAGCAACAATGGGGACACATCAAAACTACCATCACAGAGGCAACAAGCCTTTGTGTGAAGCAAATAAACAAATCAAAATGAAAGAAAAAGCCACTATGGTTCTCAAAAAAGGTGGCATTTAGGAAGTATAAGGAAACACAGAAGGAGCAGGACAGAGAACTGTACCAGTTAAGGCAGAAGGAAGCATGGAAGGCAGTCAAATAGCAAAGGCCCAAACTGAAGGAAAGATAGCCAACTTGGTTAAGAAGGGGGATAAAACATTTTATAAGTACATTAGGGAGTGTAGAAAGACAAAGGGAGGAATAGTGAGGCTGAATAGAATGGATGGTGGGTGGGCAGAGAGGGACAGTGAAAAAGCAGGGATACTGAACGAATACTTCTGCTCAGTATTCACAAAAGAGAAGGAGGAGGAGGTACCTAATCCAGTTAACAGAAGTGCTCTGGATAGGGGGGATCGATCCCAGTCCTTTCACAGAAGAAAGGGTTCTGAACGAACTCCTAAAACTGAAGGAGGACAAAGAAATGGGGTCTGACAGGATTAACCCAAGAATTCTAAAAGAATTAAGGGGAGAACTAGTGACACCACTGACTACTCTTCTTAACAAATCATGGGAGGATGGTGTGGTACCTGAGGACTGGGGAAGGGTGGATGTGATTTCCCTTCACAAAGGTGGTTGTAAGACAGAGGTAGGAAACTACAGACCTGTCAGTTTGACCTCTGTGGCAGAGATAGTGATGGCATCACTTCTGAAGGAAAGAATTGTTGAGTACCTAGAGGCCAATGGGACACAGGACCCAAGGCAGCATGGGTTCAGAGTGGGAAGATCATGTCAGACGAATCTAATAGATTTCTTTGACTGGGTGACCAAAGCAGTAGATCAGGGAGGGGCAATGAGCATGGCCTACCTAGACTTTCACAAGGCATTTGACACAGTACCACACAAAAGGTTGATAAATTAGCTAGCCTGGGAGTGGGTCCCAGGGTAGTAGCCTGGATAAAACATTGGCTGACAATAGGACACAGATGGTAATAATAAACAGAGTCCACTCTAAAGAAAGAGGGGTTACTAGTGGGGTACCGCAGGGCTCAGTACTGAGTCCAGTACTTTTTAATGTCTTTTTAAGTGACATTGCAGAGGAACTGGAAAGAAAAGTATGCTTCTTTGCAGATAACACAAAGATCTGCAACAGAGTTGATACACAAGGAGGCGTGGAACGGATGAGAAAGGACTTGCCAAGGTTGGAAGAATGGTCAGAAGTATGGCAGCTTGGATTCAATGCAAAGAAGCACAAAATAATGCTCCTGGGAAACAAAAACCCAGGGGAAGAGTACACAATTGGTGGGGGGTAGTAACAACAACAAAATGGAAAGGGACCTGGGAGTAATCATATCAGATGACCTTAAGGTTGGCAAGCAATGTGAGAAGGCAGTAAGGAGGGCTGGGGGGATACTGGGATGTATAGGCAGAGGCATCACCAGCAGAAAACAGGAAATTGTTATCCCTCTGTGCAGACAGTTGGTGAGACCCCATCTAGAGTACTGCGTCTAGTTCTGGAGACACCATATCCGCAAGGACAGAGACAGGATGGAGGCAGTCCAGAAGAGGGCAACTAAAGTGGTGCATGGTCCGTAAGAGGAGCCATACGTGGAGAGACTAGAGGAGCTTAATATGTATACCCTTGAGAAAAGGAGGGAGAGGGGGGACATGATAGAAACTTTTAAGTACGTCAGTGAAATCAACAAAGTCCAAGAGGGTAGCATCTTTCAGAAAAAGAGATGTGCAAGAACAAAGGGACATAATTGGAAGACAGAGGGGGGACGGCTCAGAGATAATGTGAGGAAGTATTTTTTCACAGAGAGGGTGGTGGATGCATGGAACAGCCTTCCTGAGGAGGTTGTGGGGTCTAAAATTGTTGGAGAATTCAAGAATGCATGGGACAGACATAAGGCAATTCCTGTAGGGGGGTGGAAGAAATAGGCTGTTGGTTAACTAGGATCTGCAGCTTATCCAGTAGGTAGGGAAATTGGCAAACTAGGTTGGCCAAGTGGTCCTTGTCTACCATCAATGTCTATTTTTCTATGTTTTTCTGTTAGATATCAACACTGTTTAGTTATTTTCCATTGTTTTAGTCTCTTTATCACATCATACATGTATACTGGCATCTGTGCCCATTTTTTTCAGTGTTATAAGCTTTTCTGCCTGCCACTCCCTAAAAAATGGTTATAACCATTCCATGACCCCAGGGTCCCATACTTTCCTATTTGTCCTCATGATGGTACCTATATTATACATTATGAAGATGCTGTAAAAGAAAGCTATTGGGTTTACCATTCAGCAGCCACCCTTCCTTCTTTCTTTCTTTCTCTGTACATGGCAGTTCTATTTATCGGGTTTAATCTACTCCCCCAAAATCCCTGGAAAAACACACTCAATACTTTTGTTTCTAGCTTCTGAGGTATGGGAAAAACACAAATATAGAAAAAACAGTATGATTAGATTCTTTATTAATAACACTGTTTTTAGTTTTGATATTCATTTATTTTTCCGTATCCCCACTTTCTGACTGACACTTTCAGATATGAATCAATTTTTCTCTTCCATATTTTGTTTCCCAAATATTATTCCTAACATTTTTATATCCTGATCTTGTACTGAAATACCTACTACACTTGTTTTTGGTGTATGTCCTGTGTTACCTATATAACATCCTGTGCTTTTGTTGACATCGATTCTTGACCCTGATTCTTTTGAGTAGTGTTCTAGTACCTGTTTTAATCTGTCTTCATCTGAATTTGTTTGCATAGTCAGGACGTCATTATCTGCATATGCTAAAATGTTATTTTCTGCAGTTTGTGCATTTAATGACATCCCTATTATGCGATTTTGGGTTTGAATAGTTCTTCGCAGAGTATCTAGGCCGAATACATACAACAGGGGGCTTAATGGACCGCGTCTTACTCCTCTCGGAAGTTCTATTTTCTTTCCTAACCACCCACTTATATATGGTATAGTGCTGGCTCTCCTATGTAAACTTCTTAGCTACCCTATATAGATTTCCAGGATGTTGTACTGTTCCAATACCTCAAATATGTATTCATGTGCTATCCTGTCAAAAGCTTTGTCTCGATCAATACTTAGAAGGTATCCTTCCTGTTTTCTTTGGTTTCCTCTTACCATAAGTTCCCTTAGCCATATCAGATTGCCCTGTATTGTTCTGTTTTATATGGAACACATTTGATGAGGACTTATTATTTTATCTGCTACTTCAGCCAATCGTTCTTGTAATATTTTAGGTAAACTTTAATAGTCCGTATTTAGCAGACTTACGGTCTCCGGTTTATATCAGCTTTATCTCCCTTCTTGTGAACAAATATCGTAAGTGCTTCATTCTGACTGTATGTTACATGCCTTTGTATCAGCTTCATCTCCCTTCTTGTGAACAAATATCGTAAGTGCTTCATTCTGACTGTATGTTACATGTCCTTCTGTCAGACTACTATTATATATATATCTGTTAAAACTGGCTCTAGCTGTTCTTTGAAGTTTTTATAAAATGCTGCACTAAGTCCATCTTTTCCTGGAGCTGTATTATTTTTTTAACTTTCCTATGCTGTTCACTACTTTTTCTATAGTTATTGGTGTAACTAAACTGTTTTTTTTTCTAATCTGTTACTTCCGGTACCTTTAGACCTTTTAATATTCCTGCAGAGTTTTTAACTGTTGGTATGTTCCCGAACACCTTTTCGACATGATTTTCTGTTAATTTTAACACAGTTTTGTTTCTCTTTTAGTTGCCTTTCTTCATCATATATTCCATGTATGATCCTTTTTTTTATTCTTGCATTACAATCTTTATAAGGGTCAAGTGTCTGTTTTTTGCATTGTGTCCCCGTTTTCATTTCTTGATTGAGAGTTTGTGCCCTGTCATATTTTATCTCTTCATGTTCTTTTGAATTTAATCTGTACACAATAATTGAATCCCTCAGTTTCTGTTCTAGATATTACATTTTGCAATTGATTTCTTAATTGCAAGTACTTTATATATTCCTTATCTGCCTTCCCCCCTGTGTATGTACTAAATAATTTTTTTATTTCCTTTTTACCATCTTCCCACCATTTTTCAAAACTATCATAAACACATATTACTGATATTCTTGCATGCCATAACTGGTTCCATTTTTTTATTTATTGTTCTTCATCTAGGACCCTATTATTCATTCTCCATATCCCTTTCCCTAGAACAACTGTTTTCTCCCATTGTAGTGTACAGTGTACCATTCTATGGTCTGTAAATTGGAAGCTTTGCGTGTGGCTTGATGTGATTTGTGTAGAATGTGATACGAACACATAATCTATTTTAGTGTTTGTGGACCCCCTAAAATAGGTATGTCCACCTGTTGGGTTCATCTTTCTATACGCATCCTTCAGCTTTGCTATTCTTACTATTTCATTTAGGCTGTTAGTATCATTAAATCATTTCTTAGTTTTTAAACCCCCGTCTTCTAATGCTGTTCCACAATTAAAATCACCTGCCCATACTACTGTTCTTGATGTATGTAAAAATGGCTGTATACTGGCATATAGCTGCACCTTGGTAGCTTTTGTTTGTGGTGCATGTATAATTATTAAATGTAACCTACGAGAACCAAAATAAATATCTAGAGTTAATGCTCTGCATGGCATTATTTCTATTAATTTTGTAACTTTTAACTTGGTGTCAGAAAATAATATTCCCACTCCATCACATCTTTCTGTATCAATAGACCAAAAATAAGGCCCTCTTGTCCACATTTGGGATGCCCTGTGTAATTCATATTTGGTTTTTAATCTTGTATCTTGCAGCACTATAAATTGGCTTTTAGTTTACAAAAGTCCCAACATAACTGGTACCAGTTTCTTGTACCCCTTTATACTAGTAACATTAATGGTTGCCACCTTTAATGTAGCTGTCTCCATGGTTAGTTCTTACAGGGGTGCGGGGTGCCTAAGAGTTCAGTTTAATCTGGGATCTAGTTCTCCTTCCTACACCTTGTGGGGGTTCCTTTGGGTTGTTCTTCTGGATCTGAAAACACATGCTTCTGAGAAGATGTGACTGAAGAATCTTCTGAGTCTACCTCTTCTGAATCAGTGTCACCCCATTCCTTTTTTTGTTTTGCTTAGGACTGAGAATCTGTTTTTATATAGTAACCCAGCTGGGTTTTTCAACAACATTCCTTTTTCACCATTTTTTTCCCTCCCATTGCTTTTTCTTTTCCCCTTCTTTCCCATTGCAGTTTTAAAATCTGCTTGCTTGTGGGGAGACATCTGTTTTCTCTACTAACATGCTATCCACTTTGTCATTCAAATTCTTTTTTTCTGTTTCTACATTTTCTTCTACTAGATCTATTATCATGTCAGTTATTTGTTCTGTATTTTCTCCCTTGTTTTGCTCATTCTCTGTTTTTTACCTTTCCTCAAAGCACTCTTTCTCTTCTGCCTCCTTATGTACCATTTCTTCTAATCTTTTTTCTGACACTTGACTTGTATTGACTCATTTTGCTATGCTTGCATGATTAGATTTTCAGCAGAAAGCCTCTCCCCCCTATTGTGAGAGGCCCAGTGGCACTTTACATAAGAATGCCCTCTTCTTTCGCTCAGATTACATTTAAATGAGTTTTGACAATCTTTTGATGTATGCCCATACTCAAGACAATGGTTACACTTTACATTATCACAGGCATCGTTCGAGCCACTCTTAAAGCACAATTTAGTTTGTCCTATGTAGAACAACAACCCCTGTCTCAACCCAGATAAAACCTCCCTGGTAAGTGTAAAATTCCCATATCTGTATGTTTTAGTTTTACCCTAACTTTCCACCCACCTGTCCAAATTTGCTCTTAGTCTATTATTGATGTAGAGGTATCCATAACCTCACATCTTTGCTTTAACCAAAAATCTATATCTGACACATAGACACCTTCATTTCTGAACAATATTTTTATTGTTTTTACCATGGGTTTTGTGAGGGGGACTACTAAAAATGAACTCCAGATTGGGTTTTTACACATTACATTATATATTTAGCCCCAAACCTTTCCAAACCTGTCACAGACTTAAAGCTAACATCGTAATTTGCATCCCCTGTGTGTATCAGAGCATAAATCTCCGATGCAAACAACCTCATAGAGTCCTTTAATAATGTTCTTGCAATATATACTCTGTCCAGTGTGTGTTCTAAATCACCTTTGTAAATTAGCCTTACAGCATTTCTCCTTGGAGCCAGTTCTCCCCTCGGGATAAATAAGTCTGCAAACTTCTGTGTTGTCCCATATTATCTTTTTCGTTACTTTGGAGCTCCTGTTTTTCATTCTTTTGTTGACAGTACATAGTCCCAGGGGCCCCTGTTGATGTAGATGCAAGCTCATCATCTGTTTGTACAGTTTGTTTCTCTTTTGTCATTTTGTATCCTGTATATATATTGCTGCATTTTCCGATCTGTGTTATCAGGTTCTCAGTTCCCTTTTTCTGTAGAAACCCACCCTGCATATTGTAAAGTTTTTTCTGGCAACCAGTCCTTTTCAGCTTCTTTTGTAACATGCCTTGTTAGGCCTGAAGTTTTTTGCTTAGCTTTTGCTTACTTTCGGAGCTTGATTTTTCAGTATGTTCCACTGGTCTCATTAGAGGTTCTTCAGTAAAAGTTAAGTTTAATAAGGTATGTTCATTACTCGTGATATCTTTTGTTGTTTCTTTTCCCGACTGTGCATTGCTTGTCTCGCTTTCCTTGGTGCTCCATGGCGGTTCTGAGATACTGGGCATTGTCCATTCCTTTGCGGGGGCCTTTGATGCACCTGTGTCACTTTCTGTCAGTTTCAGCTGTTTCACAGTCAGTACAGATTCTCCTGCTTGGTGCTCCCTTTGCGCTAGTTCTTGCTCTGTTCCCACCTCCTGCTGCAGCTTCTGCTCACTTATTGCAGCCTCCGTTTCCTTGAGCACATCCATGAGCTGTGTTTTTTCCTTTCTAGTGCATTTAAGGGATCACATTTTTTTGGATTACTGCTTTTGTTTTGCTTTACCATTTTTGCAGTATCAACTTAAAATACATGCTCTGTCTCCATTTTTTCTGCTTCTGCCTCTTGATTTGTTGAACCCAGCGAGGAGGCTTTCTCTCTCTGGCTTCCTCCTCCTCCTCCACTACTGACATTCCTCCTCCATCAGCCATCTTGGCCCGCAGACAAATGGCCAAGAGCTCCCCCTACCCAAGAGTAGGGGAATTTCCACAGTGCGCTGGCCAAATTTCCCCCCATTCACGAAAAATACCACCAACAGCTTAATCTGGTTCAAGGCCAGTTGGCATTAATCTATATCCCCCCCTCCCGGGTCGTGCCTGACAATAGGCAGAATTTGTCTGGGGCACTTACCCAGTCAATAAAAATGAAATAAATAAATAAATAAATAAACAAACAAATAAATAAGAGAGTTGGATGTAATCATATCTGATGACCTAAAAGTGGCCAAACAATGTGACAAGGCTGTGGGTAGAACCAGTGGGATGCTGGGGTGCATAGGGAGAGGTATCACCAGCAGAAGAAAGGCGGTGGTGATACCACTGTACATCTAATTGGTGAGGCCTCATTTGGAAAACTGTGTCCAGTTCTGGAGGCCGCATCTCTGTAAGGACATAGACAGGGTGGAGGCAGTTCAAAGAAGGGCAACAAAGATGGTGCAGGGTCTGCAGCAAAAGTCATATGAGGAGAGACTGGGAGACCTCAATATGTATACCCTAGAGGAAAGAAGAGACAGGAGAAATATGATAGAAAACTACAACTATCTAAAAGACATAAATAGGGTACCAGAGGCTAGCATCTTTCAGAAAAGAGAATATCCAGGATCAAGGGGAATGACATGAAGTTGGAAGGGGTAGACTAAGAGGCAGCATGAGGAGATATTACTTCATGGAAAGGGTGATGGATGTATGGACTAGATTCCCAGTGGAGGTGGTGGGAGCAAACACAGTAGGGGAATTCAAACATGCATGTGACAGGCATAGGGGAACCCTAGCAATAGGAATGAGGAGGTAAACATGGAGATCAGGTACGGTCTGCGGCTTTTGCAGAAGGTAGGGAAAATGGGCAAACTGGATGGGCCTAGCGGTCCTAATCTGCCATCAGTTTCTATGTTTCTATGGAATGCTGCAAGCTGCAGGATAGCGCAGTGCCATGGCAACCAGTGCCAGGGACCCGCTGGCAGTGTGTCCTGGTGGCTGGCAGTGGCCGCTGGGGGTCTGGAAGGATTGGGGTTGGTGGGGAGTAGTGCAGACCGCTGGCCATGCCAGATGGGAACACTGCGAGTGCCAGGGCTGGTAGGGACAACTACACTTATGGCTGGCAAGGGGGAGCATAGGAACAAAGGGAGCTGTGGTGGTTCCGACATGCCCTGGCACAGGCATGGCATTGGTGGTGTTGGGTCATGACATGGGTCTACAGCAGTGCAGCACTGTACCCCACTGCCAGATACACCATATATGCCAGCAGTGCCAGGCGTTGGCCCGGCCCTGTGTATCCACGGATGTGCAGGTGCTGGACATGTCCCTGTGTGGCAGTGAACTGGGTGATTGGGCAGACAGTGGCTCTGTGTCCAAGCCCTTCACATCATGTCCTGTCCACATACTTTTGCCAAGGGGTATGTCTTGGGCTACACTGTGGGCTGTAGGTCCTGCGGGTGTTGTCCTCTGGCTCACAATATTACTGCATGGACATGGTGCTCCTGTGCAGTTGGCAACGCAATACAGCCTGGACAGCTGCCAGTGATGCCTGTGCCAGCACCGCACAATGGACTGTTCTCTCCCCACTATCTGGAGATATGGTGGTGGCACAAATGGCTGTTAGACCAGCTTTGGCTGGTCTGAGCGCAAATGAGTCTATGGCCAGGAGGGGGCTTCGTGAACCAAACAATCAGGATACTGCAGCTTCACCATAGTGCACACCCCTCTCTGCCATGGTACAGCTCTGTCATCGTTGTGAACATGGCACAAGATTAGCTGGTGCAGGTTGTCCCTCAACTGGCACAGGCTGTGTTAGAAAACCGTGAACGATACATGGTACAGCACAGTGAGCACTTGCATCATTTCTCTTTGATGCAAGCACCTTGTTTCATTCCCAGTGTTTTGCAAATGATGCCCATAGTCTTTTTCTGTCCTAAACATCTACATATCTATGTGTCTTTGAAGCAAATGGCCTTGGTAAATATGAAGAAGTGTAAATAAAAACATGTCTTAATTTACTTCGGTGTAGAGGGCTGTCACCCTGAGAAGTGGAACAAAATGAGCTGCTTGCTCTCACAGAGCTCAAATATGATGCATTCCATCCAGTTAAAGGTGACATAAAAATGGGATTATTGGATCAGATGAGTTCCAGGGAGGCACGGCTCCTGTGGTATTAATTTAAATGAAGGTAACGTGCTGCTCTCTAAACTACCCTACGTTTCACAGCTGTATACAGTATTGCTGCGCAACACTACTTTAAATAGCACAGATACAGTAGTCAGTGTTCTATGTAATCAATAAGACATGACAGGAGGGTGCATTGAACAGATCTGACTGCATGCCAAGGGGCATAGTATGCCACAAGGTTGCAGGCTGAGTGCTTTCATTCTCTGGAAGTGCACACAGTCAAATCTGTTCAGTGCACACACTGGAGTGTCTAATTGCATTTGTAAAATGTGTTCCATTTAAAAAAATAATTTGTACATGTTAAAAAACTGTTTAGATATGAAAAACTGAAATCATTTACTCTATTTTTTGTAAAATAATCCTTCCACATAGATGTTTGTGTTATTTGTTTAGGACATTTGTCCTTTATCGAGATCCATAGTTACTACAACATGAGGGATTGAGTGAGCAGGTCTCCCCCCCATGCCCCTGTTAGTATTTTGACTGATCTCTTATAGTTTTACTGTACATTGAACTTGCTGGAGTAAGTGGCACATGGGAGCAACTGGCAGTACTTCAGCACTCCCTCTTCTGAATATACATGGAGTGAACAGCTGTCCTCTAACCCCCCAACCCATATCCAGCTTACTACAAAATGAGCAAGCAAGCAGAGTTTAAATAAAAAAAAAAAAATAAAAGCAATGGCTTTTTCTGTTTAAACTGTGGGAGTGGCAGTGCAATGGGCACAGCAGGAGCATAAATGAACACAGGAGGCATACAGTGAAATCGCGACATAAGAAAATACAGTTTTATATTTTATTTTTTTAACTTTCTTTTTATTACATTTTAGCCACATGTATAAAATCCATACAAACACAAACAAAAACCATCTGTGCTGAAAGTACATACATGTGGTTAGGAAAGTAAAAATACATGTGGACATGATCATCTGTTCATTTGAAAATATGTGGTTATATAGGCCATGAAAGTCCATTCATAAGTTGAGTGCTCATAGTTTCCAGACTTTCATCCGTAGTCGTCCATCTGTTCTTAAAAGTCTCTTCCTGTAGGTTAAGAGTAGCAGTAAGCAGTACCATATGCCTAACATCTTTCAATCTGGTAATCATAGACCCTTGGATGGGTGGCAGAGAGTTAATCAATCAATCAAAATCTTTATTTATGCAGGCGATCACCATTGAGCAAACTCATTTACAAGGTGGACCTGCAGTTTGCAAGGACAAGGGTAAAGAACAGAGTACTAGTAAAACATACATAAAACAACAGTAGCAAGACGTATACAACAAAATATATACAGTATAGAAATAAAGGTAAATAATATATACAGAGATGCCTTTATAATCCTATCCATCAATAACATGTTCATAGCCTGTAAAGGAGTCCCTGGGATATGGAAAAGCTCATGCGTAGGAGGCAGGGACGGGCAGAAGATTCTGAGATACTAAGCAGGTGGTATCAGGCCATAGAGTGGGCGATGGGGGTGTTGCAGTGAGTACATAGTACCAGTGGGACTGGAATGGACTGAGGTGAACCGGTATACCGGTGGGACTAGAATGGACTGAGGGAAGGGGGGAGTAATCTTGGTAAGGGAACACTTAGTTTGAATGGGAAGGACTTAGACTGAGCGGAAACGTCAGCTGGACAACTAGGAACAGTGGAAACAGTTACAGAGCTCCACAAATGTTTTGGCATACAGGGTCTTGACCATAACAAGACTAACAGGGGAGCTAAGTCTCAGCAATTTCTGTATCCTATTCCAAAGCATGGGAAGGACAAAGCTTTTGGCTGCTGTTCCAAAGTGGGTACCAACCCTAGGTACTTTCAGAGAAACCAGCGGGTGACTTCTCAAGGCATAATTCCCAATCAGGCTTAGTGGGAGGCAGTCAGCAGTGTAGTGCGAGAGTTTGTTGGTGATGGCTCGGAGCATCCAGAGGGCTGCATTTCTATACCGCCTGTGTTGAAGGGAGAGCCAACCCACAGCTGCATATAATGAACAGCGGTGGGTGGAAAAGAGGCCTGTTATAAATCTCAGAGTTCTATGATACAGTACATCCAATTTAGCAAGGTGTGAGTCTGGGCACTGGCCATATATGAAGTCAGCATAGTCAATTAGTGAGAAGAACATGGATTGGATGAGCTGTCTTTTGGCGTCTGCAGTCAGGAGGTGATTTATTCTGAAGAGGAGTCCAAGACTCTGCCTCAGCTTTTTCAGCAGTTCTTCTATATGTTTCACAAAGGAGAGTTTATTGTCTATTCAGACACCCAAATACTTGAATTTCGGTACGTATTCAAGATGTTCACCTAGTAAGGTGGAGATAGAAGGTAATGGACCAGTAGCAGCAGAATATGCCCCCTGGCCAGTTGGTGAGAATAGCATTGCCTTGGTTTTCTTGGCGTTAAGTAGTAGTCTTTTACTGAAGAGCTGGTGCTGCAGGATGTTAAAGTCGGTTTGCAGGTCACCACAGGCAGCTTCAGGAGATTCATAGCTTATGTAGAGCACCGTCTCATCAGCAAACAGGTGAATGCTTGCTTCCTAAATGCCTACATCCAGGCTGTTAATAGAGATAGCAAACAGTAATGGTCCCAATATGGACCCCTGAGGGACACCTCTTTTTATCAGTTTAAGTGAAGAAAGCTCCCCTTCAGCCTTGATTTGTTGTTGCCTACCAGTGAGGTAGTCATGGAACCAACACAAGGAGGTTTGGTCTAGGCCTATTGTTTGTAAAGTGGAGAGGAGCAAACAGTGGTCGACGGTGTTGAAGGCCTTACTGAGATCCAGGAAAACTGCACAGATTCATTTTTTGTTGTCTAAGTCCCGTTGCCAGTCGTTAGTTACTTTTGCCAGGGCTGTAATGATACTGTGCTTTGCTCTGAAGCCTGACTGCATAGGGTTTAGTTTATAGTGATAGTCTTAAGGGCTACAGCAATTGTAACACTATAGACATAAGCGTCTTTTTTTTGTATGCCTTTATGGTTATATATTCCCAGAAACAGCACCTGAAATGTTTTTGGTACAGTAACTGGCAGCACCTAATTCAGAAGCACATGCATGTCTATCACAAATGTCTCCAAGCCTTACCTCGACCCACGCCGGTGACCCGGGTTCGGGAATGGACTCAGGTTGCTGGGGGTCGGCAGGTGGAGGATAGGATTGAGCATCCGAAGGACTGTTCTCCTATCCTGGGGTGGGTTTGGGAATGGCCTCGCTCAGTAGCGGCCCCCGGTGGAGACTGGAGGCACTACAAGAATGTTGCATTGTGAGAACCAGAAATCTGGAAAATCATTCTGAAGTCTAGCTGGATGACAGCTGCCAGCCCCGGGCACTTCCGAAGACTCCCCGGAAGCCACAAAATGCTTCATCAGCACCCGGGACCAAAAATGAATAGTGTGCTGGTTTCCTCCCACCAGTGCCTTCCCCAGGGTCCCACCGGGTGAAGGGTTACACTGGGCTACCCCGTGGAAAGCTGCAGATATGAGGTAGGTGGCTGAGGGGGAGATAGTAGGGGAATGTCTGTGGACCATGGTGGCCAGAAGGAGAGGCAGCTTCGGAGCATGTAGGGGGCATAAACAAATAATACAAAAAAAAAGTCTCCAAGCTAGGACAAGCCCAGAATATATGATAGGGTGTGCTATCCTGATCGTAGCCCCTCCAGTGCCTGTATGATCTGTTTGGGGTATAAAGTTTAGTGTGTGGTGGTGTGAGAAAAAGTGGATCAGAGCTTTCCATTTAAATTCCTTGTATCCTCGTAAAGAAGTAGTTTTCAGGTCCTCCTTAATGGCCTTCTCCCAAGTCTTCAATAATTTCACTGGCCTCTACCAGGCATCCCGGGCTTTCCATGAATGCCAGGATTCTGCATTGCATAGGGCAGTAAGACCTGTGGCTGACTCCAAGGGTATTCTCATATGTTTAGTGGAATCTATAAACTCTTCCAGAGGTGTCAGAGGTCTCAGTATGTGTTCTTTAACATCTGGTTGCACTAAGAAATACTGCATTTGTAGAAAATTTACTCCTGCTTAACCCAAACTCCATTTGGACGTGTTGAAAGGATTTAAGGGTAACTGTGACAGGATTAAGTATACGTTTTAAGGAGGTTATCCATTTCAGTTCCCATATCCTAAATCCCAGGTCTGAGGAAGGAAGGAAGGGCACCCTCAGGTGTGTTTTTGATGCCTTTTACGGGACTAACTTCATTTTGTGTTTCCCATGCCTCCCACATTTTTTGTGTATGCTGTGCCCAGGAGTTCTCTAAGTGTTGAAAGAGCGCTGCTATTAAGCGGGAACGAAGAAGGGATGCCTGCTTTCCAATTAAGAAGGCCTGTGGCCTCGCAGTCTAGCCAGTCTGTCTGCCTTTGCCCAGTTATCTACTGTAGTACTGGAGTGGCCTGTGCACCCAACAATAACACTCATCATTTTGCAGCCCTAGTCCTCCTCATGTTTATGCTGTTTCAGCAGGGCCAATTTCACTGTAAGTCTGCTAGATCCCTGTATGAATTTTGGTTTCCAGACAGCTGGGGGTATTGCCACTGGGAGCGTTCAGAAGCAGTATGACAGCCTAGGTGACACATTCATTCATACTGTTTGCACCCTGCCCTCAACTAACAAGGGATGAGATGCTCATCTGCGGAAGTCAGCATAAATTTCCCTCAGTAAAGGTTCATACGGGCATTGTATAAGTCCGACACCTCTTTTCAAATATGAATGTCCTTGGTAGTCCACTTGAAAGGTATATTTCTTTTGCTGTGGGCTGACACTGCCCCACTCAATTTGAAAACTTCTAATTTAGCTCAGTTTATTTGGAACCCAGAGACCTTACAGTATTGCTCTAATGTGACTATCAGAGGGGTATGGAGTGCACTGGATCATTGACAAAAAGGAATATGTCATCCACATGCAATCATATTTTTTTGGTCTTGTGGATCACAGAAGGCTGCTTCTGTGTCTGGATTAGCCTAATGGCTATAGCCAATGGCTCTATCCGCAGGGCAAAGAGAAGGGGCAAGAGCAGACATCGCTGACAGGTGCCCCATAGAAGTTTAAAGAATGGAAAAAGGATGCCATTCATCCTAACCCTAGATCTCAGCTTTGTGTTTATGGCATTTATCCAGGAAAGAAATTTGTGTATGAATCCAAAGTTATTTATTTACTCAATTTATTTAATCGTTTGGATTACACCGTTGAACACAAGTGGTCATTTGCAAATGTTTCACGTTTGAGTCAAGAAGATGATTCATAAAACACTAAACTTAAGCTCATTACAGTTAGCAATACAGTAATGACAGCTCACATGGAGCGTAGTCAGCAGTAGAAACTAGTAACTCAAGTAGAGCATAGTTAACAGAACATATGAAAAGTGCAGTAACTAGAAAACAGCATTTCCCAGGGGATCATAATCAGCAGTGATCATTAGAGGCTCTAGGTACATGTGTGCACACAGTTCATAAGAAGTAGGGGGAGAGAATGAGCCAAGGGGACCTAATCAGCTTTAACAGGTGCAGTTGGTACTTTTTGTGAATTCTGTTCTCACCGCTTTCTTGAATTGGGCAACTTTAAGGAGTCCTACAAGGGATTCAGGCAAGTCATTGAGCTGTTTAGATGCCCCTACTGTAAAGGGACATTTGCCAAGGTGGCACGGGGTCATAATGTCGCAAGACATTACGCCGCATGGCTAAATCGTGCTGCCAATACAGCGTGATTTATGTCATGCAGCATAACTCTTTTTTCTGGGGGGGTTCTGCCCCCCCACCCCCATTGCAGGGGGCTGCACCCCACCTGGACCCCTCCACTAAAGATTCTTAACTCCGGGTTGGGGGTCCAACTTGGGGAGCACAGAAAGTCTTTAAAAAAATACAATTTCTGGGACCCGGGAATCAAACCCGATCCCAGATATATTGCCTGGGTTCCTGCTGCTGTGACGCTGCCCAGTGAGCTATGGTAGCTGGTTGGCAGAACTCACTCCCAGCAGAGGCCTTATCTTCTGTCTGGGAGCATGTGAATGGTGTAATACCGTGTACAGCAGTATATGCGGTATTGTACCATTTGCTGTTCTAGACAGCTCTATTTCAGGTTAGCTATAATGTCGTACGCTATTAAGCATATGACATTATGACCCAGTACGTGCCAAGGTTAGTTTTATGGAATGGTATCTCTTGGGCATTCCTAGACATTCTACTGGTAGTGTACTGGTTATTAACGGGGTGGAAGAAATTACAAATTGATAATGGGGTAAAGCCCAATAATGCTTTTTTTGCATGATAACAGGTCTGATATCTTAGCCTGTCATGTAGGGGAAGCCAGTTAGTGAGGGTAACCAGGCTGTCAGCCTCCCCCCCCCCCCCATGGATGGAGCTAAAATACTGATAAAAAGCAAGATCAAACAAAGGTTAGTAGGGGAGAGCAGTCGGGGGATGCAGTACTGGTGGAAGGGATTATTAGTCAATGCCAGGAGTTTAGAGAACAAAATGGTTGACTTGGAGGCCATCGTGGTGGAAGAGGGACAGGACATAGTAGCAATAAGTGAGACATGGTGGACAGAACGTCATACCTGGGAGACAGTTATCCAAGGCTACAGACTTTTTAGGAAGGACAGGGATGCTAAGGGGGGCTGGGGTGGCATTATATGTCAAAGGCAACATTAGGGCAATGGAAGGGTAGGAGGTGATAGGGAAGACAGAGCTCATGTGGGTCACTCTTAACAAATGGACTGGTGAATCTATGAGGGTAATGATGGCTTACAGACCTCCAACGCAGGGGGAAGAAGGGGATAGACAGCTGATACAGGCAGTTACAAAGATGGATCTCAAATGGGAGATTCTGCTAGTGGAGGACCTAAACCACCTTGACGTGGACTGGAGGATCCCAACTGCAGTATCAGCTAGGAACATGGGGATCTTAGAAGTGATACAAGGAGTATTCATGCAACGGCTGGTCAGGGAGGCCACCAGGGGAGAAAACCTGCTGGATGTGGTCCTTGCAAATGGGAGGGAGTATGGAATAGGTGATGGTGGCTGATGGACTGGGTACTGTTGATCAGAGGACTGGGAAGTTCAGGGTAAAAATGGGGAGGAAGACAAATCAGACTAGAATGAGGGTGATGGACTTCAGAAAGACATACTTTAACAAAATGAGGAGAATATTTCAGGAAGAAATGTTAGGGAAGGGGAATATAGGGGATGTTAAGGGGCTATCAAAGAAGAGGTATTGAAGGTCACTGAAATTTGCATTAAGAAGGCGAGAAAGAACAAAAAAAGGAGGAGACCATTCTAGTTTACAAGGGAGGTGGCAGGGGTGGACAGGGAAAGGAAAAGAGCATTTAGGGAATATAAGAAGACACAAAGGGTGAGGATGGAGGCTTATAGAGAAAACAGGAGGGTGGCAGTGCAGAAGATAAGGAGGGCTGAAGTGGGCACAGAGGAGAAAATAGCTAAGTGGACCAAAATGGTGGATAAAACTTGTTTTAGGTATGTGGGAGAAAGAAGGAAGATGAGGCAGGGGATAATAAGGCTGTGGGGGGAGGGAGGAATACAACTAAAAGGGGACTTTCAGAAAGCAGAGGTGCTGAATAACTACTTCTGCTCAATCTTCACGGAGGAGGGGAAGGGTAGGGGATCAGAGCAGAGGGAGGGACAAGGATGGCAAAAAGGCGGATCTCAATATGTTCAGCATAGACAGTGTAAGGAAGGAACTGGGCAAGTTGAAGGTGGTTAAGGCAATGGGGCCACACAGTTTGCACCTGAGGGTAGTCCGAGAACTGAGGGAGGAGCTAGCAACCCCACTGACGAGATTGTTTAACTTGTCCATAGATACAAGGTGTTTGCCAAGGGACTGGAGAAGGGTGGATGTGGTGCCACTGCACAAGGGGATCAGTAAGGAGGTGGCGGAAAATTATTGGTGGTGGGAAAGGTGATGGAGGCACTAATAAAGGAAATGGTGGTGGACTACCTGGTGGACAGCAGCCTGCAGGATGAAAGGCAGCATGGATTAATGAATGGGAGGTCCTGCCAGATGAACCTGATGGAGTTCTTCAACTGGGTGACACAGGTGGTTAATGGGGGGGGGGGTGATGGGCTTAGCCTTTCTGGACTACAATAAGGCCTTTGACACTGTCCCTCACAGAAGACGGGTAAATAAACTGAAAAGCTTAGGGGTGGGACAGAAAATAACTGGATGGGTGGAAAACTGGTTGGCAGACAGAAGTAGAGAGTGGTGGTAAAAGGGGTGCATTCCGTGGTGAGGGGGTAATGAATGGGGTGCCCCGAAGGTCAGTGCTGGGACCCCTCCTTTTTAATATATACATCAGTCATATAGCAGAATGTCTGGATGGAAGAATGTGCCTATTTGTGGATGATACAAAAATCTGCAATTGGGTATACACCCCGGGGAGGTAGAGGCCATGAACCATGACATGAGGATTCTGGAGGGGTGGTCGGAAACTTGGCAACTAAAGTTCAATGCCAGAAAGTATGCTGTGATGCATCTGGGGTGCAGCTTACACTCTATTAGGGGAGGAAATCAAAAAAATAGAGCAGGAGAGGGAGCAGGGGATTATAGTATCAAGCAGCTTTAAGGTGGGTAGCCAGTGTAACAAAACAGTGAGGAGGCAAATGGAATGATGGCATGCATTGGGAGGGGCATAACTAGCATAAGTAGGAAAGTGCTGATGCCTCTTTATAAGACCATGGTGAGGCCACACCTGGAGTATGGGGTCCAGTTCTGGAGACCGAACCTACGCAACAACATTGATGGGATGGAAAGGGTTCAGAGAAGTGCAACTAAGATGGTGCATGGTATGCAGGGGAAGCCATATGAACAGAGGTGTAGAGTCCACTCTGAAGAAAGGGGGGTTACTAGTGGAGTACCGGAGCGTTCAGTACTGGGGCCAGTCCTCTTTAATGTATTTATAAGTGACATTGCAGAGGGACTGGAAGGAAAAGTATGCCTCTTTGCAGATGACACAAAGATCTGCAACAGGGTTGATACACAAGGGGGAGGTGGAAAGGATGAGAAGGGACTTGGCAAGGTTGGAGAAATGGCCAAAAGTATGGCAGTTTAGATTCAGTGCAAAGATACAGAATAATGCACATGGGAAACGGAAACCAAGCGGTAGAGTACACAGTGGGGAGGGGAGGTACTAACAACAACAAAAATGGAAAGGGACCTGGGGTAGTCATATCAGATAACCTAAAGGTAGGCAAGCAATGTGAGAAGGCAGTAAGGAGGGCCAGGGTGATACTGGGATGCTTAGGGATAGGCATCTAGAAAACAGGAAATTGTCATTCCTCTGTACAGACAGCTGGTGAGACCCCATCTGGAGTACTGTGTGCAGTTCTGGAGACCCCATCTCCCCAAGAATATAGGATGGAGGCAGTCCAGAGGAGGGCAACTAAAATGGTGCAGGGTCTGCACCAGAAACTATATGAAGAGAGACTAGAGGAGCTTAATATGTTACCCTTGAGGAAAGGAGGGAGAGGGGGGACATGATAGAAACTTTCAAGTACCTCAAGGGAATCAACAAAGTGAAAGAGGGTAGCATCTTTCAGAAAAAGAGATGTGCAAGAACAAAAGGGCACAATTTGAAGACTGAGGGTGTACAGCTCAGGGGCAGTGTGAAGAGGTATTTTTTCACAGAGGTGTTGGTGGACGGACACATGGAACGGCCTTCCTGAGGAGATCATGGGGTCAGAAACAGTGGGGGAATTCAAGAATGCATGGGACAGACATTTTTTTTTTAGTTGTGTTTAACCAGGATTAGCACACTAAGCTGAAAGCTTTTTTACGGGCGTGACCTGGGAGCACAGGGAAGTTAAGTGACTTGCTCAGGGTCACACAGTACATAAGTGGAAGCTGTGGGATTCAAACCCAGGTCTGGTCTGCTGGATGTCACCAGATTTGCAGCTCAGAGCCTTAAACCATGTAAGGTAATTATAGAGGGAGGAAGGAGGATGTAGGCTGTTGGTTAACTAGGATCTGCAGCTTATACAGTAGGTAGGGAAAAATGCAAACTGGGTAGACCAACTGGTCCTTATCTGCCATCAAAGTCTGTTTCTATGAACTGGATCTGTATCAGTTGGAAACTAGAAGGGAGAGGGGAGACATGACTGAAATTTTTAAATATGTGAAGGGGATCAGTAAGGTGAAAGCACTCTTAAAACTTAGGGTGGACAAAGAAATGGGACCTGACAGGATTCACCTCAGAATTCTAAAAGAACTAAGGGGAGACCTAGTGACACCACCGACAAACCTTTTTTAACAAATCATGGGAGGATGATGTGATACCTGAGGACTAGAGGAAGGCGGATGTGATCCCCTTCTCAAGAGTGGGAGCAAGGCAGGGAAATGAAACTATAGACCTGTTAGTTTGACCTCAGTGGTAGAGAAAATGATGGAACAACTTCTGAAAGAAAGACTGTCAAGTACCTAGAGGTCAGCGGGGCACAGAACCCAAGGCAGGATGGATTTAAAGTGGGAAGGTAATGTCAGACTAATCTTAAAGATTTATTTGACCAGGTGACAAATGTAGTAGACCAGGGAGGGGCTGTAGATATGGGCTACTTAGACTTTAGTAAGGCATTTGACACAGTACCACACAAAATATTAATAAACAAGTTAGCCATCCTGGGAGTGAGTCCCAGGGTGGTAGTCTTGGTAACAAATTGACTGGATAACAGGACACAGAGGGTAACAGTAAACGGAGCACACTCTGGAGAAAGGGGAGTTACTAGTGGGATACCACAGGGTTCAGTACTGGGACCAGTACTCTTTAATGTCACTATGGGAGACGTTGCAGAGGGGCTGGAAGGAAAAGTATGCCTCTTTGCAGATGACACAAAGATCTGCAGCTGGGTTGATACACAAAGAGGGGTGAAAAGGATCAGAAGGAACTTGACAAGGTTGGACCAATGGTCAAGAGTATGGCAGCTTAGTTTCAATTCAAAAAAGTGCAAAGTAATGCACCTGGGAAACAAAGACCATGGGGAAGAGTACACAATTGGGGATGGGTGGTGCTAACAACAACAAAAATGGAAAGGGACCAAAAACCATGGAGAAGAGTACACAATGGGGGGGGGATGCTAACAACAACAAAAATGGAAAGGGACCTGGCGTACTCATATCAGATAACCTTACGGTAGGCAAATAGTGTGAGAAGGCAGTAAGGAAGGCTGGGGGATTCTGGAATGCATAGGGAGAGGCATCATTAGTAGAAAGCAGGAAGTTGTTATCCCTCTGTACAGACAGTTTGTGAGACACCATCTAGAGTATTGCATGCAGTTCTGGAGACCCCATCTCCTCAAGGAGATAGACAGGATGGAGGCAGTTCAGAGGAGGGGCAACCAAAATCATGCAGTCTGTACCAGAAGCCATACCAGGTGAGATTAAAAGAGCTTAATATGTATACCCTTGAGGGAAGAAGGGAGAGGGGGAACATGATATAAACTTTCAAGTACCTCCAGGGAATCAACAAAGTCCAAGAGAGTAGCATATTTCAGAAAATGAGATGTGCAAGGACAAGGGGGCACAATTTGAAGAGAGAGGCGGTATGGACCAAGGGCAACATGAGGAAGTATTCTTTCATGGAGAGGGTAGTGGATGCTTGGAACAGCCTTCCTGAGGAGATTGTGTGGTCAAAAACTGTGGGTGAATTCAAGAATGCATGGGACCGACATAAGGCAATTATAGTGGGGGTTGGGGGGGAAGGAAGTAGGCTGCTGGTCAATTCAACATCCAGGAGAATCACTGTGAAACAAACTGAAAACATAGTCGAAGTCCAAGTGGACAGCTTAATGCTGGATGCAGATTTATTAGTGCTGTGGTGGAGAGCCAAGGGTGACACAGAACAAGACAAACTCCCCAGCGCTTCGAATCATTTAGATTCTTCCTCAGGGGGGCAGTGTTGCTAAGTCATGGGTGGCCGTAAATAGATCAACAACCAGCTGAAATAAGTCATCTAATAAATATTAAGTGACCTTTGGCAACACTGTTGACCTCCATTAGAAGCACTTAATAATAGCCAAATATAAACATCTCCTTATCAAAATAATGCATACAAAGTGCTCATTGTGATGCTCTACCATCTGCCTGTGGTTATATGTATGATATTTGTAATATAAATATATGGTATGTGATTGTCTGCCTAGGACAAGCAGCCAGAGTGTGAGAGACTTGACCTTTGACCTTCAAGGTGTCAGTGAGGATGTCATGAAACTGACCAGTGAAATCTAATTAAATGCCTTCCTTCCAGAGGGACAGTTTATTGCTCCTTATAATCTGCTCCTGCTTTTGAAGTTGGTTCCCATTTATGCATTTTACGACATAGCAGGAAGGGAAGTAATTTGGCTGATTCCTCTTGGTTTTCTCACCTAGAAGGGGACTAGTGACAGAATGTGGGTTTATGAGCCATCAAAGGAACCTGCTTGCAAAGACTGTGACATATTTTTTTTATTGGTAACTACTGATTCCAGCCAGCAGAAGAACAATAATACCCTTTTTGGCTATCCCTACTCAGATTACAGATTTATCACAGATCTAACAGTGACCTCATGGGTGACATCACTAGGAGGTGGAGAAAACTGACTTTTGAATATTGCTTGCAAGAGAAGTTTGTGCAGAAAGACTCTCTGAAAATCAAGGACATACTTAGTCTGTGGACTTGTAACTAGGCACTTTAGAATCTAATTATGTAAGAACTTTTAAGTATTTGGGGTAGGCGTATTTGTGTTCTGTAACTTCCAATTTATTTTATGTGACTGTAAGTTAGTGATATAATTGTTCTGTATTTAATATTTTCCCTATTTTACCATTTTTAGTAAACAATATTTTCCTTGAAATACTGCCTGTGGCTTCTCAGTTTTCTTTTGCATGTGAATGCTGAACCTAATTCTGACAGCTGTTAAGGGCTTGAATGTGTTACTAAGCTTGCTAAAGGTAAGAATATACCTAGGTCTCATATTAAGTCATAAGGGTACATTTTGGAAACCTGGCTGGGTGCCCCTGGGCATAGGATTGTACAGCATCCCCCGAAAAGGGTACGTATCTGAGCCTGTTAACTGGGTATGCTAGCATAAGGTTCACATTTTGAGCCTCAGGATTCGTGGATAGTAGGTGATTCAGACCCGAAACAGACAGGAGGGTTACCCTGTTTGTCACCTGTTTACACTATCGCACTTCGAGGTTGGCACTGTGAGAGCAGCGGGCCTGACCTGTAGAGCACGTTTGTGACACTTCTTAATATACAGAACCTCAGTGTAAGACACAAGTGTAAAGTGAAATAAGTTAGATGTAAAAAATGTCTTTTAGGTAAACATCTATGCATAAGAAAATCATGTAGATCCTAGAAGTGCAAAATCCATATTCAAGAAAGAGGGTGTGTGTGTGTGTGGGGGGGTTAACAAGAAATACTCTAAGATAATACATATAACAGCGTATGTTATGCTTCAGTTGAAAAAGTCCAAGAATATTTTTTTTTTAATTTACTTCTAGAGCCAATGGTGTTTTAACAGTTCTTCTTGTAAGACCAACTAAAAATCATGCAATGCAAGCAGATTGGATCAAAATAAAGGTTCCCCAGTCAGGGAAGCATCAGATATTTTAAGAGACCTAAAAAAGGGAAAAACAAGAAGAGACAAAAGAACAAGCCCTGCATTAAAAAAGACATCACATATATGAATATGTATAGAAATATAAAAACATATGATCCAAGAAACACAGTTAAATCACAAGTTTCAACAACTACAAGTTCATAAGTTGCAGAAATATTTTTTTCCTTTGATAAATGGTCAGAATTTGACTACTATAATATACAAATACTATATTGTTATGAATTTATTTGTTTTTTAAAAATGGACGAATGTCCCAATCATCGTTCAAACCTCGTGGAATGCAGGCATCCAGTTTGTGGATAATCCTACTTTCCAATTGCTCTACTCTACCTATCCGGTCTCCCCCTTGTGGGAGGGCTGGGACATGATCAATGGCCATGAAGTGAAATGTATGTATGTCACCTCCATGGAGCACCTGCCAGTGTTTACTCACTGGTGTTTTACTTTTAGGGTTGCCAATGGAATGTGCATGTTCCTGTATGCCTTCTTTTAAGGAGCGGTTTGCCATCCCTATACATAATTTAGAGCATGGGCAGCACAAAGCATAGATGACGAATGGTGTCCTACATGTGACAAAGTGATATCATGGTACATTTGGTTCGAGGGGCTAGTGTATCTATTTCCTTGAGATGAATATTTGCAAATATTGCAATTCCCACACCTGTAAAATCCAATGTGTGGTCCCCCCAATATCCCTATTTTTTTTCCCTCTGGCTGGTGATAACTGTGGACCACTCTGTCTTTGATACTAGTGCCATTTTTATAAACAGTCCTGGGTCCATTTTGGGCCACCGTTTCGAGGTCTTCATCAGCTCCGAGAACTGGCCAAAATCTCTTCAAAGCTCCTGCTATTTTACATGTGACAGGATTATATACTGTAATGAAATTAATGCACTGATCACCGTGTATGTTCTTATTTTTAGGTACAAATAGGCTACTTCTATTCTTCCTCCTGGCTGCCCGATATGCCTCTTCCAGCAAGTCTCTGCCATACCTCCATTCCGCTAATCTGGTTTTCAGATCCTCTGCCTGTTGATCAAAAGTTTCAAAGGTGAAACAATTCCTAAGAACACAAAGGAACTGTCCATATCGGATGCTATTCTTTAGGTGTGTGGGGTGACAACTATCAGCTCCAAGCAGGGAGTTGCCTGCTGTAGGTTTACATTAGCCCTGTTTTAATATAGAGCCATTAGATACACCTGTACATAAGAGGTCTAAGAATGAAATTGACTCCCTGTTGTATGATGATGTAAATTCAAGTTCCAATCATTTATATTTAACAAATTCAGGAACTACTCCGCTTTCTGTTCCATGCTCTCCCAAATACATAGGATGCTGTCAGTAAAACGATCCCAAGGATTCTGTCTATGATCATAAATCTGAATTTCTTCCCACCATGCCAGGAACATATTCAAATAAGGAGTCACTGCCACCCCCAAAGCAGTCCCACATATTAGATGATAAAATCCAGAATTAAAGCAGAAATAATTAGAGGTAAGTATAATCTCTAATGCTTGAATCACAAATTCTGAATTTAAAGTTTCCCCGGTACCTTGCTTTTCCATAAATAATTGGACAGCGTTCAGTCCCAGATGATGTTGGATGCTGGTGTATAATAACGTCACATCAGTTGTGAGCCATAAGTAACCAGCATCCCATGTAAAGTGTTCCAGGACCTCCAGGACCACCATAGGGCCCCACAGATATGTCGGGATAGCAACCACTATTGTTTATAAAAATGCATCCAAAAATTCCAAAAGATTCTCAGTTAAGGAACCTATAGTGGATACAATAGGTCTCTCTTACGGTCTATGGGGGTCCTTGTGCACCTTAGGTAAGGTGTAAAATGTCAGGACTACTGGGGAACTTGGACACAAGAAAGTAAATTCCCTCTTGGAAATATTGCACAGATCTAGAGACTCATTCAAAAAGGTCATTATTCTATGTTTAAAGGCAGAGGTGGGGTCAATGGGCAGAACTCAGTAGTCACTGATATCATTAAGTTGTTGTAATATTTCAAATTCGTAATATGTACTGTCCATTACCACCACCTTGTCCACTTTGTCCGCTGGCTTTATAACAATATCTTTCATGGTATTCAGTTCTTGTAATGCCAAACGTTCTTCTGGTGTTAAATTATTAGGACCTGGTTTATATTGTTGAAGAATGTCCTTTGTTTCTTTCAGAACCAGTGATTCAAAAGTTAGAATAGCAGACGACTGTGCTACTCTAAATTATTCAAAGTGCCGGGGATTTTTCTTGTTCTGTGTCACCCTTGGCTCTCCACCATTGCACTAATAAATCTGCACCCAGCATTAAGCTGTTCACTTGGAGTTCGACTATGTTTTCAGTTTGTTGCACAGTGATTCTCCTGGATGTTGAACTGACTGACCTTTTCTTCCTACTACATAACTATATAAACTTTTCTTGCCTTGAGCGCTGGTTTGCTCTATTCTTTCTGCTAGGTTGCTGGTTAACTAGGATCTGCAGCTATCCAACAGTTAGGGAAATGGGCAGACTAGGTGGGTCAAGCAGTCCTTATCAGCCATCAAAGTCTGGGGGCAGGATTCACAAAACTCAGAGAAATACCCGCAGCTGCGGGTAAAACACGTCGCAAGTCGGGTGAGACTTGCAGATCCGCAGGTTACCCGCAGCAACGGGTATTCACAAAGGTGGAGCCGGATTACGACTGGCTTCGTGATCTATGGCTTCCTGCAGGTGGTGTTGTCAGGGTGACAGCCACAGCTGCAGGAATGGGCTACGGCTGCTGGAAGCAGCCGTAACTCCCTCCGCAACTGCTGCAGCTGTGAATCGGAACCGCCGCAGCTGTGGGAGATTCCGGTCCGCAGCAGCAGTTGTGGAGGAAAACTTTGAGTTAAAACGTTTGTGAATCCTGCCCTATGTTTCTATGAAGGAGGGGAGCTTGTTCAGAAGGAAGGAGGGGGCTAAAACTAGAGGGTATAGACTAAGATTGGAAGGTGGACAATATAGAGGCAATGTGAGGGGTGATTCTTCATGGAGAGAGTGGTGGAGGCCTAGAATAAACTACCAGAAGAGGTGGTGGAGGCCAGAATGGTGGAGGATTTTAAAAAGGCATGGGACAGACATATGGGATTGGGAAGTGAGGGGAAAGGGGTAGGCCTGCAACAGTGGAGATGAGTGGAGAGGGGCAGACTCGATGTGCTGATGACGTCCTTTTCAGCCATCAGACTTCTGTGATTCTGTGAGAATATAAAAAGAGCAGCTATGTGCAAGCATGTCAGCCCCAAGTGCAAAGTGACAAGCCTTTTTTGGCACTGCCCTGTCTCTGTTAAGCATGGAGTTCAAGTTGTGGACATACTACCTTTAAGGTGCTCCATTGTGTCATTTTAGTAGCTTCTCCACCCTGGTTAAGTGTTAGACATGTCTGGAATTCTTCTTTGACCATAGAGTTTTCTGTTTAATTTTAAATGTGAGATTTGTGTAGGGCTTACATCTACGATAAAAAGTTGGCAACTGTGATCACTGGACATCTTCTCTATTTAGGGATTTTAAATTATGATTTCCTCAGTAACACTTGAAAACAAGCATTTGTCAATGCCGAATGTTGTCTCACTGGCATTGGCATTGGTAGTGCCAGAGCAAGAGATGCATAATAGGAATGGCAGTGAAGTATTGAAGTGACGACAACCCCACCCCCACCCTGTAGAGAGTGACAGGCATTGGGGTGTGCCTTTGGGTCGTCAGCTATAACGCTCATGCCATTGTACCTCACCCTACCCTGTAGACCCTGACAAGTGTTGTGGTGTGCTTTGGGGTCTTTGGGCATTATACTTACCCCATTCCATAAAGAAATATGCTGACATGGGTGCAGTATAGGAGAATGGGGTGAATTTTGTGACTGAACAGTGCAAGGCACACCAGGATGCCTGTCAGTGACTGCAGGGTGGGGGGTGGGGGTGGGGGTGGAATGGTGCAAGCATTGTATCCAATGATCCCAAGTCACACCCCTGGCGCCTGTCAGTCTGTATCGGGTGGGGTGCTACAGTTGGATACCCTTACACCGTAGGTGTGTGGTGGTATTTTGACTCCAAATTTTCAACATGGGCTGTTTGTGAGCCCACCTCACGAAAAGCGGCACAATCAGTTTGTTAGCTGAAAGGTGGTTTTGCACAGTGGCTATGCCATTTGGCGACACAGGGACGAAAACACATTTTGGAAGGATGTGGAGAATGACAACTGTATTGTTCATGAGGAGGCGTAAAAAATGGCAACGTTGAAACTCTGGAGTGAAAATATGAAAAATTGGTGAAGTCATGAGCATGCATAGAAACTGCGCAACACACGTCCGTAACCCAATTATTTTTGGGAGTTTGTTAGCCACATTTTTAACATAGGCATTGTGGGACCTCCCTTCATGAACAGTGGCACTGTGATTTTTTTAATCTGTCCCAAAAGTTGATTTCCCACAGCGACCACGCCATTGTGCGCCACAGGTGCACAAACACATTTTGGGCAAGATGTGAAAAATGACAGCTGTACTGTTCATAAGGAGGTGTGAAAAAATGCTAGTGTTGAAAATCTGGCATGGAAATATTGTAAATTTGCGAAGTTACAAGGGTGCATGGAAACTGCGTAATGTACGCTTGTAACACAGTCATTTTATGGATATTCGGCACCAAATTTTCAACATAGGCACTTTAGGACCTCTGCTCATGTACAGTGTCACAGTCATTTCCTCAGACTGTCCCAAAAACTGATTTCCACAGCGACCACTCTATTCTGCGCTGGACGTGCGAAAACACATTTCAGGCAGGATATGTAAAATGACAGCTATACTGTTCATCAGGAGGTATGGAAAAATGCCAATTTTATAAATCTGGAGTGAAAATATTATAAATTCATGACGTTATGAGCGTGCATGGAAACAGCACAACGCACTGTCGTAAAACGGCTATTTTTGGGAGTTTTGTCACCAAATTTGCAACACAGGCTTTTTGAGAGCCCTGCTCATGAACAGTGGCACTGTCATTTTGTTACTCGGTCCTGAAAGGTGATTCCATGCAGTGACCTCGAAATCACCTTTCGGGACCTAATAACGCTGTGACAGTGACTGAATTCATAAGGAGGGGTCCCAATAACCCCATGTTGAAAATTTGGTGCAAGAATTCCAAAAAGTGCCCGAGATATGCACCAAAGTTGAAAAAAACCCTATTTATGCCATTATACAGCTTACTGGCATTTCTTCAGTTCGCAGTCGGCTTTGAAGAGTGCGGACATATTCCCGGTCCACCGAAGATCATCGCGCCAGACTCCGGAGGTAAGTATTGGATGAGGGGATTGTGAGGAGGCAGGGTGCGCAGAGGATAGGTGCAGGTTGCGAGAGGGGGGCAGGGAGACAGGGAGGGACCTTTTTCTTTTTTTACAGGTTTAAAAAAAAAAAAAAACATTGTGGGACTGTTTTTGGTTTTGCAGGGCATGTGGCATGCTGGGGTGGGCTCCCAGCATGCCACCTAAGAGTTTTTTTGGGGAGATTCTATAGCCAGTGGGGGATTGGGCACTCCCGTCGGCACACATGAATCAAGGGGGATTGGGCACCCCTCGGCAAAGCAACAAAGGGGGACACATTTTGCCAATGGGGAGTGGCTCCCCATCAGCAAAATACAAGTGAATGGGGATGATACCCGGCCAGATTGGGGCCCCGTCGGCAAGAAAAAACTGTTGAGGTGTCGCATGATGCCGAGGGGGATTGGGCAGCTCCTCAGCATACATTGTACATGGGAGGGGGGGTAATTATGCCAACAGGGAGTGGGCTCCCCTGTCAGCATTGTGACAGGCGGTGGCAGCAGTCACTGCTGCCAGGTTGCCTGCATGTAGGGAGGTGTGTTGTGGTCCTGCTGGACGAGAGCTTCGCTCTCATTGCAGCGGATCTTTTCTTAGATCTGGTGGCCTTATTAAGGATGCGTGAGGTCACCACCTGCTGCTGGCTGGTTGGGGAATGAGGGACGCACCTTCTGATGTGTGCCCTGCATTTGCCCAACAGTGACCGTGCCTCCAAATCTGCTGCTACCGCAAGATGTTGGCTGCGCAAGTGCGAGCCAACATGAAAATGGTGGTGTTTAAGAAACTGAGTGTTCCAGTTATTGTTTTTTTTTTTTTGTAGTGCAGTCCTTGTTTTCAGTACTTTTTTTTACTTGTGCATCAGACGGATTTGATGTTCAGTATAGGCAAGAACCAATCGAAACACAGGATCTTCGCTCCCTATCTTATAAATTGATAGTGTTTTTATCATCATATTTGATTTTGATTTTTGCAAATACACAGCAGTTCAAACAACATGAAGTCTTGCTGTATTCTGACATATGCAGTTAGGTCCTGCCTTTCAACTGCCCCGGAGAACAAAGAATTAAACTTTCCATGACTAGCATGGAATGTTCACCACGAGCTCGGTTAAAGCCCCTGTCTGCTGTTGTTTAAACTGCAACCGTCAGATTCTTTACTCTGCCTCACTGAACAGTCGCTCCGGAGATTTCTCCTGCTGCTTGGTTCAAAAAGTCTGTTGAAGTGTCGGTTTTCGGTCGATTTCTACCGAATTGTTGTTGCCGCTTAGTCGGTTCAAGTCTCTGTCTGTGGTACCGTGAGTACTAGATAGGTTTTTGTTCTGTTTCTGTGTGGAACTTGCAAATTGTGGCTCAGTTCGGATGAACCAATCAGATTGAGGTAAAAAAAAAAACAACTTGTGCTTACTTTAGAGTGTGGTAACCAGTTCATATCAGTTCTAAAAAAACTGGATTTAATTACGTTTTTTTCCAAGACCCGTGACATGATCAGGAACCGATAGGAGAGTCTTGCCTGGTGGATTGCTGAAAAAAGGGTACGTTTTTGGTTAGGATTGGCCATGTCTGAGAAGCCCAAGAAAAAAACCCGGGCCCACTGGGTTTCAACACTGCAGTGTGTGTGGGGAAGTCTGCCAAAGCTGATCCCCACACCACCTGTGCTTATTGTCTGGGGTTTGACCACCTGGATTCAGACTGCCAAATTTGCAAGAATGTTCCCAAATCTACCCTGAAAAAGGGATTAGGTAGACTGAGGGAAAGAGAGGCCGAGAAGTCCGCTGACCCGGATGGCCAGCCCGGTTCGGTTCTGACCAAACCAGAAGGACTGACCTCTGACCAGGGTGATACTTCTTCGGGCAAAAGGAGAGCCAATTTCGAGGAATCTGTTCTGATAAAAAGAAAAAGAAAAGACAAATCGACCGGTTCGGACCCAGAATTTCATACTCCGACCGCCGATGAGATAGCCAAGGCAATAAGGATTGTGCAGTTGCTTAGTTCGGTTCCGACCGAACTGGCACCATCTGGCAGGGGCTCGGTTCGGTTGGTTTCCCTGGTTCCGGATTATACTTTGGAAGAATTTTATGAACCAGAGGAGGAGGAGGAGGAGGAGGGAGAGTATGAGGATGATTATGGTGAAGGTGAAAGTCTGGATGTGCCTATTGACCCGGACATCTCCAAAGAACAGACTTTCAGGTGTTTCTCCTCCTAGGCTTTCTGAGTCCCCTTCACACTATATGTTTTACAAAAAAGTGGCTGATACCCTCCAGCTTCCTGTGGAGGAAGAAGTAGAGGATCAGGAAGAGCCTGATTATGTTGAGATGATGGACATCCCAGAGTCCAGGAGACTGTCTGTTCCCTTCCACAAATCCTTTGGGAAACAGACACAAAAAATTCTTATGTAACCCCCCTACAATTGGGGGTTTCTAGAAGCCTTCCTGGAGCTTGCTTGAGTGCTCACTGCTTGGCTGGTGTTCGGCGTAAGGCCGCTAAATGGGGGTTGTGAGTGCTTTTAAAGCCTCCAGTACTGTCTCTTTAAGAGCTGCCTGCTCGCAGAGTGGGGGTTTGTAAAGGGGGCTGGGGTTTCTGTGCTCGACTCCTGCCATGGGCTGCTGGTTAATCGCTCTGTTCCTGCAGTCGCTAGAAATGCAGGGGGAGCCCATCAGAAAGATGTAATTGTTTCTGTGAAAACTGTTAAAGTAATGAAGATACAGTTTGTTCTAACCTGTTTTCTTGCAGCTTGAACTGTTTCTGTTATTGCCCCATCATTTTAGTCCTGAACTGCTGAAGTGGACCAATCGGATCATGAGGACCCTCTAGGGAGTTGGTGGGCCAATGGGGGCTTAGCTAGTAATCCTGGGAAGTGAAGTCTGAACAAGGGCGCCTTTTTGCACCAATTGAGACAGGTCTCATGGCCTGGTGTCTGCAGCCCACCTATGGGATTGGGTGGCGCGCAACTGAGGAGGCTGGCCCTAACTGCCTGGGGGCAGAGGCGTTGTGACTGTGAAGCTGAAGGGAGCTCTGAGCTTCTGTGCCATTGAGTGTTCACGCGGGAAGTGCGTGATAGGCCTAGGCGGCCATTTCCCATAGCCAGAAAGCTTTGGACTAAATCCGTCAGCGTGCTGTCAGAGGAGGCTGTGAACAAGCACAGCTACCTACCAGGCTCAACCTGTAGAGGACTGGAGAATCTGCTGAATCGCGCTTGGTCTGTCAGAAAAGTGAAGCTGCAGAGAGAGACGCCCACGTAGCTGTGAGTTCGGTCGGGTCCTGGAAGCAGCTGCCTGGTATGGTACCCCTCTGTGGTTTTCCATATAAATGTGTGAGGAGGTCGTTGAAGCTCAGGCTCAGCCCTGCAAGTGGTGAAAGAGTGGTTCTCTGTTGGAGTTGTGAGTACTAAATCAGGGTAGCTCCCTGCTAAGGGTTATATACAAAGACAAAGTTGTTTGTTGTATTGCAGACTGTACTAATTAAGCTTCCTGGGTCCATCAAATCTTCATAGGAATTGAATGCTTTTTTGTGTCAGGGCCCCAACCAGCTGCATTGAGGAACTAGCCACTAGGGCTTGGGTACCCATAGACAGTACTTAATAGGTCAGGCCTGTGCACAGAGCCCTAGGTAGTCACATATATATATATATATATATATTAGTGGTAAGCCAATCACCCTGATTTCCCCCGGTCCTTGTTATCTCCCCTTAAATAAATCAGATTGTTTTGCAACTGTACCCTGGCTGGTTTGTGTGTTACTGGTGACATACTGCACAGTGAACATTTGATAACTGTATCTTACTTTCCAGGGGGGCCCCGGAGTGAGCTGAGTGGTTTGAGCCGGAGGGTAAGTATTCAGGGTGAGAGCATTGCAATTGAACTGTGTGAGCCACTAGTGGGAAGAAAGAGGGGTTGCAGTGACCCAGAGGGCTGTGACCAAGTCATATCAGACTGTCTTAACCCTGACCTCTGGGTGGAGGCACCCACCATCGGATCCAGGCCCCTCAACCTGTTAGTGGCAAATCAGGCAGGGGTAGTAGCTGTTGGGATAGCGCCACCTAGGGGTTACACTTAAGTCTCCTAATTCTATACCTCCTGTGGACAGACGAATGGACAAGAGGTACACTCTCTCAGGCTCAGACACGGAGTTCCTTTTTCAGCAATGCAGCCATGTTGAGGTTGTGCAGGCTGCTGCCTGTGATAAGGCAAACATCCCCTTGGCATCAGACCCCCCAGACAAGGACTCCAGGAAGATTGATGCCATGGCAAAGAAACAATATATGGTAGCATCTTTGGGACTCAGGCAGGCTAACTATATGGCCTATACATCCAGATACAGAAGTCCAGGTGGGGCACTGTGCTGGCTCTGGCTAAACAGGCTGACCAGCTGCAGAGCTGGAGCAGGTGGCTGCAGATGGGATTGAGGCATCGAAAGTACAGTTTCATGCTGCTGTAGACTCCAATGATGTATCATCAAGAGTCATAGCTACATCTGTGGCTCTTCGGAGGATGGCTTGGCTCAGATGTACTAGCCTCTCACAGGATACCCAGGCTAAGGCCATGGATTTTCCTGTAATTGGTAATTCTCTATTTGGAGAGCAGACAGAATTACATGAAGAAGATGGATGAGTACAGGACCACTGACAGGAGTGCTCAGGCCAAAGAAAGGCAAGCAACTCCTCAAAGGCAGCAGTCCAGGGGCAGGGGCAGGCCTTTCCAAAGGCCTTTTTACCCAGTTCAGGCCTCCTCTTCTTCCTTTTCGCAGAGGGGGTTCTTTAGAGGGAGAGGCAGAAGGGGGATGAGCAGGCCTGCATCCACCCCTCAGCCTAAAGCCCCTGCCAAGCAGACACCCTGATGGGTCTGCCCGGGTCGATTCTCCTATACCAGTAGGGGGCAGGCTGGCTTACTTTGTCCAAGACTGGAAGTCTCTGACATCAGACAAGTGGGTCTTGGAAGTAGTAAGCCAGGGACTGGTTCTCAGCTTCAGAAAATTTCCCAAAACGAGAGCCAGATCTTTTCCACCTGCAAATCTCTCAGAGACCCTTGCCATTGAGGCAGAGGTTTCTTCTCTCCTAGCTCTCAGAGCTATAGAGAGAGTTCCCACCCTACACATGGAGCAAAAGATTGTACTCCAGGTACTTCCTAACCCCCAAAAAGACAGGAGAATGGCGGCCCATCCTGGACCTAAGATACCTGAACAAACATCTTTTGAAGCCAAAGTTCAGAATGGTAACTCTGGGAATTATCCTTCCCTTACTAAGGCCAGGGGACTGGCTAGCCTCCCTGGACCTCAAAGATGCCTACTTTCACATTCCCATCAAGTGCTCCCACAGAAAGTACCCCAGGTTTGAGTTGCCCTCAGGCCACTATCAATTCAGAGCAATGCCCTTTGGCCTAACATCAGCCCCAAGGGTTTTCACAAAGTGCCTGGCAGTAGTTGTTGCTTTCCTAAGAAGAAAAAAGATCTCCATCTTCCCATACTTGGACGACTGGCTCATAGTAGATCAGTCTCCAGACCAAGTCAAATCACATCCGCAAGTGACCCAGCAAGTGCTCACTTCCTTAGGATTCCTTCTCAACCTACCAAAGTCAGTTCTCGAACCAGTACAGCTCCTCACTTTCATAGGTGCAGAACTGGATACAGTAAAGACAAGAGCCTTCCTTCCCCTGGAAAGGGCAAGGACCCTTATGGAACTGGCTTCTTCATTCACCCTTCAGGTGTCCCGACCAGCAAGGCATTTCCTTCAGCTACTGGGCCACATGGCAGCTTCCATAGCAGTGGTCCAGGGAGCAAGATTCCAAATGAGGGACATTCAGTTCCATTTAAGAGCCATTTGGTCCCAAAGAAAGGATTCCCTTACCAAACTAATCCCAATGACTAGAACCCTGATCCAAGCCTTGCAATGGTGGCTGGATCAGGACAATTTGAGACAAGGGGTTCCATTTGTCACTCAGTCTCATTCAGTGATACTCACCACAGATGCTTCCCTGCTGGGCTGGGGAGACCATTTGGGGGATCTTACCACCCAAGGACTTGGTCACCTCAGGAATCTCTGCTTCACATCAGTCTCTTGGAACTCAGAGCAGTGTTTCTGGCACTGCAAGCTTTTTCTAAATCTGTACAGAACAAGGTGGTTCAGGTCAGAACAGACAACACCACCACCATGTGGTACATCAACAAGCAAGGAGGCACTCAGTCTACGGCCTTGTGCACAGAAGCAATGAAGTTGTGGTCCTTGGCCTATTCCCTGCAAACCTCTCTGATAGCAGTTCACCTCCTAGGGAAGGACAATGTCCTAGCAGATGCACTGAGCAGAATATCCCAGGACCATCACGAATGGGCCCTAGATCCTCTAGTTCTGAAAGTGATTTTCTCGAGATGGGGCACACCACAGATAGATCTTCTTGCAGCCCCAAACAATCACCAACTTCCTCTTTTTTGTTGCAGACCCCCAGTCTTGGGCTCAGTCCTCCTGGATGCTCTGATTCTGAACTTGGAAGGGAAATTCCTGTATGCTTTTTCCCCCTTCCCTCTCCTGTTCAGGGTGCTAGTCAAGATAAGGTCACAACCTTGCAAGGTGATTCTGATTGCTCCAGACTGGGCCAGACAGCCATGGTATCCCTTTTTGCTGTCCCTAACAGTTCACCTTCCCCTGTCTCTTCCCAGGAATTACAACCTGTTAACATCCTCTCAGGGGAGGATTTGGTACCCGCATCTTCAGTCTCTCAGTCTCAAGGCATTGCTCTTGAAGAGTTAGAGTTTGCAGATCTGCATCTTTCCCAAAGGGTTCTGGATATCCTTAAGGCGTCTCGAAAGACTTCCACCAGGAAGACTTACAACTCCAAATGGAAAAGATTCAGCATTTGGTGTTCTAAGAAGAATATTTCTCCAGACTCTGCTGAACTGCCTACGGTTCTGGATTATATGGTCCATCTTAATGACCTAGGCCTCAGACCAGCTACCCTTAAAGTACACTTGGCAGCTGTTTCTGCTTTCTTTTCAGTAGGCAAGTCTTCCTCTCTATCATTCCATTTTGTATTCTGTAAGTTTTTCAAGGGATTGCTTCACATCAATCCCCCCTTTAGGGATCCTGCTCCTGCTTGGGACCTTAATGTTTGCATTGCTCAGCTTATGCAACCCCCCTTTGAGCCTTTGTCCTCAGCAGAGCTTAAGTACTTGACTTGGAAAACTGTGTTTTTGGTAGCCATTACTTCTGCCAGACATATCAATGAATTGCAAGCCCTGTCAGTGGAATCTGATTTCATCTCTTTTCACAGAGATAAAGTGGTCCTTAGAACTAACAGAAAGTTCTTACCTAAAGTGGTTTCAGCTTTCCACCTTAACCAGTCTATATCGCTCCCTGTTTTCTTCACTGACCATTCCTTCTCGGGAGAGAGGAGGCTACACAGCTTGGATGTTAAAAGGGCCCTTAGCTACTACATAAAGCATACCAAGGGTCACAGGTTTGAATCTCTCCAGTTGTTCCTTACTTATGGAGAAGTTGGTAAAGGCAAACCTGCCACTAAGAGATCTTTTGCCCGGTGGATTGTTTCTTGTATACAATTCTGCTATGAAAAACTGGGTGGAACTCCACCCTCAGGCCTGAGGGCTCATTCCACTAGAGGTACAGCTGCTTCTGTTGCTGCTGCCAGGGATATTCCTCTCTTAGAAATTTGTTAAGCAGCCACCTGGAAAACAGTCAATACTTTCACCAAGCATTACTCTCTGGATATCCAGGCTAGGAGTGATGCTCATTTTGGCACAGCAGTACTTCAGAACCTGTTCCCAAAGTAGGTTCTGTCCCTCCTCCATGAAGGTACTGCTTGGTAGTCTGCATATGTCAGAATACAGTAAGACTTCATGTTGTTTGAAGAAAAAATTTCTCACCTTAGTAATATTGTTTCTTCTAATGGAGTATTGCTGTATTCTGACCTCCCCCCCGCCTCCCCTCTCAGAACCTAGATTTTGGGATGTGGATGGGCAGAAGCACTGTTGGCACCCTAGGGGTGTCCTTTTTACACCCTCTTTTTGGTTTGGGTGCAAGGTTGTGTTTTGGATGTGTTTTGTTTTTGGGTTTCCTGACTTGAGTCTTCCTTTGAAACAAAAAAACTTTCTATATATTTGTCATTTGACTAGTAAGAATTTTACAGTTTCCATACAGAACACCTAGTGAGTCTTTACTTGTAAAGATCTGACAGTTGCAGTTTAAACAACAGCAGACAGGGGCTTCAACCGAGCTCGTGGTGAACATTCCATGCTAGCTATGGAAAGTTTAACTCTTTGTTCTCCAGAGCAGTTGAAAGGCAGGACCTAACTGCATATGTCAGAATACAGCAAGACTCCATTAGAAGAAACAACATTACTAAGGTGAGTAATTTTTTCTTCTGCCTCTTCTTCTAAAATGTCTTCTCATTGTAAAATCAAGTGCAGGGAGCCACATATATGCTGTGTATCAACTTCAACCTTTCCTACTCCACATTCACTATAAAGGGATGTGTAGGACTTTACATACAGGAAAGGATGGTTTCACTGGTGGAGAAGCATGGGTGGGAGGTGGCCTCATACTCAAGAAAGGGAAATTCTGCCATTTTTCCCCATCAAATAAAAATACTCAACTATACAGTATACTGTATATATTTTTACAATGGGGGTGAGAGCAATATGAGTGGGATTACTTCAATTGTTTCCACTGCCGTGAAATAACTTATGGTGACATCACCAGAGTTAAAATAACTTACAAATATACCTACTCTGCTGATGCCATCACTCTCTCCAGCCTGCATACTAAATTGAACTTCTCCACAAATCTGTTTCTCACTGCTACTTGCAAGTAACTCAGTTAACACTGCAAAGGACATTCAGCTGTTTCCGATAGTTTGTGTAAAACTCCGAACCCATTACTATGTTACTGTCATTTTCAAGAAAGCTTGCATTATAAATAACAGTGCCTCACAATTTCTGTTTATCACTGCTACAGTACTTGAAGTAACTCAACTAACATTGCAAAGGACATTCAGCTCTTTCCCATAGTGTATGTAAAACTCCCAGCCTATGACTATGCTACAGTCATTTTCAAGAAAACCTGTATTCTAAATCACAGCGCCTCACAGTTTGTTTCTCACTGCTTGCTGACAGTAACTCAATTAGCACTGCCAAACACATTCACCTGTTTCTCATAGTGTTAGTAACTCTCCCATCCCATTAAAAAAACACTTATACACACTAAGAATACACACAAATACTGCCCTCAGTATAGCCCAGAGGTTAGAGTAGTGAGCTTTGAGCAAGCCTGCTTTATCTAGCACACCAGACCTGGGACTGATTCTCCCAACCTCCACTTCCACAGTGTATGACTCTGAGCAAGTCACATATGTCCCTAATGCTCCCAAGTCATCCTTTAAAACTTACTAGTTACCAAACACTAAAATAAGGTGAAAAGGATGCATAACAACACTTCTGAAGCTCTTACCCCATTGTAATTGTAAATAGCACATAACAGGCAGATTGTGCTATGGATAATATTCACACTCCTCCTACACAAGCTCAGGATACACCTTCAGCACTTGTGAAATACAGAGCTCACTCTGCAGGAGTGAATAGGAATGTTTTCCATAGCACACACAATCATCACTTCCAAAGTATAGTTATGTTTTCCTGTTTGTTCGGTAACTGGGTACGCATTTAGAAGTGATACACAGTGTGGATGTGGAGGTTGTGAGAATCAAACCCAAACCCAGGTCTGGTGTGCTGGATGTACCAAGCTTGTTCAAAGCTCATTACTCTAACCTCCAGACTATACTGAGAGCACTGTTTGATTGTGTTCTGAATATGTTTAAGTGTTTCTGAATGGGCTGGGAGTGTTACATACAGTATGAGAAACAGGTGAATGTGTTTGGCAATGCTAATTAAGTTGGTTTCAGCAAGCAGTGAGGAACAGCAACTGTGAGGCATGTAAGCATTAAGCCATGATGAAGGTGGCATCTAATGGGGAATTAATGCATGGTTGGGAGGGTTGTGGCATGAGGCCGAAGGACGAGTGCCTACAACGGTTCAACCATGCATTAATTCCCCATTAGATGCCACCTTTAGAGTGGTTTAATGCTCTTGTAACATGGCTTTTAGGACAATCTGGTTAGTATAATTGTTATTTTCATACTGTGAATACAACCATAGAGACACATTTTTCCACTGTTTCCATTTCTTTGTTGCACTTTCTGAACATTTGAGAGAGTGTGATTTATATGGTAATGTTGTCAAAACAATTGCAAGCATAACTATGAAGAAAGTATGTCTCAATATTTGTGTCTGACAATTTATCACATCTGCATGGCTATTATTTTCATAGCCACCATGGGAGGTGCATTATATACTCGTTCGCCCATTACACTGTGTGCAAGTGAATCTATTTTACATATTGTCTGACCTTCTGTGTGTCTCCAGTGCCTCGCTCTGATGTGGTTACGTCCCTTGTTTCATGCCTGCCATTCCGTTCCACCTTCCTTGCTTTCCTCACTCACTTGGAGGTGTTAGAGGTGTGCTGCCTTGGTTTCCCACAGAAATAATTGTCACTCACCGTGTCATGTTCTGTTACCTACTACAAATGGACGGAACAGCACATTTCGGCTTGTGCTCCATGTGAGGCTGCATTCTGCTCCGGACCTGCCTCACCGGTTGCTCCATTCTGGTGCTGCATGTCAGTGGTGCTTCCACCTGTGGATTCCTACAGAGTCACAGTGAGTGGTGCAGACAAACAGTGATGGGCATTTGGGTGGGTGCGTGGGACAGAGAACTGCTGCTTTTGTACTGTACTGCTTTTCCAGCTTTGTGGATCAGTATGGTACTTCACTTTGAGGATGGCATTATTGCTAAATTAATGCCATCTCCAAAGTATACCATCTGATGCTTTTTGACCAATTACTTGTCCTTTTTAGTGTTGGTGATCTTTGCCATGTTACAATGTGATTTAGATTGCAGGTTTTCTTGAACTTAAAATAACATAGTAATGGGCTGGGAGTTTTACAAACCCTGTGGGAAACAACTAAATGTTCTTTGTAATGTTAAGTGAATTTCTTGCAATTAGCAGTGAGAAACAGAAAGTGTGAGGCACTGTTAGTTAGAATGCAGGCGTTTTTGAAAATGTAGTAATGGGTTGGGAGTTTTACAACACTGGAAAACAGCTGAATGTTCTTTGAATGTTAATTGAGTTACTTGCAAGTAGCAGTGAGAAACAGATTTGTAAAGAATTTCAATTTAGTATGCAGGCTGGAGTGAGTGAGTGAGTGGTGAAATCAGCAGAGTATGTATATTTGTCAGATATCACACTCCAGTGATGTCATCTTCAGATACCACACTCCAGTGGAAATAACCTAATTTATCACACTGATATTGCTTTCACCCCCATTGTATAAATATATATATATATATATATATATATATATATATATATATTATATGGTATCACGGTAATGCTACCATAGTTAGGAGTTCAGGAGCCATTTACATTTTAAACCTAAAATTTTGCACCTGAATAACTTTGCAGCTGTTCAATGGATTTTCCTGAAATTTGGAATACATGATCAAGAACCATACATCTTGGGCTTTGCCAACTTTCTTACTCTTCGGGTATATGGCAGTGGAGTTATGAAGCGGGATCTGCGTACGCGTTTACGCTTTTTTGCAATTCTTTGGTCATCTTTACAGGTCGCACGGTTTGCGAGACCAGTCTGAAATCTTCAGAGAACATGCAGCCAGGGTCCCTGATGTGTCTTTTGAAGATTTCGTGAAAAGATATTAAACGGTTCAAAAGTTATTCAAAAAACAAGTTCCCATTATAAGTCAATGGGAAAAGTTAATAAAAAGTTCAACACTTTCACAAATGCAGTTTTTACTTTTGCAAATGGCCCTTTTACTGTCACAAATCCACCATTTTGTTTTCAGTTGGTCATCAGAAAAATGCTTGGCATTTAAATTTTGGACCCTCTAGCAACCTAATTCTTTTTGTATTCACCTAGTCGGACTCTGAGAATGCTAGGCATGTCTTTATTTTGGGGTAAAACACCACAGAAATATGTTTTTCAGATTTCTGGGAAAAGTACTCACAAAAGTACTTTTGCATTTTGCGACAGTCGCGTAATTCTGAAAGCTTCATAAAGTTTGACAATACTTTTCAGGCTGTGGGAAAATGACAGCAATTATTTGCCACCCTGCTGCAAAAAAACGGTTTGGTTTTTTGGGCTGAAATTTGGAGAGAACGCAGCCAACATCTCACAGATGTGCCTTTCAGTATTTTGGTGAAAAAATATTACAGTGCTGCAAAGTTACAGTACTCTAAAGTTGACGCTTTTTCCCATAGGATAACATTACGGCGTCTGCCGCATTACAGAAATCCTTTGCCGCCCTGCTGCAAAACAAAGATTTGGTCTTTTGGGCTGCAATTTGAATGGAAGAAAGCCAATATCCCACAGATGTGCCTTTCAGTGATTTGGTGAAAAAATATTACAGGGAGCCAAAGTTATGGCACTCCGAACTTCTCTTTTTTTCCCATAGGATAACATTACGGCCTTCGCCGCGCCTTTCAGGGCCTGTATCTCAGAAACGGTGCGGGATACAGACTTTTTGTCGAAAAATACTTAGCCCCCTGATGGGAGTTGAGTACAAAACTAGCCAGGAAATTCATAAATCATATGACTTTTACATTTTTTTTTTCTATGTCATACGGTCCCTGAGATATAAGCAATTTAGCATTCCAACTCCTCATTTTCTGCTCTGATACCCATTATTATGTATACATTCTTTGTACTCACTGTCTTTCTCTATGCAGTTTTTGGGGAAAATCAGTCTGTGTGCTTACATTACTGTTACTGTTACTGCTTCCGCATGCGGTTCCGTACCCGTTTCACTTACCGTTCCTGTCTACGCCACCATGTGCGTTACCCTTTGCGTTTTCATTTGTGCTTGCATTTGCGTTATTTTTACCATTTGTGTCTACAGTACAGTTTCTCTTTCTGTTTTGCTTTGCATCACCATGCGCATTACCATTTGCGCTTGTGGGCACCATGTTACTATGTGACAAGACATCATGTGGCGGGCCCCGCGCTCCTGCCGCCACATTACAGTCACTATTTCTCATTATCATTCTCAAAAAGAAGGGAAATTAGAGGCAAAAAACTCTGTTTAATGCATTAGTTAGGGCTATTCCACAGCGACAAAAGTGAGGAAATTTGGTGTTAGGGTTGAAAGCCCCCCTTGGACCCCCCGCCCACCCCCCAACTGGCATCGGGGTGCACGTTGGGGTCGTTGGTCCAAACTCTCACCCCATTCTCCTATACAACTGCTACTTTACACATGTGATGGGGTGAGTTAGGGCAATGACTAATCTTACCCGATATGAGTGAAATCAAGGCTTTCAATCTGCAGGCTCTAAGCTTTCTCGTAAGGTAACTAACGATGCGTGAAAGTTTTGCCTCTTCTACTATGTATATATAGAGAGAGAAGGCGAGATTGCTAAAATCTCCTCAGAGAGAGAGAGAGAGAGAGACAGAGACAGAGAGAGGGGGTTGCTGAATTATTTATCTCTTTGTACTTTGCACACAAAAAAAATGATTGCTTGCTGAAGAATACTTTAAATGTAGTGTCAATTGTTTAGTTTCTCTTTTTATAGTTTCTATATCTTCAGCATTGTTTTTGCTGTCACTGCCTCACAAGGATACAAACAGAATATTCCAGACAACTGGGGCCAAATTCACAAAAAATCGCAAAGTGCAGCGCAAATGTTTGCACTGCGCCTTGCGATTGCTCAGGTTCCAAAAGTTGCTATTCACAGTCATGCTATCTGACTGTGAATAGGGCTAGGACAGGGCAGCATTAACCCAGGAAAGCCACCGCTTTCCCCACTAGTGCTGCCTCAACATCCAGCCAGGAGAATGGCCCCATAATGAAGAGTGCAGATGTGTTATTTCCAATTCACAAAAGCAGCCGTGTAAATGAGCCCATTGGGCATGCAAGGCACTATGTGGCCTTTTGCATGCCCATTATGGGTCCATTTACATAGCCTGCAGGTGGCTGAGTAGGCCTCCCAGCCTCTACCCGATGCAGCCGCAGTCCCTGGTGGTCTAAGTACCCCCGCCACCATTCTCCTATCACGGTCCCTGTATAACAACATGAATGTCCTGGTAATCTAATGGTCTCTACCCCATTCGCCAATCGCTCACCTGTTATAGTAAAACCACTTTCCCCAGTAGTCTAGGGGTTCCCTCCTCTTTCTCCCAATCTCTGATCACCGGCCCGTTATATGTATAATATTTTCCTGGTAGTCTAGTGGTCCCTCCCCCATTTCCTGATCACCAGCCTGTTATAGTAAAACCCAGTTGTCAATCAATATCAATGAGCATGTACTGTATACAGTACTTGTTCATTGAGGGCTTAGTTGGTGGTCAGCCATGGTGGTGAGAGGAGGGCTGTGCTGGTCGCCGGCAGTTTTGGGATGGGGAAAGTGGGGTGGTGGGTCACTATCTGCAAGGGTGGGGGATCCACTAGACCACCAGGAAAAGGGTTCCTGTCACTAAACAGAGGATAGTTAGGGGGGTTCCACTACACCACCAAGGAATTGTTTCAGTGTTGCATGGGATTGGGATGGGGGGGTACACCGGACACCAAGGGACAGCATTAATGTAGTGGGAGGGTGACTGGGTTGGGGGAGGGACTGCTAGACACCAGGGGAAACTATAACCATTTTAGGCAGGGTTTTGGGTGGTGTGGGTGGGACCACTGGACCACCAAGGATATTTTAGGGTAATGTTATCGGGCAGTGATCAGCGTTAGGAGGGACCACTGGAACACTAGGGATGGCATTTTAATATGTCAGGTGAGGGATTGGGTGGGGGAGGGACTGCTAGCCACCAGGGAGTCAGCCTTTTTTTCTCAGGCCAGCCATCGGATATCGGGGAAGGGGAGGAGGGACCATTAGACTGCCAGGGAAAATATTATACACATAACGGGCCAGCAATCGGAGATCTGGGAATGGGGGCTGGACCACTAGACTACCAGGAAAATTTAGTATTATTATACTGGGATGGTGATTAGCAATGGGGGAGGGCACTGCTGCATCACCACCAACCACTAGGGTTGCGTGGACATATTGCCAGGTCTGACTTGGCAGTATTTTCTCCATACAAGAGGTCTTTGTAAACGGCCCTTTCATGGAAAAAATAGTTTGTGAATGGGACTGCACTGATATGCAGGTCCCCTACCCCTCATTTGCATTGTGGCCCCCTCAAAACTTTGCTTTGGTGCAAACTGGGCTTAAATACCAACTCAGTGCAAAACCCAGTTTGCGCCGTGCAAACTGGGTTTGCACCGAGGAAGAGTTTTGTGAATCTGGCCCCTGATCTCTGGTCTTTACCTGGTTATGTAAATTAAATTAAGAGATAAAAGGAAGAGATGGAAGCATTTACAGAACATATATCAGTGTGGGTACTCAGCAACAAAATGAAATTAATACTGGAAGCAAATGTTTATATTTTACCACTATTACTACAAAGTGCAGTGACATTCCCTGAAGAAAGGCATGTCTTTAGTAAGTGCACACAGACATATTGTCATAGCAGGAGGTGATACAGTATATCAACATGAAACCACAGCTTGGAATTTTGCATTGTTCTTGCCTTTTTTTTTTTTCATGAAACACTTCAGGGTGAGTCTTATCTGGGATAAGGCAACTTTTTGAGAGGCTTAAGGTACTTAGTTTTCCCTTTTGCCACTCCACCTAAGGCATGACGATATCCCAGAATGTCACACGTCCTACCATGCTTTATTGCTTAATTATTTTAATGGCCATCTGTATCAGAGCCGGCCTGGACTGTGTGGTGTCTCCTATTGAGGAGACAGTGTCATTTGAGTGTGTGGCCATTGGGGGCACTACTGGTCTGAAATGCATGATTGTCCTCCCCTACCGACCACCAGGCACTAGAGGAGACTTTCTGCAGGAGTTTGCTGAGAGGTTGTCGGACTGCATGGTGGAGTCCATTGAGGACTCTCATCCTTGAGGATTTCAGCGCCAGGATCGATGACCCCACAGTTTCCTTTGCTAACAAACTCCTTCAGCTAACTTTGGAGCTGGGTCTAAGACAGGACACTGCCTTAGCCTGACACCTGAGGGGTCACACACTCAACATGGTCTTTTTTGGCAAGGTTGGAGTAACATCTTAGTGGATTATATCGATTGGTCGGACTGATGCACTATATTGTTCGGTGCCGGGGCCCTAAAGTTGCCATCTTCAACTGAAGAAGTGATCCAGGACTGTTCTAAATAGGACTTAGATCCAGTAAGGTTTCTAGGCCAGTTGGACACTTTAAGTCTGGTTGTGGTCTCTCCTGGGGGGGTACATTGCAGCAGTGAAGGTCTACAATGGGCCCCTCTCCACATTAGTAGAGTCCATGGCACCAAATCAGTTACAAAGCATGTGCAGTATCACACAGATTACCTAGGTCTAATAGCACATTTTATGAATGTGGTGATTTGCATATGTAGCCCATAATGCTTTGCATATGCAGCCCATGATGCTTTGCATTGTGTGGGCATGTGTGATTTTGTATTACATTTTATGAATGGCCCTGCAAGCCACTCATGAAGCCTCTGCACTGTCAAATATTGCCCTGGGCCTGTAGCAACCTTCGCAAATGAACCTGCAGCCCAGGAGGTGGTTTACAAACATGGAAAAAAGGACAGGTCCTGGTATGGACCCTTGTGGAACTTCAGTATACACCTCTACAATGCTAGATGTGTCCCCCCCCACACACCCAAGTACAAATCCTTTGGGATCTTCTGTTGTTATAGTTCCTGAACCAAGTCATGGTTCCTGTTGAGAAGCCATAGGAGCTGAGTTTACAAAGGAGGATGTCATGATCAACTAAGTCAAAGGGCTTAGACAGATCTGTGAAGACGGCACCAGTGAGCTTGCCTTCATCTGAGTTCCTTAGGACATGTTCCGTGAAACAGACCAGAGCAATTGTTGTACTGTGGCCTTTTCTAAATCCATGCTGGTGGGGGGAATAACAGGTTATATTTAGAGACATGGTCTGACATTTGCTGGAAAGCAATTTTTTTCTAGGATCTTACTTAGGTGAGAGAGGATGAACACTAGCCTGTAATTATCCAGGAGTTTAGGGTCACCTGATATGAATATGGGAACAACTCTGGCCTGCTTCCATAACAAATGAATGGACGAGGAGGAAAGGGACAGATTGAATAAAGTAAGCAGGGGGCCTAGCAGTGAGGGCAGAGACTGTGACTTGCGACACTACCAGAATTTGGGAGGGTCCTGAGGAGATGTTGAACTTCTGTGCAGGAAATAATTTTTTTTGTGCCTCCATAGCCATCCAGCCAGTCACTCCTTTAGGCCACCAATGGCTCCAGACTCAGCCAGGCTTGTTCCCCACCAGCACCAACCCACCATTCCCAATTCCCATGTCCTTGGTCAGCCCATATGTATCCCTTCACTGGGGGCCCCTCTCCCCATGGGGGCTTGCGGGGAGGAGAGACTTGGATTCCAATGTTCTGAGGCATGGGGGCTATAGGAGCGCCCTGAGAGGCAGCCTGCTGGGCACTTTTGGTGGAGAAGGACCCGGTGACCATCATCCAGTAGGTTGGATGGCTGTTTTTCTGGTTTCCTCGTGAGAGTGTGATATGTCACGCGATGTCAAGGTCGAAACCGACATCCATCGTGTTCCGTCCCACAGTGGAGCCTGGTATATTGCTGTGCCTCCTGCCTCTGCTAGGAGCCAGAAAACACCGAGGCTTAGATCCCCCTTCCTCCCTTGAGAAGGCGAGCAATCATGGGACACTCAGGCCTTCTCCCCCAATCGGTCCTCTGACTCCCGGGTCCATTCTCAAACCAGGGTTTTCGGCATTGCAAGTGGAAATCCAACCTCTGCACTGGCGGGCCGGCCACAAGAAATGATTTTAAAGTGGAAGGCAGGCCAACCATACACATCCTCTCTGTCCTCCTCAGAGGTAGGTGTGGCATCCTTGGGTGGGAGTTTAGCCAGGTGCTCAGCTAGATTAATGAATTTGTGGTTCAGAGCCTCTGCAACTTGAGATAATAATAATAAGTCTTTATTTGTACCTCGCCTTTCTAAAACCAAGGCGCCTTAACAGCAAACATCACTTAAAACAATAAAAAAACACAAATACAATAAATACTGAGTTCATAAAATGCAATAAAATATCATCATCAGGGATATGCCATTAACCATAAGTGGGTCTTTAAGGCCTGTTTGAATTTCTCCATGGACGTGCACTCCTGAAGCGTATGGGGTAGAGAATTCCAAAGGGTTGGGGCCACATACATAAAATCATGGGAGCCCAAAGATTTTAAAGAAACCCTCGAAATCTCTAGCAACCCCTTGTCCAGATTCAAGACAGCAGCACAAACGACAATTTGCCAAAAATGAAAGATGGTATTCAAAACACCGCTTCAGCACCTTCGATAGAAACTGGTGCCAAAGGTGAGCTGCTGACTGATTCTGAGCTTAGGTCTGTTCTGTTCTTAAAAGTTTCACGCAGCTGTGCTTTAATTCAATCAGTATCCACCCCTCTTTCTGCTGTACCACCTCTTCCTCCTCCTGTTAGGTAGCCCCTCCGTTTACCTTAACACTAGATATTATCAAAAGCAGATGGATAGGTAGTGGATACAGCCCTTTCAATGTTTAAGACACTGCAGCAGCACCCTCGATAGAAAATGGCACCAGAGGAATCCAGCATCCGAGAGTCGCCGACCGTCTTCAAAGCTCAGATCCCAGCAGACAGTCCCACAGTTGCCTGAGATCCAAACCAGTAGCAGGGCAGCAGTTCATGAACAATTCATGAAAAAGAAAGCCAAAGTGGGATCTCTCACAACACCACACCCAGCACAAAAATCCACTTCAGCAGGTCGCCATCCAAACACGATGGTCGAAAGATCAAACGGCCGTCACAGCAGAGCTATAACAAACTGTAGCTGTCCAAATCGCAACCCCAAAACACAATAGCAAAAAAAAGAAAACAGCATAACAAACGACAAAAAATAAATAGAATAAAATAAAACGTCAAAAACTCGGAGCGACTAAACTAATGTGACGGCTGGCCCAGCATGGCCGCCATCTTGTGGCTTGGTTATGAAACCTGCATCAGTGAGCAGGTTGATGTAGCACTGCTTGGAGCCTAGTTTAATTAGAGAGTTGACTGTGGCCCAGAACCTACAAGGGTTACCCCAGTTGTGGGTTTGCTGGTTTTTGATGACGGAGGCCTTAAGGGATTTGAATTCCTGCTTACGGAGGTTCTGGAGCCTATGATGGTTGTTCCAGGGCAGGGGATGGGGAGGATTTATAGGTCACCCATAGGGCATCCCCTCATTTTCATTTTAGTAAGGCGCTTCAATAACAGGTTTTGCGACTGATGACCTAATACATATGTTGCCCCAGACCAGTAGTGAGCATCATGAATGGCTCTCTGGGCCACTCATGAAACTGCTGACCTATCACATATATTGCTCCAGGCCAGCAGTGAGCTATAGCATTGCACAGTTTGCCCCAGGCCTGTATCCTGCAACCTTGTGTCTCACAACTTACAAGTGCAATATTCATCACAAGTTGCAGCTGTATTCCTTGTACTCTGCTATTTATTTGTACCTTGACATTAGTTTAATTAATTTAGAGGGGCTCATGGGGGTGGTGGATGGTATGGGTGGAATTACTGGAAAAAAAACAAACATCACATTTCCTTATTTTTTCACTGACTTGTGCATTAGTGTAATTTTTTTAAAGCAACATTGCAACGAAAAATGTTTTTTTTTTTTAAAAAAAGCTATTTTCAGCTACGATTAATAAAAAGGTTAGCATACCGTTCCAATTTACATTTCTAGGTACCTCCTATGCTGCACACCATAAGTTTTTTTTTTTTTTCTCAGTCCTAACCTTTGCCAGGTTTACAATAGTATTTCTAAGCCAAATGTGGTGGCCATCTGTTTTGCTTGAGAAAAAACTAAATTATAACATTTATAAAATACTGAAATGTTGGTGGAACTAAACATTTTTTACCACCAGATAAAACTGGAAGGTGCCTGGAATATTTTATATTGAAAAAGAGTAGTGTCAAATGTTTGCCCAGTTTTATTGCACGTCTGCTTTAAATTAGTTTTCTGTGTTTGGAAGATACACAGCTATAGTATTTTTTTATTTTATTTTTATTTATTTAGTTTTTGTTGACCGGGTAAGTGCACTAGACAAATCCTGCCTATTTTCAGGCACGACCCGGGGGAGGGGGATACAGATGAATGACAACTGACCTTGAACCAGATTAAGCTGTTGGTGGTATTTTTAGTGAATGAGGGAAATTTGGCCAGGGCACCGGGGAAATTCCCCTACTCTTTTCGATAAGTGCCATGGGATCTTTAACATCCACCTGAACTACCACCAATCCAAGCAGATGGGACCTCGGTTTAACGTCTCATCCGAAAGACGCAAAGCAGGTGCACCGTTAAGCATAGCCCTGGACCTTTAGCCCCCTTTATGCATGACTCATTGGGTCATACACAGAGCAGGTGCACTGTCTGGCATTGCTCCGGACATGTTTTTTGCTTTGCGTTTACAGGCCACAGGCAGAGCAGGTGCACAGTTGGGCATTGCCCTGGACCTGTAGTTTGCGTTGCCCATGGTCTTGCTTGCCATACACAAAGCATGCGCACCATTGTGCATGACCTGACACCTGTAGCTTGCTTTATTTATGACTAGCAAGGCAGGTACACTATCGAGTGATGTCCAGACTAAATGATAAGGCATGGCCCCAGAACTATAGCCTGCTTTGTTCATGGGCCTTCAGGCCATCACTGAAAGCGCACAACCTATTATACACTGTGGGCCACTCTTCTCTGCTGAGTATCTTAATGTGACTCAATTCAAAGTGGAGGTCCTTTGATACACATGGAAAAAGGGAACAAGCTACTCAACAAGCAAGATGCTATGCTCACTATTGCCAAAATAGGAAGACTCTGAGTCTACAGTACTAGGAACTTGAGGCTTATTCAAATATGCAAATTACATGCCTTAATAGTATGCTAAAGAAAAATATTTTAAGTTTTCATACATAGATTTTGTGCTTATTATTGATTATATCAGTGGTTATGCTGTTTATTACACTGCTATGCTACTATAACACTTTATAATATTTATAATGTTAATAACGTTTTACAGATCTCAGACTACAGTTAGATGAATCCTGTAGTGTTTTTCAGGGCATGGAGCACCCACAGAGAAAGGACAACAACCAAAGCAGATCTATAAATAAATACAGCTCTATAAATAGTTGTCGGGAAAAGGTGAATAAAATACAGATGGCTGTAACAGGGAAAAATACTAAATATAAATAGTCATGAAAAATCAGAGTGGGTATCTAGAGCAAAAGATAAGGGCAAGGGGCAAGCAGTAGAATTACCTTACTTTGATTTCAATCAATCAATCAATCAATCTATCTATTTATCTTTATTTTACCAGGAGAAATACTGTTGAGCGTGTTCATTTACAAGATGGACCTGGGCAAATACTCGTAGTCAGTACAACAGTATAAGAGGCACAAAAAGATGAAACGTATCACCTGTTAGGTGAGGGAACAGTACAACTGTCACCAATTAACACAAAAACTGTACAATGTAAACTGCACAGTAATCATCACAAGAATAAATAGACAGTATAGGCAGGGAAAAGGTAGGGGAGAGGAAAGGAGGGAATGGGAGAGGATGCATTCAGAGGAAGGAGTGTTGACTGAAGACCAGAGGGAGAGGATAAGAGTAGGAAACATGTACTACGTCAGGTAAACCAGTTTCAAGCCTCATTGAAGGATTGTGCATAAAGCATTTTGAATGTGGTAAGTTTGATTGGAATAGCCAGATTCATGGTGTTTTGAAGCTTAGTCCAAAGTTGGGGAAGTGCATAACTGATGGAGGCTCTACCAAAGCGGAACTTGACCTTGGGGATAAATGGTGATTTCAGTCAGGCATTTGACTTGGTGCTACACAGGCAGTTGCTGAAGAAGCTAGAGCATCTAGATGTGGTAAAGGACGTAGGGCACTATGCAGGTGGGGGTATGCGGAACACGAGTGTACCCCTCCTGCGTAGCTCTGCACCTGTGGACAGGTGCGTACGTGCTGGCATGCACAACTGATGCCCACCTGTCCATGGCTGCTCCTCCCAGTGCGCAGTGGAGTGTTCCATGGACCGGTTACACATCCAGTGGGATGCCCGGACCCTGCCTGTGAGTGGATCCCTTTCTCCCGCAGGGCGCAGATGTTGTCTGACAATGTACTGAGTGTGAGTTGCACGGGGTGGCAGGAGCCTGTTCAGCCACCCCAGGTTCACCCTATGGCCACCATCTGCTGGGGCAGCATGTCATGGGGGTCTGGAGTACCTCAGCATGCTCACTGAAACCTGCAGTGGCATTCTGGTGGGGCATGTAACCCATACGGCTGGGGTCTGCCTGGTGTACGGTGTCCCCCTGTGTCTAGCACTCCACACCTTTGTGAATGGCATGGAGTTTGGGCATGTCCCTGGTGCACTGCTGTCCATGCAGCAGGGGGATCAGCGTGTACCTGTCCTGTGCCCCCCCAAGTGAATGCCACGCAGGGTCCACAGGATCCCGCTATGCGGCATTCAGACTTAGCTATGCCAATGCGCCTGGGTTACGTAGCGCATTGGCATAGTGCATAGGGTTCAGTGTTAGCAACCTCAGTTTATTGAATTTTATGAGTTAAGCAAAGTGATCAGTGCATGCTCTGAATCTTGTCTGTAACCCGACCCTGCTGTACACTCCCTTCCTTCAGCTGCTATTTAACCTAAGCTCCCTCTTCTTCTTTTACCAGTAACCCCTTTCCCTCCCTCCTCCTCTGGGCATACCTCTGTTTCCTTGGAATGGCCGCAGCCACACGGAAAACACCACTGGAGCACAGGTATGGCTCACCACAGTCAGGACACCACTGAAAGCTTGCCTGGCCACTGTTTGGGCCCGGTACTGTGCAAGCACAGTGGCTGTCCCACCCACCCTCACACCCTTCCTCTCATGGCTGGCTTTACCTTTATAAGGTGTTCTGGTCACATGATCTTGTGTTTATGTGAAATTCTATCACCCTGAGTGCCCTTTTGCTCCTTATCACCTCTCTCCACTAGGTGTCACCTAATATTCTTTAAGTCCTCTGTAACCTCAGACCTTCATTATTCTACAGCAAGCTCCTTAATCCAGCTGCATCCCCACCACTGCCCGTTGAGACCCCCTTTCCTCACCTCCTTCTCAGGCTCTAGCAGCTACCTTCCCTACTTCCCTATCATCTCTGCCCTCACTCTTCTCCCTCAATATGTTCCCATACTTCACATGCCTTCTACTCCTCCTTCTTACAGCTCCTGCCCCTCCGTGCACCCCTTCACAGGAGTTGCCTCCCAGTTGTTGATCCTCCTGTGTCCTCCTCCCCTCTACTCTCCTCCATTCGCTCACCCTACCACAGCCAACCACACCACCCATCCGGGTCTTCTCCCTGTCACCCTATGGAAACACATATCCCTCTTTCTGTCCCTTTAGCACATCCCGCCCTGAGCCCCCTACTACCTCACCCTATTATTTTCATCCAAGAGGTCCCTCCTGTACTCCCACTTCTCTTATTGATTTCTGGTGATGTCGAACCTAACCCTGGTCAGGGGTGTTCAAATCAAAACTTTTAGGACTTGCCCAGCCAAGACTAGCTGAATTTTCACTTGCCCCTATTCATTGCAATGAAATTAGCTCTTTTTGTGCACTTGCCCTTCAAGGAAATGTACTTGCCCTGGACAGGGGGCAGTAGGATTTGCACACTCCTGCCCCTGGCCCACCCTCCCCCTAAAGGGTCTTCAAATTTTCCACACAAATGCCCAAAGTCTCCTACCCAATTGGATTCCCTAAAACTGGCTCACCCAACACCCATTAGAAGTTCTTTGTGTCTCAGAGTCATGGCTTTCCTCTCGCACTCCAGAAGCTCAACTGGCCCTCCCAAACTTCATGCTATATCGCTAGGACTGTGGCAAGTGGGGTGGCAGTGTCGCCATGTATGTTCGCAGCTCTCTCTTCAGCTCCATCTCATTCCAAAGCACAGTTCACAAATACCATGAGAGCCTCCTTTTTCATCTCACTATCCTATCCACAGTCCCTGTCTACATTTGCACTCTCTATGCAGCCCCTAAACTAGCCACTGAATCCTTCCTCTCAAGTCTCAGGTCTATAGTCTCCCTCTCCTCAGATGGAAAATGCCTCATGGTGAGGGACTTCAACATCAATTGGCTCTCACCCTCCTGCTCTTAAACCAGAACCTCTGTTGAATCTCTTAATCTCTCTCAACTGCTAAATGAACCAACCCGTTACAACCCTCTCTCCACCAATCATACCCTCCTGGACTGGATCCTTTCCTCACACCCCTACCGTATATCCACTGCAGGAGTCCTAAACAACGCTATCAGTGATCACTGCTTCACATATTGCACCAGAAAAGTCCACCTTCACAAATCCTTCCCCAAATACCTCAGCCTCTGCTTTACCCACAATATAACTCCCTCCCCACCTCTTCCAGGTGGACCTAAACTTGGCAAACTGGTCCCCTGTCTTCTCGGCCTCTGGCGTTAACCAGGCCCTTGCACATTTCTCTTCCATCCTGACTGGTATCTGGAATCTCCACGCCCATCTCTGCACCACTAGGGTAGGGCATCACCATCTTCCCTGGCTCTCCCCACGTATCATATTCCTTTGCAAAGCTTGTGACAAAGTTTGGTCACAATTCAAATCCTCCCAATGCCTTCACTGACCGCCAACTCTATCGCAAGCTCAGAAATGCCTGCACAAAAGCAATTCACCTAGCTAAAGCTGAATATTTGAGTTCAAACCTTTCATTCTACCCTGACCCCTCATCCTTTTGGAACACAATTTAATCCCTTCTCAACTCCTCCTGCCGGGTAACCACCCCCACACTCATGCAACATGGGTCTGCTGCCTCTGACCTCAACTCAGTCACCACTACTTTTAGCAAATTCTTCACATCCTGTGCACTACCTGACAGCCCTGTGCCTCCCTACATCCCCCAACAGGGGTTTAGACTTTGCCCCAGCACCCCACATGAAGTTTTTCTTGCCCTCTGCACATTTAACCCACACAAGTCCAGCCCAGACAGACTCCAGCCAAGCTACTGCGCCTCTCTGCTGCCATATCCCCTCATCTCGCTCACATTTTCAACCTCTCTTTCTGCACCAACACAGTCCCAAATCAATGGAAACCGGCCAACATTATCCCACTGCACAAAGGTGGCAACCACTCTTCCCCTGAAAATTACCACCCAATTTCCCTGCTACCCTTCCTAGCTAAAATCTAGGAATCCCTAGTGCTTTGTAGACTAGCTGACTTCCTCTCTTCAACAAATGTCTTTCCAGATTATCAGACTGGCTTCCAGAAAAAACATTTCACAACCACCTCCCTTCTCTGAGCCATAGACTCAGTCCTCACTGCAATGGACAAAGGCGACCTCACTTCAACTATATGTATTGACCTCGCAAAAGCTTTTGATTCCATCTCTCAGCAACACCTCCTCCAGAAGCTACACTCTGCAGGCCTTGTTTCCTCCACTGTCCTCTGGTTCAGGTACTACCTCAGTGACTGACTCCAATCTGTCATAGTGGGCAACTCTGCATCCCCCCAGCCCATTCTATCTGGTGTCCCTCAGGGCTCCATGCTCGGCCTTATCCTCTTTTCTGTTTTCATTAATGACCTCCACACAATCTGCTCTCATTCTAGCATCCACCTTTACATGGACGACACTATTCTCTACGTCTCTGGCCCCACCACTGACTCAGTCCAATTACCACTTCAGTCCAACTTCAACAGTGTGCTAACTTGGTTCCATGACAACAACCTAAAAGTGAACACCAAAAAAAATGGTTTCCATGATCTTTGGCTCCCCCACATTAAATCATTTACATTATTAACATTAGGACATGGAGCTTTGCTATTTCTTTAATTGCTAAATAGCCCATTTTAAGTAGTACAGATAGATAGAACCATTTATACCATTAATATGGGCTCGTGGAGCTGAGCCAGTTCCCTTAATTGTTACCAGCATTTATAAAAAGACCAAAGAATGGTCTGAGAAACAAAGGAAGCAGGCAGACAGCTTCACATTCAAAAACTCATTATAGGAAAAGGTAAGCAGAAGAAGATTGGACCACTGGATCACTTTTAAATACTTTCAAAAATACTAGTACTTTAAAAGTGTAACTCAGTCATGATTTGTTGTTCTTGAATATAGGGCACTTTCAGCCTGAAAAGAAGTATGCTTTTAAAAAAAAGGCCATGGGTAAGGTACATTATGAGCTTAAATAAACCACCATAGAGTCTGAATAATATTGCTCATTAGCAAAAACACAGAAAATATCTAAATGTTCCCAGTCCTATTAACTACATATGGTACAGTTAAGATATGTTTAAAGTATCTAGGAAATTCAAAGATAGTTCTATCTGGAAGAGTTTTATGTAACAATGTACAGTAGATAGCTGAAAAAGGTAGTAGAACATCTATGGAGCTTTGTAAAATATGGATATAGAAAAACATTCTAAGCAGACAGTCAAGTATGGTTTCTTGTTGTTGTTTTTGATATACAGAGAAACTCGCTCAGGTCAGAAATCACTAAACATTGTTATAGTTTTAAAATAGGTCAGTATGGGAACAATAATATTGAACAACATAACATTATGAAACTATGCTTTCCTCTTTAAGTGGTGATTTTATAAAAAATAAATTTAAGGGCAAACATAATGTGAAATAAACTTAGGAAGTAAAAGTAAAGAAAAAATAGAAATAGTAAAGCATATGGGGAGGTTGCTAGTAGTTTTTGAGTCTTTATTTTATATATATTTTTTTTTAATCATGTAACATTTTATCAAGTTTTCAAACTGCACAAGGCCATAAACATGGTGCTCAAATCCAGGCAAAGAGCCAGAAGTCAATACAAAAACATACAGAGACAAGTCATCTCATAACCTCTTCAGGGTGCACAAAGTGGACATTCAGTAGAGAGGTAAATATATCTTAAAACCAATAATGATGTCGTACCATCTAGCAAAAGAAGTTCAAACATACTACAAACTAGCATGTACATCCATCAGGAAACATTTAAGAATTTACGACGTAACATATTGAAGCAAACTTAAATTTAAGCTCACCGTGTCCTATACTGAACAGTCACATATCAAAGCTGCAGTCCAAATGATCCAGGTTCGGATATCAAAATATTCTACTGAATGGATTTCAAAGTGTCAGCAAGTCATAACAAGAAGAGGAAGGCAAACCAGATATTTTGTATTTTGACAGGAGTTTTTGGTGCGTAGTAGCTTACTCCTTTAATGGAGAAAACACTTCAAAGAACTGAATGTTAAGACGGAGGTCTTCCCCGAGTAGCTACATGGCTTTTTTGATCAAAATAAAGGCCTATAATGAATCATAGTACACATGACATTAGTAACATTAAAGAAATGAGAAGCTAGTTATGGATATTAAATATACAGAAATTGTGTCAATGTTAATATTTCACTTTTGTATTATATAACCAACACAGAATGACGTATTTCGTTTCAATTAGCTCATACTAGTGTACATACTGTCTTTTTGAAAATTAAAACATAATTGGGTGTTGTGTGTGTGTGTATATATATATATATATATATATATATATATATATATATATATTATGTTAATTTATTTATTTAGTTTTTGTTAACCGGGTAAGTCGCTAGTCAGCAAGTGTCTGTTTTCAGGCACGACCGGAAAGTACATTCCACAACACACAAAGAGTACAGCCAGATTATTAAGACAACGAGTACATGCAGAGAGAAATACATATGGCAATGTAACATACATTAGTAAACAAAATATACTTTAGCACTTGATCATGGAACATACTCAAAATGTGAATAGTAGAAGGCAGAAAATAAGAGAGATAGGCATCAGTAGAAAAGACACAAGGAAGGAAAACTGGCAAAAGGATGGGAGGAGAGATTGAGGTGGAAAGGAAGTGCCGTCAGATACGGCAACAGCGGGTGAGGTACAACCTGCGCGGGCCTATGGGCGAAGCGGCAGGCAAAGAGAGGGTGGTAGGGGGGCAGCAGTAGATGGCAACAGTGGTAGGAGGTAGGAAAATACAGCGGACTGGTGGAACCGATGACGGCAGGCGAGAGTGAGATGCCGGTGAGAGGATAGGCGGAGGAGTTACGGCAATAGCGGCAAAAGTGTCAAAGTCAAGCCGAGCCAGTGGAACCAAGAGACAGCAGGGCAGGGAAGGGGTTCGGTAGATGGTGGGAGTAGGCGGTAGTAGGTGGAGAGGTGACTAAGCACAGCCAGGAGGGTGGGGACTAAGGAGGGCATGGATGAGGTAGGAACAGGTAAGGGTGAGTTTGGTGGGGAGTGGCAAGGGGAGAGGATATAACAGAAGAAGGGGAGAGAGCAGCAGTGGGGTTAAGGGAGAGGCTGTGAAGTGAAGATAAGAATGTCATGGAGTAGAATAGTGACTTACAATTGTCAACAGCTAACATTAGGCTTATAAAGAAACAGGTTAAGGCAACATTAATTACAAGGCACAAAATAAAACATTAATTACAAGGCACAGTATAGAACACCTATTTGGACAGGCAAAAGTGCTAGCAATGAGGAAACAGTACAAATGCAGCGGATCAGGTAGGGTCAAAGCAAACACATTTGTCCATAGTAGTGAGGAAAGTCCTGAGTTTGCTCTTAAAAGTCACATGAGTGGAGACATCTCTTAGATCCTGAGGTAGTAGGTTCCATAGGTGGGGGCAGCATGATGGAAGGAGCCCATGCCCTTTTAGTCCGACAAAAGGGGATGGATAGTAAGGTTTGATCAGCCGATCTAAGATTCCTTGTGGGAATGGCCGGCCTGAGGAGATCAGACAGGATAGCAGGCTTGGACGTCCTTAGGATGGAATCAACTAAATTGTACAAGTAGTACTGCCTGGTAGAGGAAGGAGAGAGCCAACCAAGGTCCTGATATAAGAGACAATGATGCTGCAGCCGAGGTGCTTTGGTTGCATACCTGCACACATTATTGAAGGTGTATCCCATAGTTGCAGTGAAGATTTGGTGGCCAAGGACAGGATGGGACACCCATATGTAAGGGTTGGCAATAGAATGCCTCTGGCTATCGCCAATTTAGCAGCAGGGGTGAGCAGGTATTTGGTTCTGTAGGCAGCCCCCAATTTGCAGTTAATTGACTTGCGGTTTCCTGTATATGTGCTTTCAGGTCCAAGGTTGGATCCAGGTGGATGCCAAGGTAAAGAAAAGGAAGTGACAGTTTCTATAGGTCCCCATCGATATCAGAGACAGAGATGGTCAGAGGACAGGATCTAAGCTTGTGATTGGAGCCAAACATCATAACTTTTGTTTTATTTGTATTTAAAACCAGGCGTTGAGAGTTCAACCAGTGTTGTACACACGAAAATCTGCAGTGAGGGCAGCATTTAGATCCAGGACCTTATCAGAGTGATAATAAATTACCAGGTCATCTGCATAAAGAAGTGAGTGACCTGTGGTGACCAGCTCAGGAAGTTTATTGGCGAATAATGAGAATAGAAGAGGGCCAAGTATAGACCCCTGAGGGACCCCAATGTTGATAACAGCACTGTGTGACATGGATGAATTAAACTTAACAGCTTGTGTTCTGTTGGAGAGGTAGCTTTTGAACCAGGTAGTGACTGGGGGAGAGAGCCCAAGGTACTGAGGGCGGATAGTAGCAGAGAATGGTCAACCAGATCGAAAGCTTTGGTTAAGTCAATGAAGACTGCCCTGTTAACTTTCTCCTCTATCCATATTAGTAACGATATCTGAAGTGAATTTTGCAAGTGCTGTCATGGTGCTGTGATGCTTTTAAAACCGTGTTGTGCTGAGCTTAGTAAATTGAATTTCTCAAGGTATTCAGTGATTTGCATGGATACTACTTTTTCCAGGATTTTATTCAGAACAGACAAAATAGCAATAGGCGGTAATTTGATATGTCATTTACTGCCTTTCTTAAATACAGGAGTGACTCTGGCTGCCTTCCAGACTTCAGGGACAATGCCATTGGAGAGAGATAGGTGAAGATGTGCCAGGGGCCAGAGATGTAGTAAAGCCATTTTAGTAGTCTTGGTTCTAGGCCATCTGAGCCGGTACTGGTGTTTTCAGAGAGTGACCTGAGCAGCTTTAGGACCTGATGCATAGACACTTCCCTGAAATAGAAGGGGTTGGTTAAGTTTGGGGGTCCTTCAGATGCTGTGGGGTTAAACTGTGAAGCAGAGGATTGTGATGGGAGGGAAGCTGCGTAGGCAGATAAGTCAGAAAATTGTTGGTTAAAAGCATTTGCAATGGTAGTAGAATCATTACAGTGTACACCATGTAGGACCATATCTGAGGGAGTGACATCTTTAGCAGAACCTAAGAAGGACTTAATGTGACCCCAAAACTTGCGAGGGTCATTGGAAGAATTAATCAGCAGGTTTTGGCAGTATTTACTTTTGGCCTGCCTGATGCATCTTTTACAGTCATTTCTGTATTGTTTATACAGAATGAGATCTGACTGCAGTCCAGTTTGTTTGTACTTTTTCCATTGATTGTCTCTAACTTTTAACTTTTGAAGCAGGTCTTTTTTCAGCCACCTCGAATGCTGGCCCCTTACCCTCCTTTTGACTGTAGGGAGGTGCTTCTTTTGGATGTTGCCAAATTCAGTCAGAAATGAATTGAGGGCAGTATCAACATTGGTTGCGGTATAAATGTTAGACCAGTCAACACAAGAGAGGTCAAATAGGAAGGCTTGTTTGTCCAGGGCAGCATAGTTTGAAAACCTAATCAGACGTGGTGGAGGAGGAGGAGGTGGACAGGATCGCCATCGACAAAGTGTGGGGGGAATGATCAGTGATTGAGTCAGCAAGCACTGTGGCATCTAGTACATGATAAGGTCTGGTGTGTTGGATAGCATCATGAGAAATAGTAATGGATATCACATTAGGAGAAATGAAGGTGTTGGTGTGTGTTTTAGAAATAAGGAAAATAGTTAATGGAATAGTTTTTGCTATATGGTCATTCCTTGTATCTATTTTTAGGCGTATCATGTTTATTTAATTAATTCAAACAAACATAGTAGGATGTTATACAGGCACCGTTAGAAGTGAGTTATACCTTTATGTGAAATAATTTTTCATAATTTTAAAGATATGTATGTATTTATATGTAAATATTGGTGGACAATAAAATTAAAATGTATATTTATATATTTAATAGGATTCAAAGGGCACTTCCTGATGACGTCTACTTGTTTGTAGGTGAAATGTCGAATATGGGCCTCATGAAAAATGAATAAAACATATTAACAGAAGAAAATTTGTGCTGTCCACTGTTATTTGTTGCACCCTCAGTTCATTCTCATTTTGAGAGATTTTATCTGGATCCCCCCCAAAACTGGCCAAACTCAACTCCCCCCCCAGGTTCATCACTTTGGATTCCTCCATTCTCAATACTGTCACCTCATACAAATACCTTGGCCTTTGGCTAGACCAACATCTCAGCTATTTGATCCATATCGACTTCCTCTATTCAGAACTGCTCCCCAAACTAGGCATGCTCTTTTGCAACAAAAATGCCATCCCCTACACATTCACTGCAAACTAGTTCACAAGACTATCCTCCTCCTCTTCGACTATGGAGACACTATGCCTCAGCCCCTGCCTCCTCTCTCTCTCTCTCTCTGTATATATAAGCGTGACACTTTATTCTTTTTTGCAGATTCACCACTAACTCCCCACTGTGAACTCATCACTGCACACTCCTCTCCTCTCTTAACTTGTCCCCCTCTCCCAATAGGTGGCACATTCACTCACTCATAATCATGTCAAAATACTGGTACCCGGTTAGAATAGCACTACACGAATAGCGCTAGTCTACAGAGCACTAGTTCGTGTAGCGCTAGTATGGACAGTGAGAGGGGACATACAGCACTTTCAGTAAGCACTCCCCAGGTCTCTGTCCATGCTGTTGTACAGCACAAGGGCACCAGAATCCAGGAGGCTGGCCAAGCTGCTCCCGTGGTGTGGAGGGCTGGTGCATAGAACAGCTCAGCTAGCAGCAGTGAAGACCAGGGTTCTAATCCTGGTCTTCAAATCTTTTTGTGCATTGGGACTTAGAATTATTTACGTGGGGCCGTGGACACAGTATTCCATGGCCTTACAAATTTTAACTTTCCCCATGATCCACTCCTCCCCCCCAGAGTGAGAATCTTTCAGTCTCTGCCCCTGCAGAAACAAAATCAGCACTGTTTTTACCGTGCAGTCCTTGACCATGCTATTATTGTTGGCACTGTTTCGACTCAGTATCCAAAATACTGGCTCAACCTTCGTCCTCCTTACCTCTCCTTACTCTTCTCCGCTGCTGCCAACCCCTCCTACTGCCTTAGATCCTGGCATCCACACTCCTTCTCCGTCCCCCACTGGTGATCAAAGGCTGGGGCCCCTGCCTTCTCTTACCACCTCCCACACCTCTAAAATCAATGACCTCCGAGACTCCCTGTCCTTCTGGCCTTCAAACACCATCTTAAATCTATCTTCTCACCCCCTGCACCTGTCACCCCCTGATTTCTCCACCTCTCCGTCATCCCAAGCTGTCCCTACCCCCTACTTATTATCAAACAAGAGTTCAGCGGTGCTCAAGTAAACCATGGCAAGGGCTTGCAACATCCAAAATAACACATAGAGCACAACTAAGGGAAAAGGATGCACAAGATAAAACCACACCAAACACCAAAAGGTAATACTAGTGTAATAGGGGCTCAGTGTTCTGTCGTTGCTGTGCACAATGAATTACACCAGCATTACCTTTTGGAGTTTAGTGCAGCTTTATTTTGTGCATCCTTTTCTTTTTGTTGCCCCTACTTCTGCATCTCCCACCTCATAGCACCTCTCTCTACCTCTCAACTTCCTTTACAATACAATTTCTAGTTATCTAATGCACTTTTTATGTAAATACATATGTTATTTGACCTTTTCACCTAGCTATACATTGTAAAAACTAGCATCTTACTACCTAAATTGTATTGTATTTTGTTTTGTTTATACCCGCTCTGTATGTATAATTCACCCTCGTCCCCGGGTTGCACCTGGAAACCAGCCTTGGTTCATTGTGCCTTTCCTGGTTACCACATTTTAAATAAATAAATATGGGTGAGTAGTTGGTTAGGTGGGAGACATCAGAGGGTAATGGTAAACAGAGTCAAATCTGGGGAGAGAGAGGTCACAAGTAGGGTGCCTCAGGGTTCAGTCCTCTGTCCACTCCTATTGGGTATGTTCATCAGTGACATAGGAGAAAGAGGGCAAGAGGTGCCTCTTCACAGAAGACACATTACTCTGTGGTAGGGTAGACAGTGAGGAGGGGATAAGGGAGTTGCAAAGGGACCTGCAAAGGCTGGAGATGTGGTTCACTATTTGGCAGTTAAAGTTCAATATCAAAAAGTACAAGGTGATGCATATTGGGAATAGCACCCCAGGATGGAATATTGGATGGGAATGGTTCAGCTGGACACTACTTTTGAGAAAGGGGCCCTAGAAGTCATAATACGAGACTACTTAAATAATCTAGCCCATATAACAAGGCCTACAACAAGGCAACCAGGCTTTTTGAAAAGAAGTATGAGGAGAAGAAGAATCAGCTTTTATATTGCTCCTTTCATATACATTGCATCCCAAAACACTTTATGTATGTTATTATTTATTTATTTATTGATTTTTGGTAACCGTGTAGGCCCTCTGAGACAAGACTGGCCCTTTTTCAGGGGTGACCCAGGAAGTGCAATGCATTGATAGTGCATTCATTGACACAAGAAATTAGACAAGGAATAGTCATACAGTAAAAGAGTACATCAGTTACACTCAATTATGTAAAATAAGCAGTCTAAAGCACAGTCAACAGCCATAAAGTAAAAAAATACATCAATTACATTCAGTTATGCAAAAATAAGCAATTTAAAGCCCAGTCAACAAAGCCTTACATACATTCAGACATGAGTTACATTTATTTTTGTCTTGGAGAGCAGGAGATAAAGAGAGAGTGGGATATTTTGCCAGGAGAATCATGCATGAAGTGAACAGGGGTTAGGAGTCAGTGGAAGCAGGAGTAAGCTGGAGTGGTTAGGAGAGTTAATAGCGACCTTTGAAACTGAGAGAGGGAGGTGCGGAAAAGTATAGAAGGAGGCAGAGAGTTCCAGTGGGACACAGCAGAAAATGAAAACGATCTCCGAAGAATGGAGAGTCTCAAGTTTGGCACTGAGATAAGAGGCATGGAGATAGGTCTGAGGGTACGTCGAGGGTGATGACGTTGAACAATATGAGCAAGGCAAGGAGGAGTGAAGCAATGCACAAGCTTATGTATAAGCTTAGTGTGGCATAGCGTAATTTAAATTCATAGGGTAGCCATCCTAGGGCAGACAGAACATTGCAATGATGGTGCTGAGCATTGGGCCCAAGAGCGCACCTGCCAACTCTAAGGTAAGCCTGTGATATGCATGATAATACAGATGTGGAAGCAGAGAGTAGTAATGGAGCACCATACCTAAGGGGGGGCAGAAGTGTGGCATCCGCAATCTTGCAGCATGAGGTCAATGTAAGGAACAGACGGATGTGGAAGAGGACACCAATTTTTTTGGTTTATAGTTTTAGTAATGGCTGTAACATGTGCATCCAGGGTAAGTGAGAGATCCATGGTGACTCCCAAGTATTTGAAGGACCTGACTGATTTGAGTGCATCCCCCATACATCAGAGGATAGCCAGAGTGGGGGAGGGTTAGTGCGGACGAGTTGGAGAATAACATGCTCTTTGTTTTTTTAGTATTAAGGACGAGCTGCTTCTGAAGGAACCAGTCCTCTTGACTTGAGCCACCTGATATCAGGATAAGAATGGTATATGATAGCATCGTCTGCATATAGATTAACAGAGGCCCCACCACAATTATTAGGGAGGTCATTAATACACAGAGAAAAAAGTATTGGGCCCAATATGGAACCCTGGGGGACACCATGGGTAATGGGCCTCAGGTCAGATAGGGAGCCTGACAATTCTTCTTTTTGGATGTGGCCGTAAAGGTAACTTTGGGTACAGGACAGGGCAGTGGCATTAAGACCAAGGACATGCAGTTGTTGTAATAGAAGGCCATGATTAACCAAGTCAAAAGCCTTGGTCAAGTCTATGAAAATTGCTCCAGTGGCTCAGCCATAGTCCATCTCATGGAATATGTCAGAGATGACTTTAATTAGAGCTGTAAGTGTACTGTGGTTTTTCCTAAACCCATGCTGAGAGGTTGAGAGTAGATGGTGGAGTTCAAGGCAGTCCTGAAGGTGGTCATAGATTATCCGCTGTTGTATTTTTTCTAGAGGGCAAAGTATTGAAATAGGTCGGAAATTGTCCGCTGTTGAGTTGGGAACTCCTCTGTGGATGGGGATGACTACTGCTGCTTTCCATTTTTCAGGGATGGAGCAAGTAAGGAAGGATTGATTAAATAAATCTCACACAGGGTGGGCTAGGGCATCAGCTCCCAACTTAAGGAATTTAGGCTCTAGAGTGTAATGGCCAGGTGAGCTGTCAGCCTTTAGGTTCATGAGAAGTCAATGAACCTCTGCAAGGGTTGCAAGCTTTTGATGAAAGTCATGGTGTTCCATTGAGTCGACCGATGCCAGGGGGTCAGGTTGCAGGGAGTGAATGAATTAGAAAATAGTGATGTGTACCTATCCGGATTGGTAAAGAACTCATTGAAGCCAGAGGTGATGGATGGGGGGGGGGTCAATGAGAGAGACCCCCTGGGCATCAAGGGAACTGCTGGTCTCAGAGGTGTTACCCTTCAAAAGGGAGTTAACCTGTCACCAGAATTCTTTTGGATTACTAAAATGCTCGATCTGGAGTTTCTTGAATTGGAGTCATTTAGCTTTTTGGATTGAGTTCTTGCAGATGTTCCTTAGTTGTCTATATTTCTGCCAGTTGGTATGTAGCCCACTATCCTTATAAATCCTCCATGCCTTATCGCGAGTGGACATGAGTTGCCGTAATTCCTTGGTAAGCCATGGTGCTTTAATACCTTTTACCCAGCAACTCTTTAAAGGGGCATGTTGATCAACAGTGTTAGTGAATTTTGCCACAAAATAGCCTAGTGCCAAGTTAACATCAAGCAGGGTATTGGATCCCAATTAGTTTCATAGATGGTATAGACAAAGTTGTTTGTGTCAAACTTGGACATGTCCTGAACACTGATGATCTTAGGAGAGGGGTTAAGGAAGTTGTTATGCCATACACAGAGTGTCACCAAGTGGTCGCTTGTACCGTCTGAGAGGACCTCTGCTAATTTTATCTTTGGGGAACAGTTTGTGACCACCCAGTCAAGTAAAGTATGGTTACCCATCCTTGTATTTATACGATTAGAGTCACCAATCATTTGAACTACTGTACATTTGAGTCAGTCAGGATGGCAGTCAGTTTGGAAGAGTTAGAATGCAGCCAGTCAACACTGAAGTCACGTCCAAGTATGAGGTCATGCTGTGGGAGGTTAGCAAGGCAGGTTATGAAGGAGGGGAGGCCAGGGACTGCTACCATAGGGGGTATGTATACACAACATATGAGGTTTTTTTACGGTGCCAAGGGTGAGGAGAAAGGAAGATCGATTCAACTGCAGAAGGTCCACATTCAGACACGAGTATTTCAACAGCATCTAAGTATTCCCTGGCATTCATGAGGACTCCACCACCCCTTTTTCCCAGTCGATCCTTCCTGAAACATTTGTATCCAGGCACATCAACCTCATGTTGTTTAATGCATGGTTTAAGCCATGTCTCAAGATGCCCAGGATGTTAGGAGTGTATTGATTAATCCAGGATTCTAGCTCAGACATCTTAGGTCTGAGACTACGTATGTTTAAATGAGCAGTTTTTAGCCCTTTCAGCATTTAATATGATGATGATGTTGGGGTGTTAGCGGCAAATGAAGGTATGGTGGGTCCAGAATTAACTCAGCATCACCTACAAGGATTAATAGCAGGAGAAATAGTAGGAATGGTCTGATAGTGGAGGTAAGTAGCTGCTTTACATTTTTAGCAAAAAGAGAAGACATTTGCAGCCTTCTGGTGAGCCAGCTACCAAGGTATACAATTCCACATTTTGGCAGGTAAGTAACAGTGAAATGCACAGAACAGGATTCAGTATTGAGATTGTGTGGTGGGACCTCTTCACTGTGCAGTGGAGGGCAAGTTAGGGATGCAGCTATGAAATAGTCAGCGATAAATATAAACATTAGGCAAAATAGAATGTACAGTGCTGTGAACTTGGCCATGATGTACTGGCTTACAGATTCAGATCACGCCACTAATTGTTTGTTAGGATGTAGGTAATTTGCTTTAGGTATGAAGGACCCAGGACTAGAAGTGTTAGGGGAGAGCAGTGGGAAGAGGATTGCAACCTCCATGAGTTGTTGCCCTCTAGTGGCTTTGCAGTATAATCTGTAAAAGGAAAAGTAGACACAAAAAAAATAATTTGAGTTCTGTCCACAGTACAACACAGCAGTCCCGGTTAAGCAGCGTAATTGACCTTGGGAGCTGCGTTTCTCTGTCCGAGCCTGTAGAATTGAGGCAGCAGGCAGAGGGCTGGATCTAGTCAGGACACAGCTCTGTATTTTAAATTTGTCTGCACCTCGTATCAGCCAACCCTGCTTTAGGTGCCAAAAATTCAAAAAGGGACACAGGTCCAAGCAGCTCTGTGCCTTCAGTTAGAAGAAACAGGGCAGGTCCAGCAGAGGGATATGAGCTACAGAAAGCAGCTCATTTGAGGGAGAACTCCTGGCCCAAGTAGGGCAACAGAACCTTTGAGGAAAGAAGGGACAGAGAGAACAAATTATAGGCAGCTCCACAGGGGAGGGCTTTAACACACAAAAGCCAGCACAAATAGCAGGTAGGGGATACATGAAAAACAAAAGGTTAAATGTGCAGGGCTGGTCTCTTGACTTAAACATAGGGAAGGGCAGAGAGAGAGAGAGCTACGGGAATGGGAATCTACAGGAAAATTGCAGGGGCTGGGAAACAGAGCAGGATTAGTCAAAAATCAAGCAGTGAAAGAAAGGAAGTTTGAATCAGAGCAGAGACTTAGCCATCAAAATAACCAGCTAAGGTAAGAGTGATTTGCTACAAGCAAACTGGCAATTCACTAAATATTTGGGTGGCTAGATGCAAATTAATACAATAAGACACAAAGTGCTACCCAATGGGTGCATATAATTCTAGCAAAAAAAAATGCAAAGTTTAAATTCTGAAGGGCAGCCAAGGGCCAAATAATTTGAGTTCTGTCCCCAGTATAGCACAGCAGTCCCAGTTAAGTAGCTTAATTGGCCTTGGGAGCTATGTTTCTCTGTCTGAGCCTGTAGAATTGAGGCAGCAGGCAGAGGGCAGGGATCTGGTCAGGCCACAGCTCTGTATTTTAAATTTGTCTAAGCCACTTATCAGACAACCCTGCTTAGGTGCCAAAAATTCAAAAAGGGACACAGGTCTGAACAGCTCCTACCTGCTTGCTTTACAAGCAATGAGAGACTGGAGTGAAGTGTCAGAATGTGCAGTGGCAGCCGTTTCATACAGCAACACCCAGAGATAGCCTTAGACAATTTCATGAACCAGTTTCTAAGGGAATGGGAATGTTGGCCAGGACATTGGGGAAAATCCACTGCTGTCATGAAAAGAGACCACTGTGCCCAGTTCTGGAGTCCTTTCTTGAGGAAAGACAGAACAGGCTGGAGACAGTGAAGCATAGAGTAACAAAAATGATTCATGCCCTGCAGGACAGATCCTACGAGGATCAGCTTAGGGCATAGAACATGTAATTGCTAGAAGCCAGAAGTTACAGGGGCCATATGATAGAGATCTTCAGGTTCCTGAAAGTAGAGCTGTGTGGAATGAAAACATTCTGAATTTGTGGAATTTTGACAGAATTCCATGAAATGCCATGGAATTTTGTCATAATTTAATAGGAATTTGTAGAGTTTTTGAAATGTATTAATTTTGACATAACTCAGCTGTCATTTAAGCTAGAGATATGACATGTGAAAGGATTACTTGCTGATGATAGGTGATCTAACAGTGTGCCAAATAGCTTGACATAAGGCTGTTTTGTCTCAAAAGTATTGGTGTTCAGAATCTGTCATTTTATTTTCTGTGGGAAATTTCCTAAATATTGTTATCTGCATGTAAGTCAGGCACCTTTGGAGCTAGAAATCCAAACCTAGACCCATGTATACATGTCGTAATAACCCTTAAATCTGCAAAATGTTATAACATTTTGATGAATACTTTCAAAATTATACTAAAATAACTAAAATTGAAATGTTGGCAAAATGTTCGGCTACCTATAGCACAGCCCCCTTAAAAGCTTGATACTTAAAACTTGGTGTGCTTACCCAACTTGCAACTTTCTCCAAATCCTGACACAGTAGAGAAATTTGGATAAGAATTTTTAAAAATAGATAGAAATAACTAGTCGCCTAGGTGCATACTGTGTGATCCTAAGCAAGTCACTTATTTATTTATTTTTTATTTATTTATTGAGCTATTCAGAAAGACCTTTGAGTCAAAGACTCATTTACAAAGGTTCCATGTCATACATAGAAGGTACAGGGACAATATGTGTTACAGATTGCAGTACATTACATTACATAACAAGGACTAGATACACATTTGTTCAGTGAGTGACTACCATTCCAAGACAACATGATTTACAATGATTTGCACAGCCATAAGGTAGCAGAGGTTCTGAAGAAGGCTGTTTGTCAAATGATTAGCTCGTAGAACATTAGGTATGGAGGACACCAAAAGTTGTTCTAGGTCATCAGGGCGGGGGGGGAGAGTGTCAGTTGCAGTCCTGGGGGTGTTTCCTTAGCCTGGATTTAAAAGGGCCAAGCCTTGTTTCATCAGTTGTTAGGATTGGGAGTGAGTTTGTCCAGGAAGGGGCTTTGTAGCTGAAGGATCGTTGGAATTGGGAAGTCCAGCAACGGGGTACCCTAAGCAACGGTTTGTTTGAGCTACGGGTGGTTCCGCCAGGAGATGTTGAGAGGATAATTTTGTCAAGGGCTGGGGGTTGAGGCCTAGAATTATCTTTTTGGTCATTAGGCAGGCATGGTACCTGATTCTGTTATCTAAGTTTAGCCAGTTTGTGGTACTATAGAGGGAGCAGGTGTGTGTGAAGTGATCACATCCGAGAATGAGACAGCAGGCTTTGTTAAGCATGAGTCGGAGTCTATTGAGGGCTGAGGTGGGGGCAGCAATGTAGATGAGAATACCATAGTCTAGCAGAGAGAGGATAGAGGAGTTTATGGTCAGTTGTAGTGACTCAGGGGTGAGGCAGTGTTTGTACTGATAAAGTTCGCCTAATCTAGAGCTAAGGGCAGTTGATAGGTGCAGGATATGTTGATTAAAGTTGAGGGCCGGGTCTAGTGTGATCCCTAAATATTTAAAGGTGCTTACTTGTTCTAGGGGATTTAACTAACAGTGAGAATTTGGGGGCAGAGGCTCTTGAGTGGGTTCTGGGGATGGGAGAAGATCATGACTTTTGTCTTATTGTAGTTAATTATTAGACACTGGGTAGTGAGCCACTGTTCGGTTATACGGAAGGAGTGTTGGAGAGTTTTGTGGAGTTTAAGGGGGGTCAGGATTAGAGGCAAGAAGGACAGCATCATCCGCGTATTGGAGCAGTCTGCTGGGGCAGGTCAATGGTAGGGAGTTTAGGTATAGACTGAAAAACAAAGGGCCAAGAATGGACCCTGTGGGACACCGGAGTGGATTGGGAGGCTAGGGGACAGGACGGTGCTAACCTTGACTATCTGTGTTCTACCGGAGAGATAGCTGGTGAACCAGCTCATGACGTCATTGGAGAAGCCACTGTAGATGAGGGTGTTCAATAAGAGGGCATGGTTGACAGTATCAAATGCCTTAGAGAGGTCCACAAAGATGGCACCTGTGATGTGGCCATGGTCTAAGGCTGAGTGGACATGGGAGGTGAATTCAAGGAGGGCAGTGGTGGTACTATGACCCTTTCGGAAGCCGTGTTGCTGGCTGGATAGAAGGTTATATTTAGTTAGGTGGTCAGTAAGTTAATCAGTGACTATGCACTCTAGTGCTTTAGATGGAGGGTAGAATGGAGATGGGGTGGTAGTTGTTTGTGGATGTGCGGTTCCCACTGTTATGGATGGGTGTGATGGAAGCCGATTTTCAATGGAGGGGAATTTCCCATAACAAAGGGAGTGGTTGAGAATGTGGGTGAGTGGGGCTAGGACTTCCAGGAGGGTGAGACGGAGAAGTCTCAGGTCAAGGGAATCATTGCTATAGTGAGAGTGACTAAGGGCATTGGCAAGGTAGGGCTTGGCTGCTCCAGGGGTAAGGATACGTTAGATAGAAGGGTGGAGCAAGAGGTGGATGGAGGTTGATTCGGGCAGGCAGGACATAGAAAAAATTGGAGGGGAAGACATGGCTGAGATCAGTGAAGGCAGAGTTTACAGCTGAGGCTATACTGAGGGGGTCCGAGGAGAGGTTACAGTCTATTAACATTTGGTGTGGGAGCAGATTTGGGGCTTTGCCACAGAGTTCCTTAATATTATTCCAAAATTTGTGCCCAGTGCCCCAGGTGGAGGTTAAGGTGGCTTTGTAATAATCAGCTTTCGCGGTGCGTATGGCCCATGTGCACTTGTTACAGGCCTCCCTATACCGTTGCCTGTCTGTAGGCTATTTGGTCTCGTTAGCTGGGTGCCATAGGGCATCACACTGATGTAGTAAGCCCAGGAGGTGGTCCGAGAACCAGGGGGAGTGGTTTCCTTTGGACATACTCTTGGTGAGGGGGGCGAACGTGTCACAGGCAGTATTGAAAGTGGTGATAAATAGATCAAGTGCATGATCTGGGTTGTGGGTGTTTGCTAGGGGTGTCCAGTCCCAGTTTCTGAGGTGGGCCTTAAGTTGGGCTAGTTTACCAGGCCCAAGTTTGTGTTGTGTCGTAATTTTAGGTGGGGTTTTGAGGGCAGTGCAAGACCAATTGCAGAGTACCAGAGAGTGGTCACTTAGTGCATCAGGGAGTACCAGGGTGCTGGTTATTTTGTGGGGGCAGTTAGTGAAGACAAGGTCTAGTAGAGAGGATGTCCCTGTGTGTGGGTGTTAATCCAGGTGGGGGTTGTGACTACCTGCATGAGATTGAGTGCAGCAGCCTCGTCAATGAATGGGGTTGCTGTCTTGGCCAGCCAATTTATGTTGAAGTCACCTATAAGTATTTTTTCATGCTGTGGGGGAAGAGTAGTGAGATAGGACAGGATGGCTTGGAAAGCTTGCTTCTGGTCCAGGGGAGAAAGGTAGGCAGTAGTGAGGAGGAGGGGGAGGTTGACTTTCCTAGGGTTAATTTTATTGTGAGTGTCTGAGCCCTGGATGTTAATTGGGGAAGGGGGAGTAAATGGCCTGAAAGTGAGTCCTTAAGGTAGAGAGTGCAGTCGCCCCCTCGCTTACCCACTCTGTTGGAATGAAAGAGGAGATATCCAGGGAGGTTAACCACCGAGTCAGTGACAGAGGGGGAGAGCCAGGTTTCACTCAGTGCTATGATACCAGGGTGATACTGGAGTATCCATCCCTGAAATTAGTGCCATTTTTTTGGAGGCTGCAGATGTTGATAGAAGCCATGCGTAGACCATTGCCTGGAGATGGGTGGGACAGTGGAGCATTCTGTAGGCCTGGGTTGGGTTGGACATTGCCCATCAGGAGCAGGAGAAGGATGAGTGACCTGAGTCAATTGCTACTCACTCGGGTAATTGGTCATAGGTATATTCACTGAGGGTACCCCATGATAGGTATTGGAAGTTTCAGGGAATGGGGGGCTGATAGGAGGAGAAAGTGGGGAAGAAGGGAAATGCACTGTGATGTGGATATGGTAGGTGATTAGCAAGGGAAGGAGGGGCTCCAGAGGGTCACTTGCCATGGGAGATGACATCTATGGGGAAGGGAGTAGATGTTGAAGTTTATGCTTATGTTTGTGGCGTAGTGGGGGGGTGTCGTCAACTTGGTACTTGCCTGTGCATGTAAAAGCTCACTGCTCATGTGCAGTGTGGGAAGGGGGAGCAAGGTGGGGAGTGCCAGTCAGCATGAGGATAGGGGTGTGGCAGTTTTGCCCCATTTTCCAATGCTTGGAGGGGGAGGGTTGGATGTTAGTGGGAGTAGTAGAGGGAGAGAGTTATGAGGGTATGTAGGAGCATGGTGGGGTTAGAGAGCTTTGTTATTGAGTAGAAAGTAATGTTAGGAACATGGAGTGTGAAATGACCTCTAGTGGTGGGAAAATATAAGCTGCAAATGGGAAAGCTGGCTGATAGGTTAAAGAACTAGCGCAGTTTCTAGGCTATATATGTGCAAGTCCACCAAGGGTGGTGGTGGGGGCAGTGGGGAGCTGACGTTCTGCATCAGCGGGTTAAAAAACACAGAGATCCTCCTCGTGTCGGCCGAGCGTTTGAAATGGTGTGTACCTTTTCAAGGGATTCTGGTGTGTTCTCAATAATCGGGGGGGGCAGGGGAGGGCTACCACAGTATTCCCTCGTGACCTCCGGCAACCTCCAACGGCTGCAGGCTGTGGAGAGATGAGAGAGGGCCCGTGAGTCACATTTATATTGTTATCGCACCTGGGGGTGAGGGTCTAATTACTTGGGCTGAGGTGCATTAGGCAAATTAAAGCAGATTGGGTCATTGAAGGGAGCAGGCTACCTCACAATTCAGACACAGCATAAAAAAAGTCTAAGAGAAGCAAGCTGTTAAAGTAAGCAGACTACAGTTAAAGTAACCAGCTGGGAAAATTACAGGGACAGTACTTCACGATTCAGACACAGCTCAAATAAATCTTTTAGCATTGAAGCATTGTACAATGTTAAAATAAACATAAACTATCTCCACTTGTGTGGGGGCTGAAAATCAAGTAAAAGCAATATAAATTCAGCTCAGAGTCTGTGCAGATTTGAAATAGTAAAAAAGGCACCAGAATAAAGCACAGAGATCCTCCTCATATTGGCTGAGTGTTTGAAATGGTGTGTACCTTTTCAAGGGATTCTGGTGGGGTTCTCAAGAATCAGGGGCCGGGGAGGGCTACCGAAGTATTCCCTTGCGACCTCTGGTGACCTCCTATGGCTGCAGGCTGTGGAGAGATGAGAGAGGGCCAGTGAGTCACATTTATATTGTTATAGCACCTGGGGGGGGGGATCTAATTACTTGGGCTGAGGTGCAGTAGGCAAACTACAAACAGACTTATATTCCTTTTGCTCTCAGGTCACATCTTGAAACAAGTTTCAGCTTTGTGTGCTACTCCTGGTTAAACAATGTTCCCTTTCCTTTTCCTTTCCTAACTAAAAACTAAATTTTGATTAAATGTTTGGCCACCCACAACTCACCCTCTTTCAATCTAGAACTCTGGAAATGATGGAAGGGTTGATACCTTTTATAGGACCAGCAAGTGTCTTGTACAAAGATGGAATAATACACAAGCTTTCAGGGCCTCACAGGTCCCTTCTTCAGGTAAATAGCAAAACTAAGCAACATAAGCAGTATATATATCCACTGTGGAGCAATTAAAAAAATAGCAGGAAGTGAAGTAGGAAAGTGATAAAAGGGAACTAGAGATAAAAAGTCTATATAAGATGCAAAGTAAAAAAGTGAGTAAGAAGAAAAGGGGAGTAGGGACTGGCCAGGAGGAGATAAAAGGAAGCTGGAGAGGGGAAAACAAAGGAACAGATAAGAAAGATCTGAGATTAGAGGTATGCTGTAAGGGTAGAATAGACAGGAGATGCCAAGAAATGCATGGAAATCAAGACATAAAAGAACAAAGGCCCAGATAGACAGAGTGTGAGGTAGTTGTGAAAACAATCAGTGAGCTGAGTTGAAGAGTTTGTAGGAGAGGCAGGGAGGATGTAAAGCTAGGAAAAAAGAGCTTAGTCAGGAACTCAGAAAAAACAATAACAAAAGAAACACAGAAAAAAAGTAAGATAAATAATGTCAATATTTAGTCCACAATGAAAAGAGAATTACAGTTTACCATAGTGTGTCATGAATCCAATGTCCCAATTCAGTCCAGAAGTGTTAGGTTTAAATTGTTTAATATATTTCAATTCCTATGTCCTTCTGTACTGTGTGTTTGTGAAGTTGTCTCTTAGTATCAAGACAGATAAATCCAAGAGAGAGTGATCTGTTTGGTAAAAATGATTTTCTACAGGAGTGCTGATAATCTGGTTTACTACTGTGTGATGGTGGCGATTCATCCTGGTTTTCAGTAGTTTGCTAGTTTCCCCAATATAGCATCCATTTGTGTACTTCTTGCACTGAATTAGGTAAACAACATTGCTGGATTGATATGTATAGGATCCATTAATTTGTATTATGTTGTTCTGGCTTGTCTTGATGGTGGCCTGTGTGCATATGTGGGTGCAGGTCTTACATCTTGCCATGTTGCATGGTATTGTCCCTCTTGTTTCTTGGTTATTATGGTCTGCTGGGAGTTTATGAATTATTATATTCGAGAGGCTGGGGGGGCTGCTTATAGGCAATGACAGGTGGTTCAGGAAAGATGTCCTTCAGTGTTTCATCTTCTCTCAGCATGAGTTGCAGTTCTTTAATAATTTGCTGAAGGGGGTTTAGCATGGGGCTGTAAGTGACCACTAGGGGTTTGTGGTCAGTTTGATGTTTTAGCCTATATTCCAGCAGATTGTCTCATGGTATTTGTATGGCCCATTCAAATCCTCTATCAATTTGTCTTGGAGAGTGGCCCTGCTGAATTAGGGAATTCTGAAGTGTGGACAGCTGTCTGTCTCTTGTTCTCTCATCAGAGCAGATTCAATGGTATTGAATTGCCTGACTGTAGATTTCAGATTTGTTTATATATTTTGAGTGGAAGCTGGAATTATGCAGGTAGTGGTGTCTGTCAGTGGGTTTTCTATAAAGAGCAGTTTGTATATGTCCATTTTTTAGAGATACTGACTGTGGAGTCCAAAAAATGTATGCTGGTGGTGGAGTATTCAATAGTAAGATTTATAGAGTGATGAAAGTTCTTAAAATCATGATGGAATCTTTTGAGAGTGACTTCACCTTCTGTTCAAATCAGGAATATGTCATCAATATATTGGAGGTAGACACATGGGCTGGGATATTCAAACTGCGCCAGGCTGTGGTGCAAGCCTTGACGCAGCTTAACTTTGTTGCGAAGGGGTGTGGCCTGGGCGATATCCAACGGACCTGTGCTAGAGCGCAGCAGCTTTGAATTTCACACCCTGGCCACCCCCACTGTGCATGGTGCAGTGGCAATGCGCCAGCACAAGTGGCCAGAGTGGAGCATGGAGATGCGCTGGAGCAAGTGCCATTGCACCATGCACAGCACCTGTGTTATTCAAAAGGGGACATGCAAATGGGGCCATAATTTATGCAAGGTGCACAGGAGTCAATTTGCATCTCATTATGGCCCCATTTGCATACCATTAGCATGCAGGTGTGCTGATCCCCGACGACTTGCGCCTGGCGCCCTGCCAGGCAGCAGCCATCGGGGACGACGCCCCCTGCAGCCCGATTGCGGGCATTCCTGTAATATAAAAAATTCCATCCAATATCTCCAGTGGTCCAGTGGACCTCTATGTGCCCGATCGTGGGCATCACTATAGTTCCCCCCCCCAGTCCAATATCCCTGGTGGTCCAGTGGACCACACTGAGCCCGATCATGGGCATCATTAATAGAAACCCCCCCACCAAGTTCAATATCCCTGGTGGTCCAGTGGACTGATTGCTGCATGATCGCGGGCATCAGTACCTCATCAGATCCTTACTACCCTGGTAGTCTGTTGTACCCCACCCCACCCACCACTGGGCCCCACTGCCTCCCCCGCAGCAGCGGTGAGCGGCAGCACTCCACCCACCTGCAGCCCTGCCACCCGCTGACTGACAGTCAGTAGGCTGCACGCCATTGGTTCACAGCATAGCCAATGGGTGTAGCCATTCTGCATTACTCAGTCCAGATATGTGAATGAATTTACATATCTGACTGAGTGTATGGCTGCACACCCATTGGCTCATGCTGTGAACCAATGGGCATGCAGCCCCACCACGCGTTGTCAGTCGGCAGGTGGCGGGATGGCTGGCGTGGGTGCTGCTGCCTCCCGGCTGACGGGGGAGCAGGGGTGGGGCCTGTGGGGGGTGGGGTGGGGGGTACAATAGACCACCAGGGTAGTAGGCGTATCTGATGAGGTACTGATGTCCACGATCGGGCAGCGATCAGTCCACTGGACCACCAGGGATATTGGACTGGGGGAGGCTATAGTGATGCCCGTGATGGGGCATGGGGGCGCCGCCAGGTGCGGCAGGAACTCGGGTGGCCACCCACAGATGGCAGCTGCTGTTTTGCACCCTGCAATGCGGCAACTCACCTGTGGGTGGCCATCACTTGTTCCTTTTTTTGGGGGCGTAACTTTGTGCAGGCACAGGTAGGGATTCTGCATGCATGACTCTGCACATCCTGGGCTGAATATTGGGCTATGCAGGTTATGCATGGGCACACCCCCCCTACCTGTGCCTGCATACATTACTGATGCGCTCCGGCACATCAGGATTTGTGTGGCGCACTTTTCCCTTCTGAATATTGTGCTGGGGCGCATCAGTGGGTTGTGCATGGTGCAACACTGTTGTGCTATGCGCAACCCTTTTGAATATCTGGGCCATGGTTTATAGGGGTGGTGTTTAAAAAAAATCCTCCTCTAAACAGGCCATAAAGAGATTGGCATATTATGGTGCCATTTTAGTGCCCATGGCTGTCCCCATGATCTATAAAAAGTGCTTGCCATTGAAGAGGAAGTTGTGTGTCAAAATGAATTTTATTAGGGTGCTGATGGTGGTTTCTGGAATGTCTCCAGCGGATGCGTTTTCCTTTAAAAATTTCTGACAAGCTACTGTGCCATCTTCATGTGGGATATTAGTGTACAGGGCAGTGACATCCATTGTGGCTAGGCTAGTGTTCGGTGGCAGTTGTCCAGTTTGTTTCAGTTTCCTGATGAAACCTGTGATGACTTACTAAAACTGCTAGTAGCTCTTACTAGTGGTTTTAAAATGGATTCAATGAGTCCTGAAATGCTTTCAGTGAGTGTGCCAATGCCACAGATGATGGGTCGTCCTGGATTCCCTGGTTTTTGTATCTTGGATAGCATTTAGAATGTCCCTGAAGTAGGTTTGTTTGGAATTAGTATTTTTAACTGTATTTGGATGTCGTTTGCTAGAGACATGATGATATGTTTGAGTTTTTCTCTATATTGTATAGTAGGGTCTTCAGTGAGTTCTCCATAATAAGCTGTATCTGACAGCTGTCTGTGTGACTCTTTAATGTAATCTTCTGTGTTCATCACAACCACAGCTCCACCCTTGTCAGCTTGTTTTATTACAATGTTATAGCTGTGTTTCAGAGTTTGTATTGCCCTCTTTTCTAGTGGTGTGATATTATACAGGAGTTTCTGCTGTTTGCTAAGGATTTGGGGGTTTATTCTTCTGCAGAAGTAGTCGATGTAGGCATCCAACTTGGGGTTGTGTCCGCTCCAAGGGGTCCAGTCTGATGTTTGTCTTTGTGATGTCATAATGTGGTGTTTGTGTGTTGTTTTTATCAAAGAAATATTCTTTTAGACAAAGCCACTTAAAAAATTCTTCTATCTCACCACAGAATCTAATGTTATCAAATTCCTGTGTGGGGGAGAAAGTTAAGCCCTTGGATAATACAGATGTTTCAGTCTGTGTATGTTATTTACTAGATATGTTGATTACCGGTAGTTGTTGCAGTGTATTATCTTGTTCCACAATGTTAGGGCTGTGGTTTACTTCCCTTGGATGAGTCAAGATGTTGTTGTGGCTGCTGTCTTGTAGTCCTCTGAGTTTCCTCCGCTTTGTGATAGGGCTGCCTGGAGAGCCTTTTAGTAATGTGTTTGGAGAGCACAGCTAAATCCTGGTACTACATTGTTGTTTCCTTGAAGGGTGTGTGGAAGTTCAGAAAATTTATTTTTAAGGTGAGATTTTCTAGCATATATCTAATGAATATGATGATTCCTGAGTTTCTCAGATGGTCTACAACATAGTTGCTCTGCAAACCTTGAACTGAATGTAGTTTGCAATGGGTTGTAGATCTGAAGTCTTTTAGGTATAATGTTCTGTTTTTTTTGCATGCAGTTAGGAAGTAGATGTCACTGTCAGGTTTGACTTCCTTTTTCTTCATGTTGCAGAGTTGCTATTTCTAGAACTCTGAAATTTAAAACACTAATAAAATCAATTAGTACGTGTTTACCTGCCAAATTTGACATCATTTGAATATGTATTTTGAAAACTAGAGCAAATTAACTGAAATTTAAACTTTGATGAAATTCAGTGGAGTTTTGTATTAATGTATTCTTTTGGCCATAAGCCAGCTTCTGTTGTGCTAGAGATCTAACATTTTGCATGGTTACTTATGGATAGGAGTTCTAGTGGTGTACCAAATATCATGACATTTGGGTGTACCATCTCTAAATGATAGGTGCTCAAAACTGTCATTTTATTTTTGTGGGGAATTTCATGAAAATGTTTATCTGCATATAACTCAGGTACCTTTGGAGCTAAAGATCTAAAACTGGGAACATATATAAATGTAGTAATAACCCATCTGTCCTTGTAATTGTATAACATTTTAATCAATGCCTTCACAATTATGCTAAATTAAAATAAATATTTTGCCAAAATATTTGGCTATCTATGACATAGTCCCCTTTAAATCTTGAGACTTAAAACTGTTGCATGTTTCTCTAAATCTGGGAAACAAGAGAAATCTGGTTAAGAAATCTTAAAATTAGATGGAAAGAACTGAAAATTAAATTTTGATTAAATCTTTGGCCACCCATAACTCAGCTTCCTGTCAGTTGATGACTCTGAAATTTAATACAGTTATACAAGCCATCAGTACATGTACACCTGTCAAATTCATTCATATCATTTGGATACGTACTCTAAGAACTAGAACAAAATAACTGCAATCTAACATTTGGAAAAATTCAGCAGAATTGTTATGCAAAGTCCACACAATTCTGTGGAATCAGAATAGTTATTCTGCAGGCATTCTGCTAGCAGAATTTTATATTTTACACAGTTACATAGATACATAGATACATAGACAGTGTCGGCAGATAAGGGCCTATGGCCCACCCAGTCTGCCCATTTGAGCTTGTAAGTTCAGTTTGTTTTCCTAGAAGTCTGTTGCCCCTTACCCCTGACCTCCAGAATTCCTTTATGTGTATCCCATGCATTCTTAAATCCCGTGATTGTTTCAGCCCCCACCACTTCCTCTGGCAGGGTGTTCCACTTGTCCACCACCCGTTCTGTGAAGAAATTCTTTCTCATGTTTCCTCTGAATCGTCCTCCCTCCAAATTCATCCCATGCCCTCTAGTCCTGGAACATCTTTTTCGCTTAAAAATAGTGTTTTCCTGCACCCTGTTCCTCCCTGTAAGATACTTGTATGTCTCTATCATATCCCCTCTCTCCCTCCTCTCCTCCAGGGAGTACATGTTCAGTTCCTTCAACCTGTCTTCATAGGACTTGTGATGCAATCCATGCACCATCTTTGTTGCCCTCCTCTGAATCTTCTACCCTGTCTATGTCCTTACCTAGGTATGGTCTCCAGAACTGTACACTGTACTCCAGGTGGGGCCTCACTAGTGTCTTGTATAGCAGAATTATGACCTCCCTTTTCCTGCTGGTGATGCCCCTGCCTATACATCCCAGCATTCTATTTGCTTTACCTGCTGCCTTGTCACACTGTTTCCCTACCTTGAGGTCATCAGAGATGATAACCCCAAGAACCCTTTCCTGCTTGGTGCATGCAGTTCTACCTGAAAGGAATGAGCACAGTAACCAATAAGGAACTATTCAATAGGAATGATGAATCTAGAACACAGGGACATGACTGGAAGTTAGTACGAGAGACGCGAGGAAGTTCTTTTTACTGAAAGCATGGTTAAGCCATGGAACAGTATGCTGGCTGTCATAATGGATACCAAGACCATTAACAGTTGTGGGAGAACTAAGAGCTTCAAAGTCACCCAAAGGGCTAGTAACAAAGGCAGAGAACATAGTGGCTGGAAGCATGGTCATAAACCCATATGGGAACTAGGTCTTGGGGGTATGATACGGTATTACTGTCAGACTAGATAGATCAACAGTCTTTTTCTGCATCAGAGTCTATGTTTCTGTTTTCTATGACTGGTACAGTTATCAGCTAATTTTCAGCCAACATCCCATACACAGAGGATGTATCTAACCATCTTCTGGTTGAAAACTCATAAAAATGCATAGAACAGAACAGCTACTGTATCTGTTAGTTTTTTGCTATCATCGCATATGCAGGGGGTGTATCCTGCCATCTGCCCATTAAATATATATATAGTAAACCCCTGATTTTATTAACCCACAAAGGAGGTACACAATTCATTCAGATAATCACAAGTTCATAAAATTGGGAGTCTCTTTGAAATCCATTGCAGTTAATCACTGTATCTAATGAAATAAAAGTACAGACACTGCATATAATCATGCACTGGAAATTGTATTTTAGGTATAAAATCAAGTGAAAGCTGAATTGTAAAAACTGTGTACACATACAGGCACAGTATAAAAATGTAAACTTTCTTAGAAAATTACTTATTGCATTTGTTTTTTTTTTACGCTGTGGTGGTGCCAATTCCCTGCTCCGTGTAGACAATGGGGTGTTGTATAGATGCCATTTGAATCTTGAATTGATTGATTCTGATATCAAGTCTGATTTTCATCTACTGGACTCTTCTCAAACTCTAAGAAAAGAAAGTCTTTACTCTTTGGCTGTCATTACCTTGTCCAAGACATGAGGAAATTACTAAAAATCTGTACACTTATGGGTGATCTAATTGAAACTGTTGACTCACTTAAATACCTGGATGTCCTACTGGATCAGGAGCTCACTCTTAAGCCACACATTAACTGGGTTACCAAATTACTAAATCAAAAGCTAGGTCTACTATACTGGCTCAACCCATACCTCACAAATGAGGTTAGGCACCAATAACATTTTGTTACATGTAATACTGTATGGTGCCACAGTCCTGTACTCATTTAAAGACAACCCCTCATTGGCTGCAAAAGTGCTGTCTTCACTATTCCAGTCATAGTGATATGTAACAAATTTTTGTTCAAAATCGGGCCAGAGATTGGGCTGCCTGGCACATGGTTTTGAATATATACCATAAGTACAGTGCTCAGTTGAGGGCATCATCTTTACAGCCCTTCATAGTTTTGCAATTGTTTAGGCTGTAACTAATTGAATGGTGGAAGTGAACTCATGGAATTTGCCCTTCGCCTTGCATGTGTCACCGACCATCGAGTTACTAGTGCCATATCATTTGGCAACTTCAACCATTTGCTCTTTGTTTTCCAGGCTGTCAGGAATTCTCAACTTCTAGCTAAAGGTCAAGACCAAGCACATGGCAGCACACAGCACAAACAGAAGTTGAAGGGCTGTTTTGGATGTGTGGCTATTGTGGGATTTAAATACCAGCACTTACCAATCAGGTATTAAAACTGTTGAGAGACATGACTGAAATCCAAATAATTCAGGTTCTTGGAAAATTGAAGTTCATTAAATTGGGATTGTACAGTACTGTATATGCATAGAAAAAGCTTTTTTTTTTTTTTAATGAACTCTGTTTTCAAGTTCAAGTTTATTCCAGGAAGAAAACTCCATTGAGCAAGCTCATTCACAAGGGGCTCCTGGTACATACATGCAAACAAGAATGATACTACATACAGTAATTGATTATTGCAGAAGTTAAGTGCTAATCCTACACTTATGTACAAAAGTGCTACGTATCACCTTACACAAGTCACCACACTCTTGCAAAACATGTTGGTACTGACATTATGGACCAGTGGGCTTGATAAATCCTAGCAACACAAGTTTTAGTAGCCGTTACATACATCTTTTATTTTTTTCATTAGATAGCTTTTTGAAAAGGTTAAGAGAGACTAGCTTAGGTAGTTTCAGGGATGTTTGTAACTGATTCCAGATGGTGGGGAGGATGATGGAGAAGGCGCGTTTGCCAAGAGTAGTGCGGGTTTTTGGGACCTTCAGAGTTATAAAGTCTAAGTTCCTAAGTGAATAGGTACTGTGGCTGGCCTGGATAAGGGAAGTTAGATAGCTAGGGAGTTTGTTGAGTAGGAGCTTTAGGGTCCAGGTACCAACATGGAGAATACGTCTGGTAGTGCGAGACGTCCAACCTATGACTGAATACATGTCACAGCGATGCGTCCGTATTGGGGAGTTTGTGATGAAGCACAGGGCGCAGTGATAAAGGATGTCTAGTTTCTTTAGATTTGAGGTTGAGGACAAGGTGTAAATTAGATCCCCATAGTCTAGAAGTGGGACGAATGTGGCCTGTACAAGTCTGGTTCTAATATCAAGTGGGAACAGTGACATATTATGGAACAAGAAGCCTAAACATACTTTAAGCCTATGTTTTGCTCCTTTGGAGTTAACTAGGGGATATATCTCACATTGGTCTGCTGGTTCCCCACAAGGATCCCAGACTTCATGCATTTGCTCATTGTCTAAGGGGTGTTCTGCTTCATTGTGGTTCCCCCTTGGCATCGGCGAGCATGCAGTGACTTTGTTGCATGAACAGGCATGCTCCCTCACCCAACGTTCTGACATTCTGCTACCTCTGCCAGTCCTGCTGCAGCACTTGTCCCAGGCTTACCCACCCCTAACCATTGCTAGGGATTGATACTGTATGTTGCTGGGTGCCAGATTCCCTCCTTCCCTAAAGAAGGTGAGCAGTCCATTGGATGCTCAGTCTTCTCCCCCATGGGTGGCCCTCTGACAGCCTTGAGTTTGCTTCCAAACCCAGGCCATTGGCATCGCAAGAGCTCATGCTAAAAATATGTAAAAGTTATAGACTAGCACAGTCATCTGTTAGTTTTGGGCCGTCATCTCCTATGCAGCTAGCTGTCTTCTCACTGAAAATATTTAAAATGCATAGAACTAAATAGTAACCTGTTAATTTGTGGTCATCATCCTATATGCTTTAACCATATGTGGGAACAACAGAATTATGCATTAAGCAGGTTAGCAAGAGGAAAAGGAAGAGGAAACCATTATGGTTTTCCAAAGAGATAGCAGAGAATGTGAAAGCCAGAAAGATTGCATTCAGGCAATACAAAAAGACACAGGCAGAAGGGGATAGGGAGAAGTACCAGGAGAAGCAAAGGGAGGCAGGGAGGTCAGTAAGGGAAGCCAAAGCTCAGACAGAAGAACACATTGCAAAATCAGTGGGTAGAGGACAAAACCTTTTACAGGTACATAAGTGAAAAAAGAAAAGACAAAGGGAGGATAGTGAGACTGAAGGGGAGGATGGGGCTGCATGAAGGATGACAACAGCAAAGCTGACATATTGAACAGGTATTTCTGCTCAGTCTTTACTGAGGAAGAGGAGGGTAATGGGTCTGAAGGGAGTACAAGGGGTGAGAATGGTGCAGAAATGGACACAAGTCCCTTTACATGAGAAAGGGTCCTGAAGGAACTGGAAGTAATAAGAGTTGATAAAGCAATGGGGCCAGATGGGGTGCACCCCAGGGTCCTTAAAGAACTAAGAGAGGTGGTGGCTGAACCTCTGTCTATCCTGTTTAGTCGATCACTGGAAACAGGGGAGCTACTCAAAGACTGGAGGACAGCAGATGTAGTCCCCTTATACAAAAGTGGGAACAAAGAGGAAGCAGGGAACTACAGACCAGTCAGCTTCACCTCAGTAGTGGGGAAGATCATGGAAGCACTACTGAAGGAGAGATTGGTGGAACATCTGGTTGTCAATGGACTACAGGACCCAAGGCAGCAAGGTTTCACCAGGGGAAGGTCATGTCAGACCAGTCTTGTTGAATTTTTTGACTGGGTGACTAGGGAGGTGGATCAGGGGATGGCAGTGGACATGGCCTATCTGGACTTCAGCAAGGCCTTTGACACTGTGCCACATAGAAGACTATTACACAAACTGAGGAATATGGGTGTGGGCAGGACAGTAGTGTGGTGGGTAGGTAACTGACTGGGTGGAAGGACACAGAGGGTGGTGGTAAATGGCTGTCACTCCACAGAGGGAAGAGTGACCAGTGGGGTACCACAAGGATCAGTGCTGGGACCGGTCCTATTCAACATCTTCATCAGTGACATTGTACAGGACCTAGAAGGCAGAATTTCACTGTTCACTGATGACACAAAGCTCTTTAACAGAGTAGACACACCAGAGGGTGCAGACAGAATGGGAAGGGACCTGCAGAAACTTGAAGAATGGTCAGGGGTTTGGCAGTTGATATTTAATGCAAAGAAGTGCAAGATAATGCATATGGGGCACAAAAACCCTGGCACAATATATCAGTTGGGGGGTGAGGATATAGCATGCACCAAGCAGGAAAGGGATCTTGAGGTTATCATCTCTGATGACCTCAAGGTAGGGAAACAGTGTGACAAGGCAGCAGGTAAAGCAAATAGGATGCTGGGATGTATAGGCAGGGGCATCACCAGCAGGAAAAGGGAGGTCATAGTTCCACTATACAAGACACTAGTGAGGCCCCACCTGGAGTACAGTGTACAGTTCTGGAGACCATACCTAGGTAAGGACATAGGGTAGAGAAGGTTCAGAGGAGGGCAACAAAGATGGTGCATGGATTGCATCACAAGTCCTATGAAGATAGGTTGAAGCAACTGAGCATGTACTCCCTGGAGGAGAGGAGGGAGAGAGGGGATATGATAGAGACATACAAGTATCTTACAGGGAGGAACAGGGTGCAGGAATACTCTATTTTTAAGCGAAAAAGATGTTCCAGGACTAGAAGGCATGGGATGAAGTTGGAGGGAGGACGATTCAGAGGAAACATGAGGAAGAATTTCTTCACAGAATGGGTGGTGGACAAGTGGAACATCCTGCCAGAGGAAGTGGTGGGGGCTGAAACAATCACAGGATTTAAGAATGCATGGGATAGACATAAAGGAATTCTGGAGGTCAGGGGTAAGGGGCAACAGACTTCTAGGAAAACATAAACTGAACTTACAAGCTCAAATGGGCAGACTGGGTGGGCCATAGGCCTTTATCTGCTGACACTGTCTATGTATCTATGTATCATATGTAAAATTCATGGAATGCCACAGTTATCTATTCATTTCTGACCAACATCCAACATGCAGAGAATACCAGCCATGTTTCCATTAAAAGATAGTGTGAAACGCTTAAAAGGGAACAGTTATCTGTTGGTTTTTATTCATTTCTCACATTCAGATAATATCACCAATTACCAGTCATGTTCCCATTAAAACCTATGAAATGTATAGAACATAATAGTTATCCTACTTTTTAGCCATCATTATGCCCCCCCCCCCAATGTTTTGGGATGGAAACTACAGGCAATTGTCTCTTCATCATAGCCACCTTTCCTTTATGTCCCATACTTATCAAGATAATTTTGTATTTGAAGATATTTACAGATTTATTAGGTAAGTACATACAAAAATCCGGTTGAGGTAAACCCATGCTGCTTGGTGCTGGTCCATGGTGCAACTTGGGGAGTGGGTGTCTCTGTTTAATGGTTGCAGTGGAATTTTGCTAGTTTGTTGTTTTCCTCTTTCGAGTGCACTGATCTTCTGTTTCGCAATACACATACAGTACTTATTTTTATGGCTGCGTGGTGGAGCTCCACAGATGTTTGGCTCTCACTGTAGGAGAATAGTGGGTCATCTCCAGAATGTGACCCTGTGTTCTCCTACAGTGATGCGGCAACGTCAGGACAGCGCTGCTGCCATAAGTGCTGTTCTGCGCTCCGCAGCATTATTGCCCCCCTTCCCCATGGTACACTTCTTCGTGACTGCGCTTCCTGCCAAACTGCAGCATGCGCGAGTATCACGCATACGCAGTTTCACCCCCACCGCCATCTTGTGAGTGGCAAACAAACCTCCGCTGCTCCATCATTGCTCCAGTGCTCCATTGTCACCGCTGCCACTCTGTGACCCGCCATTGGAGCTGTGCTGCCACAGTTCTGCCTCTCAGTCCGGTAACAGCTCACTGCCGCCATATCAGCTCTGCCCAGAGTTTGTTTACTTGAAGTGTAGGTGTTCCTTCATAGACCACTCTCATTTTACATCTATCTCCTGCTGACTGTGTATTGTGTTTGCAAAAATGACCAATCTACCCCCAAAGTTGTCCCATTTGGTACTAGTCCTAGAAAAACTTATTTGTGGTGAATATTATTGACACATTCCACACTCGTGTCATTTTTGTAAGCAGTCATTGCAAAATTCAATCCAAGCTCTGTGCCCTGTACTGCAACAGAGACTTATTATCTCCACATGTCCACAGGGAGCTTGTTACCAAAACTGTGTTCCCTGTCTTTGACTATGCAGATGTGGTCTATGGCATTACCCTTCTACTTCTCTCACCAGACTGTACACCCTCTGCATCTCCTTCTGCTGCTTTGCTGCATACTCTCACCCTTGAACTCACCATGTTCACTGTATTCATCCCTATCCATCCTCCCTCGGCCCTCACATCATCAGGCTCACTGTACAGGGACTAGCAGTACATAGTTACATAGTTGTCAGCAGAAAAGGACCTCCTGGTCCATCTAGTCTGGCCTGTTTCGATTAGCTCTTACTTCCTTAGTATAAGTCCTGCTAGATCTGTGTCTGTATTCCCCCCCCAGTCTCATTGTCTTTAATCCTCTGTGTCTGTCCCATGTATGTTTGAATGCGTTCACAGTGTCTGCACCTACCTCTTCCTCCAGTAGCCTGTTCCATGGTTCAGCTACTCTTTCTGTGAAGAAGTGCTTCCTCATGTTGTCCCTAAGCCTCCCCTCCAGCCTCATTTCATAACCACTTGTCCTAGTGCTCTTTTTCTGCAGTAAGCTGCCCTTCCCTCCATTATTAATCCCATTGACATATTTGAACAGTATAGCCTACAGGTTGGAGTACCAAGCTGTGAATGAGCTTGGTATGTCAAGTAGACCAAGGTTTGATTCCCACAACCTCCACTTGCATACTGTGTGACTCTAAGCAAGCCACTTGACCACCCCAGTGCTCCTGGGTCACCAATGAAAACAGGCCCTTGTGCCTAATTGGCCTCACCCAGTTACCAAAGAATAAACAAACAAAAACACTTCCTTTATATGCAAATACTGGTTTGGTTCCCTTCCCTCTTACCTCTCCTCTAACAACTCCCCCTGCTTCCTTTCCCCCCATTCCAGTGACCATTGTACTCTTGCCACTCCTCACACCTGGTCTTCTGCTGGGCAATCTGCTTTCTATTGACTTCCCTCACTCTAGAACCAACTCCCCTCCTCCCTTACCTCTCGTATTCTCGTGGCTGTCTCAGGCACCAGTTGAAACACTATCCCCGCTCCACCTGATCCTGTTACCCCTCCTCCTGATACCTCCCCGGCCAAGCCTTAACCATCCTGTTAAAGCAGTTGGCTGGAAATCTGCTATTTCCTTGGGTTAACTTCCATACCAGTACAGTTTTCTTCCTCCATTATGAGTTCAAGCAATAACTCACCCTACAGGTCAGTCATCTCTTGTTAGCACTGTTCGTGTTCACTGTGTATTGCTGCCACTTCTGAATATGCCCTTGTTTGGTGTTCTTATTGAGCTGTGCTGCACTTCATTCTTGTACATAGAATTTTTGCATATATTCTAATTTTGTACAGAAGTTTTACCAAATGTAGTTAACTGCTATTATGTATTGTGCTGCCATTCTTCCACTGTTTCTGTCCCCCAGGTCATACCTGGAAACAAGCCTTGGCACAGTGCGATGCTCCCAGTTACCAATTTTAAACTAACTAACTAACCAACCAACCAAAAGCGTTCCTGAGCTTTAAGCGCAGAGCTCAGTCATTGGATTTGGTTTCAATTCATAGGACTGCTGACTCTCAAAATCATTTTAAGATTTGTGTGAGATTTAATGTGTTTTTTTTTCTGCAGCATTAGCGTTGACACATTCTCATGCCAGACTGAATTTGTGACGTTTCGCTGGCTGCTGTTCCTTTAACAATGATATCCCTCCTTGAATATCCAAACTTACAGGAGGCCTTAAACCACTTACATCTTACACTAATAATTGAGAGACACATACAGTACAATATTTTATTTAATTATTTAGTTATTTAAATGTTTCACGAGGAAGGCATGCTGAGCAATTTGCTAATTTCCAGATGCATCCTGGGGAAGGGGGGAAGAAGGTATACAGATTAAATAAGTTATACAGAGTGAAGCATATATACAGGTAACAGGAATTACATACCAATTACAATAACAGCATATACTGTATACAGAAAATATTATAAACCACAAGGTAGCAAGTATATACAGTACAAACAATAGGTTCAGGCTTGGTTAAGAGTGGGGTATTTGTATGTGATAATAAATACTATTTGTGTAGCATAGCAAGTAATCACAGTTCACAAGTTAACAGGCTTGGTGCTTAGTAGATAGCAATAAGTGGATATATGGCAGCAGAATTATGTGGGGTGGCAGAAGTACAAGAACAACGAGCTGTAGGGAGTAACAATTGGACCAGTAGTTTGTAATAGATGATTGACTAGGTATCAGTTTTTCTGTAACTAATGTGTAGTATTAGGGAAGAATGGGGTAAAGAGTACTGTATGGTTGAAGGGAAACTAGGGCTGGTTAGTGGGATGAGCATGTTATGTACAAGAACAAGAAGATGAGGAGTGGCTATGTAGAAGGGAGGTGAGGGCTGTGGGGGATGGGGCATTTCTTATGGAAGGGGGGAGAGTGTTCCACAGCTTGGGACAATGATATGAGAAGGCAGATTGCCCAACTATGGAGGATCTGTGTGGTAGGGCCAGGGGTCTGGGAACAGAGCTGTGGAGATGGTTAGAGGGTTATGGTAGGGGTAGAGAGGATAGAGATGAGGTAGGGAGGTAGTGATCCAAACCTAAATTGTATTTATTTATTTATTCAATCTTGGATTAAATACCTTTGAGCACAAAGTGGCTCATTTACAAAGGTTCCACGTCAGTGAGCAGGGTTACAAACATACATAGAAAGACTAACATTGGATATCTAAGCAAGGTGATAAAATAACAACATCATCAAAATTGCAGCAGAATATTATAGCTGTTCATCACTTGTTAAGCTAAGACACTTTAATAGGAATAAGAGAATAAGTACAGGTAAGAAGCAGAGTGACAGTAGAGAAAGGAGGGAAAACTGGGAGAGATTGGTAGATGAGAAAAAGCAGCCAAAGGCCATGTCGCATGAAGCTATATGGGGGGAAAATATAGGTGAGCTCAGTTTGGGAGGGTGATCACAAGTAAAGGACAGGAACTGCATGGGGGAGGGGTGAGAATGAGAGAAGATAGATGTGCCACAGTATGAGAGGAGAAGACTTAGGGAGCAAGAGGTTGCACCAGAAATTGGGTGAGGCAGGCACAATAGCTGGCCATTTAGTTGAAGCAATCACAGGAGCAGTTTGATGCGAGATGCTGGTGGAGCAGGAGCTTGAACTGTCCAAGCTTGGGTAGAAATGTTATTTCAGAGTCTAACGCATTGAGCCATAGTGGTGCTCTGTAGGAGAAAGGCTGCTGTCCTCGCATAGTCTGACATTTGGGGACAAGGAGTAGTTGGTTGGCAGATGCACGGGTGTGCTGGGAGCTGTGGTATGGAGATAGAAGATTTACAACCCCAGGGGGCATGAGCCCAAGTAACGCTTTCTTAGCTAGTAAACTGGTTTGATATGTAATTCTTCCACTAAGTTGGAGCCAGCCCAAGACCATAGATAAATCGTAAGTGTGAGTAAGGCGAGCAGAACCAGTTAGTAGCCTGCATGCCTTATTGAGTGCAACTGTTATCCTTTTTAAGCAAGGTGGGGGTGGCTGAACCGCAAATAACAAGACCATAATCAGTGATTGATAAGAGGGAGCTATAAATTGCCAGTCTGAGTGCTTCAGGTGTCAAACAATGCTTCTGCTAGTTCAGTAGTCTGATACTTGTATTAACAGCCCTGGCAACATTCTGTATGTGATAAGTGTAGGATAGGTGGTTATCCAAGGTAGCTCCCAAGTATTTGAAGTGCTCAACCAGTTCAAGAGGGACTCCAAGGTGGTTTTGTATTGTTAGGGTATGTGATTTATGATTGTTACTAGAGGTGCTGAACGTCATCACCTTCATTTTTTTATAATTCGGGACCAGTTTATGGTTGCTGAACCATTCCTCAACTTCCTGAAAGCTGAATTTTGCGATGAAGGAAGTGGAGTGGGTGAGGCACCTGGATTCTAGGGATGGGAGGGAGAGGGCAGTGTAAAGGTCACAGTGATGGGTATGAGCAGGGCAGGCTGGAGTGAAATTACAGAAGGAGTGACAGAGTGTGTCCAGCCTGGCCAGGTGGATTTGGGAGTGGCACTATTTTATTTATTTATTTATTTATTTGTATTTCAGATGACACCTTTGAGCCGAGGGCTCTTGCACAAAGATTCCACATCAAGGAAATAAGGACAATAAGGTACAAAACATAACATGATCATTACAATGGAACTTACACAAAAAAAAAAGACAAATAAGGTTACAATAATAGCAGCCAAAGGCATTGTCAAGGAATTGTGTTGTGAGTTAATTATACAGTACAAGTCATAGGTGGCTCAATGAAGCTTTGTTAAGAGTGGGTTAGTGGGAAAAGAGAAAGAAGAGTGATGGTGAGGGGGTGGTATGGGAGACAGAGAGAGGGAGGAGGGGAGAAATGGGGAGGGCATTGCGTTGGGCATGTGGTAGATGGGAAACAGCAAGGGAGGAGGAAAGGGAGGGATGAAAAAGAAAAGGAGACAGATTCATCCTATACCCAGTAATGAGGGGTAGGAGAGGAGGAGGAGCTGAGGCAGTGAGGAGGGATGATTGAGGGTAGTATGCCTGGAGGGAATTATAAGAAGCAATCACAGAAGGCACTAGCCACGAGGTGTTGACGCAGTTTACACTTAAAAGCACCAATCGTGGCAATGTTGGAGATTTCTGTAGGTAACAAGTTGAACCAAGTGGAGGCTCTGACAAGGTAAGAACGCTGAGCTTGAGAAGTCCGACAGCGAGGTATTGTAAAGGTTAGACTGTCCGATCTTCTAGTTAGGCGGCGGACACGCTGCGGGGTCAATGATGATTGGACTTCAGTAGGCATAAGGCCCAGTGATGTCTTCTTAGCTAGGATGCAGGTCTGGTAATTTAGCCTGCTGGATAGCTGGAGCCAGTTAGCCTGCTCGTAAATGTCAGACGTGTGAGAAAGGTGGGCAGCTGAAATAAGGAGTCTATATGCCTTATTAAGGGCTACAGCTATGCGCCAGAGTGCAGTATCACTAGCGGATCCATAGATAACAAGCCCATAGTCAATAGTTGAGATAACAGAGCTCTGGATCATGAGGTTCAAGGCTTCAGCTGTTAGGCAATGTTTATGCTTGTATAGTAGCCCTATACAGGTGTTCACAGTTTTAGTGATATTGTCAGTGTGTTTGGTATAAGAGAGGAAGCAGTCAAGGGTCAGGCCCAGATATTTAAACATATCCACCTGCTCAAAAGTGACGCCTTCATGGTTTTTAATTATGAGCTCATAGTCCTTATACTTGTGGGTTCCATGGAACAACATTGTTTTAGTTTTTTTTGTGCTTAAGGATGAGTTTATGTGAGCAAAACCACTCTCCACTTCTGTGAAACTTTTCTGTAGTTGAGACTGAAGGGAGGTGGGATCAGTGTGGCAAGTGAAGATTACTGCATCATCTGCATACAGTAACATACTGTCATGGCAGGAGACTGGGAGATTGTTCAGGAATATACTGAATAACAAGGACCCAGGATAAAACCTTGGGGTACTCCAGAGTGGATTGGTAGGGATGACGAGGGGGAATTCACCAATCCTGACCTGTTGGGTCCAGTTACTGAGGTAGCTTTGAAACCAGAGAGTAGTTTCACTTGAAAGACCAAGGAGGGATAATTGTTTGAGGAGAATGGAGTGATTGACAGTGTCAAATGCCTTAGTCAGGTCAATAAAAGAGGCGCTGACCAACTGGCCCTGATCAAGTGCATGATGGATATGTGTGGTGAATTCGGGGAGTGCCGTGGTAGTGCTGTGCCCTTTGCAGAAGCCATGCTGCTGGGAACATTGCAGGCTGTATTTTACAAGGTATTCCGTGAGCTGATCAGCCACTATCCATTCCAAGGCTTTGGATAGAGGAGGGAGGATGGATATAGGCCTGTAGTTGTTCGTGAGAGTCTTGTCACCACTTTTATGGACTGGAGTCACCACTGCCAGTTTCCACTTTTGGGAGAACTGGGAGAGCATGAGGGAATGGTTCAGGATTTTGGTTAGTGGGAGCAGGACTTTATCAATAGTGAGGGCGAGAAGTTTCATATCCAGTGAATCCCCACTGACCCAAGACTTTCCAAGCCCTTTAAGAATGTGTTTTTTAGCTAGGCTTTCTGGGATTGCTTTGAAATGGAAAGGAGTGTGCCCTGGTGGCAAACCTGAACTAACAGGAGCTAGGTTGACTGTGGTGGTCAAAAAAGTTAGGGGGTAGCACATGACTAAGGTCAGCAAAAGTGGTGTTAAATGCGTTGGCAATGTTTACATTGTCAAGAGTGATGATACAGTACCATCTATGTTTAACACTGTGGATGTTGTTTTGGGATCCTTTCCAGTCACTTCAGCGAGGTTACACCAGAATTTACTCCTGTCATTCCAGGTGCTGGCTAAGGTGTTCCTGTAATAGTTAGCCTTCTCATGGCAGATTGCTCTGGTTCATGCATTCCTTGCTGTTTTGGAGACCTGGATATCAGTCTGGGTGCCAGTAGCCTTAGCACAATACCAGAGGCTGGTCTCAAGATTTCGTTTGTGTAAGGAGGCCTAGTGTCATCCATGGGTTAGTGACACCCTTGATCTTACACTTCTTGAACGGAGCATGAACATCGCAGGCTGAGTTGAAACAGGTGATAAAGTATACAAGTGCTGTATCTATGTCGGGGGCTATATCAATTGGTGACCAGTCATGTTCACGAAGGAGTGCTTTAAGTGACTCAAGATGACCGGGGGTCAGCATTCTCCTGTTAGTAGTTTTGGGGGGAGTTTGATGTATTTGTTGGTCCAGATACACAAGATAAGGGGAATGATCACTTAAGGAGTCTGGGAGGACTGTTGCCTCAGAGATGTGCTCTGGACGATTAGTTAGCACCCAGTCTAGAAGTGTGCAGGTCCCTGTTCTGTAGTTTACTCTAGTAGGTGATTTGACCATTTGTGAGAAGTCAGCAGCAGCTAGGGCATCCTTATAACTATTCGAGCTGGAGGCCAGCCAGTTGATGTTGAAATCACCAAGTAGGAAAACTTCTGTATTCTGATCCAGGGAGTTAATACAGTCAAGGACGGAGTGAAAGCAATGAGAAAAACTGAATATAAGCACCTGCACAGCACAATAAAAGCATCTTGTGAATAAAAATCCAGACTTTATTGCAGACCAGAATGTACACAACATTACAAAGACTGACGTTTCACTTGGCCGGCTGCCAAGCTTCCTCAGAGTAAATAATGCCATAACAACGCTTTGCTTAAATATTCTAATAACTATGCCATGTGGTCTATATACACCAATGTGAATACAGCACAACTCCTTAACTAACTGGTTATTGAAACCTTAAAGACGCACATGATATATCCACTACTCCCATATTATTACTAAAAATCACCCTAAATATATATTACTGCGCTTGGTGACCTCAAATAGGATGCTACATGAATACCTACATGTGAGTATCCATAAACCATCCACATAATTAAAAATAAAAATAAAATGAGGTGACCAGGCATAACTACTTAGTGGAGATGCATGAGGGAGAACAACACATGTTGACTGTGATTATTTTCTAATCTTTGAAAACTAAATTCACAATCTACTTCAATATTTTATTGTTATAAATTATCTATTTTATTAGTGATATGCGACTACATTTGCTTATTTAGAATTTTTTAGAGCCCATGGTAATGATACTCACAAATCATTTATATATTTTTTTAAATGCAGCAAGTTCAATACTCTCATTAAGGACCTTATCTGAGCAAGCTCCTAAGGTATAAATCCAAAAGCTCTCTCTCTGCCCTATTTTTTTATTGAGGTCTCCACCTCTTGGTCCTAAAGAGATGAGCCCCAAGCTAAAAAAAATGAAATTATGATTACTTGGACCATATTTCAGAATATGTTTGACTATGGCAAATGAGACATCAAGTCTTTCCTCCGCCCTTACATGTTCACCAATTCTGATTTTCAATTTTCATACAGTTTGTCCAACATAGTAGGTGCCACACTCACATGTTAGTAAATATATCACTCCCATGCTGTTACATGTAATGAAATCTTGTAATTCCACACTGTTCCCTGTGACTGGATGTTTAAAAGTTTTACAGCAGTTAATGTATTTACAATACACACAATTACCACATCTATATGTCCCCTTTGGTTTTGATGTTAACAATGTTTGTTTGTCTTTCATGTGGGACCCCACCATGTTAGAAACAACATAATCCTTTATACTCTTACATTTACGGTACACGACATTAGGTCCATTCTTAGTTAATCCTTTCAATTTTGGTTCTAATTCTAAAATAGACCAATTGTTAACTATAATTTGCTTTATTTCACATGCTTGGCTAGAAAAACTAGTAGTGAAGGGACAGTCAATTTTGGATTTAACGTCTTGTTTGTAAACCAAAGTCTCTTTTCTATCAAGTTCATCTACCTTCCTGATGGCCGATGCTATGCTACTATTACTGTATCCCCTGTTTTTGAAACGTATCTGTTCACTACGTTTTATTTCAAATTCCGAGTGTTCAGAACAATTCTGTAAGGTTCTTATCAATTGACTTTTAGGTATGTTGAATCTAGTGTGAAAGGGATGACAACTATCGAACCTCAATATGGTGTTCCTATCTGTATCTTTCTGGAACAGGGTGGTACATGCTCCACCTTTATTGTCCTTGTAAATTTTTAAGTCCAAAAAAAGTGATAGTAGCTTGATGAATATCATATTTGTATGTTAGGCCACTGCTAGTCGGTTCCATCCATTGGATGAATAGCCCAAATTCTTCTATAGTGCCCTTCCAAACAATTAATATATCATCTATAAAATGACGCCACAAGTCCACTTTGTTGAGATATGGATTTGTGGCGGAATCATACAGAAAATCAATTTCCCATTTACCCACAAACAAATGGCATAACTTGGGGCTATTGCAGTACCCATAGCTGTGTCTCGAACTTGATGGTACAATATTCCATCAAACCTGAATATGTTCATTGTTAGAACTAATTCTGCCAACTGTAACAGGAAATGTGTGGGAGATTTTACTAAGCTTTCTTTCATTCTGGTGTTTAGAAAGTGACTTAAGGCTTCTAGCCCCTTGTCATGCGGTATCACTGTGTATAAGGAATTAACATCAACTACTGAAAAATACCAAGACTGTTCTATACATAAATCCTCAATAATTTACACTACCTGAGTAGAATCTCTTAAATAAGATCTCAAATTTTGTACTAACGGTTGCAAAAAAACATCAAGATACATGGAAATGAGTTCAGTTAACCACCCATTCCCGAGACAATTGGTCTCCCAGGAGGATGTTCTAAGCTTTTATGAATCTTGGGAAGTGCATAAATGGTAGGGATAACAGGATATGTAACTGTTAATGTTCTGTACTAAACTTCAGAGATATACGCTTTAAAAAAAACACATTTAAACATTTATCTATTTTCCGTTTAAAGATGTCTATAGTTTGGTGGGTAGTTCTAACATAAAAAGTTTTGTCACTGATAAGTCTTTTTACTTCACCCACATAATCTGAGGTGTTAAGTACCACAATGGCCCCACCTTTATCTGCTGGCTTAATGGTTAGTGATTCATTAGCTTTTAAATTTTTTAAAGCCTCCCTTTCATCTTTACTACAATTACTAAAATTCAACATTTTAGTTTTTTTCTGTAGATGTTTTAGATTCAGTTCGCATTTTTTAATAAACACCACAACAGTAGGATTTATTGGTGGACAATATTCTGATCTTGGTTGTAGTCTTGACGTATTAACACTACAATTATCATCACCTTGATTAATAATACATTTAAGGGTTAAGTTCCTGCCAAATTTGTGTAAATCAACAAATGTGTTGAAAAAATCAGCCCTTTTCTCAGGGCAAAAGGATAAACCTTTGCTCAAGATTGAAAGTTCATGCTGAGTTAATGAATAACTAGATAAATTAATAACTGGCACCAACACATCTGAAAAACATTTGTTTGATAGATCTTCTGTGGAATCAGGAGGTTCCTTTAACAAGGCTTGTTCTCGAGACTGAATCATATTACTGGCCACTAGACCAAGGCCAGACTCCAATGTACCACTACTAGAATCATTGTCAATTATACTTTGCTGACTGTTAAGGTAATTAACATAGCTTAAATCAGTATTACCCAACGGATCAGGAAAAAGTGCAAAAATCTTTTCACAATCACAAATCTTTTCTTGTAAATCATGTCCTTCAGAACTAGAGTCATTTTTGTTGTGTATAACATATAAACTACTATCAACTAATAATTTGTACTGTTTTTTCTTCCACGCTGCCCCCCCCATCCTCTTTGTTGGAAATGCACATTCTGGAAACATGTGCGCCGTTGTCTCTGGCTGCGTCGTGTCCCCTGATATTATGGGTGGGACTGTCCAGGTGGGGATTCCCCCATAAGGCCTTCCAAATGGGTATCAGAATCATCTGTATCTGAAGGACCAGTTGTGTAGTCCAAAATAGTATTGCTTGTTACCAAAGCTGCACTGTTCTTTTTCAAAATAGATTTTGGAACTGAATCTTTGGAATCATTCCAGTCATAGATCCTATTATGTAAATAGTCATTTTGATCACATATAAATTTCTTTTGCTTTTGTTTTTTGATAGTAACATCATATCTTGTCACCTTTTCTAGTAACATTTGATTTAGTCTTTCCTATTCAATTGTATCAACAGACTCTTTTAGTTGGTTTTCTACATCATTAATTTCTTTGGACAAACAGTCTCTAATAGGTTTAGCAAACTCTAAAATTAATTCAATGTTTTTGACTGATGCCTCATGCATATTAGTGCGCCATCGTGGCATAAATTCCAAGTTGTCAGTTCCATATGCTGGCTTTTGTATAATATGTAGCTCCCTCGGGACTCGATGCACCTGGAGGTAGGCCTCCAAAGTAGTTTTATGCCAAAACATTCTTCTGCCCTTTAGTACTAGTCTTTCAAATTTACGAAATAAAATCTTAGGGCTCGACTCACCATTAGTGCTTGCAGATGTGTCGCCAGTTCCCAGTAGTGGATTATCTCCCTCTTGTGCACGAAAAACATAGCAAAACTAATGGAGTGTACGCTGCCACATTCACCACTATCAGAGGCCTGTTGCACTTGTCGGACTCCTTCCTGGATCTGGGACATCACGAGGCGTAGTGCTGCTCCCAAATAGTTCCTCTGGAAACTTGTACGCTTCTCGACAGTGCCGCGCTCTGATTTTATGCTATAAATATCAGGAACACATATGGCTTTCCTCTTGTAGTCAATATAAGCAGTTCGATAGTTCGGTGATTAAGTGGCAAAACTCTGGTAATGATGATTTTGTGTCATCAAACTTAATGCTGCATATATGCAAGACGCAAACAGCTTTTACAGCTTACCTTTAAAGGCAGCCAACCTGTGCTGTAAAACACAAACTTAACATGAAAAAAAAAAAGCAAAGAGCACCAGGAATGGTGCGGTGCGGTATATGATCCAAACAACGAGAAAAACTGAATATAAGCACCCGCACAGCACAATAAAAGCATCTTGTGAATAAAAATCCAGATTTTATTGCAGACCAGAACATACACAACATTACAAAGACTGATGTTTCACTTGGCCGGCTGCCAAGCTTCCTCAGAGTAAATGATGCCATAAAAACACTTTGCTTAAATATTCTAATAACTATGCCATGTGGTCTATATACACCAATGTGAATACAGCACAACTCCTTAACTAATTGGTTATTGAAACCTTAAAGACACACATGATATATCCACTACTCCCATATTATTACTAAAAATCACCCTAAATATATATTACTGCGCTTGGTGACCTCAAATGGGATGCTACATGAATACCTACATGTGAGTATCCATAAACCATCCACATGATTACAAATAAAAATAAAATGAGGTGACCAGGCATAACTACTTAGTGGAGATGCATGAGGGAGAACAACACATGTTGACTGTGATTATTTTCTAATCTTTGACAACTAAATTCACAATCTTCTTCAATATTTTATTGTTATAAATTATCTATTTTATTAGTGATATGCGACTACATTTGCTTGTTTAGAATTTTTTAGAGCCCATGGTAATGATACTCACAAATCATTTATAATTTTTTAAAAATGCAGCAAGTTCAATACTCTCATTAAGGCCCTTATCTGAGCAAGCTCCTAAGGTATAAATCCAAAAGTTCTCCCTCTGCCCTATTTTTTTATTGAGGTCTCCACCTCTTGGTCTTAAAGAGACCAGCTCCAAGCCTAAAAAATTGAAATTATGGTTACTTGGACCATATTTCAGAATATGTTTGACTATGGCATATGAGACATCAAGTCTTTCCACCACCCTTACATGTTCATCAATTCTGATTTTCTATTTTCGTACAGTTCGTCCAACATAGTGGGCGCCACACTCACATGTTAGTAAATATATCACTCCCATGCTGGTACATGTAATGAAATCCTGTAATTCCACACTGTTCCCTGTGACTGGATGTTTAAAAGTTTTAGTAATTGTAGTAAAGATGAAAGGGAGGCTTTAAAAAATTTAAAAGCTAATGAATCACTAACTATTAAGCCAGCAGATAAAGGTGGGGCCATTGTGGTACTTAACACCTCAGATTATGTGGGTGAAGTAAAAAGACTTATCAGTGATGCAACTTTTTATGTTATAACTACCCACCAAACTACAGACATCTTTAAACAGAAAATAGATAAATGTTTAAATATGTTTTTTTTAAAGCATATATCTCTGAAGTTGAGTACAGAACATTAACAGTTACATATCCTGTTATCCCTACCATTTTTGCACTTCCCAAGATTCATAAAAGCTTAGAACATCCTCCTGGGAGACCAATTGTCTTGGGAATGGGTGGTTAACTGAACCCATTTCCATGTATCTTGATGTTTTTTTGCAACCGTTAGTACAAAATTTGAGATCTTATTTAAGAGATTCTACTCAGGTAGTGCAAATTATTGAGGATTTATGTATAGAACAGTCTTGGTATTTTTCAGTAGTTGATGTTAATTCCTTATACACAGTGATACCGCATGACAAGGGGCTAGAAGCCTTAAGTCACTTTTTAAACACCAGAATGGAAGAAAGCTTAGTAAAAACTCCCACACATTTCCTGTTACAGTTGGCAGAATTAGTTCTAACAATGAACATATTCATGTTTGATGGATTATTGTACCATCAAGTTCGAGGCACAGCTATGGGTACCACAATGGCCCCAAGTTATGCCAATTTGTTTGTGGGTAAATGGGAAATTGATTTTCTGTATGATTCCGCCACAAATCCATATCTCAACAAGGTGGACTTGTGGCGTTGTTTTATTGATGATATATTAATTGTTTGGAAGGGCACTATAGAAGAATTTGGGCTATTCATCCAATGGATGGAATCGATTATTTATTTAGCTTTTGTTTACCGGGTAAGTACACTAGACAATTAGTATGCCTATTTTCAGGAACGACCCGGGAGAGCACAAAACATACAGTATACATACATGGCAACATTGGAGAAACAGCATGATACAGTAAAAAACAGCTATAACAAATTAGCAGTGGCCTAACAAATATGATATTCATCAAGCTACTATCACTTTTTTGGACTTAAACATTTACAAGGACAATAAAGATGGAGCATGTACCACCCTGTTCCAGAAAGATACAGATAGGAACACCATACTGAGGTTCGATAGTTGTCATCCCTTTCACACTAGATTCAACATACCTAAAAGTCAATTGATAAGAACCTTACGGAATTGTTCTGAACACTCTGAATTTGAAATAAAACATAGTGAACAGATACAACGTTTCAAAAACAGGGGATACAGTAATAGTAGCATAGCATCGGCCATCAGGAAGGTAGATGAGCTTGATAGAAAAGAGACTTTGGTTTACAAACGAGACGTTAAATCCAAAATTGACTGTCCCTTCACTACTAGTTTTTCTAGCCAAGCATGTGAAATCAAGCAAATTATAGTTAACAATTGGTCTATTTTAGAATTAGAACCAAAATTGAAATGATTAACTAAGAATGGACCTAATGTTGTGTACCGTAAATGTAAGAGTATAAAGGATTATGTTGTTTCTAACATGGTCGGGTCCAACATGAAAGACAAACAAACATTGTTAACATCAAAACCGAAGGGGATATATAGATGTGGTAATTGTGTGTATTGTAAATACATTAACTGCTATAAAACTTTTAAACATCCAGTCACAGGGAACAGTGTGGAATTACAAGATTTCATTACATGTAACAGCATGGGAGTGATATATTTACTAACATGAGAGTGTGGCGCCTACTATGTTGGACGAACTGTACGAAAATTGAAAACCCACATTGGTGAACATGTAAGGGCGGTGGAAAGACTTGATGTCTCATATTCCATTGTCAAACATATTCTGAAATATGGTCCTAGTAATCATAATTTCAACTTTTTAGGCTTGGAGCTGGTCTCTTTAGGACCAAGAGGTGGAGACCTCAATAAAAAAATAGGGCAGAGGGAGAGCTTTTGGATTTATACCTTAGGAGCTTGCTCAGATAAGGGCCTTAATGAGAGTATTGAACTTGCTGCATTTAAAAAGAAATATAAATGATTTGTGAGTATCATTACCATGGGCTCTAAAAAATTCTAAATAAGCAAATGTAGTCGCATATCCCTAATAAAATAGATAATTTATAACAATAAAATATTGAAGTAGATTGTTAATTTAGTTTTCAAAGATTAGAAAATAATCACAGTCAACATGTGTTGTTCTCCGTCATGCATCTCCACTAAGTAGTTATGCCTGGTCACGTCATTTTGTTTTGGTTTTTAATTATGTGGATGGTTTATGGATATCACATGTAGATATTCATGTAGCATCCTATTTGAGGTCACCAGGTGCAGTAGCATATATTTAGGGTGATTTTTAGTAATAATATGGGAGTAGTGGATATATCATGTGTGTCTTTAAGGTCTCATTAACCAATTAGTTAAGGAGTTGTGCTGTATTCACATTGGTGTATATAGACCACATGGCATAGTTATTAGAATATTTAAGCAAAGCGTTTTTATGGCATCATTTACTCTGAGGAAGCTTGGCAGCTGGCCAAGTGAAACGTCAGTCTTTGTAATGTTGTGTACGTTCTGGTCTGCAATAAAATCTGGATTTTTATTCACAAGACGCTTTTATTGTGCTGTGCGGGTGCTTATATTCAGTTTTTCTCATTGTTTGGATCGTATACAGCACCGCACCATTCCTGGTGCTCTTTGCTTTTTCTTTTTCGAGGGAGTGAAAGCCAAGATTGGTCAACTTGGGTGGTATATAGACAGAGACAACAGTCAGGATCTTGTTATGAGTTCTGAGAAGTACTTTGGCAGCAAGGATTTGGATGTCATTTCCGGGGATGGACACGGGCATGACATGACCCATGAGGGACTCTTTAAGGTAGAGGGCACAGCCTCCTCCTTTCTTGGTAAGTCTGTCCTGTCTGAAAACTACATATCTGGGAATTGCTATTGCGGAGTCAGGTATCTTCGGAGACGGACATGTTTCCAGCACTGATAGGATGTCTGGATTGTGCTGGGAAACCCAGGCAGAGAGGGTATCAAGTTTGGAGAGGAGGCTGCAGATGTTAATGCTTGCCAAGGAGAGTGACCCTGCACTGCTGTTAACCTTGTGGCCAAGTTGTGGCGGGCCGGGGTTAGGGTGAATTTTGCCTGAGAGGAGCAACAGCAGCAGTATTAGAGGTTTTAAAAGGGGTTTAAAGACTATGTCTGCATAACCAAAAGTGGGGAGGATCATTTTCTGTATAAGTGCACGTCAGGCTGGTAGGGGAATACAATCACAGTTTTGGTATAATGCACCAAGGTTTGGGTGCAGTTTCTTGAGGATTGCATTGACATGAACAGAAAAGTCCAGGTGTTGGTCTAACTAGACACCTAAGTATCTAAAAGAGGTAACATGTTTTAAGATCGTGCCCTCCAGGGTGTGGAAAATGGGTGGGGAGGGACATAGAGAGTCTCTGCCTCCATAGGAGCTGGGTTTGTAATATTTTTGGTGGGGCCCAGGGATCAGAGGTCAAAGTCCAGCTCCCTGGCTCAGGGGTCAGAGGTCATTCCCTCCACCCACCTATTGCAATTGGGGGTCTATGGGAGCATAGCACTCTGTACTGTGAAAAAAAAAAGCTGGCACATTAAAAAACAAAACAAAAAAATGTAACCTTATGATTTGTTTTTGTCAGCTACCCTGCAGGATCCTGATTGGAGCACACATGAATCATGGTAAAATGGAGGTACAGGGTTTGCATGGGGCTAGGGGCAGCAGTAAAGTACAGTTCATGAGAACGCACAAACAATGCAGATGACACAATAAAAGAAATACAGCAGTAAAATACAGTTTATAGCAGAAAAACTGTGAAAGACAACAGAGCCCTCTACTGCAAAGTACACCAGTCGAGGGAATACTTTACCAGAGTAACAAATGTTCTTTATTTTATTCATGCTGTACTATCTCTTATTTTTGGCATCTTTCTATTTCCTGAAACTGTCACATGTGGGTCATTTTCTAAGTACAATAGTACCCAACAGGGTGGGTGGTATTGAGAAATACCGAACCTTCGGGGCTATAAGGTCCTCCGCTTGTGGCATCAGGCCTCTTTGTGCCCTTGGGTGGCCTGATATTCCCCAATACCACCCACACTGTTGGGTATTATTGCTTATATAGCGATGCTCTGGTAAGAAAATCTGCATATTCACTGCTTCACCCCATAACTTGCACTATGCAGAAACACTTATTTCATCATTCCTCTTAACACCACACACTTAAAATGTACAGCACTACTGGCCTTTAAAATATATACAGGCAATGTCCAGAAATCCAGGTGGAAACACAGGGTAGTTCATTTAGCAATTCATCACTACAAAGTGGAAACTAGCAAGATACTCATCATGACTGATAGCCATGGCTCTGACTACCATACGGGGTTGGGGTGCGGGGCATGCCAGGGCCCAGTGGGTACTGGCGGCCCACCTTGAAAATCAATGGAATCCACAACAAGAACACAGCACAGTCACATCAGCACTCCATTGGCATACTAGCAATATTATAAATACTATTTCTTCCCGAAAACCCCCCCTTAAAGAAGACGACTGATGATTTAGGCATGTGTTCATAGTTTCAAGGTGGCAGCAGGTGCCCAACTGGGTGGACTCACAGAGCTGAAATTACATTATAGTGAGCTTTCTAGGAATCAGCACCTATAGCTCTGACATGAGCTCATAACATCCAGTTCCACTGGTTCATAATAGAATAGTGTCAGCGTGGGAAGCCAAGGTTAAAAGTAAGACCCTGCTCCGACCTGGCCCCCTCCACTGACAAAGCTCATAATATGCTCACATGTCCCTCCTAGCTGAACACCAGAAATGTGGTCCCAGACCTGAGCTCATCACCTATTCATAGAAACATTGAAACTGACGGCTGAACGAGAACAAAGATCGAGATCCATCTCTTTAGTGTCTGCCCTTTAATTCTGATAGTTTTGCTGCAGGACTTCAATGATGGAAAAAAAATAAGCCAATCAAGGAGACTTCCAGTGAGGAGAATCTGCAAGTATGGTCACTGGACCAGACCTCAGAATACTGCCTGGGCCACACATCTCAGGGACATATCATAAAAACATTAAACATACAAACATAAAAGATGTCCGCAGATAAAGATTTTATGGCCAATCTAATTTGACCTTTTTTTCCCCTACCTACAGCTACACCACAGATCCTCAGTCAGTCTTCAGACACCACACACACACACACACACACACATCTCACCATACATTTGCAGCAATCCCCCTGAATGCCCATTCAAGTGGCAATGGCATTAATTTCTATGAAACACTTCAAGGCAGTACATCCCAGCTTTGTTGTTTGCTGGCCAACAAATCACTTACTGATGCCATTACCTCACATGTGACCACTACCGCCACATCCAAATGTCCATACCAGTGGGTTATCTGCCCTCTCTGCACATATTTCAGGAGAATGACTGCTTACTTTACTTAAGGTTTACCACATGTTCATCTCATTTGGGCATAAACTAAGTTCCCAGCCCATGCCTGTCTGCAGAGCTGAGATTCAAACACATGGCTTCAGCAAGATGCAGGTCAGTAGTACTCCTAATATGCTACTAATACCAGCTGTAACCACATTTTTTGAGGACTCATGAGAAAGGTAATAACAAGAAGTTGAGTGTATTGACCCCCTATATTGGGTGCTTGGCAACCTTCTAACCTCTGCAAACTTTGTTTTTATCTTTTTTTTAAGAAATAATTATGTGCCCTGTGAGTAAATGTAAGATGCAAACGCAGGGTTATGGTATCATAGTCATACATACTGTGTGGTAGAGCACTTTACTATACAGTAATCCATTTTTTACACTGTTGTACCACAGTTAAGGGTCATGGAATGTGAGTGTCCCTTTCTGTGGCAGAACAGCATTCTAGAACCTCTAGAGACTGCACTAGACAGTTTCTCTATGAAAGTGAAAAAAACACAATGCACACATTTCACATAATACTATATACTATAAAAAAATACAGGATAAGCAACTTTATGCATAACTAGTGTGTTCTGCCACCTCAGGGTTCTGATTCCCATGGACCTCAGATCATGCTGAAGAACATTGAGACAGTCTTTTTGGCATTTAAGAATAGCTGGTCAGATTGGAACCAAAGCTGTACATTGTTGAAATCATGCTGCAGTCTTGCTACCTTATCAGTGTGTGAGGCTCCAGAGGTGTACAAGACTGTGTCATCAGCGTACATGTGTATATTTGTGGAAGAGCAGGCAGCAGGTAACTCATTTAAGAAAATGGAAAACAGGATTGGGCCAAGTACGGAGCCCCGTGGGACACCAGTATTTATGGGAAGTGGGGAGAGAGGGTAGAGATAATTCTGACTGATTGCTTCTGTTTTGTAGGTAGGACTGGAACCAAGCAGTAGCTGAATTGACTGCACCCCATTGTTTCATGAGCAGTATAAAAAATCAAATTAAAATAAAACAAAATAAAGCAGATTTAAATTAAAAGATAAGAATACACAACTATTGCATTTTTTTCAAGTGTTTCATCCTGTGGCGCACTCCTGCCAGTGCTAAGGGTCATTCTTCCAGTGACTTCACAGCCCCAACACTCTTGTCCACTGTTTGGGGCCAGTGGAGTGGTAGAATGTGCCAACCCTCCCCAGGCTGGGATTTAGAATCCCAGTTCTACTTCCAGACCTGGATTCTAGCATGGCACTAGATCACTAGGCATCCCCATAGCATTGCTTTTCTTTTATAGTGACAAGCTCTATGCTGAATGTATGAACTTCATTATTAATACAATATTTCAAAAAGCTTGTTTGCTTGATGTCCTTTTTTTGAGCAAAAAAGCATCTGAGGACCAATAAAACACTGAATGAACTTTTTATACCTTTAGGAAGCAAATACTATGTAGAGGCATACCCCTTCCACCTCAGTAGGTGTACACAGTAGCAGAGAGGCTATAAATCCATACATGTTTGCTGAATTAAAGGGCAACTCCAGATTATGTTTGTTCAGTATAGTGAGCCAAAGTTCTAATACAAACCTCTTTGGTAAACTCTACATTAAAGATGAAGTTTATCAGTGTTAACCAATAGATTCTATTGAGTCACCTAGAACAGTGGTGGGTCAGGCTAATTGCACTTTAGAGCTATTTAATTTATACTCTTGTCTTATGACTTATTTATTTTTAGGTGTAGAGAGTGTGTACTTTTGGAGGAAATGCAGATCATAAGAATGTTATAGTCAGATGACAAATGACTCAATAAGAGAGTCTAGAATTCCATACTAAACCACAGCGGGACTTCCTAACCAGTAGCATGACACTTTCTTAATAGCATTGTTATTACAGTATGTATTTTATTGAAATGAGGAACCATGAGAAACAAATCAGTTGAAATAAAAGGGAATGTTAAGTACCGTTCAAAAAGAAACTGCAACCAAGTTTAACTGATTTCAATAAAAGTAACAAGGTTTGTCACTGAATTCTAAAACTATAGAAAAAAACATGTGTCACATAATTGCTCCATATCTTTCAGCAGTGTTAAGTAAATTCTCTTGGGCTCAGAAGGAAACATTTTTGTAGATCCCAACTGTGCAACTAAAAGCACATTCAGTATTCCTTCTTTTCTGTCAGTAGACATCAGGAATGCAACTTCAAGAATTTACTTTCAGTCAGCCTAGATCAACAGTTCTTAGACATTGTCACAGTGAGCCTCCCCAAATCTATGGAAAAGATTTTGAGCCTCCCCAAAAACTGAAATAATCTTGGGCCTCCCCAAAGAAAATTAACATACTGTACTTTGCACAGTACATCATGAATAAATTGAAACCCCTTTGAGTACTTGGATCTCTTTCAGTTCTTTGTCTTTCACTGATGTGGAGTCTTTGAAAAAGAGCACCTGTGCTCAAAGGTGTTACCTGATTAACAAATAAATAAAACAAAAATAAATGTTATTCAGCTTACTATAACCCCGCCCCCCCCAACATACACACACAGGCCAGCCTACTTGCTCCACTATTTTAATTCTTGAACCATTGTTACCGCTTGTTGAAGTACCTTCATGGGGTCAGACTACTTTCTCTGTTTCCTCTCTATCTGGAATAACCTTCCTACATACCCTACCTCAGCCCCTCTTTCCCTTCTCTTAAGCAACTTCTCAGGGATCACTTTGCTCCTACCTACTATTGCTCTTACTACTTCTATGCTCAACCCCTGTATTTGGGCTGTTTTGCCATCAGTCTACAAATTGATCAATTACCACCACTCATTATTAGTTTATTCTTTATATTTGTTTGCACTATTGTTCATTTTGTATTTCTTGACTGCTTTGTAGTTACCTTTTGAACTGTAGTCACTCCCTACCCTTCTCCGGGTACACCTGAAATGAGCCTCGACTCATTCACCATCTCTCGTCACTGATTTGTAAATAAATAAATACATACATTTCACCTACTATTATCCTCTTTCAGTTTGCTTCATCCTTTCAAACAAAATATATAAAACTCAGAATGTAAATACTGTACATTACTTTTTCAGACTTGCTTGAGCCTCCCCTGGAACAGGTTGGGACCTCCCTAGGAAGGCTGGCCTCACCATTTGAGAACCCCTGGCCTAGATGGTCCCATCTACTACTCCCAAATCAGTGGAGTCACTAGCATGCTGCAGAGATAGTGGGTCTTAACTGTTAAGAAAGGGCATGCAGTACATGATGCAGCGCTCACTCTGTGTGCTACATTCCTGATACAAAGTCTCCATATGCAATAGGCTCACCTCCAACGTGCAGCATCATTTATAATGGGGCACTAGATAAGTGTAGTGAAAAAATTACATCTGCTATGAATGACAGCTCTAAGTGGTGTCCCCCAACACTTTGCTTCGATGCTCCCAAGTGAATCTTGATTAATAACCCCTATTGTAGAATAGACTAGAACAGAAAAGAGAACCTTTTATAAACTATTTTTTCTAAATCAGTTTATTTATTTACAGTATTTAGATTTTGATAACCGGGTAAGCTCACTGAGACCAGATGTCCTTTTTTCAGGAGTGACCTGGATTAGTTACAGACAATAACATATATTGGCAGGAGTACACAGTAGTACATACATTGGTAGGAGTACACACTAGTTAGAGCATACATTGGATAGGGTATAGTGTACATTACAGAGCATGTCAGTTACATACACATAACAACATAGCAAATTAAATCAGACATATGGTATCTTAAGCAACAATGCTTATAAAGCAATGAATATATAATATATGACAGAATGTTGTTATCTACCAAAATCTATCTTTTACCAGTGTTGTTATATCATTGATGTGACATCACTTTATTGTTAACCCATTGGTGGTACACCAGATTGGTGGTATAACAATGGGGATTGCTCTGGGCATGCGCAGTACAGGAAGCAAGTACCTCACCAAAATGGCAGCGAGGGTGAGAACTTGACCTGCGGTGACTTAATTAACTTTTAAATAAGGTACCTGCTTCTGTTTCTTCACAATTTCTGTGACCATACACTTTAAAAGATAATGCATGGATCCCGATCGGTAACCGACTTTTTAACCATCTCAAGGTTGCCATAGTGATGTAAACTTGTCAAGCTTCACTCTTGAGGTTTACATGATCGAAATGGCAACCTCTCAATGGTTAACAAGCTGATTACTGATTGTGACCCATACATTATCCTCTATATAGATTCCAGTAACACAGGGTCATAGTAGCACAGAAACATAGGAAACATAGTCTTGTCCTACCTTCTCCTGCATTGCAGTAGACATACCCAAATTTATATACTGATAGACATTCAATTTTAACTCACAGAATGTTAACTTTTCCTCTGCGGTATAACACTCATTACTATTCTTCCTCAGGAATGTGTCTAGTTGTACTTTGAAATGATAAATGGTGCTAGCTTCCACTACATCACTGGTGGCTATAGCACATGATGATCACACTATTTGCGAAGTAATGTTGTCTGGGATTTTTCCTTACACTGCCTCCTTAGTTTGTGTGTATGCCCCCTAGTTTGTCTGGTACTCACCATCTCAAACTGATGTGTATGTGCCAGCCTGTCTATCCATTTAAAGGGACACTGTCAAGTTTGGAGTTGATTTTATTGCCCCTGTATAGCAGTCATGTATAGGGAGCTGTGAGGTTGCAGAAAACATTAATGCTGATTAATTGTGAAGTACCTACAAGATATGGCATTTTTTTTTAACCAAGTATATTAAAGTCGGTCCACTGTACATTTCTGATGCGCGCTTCCGCAAGCAGGAATGGTGCCGAGCCACGGGTGTGCTTGTTCATGATAAGCTCGTAATTTTTGGTCACGTAATAGCTAAATGTTGAGAAACTTACCTCCCGAGCGTCAAATGCCTTTAATATGTTTAAAAAAGCATACCGAGTGCTCGATCTTGTGTTATTCACTTTATGCATGTGGAACTCACACTTTCTGGCATGCGCATTACAGTCGACTCTAATGCACATGCCAGGAAGTGCGAGTTCCACATGTATAAAGTGAATAACACAAGACTGAGCACTCAGTTTGCTTTTTGAAACATATTAAAGGCATTTGTGGATAGGGGAGTATGTTTCTCAACATTTAGGTATTACATGACCAAAAATCATGAGCTCGATCATGAATGAGCTCACCCACGGATCGGCGCCATTCCTGCTTGTGGAAGCACTCATCAGGAATGTACAGTGGACCGACTTTAATATACTTGGTTATAAAAAAATGCCATATCTTGTAGGTACTTCACAATTAATCAGCATTAATGTTTTCTGCAACCTCACAGCTCCCTATACACGACTGCTATACAGGGGTAATAAAAACAGCTCCAAACTTGACACTGTCCCTTTAAGTATTCTAAACATCATGATCCTTTTTATTTATTATTTATTTTATTTGAAAATTGGTGACTGGGAAAGGCACATTGAGCTGGAGCATGTTTCTAAGTGTGACCAAGGGGGAAGGGGAACAGAAGCAATAGCAGTTAGAGTCAATTTGAGAAGATTCCATGCTGACACAGACAGACTACTTAACATACAGTAGTAGCTGAAAGGTACAATTGACAATGGCAGTAAGGCAACATCTCAGCATGGCAATAACATAGAAACATAGAAAGTGTCAATAGATAAGGGCCTCCGGTCCCACTAAGTCTGCCGTATTTTCCTTACCTGCTGTGACATTGCAGGCCCTAACTGGCCTAAGGTCCCCCCCCCCATTTTAACATACAAGAAGCATTTGTGTCTATCCCATGCTCTCTTGAATGCTGTAACTGTTTCTGCGCCAACCACCTCTGCCGGTAGGCTATCCTACTTGTCCACCACCCTCTCTGTGAAGAAGTACTTCCTCACATTTCCTCAGAACCACCCCTCCTCCAACTTCATGTTGTGCCCCCTTGTCCTCGAGCATCTTTTTCTTTGGAAAATGGTACCCTCCTGTACTTTGTTCTTCCCTGTGAGATATTTGTATATTTCAATCATATCCTCCCCTTTCCCTCCTTTCTTCAAGAGAGTACATATTTAATTCCTTAATCCTGTCTTCTTAGGGTTTTTGATGCAGTCCCGCACCATTTTGGTTGCCCTCTTCTGAACCACCTCCACCCTGTTTATGTCCTTTTGAAGATGAGGCCTCCAAAACTACACACAGTATTCTAGGTGTGGCCTCACCAGTGATCTATAGAGTGGAACTATTTCCTCCCTTCTTCGGCTGATGATGTCCCTGCCTGTATAGTCCAGCATCCTGCAAGTCTTCCATGCTGCCTTGTCATAGAAACATAGAAACATAGGTCATAGAATTTGATGGCAGATAAGGACCGCTTGGCCCACCCAGTCTGCCCATTTCCCTACCTAATGGATAAGCTGCAGATCCTAGTTAACCAGCAGCCTTCTTCTTTCTACCTCCACCTCCTAGAAATTCTTATGGCTGTCCCATGCATGCTTGAATTCAACCACTGTTTTTGACTCCACAACCTCCTCTGGAAGGCCGTTCCATGCATCCCCAACCCTCTCTGTGAAAAAATACTTTCTTACATTACCTCTGAGCCGCCCTCCCTCTGTCTTCAAATTGTGCCACCTTGTTCTTGCACACCTCTTTTTTTGAAAGATGCTACCCTCTTGGACTTTGTTGATTCCCTTGAGGTACTTGAAAGTTTCTATCATGTCCCCTCCCTCCTTTCCTCGAGGCTATACATATTAAGCTCCTTTAACCTCTTTTCATATGTCTTCCAGTGCAGACCCTGCACCATTTTAGTTGCCCTCCTCTGGACAGCTTCCATCTTGTCTATGTCCTTGCGGAGACTGGGTCTCCAGAACTACGCACAGTGCTCCAGATGGGGTCTCACCAGCTGTTTGTACAGAGGGATAACAACTTCCTGTTTTCTACTAGTGATGCCTCTCCCTATGCATCCCAGTATCCCCCCAGCCCTCCTTACTGCCCTCTCACATTGCTTGCCCACCTTTAAGTCATCTGATAGGACTACCCCCAGGTCCCGTTCCATTTTTGTTGTTGTTAGTATCTCATCTCCCATTGTGTACTCTTCCCCTGGGTTTTTGTTTCCCAGGTGCATTACCTTGCACTTCTTAGCATTAAATCTAAGCTGCCATACATTTGACCATTCCTCTAACCTTGCCAAGTCCCTTCTCATCCTTTCCACCCCACCTTGTGTATCAACTCTGTTGCAGATCTTTGTGTCATCAGCAAAGACACATACTTTTCCTTCCAGTCCCTCTGCAATGTTGCTTACAAAGACATTGAAGAGGACCGGCCCTAATACTGAGCCCTGCTGCACCCCACTAGTAACCCCCCTTTCTTCAGAGTGGACTTCATTTACTATTACCCTCTGTGTTCTATTCTCCAGCCAATTATTTACCCAAGCTATCATCTTGGGACTCACTCCCAGGCTGGCTAACTTGTATATTAATCTTTTGTGTGGGACTGAGTCAAATGCCTTGCTAAAGTCTAGGTAGGCCATGTCCACAGCCCCTCCCTGATCTACTACTTTGGTCACCCAGTCAAAGAACTCTATTAGATTCTTCTGACATGACCTTCCCGCTGTGAATCCATGCTGCCTTGGGTCCTGTGCCCCTCTGGCCTCTAGGTACTCGACAGTTCTTTCCTTCAGAAGTGATTCCATCATTTTCCCTATCACTGAGGTTAAACTAACAGGTCTGCAGTTTTCTGCTTCTGCCTTGCTCCCACTTTTGTGAAGGGGAATCACATCTGCCCTCCTCCAGTCCTCAGGTACCACCCCATCCTTCCATGATTTGTTAAAGAGGGTAGTCAGTGGTGTCACTTAGTTCTACCCTTAGTTCTTTTAGAATTCTGGGATGAAACCTCATCAGGCCTCACTGCTTTGTCCACCTTCAGTTTTAAGAGTTCTTTCAGAACCCTTTCTTCTGTAAATGGCTGGTATCAACTTCTGTATCCAGAGTGTTTCTATTGTTTGTTTTAGGTACCTCCCCTCTTCGTTTGTAAATACTGAGCAAAATATTTGTTTAGTATCTCTGCATTTTCACAGTCACCCTCTGCCCACCCCTCCCTTTATTAAGCCTCACTATCCCTCCCTTAGTCTTCCTGTGCTCCCTGATGTACCTAAAAAAGGTTTTATCCCCCTTCTTAACTGAGTTGGCTATCTTTTCCTCAGTTCGGGCCTTTGCTGTTCTGACTGCCTTCCTTTTGCTTTAACTGATACAATTCTCTGTCCTGCTCCTTCTGTGATTCCTTGTACTTTCTGAATGCTTTCTTTTTCTCTTGAACCTTCACTGCCACCTCCTTTGAGAACCATAGTGGTTTCTTACATCGTTTTGTTTTGTTTATTTGCTTCATACAAAGTCTTGTTACCTCTGTGATGGCAGTTTTTATTATTCCCCATTGTTCTTCCACCCCTCCTTTCTGCCCATTTGCTAGTGCATTCCTTAGGCACTCACCCATTTTGGCAAAGTCTGCCCTCCAGAAGTCCAGTACTTTTGCCTTTGTATGGCTTGACTCTGTTGCTGTATTTATTGTGAACCATACTGTTCAATGGTCGCTAGTTCCCAGATGGCTACCCACTTCTACATCTGTGATCCTGTCACATTGTTTAGTAACCTTCAGTTTTTCAGAAATGGTTGCCCCTAGGTCCCTTTCCTGATTTGAACTTGCTACTGCCTCCCCATCCAGTTGATATGTTGCCTCTGGGTTCCTGTGCCCCATGTGCATAATTCTGCACTTTTTTGTGATGAAACAGCTGACAATCCATTGACCAATCTTCCAGCTTTTTTAGATCTCTCCTCATTCTATCCACCTCCCCCATGTGGCCACTGTGTTGTAGAGCTTTGTGTCATCTGCAAACAGGCAAACTTTCCCTTCAAGACCCTCTGCAATGTCACTGATAAAGACATTGAAGAGGATTGGACCCAACACCGATCCTTGTGGCACTCCACTGGTCACTCTGCCGACCCCAGAGTTTATGCCATTTATCACTACCCTCTCAGTGCTATTGTCCAGCCTACTGTCAACTCATTTCACTACTCTAGTACCAACTCCTGGATTCCCCAGCTTGTTTATCAGTCTCCTATGTGGAATGATGTCAAAGACCTTACTGAAATTCAGGTAGGTCACATTCACTGCCCCCATACAGCTCCCTGATTACCTAGTCGAAGAACTCTATGAGGTTTGACTAACACGAACTCCCCCCATGAACCTACGCCACCTCGGGTATTGCAGATCATTGGCTACCAGGTGTTCCACAATTCTTACCTTCAGTAGTGCTTCCATTCCCTTGCCCACCACTGAGATAAGGCTGACTGGCCTGTAGTTTTCTGCCTCCTTGTTTCCACTTTTGTATAGTGGCACTACATGCACCCTCCTCCAGTTCCCCGATACGGCCCCTGTTTCCAATGACAGGTTCAGCAGGGCCATCAGAGGTGCAGTCAGCACCCTCTTTAGTTCTCTCAATATTCTGGGGGTGCACACCATCTGGTTCCATTGCCTTATCCACTTTTAGCACCGTTAGTTTGCTAAGGACCCTCTCCTCAGTAAATGGACTTGTGTCCTCTTTCCACTTGTTTATGCCTTTGTCCCTTATCACTGGCCCATTATCTTCCTCTGCCTCTGTGAATACTGAACAGAAGCATTTGTTCAGAATGTCTGCCTTTTGGTGATCTTTCTCCACACAACCCCCTCCATCTTTTAGAATTACCATCCCTACCTTTGCCTTCTTTTTGTCACTTATTGTATGTATGTATAAAAAGGTTTATCCTCTCTTTTCACTGAATTTGCAATATTTTCCTTTGCTTTTGTCGTAGCTCTCCTAACTACCTTCACTGCCTCCCTTTACCTTTCCTGGTAATTCTCCCTATCCCCCTCTTCCTGAGTTTGAATATTCTAAATGCTGTCTTCTTTGCTCTTTCTTTCTCAGCAACTTCCTCAGAGAACAATAGCAGTTCCTTTTCCTCTTGCCCTTGCTGATCTGTTTTATACAGAGGTAACATACTAACATACTAAGATGCTAGCAGAGTAGGCCAAAAGGTCTATCGAGTCTACTCGAATTTGCAGCACACGGTCCAGACACATTGTTGCCTCCTGCCTCACCTGTAATCCCCTCACCCATCCCCCACCAGAGTTACAGCTCCACTTCTGGCATGCCCTGATTTTACCTTTCCCATGTTTTGTTGCTATTTCAATTCCCGCTTTGATAGTTGTCCATTGTTTCTCCACTCCCACCCCATTCCCTTCTCTTGCCAGGGTTTCTCTCAGGCATTCTCCCATTTTTCCTAAAATCAGCCCACTTAAAGTCCAGGACCCTGGTCCTCTTGCGGTTTGGTTCTGAGCTGTCTAATATATCAAACCACACTGTACAGTGATCATTGTTTCCCAGGTGTTCCCCTACTGTAACCCCCACCACACTATCCCTGTTTGTAAGTACTAGGTCCAGTATTGCCCCTCATAAGTAGGTTCCATGACTAGTTGTTTGAGGAATGCCCCCTGAAGGGAGTCCAAGATGATCCTGCTCCTGGCTGTTGCTGCTGTGGGGAGGCTCCAATCCACATCTGGTAGGTTGAAATCTCCTACTAGCAAAACCTCTCCCCTGTGTGCCATCCTCTGGATTGTTATCATCATTTCCTCATCAACCACCCCCTGTGCAGGAGGTCTTTAGATCACTTCTGTGTGGATAGCTGCCCCCTTTCCAGTGTGACCCACAGTATCTCCTTCCCTCCCTGCTCCCCCTGAATTTCTGTGGCCTTTATGTTGTTTGTGACATAAAGAGCCACCCCTTCCCTTTTCCTACCTACCCTGTCCCTCCTGAACAGATTGTAACTTGTTATGGCCACTTCCCAGTCCTGGCTGGCATTTCACCAGGTCTCTGTTATGGCTACTGTGTCCAGGTCTGCTTTCACCATGGTAGTCTCAAGGTCACCTCTCTTGTTGCTCAGGTTTCAAGCATTTGTGCACATGGCTGTCTGGGTTGTGTTTCCACCCCTTCTCTCCCCCCCCCACAATAATTTAACCTTATGATATGACCCATAGTGTGGTGAACATAAACTAAATAGAATCTAATGGTCGAGCTTGATTTATTAGCAATGATAATAAAATACATAAATGGAGTAAGTGAGCATTATACTGGTAGAGACGTGAGCAGAGGTAAACATGATCAGGTGATACTGAGGACAGAAGCAAGCAGGTGAAAATTAAGGTTACAGAAGTCAACTCAGTTTTGTCTAGGTGGCCATTTTGTATCAAAGTTCAGCAATGGAAAGCTTGAACTTCAAAAAGGACTTCAGTTAGTGAGGTGATAATTAAGAGACAGGGATGTGGGGGCAAGCCTAGGAGAGGCCTCAACCTTCTTTTTTTCCTATGCTAAATAATTTGATTATATCCACTATTTCTTCATAACACTTGACCCCTAAACCACTTATAAGCTTGGTGGTCCTCTGCTGGACCCTCTCAAACTCTATAGTGTCCTTTTTATACTGTGGTGGCCATATCAAGACAGACAGTAGTACCATAGAAGTAAAGTCACACAAGAAAAGCAGCGTTTCACAAAAACAAAATCAAAATACATTCAGAATTTATTAAGTAAGCTCCAAACAGACAATGGCCCCAGTGCTTTGACAGATAAAACCATCTTCCTTGGGGGTGGAGTCAAAGAAGAATTACACTCACTTAAATAATGAGCTAAGCATGACAACTACATCACATGACCATGCTACATGTTAAAATAATGAAAACACTTTTTGGATTTAAACTCATCCGTAATATCATGGTTACTACAAATAATATTTGATTCAATTAAATGCATTGTTCTAAAATGTAAAAGGTTTTTAATGAAAAATAAAATGAAAGTGAAGGAGATTTTATAATTTGGATACACACCAATGACTTAAATCTGAAGTTTACATCAGACATAAATGACAAAAACATTTCATTTCATTTTTGGATGTCCATCTAAAATCTGAACCAGGTGTGGTTGTCAGGACAGAGTGTTTCAGAAAAGAAACAGCAGGCACTATAGTACTTTTTGCCTCAAGTGTACACCCCCCACACTTATAAAATCAGTCCCCTATGGACATTTTTTTTTGTCTACGATGCAACTGTTCTTCGAAAGAGGCATATCTGGCACAGACAAAAGAGTTGTACAACAGATTTTTGGACAGGTGTTATAAAAGATTAGATCTTGATAAAGCATTAGATAAAGCATCACAACAGGACATGAATGGTTTATTAAAACCCAAGAATAGGGCACATGGTGATAATACTACTATTAATTGTGCTTTGGAATACAACAATATTGCTTCAAAAATGAAAAACATAGTGCATGAACATTGGCACTTAACCCATCTATATTGCAATGTTCTAGTTATTTGGAGCAACTCCACAAGTAACATATAGAAGAGCTCACAGCTTAGGAACTGTTTTTAGTCATAGCCACTATGTACCCAGACCTATATGCCCATATATTTATTTATTTAAATTTTGGTAACCGGGTGAGCCCACTGAGACCAGAGGGCCCTTTTTCAGGGGTGACCCAGGATTAGTTACATAAAAACATACTTTCACACATTGGACAACATTCAGTGGTTGCAATTGTTACGTACATTGGAATGACAGTAATTACAAATGACATTATCAATTATACCTTTGACACAATACAATGGGGTAGCATTAGACACAGTAGATACTATCATAAAAATGAGCATGGAGTACCACAGTCACAGGTAAGACCTATTTAGGAAGGGAAAATATGTGGAGGCTAATGACTGCAGCACAGAGGCTGAGTTCCAAGAGGTAAACTTTGAGGCTCAGCTTGAAGCCTTGGAGAGATGGCTTGTTGACCAGGTTAGCTGGGAGAGTGTTCCATAGGTGCGGGGCAGATTATTTAAAGGAACGCTTGCCAGAATTGGTGCAGATCTGTGGGATAGCCTGGGGACAGACGGCTGAGGACCTTGTATCATGGACATGTGCCCTAGGGTTGAGCAGGCCCCACAAGTGAAGAGGGGGGCCTGCGGTAGAGAATTTGTAGGTCAGGTAGATAGAGGAGTAGGCCAGTTTGTGCTGTTAGGTGGGCCAATGGAGGTCTGCAAGGACCTTACAGTGATGCCTCCTGTGGGGTCATTGTTTGCAAAGTGTGCCACTTGATGGTAGAGCACAGAGGGAGTATGTAGTTCCCCTTCCCTAAGAGACTGGAGGAGGGGGGCCCCGTAGAGGAGAATGGGGAGTAGGGTGCAATTGGCGATAGCTCGCTGAGCCTCATCAAAGAGTGAGTGTCCCAGGTGGTAGAGGAGTCCAAATCTCTGGTGGATGGTCTTAGTTAATGTGTCAATATGAGGTCTGTAGAACAGCTCCTGGTCAAGGAGGATTCCAAGGTAAGTGATCTTGCTAAGGACCTTGACTCTCCTCCCCCGGGCTGTTTGGAGTTTAAGCAGGTCAGATCTGATGGTCCCCAGATACCTGGTTCCAAACAAGATGGCTTTAGTCTTTTCCTCATTCAGGACTAGGAGGTGGGTGGAGAACCAGGCTTCAAGTGCTGAGAGGCTAGCTTGCAGCTTGGCAGTAATAACACTAGGTTGAGGGGTCACTGCAGTAGACAATGGTGTAATTTGCATAGAGGATTAGTTTGCATGGCCCACAACCCCTTTCAAAGTCATTGACAAAGAGGGAGAAAAGCAGGGGGCCCAAGATTGAGCCCTGGGTTACCCCAGAGACCACAGGTTGGATACCAGATTGGTTACCTTTCCAGACAACTTTTTGGCTTTGATTAAGCAAGTAGCTCTTAAACCAGGAGAGTGAGAGCCCATCTAGTCCAAAGAGATGGAGTTTGGAGAGAAAGAGTTGATGGGAGACACGATCAAAGGCTTTGGACAGGTCAATAAACAGGGTTCCCGTTGAGGAGCCATTGTCCATTGCCTCGAGGACATCAGACGTGAGCCGGATAAGAGCCGTGTCTGTGCCATGTCCTTTCCTAAAGCCATGTTGGATGTCTGCTAGGAGAGAGTGCGTCTCAAGGTAGTCTTGTTGTTGGCTATAGACTAGCCTCTCCTGCACCTTCCCTAGGGGACAGAGAATGGATATGGGCCTGTAGTTACCCACTTTATCATGGGGCCCTTTTTTGTGCACTATGGTCACAACTTTCTACTTGCTAGGAACTGTTCCCTCAAGGAGAGACCTGTTGATGAGCCAGGTGACAGAGAGGGTAATGGCTGAGGCAGCAGCCCTGAGCAGCCTTGGCTCGAGCAGGTCATGTCCCTGGGTGGAGTCTGGGTTAATTTTGAGTAGGAGTGGGAGAACCTCTGAGGGTTTAACAAGTTTCAGGTGAAACTGGGGCCGAGCAGGTTCCCTGTTGGGACTGTTGTACTGGGGAGCCCCAGGCAGGACAGGGGAAGATAGGCCATCTTGGTTAAAAAAAGTGGCATTGAACACCTCTGCTATTGTGGAGGGGTCATTGGTCAAGGTATTCCTGACCAGTAGAGCTCTATCCTGGGCATTGTGGGCACCCTTAAATAGCAGGTTTATGTGGCCCCAGAATTTCTTGGGATCCCTTTGGTGACTAGTCTGGAGGTCACGCAAGTATGAGGACTTAGCTTGTTTGGTGGCTTTCTTATAGTGGTTCCTCAGTGCCCTGTATTTTTCCCAGTCAGCATTGAGGCCTGAGGATTTATATAGTCGCCATGCCCTATCCCTGAGCGCCATACTCCATTTGAGGCCAAGGTTGAGCCATTTGTGGAACTTCCCCTGAATTCTTAGTTTTTTCCATGGAGTGTGGGCATTGGCCATGGACAGAAATGAATTAGTGAAGTAGTCAAGTGCTTCATCCAGGGTGGGGACAGTGAGGTATACATGGTTACCAACAAAACTAGTGGGATTTCATAAATGTGGTCATTACAAGGCATGCAAATATGTCATGCAGGGAAAGGAATACAAACACCCTGAAAATAACTCTGTTGTAGAGATTGAAGAGTTTATCAATCATTCTACACAGTTTGTAGTATATGTAGCACAATGTTCTTGTTCTTTGCTCTATGTTGGAATGATCACCAGACAGGCTAAAGAGAGACTGCTTGAACATGTGATGGATATTCTTTGAATCTGCTTTGGGAATACATTTTTTTGAAATGCACCACCAAGATGTAAGTGATCTTAGATTTTCATTCTTGGAACATGTCTGACCTCAAGCTAGGAGAGGTGATAGAGTAAAAATACTATTCTGCAAAGAGTCAAGATGGATTTTCAGCTTAGACACGATTTACCCTAGGGGTCTTAACTGAGAACTCGACGTAAGTATGTATTTGTAAAATGAACTTTTGCCAGCAATTTGATACTGTTGGGGGTTTCTGCTCTTACACCCCCATTCCCATTCCTCTTTAACCAGAGGTACTTTAAATAGCCAAGCTTCCATGTATACTTTATGTGTGAAATCTACAACTGTATAAAAATAACAAGAATTTTGTCAGAATCCATTCTGCTCTTTTTTGTTTGGAAGCATACATTAGTTATAAATTATTTATTTAGTATTCATGAATACATGATTATTAACTTTATAAATCGGTGGTCTTTTTCACATCTAAATTAATTTCTTGGTTTTGTGCACAATCTTTTATGTGTGTGCCTTTTCTGGCGTGCGCCTTTAATGGCACTGTCCCTTGTTGGCTGCTCTTAAATGTGTGCAACCATTATATTAAATTGGTCTGATTTCAACCACTTTGATATAAATTTATCACCCTGAAATAATCTATATGTAACAAAATAAAACATATTTGATTTTCACATACTGTGTCCTGTGCACTTCACCAATGGTGTGGCTTTGTTTTCATTTTATTTTTCATTAAAAACTTTTTGTGTTTTAGAACAATGCATTTAATTGAATCAAATATTATTTGTAGTGACTATGATATAATGGGTGATTTTAAATCCACTAAGTTTTTTAATTGTGTCAACATGTAGCATGGTCATGTGATGTATTTTTCATGCTTAGCTCACTATTTAAGTGTGTGTAATTCTTCTTTGACTCCACCCCCTGAGGAAGACAGTTTTATCCATTGAAGCGCCAGGGCTATTGTCTGTCTGGTGCTAACTTAATCAATTTTGAATTTATTTGGACTTCTTTTGTGAAGAGCTGCTTTTTTTGTGTGACTTTGCTGATTCCTTGCCTTCTTTAGCAGCAGCTCTTGTCATTCAGTCAGGGCACCTCTTACGTGTTTTAGTACCATAGGTATAGTTTGACCAAAGCCTTGTACTTGGGAGGATCACCTCCCTTGAACTGCTCCTTACCCCCTTCTAATGCATCCCAACACTACGTTTTCTGTCTTAACTATGTCAGCAAATTTGCTGACTGATTTCAGTTTAATGTCCAAGTACCCCCAAATCCTGTTCCTCCGTTGCACTGTCTACTGTTGCATCACAGATTAAGCATATGCAATTCCAAACCTTTACCCCAGGTGAAGTACTATACATTTCTCCAAATTAGTAAAAAGTAAAGAAAGTATGTGGGGGCAGTGTGGTCTAGTGGTTAAAGTACTGGCTTTGGAACCAGGAGATTAGAGTTTAATCCTTGCCAGAGCCAAATACTTACTGTATAAACTTTGGGAAGTCACTTAACCTCCCAGGGTTCTTGTCCATCTAGTTGCAGAAGGGAACAGAAGCAGGACTGCACTGGGAAGGAGATATTGTATCTCATTTGGGCTGTCCTAGGTAAAAATACAAATGTGAAATTCAAAAGTGCAATGATGATCAGGTGGCAATAGTCAGGCTAAGCCAAACAGTTAATAACTTGTGCAAGACAGAGTGGGTGCACACAACAATCACCTAAATACAAAGACATTCACATATTGTGCTTCAGAAATGTGTTCCTTTATTATCAGTAATTAGGTGCAAAAAATTGCAGATGTACAGAGCTAAATGACAAAGACCCTGATGTTTCACATGACCATTTTTACCCTTGGAGGGAGAGAGGGACCTGAGGAAATTTAATGATGATGTGAAGCATCAGGGTCTTTGTCCTTCCACTCTGAAGATTTTTCACTTGTTGCACTTGCTCTTTTATAATAAAGGAGCACACTCTGTGGGGTACCTCTTCATTCAGGTATTATTGTATGTGCCCGCACCTTCTTGCACAGCCTGCCCAAAATGGACTTACAGTAAGTCCTCACATCTGCACCCATAAATCAGATGTGTTTGGACCCCCTTGCAGTACACTTCCTTCTCTACTATGTTTTCTTCATTGGCCAATTTTGGGTCGACAGCAAACTTTAATGGCCTGCTACTGACTCCCTCCTCCGTATCATTGATGAATATGATAATGTGCAGTGGACTGTACATGATATACATGCAACAGGCATTATATGCACTAATAATTCACACAGTCATATTTTATAAATCCCTGTGTTACTGAGAGATGGGATACTGAGCATGGAACTATTTATTTACGTTTTGTGAACCAGGTATGTGCACTAGACATACAATGCTTATTTTCAGGAATGACCCAGGAGAGGACGGACTACCAGCAAATACAGGATTGTAACATACGGCAAGTACAGCACAAATTACAGAAAATGTATGAAAAGATTCAGCAGTTATAGATAATGGCAATGTATAATCCTTAAAATAAGCACATATTATAAAATTATGTATAAACAGACATTTATTATGTGTGCACTATATATTTTCTTTTTTTTTTCTTTATGAATATCTCAACTCTTTTGTGATGTGGTTTGGCTTAATTTGCATGGTTGCTTACAGGTAAAAGCAAATTTAAAACAAACAGGTGTGAAAGAATGCATTTGTACCTGATCATCATGTACTAGACAGAGTAAACTGCAAGAGCATTTATATATAGGTTGCCCTTTTGCTCAGTCATCTGGACACAAATATCCAGAATATGGCTGGAGCCAGGAGTTTTGAACCCCCTTATATGAAAGCATTGTATATGACCTGTCCCCCCCAAATGAGACAAATATGATAGGAGTACACCATTAGTGATATTTGCATGCTGGAAGTGTTTCCTCTGGTGAGCAAAATGGCAGGTATCAGTAAAACAGAGACAATCTCCGAGGGTATCTATTTAAAATACCGAAAATAGGTTTCCTGAATTTCATTTACCCGACACCGAAATCCTGAACACAGTTGCCCAACACCCCAAATTTACCCGTGGTGGAGTTTGTCCTAAGATTAACAGGAGGCCACATTGGTGGTGCAGGGAGGGGTGAAGCCTCCCGAAACATTAAATAAATTACATTTTTGTTGTCAGTCAAATGTGTTTGGGATTTTGGTGTTGGGCATCCGAAACTCAGGAAACCAAGTTTCTGTATTTCATAATATATCCTCTCAGATGTAGTGATGCTACATTTTATGGGTAATCTGAAGAAATTATACTTCCTTGTTTGGAAGTAGTTAGAATTAAAGTATTGTGGAATAATATTTGGTTACCTTTTAATTATAGATTATTCTTATTTACTGTGTGCAGCTTTGTGGACTAGATGTTTCTTCAGCCTTAAGTTACTACCATATGTCTATACAATATAAAATCTCATGTTTGACCTCCTGTAAATGTCGATATTTGTTTTTTTGTTGATATATAGTTCATGTTTAATGGATTCTAAATGATTTTAAATAAAAATAACTCTTCCTCAACTCTTTTCAAACGTGTCAGTGGATTTTTAATTTCCATTTGGTTGCCACTACAAAGTGGTAGGAAGAACCTGTGTTTAACATCTTATCCCAAGGATGGCACCTCCAATAGTACTGCCCCCCCCCACTGCTCAGTGCAGCTCTGCAGTGTCAGTGTTATTTATTGTTTGTTTTGTAATTTTTATCAGGAAAGGTAGACTGAATTGCAAACAGCTAATTTCCAAGTACCATACATATTGTGTATAAGGGAAGGAGAGCAGATATAAGTTTGAAGTTTATTGTTCTAGGAATTATTACCTTTGAGCCAATGGCTCTTTTACAAAGGTTCCACGTCATCAATGTACAAACAAACAAGACATGTTACATAGAATGGTCAGCAAATAATAAAGGTTTCAATAAGCCAGTATAATACAGTATATCACAGGAAAAAAACGAAACATTGGAGGAATGGTCAAGGTGGGAAGGGTAGGGGGAGATATGGGAAGGGGAGCAGACTTAGAGTAGTTAGAGGTACTCAGATGCCTTTGTCAAGAAAGGAACAGAGGAGGAGGAGGATGAAAAACAGTAAAAACAGTCATGAGGGAAGAATCATTAGTCAAGGCAGTCACAGGAGCTAGAGGCTGAGAGGTGAGAGTAAAGCATAGATTTGAAAGCTCCTAGTAACGTGGAGGATGTAATGAGCGAGCTCAGGGCATTGTACAAGCTGGGGGCACGATAGGAAAAAGATCTTTGGCCCTGTGTGGTCAGGCATCTGGGGACCTGAAGAGGCTGGTGTTCCAATCTTCTGGTGGGACGGATGCTGGTATTCGGGCAAAGTAGGTCTTGAATACAAGGCGGAGTGCGGACCAGGATGGATTTTTTTGCCATCAAGCATGTGAGGTACCTTATGCGATTTGAGAGTTGCAACCATCCTGTTTCAGTGTAGAGATCACATGTATGAGTACGTCTTTGCGCTCCAGTGAACAGCCGACAGGCCTTGTTTAGGGTGGTTGTGATGCGCCTTAGTGTGGTGGTAATGGCAGAGCCATAGATAATTAAGCCATAGTCTATGATTGAGATGACAGAGCTTTGGATAGCAACCCTCAGCGCAGCTTGGGTAAGGAATTGCCGGTTTCAGAACAGGATACCAATGCTCTGGTTCACCATTTTCGCTGTGTTATCAATGTGGGTCGCAAAGGTAAGACCTTGATCAAAGGTGATTCCAAGGTATTTAAATGTTGACACTTGTTCAAGGGTATTTCCTGGGTATGTTTTGATAGTAAGTGGAATTTGTCTTTTTCTGTTTTGTGGACTGGAGAAAAGCATGGATTTTGTTTTTTTTGTGATTTAGGACCAGCTTGTGATCTAGGAACCACTTTTCAACATTGGAAAAAGCAAGTTGCAGGCTCTGGAGTAAGGGTTTCAGGTCCTTATGAGAGGAAAGAATCATGGCATCATCAGCATAAAGGATTATTTGTTTCGGGCAGAATTTAGGAAAAGAGTTTAGAAAAAGGCTGAAAAGGAGGGGGCCTAGGATTAACCCCTGTGGAACACCTGAGATGACCGGTTTTGAGTCTGAGAGAACTTCTGAGATTTTTACTGATTGAGAGCGTTGGGCCAGGTAACTTTTAACCCAGGCACCTGGTCCTTCTGTCAGCCCAAGACTGTGTAGTTGTGTGATAAGTAAGCCATGGTGAACAGTATCAAATGCCTTTGTTAGGTCAATGAAAACAGCGCTGGTTTGATATCCTTTGTCCAAGGCAGTGTGAATTTCTCCTGAGAATTCCAGTAGGGCGGTCGACGTACTGTGTCCTTTCCTAAATTCATGTTGCTGCAAGCAGAGTATGATATACTTATGCAGGTAGTCTGAGAGTTGGTCAGCCACAATGCGCTTGAGGGCCTTGGAGAGGGATGGAAGTATAGATATAGGCCGATAGTTTCCTGGTAGGGACTTGTCGCCACTTTTGAACTCTGGTGTGACTATAGCAGACTTCCATTTGCTGGGAAATTGACTAAGGCAGAGGGAGAGATTGAAAATTTTGGTGAGTGGGTGCACCACCTCTTCCAGGGTAAGGGACAGAATTTTAAGATCAATAGTATCACTGCTTGCTCTGGATTTAGAGATAGCCTTTTTTATATATTTGTAGACTTCATGTGCCTTAACTATTTTGAAGTGGAAAAGCAGTTGGTCAGATGAGACAGTAGGAGATGTTGCTTTTGGCAAGTCCGTGTCAGAGAAGTCTGGCGGGAGGACCCAGCTGAGGTCAGTGAAAGTTTTATTTAAGGCCTTTGCCATGACCATTGGGTCTAAGGTAGCGGTTCTATCGACAGTCATTATAGTGGGAGAGGATTTAGACTGCTTACCTGTGATATTTCTGATGTTGTCCCAGAATGATCTCCCATCACCCCAGGAGTTTGCGAGGGCATTTTTGAAATAGGAGCTCTTCATTAGTCAGATTTGTTTGGTACATTGGTTTCGTGCCTGTTTATACTTCTGGATATCCGTCAAGGACCCTGTGGCTCTGGCTATGGCCCAGAGGTGGTCCCGAGCTTTGAATTGGGCCAGTAGTTTGGCTGTGAGCCAGGGATTTGAGAGCACTTTGATTTTATGCTTTTTTTACTGGTGCGTAGGTGTCACAGGCAGTGTTGGAAGTTGTGATAAAATAATCTAGGGCTGCGTCAGCATCTAGAGTATTGTATATTGGGGACTAGTCCTGCTGTAAAAGACATGTCTTGAGCTTAGTAAGGTTTCCATGGGGTAGCACTCTGCTTGAGATGGTTTTTGGAGGTGATTTTTGGAACTTAATTGTCCAGGTACAGATCACAGGGGAGTGGTCACTGAGAGAATCCGGGAGAACAACTGTGTTTTTTATGTGGGCTGGGTGGCTAGCAAAGTTCCAGTTTTGTAACTTTTTCTGGTGGGGGAGCTCACCATCTGCATTAGGTTAGCTGCTAGGATAGCATCCTTGAGAGACCCAACGTCTGATGCAAGCCAATTTATATTAAAGTCACCAAGGAGAAGGAGCTTGGTGTCAGGTGGTTGCGATCTTACAAATTCAAGAACAGTCTGGAGGCTGGACCCTGGATCTTTAGGAGAGATATAGACAGCGGCCACAGTAAGCACTTTATTTTGGGCACCAAGTAGTAGCTTGACAGGGAGAAATTGCACAGAGGGAGTTAGTGGTGGTAAAGCAGACAGGGTGGCTAGAGAGATTGTCCTTAATGTAAATAGCACAACCCCCCACCTTTTATTAGTCCTGTCCAGTCTGAAAATATTGTAGCCTTGTAGTGAGATGGCATGGCAGTGCTTGGTGTCAAAAATAAAGCCACAGAGTGAAACAGAATAATAGTACAAAAAGTAACAAGTCATTCATAGAACTGCAGTTTATAATTACATGGGAACGTACTATATAATCATCATAAATATATGAGTATTAAACATGTTCAGAACATTGGCAGCAGAAGTTACAGAAGAAGCAGCAGCAGCAGCAATGTTGAAATTAGGTACATCTGCATTCTGGGCTATCTTGCTTACAAAGATGGCTTCAGAAGGCAGAGTAAGAGGAGGTGGATCTCAGACCTGGAGGAAGATTATTAGAAAGGTTTGGGATCCGTTAGGAAAGGGCTGCTGTCCTATGGATTTCAGACATCTGTGAGTAATAAATGACCAGTGGGAAGCATTCCTAGGGAGTAAGAGGAGAGGGGGCAAGGAGAGAAAAAGGATAGCAGGAGGGGCTGTTTAAACTATATTTATGGATAAGGGTAGCACAATTTTGGGCCCATTTAATCAAACTCGTTCTACAATACAAGTCACAGTTGAGGATACAGGGGGCAGTACAGGGTGAAATTGCAGAAGCCACAGGAAAGAGGATCCTTTCTGGCCACTGAAGTTTTCGAGGCAGCACTGTACGTGGCATTAGTGTAGTTTCAAACAGGGTGGATCATTTTACCTATGACCCCCACCTGGCAGTGTGAAAAGTCAGCCTCATTCCAGTAGAGGTCATCAAGGGAGGAGTCTGGCAGACAGGGCATCATTATGTTTGAATAACTCAAAGTGAAGGTCATGCCAGACTCTAAAGTACTTGAGTTTACTTGGCTGGGATGCACTGAGGGTTGTTAGGCTAGGGAGGCAGAAATTTGGACAGTTTAGCCTTTGTAACAAATGCCATAGTGACTGTTTTTGTTCAGGACAACACTGTAATGGGAAAAAACTTTGATGGAAGGAGGTTGTCATTTTGGCTATTATCCCACATTTCTAGACCCATGACCATCTGGTCCTCTTGGCCTAGAGGGAAGAGTCCTCCCAACTAAGCTTAGCTTAGTTATGAGGACTCTTGCATCTTGGCCAGAAGCTTCGCCCCTGACATGGGCGCTTCTGCTGCTGCAAGCTGCCCAGCGGGTCCCCGCTGTACGCCGGCTGCCTCCACGCTCTACTGCCCACTGATCACCAGATCAAAGCTTCACCCCTGATATGGGTGCTTCTGCTGCTGCAAGCAGCCCAGCAGGTCCCCACTGTCTGCTGGCTGCCTCCTCACTCTACTGCCCACCAATCACCAGACTGAAGCTTTGCCCCTGACACGGGCACATCTGCTGCTGCAAGCAGCCCGGCAGTGGCCCACTGTCTGCTAGCTGTCTCCTCGCTCTGCTGACTGCCACTCACCAGACCGAAGGTATGCTACTCAGACTTCTGGCATCTCCATGCTGATTGTCCAGAACCATTGGCTCTGCCTAGTGATTGGCTGCTCCACTCCTCTAATTCTTTGCTACTCCTGATCCTTTTGGACTTTAAGCTAATTTTATTTACTGATTCTGGTACTGGTTAAGCTTCACCAAACTGTCATGTGAATCCTAATTTAAATGTGAATCTAAGCCTTGTCTACAGCAATTTTGCACTCCAGGGGTAGTTTCAAGTGCAGGATCTTTCAGAGTGCAGGTTTTAGGATTTTAAATATTACAGCTTTTTTTGATTTAAGCTTCTGTGGTATTTTACCTTGGATCAGAAACTAAGTTTAAAGTGATACAGCATTTTGTGAACACTCCTGTGTTTAGACCAGGTTTCATTTGTGCTACAGTTCTAAGCTATGCCCTGCAACTAATCCCATTTCTGTTTCCCTTTCTCCTTTCAGCTTGAATTTTTTCACCCATCCCCTCTGCCCCACCCTCAGACTTTATTAAATACTCTCCCTCCTCCAGCAGCACCACCCCCAGGCAGTCTTCATCTTCCCCTCTTACTAATATTGCAACTCCCCTTAAAGATACAGAGCGCAGTTATAGGGCCTAACACTTGTTGGGGTTAATCGTATAGTAGCCACTGTGTCTTTGTTACCCGATCTGAAACTACACTCCACTTTCTCTGCAGCTGTTGTCTTGCTGGTCCATAAGGAAGAATTTTTATTATCTGATATGAACATACGAACATATGAAATTTGCCAGCAGATAAAAGCCTAGAGGTCTATTAAGTCTACTCGAATGTGCAGCTAGCACCCCTTATTTTGCAGCTGCCCCTCCCACCTTTCCCCTCCATTGACCCTCCCCCTTGCCCTATCCCAGCCCCTTTTGAAGCAGTTCACTGTTCTACTGGAGACAACTTCTGCCGATAACGCATTCCACCCAGCTACCACCCTCTCTGTAAAAAAGTGTCTCCTCATCTCCCTCCTGAACCTTCCCTCCCTCCAGTCTTATAGCGTGGCCCCAGGTGTCCCTCACCTCCCTTATTTCGAACAGTCCCTCTGTACTGGTCTTGTTTATTCCTTTCATATACTTAAAGGTTACAATCATGTCACCCCTGTCCCTCCTCTCCTCTTGCGAGTACGTGTTCAGCTCCCTGAGCCTCCTCTTGTATGGCAAGTCCTCCAGCCCCTTGATCATCCTTGTCACCTTGTGCTGCACCCCCTCCAGTAACTCAATGCCCCTCGTCAGATACAGGCACCATTACTGCACTCAGTACTCCAGATGCGGTCTAACTAATGACCTATACAGTGGCAGAATCACCTCTCATCGAGGAGATACCTCTTGCAATGCAACCCAGCATTTTGTTGGCCTTTGCATCTGCCTTCCTACATTGTGCAGAGTTGTTCATTGACCCTGTAATGAGCACTCCCAGATCCTTCTCCTCCTCTGTCTTAGCTAGCTGCACTCCCCCCAGCTGGTAATTCCTCCTTGGGTTCTTCACCCCAAAATGCAGCACCTTGCACTTTTTGGCATTACACCCCAGTTGCCATTTGCCTGACCAGGTTTCCAGCTTTTCCAGGCCATCCTGCAACCCCTACCATCCCCCTAGGTCATCCACTACTGCTCCTATCTTGGTGTCATCAGCAAACAGACTGATCTTGCTCTTAATGTCCAATGCTATATCTGCAGTGAATATCCCAAACAATACTGGTCCCAACACCAAGCCCTGTAGAACACTGCTCGTCACTACCCTTGGGGATGAAAGAGCCCCAACTACCACCACCACCCTCTGTTGCCTTCCCTGAAGCCAGTTCCCTACCCATCTCACCAGCTTTGCACCTGCCCCTGTGCCTTCTAACTTACTTCCCAGCCTGTCATGTGGCACTGAGTCAAATGCCTTACTGAAGTCCAGATACAGGACATCAACTGCATGGCCCCGTCCAACTCCCTAGTTACCCAGTCATAGAACTCCACCAGGTTTATTTGGTAGGAACTGCCACATATGAAGCCATGCTGTCTGCTGTCCTGTAGTCCTTTGGCCTGATGATACTAATTTCAAATATAAAAACGCTCTGTCCTGTGCTTTTCATTATGTTATGCATTATGGCTGGCCTGTTACTAATGACTGACTTCTGTGCCATCATCCTCGCTGATGACCAGGCTTATTTACAATCTTTCTCCAAATCACCTATATTCAGTGACCCCCCCACACACACAAATCCGAAGCCTACCAGCTCTCCCCCATGGGCTCTGCCATACTGGCCTTCCTGACTAACCATGATCGTCATCTACTTGGTTTGTTTTTCCACTCCCTCACTATACAGTCCCCCCATTGGCACTCTCCTATGTGCCACCTCCTCTCACTTCTCCTCCTAGCAGGGATGTGGAAGCCAACCCTGGACTCTTAAACCTGCATAGTAACTATGCTAATGCTAGCTGGACAGGACTCTGCAGCCTCAGGGTTGCACACCTAAACGTGTGCAGCCTCCCAGCTAAGTTTTCTGAACTTGAAGCCTGGGTGTCCCTCTACAAGCCACATGTCCTAGATCTATCTGAAACATGGCTTACGCCATACTACAGTGATGCCTCCTACCAACTACCTGGCTACTCATTCTAAGCCTTGACAGGCCTGGCAGAAAGAAGGGTGGTGGCATTGCAGTATACATGCAGGACCATATTGGTGCTACCACTGTTGCTTGTTTCTCCCCCTCCTCAGTCAGTGAATGGCTTGTTGCTGAAATTGTCCTGGGTGCATTGAAAAAATTGTATATTGGCTGCACTACAGTCCTCCCTCAGGAGGTGCACAGGGTTTATCAAATATCCTGGATGGCCTTGTATCTGCCCCCTCCTCCAGGGACACCATCATACTTGGGGATTTCAACCTCCACTGGACAGAATCCCCAGTACCAGAATATGCACACCTGCTAAGGACACATCACCTTGAACAAGTCTTCACCTCCCCTACCAAATACAACCCCTGCTCCCCCAACCACACCACCCTTAACTGGATTGCCACAAACTGTGCGAATCTAGTCCTCCTAGCAGGCACTATGGCTGACTCTGTCAGTGACCACACCCCTACATATATCACTTTAATCACCAAATCAATATGTCCTCCCCACAAATTATCTTTTAGGAAATTCAAATCCCAGGATTTGGACTTAGTGCTAAGGGATGCCTGGGCCATAAAATGGTCCTCACTCTACCAACTCAAAGATGTCCCCATGGTGGTGACACTTTTTATGGAAGCTCTTTGCAACCTTCAGGACAAATACTTCTCTATCACCACCAGGAGGGTTAAAGGTAGTAACACCCGTTGGCTATCAAATTAACTTCTGGCCCAAATGAAAGGGACAAAACCTGGCAAGCCTTCAGGATACCCCCCTCCCCCCAATTATGGAATGCATACAGGCGACTTCGTAACTCCTGCAAGCAGGCTGTGAAGTCCCTCAAGCATAAACAGAGGATGATATCCCTGAACAATGGAAACAGGCCTACGTGGTCCCTATCCACAAGGGAGGCCAGAGGGAGTCTACTAGCAATTACAGGCCAATCTCCCTACTCTGCAGCCTGGCAAAGATTCAAGAGGGGTTGATCTACGGGCAACTCCTCGAATACCTAGAGCTCCATCAACTCTAGGGTTGCCACCTTTGAATGAGGCAAAAACCGGACCCTAAGCTCAGCCCCTAGCTCCACCCCTTTTCATGACTCATCATGTATTGCTCCTCTTAGAAAGTAATTTGTTATATCAATAAAAGACAATGCTTAAAGCAGCAGTTCAACAAAAATGTTAAGATACTGTACTGAACCTGTTAAAGTTACTTTCATAGATTCTTCCTAGTTATTTATTTATGTATTTATTTATTCACATTGGTTTACCACACAAACATACAGAGATAAAAGAAATCTCATTTACAGATATGATCTGGGGGAGACAAGGGAAACACTATAAATAGCATACAACAGTATCCATTGTATATAATAATACATAATATATTGTTTCCTGTAATGTGTACATTATATCTTTTTCTGGCTCCATTTCCTGTTCATGTCCACAGTACTATTTCAAACCCAAAGAAGTGACCATACTTTTTTTTCTTGAGGGAAAAAATAATTTAAAACATTTAAAAATGCTTAAATTCTGTTTGAGATGAACATGTTCACCAGCAAATGAAAGTAGAAGACAACTGGCTCTGTTACCATTACAAAAGGTGGGGGTAGCTTTTCTGCTGTGCTACTTTAAGATGCAATGGGAAAGATTAGGTTAAATAAGTGCTAATGTTGTTAATGGCCATACTTTACACCTCCCAGGTTGACTGCTTTCACAAACAAAGGGATATACTGACAACAGAAGTTGTCTGTAACCTGGACATGTAGCTGAAACAATGAATGATATGACAAAATTTGTTTCAAAAGTATGTGACCACTCAAAATGGCTCAAAAACCTGACTAGCACAGAGCAAAACCGGATTACCTGATAGGGACCCTGAATACCTGATCACCAGGTAAAAAACCTGACAGGTGGCAACCCTAATCAACTCCTGGCACCCTCCCAGCATGGCTTCAGAACTAAACATGGGACGGACACTGCCCTTATCAAATTCTCCACTGATGTGCTCAGAGAATTGGATAAGGGAACCCCCACTGGAGCAGTCTTTATCGACCTATCCAAGGCATTTGACCTGGTCAACCATAATCTGCTACTGACCAAGCTGAGCAGTGTAGACCTCGACAGCCACTCCCTTATGTGGTTCAATAGCTACCTAACTGGGTGCTCACAGAGGGTAAAATGGAAAGACTCCATATCTGAGCCGCTCCCATTAACAGAGGGGGTGCCCCAAGGGTCTATCCTTGGCCCCCTACTCTTCTTCCTCTTCACCAACAAACTCAGTGAACACTGCGGTGGGAGATCTGTGGTCCAGTATGAGGACGATGCCATCCTCTATCATCCTTCCACTAATCTAGGAGACCTCAGCTCCTGGCTACAAGATGACCTGAGATCCCTTGAGCAATGGCTTGTCCTTAACAGAAGCCAACATCTGCAACTGACCTCTGCATCGGGCTGTAGGTTAGAGGTTGTGGTATCACTAAAATACCTTGGCCTCACCCTGGACCAGGGCTTCACCCTCTAGGACAATGTGGATCAGGTAACTAAAAATGTACATGCAAAACTAGGCATCCTATACCGGTTGAAAGACCATTTGATACCAGAAGCTAGGGTTTCCATAGCCACCAGCGTCCTCCTCCCGGCAATTACCTATGCAGCCTCAGTGGTTCAGGGAGTAGTTAGACAGGAGATGAATAGACTCCAAGTTCTATACAATAAGGGGGCTCAGTTCGCCACCCAATCTAACCCTAAGAACCATCACTGTGACACTCTATCCCAACTAAACTGGCCCTCCTGGGAATCCCTCCTCCAGTACCCTTTGCTCTGCCAAGCCTTTAAATTAATCAGCCCAACCCCTCCTCCTAGCCTCTCAGGACTTATTGCACTAAAAAATAACCCTCGGCTCTTCCACACAATGGATTGCACTCTCCTAGCTGTCCCAAGGATCAGAACCAAAGTGGGGGTTAAGTTGTTTGCCCATACTGCACCCATCCTGTGGAACTCCCTTCCTCTAGGAGTCAAGAAAGCTCCCTCTATCAAAAGTTTCCGCACAAGGCTCAAGGCACATATAATGGCTACCTCCAAGTGCAATTGCTAAAGGGACGGGTCCACCTAGTCGGACACCTAAAACCTCACAGCCCAAAACCTGCCTCCACATTTGCGGCTTATACCCCCCCAGCTATGGTAGTATCAATAATGAATACACTAACCTGATGCCGAATTCAGCATATGTAGCCAGCTGACTGTACATCTGTGTATAACCTGTATCATGAATGTATTCTCTACACGTACTGTATTGTGATGTATTTTATGTTATGTGAATCCCAGGTCGCCCCTGAAAAAGGGACCTCCGGGGCCCAGGGGGCTCACCCGGTTACCAAAATTTAATAAATAATAAATACTACACCAACCTACAAAACGAGTCTCTTGGCAAACCCACAATTTCTGGGCCTTAATTAACACCCTCCTCAACCCAAAATCAAATAAACAAATAACAGAACTTACCTCCCCCTCTGGCACCATTACTGACCCAGGCAAGATTGCTGATATCTTCAATAGAAGGTTCACTGACCTTACCGCCTACACCAGCAAACTCCATCCACAGCCTCCCTCTACCCAGAAAAAATAGCCATGCTGCCCACGGATATCAATCCATGAATTTTATTTCAGAGCCATCGATCATAGTGTCACTGGCAAACTCCTAAAGATGCTACCTGCCAGGGGAAGCCCAAGTAGTGACGGTCTGTATCCCACCTTTCTAAAAATTCCTCTCCCCTGCCCTTGTAAAGCCACTGACCCACATATTTAACCTCACCCTCTCATTATCTACTATGCCTGACACATGGAAGCATGTGCATGTAGTGCCTATTTTCAAATCCGGTGAGCCCACTGCCCCGGAAAACTACCGTCCCATCTCCCTCCTCCCACATCTAAGCAAAGTATTAGAAAAAATCATTCACCACTAGCTATCCAAGCATCTAAATAAGTACAACCTCCTGAGTCCCCTTCAACATGGCTTCCACACAAACACCACAGCACCTCTTCGGCCTTGGCCCTTTTCTCCAACCATGTCCTTAGAAACCTGGACATGGGTATGGTCACAGATACAGTGTTTGTGGACCTATCAAAGGCCTTTGACCTTGTTGACCATCACCTTCTTCAATCCTTCCTGCTAAACCTAGACTGCTCCCCAGATGCCACTGCTTTGTTTATCAGCTACCTCGCCAACAGATCCCAGTCTGTTCTGACAGGCAAAAATACCTCTGCTGCATTACCTGTCAATACTGGTGTCCCCCAGGGCTCCATACTGAGGTCTCTATTATTTTCACTGTTCATAAATGATCTTTCCGTAGAAAGCATAAACTGTAATGCTCTCCTCTATGCTGATGACCTCGTCATCTACCATAGCGTCAAGTCCCTCGAATCTATATCTTCTACACTCACTACAAACTATGGATCAGCTCAATATTGGTTCCTCTCCAAAAAAACTTCTTGTAAATGAGAAAAAAATGAAGGCCATGCTCTCTGGCGCAAAGCCATACCTTGCAAAGGCCACCAAATTAAAAGCCTCATTACACATAGTCACCCCTGCAGGCTCTCCTCTTGACACTGTATCCTCCTTCAAATACAGTCCAACCCCACTTATCCGAACCCCCCCAGAGACACAGAACAAGTTCGGATAAACGGGAGGTCGGTTAAATGAGAGAAAATCAGGTTTGAGTAAAGAATGTGAGCAAAACACACAGAAAGTGATTCTAGAGTTGTTTAATTGGTTTTAGAAACAACTTAAAAAGGTTCAAACTCAGTGAAAATGAAAATAATGCAAAACACCATAAATACTCATGAATAAATACAGTACAGCACTGTTATAAAATGGATCATTTAAAAAAATCAGTCATTGACCGCTGTTTGCAACTGTCTATCTGTTTACTTGCAGCACGTAGCTTCCTTCCATAGTAACATGACCTGCACATTGTCACAGTCTGGCTGGCTTTCTAGATATAAAATGCATTTCCCCAGCATGTCTACTACCTCACCATGTGTAGGTGGAACAATGGGTGGTTCTTGCTGTTCTTCATCGTCCGAGGAGTCTGGTACAGGTTCCTCAGGCTGCGTAACAAAGTCGACTATGGCATCGTCGGACAGCACCTTGTGATCCTTTTCATCAGAGTCACAGCTTACCCAGTCAGAGATTTCTTTCTCAGTCAGGTGCAGTGGTAGTGATGAAGTGTGTGCTGTTAATTCAGCTGTGACATCATCTGCTGCAATTTCTGTAATTTCATCCTGGTGAGTGACATTGTCAGATCCCTCATCAGAACTGCAGGTTTTTATTCCTTATTTAACCCAATATTTCATGATGCTATCTGGTTGGACATTGTCCCATGCCTCGGAAGTCATGTAAATGACATCTTTTAGGTTTATTGATTTTATTATGGTGTTGAGGGGGGTTTGCTCATTTTCTTCTGGCAAAACAGTCGTAACAATTTCTTGCGGTACCCATGCTTGAAGATTTCCAGCATTCCTTGATTGCAAGGCTGTAGTATTGATGTTGTGTTTGCTGGTAAAAAAAGAACTCAAATGCTACCATCGTTCATTTGTGCCTCTGGGATTTCAGGGTGTGCTGTGGAGTTATCCACTAATAAAATTGCTTCAAGTGGCAGTCTTTGTGAGTGCAGGTATCGCTTGACTTGGGGGACAAAGTTCACAGAAAACCAGCGGGTGAAAATGTTCCCATCTATCCAAGCATTTCTCTGCGATTCATATTGTATGGGTAGAGATGCCATGTTGAGATGTTTAAAACACCGGGGCTCCCGTGATTTACCAACCAGCACAAGTTTCATTTTATGCCCCGCTGCATTAACACAACCCAGAATCGTAACGTGGTCTTTCTGTTTTTTTAACCCAGGGGCATCTAGTTCTGATCCATGGGCTAACATGCGGTCTGGGAGACATTTCCAATAGACGCCAGTCTCATCAGCATTAAACAGTTGTTCTGGCACAAGACACTCACTCCCAATCATAGTTTTCAGCTTTTCAATGAAAGGTGAAATGTTCTCCTTGGCAGCACTCAGGCACTCCCTGCAAAGTTTTAACTGTCTAATTCCATGTCTCCTTTTAAATCTGTTCAACCACCCCTCACTGTCCACAAATGTCTCTGTGTTTCCCAGTCTCCTATGGAACTGCAGAGCTTTCCCCTTGAGGAGCAGTCCTGAAATCGTGGTTCCTTTTTCCCTTTCTTGTAAAAACCAAAGATAAATTGCCTTATCCCTGTTATCATCGCTACAGGTGCGCCTGTTTTTTCTGTCATATGAACCAGTTTCTGCTTCCATGGTTTGGGTAAAATCTCTTAGTTTATCTTTTGAGGCTTTAATATCGCTTATTGTAGATTTACCTACACCATACTCCTGCGCTAAAACAATACCATGCTCCCCGTTCTCCAGCCGTTCCACAATTCTGACTTTGCCAGTGAGAAGACTACCCATTTGCGTTTGGAAGCCATGCCTGCCTGAGATGAGGTGAGATGTGATTACAGATGTGATTACAACTAAAGATATGTTTTTTCAACGTGTGGTAATCAGCCACTAATTAAAATCACTTGTTGGGGAACTGAAGCACTCAAGCACTCAGTGCCGATAGCATCGTTTAACAGACTGAAAATATAACACCTATAGCAATGTGTTTTGACAAGTACAACAGCTTACGAGACATTACTGATGGGTGGCAATTTCTAATCAGCATGCAATTAAGCGATAATTGACCATGAGGAGATCGCATTTTCTACATAATGATTAGAAATCAGTTCATTAGATAGGAAGCTCAGATTAGGGGAGGCTGGATAACCGAGGTTGGGCTGTACCTAGGAGTGACTCTTGATCCCTCTCTTACCTACAATGGCCACATTTCTAACACTATGAAGAGAGTCCACCAGAAGCTGGGGGCAGCCTACCTTGTTAACCACCTCCTGACCTCAGAGGCTCGTCTTGTAATTGCCCAGGGAAATCTGCTGCCCCTACTTGACTATTGCTCCCCAGTGTTCTCCTGCATGTTCTCCTCTCTTCTTTCTTGTATACATGTCACATACAACTCTATCTGTCACTTTGCCCTTCAGGTCCCTTCCTCCACTCGTCACTGCTCTCTATATCAGTCCTTAGGCTGGCTCTCTCTGCGGGGCCGTTTTGATTATGCTTTGGGCTGTCTAGTTGACTCCTCTCTTTGGAACTCACATAAGTCCCCATACTCCTCACTTCTCACTGAAAGGGTGGTAATTCAGTGTCTCAGGGTCTCTTCCATTCCCCACCCGGTGGTCCCCCATGTATCTACTGTCATGGGGATCAATGCTTTCTCTGCCTCTGCCCCTTACGTTTGGAACAGAATACCACCTGCTATCCGTATGTTACCCTCTCATCAGTCCTTCAAACTGAAGCTAAGAGATTGGCTCATGTCTCAGGCCACCTGTACCTGCTTCCTTGGAAACACCCTTGCCAGAAATCCACCTTAGGGGCCCAGAGTACCATTTGCCTTACTTCTGTAGTACTAGCTACGACATATACAATTGACACGTTTTTGACTCCATTGTGAAAATATTGATTGCTACAGTGTAATCCCTTTTGCATTTTATTGTAAACCTTGGACTGGCTGAATAATGTCTTGATTTGCTATAAGTGTATGTCCTAGTTCTCTGCAAGCAGAAAAGCATCGCTTTATTTGTCATGAACTTGTTTTTTATGTCCTTAACCCCTGTTTTTAAGATATGATGTTTATGTATCACTGTTTCTGATACCACTGTACTCACTGTATTATATGTACCTACTGTATTAAAACTTGTACCTATTGTCTGTGCCACTGTATAGCCCGGGTCGCAATTGAAAATGGTCCTTTGGATCCATTTGCTTACCTGGTTACCAAAAACATAAATCAATCAATCAATCAATAAGCAGTGATGCTGTAGGAGTGATTTGCAGGGCTCAACATGTCGATAGTGCAGTGACAAGTGGGAAAGCAAAGGAGTAGGTAGACCAAGAAGTTAAGGGAGTATATAATAGCATCCATCAAGACCTAACACATTATTCTAGACAAGTAGAATGGCACTCCAAATAAAATAACCAGCAGCTCTGAGGAAGACAAATTGTGTTGAAACATCAGCTGACAGGCGTGCGTGTTGGGTGCACTCATTTTCCCCATGACAACATCCCAGTTTGTGGGTTACAAAAACAGTCTGATGTTCTTTGGACATATTCATCATCACATTTGCCATCTATTGTATTTACAGTAGGTCAGTCTTATTTGTGCTACAGTTGCCATTATACATATTGTGCTCTGCTTTTTGTTGTAATTGTCAATTTTAACTAGCTGTGTTAATGTTACCCTGTCTTGTTTTGTTGTCTTACCATTGTTTTGTATTATCATGTTGCCACTGCTTTTATTGTATTGTACCCTTCAGGTCATTCCTGAAAATAGGCATTTGTATGCCAATTGCACTTGCCTTGTAAACAAACGAAAATAAATACATAACTAAATAAATAAATACATACATAAAGACAATTCTTTGATGTGGCTTACTGCCAACTTTTAAGTTGCTTTTCCACATGTGGGGGTTCCACCTACAGCTCTACAGTAAAGGTACAACTTTGCAGTAAGAAGCTGGATTGTGTTTTACTTGAGTGCTGTCCTAATTGTCGAGCATGCTGTGTTAGGCTGGAAATAATGTGCCTTTCACCCTTATGGAACTAGCACTTGTGTGGGGTAGGCACTGGAATTATAGGCTAGTATGACAGCACAGGGGCAGCCTACCAGTAGTTAAGGAAAAACAGCCTTAAACAGCATTGAGTATGCAAAAACTTTATTTGTCAAACTGAAGTGTTACCATTTGAGAAACCCAGCCTCTGGAGCCAGACAGAATTTTATCTTTTAAAATGTGGTTACCAGGATAGGCACACTGGACAACAGCTTGTTTCCACGTTTGACCCAGGGAAAAGGGTCACAAGTTTTATTTCAAAAGTTTTACCAGGAAATACATACTGAGCTGCTAACAGCTCATTACCAGAGAGAAGTCCTGGGGGAGGAGTGGAGCAGGGGGAGAATAGTACACTAAACAAGGTGCAGTAAGTGCAATAAAGTAACAACTGTAATAAAGGCAAATACCAGGAGCAGAGAAATACAATATAATACAGTCCAGTACAGTAAAGTACAATGCAATGCACAGCAATACAACACAGTACAATACAATATAATACAATACAACAAATACAATAAATACAATGCAGTGCATTAGGTTAAATCAATTTGCAAATGTGCAAAAGCAATACAAGTACAGAGCAGGTACAATACTATAAATTGGGGAGGGTGGATTAAGGGATACACTAGTGTAAGAGCAGGGCAAGAAAGAACTGCGACTGGAGGCTGGAGAGTGACAACATATGACATGGGGTCAGGGGCAATTGCAGGTGTATGTTGTGACATCACCAATGTTTTGCACTGCTCTGCACTTCAGCAGGGGTAGAGTCCTGGCATTCACCCACAGCACTAAACATGGGCAACTTTATAAGACCAGCATTCTGGATTTCAAGAGAGAAGACTTCAGAAAGATGGATGAGGTGCTAAAGAGGCACCTGGTGGGCATCAGAGTGGATATGGGGGTGGACCAAAAATGGTCACTCATCAAAGAAGGAATGCTGGCTGCCATAGTGGAGTGTCTTAGGCTCAAGGGGAAGAACTCGAGGGCCAAAGCACCCATCTGGTTCAGCTCTGAGGTTGCCCAAGAAGTGAGGGACAAGAGGTCAGCCTACAGTATAAGAGATACAAGAGACTGAGAGAGAGGTGGATAGGTAAATCTACCTAAAGTTGGCCAAGGTGGCAAGCAAGGTAGTATAGCAGGCTAAGGCACAAAAAGAACTTCAGATAGCTGAGGGAATCAGAAAGGGAAAAATACCTTCTTCCATTACATAAGCAAAAATAGGTATAAAAAGGACAGGATTGTTAGGCTTCGGAAAGGGGTGAATGGGTAGAGGAGAACAGGGGAAATGCTGAGGTGCTAAATGGATACTTCTGCCCTGTCTTTACCAGGGAAAAAGACTACAGGGGGCAGAAGGGGAGCAGGAGTGGAAGGAAGTGTGGATGTGGTGATAGAGGAGAACAGAGTGAAGGAGGAGCTGCTAGCACTGAAGGTGGACAAATCAACAGGCCCAGATGGTATACACCCAAGGGTACTGAGGGAGCTGGTAGGGGATTTGTGGGCCACTGGCGGGCCTGTTCAATAGTTCCCTGGAGTCGGGCATGGTACCACAGGATTGGAGAATGGCACATGTGATGCCCCTCCATAAGAGTGGTCACAGGGTGACCCGAGGAATTGAAGACCGGTCAGTCTGACATCAATCATGTGCAAGCTCATGGAGACCATAGTCAAGGAAAGGTTGGTAGGTTATCTAGAGGAGAATGATCTGCAGGATGAGAGGCAGCATGGGTTTCTGGGAGGTAGATCTTGTCAAACGAATCTGACTGACTTCTTTGACTGGGTCACTAAGGCAGTGGACATCCTTTATCAAGACTTCAGCAATGCCTTTGACTTTGTACCACATAAGAGGTTGATCAGGAAGCCAGTGGATCTCGAGGTTGAGGAGAAAATTGAGCAGGTGGGTAGAAAACTGGTTGAGGGACAGGACCCAGAGGGTTGTGGTGGTGGTAGAGGGAGAGTTATCTAGCACCAGGAAAGTCACCAGAGGGTTCCCGCAGAGCTCTGTGCTGTGGCTGGTGTTGTTCAATGTTTTCATCAATGATACTGGGGAGGGCATTAAGGGCAAAATGTACCTATTTGCGGATGACACCAAACTCTGTGGGAGGGTGGACACAGTGGAAGGGATACAAGACCTGCAGAAAGGCCTCAGAAAACTTGAGACGTGGTCAGGGATTTGGCAGCTTGTCTTCAATGCTAAGAAATGTAAAGTTATGCACATTGCAGCCAGTAATCCAAGGACCGAGTACTATCGGGGTTGGGGTGGGTCCAGGTAGCAGCAATGGAGGAGGAGAAGGATCTGGAAGTGATGATCACTAGTGACCTGAAGTACTCAACACAGTGCAAAAAAAGCAGTGGCAAAGGCAAAGAAGATGCTTAGGTTTATAGCAGAAGAATCAGCAGTAGGTAGAACAAGGTTATACTGCTCTTGTGCAGGTTGCTGGTGAGAACATATCTAGAGTATGGGGTAAGATACTGGTGTCCATACCTTAAGAAAGACATCAACCAGCTGAAGACGGTTCAGAGGAGAACTAAGATGACTGCGGGTCAGCAGGGTAAGACATATGAAGAGAGGTTGGGGGCCCTGAGTATGCACTCCTTGGAGGAAAGGAGGGAGAGAGGGGACAAGATAGAGACCTTCAAGTACTTGAAAGAGATAAATAGGGTGGAAAAGGAGTGTCTTTTCAAGTTAAGTGGTAGCAGAACCACAAGGGGACACAGTCTAAAACTGGAATGGGGAGGTTTAGGAGGGAGGTTAGGAAGCACTTCTTCATAAAGAGGATGGTGGCCAGTTGGAAAGTGCCAGAGGAAGTGGTCTCAATGAAGTTCATGAGCAGCTCTAAGAGAAGCTGGGATAGGCATAAGGGGAAACCATGGAGCTTGGGGGGGGCAGATAGGTGACCCCCATTTGCCCGACACTCCAACAGCGAAACATGGAAAAAGACCACTACAGCAACAGTCGCTGTAATGGTCCGTTTCCATGTTTCACTTTCCCCCAATGTTCTGCGCCCTTCCCAGACCAACTCTGACCTGGAGTTGAGAACCGTAAAGTCCAGGGGGTGGGAGTGCAGCCCTCCACAGAAAATGCTGGGGGATTGGACGGCACAATACCTGCATCGGTATTGTGACATCGCTGTGCGGGAGGTCGGCATTTTACTGTCGACCTCGCTTGGTGCTTCCAGGCATATGGAGAGGAAGGGAGGATAGGGGGGCAACATCAGTAGCGTAAGCTGAGGACCCTGCAATACGAGCAGACTAGATAGACTGAATGGCCTTCTTCTGCTGGCTTCTTCTTATGTTTGTATAGTCATATGTATATACCTTAGTTATAAGGGACATTATGCCCATAGAGTCTGGGGGACACGTGCCCCCCCCAAATTCCACTCCAAGTATTGCTTTTTGAGCATAACTTATTGCCCCTCAATGATTAAATCATAATTGTGTGCCCCCCCCAAGAAATGTTCCTGGCATGACGTCCCTTAGTTACTTATATTCAAACAGTTATACAGTTAAACCAAATTTGTTAAAATGGTTAAGAACTGTACTCTTCCAGCTGTACTGATAGAAAGAAGTCAGTATCACAAATCCAGGGTAGTCATGTACAGTCAGTGGTGCTCGCTTTTACAGGGACACTGTCAGCTTTTTGACCAGTTATCAGTACCCCTCTACTGGTTGTGCCAGTTAACACAGGTCTACTAACGAATTGCTTACATTACATGTCAAATGCATATTTGTTACATTTAGTCAATATTTTTCACAAAAATGCCTTTTATCACTGCATTCCACAAAGCTATGCCGCTGAATTGTGCCGAACTCATAAGTGAATGAGCTGATGATTTCTGAAGCACATAAAGTAAATAGCTGGCTGTATTATTTAGACTGCATTGATTTCAACAACACCAGTCATTTTTCAAATCATTTTTCATATAGAAATCATTGTTTGAAAAGTGAAACCGGAACTTGGCACACATGCATCAGCATAGTCCCAGATGAGGGTGTAGGCGTCCTGCCTCTCTGGGTACTGGCACAGTCTTTCCTACTGCAGCATCAGCATCTCTATGGGATATGTATGCACTGAAGCAGTAGCAGAAATATGCATGCCAGGAAAACAGCACAACATCAGAAATGTCCATTATCTAATGTGAAGGGCTCGATATCGGAAGTGGTTTGATCATTGCTCAGTAGCCCTTGTCCTGTCTCAGAACCCGATACTCTCCAGGGTAAGGGTGACCAGCAGGTATGCCCTATATGGCACCTGTGGCTCCTTTCTTTTAGTCACCATTGTGTTCCCTATCACACCTGCAAATAATGAAGTGAGTGTGTATGTGTGTCAATGGCCATTCACTGAAAAACACACACACACACACATGAAAGGGCCAACATCCCCTTGGTCATTCTGATCTGGAATGCCTGTGATTATCATGATGGTTTACTAGGTTTGATTACTAGGTTGGACCTGGCTATGTATTGTTCAGAAGAGACCGAGGTGCAAAAAGGGGGGGAGGAGTGGCCCTGCATGTTAATGAAAATATCAAAGCTACAGAAATTCAGAATACACATAGGAGCCAGAAGAACTGTGGGTCACCCTGGAAACAGGAAATGGGACAGCCATAAGAACTGGGTTGTCTACAGGCCCCCAGACCAGAGGGAGGACATAGACACATTACTGTTAGAAGATATACAAAACATGACAGCTAAAGGAGAGTTCTGATAATGGGAGACTTCAACATGCCAGATACAGATTGGTCAATACCAGCAGGAACATCTGCCAGAACTAGACTCATAGTGGATTCCCTGCAGGGGAGGGCCTCAAACAACTGGTACAGCAACCCACAAGAGACAGGGCTATCCTAGATCTAGTACTGACTAACAAAGAAGGATCACAGATCTCAGGTAGAAGGTCACCTGGGGGCCAGTGACCATCACATGGTATGGTTCAATTTGGCTACTACATCTAAATCATCCCATTCCAAGGCAAAAATATGGGACTTCAGAGGAGCTGACTTTGATAAGATGGCCAACAGAGTTAAGCTAGCCCTGGCAAAAAGAAACACAGGTGAGAGGTACAGGCAAAGTGGCAAGCATTAGGATACAATACTTGAAGCAACATCCCATTGTGTTAGACAGAAAAGGAAGTGCAAAAGAAGAAGGAAACCACTTTGGTTCTCAAATACAGTAGCAGAAAGGTCAGAGCCAAAGGCTGGCCTTCAGGAAATATAAGGAACACAGCGGGATGAAGATAGGGAGGCGATACCAAACTGCCCAAAGAGAAGCAGGTAAAGGCAGTAAGGCAGGCAAAGTCCCAAACTGAGGAAACACTAGCAATTAACAGTAAAAGAAGGTGACAAGACTTTCTATAGATACATTAGTGAAAGGAGAAAGTCCAGAGTGGGTATAAAGCTTAATGGAGAAAAGGGCATGCGAGGAGGAGGACCCTGTAAAGGCATCTATCCTAAATAGATACTTTTGCTCAGTATTTACTGAAGAAGGTCAGGGCAGGCCCACAGCTCACATCATGGACACAGGAGGGAGGGAGGTGAGCACTACTCCTTCACAAAGAAAGGGTCCTACAAGAGCTTACTAAGCTCAGGGTGGGATAAGGCAATGGGACCTGATGGCACACATCCCAGGGTACTTAAGGAGCTAAAGGAGGAACTAGCAGAGCTATTAGCAGAATTGTTTAGTGAGTCTCTGAGCACAGGAGAGGTCCCAGAAGACTGGAGAAGGGCTCATGTGATCCCGCTCCACAAGAGTGGTAGCAGGGAGGAGGCGGGGAACTACAGACCAGTCAGTCTTACCTCAGTAGTGGGTAAGATTATGGAGGCACTCCTTAAGGAAAGGATAGTGCAACACCTGGAATCCATAGGGGCACAGGATCCAAGACAGCATGGGTTTACAAAAGGAAGGTCCTGTCAAACTAATCTCATAGATTTCTTTGACTGGGTAACCAGAGTGGTGGACCAAGGGGGAGCAGTTGATGTCGCCTACCTTGACTTCAGCAAAGCTTTTGACACTGTTCCACATAGAAGATTGATAAATAAGCTAGGTAGGCTCGGTGGGTCAGAAGTTGGTCAACTGGGTGGCAAACTGGTTGACTGGCAGAAAACAGAGAGTGGTGGTAAATGGTATACAGTCAGAAGAGATGCAAGTCACAAGTGGGTACTCTCAGGATCAGTCCAGGCCAGTCCTATTCAACATCTTCATTAGTGACCTCGCAGATGAACTAGAGGGTAAGGCTTGTCTGTTTGCAGATGACACCAAGATCTGCAACAGAGTAGATGATCCAGATGGGGTGGGCAGAATGAGAAGAGATCTGGATAAACTAGCAAAAGGATCAGAAGAGTGGCAACTGGGATTTAATGCAAAGAAGTGCAAAATCATGCACATAGGGAAGAGAAACCCTGAAGCCACTTATAGGCTGGGAGGGGAGTTGCTAGCAGTCACAAAGGAAGAAAGAGACTTGGGCATCATCATCACTGATGACCTAAAATCATCCAAGCAGACCTCTAAAGCAGTAGGTAAGGCTAGGGGGGTGTTAGGGTGTATTAGTAGGGGTATCACAAGTCATAAGAGGGAGGTAATAATCCCTCTGTACAAGACATTGGTTAGGCCCCATCTGGAGTACTGCATGCAGTATTGGAGGCCACACCTTCACAAGGACATTAACCAAATTGAGGGAGTCCAGAGAAGGGCAACCAAAATGGTGCAGGGACTGCATCAGAAGACATATGAGGACAGATTAACGGAGCTCAATATGTATACCCTTGAGCAAAGGAGGGAGAGAGGTGATATGATCGAGACATTTAAACACCTTAAGGGCATAAACAAGGTGAAAGAGTCTAACATGTTTAAATATAAGAAAAATAGCAGGACAAGAGGACACAGCATGAGATTAGAGGAGGCCGATTAAGGGGAATGTGAGGAAATTTTTTTCACAGAAAGGGTGGTAGATGCATGGAATAGCTTACCACAAGAAGTGGTGGCTATGAATACAGTGCAGGGCTTCAAACAGGCATGGGATAGGCATAAGGGAGCAATACAAATGACTATGAATAGATAGGTCACTGACAGAGCAAAGGCCGATGGCACATTTATAAGGTAGAAAAAGAAATGGGCAGACTGGATGGGCCTTGCGGTCCTTATCTGCCATCAACTTCTATGTTTCTATGTTTCTATGAAATAAGAAGGCGCTAAGCCCATTGGGAATGTACCCCACAAAGTGGGTCATAGCTATACCAACATATGCCTATTATAACAGCATTCATCCATCTTTTAAAGCTATTGAGGTTGTTAATAGCAACCATATGTGAGGGGAGCCTGTTCCAAGCTTTGGTAGCTCTTACAGTATAATAGTTATTTATTTTGTTAGTTCTGGCATGTGGTACCACTAACTTAATGTTGTGTGATCTCATGTTACTCCTGGTCGTACTGTAGTGCATATCACAACTGCTCAAAAGATGTTGTGACTGCAGGATGTTGAATAAGAACAGTAAGTCCCCTCTTTGGCATCTAGATTGAAAGAAGTGTAGTCCTGTTGCAAATAATCTATCAGGATATGTCCTATTTTTAAGTCTTGGGATAGTTTTTGTAATGGACCTTTTGGCTTTTTCCACACTATTAACATATTTAGCAAGGTAGGGTGACCAGACTTGTGACACATAATCAAGATGGGGGCAAACATAACTACAATACAGGGGAATGATACATTGCTCAGTTCTTGTAATAAATGAGTGCTTTATCCTAGTAATCATTCCCATTGCCTTTTTTGAAAGAGCTGTGCAGTGATCTGATGGAGTTAATTTATTATTAACTAGTACCCCCAGATCATGTTCTAAGTTAGATGATTAAGTATGGTTTGATTAAGCACATAGGAATAGTTAAGATTATTACAACCAAAATGTATGACAACACATTTGTTAGTATTAAAGGTCATACCATTATTTATCACCCATGTTTCTAGTATCCCTAGATCTTCAAATAATGTGAAGTGTTTTAATATGGTATTTACTGGGCCTCCTAACTTAGTGTCATCTACAAACTTCACTATGTTGTTTTTCAGGTCTCTATCCATATCCATTATAAACAGGTTAAACAATGTTGGGCCCAGTACAGATCCATGAGGTACACCACTGCTGCCTACTCCCTGCTTAGATAAAATATTATTAATACAGACACTTTGGCCGTGATCACTTAGCCAACTATGTATCCATTTAACCAAACAATGGCTAATGCCAAGTTCTAGTAATTTGTCAGTTAGAATGCTATGTGGAACCTTATCAAATGCTTTGGAGAAAACCAACAGTATAACATCCGATAGGACACCATCATCCAAATTTTTACTGGGGCTATTGTAAAAGGTAATCAAATTAGTCCCACATGATCTACCCTTTGTGAAACCATGTTGCCTTAAATCACACATCTCATTGTTAAAAGAAGCTTCAAGTTTATTTTTGATTAATTTTTCCAAAATCTTACAACAGTGGGATGTCAAACTCATGGATCTGTAATTGTCTAACTGCCCCCTATTTTCCTTTTGAAAAATTGGCACGACAATGGCCGATCACCAGTCAAGTTGTACATAGCCATCCTTTAATGAAAGCTTATAAATAATTGATAATGGATAGGCTAGAACCTGAGCTATGTTTTTTAAGAATAAAGAGTTGATGTTATCTGGTCCTGCACTAGATCTAATATTCAGTTTTATTAGTTCAGAGTAAACTTTGTCATGTGTAATGTAATATACACTATTAACATCATTATTAATGTTTAACTTATAAGTCGTTTTAGGGGGAAAAATTGAACAGAAGTAATCATTTAAAATATCTGCGACTGATTCATCATTGTTTATTACAGTATTATCCTCAATAATAGGCCCAATAGTCTTAATAGACATCCTACAGTTAGAATTAATATAAGCATGTAGTAGTTTAGTATCTTTACTGTGGGCTATTCTAAAATTGATGTTTGATTTGGTTTTCTTAATGAGGTTTTTAAAAGCTTAAGGACTTTATTATAAGCTGGTTTATTAGCTACTGACTGAATATTTTTGAGCCTTTTAAAGGCTCTCTGTTTAATTTTAATCAGCTGTTTTATTTCAGCATTCGTCCAATTGGCACCCTGTCTTTTCTATTATACTTTTTTTAACAGGTACACAAATACTTTCTGTTGTATGTATTATGTTTTTAAACTTATTCCAGGCAGTTTCAGTGGATAAATCCTGGAATATATTGTCCCAGTTGATAGTTGATAAATGCTGAATAATAGATTCGAAGTCAGCTCTGTTATAGTCCTGAAAAATACTAGAGCGATATGTTTTATCATAGGTTGTAACCGAGCTCCCCATAACCATATTGTGATCACTGCATTCCAGAGGATTGGTGACAGTAACATTAACTATACTTTCTTGGATGTTTGTAAGAAATAGATCCAAGATATTATTAATTCGGGTAGGATCATCAACCAGCTGTTCAAGGCCATTCTCTGCACACAGTTCCACAAAGGATTGCTCAAATAAAGTCATACCTTTAGAGTTAGTCCAGGATATACCTGATAAATTAAAATCCCCTAAGATAATCACATCCCCTTGCTCTGAAGCAGCAGAAATTTCCTGGAGGAGAGCACTATTATACATTTCAGTAGAACCTGGGGGTCTGTAACAGCAGCCTAAGAGTAACTTTGGTCTACCTGGGAATGAAAGTTTGACCCATAGGGTTTCTAACTCCATGTTGGAACCTGTTTTAACTTGATGAGATTCAGAACAGATGGAACTGTTAATATAGAAGCACACCCCTCATCCAGTTCTGGATTCTCTATTTTTAAAAAATAACTGATAACCTTGGATGTCTCTGGACCTGTCAGAAGACTGATGCCACCAAGTTTCCATTATTGCTACCACATCAATATCATGTAATTTACAAAAGACATCTAGTTTAGCTTTTTTTAAGCAGTTTAAACTGTATGCATTAGCTAGGAGAATTTTACGCTCTTGTTGGTTGCTGGTAGGTGTAAGACTTATTGGAGTATGCACCACGGTATCTTTGTGATAGACCCCCCCAGATTTAGTTTAAAGTTTTACTGATAAAACTTTCTATTCTTTTCCCCAATAGGGAACTACCACTTTTACTCAAGTGGAGACCGTTCCAAAAAAATAGATTAGGACGATCCTTAAAGTTTTCCCAGTGTGTTATACTACAAAATACTTTAGCTAGGCAGCAACTCCTGAGCCAATTGTTAATATTTCTTATTTTATTAGTAATGGCAAAGGTTGCTCTAGGGACCGAGAGGATTTCTGAAAAGCATACCTGGGTGTTATTAGCAATAAGTAATTCACTTAAAATGATAAATTCTTTTTTTATATCCTCCAGTCTGGCGTAATTCACATTATTTTTACCGGCATGGATTAGAACAAGCAGGGAATCACCGCCATCACAAAGAATTGAATTTATCATGGCAGAAAGATCAGATATGGTAGCCCCCCTGTAGCTGCTACATGTTCTGTTCATCTTATATGGGTTACAGATAATTCAATCAATATGCTTTATCATGGAGTCTCCTAAAACAAATGTTTGACATTGTTGTTGGACTACCCGAAGTACATGCTGGACCATAACCTCATCTGTTGTTATAGGTTCAATAGGTCTGCTTTCTTCAGTATTCCCTGGGATCTGAGTACCTGGGGCAGAGTGAGAATCAGCATAATTTCCTACCATATGTCCAGTCCTGGAGGGGTTAGGGAACAGGGAAAGGGAACATTGTTTAACCAGGAGTAGCACACTAAGTCGAAGCTTGTTTCCAGATGTGACCTGGGAGCTTAAAGTGATTTACCAGCTTCCCCCGATGTCATGTTTGCAGATCACCTTCACTTCACTGAGTGATGTAAAGCTCAGCTGCCCTGAAGTTAAGTACTAAATATATTCAGATGCTTAGTTTTTTAACATTTTTGTGCCACAGTTATCTCTGCAAGTTTTTTTCTTTGTTTGAAGTTCACACATGAGCAGTGCATTCACATGCATGAGTGACATCAGCACAGGGAAGGTGTTCCCACTGCACCATTCTCACTGATCATTCATTCATTTTTCCTGGACCCAGCCTCAGTGAGTGCAGATTCAAAACTGAACTGGCAAAAATTACAGCACTGATGACTGAAACTGTTTATTATATTGGCAGCTGTTAATCTTGCTTTTGGGATTGCAGAAGTGGTGACTTCTGATTTTCAATTTTACTCATCTGACTAAGCTCCGTGTCCTAGGTCCGTCGGTTCTAAGAACATCACAATCTACATTGCTTGAGTACAGTGTTACAGTTTTAATAAGTGCTGCAAGTACATAATAATAACAACAAGTCTGTATAAAAAATACGTTTTTTTTAACTGAGTGGAGCTGTAATCTGTAGGGTTTTGGGATACAAAAGGACAACTTTTGAACTGGGCAGATCCATAAATTGAAGTAAGCTTTTCAGTATTGGTACATAGAGATCTCTGTTAAATGGATGACTTTTTCAACAGTTCAGAACTGTAATGTGCAGCAGGAGTATAAGCACTGAGCTGCACAGTCCAATCCCAGGAGAACAGTGCAATAAACTGTGTATTTTTGGCAAGTGATGCTTCCAATGTGATTGCTTCAGTAAACGGTCTTTGCTATTGCATTTCTGATTGTCACCATCATTATAGACAGTTTGTATTTTTTCTTGTGCTCCTGTGTTTTCTTGGGCTCATTTGATGTTCTCATGCAAGCATCATAACACTGATCACCAAAGTATGCTTAGATGTGCATGAATAAAGGGACATGGTGCACTGAATTGTTTCTTCAGCTTGTCAGCTCCTCGCTAAGTTTATAAATGAATGCAATAAAATCAGTTACATACTGTACATAGTTTACAGTGTATCTCAAAATTAAAAACACTTAGTTTTTAACATTTTAACATACAGTCTATTTATAATTAGGATTATAGCATCATTGTATGTGCTTTGGAGCATCAGCAAAAGAAGAGACTGCAGTTGCCATCCTCTCCAGACACTGTGGTACCAATGTACGGCTTCTATGGTGTTATATTGCAAAGTTTGCTAGTCAGTTCGGCATACTTAGGGAATAATGTCTGAACCAAAATATGGGCTACACAGCAATGAATGCAGGGAGTCTACACAATGCACCATGACATCGGTAAGGCAAGGGAGACAGTATAGTGCCGCATCTGTTGTATTTGCTGTACACTTAACGCATGTGCATCAGAGATCCACTGTAATGGAAAAAATGGGAAAACACAAACGGCTTGACACAGACCGAAGTGGTAATGAAGTATGGTGACTTAAGTGAGGAAGGGTGGTTCAAATACAGTCTAACGCTTGAGTACCTACCACAACGATATGTCCCTTTTTGTAGTGGACCAAACAAATGGTACTTAGGCTATCTAAACATAAATGCGGTCTCTTTCTTCATGAGAAAGGTATTGGCAGTGTCATTTTTAACCTTAGGGGGTAGGGGACGATCACCGACTGTACTGTGTATTTTTTGCTCAATTCATAATGCACCTGGAGGCACACATGTAGTGGCAATAAGCCAATGCCAGGATGATATTATTGATGCTTATGCAGACACTAATGACAGCTGCAGTCTGTATAGTTACTGAGCGCTTAGAGGTAACACAAAGCTGGTGCAATAATTAGTAGTTTTAAATTTATAACATGCCCTAAACAGGGGAACCGGTGACTTCAGCACATTACTCAATCAATGATTCCTCTAAAAGGTAACGTACAAGCAGGCCCCCCACCCCCAAACACACACATACACAGAGAAGAAAGCTATATCATAGACCAGTTGGCACTAGGGCAAAGACAGACCCTAACAGTATAAATAATTTACAGATAATAAAAGTTCTATGCTGCAGCATTTTTCTAAGTGTATGTGTGCAGCTAGGGGGTTTGGAGTGGTTGGGTTACAAGGTGCCTGCTTGTAATTTCCACCCTGAGCTCCATCAGAGTGAGTGACTGATAAATCAATTGGCGGGAGGTCACTACTAACTAGTACCAGGCGAGGAATTTGGACAAATTGGATTTGGACAAATTGTGAGCCATTTATCTTGCTCAAGCAATGCCACCAGATCGAGCCGTGCTCTCAGTGTCAAGCTGGAGTGGCCGACAACTCATTAGCATAGGGAAAGCAATCCACCCCCACCAAAAAAAGAAATATAAAAACCCAGGGTACTATCACTAGCATTTGTGTGGGCACATCGATGCTGGGAGTAACAGAACACACACCATACCTCAATTTTGCACAGTAAAATGACAGCAATGACAGGAACCAAACCATAGCACTAAGTAGCAAAATATAATATTAACAGTCTGTGTTGCTAAGTCTGCTCTCACTGCTGTACTGGAATGGATCGGGACTACTGCAGGTCGCTCCTGTAAAAAAAAAAAGCTTTCAGCTTAGTGTGCTATACCTGGTTAAACAACTAAATAAATAAATAAATACTGCTGTGACTGCCTGAGCTACTGCCCACATCATTCTCACTACTGCCATAGGGTCATCCCTATGGGGATCTACTACGCAGTGGCTGTCAAATTGTGGCACTATGTCAGTGTCCGAAAGATCACTGTTACTGCAGGACAACATAATGCTTTCATCATCGGACCCTGAAAATGAACTGTTTGACATTGCTATTAACGTGCTGCATGCTGCAACCAAGAACTCTGTTACCAAAACAGAATTGCTGTGACCAAGAGCTAATTTTAATCGTAGAGCACAGATCTCCCTGTGGTGACATTGCAAAGGTAATGAGTGTCAAAGGTCACCAAATACTGACTCCAATACACAAAATGACACTTCCGGGTTTGTGAGGGTGAAAACCTAATTTAATTTGCTAAAATAGGCTATGCATCTATCAAAATACATTGTGAATCAGTTCTATTTGCAGTCATCTTGCAGTATATCCGTTCATATATCAAAACTTGGTAAATCGCTTTAAGGAAATTAAGTGACTTGCTCAGAATCACACAGAATGCACCTAGGTGGCTGTGGGATTCAAACCCAGGTATCCAGATACATAGATACATAGACAGTGTTGGCAGATAAGGGCCTATGGCCCACCCAGTCTGCCCATTTAAGTTTGTAAGTTCAGTTTATGTTTTCCAGGAAGTCTGTTGCCCCTTACCCCTGATCTCCACAATTCCTTTATGTCTATCCCATGCATTCTTAAATCCCGTGATTGTTTCAGCCCCCACCACTTCCTCTGGCAGGGTGTTCCACTTGTCCACCACCCGTTCTGTGAAGAAATTCTTCCTCATGTTTCCTCTGAATCGTCCTCCCTCCAACTTCATCCCATGCCCTCTAGTCCTGGAACATCTTTTTCGCTTAAAAATAGTGCATTCCTGCACCCTGTTCCTCCTGTGAATACTTGTATGTCTCTATCATATCCCTCTCTCCCTCCTCTCCTCCAGGAGTACATGTTCAGTGCCTTCAACCTGTCCTCATAGGACTTGTGATGCAATCCATGCACCATCTTTGTTGCCCTCCTCTGAACCTTCTCTACCCTGTCTATGTCCTTACGTGGTAGGTCTCCAGAACTGCACGGTGTACTCCAGGTGCGCCTCACTAGTGTCTTGTATAGTGGAATTATGACCTCCCTTTTCCTGCTGGTGATGCCCCTGCCTATGCATCCCAGCATCCTATTTGCTTTACCTGCTGCCTGTCACACTGTTTCCCTGCCTTGAGGTCATCAGAGATGATAACTCCAAGATCCCTTTCCTGCTTGGTGCATGCTATATCCTCACCCCCAACTGATATATTGTGCCAGGGTTTTGTGCCCCTATATGCATTATCTTGCACTTCCTTGCATTGAATTTCAACTGCCAAACCCCTGACCATTCTTCAAGTTTCTGGGTCCCTTCTCATTCTGTCCACCCCTCTGGTGTGTCTACTCTGTTACAGAGCTTTGTGTCATCAGCGAACAGTGAAATTCTGCCTTCTAGGTCCTGTGCAATGTCACTGATGAAGATATTGAATAGTACGGTCCCAACACTGATCCCTGTGGTGCCCCACTGGTCACTCTTCCCTCTGTGGAGTGACAGCCATTTACCACCACCCTCTGTGTCCTGCCACCCAGCCAGTTACCTACCCATTGCACTACTGTCCTGCCCACACCCATATTCCCCAGTTTGTGCAATAGTCTTCTATGTGGCACAGTGTCAAAGGCCTTGCTGAAGTCCAGATAGGCCGTGTCCACTGCCCTCCCCTGATCCACCTCCCTAGTCACCCAGTCAAAAAATTCAATGAGGTTGGTCTGACATGACCTTCCCCTGGTGAAACTGTGCTGCCTTGGGTCTTGTAGTCCATTGACAACCAGATGTTCCACCAATCTCTCCTTCAGTAGTGCTTCCATGATCTTCCCCACTACCGAGGTGAGGCTGACTGGTCTGTAGTTCCCCGCTTCCTCTTTGTTCCCACTTTTGTATAAGGGGACTACATCTGCTATCCTCCAGTCTTTGGGTAACTCCCCCGTTTCTAGTGATTGGCTAAACAGGATAGCAAGAGGTTCAGCCACCACCTCTCTTAGTTCTTTAAGGACCCTGGGGTGCACCCCATCTGGCCCCATTGCTTTATCAACTCTTATTACTTCCAGTTCTTTCAGGACCCTTTCTCGTGTAAAGGGACTTGTGTCCATTTCTGCACCATTCTCACCCCTTGTACTCCATTCAGACCCATTACCCTCAGATCCTTAACCCACGGCGCTGTACTGCCTCCGTTAATTTCAGAGCTATCAGTGTCCATATTTACTTGTATTGTTTGGACCCTGCTATCATTGCCAGAAGTTTGGGTTTGCCTGATGTCAATACTCTTGATTCTTTGTTAAATATCCTTCTGATTTTTAATGATAAAGTCTAACTTTGATTTCAGTGTTTTTATCTCATCCTCTAGAGTGGTAAAGTGGAGACACTTTATACACTTTGATTCAGACTCCAATAAAACATTTTTTGAGAAAGTGTACATGGAGCAGGAATGGCACTTGTAGCAATGATCTCCATCCTGGGTATTAATTATATGACTCATTTTGTCTACTTACACTGCAAACTACTAGAGTAAACCGAGGTAAGCAATCTAGACTGTGGTGACAGATGACTAATGAAACAATGAAAGAAGTAACTGCTAATTATAAAATATCGTTTGTAGTATGCAGCAGGATGAAGAGTATATACAGTCCAGCACACTTGGCTTACTGCAAATGATCTAATAATATCCACTGCGGTATACAAAGTCACCAAAGAAAAGAGATCTTACCACTAATATAAAGCAGGACAACTGCAGTTCCTGTGGCTACTGTGGACACCTGCCAGACACACGCAGACAAGCTGTGCGTGTCTAGACGGCATCTTCTGTGTGCAATTTCTTCCAACGCACACTCACTTCGCTTTGCAGGGCATGTTGTTTAATAGTGTCCATACCAGAAGTAGAGTGGGTCACTTGACACTCACCCCCGAATTTGTACACGTGTAAAACTACCAAAAAAGGCGTGGTATAGGGCAGACAATATACTAGTTACTCACTGAAGTGAGTTCTAAACTGCCCACATGTAATTAAACACTACTGGATTAAAAGGTTCCCTATGCTTGGTACTGCCACTGGACAGGAAGATGTAGTTCTGTAGTGCAGAAACAGACTTGGTCTGGTAGAGATAGTTTGAACTTCTGTTGCTGAGAAATTTCTAGGGGCAGGAGGTAAGGATTTAGTTGCTGGTAAACCTTTAAACTCCTTTTCAGTCTGTTGCCTTTAGGGCAGTAGGGCAGGACAGAGGATGTGATGGCCAGCTACCTGATTGTTTCTGGAAGGCAGGCCCCCCCCCCCGGTCCATGATTTCTTTTATACCAGGGTAATGACATCACTTCCCCAGAAGGGCAAAGGACATGCACCTGTCATAGCAGAAGCAGACATCCAGAAAAGGAACAGCAGCGAGTGAAGAGATGACTGCTATCTCAGTGGAAGGGAAGTAACTACAAAACAAGGAGCTTTCATTGTTTCCTGTTTGCATTAGTATTTGTATTGTGGAAAGGAGGGGTAGGACTTGGAAAAAAGCTGTGCAATAGTTGCTTAAAGTTTCTCTTTGGGTGTGAACAGGAATCATAGGAATGTGAAAAGCAGTTGCTCAATCAATCTAGAAGTGTACGACAAAGGGGATAAGGGAAATTCAGAAAAGGAGAAGAATGTTTTGCACTGATAGAGGTGGGAGAGGGGAGACATGGGGGAGTGTTTGGCACCCTTCATCTGGAAGGTTGGGGGGGGGCACTGGTGGGCAACAAGAGCAATGGGTAGGCTGCAATAACTGCGGTGCACCAGTTTTTTTTTAAATTGCTTGGAGGGTGGAGAGATGTTTAGTGTGCAACCACATAAGGAAATTTAGAAAGGAGATTGAAGATCTAAAGGAGGAACTGACAGGCAAGACAGACCGGAGGAGGTTATAGCCCAATACTGGAGGGAGGGAGGAGGGGAGATGAGGGAGGGCAATTTGAGCCAACAGTGGTGAGGAGAGGGTCAGAAGAAGGGAAGCAGAGACAGAGGAGCCCAGGCCAAGAAGAACTGGGTCTGGGGAAAGCAGGGCAGGGGAAAAAAGACAAACGGAAGGAGGACATGGGGATTTGTGAGGGGAGAGGTAGCAACAGTCATGGAGTGGAAAGGAGGGAACAGGTTACTGTTAGGAGAGAGAATGCGGTCAGTAGTGAAGGGTCTTCAGAAAATTTTTCTGTAGTACTTGAGGGGAAGGAGGAGGAGGGAGGTGATGAAATTGGAGGAGTAACTGGGAAATGCTCAGACCAAACTGGAGCGGGGGAAGTTCTGCTGAGGGAATTACAACAGGTGCAGAAGGGGGAAACATTGTACAGGAGGAAGAAGAGAAGCCAGGACTGAGAGATGGAGAGGAATGGAAGGAAATAGGAAGTAAGATGGGTGGAACCTTAGTGCTGGGGGACTCAATATTAAGAGGAGTCAGGTGGGGTAGCAAAGGGGAGAGGCATAGTCCCATTTGGGTGGAGGCCATGCCAGAAATGACAGCAGAAAGGGTGGGAAAATCTGTTCTTAAATATGCCAGAAGGGGTAGGGACAAACCTCATTTGATTATACATCTGGGGACGAACAACCTGGCTGACAATACGGTAGATATAGCCCAGAGGAGGTTTGAGGAACTTGGGCAATTATGTGAGGGGGCAGGAAGATCAGTAACATTTTCAGAGATCCTCCCAGTACCCAAGGCAAGCACAACAAGAAAGCTGAGAATAGAGAGGGTTAATAGATGGCTAAGAACCTGGTGTCATGCTAAGGGGTATGGGCTGGTGGGGGGTGGAGGTTGGGAGGGACCTGGGAGAACAGTAGTCTCTTTGCCAAAGACAGACTACACCTGAGTGAGGAAGGGAAAAAAAGTATTGAAACAGAGGATAGCAGAGTATATAGAGAAAGTTGGGAATTTAAACTAGGAGTGGGGGGTGGCAAGTGAACTAGAGACATGCAGAGACCACAGGTTGGGAAGCCACAGGAGCTTACCTCCCGTAACAGTGACAAAAGACAAAGGGCAAGTACTATTGGTGATGCTAGTAAAGGAGGGCAGGATGGGGGGAGGGGTGGAAGGTGGTCACCCTTAATGCTAGGAACCTTGGAAGGAAAACTGCAGACCTACAGGTGCTCATGGCAGAGGGAGAGGTGGACATTGCAGCCATCACAGAAACATGGGCCACCCAATACAATAACTGGGACCTGTCTGTACCAGAGTACAGGTTATTTCATAGGGGTAGGGTGATTGGAAAAGGAGGGGGGTGGCACTATATGTGAGGGAAGGACTGAAGTGTGTAAGGGAGGAAGGGGATGAGGGTAGCATGGAGTCACTTTGGATGCAATTCCAGGATTCCAAGACTTGGACTCTCAGAATGGAAGTGGTGTATAGGCCATCCTCCCAGACAGAGGAGCTAGGTAGGGAACTAGTAGTACAGATCAGAAGGCCCTGTGTGAGGGGTAGTGTGGTGATTGTGGGGGACTTCAACATGCCAGGAGTGGATTGGCTTACCCCAACAACCAGCAATAGAAGGGAGCAGGTACTGCTGGATGCCTTCCAGAACAGCTTCCTGATGCAAATGGTCAGTGAACCAACTAGGTTAGGGAATACCCTTGACCTTGTGCTGGCAAATGGGGAGTTTGTGAGGGAACTTAGGGTGGAAGAACCACTGGCAGGGAGTGACCACCACTCAGTATGGCTCACACTGGATATGGGCAAGGAAGGAGTGGAATCTGGCACAAGGGTGCTGGACTTCAGGAGGGCCAACTTTGGGAAGATGGGGGATGTGGCAAAAGGTTACCTGGCCAAAATTCAATCTAGCATGGACACCAACCAGGGGTGGGAGCTCATAAAGCTGGGGATAGCGGAGGCAACCAGAACTTGCAGCAAGGCCCAGAGCAAGAAGGCTAGGGCTAAGAAACTGAGCTGGGTGAGCAAGGAGGTCATGGAAAAGGTAAGGAGGAAAAGAGCTGCCTTTTGGAGGTACAAGAAAACAAGGAGGGGGAAGGACAGGGAGGAGTACCTGAAGGAATCTAAGAAGATGACATGGGCAGCAAGGGGAGCCAAGGCGTCTAGGGAGATCAGGCTGGCACAAGGCATTAAGAAGGGTGAGAAGGACTTCTTTAGGTACATCAGGGAGAAAAAGAGCTGTAAGGACCACATAGTAAGGCTTAGGAAGGAGGAAGGCTGGGTGGAAGCGGGGGAAATAAGGAGAAGCTAAATGATTACTTCTTCTCGGTATTTACTAATAAGAATGGGGGGGGGGTGATACCCAAGTGGGAAGGAATGGCAGAAATGGGGGGAAGGGGGTGACAGACAGGAAAATCATGCAGGGCAGAGTTCTGGAGGGTTTGAGGGCACTGAGGGTGGAAAAGTATCCAGGTCCAGACAACATCCACCCCAGGGTACTGAAGGAGCTGGCAGAAGTCCTTGCGGGACCTTTGGCAGACCTATTTAGTGCCTAACTAAACTCAGGGTGTGTACCTCAGAATTGGAGGACGGCTCATGTGGTGCCCCTCCACAAGAGTGGCCCCAAGGATGAACTGGGTAACTACAGACCAGTGAGCCTCACATCCCTTCTGGGTAAGCTGATGGAGACTATCCTGAAGGAGAGACTGGTGGTCCTCCTGGAGGCCAAAGGACTACAGGACAGCAGACAGCATGGCTTCATACATGGCAGATCCTGCCAAACCAACCCGGTGGAGTTCTATGACTGGGTAACTAGGCAGTTGGACAGGGACCATGCAGTGGATGTCCTGTATCTGGACTTCAGTAAGGCTTTCAACTCTGTGCCGCATGGGAGGCTGGGAAATAAGTTAGAAGGCACAGGGGCAGGTGCAAAGCTGGTGAGATGGGTAGGGAACTGGCTTCAGGGAAGGCAACAGAGGGTGGTGGTGGTGGTGGGTGGCTCTCTCATCCCCAAGGGTAGTGATGAACGGTGTTCCATAGGGCTTGGTGTTGGGACCAGTGTTGTTTGGGATATTCATTGCAGATATATCATTGGACATCAAGAGCAAGATCAGTCTGTTTGCTGACGACACCAAGATGGGAGTGGTGGTGGATGACCTAGGGGGATGGCAGGGGTTGCAGGATGACCTGGAAAAGCTGGAAACCTGGTCAGACACCTGACAACTGGGGTTTAATGCCAAAAAGTGCAAGGTGCTGCATTTTGGGGTGAAGAACCCAAGGAGGAGTTACCAGCTGGGGGGAGTGCAGCTAGCCAAGACAGAGGAGGAGAAGGATCTGGGGGTGCTCATTACAGGGTCAATGAGCAACTCTGCACAATGTAGGAAGGCAGCTACAAAGGCCAACAAAATGCTGGGTTGCATTATCTCCTCGAGGAGGGGGGAGGTGATTCCGCCACTGTATAGGTCATTAGTTAGACTGCATCTGGAATACTGCATGCAGTACTGGCACCTATATCTGAAGAGGGACATTAAGTTACTGGAGGGGGAGCAGTGCAGGGTGACAAGGATGATCAAAGAGCTGGGAGACTTGCCTTATGAGAGGAGGCTCAGGGAACTGAACATGTACTCACTAGAGGAGAGGAGGGATGGGGGCACGTGATTGAAACCTTTAAGTATATGAAAGGAATAAACAATACAGGTACAAAGAGGCTGTTCAAAGTAAGGGAGGGTAGGGAAACCTGGGACCCTGATGTGAGACTGGAGGGCGGAAGGTTCAGGAGGGAGACGAGGAGGCACTTTTTTACAGACAGGGTGGTAGCTGGGTGGAATGCATTACCGGCAGAAGTGGTATCCAGTAGAACAGTGCACTGCTTCAAAGGGTCTGGGATAGGGCAAGGGGAAGGTCAATGGAGGAAAGGGTGGGAGGAGGGGCAGCTGCAAGATAAGGGTGCTAGCTGCACAATCGAGCAGACTTGATGAACCTCTAGGCCTTTATCTGCTGGCAAATTTCATATGTTCGTATGTTCGAGCCTCAAGGGAGAACTACAGCTGCCAGACTACTTCATGCCCGGTCAGCACACATAGCAAAGTACTTAAAGTGGTAAATACAGCACAGATCAATACAAGAGTAGTGCTTCACTCCTGCCAGAGCTGTCTCACCACTTCTAGAGTGGTCTCACAGAATGTGGACAGGAGATTATGAAGCACCCGCTTGCAGGGCGTGTTGTTAAATAGCGTCCATACCCAGAAGTAGCACTGGTTATGGGAGACTCATCCCTGAATTTACACACTTGTAAAACTACCAAAAAATGCACAGTACTGGGCAGACGATCTACTAGTTACTCACTGAAGTGAGTTCTAAACTGACCATGTTTAATTAAACACTACTGGATTAAAGGGTTCCCTACGCTCAGTACTGCCACTGGACATGGTTGTTGGGAATCAGCTCATACCCTTCCTGTAAACTGACTGTTTTGTTACCATGACCATGGCCGCATGATCTGTCCCCACAGTGCACTCACAGTGTGAAGCAGTGGTTGTAATTATGCAGCTGATGAAGAGACAGAACTTTGACTTTATGGGCTGTTGATCTGACCACAGGACCTAGAAAGCAGAATTTCCCAGTTTGCTGATGACATGAAGCTCTTTATTAGAGTGGACACACCAGATGGTGTAGAAAGAATGAGGAGGGACCTGCAGAACCTTGAAGAATGGGCAAGGGTTTGGCAGTTGAAATTCAATGCAAAGAGGTGCAAAATAGTGCATATGGGGCACAAAATTCCTGGAACAACATATCAGTTAGGGGGTGAGGTGCACCAAGCAGGAAAGGGACCTTGGGGTTATCATCTCTAATGACCTCAAGGTACTGTAGGGAAACAGTGCAACAAGGCAGCAGGTAAAGCAAACAGGATGCTGGGATGTATAGGCAGGGGCATCACCAGCAGGAAAGGAAGGTCATAATTCCACTATACAAGACACTAGTGAGGCCCCACTTGGAGTACAGTGTACAGTTCTGGAGACCTTTCGTATGTAAGGATATATGGCAGAGAAGGTTCAGAGTAGGGCAACAAAGATGGTACAGAGATTGCATCACAAGTCCTATGAGGACAGGCTGAAGGACTTGAATATGTACTCCTTGGAGGAGAGGAGGGAGAGAGGGGATATGATGGAGACATACAAGTACCTTACAAGGAGGAACAGGGTGCAGGAATACACTATTTTCCAACAAAAAAGGTGTTCCAGGACTAGCGGGCATGGGATGAAGTTGGAGGGAGGATGATTCAGAGGAAACGTGAGGAAGAATTTCTTCACAGAAAGGGTGGTGGACAAGTGAAACACCCTGCCAGAGGAAGTGGTGGGGGTTTAAACAATAACATGATTTAAGAATGCATGGGACAGACATAAAGGAATTCTAGGGGTAAGTGGCAACAGATTTCTAGAAAAACACAGAGGGAGCTTACAAGCTCAAATGGGCAGACTGGGTGGGCCATTGGTTATCAGCGGACAGTGTCTATGTATCTATGTTTCTATGTATCCAGTGATGTTTTGCACCCAGTTGTTAGGACACAGTGACTCCACAGCCATAGTAGACTAAAGTGTGGCAGATGCATAGCATAACAGAACCTGCTATGACAGTGGCATCTACTGCACAATGTTCTGTACTTCACTATAATCTATTTCAAGCCTGATGGGTTCTGGTTATACATGACCAACATCCTTCCAACTGAATGGCATTGTTCTACATGATAAAAAGTGTTCGCTGTTATAATATTGTATGAAATATGGGATGTGCAGTGATTATGGTAAAATGGAAAGGCCATAACACCTTCATTTGTCATATGATTTCAGGATGAAAACAGGGTCCTCATGCTATATTTCACTGAAGTGCCCTGGGGTGGCTATGCCATGGCAAGACACCACCACCCTGCTCTGCAGGGTTCTATATGATGTGGGTGAAACAAGATGAGTGAGGATCATATCAGTGAAAACAAAATGCTGAAAACAAAGACAGTCCACATTAACTTTCCTGACCGTCATAATCATAACTTCCGATCTCTGACACTAGATGGTATGTGGGGGACTTTGCACCCCACACCCCCATACCTATTTATGACCAACTCTGAGACCGCACAATACTTGAGCAGGGTCGTGGTCCTGATGCTTTCTGTTTTTCCACTGTAGCCCTTTTTGCAGGTGCTCAAATTGAGTGGCTGTTATTGTCACCCATATCACAGGTTACCCCTTGCAGGATGGAACACTTGTACTCTCTTTCTTACCATCTACCCTGATTGAGAGAGGTACCATGACCAATGTGACTGACTCTGGCCAATTATAGGGTTCTTTGTAAATAAATATCCACAGATTGCTGCATTGCTGATGAGTATGTACAATGTGTGATACAGGCACAACAGGTTGGACTTGCATACCCCTTATAACACATGCTGTTTTCATTTGTGTCTTTCAGGTTGTGTGGCAGTTGGGTTTTGACCCTCAACATAGAGGAAATGGAAGAGGATTGTCCCCTTTATGTCATGTCACTGCTTCCCCAGTGAATGCCCCTTTTCTGTTTCTGAGCCCACCTCAACCCTTTCTGACCTGTCTTAAAGAGTTTATATTTTCTTATGTACAGTCTGCTGGTCTATTGTATGCCCCTCATATAGCATGCAGTACAGTGGCCTGATGATGTGTCTATGTGTGTGGTTCCTATGGAGTTTCCTGTTTTCTTTGGGGGTATGTGCTGGATGGCATGTATGGGATGTTCTACATGCTGCATCTATTGAGGGTGTGGGCACAGTAATGCAAAGTAGTTGTGCTAGAGCAGGGGTGCCCACTGTGCTCTATCATGTGCCAAAACATCTGTGGGGGGGGGCAAAGAGGTCATCCTTGACCATAGTACCTAGGTGTTACCCTAGGCTCCACCCTTGACTTCTCCAGCCACTTATCCACCATCTCCAAATCTGTTAATTCAAGGCTAGATCTGGCCTACAGCTTCCACCATTTCCTCACTCCCAAAAAAGGACTTGCCATTCCCATGACATTCTTCTCCTTGGCCCCCAATACAGATGTCCTATTTTCTCAAATACCCCCAAAACAGTCCTTCACAAATGGGATATTGCCTACAATAACATCTGCTGGATTGCATTATCCTCCTCATGGCTAACTCAAAACTACCGTATGCATGCTATTCTTTCATGAATGGTTTTCCCCTCCTTTGCATTATGCTCTTACACTTTGGGGGTGCTTTCTCACCAAACTACTCATATCTACCTTCCCTGCCAGCCCATCTCTGATACAGTATATTTGCCCCTCTTAGTCCCTCAGATCCATCAACACTTCCATCTTCTTTATCCCCAAATGAGTAACCAGAATGGGTGATCAGGCCTTCTCCTCTTTTGCCACTAGGTTCTGAAAATCCTGCCCCTACAGGTTGCAACTCACCCACTCACTCATCTACATTTCAAGGGTTCTCAGAGGAAACATCTCATCACTTCCTCTGTTTGTAACTGCACCTGACTCCCATGTCCCACATTGCCTTTTGTTTTATTTGCATCACCATGTTGTACAGTTCTCAGTTTGTTTTATGTCATCCTAATTTGATTTATTATCCACTGATATACTCCCACCCCCCAATAACCACAATGTTGGGAGAGTGCTTAGAGTACGTTCCGAAATTCAGATATCCTGGGGTCTGGATCGACTGTAAACTCTTCTTCACTGACCACCTGGAAGACTTGCTGAAAACACTAAGGCAAGGACTTGGCCTTTTTCACAAGATAAGAAGACTTCTTACAGCAGACGCAAAGAAACGACTAGTCCAAGCCACGTTCCTGTCCTTAATTGACTACGCAGACTTCATATACAGTAGCTGTCCGGCTTCCTACCTTGGAAAATTGGATACACTCTACCACAGAGCTATATGCTTCATCACTGACCTCCCTTTCTCTACCCATCATTGCACACTATATGCCACCACAGGCTGGACCTCACTTCACAATAGGTGCAACTTTAATGCAGCACTCTGGATACTTAGAGCCTTTAGTGGCAAACTCCCTCAATACACCATCGACTGTCTGTCTCCGATTGTGCCCAGGAATTATTCCCTTAGAAGCTGCTCACAACTCCTGCTAAATATACCCAGGGCACTCACATGAGTCGAGACAGCTGCCTTTGGATTCTCACTCCCATCAATATGGAGATAAAACCCCAAAAATACTTAAGCTGAAAACCCAGTAAGTACCTTTGTTCAAAGGCTTTACCATGATGACATTACGGAATTTACAACTGCTTTACTAGACACTAACTAACCTCCCTCCCACGAACGGCAGCCCCCCAACTGAAATGTGTGCCTCTGCCTCTAGCATGCCCACCAACAGATCCACAGGATTGATTGTCGAACTCCCATATCTTATTCTTTGATGCTCTGAACAGCTGCAGCCTGATTCTAGCACATGGTACCGCACTTGGGGATAATTATCGTTTTGTGCCCCCAAAAATATTTGGTCCCTTGTCCATCCAACACCTCCCTCTGCCCCAGCCTCCAGGACTTGGCAGTTATACCTCTGCTACTATATTCCTCCTCTTGCACTTAGTACAATGGCAGCTTTTCTCCTCCATATGTCGCCGCATTTTGAGGCAAAAATCGCTTTGTAGCCTTTTGTACAGTCCTCTGCTCTCCCAGTCCCTCACTCTGATCTAACAATTGGGTTCTCTTAGCTTGCACCCCTATTCCCCACCTCTCCATACATTATGCGCTTGATATCTTCTATCTGGTATGCCTACCCTCTCCCTAACATTCCCACTACAAAATGCACAGTTTTTGGGCTTGGATCCAGCACAAGTTCATTATCCACAACTCCTTGTAGTTCTATGCAGGTGTTCAGTTAATTTATTTTTAATGGAAGTCTGAAACTTCCATTAGCCAAATTCTGGAAGTCATTTCAATTTTTGGGACGTCAAACTACTTCCAGTATCCCACTTGTGGAGGTCAGTATTCTTGGAAGGACCAGTTTATGGATGTTAATTCAGTATATTAATGGTAAAATACAATTTCTTTCAAAAAAATCCATCATTTCTGACTTCTATCCCTACAATTTTGGAAGTCATCACATTTTTGTTTTACATCTGGAAGTCAATGACTTCCTCCCTCTTTATTTTGGAAGTTTTTGCCTTATTTTTGGAAGTCAAATACTCCAAAATGGAGTTAACTGAAGCCCTGGTTCTATGTTCAATGTATATTGCCTGTAAATGTGCATTTTTACTATAATAGCAGCTATTTTTACTGTTCGTACTATTGTAACTTGTCTTTCTGTATTATTACTGTAGGGCCGCAGGTCCACCTTGTAAATGAGCTTGCTCAATGGTGCCCAACTGGATAAATAAAGATGTTGATATTGATACTTTATTAACTGCTATGCATAAATGTTTTTGCTATTTGTTATACATTCTATTGTATTACTCTCTGTATTATGCCTCCTTTCAGTACTCTCCCAAGTCATACCTGTAAATAGATATTTAGTTGTCTAGTGTGCTTACCTGTTAAAAAAACCAAATAAATAAATATTGCACATAGTTCAGGTTTTTGTGCCCCACAGTGGTGCTTAATATCACTGATATCCAGACCATTGTCTACTTCATAAATGAACATCTGCCTGCACATGTCCTTCATTGTGAACCACACCATATTGGGGTCTGGGACATCCTCATCACCCCCACAACTGGTGCCCATAAAGCACAAGTGAAAAGGGGACACTTCAAAATGGCACAGAGGTTGTGCCTCATGTGATGTTTGCATAGCTGGTGTAGAGAGTGTTACCAGCTGATTCACAGTGCCCTGCATGCTGCCCTGCAACACCTGTTGGTGTCCTCTTCATTGCGCCAGCCATGTGGGTCCATTTCTGCCCCACACCACGATGGCTCATATTGCCTTCTACTGCTGTGTGATAATTTTGGTATTGTGGGGCCACCTGTACAACAGCCACAGACTACATACCTGTCTCTCCTGCACTCATACTGGCACCAGTGTTGATATTCTGTGTGGTCATTCTCTGTTATAGGTGGTTACAGGATCACACTGATGCAGGCTTTCCTTGGCTACCCCCAGCTGACACTTGCTGTTGCTTTCTGTCTCCATATATGGTGCACCTAAGTGGCATTCCATAGGGGTGTGCTTCCCTCTGTGGTTCCAGCCCCTACTCACTCCACACCTCTCTGAACCCCCATGCACAGCTGTTGGTTTAATATACTGCCATTGTGAATTACAAACTGTACGCTGGACTTGTGTGCTGCAGAGCTATATGCCCCATTTGCATGGCTTTTTTGCACATCTTCCTCCTTTTGGTGGATCATTCTCTTAAAGCTATATCCTTATTTTTTATGTTCAGCCCTGCACTTGCACAACGTGAACATGTTGATATGATAGTAGAGTCTGAGTGTCGGTCTAATGCTGGGCAATCTTGCAAGAAGGCTCAACAATATCCGACCAATCATCAGCCAGGCTGATCATGACCCTCTTCTGGGCTTGGCAGGTAGAAACTGGGTGAAGTTCAAAGAAAAGAGCCACCTGAATTATAGGGTGGCTCTTTCCTTTGATCTGCATAGTGCCACCCAGCAAGTAGAGCTGATCAGCATCATGGGCAGCCTGCCGTGGTCCTCCCGCCAATGTAAAACATATGCCTTCCACCCTCTGCCAAGTATTCCTCCCACTTCCCATTTCTTTTTCTCTTCCTTATTATTTTTCCAACACTGGTTTGACCAGTTCCTGGTACTGGCTAGTACACACCACCCTGCCCCGTTTTCACTGTGCAACACTGGGGAGCCAACCCCTGGTGCTGCTAAACATAACACTGACACTGGGGTGCCCCATCCTGTGTCAGTCACTAAAATAAAAGACACCATTCCTCATAGTTTTTTTATTTTTGTTTTAATTTCTGTAATCCCACCCTCTGCCTAGTATCCCTCCCACCTCCTGTTGCTTCCTGTGCCCATAGAAGTTAAACTGACACTGGGGTGCCCAATGCACAGTGTCAGTACCTGAAATAAAGGAAATCATTGTAGTCTTTTTTCCTTTTATACTTTCTGTAAAAAAGAAAACAGTCCATCAATGTCTGTTGCCACCACCATAATCCTCCCCGCACCCAACACTGCCACTCAGCACTCACCCCATACCTCCCACCCTTTACTTACCTACCAGGGGTCCAATGCCATAATCCCCTCTAGACTGGAGATACATTTCCACTCTTCAACGCCAGACTTGAAGCTGAGGAAATCAGGTATGTAGTTCAATATATTGCAATGTGGTTTGAATTTGTGTTCCTAAGTTGCTCATTTTTTAATATCCCCCCTCCTCTCCAAATTTTTAACATGTCCTTTTTGGAATCCCACCTTATGAACATGGGCAGTGAAAGCCTTCAAATCTGGCCCAAAAGATGATTTTGCAGTCTCTCAATGAAATTACCTTTCAGGCGGGATTTGAAACTTTTCACTTACTGGGTTGATGAGGTGGGATCATAAGAAGACTATGTTGAAAATCTGGGGTTAGAATATTAAAAAACAACAAAGTTATGAAGGTACGTGGAAGTCTGTCAATGCACACTCATAACTTTAATAATTTTCAATATTTTGGCCACAAATTTTCAACATGCCCGTTTTTTCACACCATTTCATGATCGTGACAGGTGTTGCTTTTCAAATCCTGGCCAAAATATGTTTTTGCACGTGTGGTACAAAATGATGTTCCTGCCAGTATTTTATAAATGACATCTGTTATGTTCACAAGGAGGGGTCATAAAAAGACTATGTTGAAAATTTGGGGTCAAAATGTAACAAAACAACTAAGCTATGAAGAAATGTTGAAGTGTTCCAACGTATTCTCATAACTTTATTTTTATAGATTTGGGCCCCTAGTGTCCAGTATATTCCTTTTGTTACCCCACCTCCTGAGCATGACAGGTGTCATTTTTCAAATCTCCTCTGAAACACGTTTTTGCAGTTACTCTGCAAAATCACCTTTCAGATGGTGTTTAAAAAAATTCCACCTGCCTTAATCATAATATCGGTCACAAAACGTCTATTGGGAATTTGGAGTCAAAATGTGGGAGCTCACTGAAAATTAGATATTGCCTCTCAGCTGGCCTATCCTAACTAAATACATTGTAAAAATGTGTAAAAGCAGAACACCACTGAAAATGAGATATTGGCCGAGATATACAAAGGGGTTGCACCAGCGCAACCCCAGAAATGCACCCTGGGACAATATTCACACGAGGGACTTGTGCAGTGCAAGTCTCGATGTGCTGGGGCGCAAAGCTAATGTATGTGGCATATCTCCAGGGGGTGTGCCCATGCATATGTGGCACATCCCGATATTCAGCCCGGGATGTGTAACGCATATGCTGGCACAACCCTGAGATGCACTGCGTAGTGAGACACAAAGTTGAGCCCCAAAAAAACAGGCTCAAATGGGACCACCCACAGGCGAGCCACTGTAGTGCAGTGCACAACACAGTGGCTGCCAGCCATGTGTGGCTCCCCCCCCGAACACCGCCCACAAGCACCCACAAACCTCCCCGGTAGTCTAGTAGTACCCCCTCCCTCCCCATAGTGGCAATCACCAACTGTAAATGGATTAACAGCCCTGGCAGCCCAGTGGTGCCCCCTCCCTCCTCCCGATGCTCCGATCGCCATTAGAAATAGTTAATCCTTCCCTGGTAGTCTAGTGGCACCCCCTGCCCACCAGTTGCTGCTCCGCCTGTAAATTAATGTTTACTATTCCCTGATGGTCTAGTGGTAACCACCCCCTGCCTGTATCCCAGATCACCAGTATCAGTAATGGACATAGCTCCCTGGTGGTCCAGTGGCACCCCTTACCCTCCTCCCACACAGAAGCCCCACCTACCCAGCACCCCCTGTCATCAGCGGGAAGCTGCAATCCTGCCCGCTTACTGCCCAGCTGCCAACCGAATGACAGCTTACGGTAGAAGCTGTAAGCCCATTGGTACACACTGTGGACCAATGAGCTTGCAGTGTGTACTGTAATTGTCATTCACATATCTGTGAATGATGTCAGTCATTCACATATTTGTGAATGTCATTTACAGTGTGCACTGCAAGAGCAGTAATTGGGAGAAGGACCTAAGAACTCTTCTGTGCTGTTTCAGTTCCAGGATTGAGATACGATTAGCAGATGGGTGAGAACTGTTTTATGCACCAGGTAGAGTGTGGAATAATGAATTCTACTTTCCAAGGGGGTGCCATTTTAGCATGGACACTGGCTGGTGGTGTTTCCTATTCCGTTCTCCAGCAGCAAATCTAGATACTTGGTGGCACAAGGTTTTAAGCTTATTGAGTTCAGTGTTTTTGAATGAGAATAGGATGAGGGCATCGTACAGGATAGTAGGCAGTAAGATATAATTAGGTGTGGATACTCTGGCTTCAGCAGTGAGGTAGGGGTTTAACCAATACAGGAACCGTAGTTTTTGGTTTAACTGTTTGGTCACCTGGTCAACATGAGTTTTGAATGAGATGTCCTGGTCCAGCATAACACCCAAGTACTTGATGGAGTATACAGTCTCAATGGGGTCTCCATTCTATCAGCATATTTTCAGTAATACACTCCTGTCAGGTCCCAGACAACGATGGCTGAAGGGGATGGATTTGGTTTTCTTTTCATTTTATTTAATAGTAGCATGCTTGCTTTGACTCATTCGACCAGTAGATGAATACTGGGTAAATATTTAGAAACAATGTGCAAAAGTAGGTCTCCATTAAAGCAGAGCCTCCATTGAACAGTGCATCTACGCTGCGCTTTCCTGGGAAAAACACATTGTAAAATCCGGACCCACAAAAAATGCAACTTGTCTTTCAGCTAGGTTTTCCTGGGTAAATACTATATATTATAAAAATGGGTAGCATCTTGGCTATTCTATCCTGGATAAATACAGAGTACAAACTGGAAAAGCAAGATCCCACGGAAAACAAGATAACATTTGAGCTGTACTAACCTAGGTAAATAAAGTACAAAGATATGTTAAAGCAGGAACCCATTGAAAATGAGATGTTGCCTCTCAGTTGGGTTATCCTGGGTAAATATATTGCAAAACTGTGTAAAAACAGGACCCTAGAGCAGGCACATCCCTTCCCCATGAAACAGAAATATTGCATCTAAAATTATCTGTCCATGAAAAATACATTATTAAACATGGACCACAGTAAAAATGAGATATTGCATCTCACCTTTGCTGTCTTGGGCATACCTCTCAACTGTTTCTGACTTTCAGGGATGTCCCTGAATATGCCTCAAAACTCTGTCCCTCCTTACAGTAGTGTTTTCGTGGCTAAACAGTGACATTTGTAAGCACAACATAATGTCAAGCATTAAAGTTACAGACTTGTTCTTCTTTAGAAAATGCATTTTTGCACTAAGCCCCATATTCTACTAGCTTTCTGGGTGGATATCTCTAATTTTGATGATGCATCCCTGATTTTGGTCCTTTGTCCCTGACTTGTTTAAGCCTTGTCCCTGATTCGGGAGGCAAGGGGTTGTGAGGTATGGTCTTGGGTAAATGCAATATAAAACTGTGTAAAATCAGAACCCCATTGCAAATGACATATTACATCTCATCTGGTCCGTCTTGGGTAAATGCATAGTAAAAATGTGTTCAAGCAAGACCCAGTACAACAGCAATGCAAGCCGTGAACATTCAGCATTGACAAATACTTGTTTAACTTTGGAGTCCATCTGGTGAGTGTTCCCCATCTGCTGGCTGCTGACACATGCTGCCTGCTTAGTGTGTGTGTGAAAGAGTGTGTGTGTGTGTGTGTGTGTGTGATACTTAACCTTTTGTCACAAAAATATGGGACAATGACAGTTGAACTGTGGGAATATGTGACGACACACTTGCCTTAATAGTGTGATACACATCATCAAAGGTTGAGATAGAAGCTTAGAAGACAGAAAAGCAGAGTTATTTCAAATTAGGAATTGCTCTATGCCTGGCCCACACTGAAATGTGATCTGACTCCCAATCTACGGCAATCAGACAAAGTTGGACTTAAAGGGATACTACAGTCAAAATTTGCAAAAACATATGTTATGCTGAGTGCTTTGATGTGTGTGTGTGTGTGTGTGTGTGTGTGTGTAGTCCTGGTGCATCTTTTCCTTTGTTTGCTACCGAGAGTTTTTTTTCTTAAATTGGCCAGCTAATTATATGGTAGTTTTATCACACATGGGGATCTCCATATTAGCAATGTTTATTGTTCTTCATTTTTCCTACAGTGCCTCCTGTCCCATGTGACAGTGATGCATCCAGGACCACTGATTGAGCAAGTACTAGAGATAACAGCATTACATTCTGGCCTCCACCAAATAACTCTTATTCAACATTTTTATGTTTGCTTGCACGCATGTGCAAGAAACATAGTGCCATCATATGAGTTTTCCAGAGGTGTGTCAGCCTCTTCCAATTCAGTCAGTGTATTTGCAGGCGTGATCGCAGAGCGCCAATCACTGCTCCAGCTGTTTATGACAAGCTGAAATGCAGTGGCATACAGTTGAAAGGGAGAGCTCTGCTTAAGTGAGCAGAGCTCTCCCCCCTTGCACTGTGTGCTCATGCCCCTTCCCCACTGTCTGATAGCGGGGTGCCCCAATCCCCCGTCCGGCTCCACGCCCCAAAGCATCCAGGTGCTCGCTGGGAGCCCACCACAGTGTGGCAAAATACTTTAAGGCTGACGAGGGTGCCCAATCCCACATTGGCTGCACGCCCCCCCAAAGCATCCAGGTGCCACGCTGGGAGCCCACCCCAGCATGGCAAACTGATGTTATGGGCGACGGGGGTGCTCAAACCCCCATCGGCTCCACTGTCTCCCCCCCATGCTGTCGCCGACGGGGGTGCCCAATCCCACATTGGCTCCACTGTCTCCCCCACAAGTACAGGGTGCCACGCTGGGAGCCCACCCCAGCGTGGCAACAGACTCATGGCTGACTGGGGTGCCCAATCCCCGTCAGCTCCCGCCCCAGCCATCCTTCTGCCATGCTGGGAGCCCACCCCAGAGTGGCAAGCGTCCGCGCCGTCTTTTACAGCAAAAAAACTGTAAAGAAAAAATGGTCCCTCGCGGTCTCCCTGCTCCCCCACAACCGCACCCACCCACTGTGTACCCTGCCTCCCCACACACCCCCTCACCCCATACCTACCTCCGGAGTCCGGCGCGATGATCTTCGGTGGACCGGGAACACATCTGCACTCTTCAAAGCCGACCACGAACTAAGGAAATGCCGGTAAGCTGTTTAATGGGACAGATAGGGTTTTTTCAACTTTGTTGCATATCTCAGGCATTTTTTGGAATTTTTGCACCAAATTTTCAACATGGGGTTTTTGGGACCCCTCCTCATGAATTCTTGCACTGTCATGGCATTACTCAGGCTCAAAGGGTGATTTCGCAGCCACTGCATGAAATCACCTTTCTGGAATGATTAATGAAACAACACTGCCAGTGTTCATAAGGTGGACTCTCAAAAAGCCTATTTTGAAAATTTGGTGGAAATATTCCTAAAGATGACTATTTTGCGAGCGTGCGTTGCGCAGTAAGTTCGTGAATTTTCAATATTTTCACTCCAGATTTTCAACATTGCCATTTTACCACACCTTCTTATGAGCAGTACACCTGTCATTTTTCACATCTCACCCAAAATGTGTTTCCGCCCATGTAGCGCACAATGGCGCAGTCAGTGCGCGAAATCAATGTATGGGACACATTAAGAAAATCACAGTGATACCGTTCATGAGCAGACATCTTAAAATGGCTATTTTGAAAATTTGGTGAAAAAATTCCTAAAAATGACTGTTTTACGAGCTTGCGTTAGCAGAGTTCTATGCTTCGTAAGTTCTACAAATTTTCAATATTTTTCACTCCAGATTTTCAACATTGCCATTTTACCACACCTCCTTATGAGCAGTACAGTTGTCATTTTCACATCTTCGCCCACAGACGTGTTTCTGCCCATGGCACAATGGCGCGGTTGGTGTCTTGAAATCAATGTATGAGACATGTTAAAAACTCACAGTGACACTGGTCATGAGCAGATGTGTTAAAATGGCTATGTTGAAATTTGGTGAAAATCCCAAAAATGACTGTTTAGGGCGCCCGTTGAGCAGTTCCTCATGCGCTGGCAAGTTTCGCGAATTTGTAATATTGCACACCAGATTTTCAACAGTGCCATTTTACCGCACTTCCTTATGAGCAGTGCAGCTACCATTTTCATCTTGCCCAAAATGTGTTTCCGCACATGTAGCGCACAATGGTACAGTCGGTGTGCGAAAACAATGTTTGGGACAGATTAAGAAAATCACAGTGACACTGGTCATGAGCAGAGGTCTTAAAATGGCTATGTTGAAAATTTGGTGACAAAACTCCATAAAATGACTGTGTTCCGAGTGAGCATTGCGCAGTTTCCACGCACCCTCGTAAGTTCATGACTTTGTAATATTTTTCAGTCAGATTTTCACCAGTGGCATTTTCCACACTTCCTTATGAACAGTACAGCTGTCATTTTCACAACATGTCGAAATGTGTTTTCACACTTTCAGTGCAGAGAATGTGTGGTCGCTGTGGGAAATCATTGTTCGGGACAGATAAAGAAAATCACAGTGACACTGTTCATGATCGGAGGTCCCAAAATGCCTGTGTTGACAATCTGCTGTAAAAATCCCCAAACTAATTACATTACGAATGTGCGTTGCATAGTTTCTATGCACACTCATTGACTTCACCATTTTTTTAAATTTTACTGCAGATTTGCAACATTGCCATTTTACACCTCCCATGAACAGTACAGCTGTCATTTTACATCCTGTTCGGAATGTTTTGCACCTGTGGTGCTAAATGCCATAATCAGCTGTGCATAAGCAGCTTTCGCCTAACAAATTGATATTGCCACTGTTCATGAGGTGGGGTCACAAAAAAAACATATTGAAAATTTGGAGTGAAAATACCAACGAATGCCTGAGCTATTAGGATTTCCAACCATAACACCCAACCCTGCAGAGAATGACAGGCATCAGGGGTGTGACTTGGGATTCTTGCCTGTAATGCTCATACCATTCCACACCCTGCAGCCAGTGAGAGGCATCGAGGTATGCCTTGGACTCTTCGGCCGAAAGTTCACCCCATTCTCCTATACCGCACCCATCTCACCGTATTTCCTGATGGAATGGGGTGTGCATAAGGGCCAAAGACCCCAAGGCACACCGTGACACTTGTCAGTGTCTGCAGGGTGGGGTGGGGTGAAATGACGTGGCCGTTATGCCTGATGACCCAAAGACACACCCCAATGCCTGTCACTCTCTGCAGGGTGGTGGTGGGGTTGGCTTCAGTTCAATACTTCACTGCCATTCCTATTACACAGCCCTGTAACTTCTACACTACCACTGCCAATGCCAGCAAGCAAACATTCGGCATTGACAAATGCTAGTTGTTTCCTACATGTGTGTCAGGTGTAGCTAGCAGGAGTAAATGTTTTGCTTTTAAAACCTTCAGTTTCTCCAAATTACAATATACATAGCCATAAAAAGCACACAAATCATCCCACTCATCAATGGTATAATTAGTAAAGACTCTGCTGTTGTCTTACAGAATAAACCAATCAGTTAGCCAGCATGTATACATAGGGATACATAGGAATGTGACAGCAGAAAAAGACTGCCAGACCCACTCAGTCTGCCCAGAGTGCCTGTAATAAGACTAGGCTTTTGCTATAGTCCTCCCCCCGTTCCAACAGCCCCTTGTGTTTATTCCAGGCCCCTTTGAACCCCCTCCCACTGTCATCTCCGCTACCACCTCCTTTGGCAACCCATTCCAGTTGCCCACCACCCTCTCAGTGAAGAAATACTTCCTGAAGTCACCCCTAAATTTCCTTCCCTTGATCTGATATTCATGACCCCTCACCCTAGGTCTCTCTTTCAATTGGAAAAGGCTCTCCACAGGCATCTTACTGATACCTTTGAAGTATTTAAAAGTCTCAATCATGTCTCCCTTCTCCCTCCTCTACTCCAGAGAATACATGCCCAGGTCATTCAGTCTCCCCTTGTATGGTAAGTGCTCTAGCTCCCTCACTATCCTTGTCCTCCTCTGAACTCGCTCCACCCACTCCACATCCTTTCTGATGTAGGGCCTCCAGAACTGGACCCCATACTCCAGGTGAGACCTGACCAGCTGCATGTAAAGGGGAACTATAACCTCTTTCTTCCTACTGGAGATCCCTCTCCCTATGCAACCTAATATTCTGCCTGCTCTTGCCACTGCTCCTCCACACTGCTTTCCCACCTTCAGATCTTGTGAAATGATGATGCCTAAGTCCCTCTCTTCTTCGGTTACCTGCAGGGATCTACCTCCTAGCGAATACTCTGCGCTTCCATTTTTTTTTACCTAAATGCATAATCTTACACTTAGCTGAACTGAACAACAATTGCCACTCTTTAGACCATTCCACCAGCCTCTCCAGATCCCTACGCATCATCTCCACTCCCTCTTGCATAGCCACTCTATTGCTGACCTTTGCATTATCCACAAAGAGTCTCATCCTCCCTTCCAGACCCACTGTTATATCCCCTATAAAGACATTAAACAGAAAAGGTCCTAGTACCAACCCCTGGGGAACCCCACTGATGACCTTGGACTCCTCTGAGGTTGCCCCATTGACCACTACCCTCTGAATTCTTCCCTCCAACCAGTTACCAACCCACTTTAGTATCACCTCCGCCAGCTCCGAGCTGACCATGTTGTGCAATAGTCTCGTGTGCGGTACCGAGTCAAAAGCCTTTTTGAAATCAAGGTAGGCCAAGTCCACCAAGCCCCCCAGATCCACCACCCTAGTGACCGTCAAAAAACTCTGTCAAGTTTGCTTGACACGATCTGCCCTCTGTGAACCCATGCTGTCCTGGGTCCAGAAGTCTGTTTGTCTCTAGGTACTTGTTAATTCTATTCCTGCGCAATTTCTCCATGGGATTTTCAGCCACAGATGTCAAGCTTACTGGCCTGTAGTTACCCACCTGTTCCTTTCCCCCTCGCTTGTGTAAGGGTATTACATCCACACGCTTCCAATTTTAGGTACTACCCCGATCTTAAGGAATTTTTAAACAGAGCAGTCAACGAAGCGTATTTGCTAAACTCTAAATGTAGCCTTTAGTGCTGACTGGATAGGAAAGTTGCTTAAAGGAACACTGTCAGCTTTTTCATTAATTTTAGTGCCCTTGTAATATTAGTGCCTGGACTCAGAGCTGTAGTCAGAAATGGCTATGAGTTACATTGAAGAGCATGTGTGCATTATTAAATACATGTTTTTTAACTAATAAGACTTTTGGTCGGCCGAAATTCACAACATGTTCCTACTTGCATGTCCCTGGCATTCAGAATGTCAACGGGATGCCGGACTTGTGCATGAACGAGTTTGGCGATTTTTGTGGCATGTAAAAAAAAACATAGCGTTGAATTGCCTTATGTTTGCTGATGCTCACTGTAGTCATGTTTTATAAAACCGAGGGCTACTTTCTAGAGTAATTCTTGATGAAAAAGGGAAACCAGGAATCTGCTCATGCGCGAGTGTGCGGAGTCCCAGTTTCACTTTTCAAATGAGAATTACCCTTGGAAGTAGCCCTTGGTTTTATACAACATGATTATAACGGTCATCAGCAGACATAAGAAAATTCAACACAGTGTTTTTTTTTACATGCCACCAAAATCGCTGAACTCATTCATGCACGAGTTTGGCATCCCATAGTGCTGTTCTGAATGTCGGGGATGTGCGGGAAAGAGCAAGTCACGAATTTCAGTTGAACCGACCAAAAGTCTTTTTAGTTAAAACAATGTATTTAAGGCCAGTCTGGTGGTGCTGAGGGCTGAGGCACTGGACACCTGACCTCACACTATGATGGCTAACTGTGTTCAGGAACGAGCAGGGGCCACCGGGGGTCAGCAGGGGAGGAGAAGGATCAAGCATCCAATGGACTGCTCTCCTTCTCTGGGGAGGGGGGGGTTGCCAACATTCGGCATTCTACTGGACCCTACCGGCAGCTGAGTGTGGTGCGCCAATGCTACAGAAAGGGGTCGAGATGGGGCAGATGCTTGGAGGAGTGCGTGCTGGCACGCGCATGTGCCCTCTCCTTGGGTGTCATTGCATGCCTCACCTCAGGGTAGAAAAATCGAAAATGTCCTAGCCATGCAGCATGACACTGTCCCCCACAGGCGCCACCCCGAGAAGGCACCTCCCTGGCTGGATCCATTTCAAGTGGGTTGAGACACTCCCCACCACCCTGCTATAAAGGGTAAGTTGTAGGAGCATAAGTGAGGGGGCCTGATCCTTGGGACACAGCGCTGGGGGGGGGGCAGGTGATGGTACTAGGAGTCCCGGTCAGGACAGGAGAGAAATATCATATAAAAAAAATATGTATTTAATAATGCACATATGGACTTCAAAGTGCCTTAGAGCCATTCCTGACTATAGCTCTGAGTCACAGGTACTAATATTACAGGGGCACTAAAATTCATGAAGAAGCTGACAGCGTCCCTTTAATATCACAGCTCTGCTGTTGCAAAATTAACTTTAAATCAATACTTGCAGAATCTGTGGTGCTGGATACATCACTGCCACATGGGACAGGAGGTATTGTAGGAAAAAGAAGAACAATAAACCATACTAAGATGGAAATACCCTGGGGCCATAAAACTACCAGGCTAATTTAGAAAAACATTTCCTAATAGCAGACAAAGAGGACGACACACTAGGGCTACACACAGAAATCATAACACTGCACAACATATGTTTTGCATATTCTGACTGTGATACTCCTTTAAAAGCTGAAATGCTGAGAGATGCTTTGCTCTGATTGGCCAAGACAAAAAGTTAATTAGCATGACAAACTCATATTAGAGTGTCTATTTCCTGGCATACAAATTGGATCTGTGTGTCTCTAAGAGATTTTAAAGGCAACTATAGTTGTAGCTTGAGTCAACATGGTTAAAATATACCATGGTCAAGATTAGATGATCCAGGCAAACATGGGAAGATCATGGGGGCAGGGAGTAAAAATAGTATTTAGGCCTCACACATAACAAAATGGAACAAAGTTATATTGGGCGTGGTGCGCGAAAGGGTGGGAACTACGTGCGGAGCGTATCCTCGATGTAGATCTACCTACAGAGACAGGTGCGCACCAGGGAATGCACCATGGAAGTGCACCTGTCTGCGGCCCTGCCCCCCCAAGCATGCAGGACTCTGCAGGATGGCCAGGGTTGTGGTCCCAGGCAGGCATCCAATCAGATGCCTGTCATGCACCAAAAGTGGATCACTTGTGCTGAGAAACATGGGTCTGGGTGTGTGAATGCCCACCGCAGGCATCCGGACCCATGTGCAATACCCCCGTGATGGGCTATTGGTTGGCGGCTCCCTCCCACCCACCACACTGCAGGGCCACTACTGGAAACAGCACCCCAAACCCCCCTCCCATGCCCCTGATCACAGCGGGCCAACCCCATGCTGGTACCACATCTCTTGGCGACTGCACTCAGCTGTGGTCACCCCAACCAACAAGTCGGCTAGACGGTGACACCCCCATGGCACCAACCCTCCCTGTGGCACCATCTTCCCCCCTGTCCCCCATACCTGTTCACTGTAGTTGCTCCCAAGACAGCCAGTGGCACTGCCCTCCTCTTACTGCCACAGCTGCTGGCCATCTGATGTATGCTGGGGCGTGCAGCAAATGCGTGCCCATGTATGTCAGATGGCCAGCAACCATGGTGGTGAGAGGAGGGCTGTGCCACTAGCCATCTCAGGAGTGGCACCAGTGCACAGGTACAAGGGACGGGCATTGACAGTGCTGTGGGGGGTGAGAACCACTGGACATCAGTGCAGGGCAGGGGCCTGGGTTCAGGGTAGGGGGCATGCACTGTGCAGTGTTGGGGTGGTGTTGTGTGACACAGGGGATTGCAGTGCAGAGACAGGGTCAGGGCACAGAAGGGTGTGTGTGTGTGTGTTGGGGGGTCCTTAGTCACTGGTACAAGGGCACCAGTGAGTGGTTGGGGAGTGTTGCATGAGTGGCCCTGGTTTATGGGGCTATCATGTGGTGGGGCGAGCACATAGGGGCTACTGCCATGGCATTCTTGGCACTCACCTTTTCAGGTGCCCCAGCCCTCCCCATCAGCTAGTGGGCTGTGGCTGCAGGGGGGTCCATTGCCAGTCCCACAGCAACAGATGGTGCAGAACCTGTGGGCACACAGTGGGTTATGACAGGGTCCTGGCTGCTGTAACGTATGCCCAGTTCTGCAGCCATCTGGTCAGCACTAGCCGGTTATGTGCAGCCACATACCTGCCTTGTGGCCTGTTTGTGAATGCCATGTGGGGTCCTCAGGACCTTGCTCTGTGGCATTCATGCATATCGATGCTAACACACCCAGTTCCTGCAATGCATTGGCATCATGCAGCGGACCCATTGTCATTAAGATAATTTTTTGTTTATACAAAATCAGCATCCAGAGAAGAGACATCAAAAGGGAATGTTTAAAGGCTGGTCATGTCTTTATTGTAAAGGAAGTCCAAGTTTTAAAAAGTGTATCTGTGTGTGTCTTCAGTATATTACTTGTAAATGAAGTTTAATTTCTCAGTAGCAAGATTTTTTTTCAGTGAGTGTGCCCAAAATGCTCTTTGAACTTTATATGTAGTGGCCAGGATGTTTAAAGACCGTGGGATGCGCGGTGCATCTAGATGTGCCACCCAAAGAAATGGGCCAGTGCAAAAAAACAGATATATTGAAACAAGATGCGTGATCCCAACAGATAGTGCATCCTGTCTGAATATAGAAACTGGTGCGGGCAGTTCAAATGGTGGTGGTTGACGATGTGCTTGTGTATCCCGGGGGATGGGCTAAATACCAGGAATGGGGTTGCGCGGCGCCAGTCCCAAATTCCCGATATTCAGTCCAAATATGCAGATGAGGTCATCAGGCATGCAAGGCACAAACAGGCCATTTGCATGGCCATTATAGCCCCATTTGCAAGCATTAACATGGCTGCAAGTGGCATTTGACTGGCACACATCTCTGCTCACCACCATGGCCAGTTGATGACTGAACAGTCCAGGAACGGTCCTGTTCAGAGTACGCACTCATTGGTTGAGTGCATCATCTGAACAGAACCGTTCCAGGACTGTTCAGTCAACAGCTGGCCATGGTGGTGAGTGGAGGGCCATGCCAGTCACCGGCATGGGAGGTGCGGGGAGGGTGTCATGAATTATGGGGTGGGAGCCACTACACTATGGAAAATGGTTGGTGGTCATTGTGGTTGTGACAGAGAATCCACCATCTCTGTCCTGCTGCTGGTGATTGCCCTCCCTATGCACACCTGCTTCCACTAGCCCTACCTATGGCCTTATCACACTGCACTGAAACATTGAGGTAGACTGATATAATAACCCCAGGGTCCCTTTCCTGTTCAGTGAATGCCAATACCACCCCTCAATCCTATACACAGTACTGGGGATCCTATGCCCTAGCTGCATGATTTTGCACTTTTTGGCATTAAATCCAAATTGCCATGCCATTGCCAGCACCTCCTGGTTTCCCAGATCACTGCACATTTTCTTGACACCTTCCTGAGTATCCATCCTATTGCATATTTCGGTGTCATCTGCAAGGTGGCATATCTTTCCCTCCAGTTCTTCTGCGACATCCTCAATGAAAATATTGAAGAGGACTGGTCCCAGTACCAAACCCTGTGGTACCCTACTGGTCACTCTCCTGTCCTTCAGGTGTGTGCTGTCACCCAGCACCCTCTGAATCCTATCCGCTATCCAGCTTCAGTCCCAATCCACCAATTTGGACCCCACTTCTAAGGTGATCAACTTCCAAATTGGCATTCTAGGTGGCACAATGTGCCAAGCCTTGCTAAAGTCCTGATATGTTATGTTCACTGCCTTCCCCTGATCTATTTCCCTGGTCATCCAGTTGAAGAAATCTATCAGATCAATTTGGCATGGCCTTACCCCTTTGAATCTGTGCTCCCTGTTGTCCTGCAGCCCACTGGATTCTAGATGCTCAACTGACCTCTCTTTCAGTCACACTTTACACTTTACAAATCATTAAACTGGCTATTGCTAATACAGCAGATTCATATTTTTTTCAAGCTACTCTGACCTGGAAACTTTTAAATGTAATAACGCCACTAAGTTTTAAAAGTTTAGTTTGCTATCAAACAGGCGTCAGTGTTACATGGGCTGAATCAAGCTGTAATCTTACTCTGCCCTTTAGAAAAACAAATAAAGGACAAAGTACTTTTTCATACTGTGCTGTAAAACCCTGGATAAGTTTGCCCATGGCCATAAGAACCTCAGAAACAATATATGGTTTTAGAAATATTTTAATACAGTATTTACTGGCAACAACTTAGTATGTGCAACTATTTTAATACCTGAATTTGTACATTTACAGTATGACAAATGTAGGATACTTGAAATATACATATATATATATATATATATATATATACACATATATATATATAGATAGATAGATATGGGCGTGGTTGTTACCCATAGTTAGGGTTGAGTAGGCACTTCAATGTTAAACTCAAAATTTTGCACTTTAATAACTTTGCAACCATTCAATGAATTTGCACAACATTCGGTATGCACTGTCCTGTTGTGTAGATATCTTGATATGGCAAGTTACATTCCAGTTGGACATGCAGCTTCTGAGTTATAGAGAGGTGAAACAAACATGTTTTTGCTCTTTGACTTTGCTGAGATGTTTCTTTGAACTTGCCTACAGCCCAGATGGTTTGTTTTTTTTTGGTCTGAAATTTCCAGGGCAGAAAGGGACTACCTCACAGGTGTGCCCTTTGCTAGTCTGTTGAAAAAATAATAAGCCATTTTTAGGTTATTGCAAATTAAAAATGTGAAAAAAATCATCTTTGAGCATGATCAGTAAGCACTAAAATATAGCTGTATGAAACGAAAGAGGAATCCTGCATTGTATGAGAAAATTCCTCTGTCATATGGCCGCCATCTTGTTTTCAGTTTGCCTGAAATATTCAAATCAGGAAACCCCCAAAAATGATGACCTGGGGAGGAACCAACACATGTAGCTTGCTTATTAGAACCCCGTATGTGTATTTTGTACTTTATTTCTCCAAAATGCCCTTAAAATGAGCTTTTATTTAATCTACAAATTCTTTCTTTGTATCCACATAATGTGAAGTAGGATCTTACTTCATATGATGAGGTACAAATTAAGATCCTGCTTCATGAGCTGAAAATAGTCATTTTGATTAAAAAATACATTTCTCTGCTGACATAGGGGTGTCCAATCCTCTTGTTGGCACTAGACAACCCCCAACAGTGTGGGACACTGGGGAGTCCACTCTCAGTGTCACCAACAGAAAACTGTCCATATCCAACAATGGGGTGCCCAGTCCCCATCTCAGCAGTTACTCCCCCAAAGCGGAACACTGGGAAGCCCACTCCCAGTGTCCCCCATTATATCATACCTTCCCTCCTCCACCACCAGTACTGTCACTGTGGGACACTGGGGAGCACACCCTCAGTGTCCTAAAATGTTTATTTATTAAAATTAAACCTGAAAAAAAGAAAACAGTTCCCCGACATCATCATTTTATTTAAAACAAAAGTCCTGTAAAAAAGAAAATGGTCCCTCGTTGTCTCCCCATCTCCCTCCCCCATCCCGACCCTCCCACTGAACAGCCCACTGTACCACACACCTCCTTGCCCAAGATTTACCATTGAAGGTCAGCGTCTGTCATCTTCTGTGGAATGGGACATGTCTGCACTCTTCAAAGCTGAACCACAAACTGAAGAATTGAGGTAAGTGCTGTATAATGGCCGTCTGTGGCATTTTGAACATATGTTGATATCTTGGGCATTTTTCAATATTTATGCACCAAATTTTCAACATGGGGTCCCTGAGACCCCACTTCATGAACACTGGCACTGTTATTTTGTTTCTCAGTCCTGAAAGGTGGTTTTGCAGTCACTGTGTGGAATCACCTTTTGGGACCGGGTAATGAAATGACAATGCCAGTGTTCATGAAATGGGGTCCCAAAATGCCTATGTTGAAAATTTGTTGAAAATAAAATCCCAAAAATGGCTGCTTTATGAGTGTGCATTGCGCAGTTTTTACGCAGGTGTGTAACTTTGGTAATTTACAGTATTTTGAATCCAGATTTTCTGCATTGCCATTTTCACACACCACATCGTGTATAGTAGAGCTGTCATGTTTCACATGCTGCCTGAAATGTGTTTTCACTACTGTGGTTCAGAATGGCACATATGCTGTGAAAAAATCACCTTTTGGGGTCAAGTAATGAAATGACAGTGCCACTGTTCATGTGCTGAGGTCCCCAAAAAGCCATGTTGGAAATGTGGTACAAAAATTCCTCAAAATGCCAGAGTTATGTGTGTCTGTAGAATTAATTCTATGCACGTGCATAACTTTGGTGCTTTTCCATATTTTACCACCACTTTTTCAACATAGCCATTTTTTCATACCACCTCATTAATAGTATAACTGTCATTTCCCACATCCTGCCCAAAATGTGTTTTTGCACCTGTGGTGCGGAATGGCATTGCAGTTGCACGCAATTATGTTTTGCCTTGTATTTCACAACTACTGTGTACTGGGGATCACATAAGGTGGGGTAATAAGATGGCTATGCTGACAATTTAGTTACTGTTGTTTGATACATGGAAGCCCAGGGCCCAGAGGGCCCTGCACTTCCACACCTACATACCTACATATAACACAGCATGTACATCAACGGTGGGACTGGAATGCAGGGCCCTTCAGATCTTGAGCTCCCTCAGTAAAATAAGGATACTATTATACTACCTCAAAAAGAAGGGAAATTCATTGCAAAAAATCTCTGTTAATGCATCAGTTAGGATTTCTATTACAATGCCAAAAATCAGGAAATTCGATGTTAGGGTTACCAACCATACCACCCCACCCTCACCTTCCCACCCTCCACACACCAACAGGTGTTGGGGTGTGCCTTGGGGTCATCAGGCCTAACTCTCACCCCATTCTCCTATACTGTACCATATCAGCTTGTTTACACATGGGAGCAGCGGCAAGGGAGCAGGAGCTGGATGTCATTATCCACCTAGAGATGAATGACCTGGCTGAGAATGGGATCAGAGCAGTGCAACAGGAGTTTGTGGAGTTGGGGAGGGGCCTTAGACAAGTAGCACACATGGAAAATTTCTAGGAAGTGCTACCTGTCTATGGCATGGATGAGGCTAGGGTACTCCACACTATGGGATTCAATCACTGGTTGAAAAGCTGGTGCAGAGCTCAGGAATTTGGCTTCATTGGGGACTGGGGCTCCACCTGGAGGGATGCAGGCCTATACAGGTGTGATGGTCTGCATCTATCCTGGAGGGAAACCAGGATCCTTGGTGATAGGTTTAAATGCTTCAATGGCAAGCATTTAAACTAGCCAAGGGGGGAGGCACTGAAGAGGAGAAGGGAAATCCTAGCTCCCCCCAAAAATCAGGGTAATTAGTGAGGTAAACACCAAGATAGAACAGTCAACAGGAAGAAGAGCAGGGGTAAATAGAAAAAAAGACAAAGGCAGTAGGGACAGGGATGGGGCAAAAAGAAATAAAGCCATAAAAACAATGGAGGGTAATGAGTACTAATGCTCGTAGTCTAGGTAAAAAGCTCCTTGAAATGGTGACCTCGATGGAAGAGGGATGCCTGGATATTGTGGCAGTCACAGAAACATGGTACACAGAGAACCATGACTAGGATCTACAGGAGGGACAGGGAAGGAAGAAGAGGAGGAGGTAGCTCTCTATGTAAAGGAAGGGATCAAAACAACAGAACTAAAGGGTAAACAAGGAGAAGAGGAGACACTGTGGATCACCCTGGAGACTGGAAATGGCTCCACAATCTGCACAGGGATTGTATACAGACCCCCATCTCAGAGGGAGGAAATGGACAAGGAAATGATAGAAGGCATCCTTGGGATGGCAGAGAAAGGGGAGATATTGCTGATGAGGGACCTGAATATGCCAGATGTTGACTGGAGCACATTTGCTGCAGCCACATCCAAGAACAGGGCCATTCTTAATGCCCTACAAGGGGCTTGCCTCAGACAGCTAGTTTTGGAACCCACTCGGGAGAGAGCAGTCTTAGACCTGGTACTCTCAAATGGGGACGGAGAGAGGATCTCTGATCTTGAAGTGGGTAGCCATCTGGGAACAAGAGACCACCAAACTGTGGTTCATGACAAACTTAGTTGTAGAGTCAAGCCACACAAAAGTGAAGGTACTGGACTTCAGGAGGGCTGATTTTGTCAAAATGGGAGAGTGCCTCAGAAAAGCACTAGGAAACAGGCAAGAAGGTGGGGTGGAGCAACAATGGGGAAACATCAAAACCACCATCACAGAGGCAACAAGTCTTTGTGTGAAGCAAATAAACAAATCAAGATGTCAGAAAAAAACACTATGGTTCTCAAAAGAAGTGGCGGAGAAGGTAAGGGAGAAAAGGATAGCATTCAGGAAGTATAAGGAAACACAGAAAGAGCAGGACAGAGAACTGAACCAGTTAAGCAGAAGGAAGCGGGTAAGGCAGTCAGAATAGCAAAGGCCCAAACCAAGGAAAAGAGATCCAACTCGGTTAAGAAGAGTGATAAAACCTTTTATAGGTACATTAGGGAGAAAAGAAAGACTAAGGCAGGGATACTGAGGTTGAATAAAGAGGAAGGCGGTTGGGCAAAGAGCGACAGTGAAAAAAGCAAGGATACTGAATGAATACTTCTGCTCAGTATTCACAATGGAAAAGCAGGGGGAAATACCTAATCAGATCAATAAAAGCACTCTGGATAGGGGGGTTGATATTAATTCTTTCACAGAAGAAAGGGTTCTGAAAGAACTCTTAAAACTGAAGGTGGATAAAGCAATGGGGCCTGATGGAATTCACCCCAGAATTCTAAAAGAACTAAGGGCAGAACTAGTAACACCACTGACTACCCTATTTAATAAATCATGGGAGGATGATTTGGTACCTGAGGACTGGAGGAGGGTGGATGTGATTCCCCTTCACAAAAATGGGAGCAAGACAGAGGCAGGAAACTATAGACCTGTCAGTTTGACCTATGTGGTAGGGAAAATGATGGAATCACTTCTGAAGGAAAGAACTGTTGATTACCTAGAGGTCAATGGGGTACAGGACCCAAAGCAGCATGGATTCACAGCAGGAAGGTCATATCTGACAAATCTAATTGATTTCTTTGACTGGGTGACCAAAGCAGTAGACCAGGGAGGGGCTGTGGACATGGCCTACCTAGACTTTAGCAAGGCATTTGACATAATCCCGCTCAAAAGATTAATAAACAAATGAACCAGCCTGGGAGTGGGTCCCAGGGTGGTAGCCTGGGTAAAACACTGGCTGGACAACAGGACACAGCAGGTAATAGTAAATGGAGTCCACAGTGAAGAAAGGAGGGTTACTAGTGGGGTACCGCAGGGTTCAGTACTGGGGCTGGTCCTTTTTAATGTCTTTATAAGTGACATTGCAGAGGGACTGGAAGGAAAAGTATGTCTCTTTGTAGACGACACAAAGATCTTCAACAGGGTTGATACACAAGGTGGGGTGGAAAGGATGAAAAGGGACTTGGCAAGGTTGGTGGAATGGTCAAATGTATGGCAGCTTAGATTCAATGCAAAGAAGTGCAAATTAATGCACCCGGGAAACAAAAACCCAGAGGAAGAGTACACAGTGGGGGGTGAGATACTGACAACAACAAAAATGGAAAGGGATGTAGGGGTAGTCATATCAGATGACCTAAAGGTGGGCCAGCAATGTGAGAAGGCAGTAAGAAGGGCCGGGGGTGATACTGGAATGCATAGGGAGAGGCATCACCAGTAGAAAACAGGAAGTTGTTGGCACTCTGTACAGACAGTTGGTAAGACCACATCTGGAGTACTGTGTACAGTTCTGGAGACCCCATCTCCGCAAGGACATAGACAGAGTGGAGGCTATCCAGTGGAGGGCAACCAAAATGATGCAGGGTCTGCATCAGAAGACATATGAAGAAAGACTAAAGGAACTAAAGATGTATAGCCTCGAGGAAAGGAGGGAGAGGGGGGACATAATAGAAACTTTCAAATACCTCAAGGGAATCAACGAAGTCCAAGAGGGAAGCATCTTTCAGAAAAAGAGATGTGCAAAAACAAGGGGGTACAATTTGAAGATAGAGAGGGGACAGCTCGGAGGTAATGTGAGGAAGTATTTCTTCATAAAGAGGGTTGTGGATACATGGAACAGCCTTTCTGAGGCGATCATAAAGTCAATAACAGTGGGGTAATTCAAGAATGCATGGGACAGATATAAGGCAATTCTAGTGGGGGTAGGAGGAAGTAGGCTGTTGGTTAACTAGGATCTGCAGCTTGTCTGTTAGGTAGGGAAATGGGCAGAATAGGTGGGCCAAGCAGTCCTTATCTGCCATCAAATTCTGTTTCTATGTTTCTATGAAATGGGATGAGAGGGCAGATGACCCCAAAGCACACCCGATGCCTGTTGGTCTGTGGAGGGTGGTAGGGTGGGGTGGTACGGTTGGTAACCCTAACATTGAATTTCCTGACTTTTGTTGCTGTAATAGAAACCCTAACTGATGCATTAACAGAGTTTTTGCAACAAATATGAATATATATATATATATATATATATATATAATTTATTTATTTAGTTTTTGTTTACTGGGTGGATGCGCTAGCCATAAAGATGACTGTTTTCAGGCATGACTCGGGAGGTTACAGAGCAGGCATTGCAGGTATAACAAACAGTAGATTACAATGAGATACATAAACAGGGTGTTGTGAAACAGTAAACAATTGGCTACGTAGCATAGGTAGTATACAGGGTATTTAAAAAAACATTTAACAATAAGCTAACCATTACAGGTAGTACACAGGGTGGTCCTAGTAGGATCATAGAGGTTTTTACAGTCATAGCATGATGAAAAACATACAGTAGCAAGAGTATTGCAGTAGTAGTCCTGAAAATATGATTTAAAAAAGTACAACAAAAATAGATAAGTAAAAATGTGGTCAAATACTGACAAGTGCAGCAGGGATAATGGGCAGGGGAATGGCAAGATTGTGAACAGTAGGGATACTATCAGATCAGGATAATGAAAGGTAGGGTATAGGGCAGGAGCTGGGAAAGAGAAAGAGGGATGGCTGCAGGGGGCTAGAGTCAGGAGAGAGAGAGCTGGGACAGGCTGTACCACAAGGGGAGTATTGTGAAGAAAAGGTAAGAGCTTTGGGATAGCAGGATACCCAGAGGATTAAGTAAGTATATATGTATATATATTTATTTATATATATATATATATATATTATAAGGGGTGCGGTCGTGCCCCTATATTTAGGGTTGAGTAGGCACTTCTATGTTAAATTCAAACTTTTGTGCATTAATAACTTTGGACCCGTTCAATGGATTTGCATGAAATTTCGTATGCATGGTGGGGCATGGTAGGTATCTTGATCTGCCAAATCTCGTTATAGTCAGGCTTATGATTTTTGCACACCAAAATGCTGAAAAATGCACTTTTCTCCAGTTATGTCAGCACTTTTTTGGATTTTGTCTGTGGCGCTGCATGGCCATCATGTGGTGTGCCACTCGGCAACTTGGCTCATCTGAAAGAGCTTAGGTCAAAGAATGTGCCTCTTTTCGTTTGGTGAAAAAATAATCCATTCAAAAGTTATTAAACTTTTAAGTTCCCATTATAAGTCAATAGGAAAATTTATATGGTTATTTTGTAAAAGAAGAATGGTGTTTTGGCCATCTGGTCCCTTCTCACGATCAAAGAATTTGCAGGCTCACGGTCAATGAATCTTTGATCGTGAGGAATTCTTTGATCGTGATGGCTGCCATCTTGTTTTCATTTTGCAGTCAGAAAAAAATCAAATATCTTGGCTCTGGGGTCACTCCTGGAGTAAAACCTGGATGGATTTTATTCAAGGCGGCTTCCCTCTGTCGAGCCATGGTAATGGTTTGCTTTGAAATGGTCAAAAAATAGAGTTTTTAACTTTTTTATTCTTTGATTGCAGTTTGCTGACTCCTGCAAATTCTTTGATTGTGAAATTCTTTGACTGCGATCTTTGATCACGAGGGTGCGACTAGATGACCACTTGAGAAAATCCATTTTCTCTGCTCAGGGGTGGGCGATTAACACAAATGAGGGTGGATTTTGTTCAGAGGGTTTCGTTCTATCAAGGCATGGTTGTGGTTTCATTTACTTTTGTCTACAAATTGAGTTTTATCATTTTTTATTGTTTGATCATGAGCCTGCACATTCTTTGATCATCAGCCTGCAAATTCTTTGATCGCGAGATTCCTTGACTGCGATCTTTAATTGTGAGGGTGCAACTAGAAGGCCATTTGAAAAAATCCAATTTTCTCAGCTCAGGGATGGGTTATTAAGCCAAATGAGGGTGGGTTTTGCTCAGGGGGGTTCGTTCTATCGAGGCATGGCTGTGATTTCATTTAGTTTTGTGTAAAAATTGAGTTTCACCATTTTTTATTCTTTAATTGCAAGCCTGAAAATTCTTTGATATCGAGATTGCTAGGGAGGGACTAGATGGCCAGATTTGGAGGGACCAGATTGCCCAAGTTTAACAATTTTTAAAATCAAATATCTTTGAAACGGTTTGGTCTTTTAATTTGAAATTTGGAGGTATTGATGGGATGTCTTATAGATGTGAATTATGGTGTTTATGTGTTGGACAACACATTTTTTGTGGAGATGTTGTGTGGCGTAGTTTACATTTTGCGGACAGCGTTTTCCATTCTGGTACTGGCTTGAAATTTATAAGGTAGCTACCCTTACTGCCATGGATGTACTTTTCACTTGTTAAGTGTCAAACATGTAAACAGGTGTGGAATTTTGTAGAAATTTACAAGTTGGTTGGGCCTTGAGGCCGAAGACTATCTCCAACCTGCTACTTTCTCTACTTTTCTATTCTTTCTCAAAAGTAAGGAAATTCTATGCAAAAACTTTGTTAATGAATCATTTAGCATTAAAACACAGAACATAAGAAATGAAATGTTTAGGTTGCCCCTCCATGGACCTGCCCTTCATCCGAGATTGACAGCTGACGGGGTGTGTCATTGGGGTTGTGAGGCCTAAATCTCACCTCATTCTTCTTTACTGTGGTTTGTGAATATGATTACACATGGAATGGGGTGAGATTTAGGCCTCACAACCCCAATGACTACACCGTCAGCTGTCAATCTCATTGATGTGCCTTTTGAAGATTTGGTGAAAAAAATATTAATTAGTTCAAAAGTTATTCAGATTTTAATTTTCCCATTATACTCATTCGGAAGAAAATATATGTGTCTCACAAAAGCTGCCGCCAGTACATTTTACTGTTGCAGATAGCCTTTTTACTGCAGCCATCTTGTTTCAGTTAATGGTGAAGAAAACATCTTTAATTCAAGGTCTACTGCCCCTAGGTATATACTGACAGTTGTGTTTACCTAAATGGGGCTTGAGGAACACAATGGTGCCATTATTATTTTTCTAGAACCCCTAGAAATACCTTTTTTAAAATTGGGTCCCCCATAGTGTCGCAAATCACGATAGTACATTTGCGACATTGTCGCAAATCACGGCACTGTCACATCTATACTGTCGCAATTTGCGACACTACTGCACCAAGAAATACAATTTCTTTGCCACACCACTGCACCTAAACTGTTAGAGCTGTTTGGCTGACATTTGCACGGTGACAAGCTCTGGCCTCACAGATGTGCCTTTGGTGGTTTGGTAACAAAATGTAAAGCAGTTACAAAGTTACAGTGCTCTGAAGTTGAGACATTTCCCATAGGTTAACATTGTGGTGCCCATGATGCCTTTCAGCCCCCGTATCTCCAAAACGATTCGAGATACTGATTTTTAGCTACCCACAGCTTAGTCCACTAAGCACACATGGAGGTTTGGAAGTCTTGATTAGAATTGCAGTGGAATTTTTTTCATAGTTGCTATGGTTACTGAGATATTGCCAAATACGTGTTCCGAGAGTTCCTTTTGAGTACTGTGGGGTTGCTGTATGGCTCCGTACACATACAAATACCATTACGCAAAAACTGGGCAATGTGAAGGGCATGCAGAGCCTGCAGAGCCTGCACTCACGTTAACACTTACCAGTTACCAGTTGCATTACACTTTCTCAAAAAGAAGAGCAATTCATTGCAAAAAACATCATTAAAGCATCAGTTAGGGTTGATAGCACAGCGACAAAAGCATGGAAATGTGATGTTAGAGTTACCCCCTACCACCTCACCCCCACCTCCACCCTACACACAGCAACAGACATCAGGGTGTACCATGGGGTCATCAGGCCAAACTGTCACCCCATTCTCCTATACTGTAGCATGTCAGCTTGCTTACACATGGAATGGGGTGAGAGGTGGTCCTGACGACCCCATGGCACACCCCGACATCTCTTTGTATATGGAGGGTGGGGGGTGGGGGTGAGGTGGTGAAAGGGTAACCCTAACATCACATTTCCATGCTTTTGTCACATGCTATCAACCCTAACTGATGCTTTAATGAAGGTTTTTGCAATGAATATATATATATATATATATATATATATATATATATATATATATATACACAAAATCACACATGCTCCCACAATGCAAAGCATCATGGGCTGCATATGCAAATCACCACAGAATGTGGTGTTTACGCACAGAGGTTCTTTGTCTTTTAAATAGTTTTTTATTTTAATGGGTTCACCACAATATATCCCAGGCACACTGCCTTAGGGGTAGCTGGTCCATTCCACTGGGGTGTCAAACAGATGAGGCATATTGATGAGTCCTGGTAGGATGAAACACATGTCTATGTCTTCTGTTAGCACCCTTTGCAAACTGTGTGAGAGGCCTTTCGGCACCATGCAATTCTGCTTAAAGTTGGACCAGCATAACATTCTGTGGTGATTTGCATATGCAGCCCATGATGCTTTGCATTGTGGGAGCATGTGTGATTTTGTATTTTCTTGAAACTTGGCTTCCCAGCCAAATGCCCTTTGGGGTAACCCTTGCCTCAGTGTTTACGCACAGAGGTTCTTTGTCTTTCATATACATATATATATATATATATATATATTATATATGTATATAGTGGCTTCCCCCAGAATGAAACACTCTTTTAAAGCACTCTACAGTATGCTGCAGCAGACCTACTGAATAAAGTTATGCAATTTCAATGGCAATTAGTCCCCTTTGTCATGGAGGAAACTGTGGCATTCACTTCATCTTGGCAGTGTCATATTTTGCTGAATGACAAAGGGGACTAATTACTATTGAAATTGTATTGATTTATTCAGTAGGTCTGCTGCAGCATTCTGCGAGAGTGCTGCAAAATGATGCAAATTGCACTTCATCCTGGGGACACCACTGTATATGTATGTATGTAGGACCGATTTATGTGAACTTTTGCATGTGCCATTAGGAACCAAAGATCTCTTGATGTGGCAAGTTTTGTTTCGGTCAGATCTGTGGGTGTGGAGATACAGAGTGCTCAACAATGTGAAAATTGCAATTTTTGTGTAGCTTCTTTGTCACGTAGTTTCTCAGAAACTGTGTATATTTGTGGTCTGAAATTTGCAGGGTATGCAGGTCTTTGATCACAAATATGCCTTTTAAAGGTTTGGTGAAAAGTATTATACTGTTCAAAATGTATTAAAGTTTTCATTTTCCAATTATTTCCTATGGGAAAACTTAGATGTGCCATGCGAAACAACTGTTTAGTTGCAGCAAAAGTGATATTTATTGTTGCAAATGCGGAATGTAGTGTTGAGATCCCGCCATCTTGTTTTCGGTTAGAGAGGTAAACAAATTTAAATATTTTAAAAAATACTGAGAGACAGTAAACACCAACTGCTGTATTTACTTAATCGGGGCCTGAGGAATATAATTCTAGGGTCAGTTTGCCCCCAGAATGGTCAGAAATATGTTTATTTTATCCACAGAGTTTTTAGTACCACAAATTGTGGCACTATGTACACGAAAGAAGGTTCACTACAAATCGTGGCAAAGAGACTCAGTGTCTCAGTGTTTCACAAAACATTGTTCCTTTTGCCGCAATTTGTGGCACAACTTTTTTTTTTTTTGTCTGTAGCACCCGTCAGCAGACATACGCTCAGTACAACTGAACGTACAGTAAAACATCAGAGCACGGGGCAACAAATTAAACTGTTTTTTTATTTTTATTTTCCTATCATTCTCTCCATGACCAACTCATCAGAATTTGATTATGCAGGGGTTCTAGTGCAGGCAGTGAGCTGGTGACTTGGGGGGAGGGCAACACACTAACTGCACTGTCATTCTTTGCTTTGCATTTCTTCTTAGAATACTACTGGTCAGACAGGAAAGGTTAAGGGGATGGTTATGCCTCTGCTGACTGGTTGCTTTGTGTGTAGCCATCCAATCAGTGGGAGGTTTAAATTGTCTTTTCCTATTCAGCACCATTTCAGTTTTTCAGTAGTTTCCTGACTGACTGGCAGGAAGGACTGTTGGGGAGGCCAAGAGCAAAGAATCAGAGATCATCATCAGAGACAGTAACTGGAGACAGAGTCGATGGGATTAGAGTTTGGAAGGAACTTACTAGAAGTTTGTGAATTTCTCTCAGCCAGCTTTAGCCAACGATGATGGAACACTCCGCCCCCCCATGACCGAGGAGTGTACAACACTGGAGTGGGATAGTTGCCGAGGACTCGGGGCAAGGAAGCACTGACTAAATGTCCAGACTAAAATGAGCATCAACTGGGTGCAGCTGATGTGATCCAGCACAGGGAGCAAGTCAGCAACAGCAGCAGTCAGGAGGTAAGTCTTCCCAGTCTCCCCTGCACGTTCTTTCTTATCTGCCTTAGTAGCGGACTGCTGGTTGGGGGGCAGACTAGAGCAGCAGTAGAATACTATTCCTCTTACCTGCAATTTAATGGCCTGACTCATACTGCTACTTTCACTGATACCATGACTCATCCCTGTTGTCTCAGTCACCTGTTCTCCACATTGGGGTGTCATTCCCATGTGCCATAGTAGTGGACTGCTGGTTGGGTAGAGGAGCAGACTAGGCATGGGGCACAGTTGTTGTATTGCAGGAGGTGTATTCTGGAGGTTCTCCAGTCAGCTGACAGTGCTTGACCAGTTTGTGAGTTTCATCACTTAGAGACATAAAGGAGCAGTATGAACTGAAGATAGAAGAAGAAAATTAAACACACAGTGAGTGGATCAAATCAGCCAATTTTGCTTTGTGCACTGAAATGTCATGCAAGTCCCATTTCATAAACCACAGCTTGCGGGGAACAGGTGATTGGGACAGCAGGGATGAGTCATAGTATCAGTGAAAGTAAAAAAGTTCCAAAGGAAACCGCAGAGAGAAATGACTGGTGCTATCGACTAAAAACTTTCAGCAAAACAAAAGGTCAACACCCAGTCAGGTCATATCTAAAGTGCTCTCATTAGTACAATGCAACAGTGCATAGAAGCTGGCTCATTGACATAATGTCAGTGGCATTATGTATGTGAGCCAGCTTCTATGCACTGTTGCACTTTGCTAATAAAAGCACTTTAGATATAACCTGACTGGGTGCTGATCTGTTGTTTTGCTATCAGTGCAAGTAGCAGTACAAGCCATTGAATCAGCAGGTAAGAGGAACAGTAGTCTGCTGCTTATGTGAAGATTCTGTCTAAACAGGAGCTATCACAGACACGGTTTCCGACTTGGGGAAAAGCAGAAACAGACTTTCCACCTGTTCTATTTAATAGGCTGTGCCACCACCAGTACCTTAGTGTACCTGCCAGTGGCATGAAACATTGCCTCGCACAGTCAAAGAACTTGCATTTGAGAGGATTCCTGAAATTCCTGATATACAATAAACAAATTAGTTCCACTGTGCTGGGTCTTCTGGACTTGAGCGCTAGCTGAGCTGAGGTTTTGGGCTTAAAGTCTGCATCACTTAGTTTGGTATTCGGGCTCTTACTTTCAAAGTATTATTGTCACAGACATAGAACAGGATAGCAGTCTGAATATCATGTATTTGCATCCTAACCTCCCTTTGTGGAAGTAATAATTCATGGCCAACCATGTACATCAAGGCTGTGTTTGCACTGAGGAGTTCTGTTCACATCTTAGGGACCTCCAGAAGGAAGCTCAAGAGGTCTCTGATGTCAACAGAACCCTAAGAGAGAAACATTACAGAGAAGAGTTGTGTATGATTACCTATGTGTTATTTTGAATATAGTATATAGTATATGATTTGATACATAAAATAAAATGCTTTTTCTCCAAAATATTTGGTTTAGTTTTTTTAATATTATAAAAGAAAAGTAGAAATCCACCTTTACCTAGCTGCTAAAAACCCATCCAGGTGAAGGGTGGTTTTCTGTTTTAAAAATGATGAAATAACAAAAGATTTTGTGCTAGAGGAGAGTCTATGTTCTGTGTGTGTGGTGGGTAATGCACTAAGGGAAAGGGAACTGAAAGGCAGAGTACTGGATGGGTGGGGTGAGACTTAATACTACAGAAGAGAAATGGGATCTAAGAGTTATCATCAGTAACTCCCTTAAGCAAATGAGCCAGTGCAACAAGGCTTCTAGCAAGGCTAACAGTATGCTGGGATGTATCAGCAGGTGTATTGATAGCAGAAAAAATAGGTAATACTTCTTCTATATAGATCCTTGGTGAGGCCTCACTTGGAGTACTGCATCCAGTTCAGAAGCCCTCACCTCAGAGAGGGCAGGGATAGGTAGGCAACAGTGCAGCACAGAGTAATAAAAATGATGCATGGCCAGCAGGGCAGATCCTATGAGGAACACCTCCAGACACTAAATATGTACTCACTGGAAACCAGAAGGGAGATACAATAGAGACCTTCAAATTCCTTAAAGGAATTAACAAAGAAAACCATGGAGAATTATTTACCCTAAATACCAACTCGAGGTCACGTGGACATTAACAGGAGGAACAAGAGGAAGTACAGTACTTCTTTATGGAAAGGGTTGTGGAACTTTCAAACAGTATGATGGCCGAGGTATTGGGTGCAACCACAGGCAGAGGATTCAAGCAGGCATGGGATAGAATGAAGGGAATAGTGGTCACCTGGGGGTGAGAAGACCAGAGATGAGAACGGGGATAGGACGGGCGGGTTAGTACCCTGGAGGAATAATAGGTTCCAAGGAAGGTTCCAGGGATTATAGGGAATATGGGCAGACTGGATGGACCTCTGGTCTTTTTCTGCCATCATGATCTATGTTTCTATGGGAAGTGAAAGTAAAACAACAAGTGGCATGAGTTCCCATTCTAATTTAAAAAGCTGCACTACCACAGAATGGTACAACATCATTCTATGATCATTGAACTGTGGTAGAACATAAAGAATGACTAACTCTAAGTGTTAGGAAGAAGCTGGTTCTTCATATGGAGTAGTATGGTGACACTGTTGGCATGAGAACGATGCTTGAGTGCCCTATGATGTCACCACACTAATGAGGTGTGGAGAACCTGCGAGTTCATAGCCTGTAGTTTTTTTATTGTGCATAATACAACAGAAAGCATGTCTCCCAGTCACTCCGTACAGGTTAATGTTTAGTAATTTATTTCCCTTGTAGACTACCTTGCAAAGCTTTGTTTTTATTATGTGACAATTGTGAGGCGTCCTCACACAGGCCCTGCACTCCCACATGGAGTAAGGATACAATTACAATTACTCCAACAATCAAATAAGGTTACGATTACACTTTCATGAAAAGTAAGAAATTCTTGGCAAAATACATTGTTAATCCATCAGTTCATTTCTCACCATCAAAGGATGGGAAAAGTGGTGTGGGTTTCAACCTAACATCACACACCACCCACCCTCCATGGACCAACAGGCAGTGGGGGTGTGTCTTGGGGTTGTCAGCTAACCCATTTTCCCATCCTGTAACATCTTTGCTTTCTTACACATGGAATGGGGTGAGATTTAGGCTGACAATCCCAAGGCACCCCGCCAATGCCTGTTAGTCTGTGGAAGGTGGGGCTGTGGGGTGGGTTGAAACCCTAACACTACATTTCCCAACTTTTGATGGTGGGAACCCTAACTGATGCATTAATGAAGATTTTTTCCAAGCATACATACATATAGATATATGACAGATAGATAGAAACATAGAAAGTGATGGCAGAAGGAGACCTTTTGGTCCATCTAGTCTGCCCTGTAGTAGTCCTACCTACTACACTCCAATCCCCCTACTGACTATTTTGTGTCAGGGCTCCCCTGTGTCTATCCCATGCATTTTTGAATTCACTCACAATCTTGGCCTCCACCACCCCTGGGGGTAGGTTATTCCATGCGTTTACCACCCTTTCTGTGAAAAAGAACTTCCTGATGTGGTGTTGATCCTGCCCCCTTTTAGTCTTAGATCATGGCCCTAGTCTTACTGTCCTCTTTGAAGTGAAAAGGTTCTTGTACTTGTACCCTATTTATCCCTTTTAAGTATTTGAAGGTTTCAATCATGTCTCCCTCTCCCTTCTCTGCTCCAGTGAATACATGCTTAATTCGCTAAGTCTTTCCTTGTAGGGCATGCCATGCAGTCCCTGCACCATTTTTGTTGCCCTTCTCTGAACTGTCTCCAATCTGTTGATGCCCTCTTTGAGGTGGGGCCTCCAAAACTGGACACCGTACTCCAGGTGTGGCCTGACCAGAGTTCTGTAGAATGGCAGGACCACCTCCATTTTCCTACTTGTGATTCACCTCCCAATGCATCCCAGCATTCTATTGGCCTTGAATGCTGCCTTCTCATGCTGTTTTTCAACCTTTAAGTCATCTGAGATCATGGTGCTCAGATCATGCTCCTGGTCTGATGCAGCTAGCTTTTCCCCTCTCAGGACGTACGTCTTCCTTGAATTACCTCTATCCATGTTCATAACTTTGTACTTTTTGGCATTGAATCTCAGCTGCCATGCTGCAAACCAATCTTTTCTTTAGGTCGGTTTCCATCCTTCGCACTCCATCTGAGGAGTCCACCCTGCTACATATCTTAGTGTCATCAGCAAATAGACACACCTTCTCTTCTAGTCCCTGTGCGATGTCAACTATGAAAAAGTTGAAGAGTAGTGGCCCTAGCACCAAGCCCTGGAACACTCCACTAGTCATCCTTCCTTCTGGTGACATTGCTCCATTTACCTGAACCTTTTGAGTTTTATACATATATATATAATCTTTGCAAAAAGAACTGTGTTTATGCACCATTTAGGAGTGAGGCTGCACCACAAAAGAAGGGAAATGTGGCTTTAGGGTTTCCAACCTTAAAACCTCAATGCCACCCCTAAAGCAAATCAAGGGCAGAGACTTCCTAGGGGTTGTCAACGCTAAAGCTCACCAGATTTTATACACTCCAGAAACATACACACCTAACGGGGTGAGCTTTAGGGTTGACAACCCCTAAGAAGACTGTGCCCCTGATTTGCTTTGGGGTGGCATTGGGGTTTAGGGTTGGAAGCCTAAAGCCACATTTCCTTACTTGCAGTGGTGTAGCCTCAACTCCAAATGTTGCATTACAGTTTTCTGCAAATTATTTCTTATTTTTGAGATGGTATAAGGATATCTTTATTGTCTTATTAGAGGTAGAGCCCAGAGTGCCCTGCACTCCAATGCATCCATATTTTTGAGATAGTCTGATTGTATCCTTATTTCTCTGAAGGAGTGCAGGGCCCTCTGGGCCCAGTGCTCCCATTCCTCCATAGATGCATATATATATGTGTGTGTGTATGTGTGTGCATATATGTATATGTATATACAGTATATATATATATATATACAGTATATATATATATATCTCTTTATGGGGAAGCACAGAGCCAGGCCATGTGCTTCCATTTGTAGGAGAACAGCAACCAAATTGCCAACATAGCCTTCCTATTACCACACTTCATCGACCCGGTAGTAGAAATTGTGAAATCCTCACCAAAGCATCATTCTGCACCACCACAGCGTTGTTCCATGCCAGAGGCATGAAAAAGCATTTTAGACAATATTTAAACAATGACAGCTATCACATTTATGATGTGTTATAAAGAAATGGCTATGTTGTTAATTTGGTGTTAAAATATTAAAAATTACCAAAGTTATGAAGGAGCATAGCAAAATGTCAATGAATGCACAGAACTTTGCCATTTTAGCATATTTTGACCCCAAATTTTCAACATACCCTTCTTGTGACCCATCTTCATGAACAAGTGTGGTGAAAATGTTGAAATCTTGCCCAAAATGTGATTTTGCCAGCCGACCCTGAAATCACCTTTTGGGTAGGATTTGTGAACTGACACCCATGTTGTTCATGAGGAGGGGTCTAAAAAAGATATGTTGAAAATATGGTGCTACAATATGCAAAAATGGCAAAGTAATGCACCAAAGTTGAAAACCCTATTGAAATACACTGAACTGCATTTATCTTAGTTTCTCATATAGCAGTTGCCGGTTCCAACAGCAAGATGTGTCTCCAGTCAGGGAGTTGATCTTCACCATGGCACCTGCTCAGGTGAGTGAGGGTCTGTGGGGTGTGTGGGGTGGTGGGTGCTGACTGGGAGGTGGGGTGGGGGTCGGATTGCCAAGAGACTGTTTTTTTTACGGGCTACAAAAAAAGACATCGGGGACCGCTTTTCTTTATTACAGGCAAAAACCCCACAAGATAAAAACACAACAACAGAGGGTGGGGAGGGGTGCCACAAGCAACCAGGAAAGAAAGGTCACACAGGGACAGTGATTGGAGGTTGGGAGTGCCAATAGACAGCAGGGGAAAAAGGCATCCGTGAAGGCAAATGAGGATCGGAGGGCAGGGGTGCCACTAGACATCAGAGAAACTCCAATAACAATGAGAATGGGGATCATAGGGTGGGGGTGCCACTAGACACCAAGGAATCCATAAAAACAAAGGAAACAGGGTCAAAGGGCAGGCGGTGCCACTAGACACCAGAGAAATTCAAAGAATATTTTGGACAGGGTTTGGAGGGTGGGAGTGTCACTAGACACCAGGACTGAGTATTTGTTAACAAGAAGACATGGACTGAAGGGCAAAGTGTTCCACTAGACACTAGGGAAAAGTATCACAGCAAGGGGAAAGGCCTTAGAGGGCGGTGGATTCCATTACATAGCGGGGAAAGCAGTTTTCCCTGATGAAAAAAATCATTTTTCTTCACTCGTGATTTGAAAAAGTAATCTTTTTTTGTATGACGTGATATGAAAAATGATTCATAAACATACAAAAACCAATATTTGGGGGCATCGCAGGAAAAATTACAGTGGTAGCCTCAGACATTGCAAGCTATTTCCAGATATTTTTTGAAATTTCTGAAGAGTTTCTCTCTACTGCCCCTACTGTTTAAATGCAAAAAGCATCAGATATTTCTGGAAATATCACAGAAATTTTGGGAAATAGCTTTCAGTGTCTGTGGCTACTACTGTAAGTGCAGAATTCAGCTAAGGGGGTTGCAATAAGCAAGTTCCTTGTCTTGGTAGATTTCCACAACCTCAGCTATGTGTTTTTTCAATGTAATTTTTTTGGGGGAAAACAGAAAACAAGATGGTCACCAAACAAAAAAGGATTTCCCTAAAATAAAAAAAGATGAGGTCAATATGAACAAATAATTATTTTTTTGTTTCATACAGCTATTTTGAGGTGCTTACTGAGCATGCTCAGAACCAACTTACACAAATGTTAAAATTAAAATAACTTTTGAATAGATTAATATTTTTCACCAAACCAGAAAAAGGCACATCTGTGGGTCAGTCTTTTTCTACCCTGAACATTTCAGACCAAAATTCCAAATTGTTTGGGCTATAAGCAGATTGAAAAGAAAATCCAGTTCAAACCAATGGGGGAACCCCCCAAAAAAAAAACACCTTTTCTCACTATCCAGATCACAAAACCACACATCTGACCAGAGCGAAACTTGGCACAACCAGAGATCTACCACAGGAGACTATGCATGCAAATTACAAATCTAATGAAGCAGTTGCAAATATATATTAAAGTGCAGAATTTCAAGTTTAACATAGAAACCCCAGTTTAGCCATACATATAGTATGACGGAGACCACTTTAATAATAGGGTTGTGGTAGAGCCCTTTATTTAGGGTTAAACAGGGGTTTCTGTGTTAAACCTCAAATTCTGAACTTTAATATCTTCACAACTGCTCAACGGATTTGCATAAAAGTTTGTATGCAATGTCCCATGGGTTGATCTCTTGATGTACCATGTTTTGTTTTGATCAGGTGTATAGCTTCCGTGATCTGGATAGTGAAAAAGTTAATTTTTCATGTTTTTGTGCCATAGGGTTGAATGCTTTTTTAAATTATTTGCTACTGCCCAGACAGTTTGGAATTTTGGTCTGACATTTTCTAGGAAAAGGGATGGCCCACAGATGTGCTCTTTTGCTTGTTTGATGAAAAAATATTAATCCATTCCAAAGTTACTCAATTTAGAATTTTTAAAAATGGGTTCTGAGCATGGTCAGTAAGTATTTAAAATAGTTGTGCTAAAAGAAACAAGAATTTTTGTTTCTTATTGATGTCATCTTTTTGTCAGCGAAAATACTTTTCATTTGCACCATCTTGTTTTTCCTTTTTCCCTAAAAACTAATTTGAAAAGCCAAAAGATTGACATGTTGAGAATGATCAAGACATGTAGCTTGCTTATTGGGACCCTCATAGCTGGATTCTACGTTTAACTGTTGCAGAAAATGCCCTTACATGTTTTTGAATATTAAAAATCTTTTTGTGACTTGTAATATGAAAACAATATTCTTTTTGCATCATGAGTGATGAAAAAAATCATTTTGTGCGGAAAACTGCTTTCCCTGGTGTCTAGTGGTACCCCCACCTCCAATCATCATCCCTGTATTTATTATGTATTTTTCTGGTGTCTAGTGGCACCCCCACCCTTCCATCACTGTCCCCATAGTACATTTTCATTGTTTCAGGTGTCTAGTGGCACCCCTAACCTCTGATTTCTGTTCTTATAACCTTTTTTCATTCCCTGGTATCTAGTGGCACCCCACCCTCTGATTGCCCTCCCCATTGATAGTTTTTATTTTCCAGGTGTCTGGTGGTACCCTCTCACCCTTCGATCACTTTACTCCCTGAAATAAAATGGTCCCTCATTGTCACTGCTTTCCTGGTGTCTAGTGGTGCCCCCACCCTCCAATCATCATCCCTGTTTTTATTATGTATTTCTCTGGCATCTAGTGGCATCCCCACTCTTCTATCATTGTCCCCATAATACGTTTTAATTGTCTCTGGTGTCTAGTGGCAACCCCCAACCTCTGATCGCCATTCCCATTACTTTATTTTCATTCCCTGGTGTCTAGTGGCACCCCCACCCTCTGATCACCCTCCCCATTGATAATGTTTATTTCCCTGGTGTCTAGTGGCACCCCCACCCTCCATTCACTTTACTCCCTAATATAAGGAAAACAGTCCCTCAATGTCTTTTTTTTCCTTAAAAAAGAAAATGGTCCCTCAGCGATGCACCCCCCCACCTTAACCTCCCACTAAGCAGCCACCATTCCGCATCCCCAACCCCCCACACACACACACCTCATTCACCTGAACAGGTCTCAGGGTGAAGATCCACTCTCTGATTGAAGACATGCCTTGCTGCTGGAACCGGCGACTGCTATATGAAAAATAAGGTAAGTGTGGTTCAGTGCATTTCAGCGGGGTTTTCAGCTGTGGTATATAAACTTGACATTTTTGCATATTTTGGCACCAAATTTTCAATATAGCATTTCCGATACCCCAACTCATGAACAATGTCACTGGAATTATGCAAATCTGGCCCAAAGGGCAATTTCACAATCACTTGGCGAAATCACCTTTCAGACAGGATTTGAAACTTTCCACCACCCTTGTTCATCAGCTGGGGTCATTAGAAGGGTATGTTCAAAATTTTTGATCAAAATATATTAAAATGGTGAAGCTATGCTCATCCATTGAAATTAAGCTACGCTAGTTCATAACTTTCATCATTTACGCAAAGGACCTTTGTGCTTGTGAAGTGTGGCAGAAAGGGATTTGCTAGGACTGTCTAGACATGCCAGGAGTCCAGTGAAGGCTGCTCATTAGATGAAGGAGATTCTGAATGGCTGGGTGGGGAGGTTAATCCTAGGCAGGTTTTCTTAGCTAGGAGACAGACTTTGTATTTCATTCTGCCCTTTAGGTGCGGCTAGTTGGTCTGAGAGTACAAGTCGCATGTATGTGTGAGTTGGTGGGCATCCATTATTAGCCTATGGATTTTATTTAATGCTGTGTTGATCCTTTTAAGAGTGGTGTCAGAACATAGCCATTTCTGTACACCAGCTCATGAATGTGACAGCTGTCATTTTCAAATCTTTAGCAAAATGTGTTTTGTGCATCTGACATGGAATTACATTACGGTGATGCAGAATGGCGTTTTAGTGAGGATTTGAAAAGTTTCAATACTAGGTTCATGAGGCTGGGTAATAACAAGGCTATGTTGACAATTGGGTGTTGTTGTGCTACAAATAGAAGTGCAGGGCCAAGATGACCTTGTGCTTCCACAGCAACATACATATATGCATCTATGGCATGGTGGGTGTGCAGGGTCCTGGGCCTTGCATTCCCGCAGGCAAATAAGCATATGATTACACTATTTGAAAAACTAAGGATGGATGGGTGCACAGGGCCCGGTGCCCATCAGACAAATAAGGATACAGTTATACTATCTCAAAAAGTAAGGATATTCTTTGCAAAAAAACTTTGTTAATGCAACATTTAGAGGTCAGTCGAAAGCAACAAAAGTAGGGAAATGTGGCTTTAGGGTTTCCAACTCTAAAACCTCAACCCCACCCCTAAAGCAAATCAGGGGCAGACTGGTTGCCAACCTTAAAGTTCACAATATTAGGTGTGTATGTTTCTGGAGTGTATAGAATGGGGTAGGCTTTAAGGTTGACAACCCTGGAAGAGTCCACCCTGATTTGCTTTAGGGGTGGGATTTGAGATACTAGGTTTGAAACCCTAAAGCCACATTCCCTACTTTTGTCCCTTTAGCGTGAATCCTAAATGTTGCATTAACAGAGTTTTTGCAAAGAACATATATATATATATATATATATATATATATATATATATGTACATATATATGTGTATATTATAGTGGCATGGTAATTACCACTATAGTTAGGGACGAGGAGCCATTTACATGTTAAACTCCAAATTTTGCACCTTAATAACTTTGCAACCGTTTGTAGTTGCCTGAAATTTGGAATACACGATCAAGACTATACACCTTCGGATCTGCCAAGTTTTGTACTGGTCGCTTATACGGCTGCTGGAGGTTATTAAAGCGTGATCTCTTTGCTCGCATTCGCTTTTCTGGAATTTTACTGTCACGCCCACAGGTCTCACGGTTTGCACCGGTCCAAAATCTTCAGGAACATGCAGCCAGGGTTCCTAATGTGTCTTTGAAGATTTCGTGAAAAATATTAAATGGTTCAAAAGTCATTCAAAAACAATTTCCCATTATAAGTCAATGGGAGAAGTTAACAAAAAGTTTGACAGTGTTGCAAATGCACTTTTTAGTGTCGCAAATGGCCCTTTACTGTCGCAAATCTGCCATTTTGTTTTCAGTTAGTGATCAGAAAAATGCTTGGCATTTAAAATTGGGACCCTCTAGCAACCTAATTATTTTTGTATTCACCTAGTCGGACCCTGAGGATGCTAGCCATGACTTTATTTTGGGGTAAAATACCCCAGAAATATGTTTTTCAAATTTCTGGAAAAAGTACTTTCATAGAAGTACTGTCGCACTTGTGACACTGTCGAATGAATTTGTGACAGCTTTACGCAAATTGCGACAGAACTTTTCTAGGCTGAGGGAAAATGACAGCAATTCTTTGGTACCCTGCTGCAAAAGAATAGTTTGGTGCTTTGGCCTGAAATTTGGAGTGAACGCAGCAGACATCTCACAGATGTGACTTTCTGTGTTTTGTTGAAAAAATATTACACGGTGGCAAAGTTATAGCACTCGAAAGTTGACACTGTTTCCCATAGGATAACATTACGGCGTCAGACGCATTGCAGCAATCTTTTGGTGCCCTGCTGTAAAATAACGGTTCTGTCTTTTGGGCTGAAATTTGGAGAGAAGACATTCAACGTCCCACAGATGTGCCTTTTAGTGGTTTGGTGAAAAAATATTACAGGGAGCCAAAGTTATGGCACTCCGAACTTCTCTTTTTTTCCCATAGGATAACATTACGACGTTCGCTGTGCCTTTCAGGGCCTGTATCTTGGAAATGGTGCAAGATACGGACTTTTCATCGGAAAAATGCTTAGCCACCTGATAGAGGCTAAGTACAAAACTAGCCAGGAAAGTAATGAATCATATGACTTTTAGTTTTTTTTTCTATGTCATACGCTTCCTGAGATTTAAGCAATTTAGTATTCCAACTCCTCATTTTCTGCTCCGAGACCCATTATCATGCATACATTCTTTGTACTCACTGTCTTTCTCTATGAAGCTTTGGGGAATACCAGCCTGTGTGCTTACATTACTGTTACCGTTGCTCTTTCTGCTTGCGGTTCTGTACCGGTTTCACTTACCATTCACATCTACGCCACCATGTGCGTTATCCTTTGCGTTTTCATTTGTGCTTGTGTTTCCATTATTTTTTACCATATGTGTCTACAGTACTGTTTCTCTTTCTGTTTCGCTTTGCATCACCGTGCCCATTGCCATTTGTGTTTGCGGGCACCATGTTACTATGTGACAAGACATTACGTGGCGGACCATTCCGATCTATGCCACCGTGTGCATTATCCTTTCTGTTCTCATTTGCGCTTGCGTTACCATGTGCGCTACTGTTAGCTCTTCTCTTTGCGTTGCTGTTCCTGTTGGGCCCCACGCTCCCACCACCGCATTACATTCTCTATTTCTCATTATCATTCTCAAAAAGAAGGGAAATTAGAGCCAAAAAACTCCATTTAATGCATCAGTTAGGGTTGTTCCACAGCGACAAAAGTGAGAAAATTCTGTGTTAGGGTTGAAAATCCCCCTTGGACCCCCAAAGACCACCCCCGCAACCGGCATTGGGGTGTGCATTGGGGTCTTCAGTCCTAACTCTCACCCCATTCTCCTATACCTCTGTTTCTTTACACATGTGATGGGATGAGAAGTAGACGACCCCAGTGCGCACCCCAATGCCGGTTGGGGGGTGGGCCAGGGGGTCCAAGGGGGGTTTCAACCCTAACACTGAATTTCCTTACTTTTGTCGCTGTGGAACAACCCTAACTGATGCATTAACTTGATTTTTTTGCCTCATATATATATATATATATGTATATATATATATAAATATTTATTTTGTTTTTTTCTGCAATGCTTTTTTCCCTCCGGAGAAGGCTCTCGACCCTGTCCACACTCTTCCCAGCTGGTGTCCTCTTCCTCTGAACACTGGGGACTAAGTCCCCCCACAGATTGCCCCCAGAGTGGGGCCAGGAGAGGGAGGGCTGTCTTCCAACCCCTTGTGCACATATTCGGATGCCATTGGTGGTCGGGTGGCAGCATGGGCCAAGAGGGTGTTTAGGGCTTTATGATGCCCACCTTTCCCCATTTTCCATGTTCTAGGCACCTTCCCTGCTGCAGCAACTTGCAAGGATGTGTACATAGAGGTGTGCACCTTCTCCAGAGGGTTCCATGTCATTACAACATCCACGACTGTGGCCCTACAGCGGCGAACACACTCGACATCCCTGACACCAATGTGACCTGATGGCGATGACTGGTAACATCGTGACAGTGACCGACACAGTTGGATGGATCAATGCCCCATGCGGGGGCTGTCCCACTGCACCCCTACTCTATATATCTAACTCCATGTTGCACAGACAGTGGAGTTAGATGCATGTCCCCCATTGTCGCAAAGCCTGTCAGCGCAAAACACTCATCACCACAATGTCTGTCCCTGGTGGGGTGTCACTGTGGGGGAGTCACTGTGGGTGAGTCACTGTGCTTATGGTATATGGTGCAGAGCTGTGGCCTCTGCCTTCAAGATGCTCGCTGACCTGCACTGCCACCAGACCTCCACCTCGTGGCAGTCAGAGGTTGAGATGGCTTGCATTCCCTCACAGGGAGAGAAGATCAGTCTTTGGGATACTCAGTCCTCCCCCCCCCTCCAGTGTCTCTAGTCTGCTCCCAAATTTGGATCACCAGCATGGTGGGTGGTAGCACTACCACTGCACCACTGGGTTGGGCCGGCATATGTATATATGTATGTATATATGTATATATATATATATATACACACACACACACACATATGTATATATACAGACACACACACACACATACACATATATACATATACACAATACAGTTGATTGTACTAGTTAAATTTAGATTATTGTGACATTTTGTATGATAATGCCACTTTTGAAGGCTGGATGTTTTATTTATTCAACTGATGAGCTAGATTAAGTCTCACATGCTCCAAATACATTCACCACTGTGTAATGTGCCATTATTTAGGTTGGTTACCTCTGCCTAACAGGAGAGAATACCATAAATGTATTTTTGCCTATAAATGTGGGTTAGTGTGGTCCCAGTGTACCTACATAATAGATTCATTTTAGGAATATTGATTCCTCTTTGAGAAATCGTCATCTAAAAGAAATACTGGTTCCTTATACTAGAACTAAATGTTCTATGCATTATTTCCATCAGCCTGTTCCAATTCTTTGGAATAATCGTCCGTCAGAGTTTAGGAAACAGCATGTTAAACCTCCTTCTGGTTTTGCACTGGAAAAGCACTTATTGTCTTTACATAAGTCCTGTAGCTGTTCTATTTAACTCATTTTATTGTATTGCATGTGGGTTTTCTGTATGCTTATATGTTATATTTGCTCATATTGTACTGAATTCTAAGGTCACCGATGTGAATGAGCTTTTGCTCAATGGTCTTAACCTTAAAGTGCTACTGACACCTCAAAGAAAACTAAAAAAAAAACATAATAATTCGGTACAATTCTGCTTGCGTTCTATTTATATATTTCTCCTCCTCCTCATTATTTATTACTAAGGAAATTTGCACAGATATGTGATCTGTATTCCTCATAGTCCATCTGCCTCTGTAGCTTATTCCCTTCTTCAAGACATGATCCTCTGTTGTGACATTACAATCTGTTGCCATGGGAGTAACTGTGATGTCACAAGCAGTGCTCTATGACTTCAGGTAGGGAGAAAGCAGCATGAATAGACAAACTCTACAAGAGCAAAGATCCTGTTTTCATACAAATGACCTCAGTAATAAATAATAGGGAGGAGAAATACAGCACTAATGGGAAATACAAGCTGGACTGTGTCTAAATATTAGGTTTTGTTAAAGATCTCCTGAATGTGTCACCAGCTCTTTAAACAAACAAACAAACAAATATATATACAGTATATATGGCCTATACAGAGAGATAGATGATAGGTAGATAGATGGATAGATAGATAGATAGATAGATAGATAGATAGATAGATAGATAGATAGATAGATAGATAGATTAGATCTATATACTAGGGGCGGGATATTCAGAGCAGATGTGCCATGCACAACATGAATGCGCTAGCACAAGTGCAGAAATGCACCATTGTGCGATATTCAGCGGGAGCCAGCTGCGCAGCACAAAAAACAATGCACCAGAGTGCAACAGTAATGAATGCATGTGCAACCACAGAGGCGGAACTATGAATAACATGCGCGGTGCGATATTCAACAGCATGTGCGCGGTAGCGAACAAGTGAAATTGCGCGACAGCGAAATGAGCCAAAATAAAAGGAGCAAGAGAGGGGAGGAAGAATGGGCCACAGGGAAGCCACAGGTGGGAGTGTGGAGACAGAGTGCCAGGGAGGCAAGACAGGAAGCAGGGCGTAGGAGTGGCCAGGAGTAGGACAGGGCCCACCAGAAGTGTGCCAGAGTGAGGGTAGGAGTGGGCATTCCCATGCTCATGTGTGCAAAAGGGCCTGAGAGTGCCACAGTGGACTGAGGGCAGTGGCAAGAGGCAGGACAGCCACAGGCAAACAGCTGGAGGTGAACCCGGTGCAGGGGAAGCACCAGCAATAGACAGAGAGGAACAGAAGAACAGCAGCCCGGGGGATACCAGCCAGGGACATGGCCAGTGCCACCTTCCAGATGGAGGCGGTAATGAGGGGTGTGAGAAGGCAGGCAGCAGGGAGGTGCGCCCATGGAAGGGCCCATCGGCAGTACACCAAGAACAGGCAGTACCGAGCCCGCTCCAGCTTCGAACAGTACTCTGATACTGAGATTGTGGGCCAGTACCGCCTGAACCGGGTGATTCTGAGGCAGCTCTGTGAGCTGTGCAGTGAAGAGATGCAGGCACCTACACAACGGAGCCATGCGCTGTCAGTGGAGACAAAGGTCACAGCCGTTATGTGCCTGCCCACCACGGGCACCTTCCAGAGACCAACAGGGGACATGACAGGCATAACCCAGTCGGCCGCCACACCTACTCACACAATTCCTCAGTGCACTGCTGCCACATGCTGCGGAGTACATCCATTTCCCCAGCACACAGGCGGAGCACACAGCACACATACAGGAGTTCCACAGGGTAGCACGGTTGCCTGGCATGCTCAGGGCCATTGACTGCACCCATGTAGGCATTCGCATGCCACCTGGCCCAGAGGGTGTGGCATACATCAACCGCAAGGGCTACCTGAGCATAAACTGCCAGCTGGTGTGCGATGCCAGGGGGTGCATAACCATTGTCTATGCCACACACCCTGTAGGAGCACATGATGCTTTCATCTGGCACCAGTCTGCACTGTGCCACAGGTTTGAGTGGGGAACATCCCACCGGCCATCTAGTAAGTGAGTATGCATATCACGCGGGGACGGCGTGAACAGACGTGTGGGAGTGCATTGTCAGAGGTGCCATGGGTACCGGCCATGATGGCCCATGGCATAGCGATACAGACCACCATGCTAATGCCTTCCCTCTACAGGTGACAGTGGTTACCCGCTACAGACCTGGCTGCTCACCATACCGGCACCCCACGACCCCATTGCAGCTATGGTACAATGAGGCATACGCCACAACACGGAATGTCACCGAGCATGTGTTCGGGCTGCTGAAGGCACGGTTCTGGTGCCTGGACACATCAGGCAGTGCCCTACAGTACAGCCCCTTGAAGGCCTGCAGGCTATTCCTGGCCTGCTGTACCCTGCACAACATGGCCACCGACTGTGGGATAGCCGTAGAGGTTGAAGAGGGGGACAGCGCTGGGGACAATGAGGACACTGGTTCAGCTGGTGTAGGGCAGCCACCCCCTGGGTGATGAGACCCCCGGCTGTTCTGGATGGCACAGCAACACCGGGACACCATAGCAGAGGAACACTTCGGACAACACGGGTGGGTCATGGGGCCATGTGCAACCTCCATGGGCAAGGGCACAGCCCACAGACAGGCAGGGCTGGATACCAGGGGCAGACAGTGGTAAGGAATGGGTCTGAGTGGGGAACTGCACATGGCAGCAGGGATGGGCCGGGCTGAACACAACACATGCACAAACATGCACACACACCACAACACATGCCCAAAGAGCAAACAGCATGCACACCCCAACAGCCACCCTTACAGGACCACACATGACCATGCCCAGTGGCTGTCACTGTGCGTGCCTCAGATGCTAGGCACCATTGCACAGTGGTGGACAGCGCTACGCAGGCATCATCATGCACATGCCACAGTGGCCAGCAGCCGGGAGGGTGTGCACAGGGGCCGTGTGTGTGCAGGGCTGGGTACCCTACCAGTGCATTGCACAATGCACACCACAGTGCACACAGGGCAGTGGCAGACAGTGGCCATGGTGGGAGACAAGAGAGTCATGCGGTACAGTATCATGACCACCACGAATGTGTGGGTGGCCCCGCTGAGACCTGCCAGCTATGCCAGGCTGACCAGTGGCCTCATGGGGTGGCACCGATGGGCCCCAAGGGGTGACACTGCGTGAACACGATCGTGTTCGTGCAGGGGTCTGCAGCCCACTGAACATGCCCATGCCAGGCATGCTCGGTATGCCCACAGCTGAACCCGGTGTCGATATAGCAGGTGTCGCAAGACATCGGGAATGGGGGGTGGACATGACACTGTGTGGTGTCTATGGTGGCTGGGTACCAGACTGGGTGGCCAGTGTAGCCATGACAGTTGTCATTGCAGTGGTCTGCCTGTCAATGACAGTGGTCACACACGCCCGCTGCTGGGCCAACTCTTCCAGGAGCAGGCCGTGGTTCCTGCTGCGCCACTCATCTGCCTGGTGCAGAACCACACTGAGTGCATCCACTGCTGTCACGCCGCATCTGCTGGTCAACTGAGGCCTGGAGAAGACAGCTGTGGTCATCAAGGGGTTGTCTGCTGGTCAAGCATGCTGTCTCTCGTGGTGTTCCTGGCCCTGCTGGCCAGCACCTGGTGACATTGGGTGTTGCACACCAGAGCCATGCCGGGGCACGTCCACATGCATGCACTGCTACCACCCCCTGACTCTGTCCCCCCATTGCCATTGGCCGACTGCTGGTGCTGCCCCTCTGGCTGCCAATTGCCAGGGTCTACCGGCACTGCCGCAGCAGCTGCAACAGCCCCCTGGACGCACACCAGTTCTGCCCCACTGGGGCATACAGACACAGGCTGGGACTGGGTTGTTATGCAGGCAGCCATGGCAGCATCACCCGCGGTATCGCCCGTGCGGTTGCCTGCTGTGGGACCATCCTGTGTCCCAAAAGTATCACTGTCCGGGACATGTAGCCCATCATCATCATCGGTGCTGGATCTGGCCACAATCTGTGGCCCAGCACACTGGAGACCGGGGGCGATGTCACGCTGGGACACAGGCAGGGCCTTGTCCGCACCAGCACCACCCACATCAGTCCGGACAGATGTGCGGGTATGCACTTGGCCGGTCCCTCGGACACCTGTGGAGGTGGATGGGTGATCCTCCATGTCCAGGGCCTCCTCCTCGGTGAACACACCCACCACCACTGCTGCTCCATGTAGATGCTCAGGAGCTGTAAAGGAACACAGTAGCATTAGTGGCTATGCTTTGCCCTGTGGTATGCCCTCCACCACCCACACACTGACAGCACAGGACCTACCATGCAGTGATGGGCTGCCACCCATCTGGAAGCCACCACCAGGAATGCCCTCGATGGCACTATGCCACATGCTGCTGGCCACCCGCTCCTCCTGTGGTGCCAGGCGGAGTACATCCGGCTGGCCCCCACCAGTGGCAGCACATGCCGCCCTGATGGCAGTCACCTTGTCCTTGATCCACCTTCTGTCCATGCCTACCTTCTTTTTGCACTTCTGCATGGACCACTGGTGGCTGCCCTGCTGGTTCACGGCACGTACCACCTTATCCCACACTGCAGCATGGGCCTGTGGCGTTCCCTGCTGTTCACTAAGCAGCAGTTCCCTGTCCAGATATGCCTCAAACAGGGCATCATATTCAGCCCTAGTGAAGTTTGGCCTCTTCCTTCTCCCCCTTCCCTGTTCCTCCTCTTCCTCATGCTCGGTCATGCTCGCACCTGTGGAAATGTCAGGTGTTACCGTGGGCTGTGCAGTCCCACACAGCCCTCCCAAACCACAGTCCCCACATCCCAACAGCATGCAACCTACCTCAAAGAACTCTGCAACCCCAGGTCACATAAATATAGCGCAACGCATGCAAGTGAGGGCAGGCGCAACTGTAAGTGGATGCTAATGCAGTGGATGCACCGTGGAATGGCTAATGAACTGATTTGCATAACCTGGCTGAATATCACGCTGTTGTACCTTGTGCAATGTTGGTGAGTATGCTCAGGCTATGGCACACCACTGTGATGTGCACAATCAGTGCCGTACAGCGTATGCCTGGGGTGCTGATGTCAATGCGTGCAGTGCTGCTGATGTGCTGTGCATGGGAGGCAGTGCAGAACACGGCCCCCACTGTGCCTGTTTCACTAGTGTGCTGTATGCCCATGGGGCACTTGTACCATGCTGCGCCATGGGCGCCATGGCACCACGGTGTGGTAGGCCACTGTAGGGTGTCACACACAAGCACCCTACTGCGCTACACACAGGGTGTCCCAATTGTGCTGTGGCACTCCGTGTGCGGACAGACCCTTGACCCTGTGGTCGACCTTTGTCCCCTAGGCGCCATACGTCCACATGGCTGCACCCGTATTGCGCAATCTGGTGACAACACAATAGGGACTGGCAGCGCAGTACCACGATGCCTCCGCACATGGGGCACATGCGCTACAGAGTGCCATTTTGATACCTTTTGAGACAGCACCATGCCTGGGACCAGAGCGCCGGTCTGGAGTGCCATCGAATTGGCCAACCTGGTGGCCTTGGTGGAGCCACATGCTGGTGCCCTCTTTGGGCAGGAACCCCTCCAGAGGCCATGGACTATGGTGTGGCAGGAGGTCACAGAGGGCCTGAAGGAGGTGACAGGGAGCAGCAGGTCAGCGGAGCAGTGTCGCCACCGCTATGGCGACCTCTAGCAGCGGGACCCTGACCGCCTGGGGCAACTGCAGGCATGCACCCGGTGGGGCGCTGTGCCACAGCCAGGTAGGTGCTCCATCCCATCACTGGTAGTGTCTGTCTGTCCAGGTATCGTGGTGTGCAGCAGGCCATGCTGCAGGGGGGTGGTGGTCATCCAGTGGGGGTGGTGGTGGTGGGGATGTGCCATGGCTGGGCTGTGTGGGCACACACACAGTGGGGAGGGCTATGTTACTGACCTGTACTGATGTTTCCCTCTCCATGTTTGCACCCTAGGCCTGGAGGATTGCCGTAGGGCCCATTTGGCCCGAGGACAGGGACAGCAGGCCAGAGTGGGTGTCGTGGCCTTGCAGCCAGGGCACATTAGTGGTGCCATGGGTCAGCAGTGCTCTGCTGACCTGGATGCAGGTGAGTGCCATGTTTCCCCTTACATCTGTGCATGGTGGGTTGCAGATGTGGTGGCAGGGTGTGGCCACCCGCACTTGGCCCCACTGCCATGCACGCCACACGGTGCACTCAGCACTGTCCTGTGGCACTGTATGTGTGGGTGGGTGTCACAGGTGGGCTGTGCGTGCACTGGGTTCATGGCTGTGCCACTGCCTTTGCACTGCATAGCCATGTCACTGTATGGCCACGTTGGTGCTGTGCAGGACATGGGCAGTGGGTGTGTGCAGCGTTCTGCATGGCTATGGGTGCCTGGGTAGGCGGGTCTTGTGGGCGCGGACACTGGGGGTGGTCACATGCCATCACAGGAGTGTGGCCCATGGTTGTATCCGTCTGCACATTGAGTGGGCTGCAGGGACTGGCCAGTCCTGTGAACTGACTCTGCTCCCTTGTCCTAGGTGGACAACACTGGACACCCTGGAGCAGCACATACAGGAGCTACTACAGGTGACCCAAGCTACTCTGGAGCTGCTCCAGGGAATGGAGTGTGGCAGACTTAGGAGGCACAGGCAGTGCCACAGGGACCGGAGTGAAGAGAGGGGCCACCAGTAGGGCCTGTGGCACATGTGATGTGCATTTCCCCCCTGGACTGTCTCTCACACCCCTTTGTCCCACTCCCTGATGTACCCCCTTGCCCCATGCCCACCCCACTTTGTACATAGTTTTGTTTGTTTTGTTGTTTGTACAGTTTACCTTTGCAATATAGCCTTGTTTGATATGACAACTGTGGTGGTCTCTGATTTGCAGCGGGCATATGGTGCTTTGCTTCAGTGGTGTGCATGGCGTCTGGGGTGGTGCAGGCCTGGGTGTGTCTGTGTCCGGCAGGGCCCCACTAATGGTGTGGGTGGGGGACTTGGTCCCTATCTGTGGTATGTGTGCTGTTCTCTGTGCACTGGATGCCTGTGTGCAGTGGTCCCTGATGCATGCGCTGTGTCCCTGATGCCCCTGTCAGTCTGTCCATGGCCTGTACAGCTGGGCCCCTTGTATGTCTGTGGTACGCACGGTCTGCTTGCATGTCATTGGTGGCTGTCCATGCCAGCCACCCTCTGGGCACGGCGCCATGGTGGCTTGCATCCTGTCACCAGTATGTTGCACGTCTGCCTCGGGTGACACTGCGGGCTATGCTGTTGTTGTCCCCCCTCCATGCTGTCACTGGTGTCTGTTGTGGTGTCTGTGTTCTACTGTCTGTCACTTGTGCTCTGGCTGCATGCTGGCAGCAGACGGATTCATGGTGCATGCACCAGATGGCTAGTTCACCTGTGCCATGGTGGGGTGCAGGCCATGGGTACATGGCATCAGTGGACACACGCCAGTGGCATCTGTTGCCCTGCTTTTGTGGCCCTGTGTCGGGGTACCCTTGGGACAGGGTGGGGGTTTGTCCATGCCCTGTGTCATATCCTGTGTGGTGCATGCCTCCATGCACCACAGTGGGCAGCTGTGCTGTCTGTTGGGGCCAGTGCTGGGACAGGGTGTGTGCATGGGTGGGTGTGTGGGGTGCTGTCCTGCTGGTGGTGGTGTCCAGGGAAGGCCTTGTCACATGTGAGGTCCCTCAGGTACTGACGCTGGGTCGACCTCTCTGCTGTGCCACGTGGGGGCCATGCAGGGGGGCATTGTGTATGCAGTTGTTGCATCAGTGGCTGGTGTCACCCACTGTGGGGTGCTCACAGTGGGGCTGCCATGCATGGTTCCATGGTGCACAGGGTTGCATTGTCACTGTGTTGTTGGTGGTGGCATGCATTTGGTGCCATGCACTGTTGGGCGTTACTTCTGGGCCGGGTATCTGGCGATCGCTGTACAGGGTGTGCTCTGCATTGGCGTGGTGGGGTGGCACTGGGGGGCCGGTCCTCCTTGTGTTCCAGTCACTGCTTGCCTGGGGGGTGTGCGGGGGCACCATGCCCTGGCTGTTGATTTGGTGCTGGTGTTCATAGGCTGGTGGTCCATCCTGCTCACCTCTGGTTGTGCAGTTCATGGGGTGGCTGGGAGGGGTAGGTCTGTCTGGCCTGCTGCATGATCCTCCACCCATGGCTTCCATGGGTGGTGCACCATCCTGTCCCTGTCCCCGCGCATCCCTGGTTGTGCTACTGTGCATTGGCCCTGCTCTACTGCATCCCTGGTTGTACCATGGTGCAGTTGGCGTGATATTCAGCTGTGTTGCGCGCTGCACCTTGGCCCTGCGCTTTGTTTGAATATCTCACGTGTTGCGCAGGGGCACACTGCACTTGCACCTGCTCCTGCTATTGTGCATCTTTTTGGCACAGTCTGAATATCCCACCCAATATGTCTAATGTTGTTGTGTTTGTTTTGTAGTGTATTCGTATTTAGTGGACCCACCCAGTTAACAAAAATAAACAAGGTTGACAGTATTAGTGAGTTCAGTCAAGGATTAGGGAATAGAAGGGTATAAGTGACTATAATTGTTAAGTAGACTGCAGAATGGCCTTGATTACAAATGCATAGACTTGTTCCGATTCCCATCTGTGGGCTAGTGGAGTGTGCTAAAGCTGACTAGATTGCATAATCTGCCAAATGTCAGCATTCCCATGTCCCCAGAACCTCAAGATGATATTACTTCTTTGTGATACCCAGTCCCCTATCTGTTATTTTTCGTAATATATGGATCCAATTTGAAATGCTGCGGGTCTGCATTTTTGCTGATATTCTGTGAGAATGGCCACCCAGCCACCACACAGAACAATCATCCGTTCCAATCCCCCTGCAACCCATCTCTGAAACGCTCCTTACGCTGTGCCTGTGATGATGAGCTATGAGCTTTGCAAGGGAGTCATACCTGTTAATAGTTTTCACAGCAGCTGAGTGAAGGCAGGATAAACTAGATAATACTTCAAATAAAAAAAAAATGAAAGCCCCAAAGGTAAAACGGGTATGAATTAATCTCATTAAGCGACAGACACCATGTTTTTGAAACTATTTTGCCTTCCCACTGTGGAAGAGCAGCCAGTTGCAAAGAATGCATCAGAAATCCTGACATTGGGTGTCTAGCAACCATAGCAACCAGCTCTTCAGTGTGACAAGGTCCAGCGCTTGCGCTGTTCTGTTTCTCTGATAATACTGTCGTTCATAGCTCAGAACAATAGTATTACAGGCTCTAAATGATAGTATTATCAGCCTTCAATGATGCTATTATCACTTTTTTGTCAGTACTATTACAGGATTTTTTTAAAATGCTTTACTAACGTATTAAAATAACATCCATATATTACAAATATTTTACCAGACAAACATGCAAAGGTGAAGGGATACAGATATGATTGGGGAGGAGGCAAGGGGAATACTGTGTAAGCAGTACATAATGATATAAAATAAGCAGATTGTTTCTTATAGCTTGCATTTTATATATATCCAATTCTTTTCATGTCCACAGTACTATTTTGAAGCCAAAGAAGTCATCATATTTTTTCTAGAGGAAAAAATATCTTATAAAATAACTTAAAACATTTAAAAAGCTTCAATTGTTTTGGAGACAGAAAAATTTACCAGCAAGTGAAAGTGGAAGATAAGTGAATATTTTACTGTTACAAAAGGTAAGGTCTGACTTTTTGCCCAGCTTTGCTGTTCTGCTGCTTTAAGATGCAGAGTGGAAAAGATTAAGTTAAATAATTACTAATAGTTTTAATGGTCATATGTTCAACCTCCCAGGTTGACTGCTTTTACAAAGAAAGGGCTATATTTACAACCGAACTTGCTTGTAGGCTGGAAATGCAGCTGAAACAGTGAATGATATGACAAAATCTATTTCAAAAGTATGTGAGCACTCAAAATGGCTCAAAACCTGACTAGCACTCAATAAAACCAGTTTGCCGGATAGGGACCCTAAACACCAGATTACCAGGTGAAAAACCTGACAGGTGGCATCACTATATTTTACTGTGGGGGAAGTAAGGTATGAGATGGGAGCTGAGAAAGATGGGCAAAAGAGAATATTTGGACATTTTTACATGTCTGCTGGGCTGAGGAGGAGGATGGCAGATAGGTGCTACATATGGGAGGAAAATGTGTTAAATTGTCATTCTTTGGGGGACTTGGTGGAGGAGGGGCATATTTTTATGCAAGGGTGTGGAAGGGGTGCATTACTTGCTCTTGTGGGTGGTAAGCTGGAGGAGATGCCTGTCAATTTTTTTACAGCTGTGTGCAGGCTAGTGGAAAAGGGAGCTGTCCCTTCCTGTCTGCTTTCCTGGCCATTGGGAACAACAGGCTGAAGCAGCAAAATATAATCTTGAGGATATCTCTTCCTTCAGGCCATGCTTTTGGAACTCACCCACATTAGCACTAGATCCAAACGGATTTTTTTGCTGAGCCGCCCCAATGACATTACACATCAGTGTCTACATAAACTGGGTGGCTCCACTTCTCCTCAGTTCTTTTCTGCCATTGATTCTACCGTTGGACCTACCACAGAAATGCTGGCTAACTAGCTGTTGTCATTTACTATTTTATTCTTAAATAATCACTGATATTTTAGAGATACCACTGCCTCTTCATGCCATGGAAACCAACCAATGTTGTTGTTCTGGTACTGTGGAGTGCGGAGAAAAGATTTAAAGGACAATGCACACAAAGTGTGTCTCTGATTTGGCCTCTCTCACAACATCAGAAATTGTGAGATTTGCCAGGGCTTCAATTAAGTAACCAGGCAACACAGAAGAAAGGTGGTGGGAAGTTTTATTATAAAAACTCTAGCGGCCATGGTAAAAGTCAAGGGTCAGATAGTGGCATCACCAGCTAAATTGAATGATTCACGGTTGATGAAGTCTAAAGAACACATAAAAAACAGGTCATCATCAGGACATAAGCACAAGCATATGGAGAAGGACAGATCTGCTTCCCTGGTAAGGTCTGGGTTGCCATTATGGCCTGCAGGTAATCAACCTACATTGTCATCATTCACCCTGGCAGTAGTGATGCCAGCCCCCCCCCAACCATCAACCAAACACTAAGGTTGGGGCTTGTCTTGGGCAATACCATACCTACTATAGATGGTACCTTGCCATCATTGATGGGTCCAGGTCTGTCATTGATTAAAGCATTCAGAGCCCTGGCCAGGGCATTACCGATGCACAGGCAATACTGGTATCCTTTTCAGATATGATACGGCACATATTTTCAGGCTTGCCTGTACAGCCTGTACTGCTGTTGATGGGGGTTCCTGCATTGCAGTCCCCGTCAATATCCTCTGCTGGTACACAGCAAGTACCTCCTGAGCTGCGGCCTCTGGCATTGCCAGTGAGGTCTTCCATTCCTGTTGTCGACAGGGATGCCAATGATGAGGAAGAATATAATCTGGACTCAATGGAGGAGGATTATGAAGAGGAGGAGGAGGGTTATGTAGAAGAACATTATGCTCCACATTCTAGCTCCACAGTGTCTTCCTGTGGTGAGAATTCTGTGGTGTATACACCCAGATCTCCTCCTGAAGACACTACCTTCCAAACCATGCTGCAGCAAATGCAAAATGCAATGGGTTTTGCTGTGGAAGAAGAGTATTGTCACTCCAGTTTACCCTTCCTTGGAGAATGCAATATTTGCTCCATGGTACAGGCAAAATACTATACCAGTTGTACCCAGAAAGATTGACAAGCAGTTCCCTGCTTCTTCTGCCAAGCCTAATTATGCCAAACACCCAGAAACAGATTCTGTGGCCATCATGGCTGCCCATGATAGATCTAGGGAACCAAATCATATGAATACCCTTTCCCTGATAAGGAATCCAGGACACTTGATGTAATACGCAGGCCTACATACACCTCTGCCTCATTAGGCTTGTGTATTGCTAACTACCAGTCTCACATGATCAAGTATCAAAATAGCCTCTGGAAGGCTGCCAAACCTGCAGCTCAGGACCTTCCTGAAGGTACTGCCAAGAACAATTACTTAAAAATTGACTGCTGGAGCTGAGGAAGGCAACCATCTACTACGGTCAGCATATGATGTTTCAGATGCATCTACCAAAGCAGCTGCCACTGGTACTTGCATGAGAAGGTATTCTTGACTTAAAGTGTCTGGGTTTAAACTGATGTGCAGCAGACAGTTCTGAATGCCCTCTTAGAGGCACCAAACTGTTTGGATACCATGTGGAAGAGGCATTAAGAGGCCTTCAGTTCTCTAAAATGACTTTAATGTTAGTCAGATCTTTGTATCCCAGGCCTGGTGGAGGTCAGGGTAAAGGATCCTTTCACCAGCCTGCTGCCAGAGGTGGCCATCAAGCCTACTGTTAGCTAGGGCAAGGTAAGTGTTGTGGAGCTTTCCAGCTCCCACTCCCAAGAGCCCATTCTAAAGCCTCCAAAGCTGGTGGCTCTGCCCCCAGCTCAGCATGATTCATGTCAGACACCCCTTAGCACTCCAACTTCATCAACAGAGGAAAGGATAGCTAAAGGAAAAGAAGGGGACAAAGCCTTCTTTAGATATATCAGTGAAAGAAGAAGGAAGGAAGGGGATATAGTCAGAATAGCAAAGGAAACGGGGACACAGGGAGGATGACAGGGAAAAAGTGGAGTTACTGAATGGTTACTTTTGCTCAGTTTTTACTAAGAAAAGAGATGGCAGCAGATCCAAGCTAGGGAGGAACAGTACCTCTGGTAAGGAGGCAGACTTAGAACCATTCACAAGGGAGAAAGTCCTAGAAGAAATAAGGAAACTCAAGGTAAACAAAGCAATAGGGCCTTAAGAAATACACCTTAGGATAGTCAAGGAACTAAGAGAAGAGCTGGAAGGACCCCTGGCAGAACTCTTCTACCTATCTTTGGAAGAGCCACAGTGGTCCCTCTTCATAAGAGTGGGAATGGGGAAGTCACGGGTAACTATAGACCGGTAGGCTTTACATGAATTGTGGGCAAGATTATGAAAGCACTCCTCAAAGAAACAATCATCTTCTATCTGGAGGAGAGTTCAACATTACATCCTAGACAACATGAGTTTACACCAGGAAGATTGTGCCAAACAAATTTAATAGGCTTCCTCAACTCGGTGTCCAAGATAGTGGACCAGGGCAGAACAGTGGATGTAATCTTCTAGATTTCAGTAAAGCATTTGACTCCATTCCACACAGAAGGCTGCTACAAGCTAGCCAATCTAGGAGTGGGTCTGAAAGTAGTAAACTGGTGCAAAACTGGCTGAGTGGGAGAACCCAGAGGGTACTAGTAAATGGCACACTATTGGAGGAAAGGGAGGTGACCAGTGGGTGCCTCAAGGGTCAGTATTAGGTCCTATCTTATTTAACATCTTCATTAGTGGTATAGCTGAAGGTTTAGATGGTAAAGTTTATCTGTTCACAGTCGACACAAAGATCAGAAACAGGGAAGACACTCCTGTGGGAAGGGGGGGTGCACAGGATGACGTCTGACCAAAAGAAACTGGAACAGTGGTCTGGGACTTGACAACTGAATTTCAATGCAAAAAAGTGCAAGGTCATGTACTTGGGGAAGGGAAATCCAGCTCCATGTCGCTGCAGCAGCAAGAAATTCATGGACAGTCACTGCAGCGATGGCACAACACTGCCAATTGGCATTGTGTCATTGCTGTACAAAAAGTGTGTCTTTGCAGGGGTGGGGGCTTTGAGCCGCTGCGCCTGCACTTGAGATAACCAACTCCAAGTCGGAGTTGGTTGGGGAGGGGCAAACACCCCCAGAGACAGCAGTGTCGGGAAACCAGCAGACCATCACAGTGAACTGTCTATTTTGTCACTGTGACTGTGATGGTCTTCACTGTGTTTCTGTCACTGTGGGAATGGTATACTGGGAAAACCGAAGGAGGAATTCTTTATGGGAGAAGTGAGACTGCAGGCCATGAAGCAGGAGAGGGACCTGGGGTGATTATTACAGACAACCTAAAAACAAGCAAACAGTGTGAAAAGGTAGCACTTAGGGCAAACAGGATGCTGGGTTGCATAACTAAGGGAATCTCCAGCAGGAAAAGGGAAGTGGTGATCCTGCTCTACAGATCTCTGGTGAGGCTGCACTTGAGTACTGTGTACAGTTCTGGTGACCACATCTCAAAAAGGACTTTTTTCATAGTTGCTATGGGTTACTGAGATATTGCCAACACGTGTTCCGAGAGTTCCTTTTGAGTACTGTGCAGGGTTGCTGTATGGCCCGTACACATACAAATACCATTACGCAAAAACTGGGCAATGTGAAGGGCATGCAGAGCCTGCAGAGCCTGCACTCACGTTAACACTTACCAGTTACCAGTTGCATTACACTTTCTCAAAGAAGAGCAATTCATTGCAAAAACATCATTAAAGCATCAGTTAGGGTTGATAGCACAGCGACAAAAGCATGGAAATGTGATGTTAGGAATTCCCTCACCCCCACCTCCACCTACACACAGCAACAGACATCAGGGTGTACCATGGGGTCATCAGAAACTATCACCCCATTCTCTATACTGTAGCATGTCAGCTTGCTTACATGTGGAATGGGTGAGAGGTTAGTCTAATGACGACTCCATGGCACACCCGACATCTCTTTGTATATGGAGGGTGGGGTGGGGTGAGGTGGTGAAAGGGTAACCCAACATCACATTTCCATGCTTTTGTCACATGCTATCAACCCTAACTGATGCTTTAATGAAGGTTTTTGCAATGAATATATATATATATATATATATATATATATATATCTATATATATATACAAAAATCACACATGCTCCCACAATGCAAAGCATCATGGGCTGATATGCAAATCACCACAGAATGTGGTGTTTACGACAGAGGTTCTTTGTCTTTTAAATAGTTTTTTATTTAATGGGTTCACCACAATATATCCCAGGCACACTGCCTTAGGGGTAGCTGGTCCATTCCACTGGGGTGTCAAACAGATGAGGCATATTGATGAGTCCTGGTAGGATGAAACACATGTCTATGTCTTCTGTTAGCACCCTTGCAAACTGTGTGAGAGGCCTTCGGCACCATGCAATTCTGCTTAAGTTGGACCAGCATAACATTCTGTGGTGATTTGCATATGCAGCCCATGATGCTTTGCATTGTGGGAGCATGTGTGATTTTGTATTTTCTTGAAACTTGGCTTCCCAGCCAAATGCCCTTTAGGTAACCCTTGCCTCAGTGTTTACGCACAGAGGTTCTTTGTCTTTCATATACATATATATATATATATATATATATATATGTATATAGTAAGTCCCCAGAATGAAACACTTTTAAAAGCACTCTACAATTATGCTGCAGCAGACCACTGAATAAAATTATGCAATTTCAATGGCAATTGTCCCTTTGTCATGGAGGAAACTGTGGCATTCACTTCATCTTGGCAGTGTCATATTTTGCTGAATGACAAAGGGGACTAATTACCATTGAAATTGCATTGATTTATTCAGTAGGTCTGCTGCAGCATTCTGCAGAGTGCTGCAAAATGATGCAAAATTGCACTTCATCCTGGGGGACACCACTGTATATGTATGTATGTAGGACCGATTTGCTCGAACTTTTGCATGTGCCATTAGGAACCAAAGATCTCTTGATGTGGCAAGTTTTGTTTCGGTCAGATCTGTGGGTGTGGAGATACAGAGTGCTCAACAATGTGAAAATTGCAATTTTTGTGTAGCTTCTTTGTCACGTAGTTTCTCAGAAACTGTGTATATTTGTGGTCTGAAATTTGCAGGGTATGCAGGTCTTGATCACAAATATGCCTTTTAAAGGTTTGGTGAAAAGTATTATACTGTTCAAAATGTATTAAAGTTTTCATTTTCCAATTATTTCTGGAAAACTTAGATGTGCCATGTAAACAACTGTTTAGTTGCAGCAAAAGTGATATTTATTGTTGCAAATGCGGAATGTAGTGTTGAGATCCCGCCATCTTGTTTTCGGTTAGAGAGGTAAACAAATTTAAATATTTTAAAAAATACTGAGAGACAGTAAACACCAACTGCTGTATTTACTTAATCGGGGCCTGAGGAATATAATTCTAGGGTCAGTTTGCCCCCAGAATGGTCAGAAATATGTTTATTTTATCCACAGAGTTTTTAGTACCACAAATTGTGGCACTATGTACACGAAGAAGGGGGGGGGTTCACTACAAATCGTGGCAAAGAGACTCAGTGTCTCAGTGTTTCACAAAACATTGTTCCTTTTGCCGCAATTTGTGGCACAACTTTTTTTTTTTTTGTCTGTAGCACCCGTCAGCAGACATACGCCAGTACAACTGAACGTGACAGTAAAACATCAGAGCACGGGCAACAAATTAAACTGTTTTTTTTATTTTATTTTCCTATCATTCTTCCATGACCAACTCATCAGAATTTGATTATGCAGGGGTTCTAGTGCAGGCAGTGAGCTGGTGACTTGGGGGAGGCAACACACTAACTGCACTGTCATTCTTTGCTTTGCATTTCTTCTTAGAATACTACTGGTCAGACAGGAAAGGTTAAGGGGATGGTTATGCCTCTGCTGACTGGTTGCTTTGTGTGTAGCCATCCAATCAGTGGGAGGTTTAAATTGTCTTTTCCTATTCAGCACCATTTCAGTTTTTCAGTAGTTTCCTGACTGACTGGCAGGAAGGACTGTTGGGGAGGCCAAGAGCAAAGAATCAGAGATCATCATCAGAGACAGTAACTGGAGACAGAGTCGATGGGATTAGAGTTTGGAAGGAACTTACTAGAAGTTTGTGAATTTCTCTCAGCCAGCTTTAGCCAACGATGATGGAACACTCCGCCCCCCCATGACCGAGGAGTGTACAACACTGGAGTGGGATAGTTGCCGAGGACTCGGGGCAAGGAAGCACTGACTAAATGTCCAGACTAAAATGAGCATCAACTGGGTGCAGCTGATGTGATCCAGCACAGGGAGCAAGTCAGCAACAGCAGCAGTCAGGAGGTAAGTCTTCCCAGTCTCCCCGCACGCTCTTTCTTATCTGCCTTAGTAGCGGACTGCTGGTTGGGGCAGACTAGAGCAGCAGTAGAACACTATTCCTCTTACCTGCAATTTAATGGCCTGTCATACTGCTACTTTCACTGATACCATGACTCATCCCTGTTGTCTCAGTCACCTGTTCTCCACATTGGGGTGTCATTCCATGTGCCATAGTAGTGGACTGCTGGTTGGGTAGAGGAGCAGACTAGGCATGGGGCACAGTTGTTGTATTGCAGGAGGTGTATTCTGGAGGTTCTCCAGTCAGCTGACAGTGCTTGACCAGTTTGTGAGTTTCATCACTTAGAGACATAAAGGAGCAGTATGAACTGAAGATAGAAGAAGAAAATTAAACACACAGTGAGTGGATCAAATCAGCCAATTTTGCTTTGTGCACTGAAATGTCATGCAAGTCCCATTTCATAAACCACAGCTTCGAGGGAACAGGTGATTGGGACAGCAGGGATGAGTCATAGTATCAGTGAAAGTAAAAGTTCCAAAGGAAACCGCAGAGAGAAATGACTGGTGCTATCGACTAAACTTTCAGCAAAACAGAAGTCAACACCCAGTCAAGTCATATCAAAGTAAGCCTGTTAAAAGAAGGTAACAGGATAGAAGTTGGCTCCATTGACATAATGCTAGCGGCATTATGTATGTGAGCCAGCTTCTATGCAATGTTGCACTTTGCTAATAAAAGCACTTTAGATATAACCTGACTGGGTGCTGATCTGTTGTTTTGCTATCAGTGCAAGTAGCAGTACAAGTCAGGCCATTGAATCGCAGGTAAGAGGAACAGTAGTCTGCTGCTTATGTGAAGATTCTGTCTAAACAGGAGCTATCACAGACACGGTTTCCGACTTGGGGAAAAGCAGGAAACAGACTTTCCACCTGTTCTATTTAATAGGCTGTGCCACCACCAGTACCTTAGTGTACCTGCCAGTGGCATGAAACATTGCCTCGCCACAGTCAAAGAACTTGCATTTGAGAGGATTCCTGAAATTCCTGATATACAATAAACAAATTAGTTCCACTGTGCTGGAGTCTTCTGGACTTGAGCGTTTAGCTGAGCTGAGGTTTTGGGCTTAAAGTCTGCATCACTTAGTTTGGTATTCGGGCTCTTACTTTCAAAGTATTATTGTCACAGACATAGAACAGGATAGCAGTCTGAATATCATGTATTTGCATCCTAACCTCCCTTTGTGGAAGTAATAATTCATGGCCAACCATGTACATCAAGGCTGTGTTTGCACTGAGGAGTTCTGTTCACATCTTAGGGACCTCCAGAAGGAAGCTCAAGAGGTCTCTGATGTCAACAGAACCCTAAGAGAGAAACATTACAGAGAAGAGTTGTGTATGATTACCTATGTGTTATTTTGAATATAGTATATAGTATATGATTTGATACATAAAATAAAAATGCTTTTTTTTTCTCCAAAATATTTGGTTTAGTTTTTTTAATATTATAAAAGAAAAGTAGAAATCCACCTTTACCTAGCTGCTAAAAACCCATCCAGGTGAAGGGTGGTTTTCTGTTTTAAAAATGATGAAATAACAAAAGATTTTGTGCTAGAGGAGAGTCTATGTTCTGTGTGTGTGGTGGGTAATGCACTTAGGGAAAGGGAACTGAAAGGCAGAGTACTGGATGGTTGGGGTGAGACTTAATACTACAGAAGAGAAATGGGATCTAAGAGTTATCATCAGTAACTCCCTTAAGCAAATGAGCCAGTGCAACAAGGCTTCTAGCAAGGCTAACAGTATGCTGGGATGTATCAGCAGGTGTATTGATAGCAGAAAAAATAGGTAATACTTCTTCTATATAGATCCTTGGTGAGGCCTCACTTGGAGTACTGCATCCAGTTCAGAAGCCCTCACCTCAGAGAGGGCAGGGATAGGTAGGCAACAGTGCAGCACAGAGTAATAAAATGATGCATGACAGCAGGGCAGATCCTATGAGGAACACCTCCAGACACTAAATATGTACTCACTGGAAACCAGAAGGAGATACACATAGAGACCTTCAAATTCTTAAAGGAATTAACAAAGAAAACCATGGAGAATTATTTACCCTAAATACCAACTCGAGGTCACGTGGACATTAACAGGAGGAACAAGAGGAAGTACAGTACTTCTTTATGGAAAGGGCTGTGGAACTTTCAAACAGTATGATGGCCGAGGTATTGGGTGCAACCACAGGCAGAGGATTCAAGCAGGCATGGGATAGAATGAAGGAATAGTGGTCACCTGGGGTGAGAAGACCAGAGATGAGAACGGGATAGGACGGGGTGGTTAGTACCCTGGAGGAATAATAGGTTCCAAGGAAGGTTCCAGGGATTATAGGAATAGGGCAGACTGGATGGACCTCTGGTCTTTTTCTGCCATCATGATCTATGTTTCTATGGGAAGTGAAAGTAAAACAACAAGTGGCATGAGTTCCCATTCTAATTTAAAAAGCTGCACTACCACAGAATGGTACAACATCATTCTATGATCATTGAACTGTGGTAGAACATAAAGAATGACTAACTCCTAAGTGTTAGGAAGAAGCTGGTTCTTCATATGGAGTAGTATGGTGACACTGTTGGCATGAGAACGATGCTTGAGTGCCCTATGATGTCACCACACTAATGAGGTGTGGAGAACCTGCGAGTTCATAGCCTGTAGTTTTTTTATTGTGCATAATACAACAGAAAGCATGTCTCCCAGTCACTCCGTACAGGTTAATGTTTAGTAATTTATTTCCCTTGTAGACTACCTTGCAAAGCTTTGTTTTTATTATGTGACAATTGTGAGAGCGTCCTCACACACAGGCCCTGCACTCCCACATGGGAGTAAGGATACAATTACAATTACTCCAACAATCAAATAAGGTTACGATTACACTTTCATGAAAAGTAAGGAAATTCTTGGCAAAATACATTGTTAATCCATCAGTTCATTTTCTCACCATCAAAGGATGGGAAAAGTGGTGTTAAGGTTTCCAACCCTAACATCCACACCACCCACACCCTCCATGGACCAACAGGCATTGGGGTGTGTCTTGGGGTTGTCAGCCCTAACGCGCACCCCATTTTCCCATCCTGTAACATCTTTGCTTTCTTACACATGGAATGGGGTGAGATTTAGGGCTGACAATCCCAAGGCACCCCGCCAATGCCTGTTAGTCTGTGGAAGGTGGTGGCTGTGGGGTGTTAGGGTTGGAAACCCTAACACTACATTTCCCAACTTTTGATGGTGGGAACCCTAACTGATGCATTAATGAAGATTTTTTCCAAGCATACATACATATAGATATATGACAGATAGATAGAAACATAGAAAGTGATGGCAGAAGGAGACCTTTTGGTCCATCTAGTCTGCCCTGTAGTAGTCCTACCTACTACACTCCAATCCCCCTACTGACTATTTTGTGTCAGGGCTCCCCTGTGTCTATCCCATGCATTTTTGAATTCACTCACAATCTTGGCCTCCACACCCTGGGGTAGGTTATTCCATGCGTTACCACTCTTTCTGTGAAAAGAACTTCCTGATGTGGTGTTGATCCTGCCCCTTTAGTCTTAGATCATGGCCCTAGTCTTACTGTCCTCTTTGAAGTGAAAAGGTTCTGTACTTGTACCTCTATTTATCCTTTTAAGTATTTGAAGGTTTCAATCATGTCTCCCTCTCCCTTCTCTGCTCCAGTGAATACATGCTTAATTCGCTAAGTCTTTCCTTGTAGGGCATGCCATGCAGTCCCTGCACCATTTTTGTTGCCCTTCTCTGAACTGTCTCCAATCTGTTGATGCCCTCTTTGAGGTGGGGCCTCCAAAACTGGACACCGTACTCCAGGTGTGGCCTGACCAGAGTTCTGTAGAATGGCAGGACCACCTCCATTTTCCTACTTGTGATTCCACCTCCCAATGCATCCCAGCATTCTATTGGCCTTGAATGCTGCCTTCTCATGCTGTTTTTCAACCTTTAAGTCATCTGAGATCATGGTGCTCAGATCATGCTCCTGGTCTGATGCAGCTAGCTTTTCCCCTCTCAGGACGTCGTCTTCCTTGAATTACCTCTATCCATGTTCATAACTTTGTACTTTTGGCATTGAATCTCAGCTGCCATGCTGCAAACCAATCTTTCTTTAGGTCGGTTTCCATCCTTCGCACTCCATCTGAGGAGTCCACCCTGCTACATATCTTAGTGTCATCAGCAAATAGACACACCTTCTTCTAGTCCCTCAGCATGTCAACTATGAAAAAGTTGAAGAGTAGTGGCCCTAGCACCAAGCCCTGGAACACTCCACTAGTCATCCTTCCTTCTGGTGACATTGCTCCATTTACCTGAACCTTTGAGTTTTATACATATATATATAATCTTTGCAAAAGAACTGTGTTTATGCCATTTAGGAGTGAGGCTGCACCACAAAAGAAGGGAAATGTGGCTTTAGGTTTCCAACCTTAAACCTCAATGCCACCCCTAAAGCAAATCAAGGGCAGAGACTTCCTAGGGTTGTCAACGCTAAAGCTCACCAGATTTTATACACTCCAGAAACATACACACCTAACGGGGTGAGCTTTAGGGTTGACAACCCCTAAGAAGACTGTGCCCCTGATTTGCTTTGGGGTGGCATTGGGGTTTAGGGTTGGAAGCCTAAAGCCACATTTCCTTACTTTCAGTGGTGTAGCCTCAACCCTAAATGTTGCATTAACACAGTTTTCTGCAAATTATTTCCTTATTTTTTGAGATGGTATAAGGATATCTTTATTGTCTTATTAGAGGGTAGAGCCCAGAGTGCCCTGCACTCCAATGCATCCATATTTTTTGAGATAGTCTGATTGTATCCTTATTTCTCTGAAGGAGTGCAGGGCCCTCTGGGCCCAGTGCTCCCATTCCTCCATAGATGCATATATATATGTGTGTGTGTATGTGTGCATATATGTATATGTATATATAGTATATATATATATATATACAGTATATATATATATATCTCTTTATGGGGAAGCACAGAGCCAGGCCATGTGCTTCCATTTGTAGAGAACAGCAACCAAATTGCCAACATAGCCTTCCTATTACCACACTTCATCGACCGGTAGTAGAAATTGTGAAATCCTCACCAAAGCATCATTCTGCACCACCATTAGCGTTGTTCCATGCCAGAGGCATGAAAAAGCATTTTAGACAATATTTAAACAATGACAGCTATCACATTTATGATGTGTTTATAAAGAAATGGCTATGTTGTTAATTTGGTGTTAAAATATTAAAAATTACCAAAGTTATGAAGGAGCATAGCAAAATGTCAATGAATGCACAGAACTTTGCCATTTTAGCATATTTTGACCAAATTTCAACATACCCTCTTAGACCCATCTTCATGAACAAGTGTGGTGAAATGTTGAAATCTTGCCCAAAATGTGATTTTGCCAGTCAATCCTGAAATCACCTTTGGGTAGGATTTGTGAACTGACACCCATGTTGTTCATGAGGAGGGGTCTAAAAAGATATGTTGAAAATATGGTGCTACAATATGCAAAATGGCAAAAGTAATGCACCAAAGTTGAAAACCCTATTGAAATACACTGAACTGCATTTATCTTAGTTTCTCATATAGCAGTTGCGGTTCCAACAGCAAGATGTGTCTCCAGTCAGGGAGTTGATCTTCACCATGGCACCTGCTCAGGTGAGTGAGGGTCTGTGGGGTGTGTGGGGTGGTGGGTGCTGACTGGGAGGTGGGGTGGGGGTCGGATTGCCAAGAGACTGTTTTTTTTTTACGGGCTACAAAAAAAAAGACATCGGGGGACCGTTTTCTTTATTACAGGCAAAAAAACCCCCACAAGATAAAAAACACAAGCAACAGAGGGTGGGGAAGGGGGTGCCACAAGCAACCAGGGAAAGAAAGGTCACACAGGGGACAGTGATTGGAGGGTGGGAGTGCCAATAGACAGCAGGGGAAAAAGGCATCCGTGAAGGCAAATGAGGATCGGAGGGCAGGGGTGCCACTAGACATCAGAGAAACTCCAATAACAATGAGAATGGGGATCATAGGGTGGGGTGCCACTAGACACCAAGGAATCCATAAAACAAAGGAAACAGGGTCAAGGGCAGATGCGGCCACTAGACACCAGAGAAATTCAAAGAATATTTTGGACAGGGTTTGGAGGGTGGGAGTGTCACTAGACACCAGGACTGAGTATTTGTTAACAAGAAGACATGGACTGAAGGGCAAAGTGTTCCACTAGACACTAGGGAAAAGTATCACAGCAAGGGGAAAGGCCTTAGAGGGCGGTGGATTCCATTACATAGCGGGAAAGTAGTTTTCCTGATGAAAAAAATCATTTTTCTTCACTCGCGGATTTGAAAAAGTAATCTTTTTGTATGACGTGATATGAAAATGATTCATAAACATACAAAACCAATATTTGGGGCATCGTGAGGAAAATTACAGTGGTAGCCTCAGACATTGCAAGCTATTTCCAGATATTTTTGAAATTTCTGAAGAGTTTCTCTCTACTGCCCCTACTGTTTAAATGCAAAAGCATCAGATATTTCTGGAAATATCACAGAAATTTTGGGAAATAGCTTTCAGTGTCTGTGGCTACTACTGTAAGTGCAGAATTCAGCTAAGGGGGTTGCAATAAGCAAGTTCCTTGTCTTGGTAGATTTCCACAACCTCAGCTATGTGTTTTTTCAATGTAATTTTTTTGGGGGAAAACAGAAAACAAGATGGTCACCAAACAAAAAAGGATTTCCCTAAAATAAAAAAAGATGAGGTCAATATGAACAAATAATTATTTTTTTGTTTCATACAGCTATTTTGAGGTGCTTACTGAGCATGCTCAGAACCAACTTACACAAATGTTAAAATTAAAATAACTTTTGAATAGATTAATATTTTTCACCAAACCAGAAAAAGGCACATCTGTGGGTCAGTCTTTTTCTACCCTGAACATTTCAGACCAAAATTCCAAATTGTTTGGGCTATAAGCAGATTGAAAGAAAATCCAGTTCAAACCAATGGGGGAACCCCCCACAAAAAAAAAAAACACCTTTTCTCACTATCCAGATCTCAGAAACCACACATCTGACCAGAACGAAACTTGGCACAACCAGAGATCTACCACAGGAGACTATGCATGCAAAATTGCATGCAAATCTGTTGAACGGTTGCAAATATATTAAAGTGCAGAATTTCAAGTTTAACATAGAAACCCCAGTTTAGCCATACATATAGTGACGTGACCGAGCCACTTTAATAATAGGGTTGTGGTAGAGCCCCTTTATTTAGGGTTAAACAGGGGTTTCTGTGTTAAACCTCAAATTCTGAACTTTAATATCTTCACAACCGTTCAACGGATTTGCATAAAAGTTTGTATGCAATGTCCCATGGGTTGATCTCTTGATGTACCATGTTTTGTTTTGATCAGGTGTATAGCTTCCGTGATCTGGATAGTGAAAAAAGTTAATTTTTCATGTTTTTTGTGCCATAGGGTTGAATGCTTTTTTTAAATTATTTGCTACTGCCCAGACAGTTTGGAATTTTGGTCTGACATTTTCAGGGAAAAGGGGATGGCCCACAGATGTGCCTTTTGCTTGTTTGATGAAAAAAATATTAATCCATTCCAAAGTTACTCAATTTAGAATTTTTTAAAAATGGGTTCTGAGCATGGTCAGTAAGTATTTAAAAATAGTTGTGCTAAAAGAAACAAGAATTTTTGTTTCTTATTGATGTCATCTTTTTTTGTCAGCGGAAAATACTTTTTCATTTGGCACCATCTTGTTTTTCCTTTTTTCCCTAAAAAACTAATTTGAAAAGCCAAAAGATTGACATGTTGAGAATGATCAAGACATGTAGCTTGCTTATTGGGACCCTCATAGCTGGATTCTACGTTTAACTGTTGCAGAAAATGCCCTTTACATGTTTTTTTGAATATTAAAAATCTTTTTTTGTGACTTGTAATATGAAAACAATATTCTTTTTTTGCATCATGAGTGATGAAAAAAAATCATTTTTTTGTGCGGGAAAACTGCTTTCCCTGGTGTCTAGTGGTACCCCCAACCCTCCAATCATCATCCCTGTATTTATTATGTATTTTTCTGGTGTCTAGTGGCACCCCCCACCCTTCCATCACTGTCCCCATAGTACATTTTCATTGTTTCAGGTGTCTAGTGGCACCCCCTAACCTCTGATTTCTGTTCTTATAACCTTTTTTTCATTCCCTGGTATCTAGTGGCACCCCCACCCTCTGATTGCCCTCCCCATTGATAGTTTTTATTTTCCAGGTGTCTGGTGGTACCCTCTCACCCTTCGATCACTTTACTCCCTGAAATAAAATGGTCCCTCATTGTCACTGCTTTCCCTGGTGTCTAGTGGTGCCCCCCCACCCTCCAATCATCATCCCTGTATTTATTATGTATTTCTCTGGCATCTAGTGGCATCCCCACTCTTCTATCATTGTCCCCATAATACGTTTTAATTGTCTCTGGTGTCTAGTGGCAACCCCAACCTCTGATCGCCATTCCCATTACTTTATTTTCATTCCCTGGTGTCTAGTGGCACCCCACCCTCTGATCACCCTCCCATTGATAATGTTTATTTCCTGGTGTCTAGTGGCACCCCACCCTCCATTCACTTTACTCCTAATATAAGGAAAAACAGTCCTCAATGTCTTTTTTTCCTTAAAAAGAAAATGGTCCTCAGCGATGCACCCCCACCTTAACCTCCCACTAGCAGCCACTATTCCGCATCCCCAACCCCCCCACACACACACCTCATTCACCTGAACAGGTCTCAGGGTGAAGATCCACCTCTGATTGAAGACATGCCTTGCTGCTGGAACCGCGACTGCTATATGAAAAATAAGGTAAGTGTGGTTCAGTGCATTTCAGCGGGGTTTTCAGCTGTGGTATATAAACTTGACATTTTTGCATATTTTGGCACCAAATTTTCAAATATAGCATTGACACCTTCAACTCATGAACAATGTCACTGGAATTATGCAAATCTGGTCTAAAGGGCAATTTCACAATCACTTGGCTTAATCACCTTTCAGACAGGATTTGAAACTTTCCACCACCCTTGTTCATCAGCTGGGGTCATTAGAAGGGTATGTTCAAAATTTTGATCAAAATATATTAAATGGTGAAGCTATGCTCATCCATTGAAATTAAGCTACGCTAGTTCATAACTTTCATCATTTACTCAAAGGACCTTTGTGCTTGTGAAGTGTGGCAGAAAGGGATTTGCTAGGACTGTCTAGACATGCCAGGAGTCCAGTGAAGGCTGCTCATTAGATGAAGGAGATTCTGAATGGCTGGGTGGGGAGGTTAATCCTAGGCAGGTTTTCTTAGCTAGGAGACAGACTTTGTATTTCATTCTGCCCTTTAGGTGCGGCTAGTTGGTCTGAGAGTACAAGTCGCATGTATGTGTGAGTTGGTGGGCATCCATTATTAGCCTATGGATTTTATTTAATGCTGTGTTGATCCTTTTAAGAGTGGTGTCAGAACATAGCCATTTCTGTACACCAGCTCATGAATGTGACAGCTGTCATTTTTCAAATCTTTAGCAAAATGTGTTTTTGTGCATCTGACATGGAATTACATTACGGTGATGCAGAATGACGTTTTAGTGAGGATTTGAAAAGTTTCAATACTGGGTTCATGAGGCTGGGTAATAACAAGGCTATGTTGACAATTGGGTTGCTGTTGTGCTACAAATAGAAGTGCAGGGCCAAGATGACCTTGTGCTTCCACAGCAACATACATATATGCATCTATGGCATGGTGGGTGTGCAGGGTCCTGGGCCTTGCATTCCCGCAGGCAAATAAGCATATGATTACACTATTTGAAAAACTAAGGATGGATGGGTGCACAGGGCCCGGTGCCCATCAGACAAATAAGGATACAGTTATACTATCTCAAAAGTAAGGATATTCTTTGCAAAAAACTTTGTTAATGCAACATTTAGAGGTCAAGTAGCTAACAAAAGTAGGGAAATGTGGCTTTAGGGTTTCCAACTCTAAAACCTCAACCCCACCCCTAAAGCAAATCAGGGGCAGACTGGTTGCCAACCTTAAAGTTCACAATATTAGGTGTGTATGTTTCTGGAGTGTATAGAATGGGGTAGGCTTTAAGGTTGACAACCCCCTGGAAGAGTCCACCCCTGATTTGCTTTAGGGGTGGGGTTGAGATTTTAGGGTTTGAAACCCTAAAGCCACATTTCCTACTTTTGTCCCTTTAGCGTGAATCCTAAATGTTGCATTAACAGAGTTTTTGCAAAGAACATATATATATATATATATATATATATATATATATATGTACATATATATGTGTATATTATATGGCATGGTAATTACCACTATAGTTAGGGACGAGGAGCCATTTACATGTTAAACTCCAAATTTTGCACCTTAATAACTTTGCAACCGTTTGTCAGATTTGCCTGAAATTTGGAATACACGATCAAGACTCATACACCTTCGGATCTGCCAAGTTTTGTACTGGTCGCTTATACGGCTGCAGAGTTATTAAGCGTGATCTGCGCTCGCATTTACGCTTTTCTGGAATTTTACTGTCACGCCCACAGGTCACACGGTTTGCACGACCGGTCCAAAATCTTCAGGGAACATGCAGCCAGGGTTCCCAATGTGTCTTTTGAAGATTTCGTGAAAAAATATTAAATGGTTCAAAAGTCATTCAAAAAACAATTTCCCATTATAAGTCAATGGGAGAAGTTAACAAAAAGTTTGACAGTGTTGCAAATGCACTTTTTAGTGTCGCAAATGACCCTTTTACTGTTGCAAATCTGCCATTTTGTTTTCAGTTAGTGATCAGAAAAATGCTTGGCATTTAAAATTGGGACCCTCTAGCAACCTAATTCTTTTTGCATTCACCTAGTCGGGCCCTGAGGATGCTAGCCATGACTTTATTTTGGGGTAAAATACCCCAGAAATATGTTTTTCAAATTTCTGGAAAAAGTACTTTCGCAAAGTACTGTCGCACTTGTGACACTGTCGAATGAATTTGTGACAGCTTTCGCAAATTGCGACAGAACTTTTCTAGGCTGAGGGAAAATGACAGCAATTCTTTGGTACCCTGCTGCAAAAGAATAGTTTGGTGCTTTGGCCTGAAATTTGGAGTGAACGCAGCAGACATCTCACAGATGTGACTTTCTGTGTTTTGTTGAAAAAATATTACACGGTGGCAAAGTTATAGCACTCGAAAGTTGACACTGTTTCCCATAGGATAACATTACGGCGTCAGACGCATTGCAGCAATCTTTTGGTGCCCTGCTGTAAAATAACGGTTCTGTCTTTTGGGCTGAAATTTGGAGAGAAGACATTCAACGTCCCACAGATGTGCCTTTTAGTGGTTTGGTGAAAAAATATTACAGGGAGCCAAAGTTATGGCACTCCGAACTTCTCTTTTTTTCCCATAGGATAACATTACGACGTTCGCTGTGCCTTTCAGGGCCTGTATCTTGGAAATGGTGCAAGATACGGACTTTTCATCGGAAAAATGCTTAGCCACCTGATAGAGGCTAAGTACAAAACTAGCCAGGAAAGTAATGAATCATATGACTTTTAGTTTTTTTTTCTATGTCATACGCTTCCTGAGATTTAAGCAATTTAGTATTCCAACTCCTCATTTTCTGCTCCGAGACCCATTATCATGCATACATTCTTTGTACTCACTGTCTTTCTCTATGAAGCTTTTGGGGAATACCAGCCTGTGTGCTTACATTACTGTTACCGTTGCTCTTTCTGCTTGCGGTTCTGTACCCGTTTCACTTACCATTCACATCTACGCCACCATGTGCGTTATCCTTTGCGTTTTCATTTGTGCTTGTGTTTCCATTATTTTTTACCATATGTGTCTACAGTACTGTTTCTCTTTCTGTTTCGCTTTGCATCACCGTGCCCATTGCCATTTGTGTTTGCGGGCACCATGTTACTATGTGACAAGACATTACGTGGCGGACCATTCCGTCTATGCCACCGTGTGCATTATCCTTTCTGTTCTCATTTGCGCTATGCGTTACCTATGTGCGCTACTGTTAGCTTTCTTTATGCTTGTTGTTCCTGTTAGACTCCACGCTCCCACCACCGCGTACATTCTCTATTTCTCATTATCATTCTCAAAAGAAGGAAATTAGAGCAAAAACTCCATTTAATGCATCAGTTAGGGGTTGTTCCACAGCGACAAAAGTGAGAAAATTCTGTGTTAGGGTTGAAAATCCCCTTGGACCCCCGACACACCTCATAGCCGGCATTGGGGTGTGCATTGGGGTCTTCAGTCCTAACTCACCCCATTCTCCTATACCTCTGTTTCTTTACACATGTGATGGGGTGAGAGGTAGAATAACGACAGTGCGCACCCCAATGCCGGTTGGGGGTGGCCAGGGGTCCAAGGGGGTTTTCAACCCCTAACACTGAATTTCCTTACTTTTGTCGCTGTGGAACAACCCTAACTGATGCATTAACTTGATTTTTTGCTTCATATATATATATATATATGTATATATATATATAAATATTTATTTTGTTTTTTTCTGCAATGCTTTTTCCTCCGAGAAGGCTCTCGACCCTGTCCACACTCTTCCCAGCTGGTGTCCTCTTCCTCTGAACACTGGGGACTAAGTCCCCACAGATTGCCCCAGAGTGGGGGCCAGGAGAGGGAGGGTTGTCTTCCAACCCTTGTGCACATATTCGGATGCCATTGGTGGTCGGGTGGCAGCATGGGCCAAGAGGGTGTTTAGGGCTTTATGATGCCCACCTTTCCCCATTTTCCATGTTCTAGGCACCTTCCCCTGCTGCAGCAACTTGCAAGGATGTGTACATAGAGGTGTGCACCTTCTCCAGAGGGTTCCATGTCATTACAACATCCACGACTGTGACGCCCCCACAGCGACGAACACCCTGCGACATCCCTGACACCAATGTGACCTGATGACGATGACTGGTAACATCGTGACAGTGACCGACACAGTTGGATGGATCAATGCCCCATGCGGGGGGCTGTGCCCACTGCACCCCCCTACTTTATATATCTAACTCCATGTTGCACAGACAGTGGAGTTAGATGCATGTCCCCCATTGTCGCAAAGCCTGTCAGCGCAAAACACTCATCACCACAATGTCTGTCCCTGGTGGGGTGTCACTGTGGGGGAGTCACTGTGGGTGAGTCACTGTGCTTATGGTATATGGTGCAGAGCTGTGGCCTCTGCCTTCAAGATGCTCACTGACCTGCACTGCCACCAGACCTCCACCCGTGGCAGTCAGAGGTTGAGATGGCTTGCATTCCCTCACAGGAGAGAAGATCAGTCTTTGGGATACTCAGTCCTCCCCCTCCAGTGTCTCTAGTCTGCTCCCAAATTTGGATCACCAGCATGGTGGGTGGTAGCACTACCACTGCACCACTGGGTTGGGCGGGCATATGTATATATGTATGTATATATGTATATATATATATATATACACACACACACACACACATATGTATATATACAGACACACACACACACATACACATATATACATATACACAATACAGTTGATTGTACTAGTTAAAATTTAGATTATTGTGACATTTTGTATGATAATGCCACTTTTGAAGGCTGGATGTTTTTATTTATTCAACTGATGAGCTAGATTAAGTCTCACATGCTCCAAATACATTCACCACTGTGTAATGTGCCATTATTTAGGTTGGTTACCTCTGCCTAACAGGAGAGAATACCATAAATGTATTTTTGCCTATAAATGTGGGTTAGGTGTGGTCCCAGTGTACCTACATAATAGATTCATTTTTAGGAATATTGATTCCTCTTTGAGAAATCGTCATCTAAAAGAAATACTGGTTCCTTATACTAGAACTAAATGTTCTATGCATTATTTCCATCAGCCTGTTCCAATTCTTTGGAATAATCGTCCGTCAGAGTTTAGGAAACAGCATGTTAAACCTCCTTCTGGTTTTGCACTGGAAAAGCACTTATTGTCTTTACATAAGTCCTGTAGCTGTTCTATTTAACTCATTTTATTGTATTGCATGTGGGTTTTCTGTATGCTTATATGTTATATTTGCTCATATTGTACTGAATTCTAAGGTCACCGATGTGAATGAGCTTTTGCTCAATGGTCTTAACCTTAAAGTGCTACTGACACCTCAAAGAAAACTAAAAAAAAAACATAATAATTCGGTACAATTCTGCCTGCGTTCTATTTATATATTTCTCCTCCTCCTCATTATTTATTACTAAGGAAATTTGCACAGATATGTGATCTGTATTCCTCATAGTCCATCTGCCTCTGTAGCTTATTCCCTTCTTCAAGACATGATCCTCTGTTGTGACATTACAATCTGTTGCCATGGGAGTAACTGTGATGTCACAAGCAGTGCTCTATGACTTCAGGTAGGGAGAAAGCAGCATGAATAGACAAACTCTACAAGAGCAAAGATCCTGTTTTCATACAAATGACCTCAGTAATAAATAATAGGGAGGAGAAATACAGCACTAATGGGAAATACAAGCTGGACTGTGTCTAAATATTAGGTTTTGTTAAAGATCTCCTGAATGTGTCACCAGCTCTTTAAACAAACAAACAAACAAATATATATACAGTATATATGGCCTATACAGAGAGATAGATGATAGGTAGATAGATGGATAGATAGATAGATAGATAGATAGATAGATAGATAGATAGATAGATAGATAGATAGATAGATAGATCTATATACTAGGGGCGGGATATTCAGAGCAGATGTGCCATGCACAACATGAATGCGCTAGCACAAGTGCAGAAATGCACCATTGTGCGATATTCAGCGGGAGCCAGCTGCGCAGCACAAAAAACAATGCACCAGAGTGCAACAGTAATGAATGCATGTGCAACCACAGGGGGCGGAACTATGAATAACATGCGCAGTGCGATATTCAACAGCATGTGCGCAGTAGCGGAGCAAGTGAAAGTTGCGCGACAGCCGAAATGAGCCAAAATAAAAGGGAGCAAGAGAGGGGAGGAAGAATGGGCCACAGGGAAGCCACAGGTGGGAGTGTGGAGACAGAGTGCCAGGGAGGCAAGACAGGAAGCAGGGCGTAGGAGTGGCCAGGAGTAGGACAGGGCCCACCAGAAGTGTGCCAGAGTGAGGGTAGGAGTGGGCATTCCCATGCTCATGTGTGCAAAAGGGCCTGAGAGTGCCACAGTGGACTGAGGGCAGTGGCAAGAGGCAGGACAGCCACGGGCAAACAGCTGGAGGTGAACCCGTGCAGGGGAAGCACCAGCAATAGAAAGCAGGGGGAACAGAAGAACAGCAGCCGGGGGGATACCAGCCAGGGACATGGCCAGTGCCACCTTCCAGATGGAGGCGGTAATGAGGGGTGTGAGAAGGCAGGCAGCAGGGAGGTGCGCCCATGGAAGGGCCCATCGGCAGTACACCAAGAACAGGCAGTACCGAGCCCGCTCCAGCTTCGAACAGTACTCTGATACTGAGATTGTGGGCCAGTACCGCCTGAACCGGGTGATTCTGAGGCAGCTCTGTGAGCTGTGCAGTGAAGAGATGCAGGCACCTACACAACGGAGCCATGCGCTGTCAGTGGAGACAAAGGTCACAGCCGTTATGTGCCTGCCCACCACGGGCACCTTCCAGAGACCAACAGGGGACATGACAGGCATAACCCAGTCGGCCGCGTCACACCTACTCACACAATTCCTCAGTGCACTGCTGCCACATGCTGCGGAGTACATCCATTTCCCCAGCACACAGGCGGAGCACACAGCACACATACAGGAGTTCCACAGGGTAGCACGGTTGCCTGGCATGCTCAGGGCCATTGACTGCACCCATGTAGGCATTCGCATGCCACCTGGCCCAGAGGGTGTGGCATACATCAACCGCAAGGGCTACCTGAGCATAAACTGCCAGCTGGTGTGCGATGCCAGGGGGTGCATAACCATTGTCTATGCCACACACCCTGTAGGAGCACATGATGCTTTCATCTGGCACCAGTCTGCACTGTGCCACAGGTTTGAGAGTGGGAACATCCCCACCGGCCATCTAGTAAGTGAGTATGCATATCACGCAGGACGACGTGAACAGACGTGTGGGAGTGCATTGTCAGAGGTGCCATGGGTACCGGCCATGATGGCCCATGGCATAGCGATGCAGACCACCATGCTAATGCCTTCCCTCTACACACAGGTGACAGTGGTTACCCGCTACAGACCTGGCTGCTCACACCATACCGGCACCCCACGACCCCATTGCAGCTATGGTACAATGAGGCATACGCCACAACACGGAATGTCACCGAGCATGTGTTCGGGCTGCTGAAGGCACGGTTCTGGTGCCTGGACACATCAGGCAGTGCCCTACAGTACAGCCCCTTGAAGGCCTGCAGGCTATTCCTGGCCTGCTGTACCCTGCACAACATGGCCACCGACTGTGGGATAGCCGTAGAGGTTGAAGAGGGGACAGCGCTAGGACAATGAGGACACTGGTTCAGCTGGTGTAGGGCAGCCACCCCTGGGTGATGAGACCCCCGGCTGTTCTGGATGGCACAGCAACACCGGGACACCATAGCAGAGGAACACTTCGGACAACACGGGTGGGTCATGGGGCCATGTGCAACCTCCAAGGGCAAGGGCACAGCCCACAGACAGGCAGGGCTGGATACCAGGGGCAGACAGTGGTAAGGGAATGGGTCTGAGTGGGGAACTGCACATGGCAGCAGGGATGGGCCGGGCTGAACACAACACATGCACAAACATGCACACACACCACAACACATGCCCAAAGAGCAAACAGCATGCACACCCCAACAGCCACCCTTACAGGACCACACATGACCATGCCCAGTGGCTGTCACTGTGCGTGCCTCAGATGCTAGGCACCATTGCACAGTGGTGGACAGCGCTACGCAGGCATCATCATGCACATGCCACAGTGGCCAGCAGCCGGGAGGGTGTGCACAGGGGCCGTGTGTGTGCAGGGCTGGGTACCCTACCAGTGCATTGCACAATGCACACCACAGTGCACACAGGGCAGTGGCAGACAGTGGCCATGGTGGGAGACAAGAGAGTCATGCGGTACAGTATCATGACCACCACGAATGTGTGGGTGGCCCCGCTGAGACCTGCCAGCTATGCCAGGCTGACCAGTGGCCTCATGGGGTGGCACCGATGGGCCCCCAGGGGTGACACTGCGTGAACACGATCGTGTTCGTGCAGGGGTCTGCAGCCCACTGAACATGCCCATGCCAGGCATGCTCGGTATGCCCACAGCTGAACCCGGTGTCGATATAGCAGGTGTCGCAAGACATCGGGAATGGGGGTGGACATGACACTGTGTGGTGTCTATGGTGGCTGGGTACCAGACTGGGTGGCCAGTGTAGCCATGACAGTTGTCATTGCAGTGGTCTGCCTGTCAATGACAGTGGTCACATACGCCCGCTGCTGGGCCAACTCTTCCAGGAGCAGGCCGTGGTTCCTGCTGCGCCACTCATCTGCCTGGTGCAGAACCACACTGAGTGCATCCACTGCTGTCACAAGCCGCATCTGCTGGTCAACTGAGGCCTGGAGAAGACAGCTGTGGTCATCCAAGGGGTTGTCTGCTGGTCAAGCATGCTGTCTCTCGTGGTGTTCCTGGCCCTGCTGGCCAGCACCTGGTGACATTGGGTGTTGCACACCAGAGCCATGCCGGGGCACGTCCACATGCATGCACTGCTACCACCCCCTGACTCTGTCCCCCCATTGCCATTGGCCGACTGCTGGTGCTGCCCCTCTGGCTGCCAATTGCCAGGGTCTACCGGCACTGCCGCAGCAGCTGCAACAGCCCCCTGGACGCACACCAGTTCTGCCCCACTGGGGCATACAGACACAGCTGGGACTGGGTTGTTATGCAGGCAGCCATGGCAGCATCACCCGCGGTATCGCCTGCAGCGGTTGCCTGCTGTGGACCATCCTGTGTCCCAAAAGTATCACTGTCCGGGACATGTAGCCCATCATCATCATCGGTGCTGGATCTGGCCACAATCTGTGGCCCAGCACACTGGAGACCGGGGGGGCGATGTCACGCTGGGACACAGGCAGGGCCTTGTCCGCACCAGCACCACCCACATCAGTCCGGACAGATGTGCGGGTATGCACTTGGCCGGTCCCTCGGACACCTGTGGAGGTGGATGGGTGATCCTCCATGTCCAGGGCCTCCTCCTCGGTGAACACACCCACCACCACTGCTGCTCCATGTAGATGCTCAGGAGCTGTAAAGGAACACAGTAGCATTAGTGGCTATGCTTTGCCCTGTGGTATGCCCTCCACCACCCACACACTGACAGCACAGGACCTACCATGCAGTGATGGGCTGCCACCCATCTGGAAGCCACCACCAGGAATGCCCTCGATGGCACTATGCCACATGCTGCTGGCCACCCGCTCCTCCTGTGGTGCCAGGCGGAGTACATCCGGCTGGCCCCCCACCAGTGGCAGCACATGCCGCCCTGATGGCAGTCACCTTGTCCTTGATCCACCTTCTGTCCATGCCTACCTTCTTTTTGCACTTCTGCATGGACCACTGGTGGCTGCCCTGCTGGTTCACGGCACGTACCACCTTATCCCACACTGCAGCATGGGCCTGTGGCGTTCCCTGCTGTTCACTAAGCAGCAGTTCCCTGTCCAGATATGCCTCAAACAGGGCATCATATTCAGCCCCAGTGAGTTTGGCCTCTTCTTCTCCCCTTCCTGTTCCTCCTCTTCCTCATGCTCGGTCATGCTCGCACCTGTGGAAATGTCAGGTGTTACCGTGGGCTGTGCAGTCCCACAGCCTCCCAAACCACAGTCCCCACATCCCAACAGCATGCAACCTACCTCAAAGAACTCTGCAACCCCAGGTCACATAAATATAGCGCAACGCATGCAAGTGAGGGCAGGCGCAACTGTAAGTGGATGCTAATGCAGTGGATGCACCGTGGAATGGCTAATGAACTGATTTGCATAACCTGGCTGAATATCACGCTGTTGTACCTTGTGCAATGTTGGTGAGTATGCTCAGGCTTGGCACACCACTGTGATGTGCACAATCAGTGCCGTACAGCGATGCCTGGGGTGCTGATGTCAATCGCGCAGTGCTGCTGATGTGCTGTGCATGGGAGGCAGTGCAGAACACGGCCCCCACTGTGCCTGTTTCACTAGTGTGCTGTATGCCCATGGGGCACTTGTACCATGCTGCGCCATGGGCGCCATGGCACCACGGTGTGGTAGGCCACTGTAGGGTGTCACACACAAGCACCCTACTGCGCTACACACAGGGTGTCCCAATTGTGCTGTGGCACTCCATGTGCGGACAGACCCTTGACCCTGTGGTCGACCTTTGTCCCTAGGCGCCTATATCGCCCACATGGCTGCACCCGACAATGCAATCTGGTGACAACACAATAGGACTGGCAGCGCAGTACCACGATGCCTCCGCACATGGGGCACATGCGCCACGAGTGCCATTTGATACCTTTGAGACAGCACCATGCCTGGGACCAGAGCGCCGGTCTGGAGTGCCATCGAATTGGCCAACCTGGTGGCCTTGGTGGAGCCACATGCTGGTGCCCCTTTGGGCAGGAACCCCTCCAGAGGCCATGGACTATGGTGTGGCAGGAGGTCACAGAGGGCCTGAAGGAGGTGACAGGGAGCAGCAGGTCAGCGGAGCAGTGTCGCCACCGCTATGGCGACCCTCTAGCAGCGGGACCCTGACCGCCTGGGGCAACTGCAGGCATGCACCGGTGGGGCGCGAGCCACAGCCAGGTAGGTGCTCCATCCCATCACTGGTAGTGTCTGTCTGTCCAGGTATCGGTGTGCAGCAGGCCATGCTGCAGGGGTGGTGGTCATCCAGTGGGGTGGTGGTGGTGGGATGTGCCATGGCTGGGCTGTGTGGGCACACACAGTGGGAGGGCTATGTTACTGACCTGTACTGATGTTTCCTCCATGTTTGCACCCTAGGCCTGGAGGATTGCCGTGAGGCCCATTTGGCCCGAGGACAGGGACAGCAGGCCAGAGTGGGTGTCGTGGCTTGCAGCCAGGGCACATTAGTGAAAGCCATGGGTCAGCAGTGCTCTGCTGACCTGGATGCAGGTGAGTGCCATGTTTCCCCTTACATCTGTGCATGGTGGGTTGCAGATGTGGTGGCAGGTGTGGCCACCGCACTTGGCCCCACTGCCATGCACGCCACACGGTGCACTCCAGCACTGTCCTGTGGCACTGTATGTGTGGGTGGGTGTCACAGGTGGGCTGTGCGTGCACTGGGTTCATGGCTGTGCCACTGCCTTTGCACTGCATAGCCATGTCACTGTATGGCCACGTTGGTGCTGTGCAGGACATGGGCAGTGGGTGTGTGCAGCGTTCTGCATGGCTATGGGTGCCTGGGTAGGCGGGTCTTGTGGGCGCGGACACTGGGGGTGGTCACATGCCATCACAGGAGTGTGGCCCATGGTTGTATGCCGTGCACATTGAGTGGGCTGCAGGGGACTGGCCAGTCCTGTGAACTGACTCTGCTCCCTTGTCCTAGGTGGACAACACTGGACACCCTGGAGCAGCACATACAGGAGCTACTACAGGTGACCCAAGCTACTCTGGAGCTGCTCCAGGGAATGGAGTGTGGCAGACTTAGAGGCACAGGCAGTGCCACAGGGACCGGAGGAAGAGAGGGGCCACCAGTAGTGCCTGTGGCACATGTGGATGCATTTCCTGGACTGTCTCTCACACCCCTTTGTCCCACTCCCTGATGTACCCCTGCCCCATGCCCACCCCACTTTGTACATAGTTTTGTTTGTTTTGTTGTTTGTACAGTTTACCTTTGCAATATAGCCTTGTTTGATATGACAACTGTGGTGGTCTCTGATTTGCAGCGGGCATATGGTGCTTTGCTTCAGTGGTGTGCATGGCGCTGGGGTGGTGCAGGCCTGGGTGTGTCTGTGTCCGCAGGGCCCCACTAATGGTGTGGGTGGGGACTTGGTCCCTATCTGTGGTATGTGTGCTGTTCTCTGTGCACTGGATGCCTGTGTGCAGTGGTCCCTGATGCATGCGCTGTGTCCCTGATGCCCCTGTCAGTCTGTCCATGGCCTGTACAGCTGGGCCCCTTGTATGTCTGTGGTACGCACGGTCTGCTTGCATGTCATTGGTGGCTGTCCATGCCAGCCACCCTCTGGGCACGGCGCCATGGTGGCTTGCATCCTGTCACCAGTATGTTGCACGTCTGCCTCGGGTGACACTGCGGGCTATGCTGTTGTTGTCCCCCCTCCATGCTGTCACTGGTGTCTGTTGTGGTGTCTGTGTTCTACTGTCTGTCACTTGTGCTCTGGCTGCATGCTGGCAGCAGACGGATTCATGGTGCATGCACCAGATGGCTAGTTCACCTGTGCCATGGTGGGTGCAGGCCATGGGTACATGGCATCAGTGGACACGCCAGTGGCATCTGTTGCCCTGCTTTTGTGGCCCCTGTCGGGTACCCTTGGGACAGGGTGGGGCTTGTCCATGCCCCATGTCATATCCTGTGTGTGATGCCTCCATGCACCACAGTGGGCAGCTGTGCTGTCTGTTGGGGCCAGTGCTGGGACAGGGTGTGTGCATGGGTGGGTGTGTGGGGTGCTGTCCTGCTGGTGGTGGTGTCCAGGGAAGGCCTTGTCACATGTGAGGTCCCTCAGGTACTGACGCTGGGTCGACCTCTCTGCTGTGCCACGTGGGGGCCATGCAGGGGGGCATTGTGTATGCAGTTGTTGCATCAGTGGCTGGTGTCACCCACTGTGGGGTGCTCACAGTGGGGCTGCCATGCATGGTTCCATGGTGCACAGGGTTGCATTGTCACTGTGTTGTTGGTGGTGGCATGCATTTGGTGCCATGCACTGTTGGGCGCATTTGGGCCGGGTATCTGGCGATCGCTGTACAGGGTGTGCTCTGCATTTGGCGTGGTGGGGTGGCACTGGGGGGCCGGTCCTCCTTGTGTTCCAGTCACTGCTTGCCTGGGGGGTGTGCGGGGGCACCATGCCCTGGCTGTTGATTTGGTGCTGGTGTTCATAGGCTGGTGGTCCATCCTGCTCACCTCTGGTTGTGCAGTTCATGGGGTGGCTGGGAGGGGGTAGGTCTGTCTGGCCTGCTGCATGATCCTCCACCCATGGCTTCCATGGGTGGTGCACCCCTGCATCCTGTCCCTGTCCCTGCGCATCCCTGGTTGTGCTACTGTGCATTGGCCCTGCTCTACTGCACATCCCTGGTTGTACCATGGTGCAGTTGGCGTGATATTCAGCTGTGTTGCGCAAGCGCACCTTGGCCTGCGCTTTGTTTGAATATCTCACGTGTTGCGCAGGGGCACACTGCACTTGCACCTGCTCCTGCTATTGTGCATCTTTTTGGCACAGTCTGAATATCCCACCCAATATGTCTAATGTTGTTGTGTTTGTTTTGTAGTGTATTCGTATTTAGTGGACCCACCCAGTTAACAAAAATAAACAAGGTTGACAGTATTAGTGAGTTCAGTCAAGGATTAGGGAATAGAAGGGTATAAGTGACTATAATTGTTAAGTAGACTGCAGAATGGCCTTGATTACAAATGCATAGACTTGTTCCGATTCCCATCTGTGGGCTAGTGGAGTGTGCTAAAGCTGACTAGATTGCATAATCTGCCAAATGTCAGCATTCCCATGTCCCCAGAACCTCAAGATGATATTACTTCTTTGTGATACCCAGTCCCCTATCTGTTATTTTTCGTAATATATGGATCCAATTTGAAATGCTGCGGGTCTGCATTTTTGCTGATATTCTGTGAGAATGGCCACCCAGCCACCACACAGAACAATCATCCGTTCCAATCCCCCTGCAACCCATCTCTGAAACGCTCCTTACGCTGTGCCTGTGATGATGAGCTATGAGCTTTGCAAGGGAGTCATACCTGTTAATAGTTTTCACAGCAGCTGAGTGAAGGCAGGATAAACTAGATAATACTTCAAATAAAAAAAATGAAAGCCCCAAAGGTAAAACGGGTATGAATTAATCTCATTAAGCTACAGACACCATGTTTTTGAAACTATTTTGCCTTCCCACTGTGGAAGAGCAGCCAGTTGCAAAGAATGCATCAGAAATCCTGACATTGGGTGTCTAGCAACCATAGCAACCAGCTCTTCAGTGTGACAAGGTCCAGCGCTTGCGCTGTTCTGTTTCTCTGATAATACTGTCGTTCATAGCTCAGAACAATAGTATTACAGGCTCTAAATGATAGTATTATCAGCCTTCAATGATGCTATTATCACTTTTTTGTCAGTACTATTACAGGATTTTTTTAAAATGCTTTACTAACGTATTAAAATAACATCCATATATTACAAATATTTTACCAGACAAACATGCAAAGGTGAAGGGATACAGATATGATTGGGGAGGAGGCAAGGGGAATACTGTGTAAGCAGTACATAATGATATAAAATAAGCAGATTGTTTCTTATAGCTTGCATTTTATATATATCCAATTCTTTTTCATGTCCACAGTACTATTTTGAAGCCAAAAGAAGTCATCATATTTTTTTCTAGAGGAAAAAAAATATCTTATAAAAATAACTTAAAACATTTAAAAAAGCTTCAATTGTTTTGGAGACAGAAAAATTTACCAGCAAGTGAAAGTGGAAGATAAGTGAATATTTTACTGTTACAAAAGGTAAGGTCTGACTTTTTGCCCAGCTTTGCTGTTCTGCTGCTTTAAGATGCAGAGTGGAAAAGATTAAGTTAAATAATTACTAATAGTTTTAATGGTCATATGTTCAACCTCCCAGGTTGACTGCTTTTACAAAGAAAGGGCTATATTTACAACCGAACTTGCTTGTAGGCTGGAAATGCAGCTGAAACAGTGAATGATATGACAAAATCTATTTCAAAAGTATGTGAGCACTCAAAATGGCTCAAAACCTGACTAGCACTCAATAAAACCAGTTTGCCGGATAGGGACCCTAAACACCAGATTACCAGGTGAAAAACCTGACAGGTGGCATCACTATATTTTACTGTGGGGAAGTAAGGTATGAGATGGGAGCTGAGAAAGATGGGCAAAGAGAATATTTGGACATTTTACATGTCTGCTGGGCTGAGGAGGAGGATGGCAGATAGGTGCTACATATGGGAGGAAAATGTGTTAAATTGTCATTCTTTGGGACTTGGTGGAGGAGGGCATATTTTTATGCAAGGGTGGAGGGGTGCATTACTTGCTCTTGTGGGTGGTAAGCTGGAGGAGATGCCTGTCAATTTTTTTACAGCTGTGTGCAGGCTAGTGGAAAAGGGAGCTGTCCCTTCCTGTCTGCTTTCCTGGCCATTGGGAACAACAGGCTGAAGCAGCAAAATATAATCTTTGAGGATATCTCTTCCTTCAGGCCATGCTTTTGGAACTCACCCACATTAGCACTAGATCCAAACGGATTTTTTTGCTAGCTGGAGGCCGCCCCCAATGACATTACACATCAGTGTCTACATAAACGTGGGTGGCTCCACTTCTCCTCAGTTCTTTTTCTGCCATTGATTCTACTCGTTGGACCTACCACAGAAATGCTGGCTAACTAGCTGTTGTCATTTACTATTTTATTCTTAAATAATCACTGATATTTTAGAGATACCACTGCCTCTTCATGCCATGGAAACCAACCAATGTTGTTGTTCTGGTACTGTGAGTGCGGAGAAAAGATTTAAAAGGACAATGCACACAAAGTGTGTCTGCTGATTTGGCCTCTCTCACAACATCAGAAATTGTGAGATTTGCCAGGGCTTCAATTAAGTAACCAGGCAACACAGAAGAAAGGTGGTGGGGAAGTTTTTATTATAAAAAACTCTAGCGGCCATGGTAAAAGTCAAGGGTCAGATAGTGGCATCACCAGCTAAATTGAATGATTCACGGTTGATGAAGTCTAAAGAACACATAAAAAACAGGTCATCATCAGGACATAAGCACAAGCATATGGAGAAGGACAGATCTGCTTCCTGGTAAGGTTGCTATTATGGCCTGCAGGTAATCAACCTACATTGTCATCATTCACCCTGGCAGTAGTGATGCCAGCCCCCCCCCAACCATCAACCAAACACTAAGGTTGGGGCTTGTCTTGGGCAATACCATACCTACTATAGATGGTACCTTGCCATCATTGATGGGTCCAGGTCTGTCATTGATTAAAGCATTCAGAGCCCTGGCCAGGGCATTACCGATGCACAGGCAATACTGGTATCCTTTTCAGATATGATACGGCACATATTTTCAGGCTTGCCTGTACAGCCTGTACTGCTGTTGATGGGGGTTCCTGCATTGCAGTCCCCGTCAATATCCTCTGCTGGTACACAGCAAGTACCTCCTGAGCTGCGGCCTCTGGCATTGCCAGTGAGGTCTTCCATTCCTGTTGTCGTACAGGATGCCAATGATGAGGAAGAATATAATCTGGACTCAATGGAGGAGGATTATGAAGAGGAGGAGGAGGGTTATGTAGAAGAACATTATGCTCCACATTCTAGCTCCACAGTGTCTTCCTGTGGTGAGAATTCTGTGGTGTATACACCCAGATCTCCTCCTGAAGACACTACCTTCCAAACCATGCTGCAGCAAATGCAAAATGCAATGGGTTTTGCTGTAGAAGAAGAGTATTGTCACCCAGTTTACCCTTCCTTGGAGAATGCAATATTTGCTCCATGGTACAGGCAAAATACTATACCAGTTGTACCCAGAAAGATTGACAAGCAGTTCCCTGCTTCTTCTGCCAAGCCTAATTATGCCAAACACCCAGAAACAGATTCTGTGGCCATCATGGCTGCCCATGATAGATCTAGGGAACCAAATCATATGAATACCCTTTCCCTGATAAGGAATCCAGGACACTTGATGTAATACGCAGGCCTACATACACCTCTGCCTCATTAGGCTTGTGTATTGCTAACTACCAGTCTCACATGATCAAGTATCAAAATAGCCTCTGGAAGGCTGCCAAACCTGCAGCTCAGGACCTTCCTGAAGGTACTGCCAAGAACGAATTACTTAAAAAATTGACTGCTGGAGCTGAGGAAGGCAACCATCTACTACGGTCAGCATATGATGTTTCAGATGCATCTACCAAAGCAGCTGCCACTGGTACTTGCATGAGAAGGTATTCTTGACTTAAAGTGTCTGGGTTTAAAACTGATGTGCAGCAGACAGTTCTGAATGCTCCTCTTAGAGGCACCAAACTGTTTGGATACCATGTGGAAGAGGCATTAAGAGGCCTTCAGTTCTCTAAAATGACTTTAATGTTAGTCAGATCTTTGTATCCCAGGCCTGGTGGAGGTCAGGGTAAAGGATCCTTTCACCAGCCTGCTGCCAGAGGTGGCCATCAAGCCTACTGTTAGCTAGGGCAAGGTAAGTGTTGTGGAGCTTTGCCAGCTCCCACTCCCAAGAGCCCATTCTAAAGCCTCCAAAGCTGGTGGCTCTGCCCCCCCAGCTCAGCATGATTCATGTCAGACACCCCCCTTAGCACTCCAACTTCATCAACAGAGGAAAGGATAGCTAAAGGGGAAAAGAAGGGGGACAAAGCCTTCTTTAGATATATCAGTGAAAGAAGAAGGAAGGGAGGGGATATAGTCAGAATAGCAAAGGAAACGGGGACACAGGGAGGATGACAGGGAAAAAGTGGAGTTACTGAATGGTTACTTTTGCTCAGTTTTTACTAAGAAAAGAGATGGCAGCAGATCCAAGCTAGGGAGGAACAGTACCTCTGGTAAGGAGGCAGACTTAGGAACCATTCACAAGGAGAAAGTCCTAGAAGAAATAAGGAAACTCAAGGTAAACAAAGCAATAGGGCCTTAAGAAATACACCTTAGGATAGTCAAGGAACTAAGAGAAGAGCTGGAAGGACCCCTGGCAGAACTCTTCTACCTATCTTTGAAGAGCCACAGTGGTCCCTCTTCATAAGAGTGGAATGGGAAGTCACGGGTAACTATAGACCGGTAGGCTTTACATGAATTGTGGGCAAGATTATGAAAGCACTCCTCAAAGAAACAATCATCTTCTATCTGGAGGAGAGTTCAACATTACATCCTAGACAACATGAGTTTACACCAGGAAGATTGTGCCAAACAAATTTAATAGGCTTCCTCAACTCGGTGTCCAAGATAGTGGACCAGGGCAGAACAGTGGATGTAATCTATCTAGATTTCAGTAAAGCATTTGACTCCATTCCACACAGAAGGCTGCTAAGCAAGCTAGCCAATCTAGGAGTGGGTCTGAAAGTAGTAAACTGGGTGCAAAACTGGCTGAGTGGGAGAACCCAGAGGGTACTAGTAAATGGCACACTATTGGAGGAAAGGGAGGTGACCAGTGGGGTGCCTCAAGGGTCAGTATTAGGTCCTATCTTATTTAACATCTTCATTAGTGGTATAGCTGAAGGTTTAGATGGTAAAGTTTATCTGTTCACAGTCGACACAAAGATCAGAAACAGGGAAGACACTCCTGTGGGGAGGGGGGGTGCACAGGATGACGTCTGACCAAAAGAAACTGGAACAGTGGTCTGGGACTTGACAACTGAATTTCAATGCAAAAAAGTGCAAGGTCATGTACTTGGGGAAGGGAAATCCAGCTCCATGTCGCTGCAGCAGCAAGAAATTCATGGACAGTCACTGCAGCGATGGCACAACACTGCCAATTGGCATTGTGTCATTGCTGTACAAAAGTGTGTCTTTGCAGAGGTGGGGGGCTTTAGCCGCTGCACCCCTGCACTTGAGATAACCAACTCCAAGTCGGAGTTGGTTCGGGGGAGGGGGCAAACACCCCCAGAGACAGCAGTGTCGGGAAACCAGCAGACCATCACAGTGAACTGTCTATTTTGTCACTGTGACTGTGATGGTCTTCACTGTGTTTCTGTCACTGTGGGAATGGTATACTGGGAAACCAAGGAGGAATTCTTTATGGGAGAAGTGAGACTGCAGGCCATGAAGCAGGAGAGGGACCTGGGGTGATTATTACAGACAACCTAAAAACAAGCAAACAGTGTGAAAAGGTAGCACTTAGGGCAAACAGGATGCTGGGTTGCATAACTAAGGGAATCTCCAGCAGGAAAAGGGAAGTGGTGATCCTGCTCTACAGATCTCTGGTGAGGCTGCACTTGGAGTACTGTGTACAGTTCTGGTGACCACATCTCAAAAAGGACATAGATAGATTAGAGAGGGTTCAGCGTAGGGCAACTAAAATGATACAAGGGCTGCACGAGACACCATATGAAGATAAATTGAGGGAACTCAACATGTATTTTCTCAAACAGAGGAAGGATAAGGGGGACATGATAGAGACCTTCAAATACTTAAAAGGTATCAACAAAACTGAGGTACAAGATCTGTTTCTGGGTAGGAGTTACGCAAAAACCAGAGTGTATGATATGCAGATGGAGGAAGGGAAGATATGAGGTAACGTGAGGAAGTTCTTCTTCATGGAGAGAGTGGTGAACCCATGGCATTGTTTCCCCCAGGAGGTGTAGGGGTCAGGATGGTTGGAAGTTTCTAACACACATGAGATAAATACAAAGGCATCATAGCACTCTGCAGTAAATAGGGAAGGGAGGTAGTTACTCTATAATGGGCAGGCAAGATGGATCATAAGGTCCCCTTCTGCCATCACTTTTCTATGCTTCTATGAGGTGGTGGTAGGGGGTTGTTTTTCCCTTCATCTGACACAGTGGAGGGAGATTACCACAGATGAGTGGGTCCTGGAGATAATTGCAACGGGACATGCTCTGGAGTTATCAGAGAGTCTTGAACTTCTACGTATAATACAAAAGGTTTTACATGGTCTCTTGGCAAAATCTGATTCCACTGTTACAAACTGGGGTATGAATTCACTCCCTGGGCATGAAGCATGCATACCTTCATATCAAGATCAGATAACATCACAGAAAATATCTGATATTTGTTCTGGAAGGGCAGCACTTCCAGTTCAGAGTGTTGCCTTTTGGCCTGTCTTCTGCATCATGGGACTCTACCAAATGCTTGGCAGTGGTGGCAGTAGCCCTTCACAGGGAAGGTCTGTATGTCTTCCCATAACTGGATGGTTGGCTATTAGAAAGCCAGTTCCAGGAACCAACTAATGCACACCCTGTCCTGAAAAAGGCAATTGTTCAAAGCCCTGGGGTTACACTGAATGTGCCAAAGTCAGTAATGACCCCCTGCGAGAGACTGAAGTACATACTGTAGATGCAGTCCTGGACACAGAACAGGGCAGAGCATTTCTACTCCTGGACAGGGCAGAGCATCTTATAGTACAAACACAACTGGTGTACAGCAGTTGTTACATCCTAGTTAGAACTTTCCTGTGTCTTCTAGGACTCATGGCTGTGGTGGCCATTGTGACTGTGTTACTGGCTTGCTTACACATGTAGATACCACAATGGACACTGAGAGTGCAGTTGACCACTTGATGGACAACATGGACCAAAAGGTGCTTATCATATTCTGTTTATGCAAAAGACTGATGTGGTGGATGGACCACAGCAGCCTCTTGAGGGGTGTTCCATTCTTAATCCTAACTCCTACTCAGTTCTCACCTCAGATGCCTCAGGATCTGGGTGGGGAGCACATCTGGACCCTTATCAAACCCAAGGTTTATGGACCCAGGTGGAAGCCAGATTGCACTTAAATGTCCTGGAGATGAGAGGCATCTTGTACAGTCTCCATGCTTTCCAGGAGCATCTGACTCTGGGTCATCTGCTAGTACAAACAGACGTCAGTGTTATGCATTACATAAACAAACAAGGGGAACTCATTCCTATCTTCTGTGTCAAGAAGCAAGGAAAGTGTGGTACTGGGCACTGGAACACTGTCTGGTGTTATCAGCTATGTGTTTCTCAGGGGTCCAAAACATCTTAGCAGAAAAGCTAAACAGGTCACAGTCCAAGATGCATGAATGGGAACTGCTGACCTGTATGGCAGATGACCTCTTCACAAGGTGGGATTTTCCAGAATTGGACCTTTTTGTGTCCACACACAATGCAAAACTTCTGCATTTCTGCTTACTTGCTCCAGGGCCTGGAATTGTTTGGCAAGAGACATTGTCTCTTTCTTGGAAAGAGAGGGTTCTGTACACATTTCCTTCCATTCTATTACTGAAACTACAGATGGAGGATTTGACCCTCATCCTCATTGCATCTCTTTTGTCTAGACAAATATGATATCCGCTGCTGCAGCAACTAGCAGTGGAGCCTACAGTACCCTTGCCTCTGTGCAGAGGCGTGTTGTCACAGGACAAGGGGTCCGTGGTCCATCTGGACCTGAAGTCCCTGCACCTGCATGCTTAACTCCTGAAGACATAGCCATTGCAAGGTTTGGGGTGTCACCTAAAGTAGCTGATATGCTGATTGAAGCCAGAAAGCCTTCTACCAGACATACATATTCTTTAAAATGGAAGTGTTTCACATTGTGGACCACTTCCAAAAATATGGACCCATTCATCTCTCCAGTAAATGAAGTGTTGGAATATTTGCTGTCACTGTCAGACTCGGGTCTGCAGTATTCTTCACTGAATGTGCATCTGGCAGCTATATCAACTTTCCATGCCCCTGTTGATGGATATAGGTTAGCTCAGTTAGAGGTATCCTGTACCTTTTTGAGCGGTATCCTACACATGAACTCTCCCATTCATAATATGGTCCTGCCTTGGGACCTCAATTATGTGCTTGAAAAATGTACTTTGGTTCCTTTTGAGCCAGCCACGATTTATGGCTCACACTTTCTGTCATGGAAAGTGTTATTTTTAGTTGCAGTCACTTTGGTTCAAAGGATTTCGGAGCTACAGACTATAAAGTGTGAGCCTCCTTATTCAATTCTCCATAAAAATACAGTGTCTTTACATACTAATCCTAAGTTTTTGCTAAATGTGGTGTCTGAATTTACATTGAGTCAAATTATCCACCATCCAGTTTATTATCCAGAGCATGCCAATCAGGTGAAGCACTGCTTCATACTTTTGTATTCAAGCAGTGCTTGTCCAAATGGCTAGCACGCTGTATTATGTTCTGTTATAGGAAGTATAGTAAGGAACTTCCTGGTGTGGTCTGTGGCCATTCCACAAGGGGTATGGGCACATCTGTTGCTTGCTTTAGAAATGTATCTATGGCTGACATCTGCACTGCAGCCACTTAGAGTTCTGTCCACACCTTCTCTAAACATTACAGTCAGGACATTGTTTCTCATTGGTGAGCAGGCTCTGGCCTTGCTATTCTACAGGGCCTACTGTCATGAACAGACTGCTCCATCCTTCCAGTTGACCTTTGGGACTGCTTGGGACTCTTTCCAAAGGTGTGGCCTAAGGGAAGAGATATCTTTGAAGAAGATAGAATGGTTACATACTTATCGTAACAGTAGATCTTTGAGAAAATCTCTTCCCTTTGGCCATGCTGTCCCTCCCTCCTTCCCCCTTTTATCAGCTGTAGGGGAATATGGCATCCAGTTCTGCCTTGGGAATTTCCATGACTGCAATTTCCAGTGCCTGTGTCTGCCTAATATTAGAGGCGCTGGTGTAATCACCTAGTTCCCCAAGAAGAGAGTTCTCTGAGCACAATCTTTCAGTGGGGAACTGAGGAGATGGGCAAGGCCCCATGTTTTCCACGATTCTGCGACTACAAAGTATTCTGCGGAGTTTAATGTAAACTGCAGAATTCACTACCGTGCAATGCACATCATTGCGCTGTAGCAGTATACCTTGCACAATGCTTGGTATATCACTTAACCGGTAAACCTTTGCGCAATTACCACTAGTTATTCTGCAGTTTACATTGAAGAATAATTTTTCGCAGTTTTCTCTAACAGAGGAATACTGTTCCACAGCTTACATAAACTAAGGACTGCTGTTCCACAGATTACATAAACTGAGGAATATTGTTCCGCAGCTTACCTATACTGAGGAACACTGTTTCACAGCTTACATAAACTGAGAAATACTGCTCCGCAGTTTACATAAACTGAGGAATACTGTTCCACAGCTTACATAAACTGAAGAATATTGTGTGATAAAATATCTATACAACTGCTGTTTGACCTCAGGTAACATCATGAGTGCTGTAAACTGCATCAATGGAGATAAATGACTTATCACACAATGTACCCTCTGTGTATTTATTTATGCAGTAGGCTAGGACCTTGTGCAATAGATTATTATTTATAAAAGTCTGTGTCTATTTTGTGAGTCAGTGATTTTGTGTGTTCCCCCATCCCAGTTGCCTTTGCTATGCAGGCACTGTCCAAACAATGAGCTGACGCTGTGACATGGCAGTTCATTGCCGCTGCAGAATTTACAAACTACGGCCACAGAAGTTCTGTGGCAAATGGTAACCCTGCCACAGAATTTGGCCCCGATGTTCCATAGAAAAATTGGAGCCTTGGAGATGGGGCTTCCCATGTTTATGTAGATGTTGATGCATGACATCATCATGGGTGGCCCCGGCTAGCAAAAGTTCCTTTGTGGTCCTAGCACTGGTATAGTGCCAAATGTGTGACCTAAGGGAAGAGAGTCTCTCAAAAATCTACAGTTATCGTAAGTTTGCAGCTGACTCCAAATGTCTGAATCTGAATCTACAGAATTGAATATGATGAATTCAGATATTTACCAAATCTTTTTATTTTAGGTTTGCACATCCCTTTTGCAGGTAGACTGCCCTAGATTGATTTTGACCATCTGAGTCCCATTTTCAGAGATGTGAGTTGCCATGAATCAGAATTACAGCTAGAGATACAGTAGGCCACTGAGGCCTTAGCACCTGTACCATAAATGTGCCCCAGCTCAGGTTCCGATCTGGACCCCTCTCTGAGGCAGGCTGACTCAGATTGGCCTGTATCTTTCAGGTCTCATGGAAATTCAGGTCAGAATCAAAACCAGGTCACAGCCACCTTGTCCATCCCAAAACCTGGCAGACATCTTCTTTCTGCCTTATTGTATGTAATTTTATGTTAAAGCAGCAGTGGAAGAATCCAGAGAAAATTTTGACCTATACTTTTTTATTCCATTTTAGACTGACCCTTATCTACTGACTTGTATGATACCCTTCTTTCCACAATTTGAGTCTGCGTTAGTACTTTTTTTCACATTTGAAATAATAAAAGGAGCGGTCCTTTTAATATGGCTCGATTAGCTTTTCATCACTATTCCCACCTGTTTTGAACACCTACTGTTCCATAAGTTAGAGAGCACTGCCTGCTGCATGCTAGTTCATTTTAGTCACAACAGAAATTATATTAAATAATTGATATACAAAAACAGCTGAGAATACTGATGAAAACCTGGTCCAAGTCATATTAAAAGGAGTGCTTTTTTTTCATTATTTCAGATGTGAAAAAAGTGCTAAAGCAGACTCAGAATGGGGAAAGAATGGTATAATACAAGTCAGGAGCTAAGGGGCAATCTAAAATAGAATAAAAAAGAATAGGTCAAAATTTTCTCCAGATTCTTGCACTGAGTTGCTGTAATTTCCTAAACAATGTTACGAACATACAAAGGTGTCAGCAGAATAAGGCCTTGTGGTCCATCGAGTCTGCTCATATTGCAGTGTCCTCAACATCAGCAAAGTACTCCACCCCTCAACTGATACTCCCTAATTTCTGGCCGCACCTCTTTTGGCTCTAACTTTCCCTTTTACCCTGTCCCATCCCCTTTTGAAGCCATCCACTGTTTCAAGTGATGCTACTTCCTTCAGGAGCCGATTCTACCCTGCCACCACCCTCTCCATGAACAAATGCCTCTTGAGCTCACTCCTGCACCCCCCCAACTTAAGACAATGCGCCTTCATATTTTTGTTTCCACTGACACAGGAACAAAATAAGTGGCACCAGACTTCCAGCTGTAGAAACACTACTTTATTAAGTTTGTGGGGCCCACACATGCAGCAAACTTCTTGCAATAAGAGTGGCTTTTGAAGGGTGTGACACTGTCTGTCCAATGAATAGTGGTTTGCAAGGGGCAAAACAGTGCTGCACCAATCGTCAGCCAGGCTGATTGTGACGCCATTTTTGCCTTGATGGGCGGAAACTTTGTCTAGTTGAAAAGAAAAAGCTGAACCAATCATATGGCAGCTTTTTCTTTTGATCTATAGGACACCACCCAACAAATAGCTGTTCATTGTCCTGATCAGCCTGGCTGACATCACCTCCTTTTGTATGCTTGTACTCCCCCTCATACCAGAAAGGCCAACATAACGTGTAAGGTCCTGGTGGACTATCAGTAGTTTTGCCTGTTACCTCCTCCCTTCATACTCAGCCCATCGCGGTTGGGACAAACAACCAGACGCAGTGCAGTTTCTCTTGTTGCTTCAACACCTTCTGTTTTACTGCATCTGCGGTATTATTTATGTAAAGGAAGCCCAATCAGGCACTTTAAACACAGCCTCCCACAGAAGTGCTTCAGAAATCCCCACAGGGTTCTTTAACTATTAGCCATGGTGCGGCTCATCTATTTGGTGGTTTCCAATGCTGTCTGCTCCTGGTTGAGAGATTGTAACAGCTGCAAGTGCAGCTCACTGTATGGGAACCTCCTTCTGCCTCTCCTGCTCCTAAAGCCTGTTATTATTTGTTGTAGATGTGAAGGCTCAGATAGGTGAAGGGAGATGCTTCTACACCGGCCACCCTTCATGAGATCCTGACTCCCCAGCTCCCACTTGCACACAGCAGGCCACAGCCTGAGTTCCATGTGGTCTGGGAGTAGAAGCATCACCTGACAGTGTTTATTTATACCTCGGTCCACTGATACTACCTGCAGCAGTATGTACCTACAGCTTGTGCTCCTCTTCAGAGTGCATCTTGCTGCCTGAAAGAATACCAAAGTGTGGTACAAGTAGGCAAAATATGGGACACTATCACAATTTAAAAACATGAAGTTCAGAACACTATAAATGAGAGGGAAGTTCACAAAGTCTGCTGTTAATTTAATAATACATTTTTCATATTCATTGCTGCGGATCTTTGCATTATTTAACACTGACAGATCTTATCCATGTGAAACGGGGGCTTTGATGTGGTAACTTAGGGAAATGTTCCTAATAATTACTTGAGACAGTTGAAGATATACCTAAATAATGTCAGGGCCCATTGACAACCTCCCACCCATATACACACACAGTCTAGACTCCAGGGAAAAGATTCTTAATTTGTTTTAATACATTGGCCAATAGGAAAACTAGCCCACAAGTCCACTAGGACTATTATATAAATCTCTAACTCCCTGGGACAACTCTAGCCCCTACATCACCAATGACTAGCCAAAAATTACTCCACCAGCCCCCGGCTACTACTAATTATTTCTGGCAAGTACTGTAGGCCTTCTAGGTGGCAGTCAGTGTTTTCTGTGAGTCTCCCACCCCCCAACAACACTTTCTCTTTTTCTTCCCTCTCTGTTTACTAATTTTCTTTCTTCCCATATATCTCTGCCTTCCTAATTTGCTTTAACTATAACTTTTGGTCTAAAGCTCCTTTTTTAACTCCTATGTTGTCCTATACCCCTCTTTTATCTCTCCACTCTCTGTCTCTGCTCACGCTACTGTATTTTCTCCATATTAACCAGTTTTTCTCTTTTCTTTAACAGGTCTGACAGGATGTTGACTGCTTTCCCATCAGATAAGTATTACAGTGTGTCTAACCAGCCCTATCCTTTCTATTTACTCCCTAAGAACTATGGATCCTTTGACTTCTTTCCTACATTTTATTTTACAGGTACAATGAACTTTATCCCTTCAAGTCCTACTTCTGACTTCCTAGCACCCAGGTAAGGGATCCTCTACATGTTACCTACACTTGTTGGGTGTAATATAATGGTTCAGTCGTGCCCATTACAGAGAGTGTGTGTGTGTGTGTGTATATGTATGTACATGTTTATATGGGTATGCAGGATAATCTGCAAAGATCTGTAAATACTAATAGTGTGTTTTCTAGTTTAGGATGCTCACACCACAACATTTGTATTATACTGAGACTGCTGACTTGGTACATGGGTAGTGCTGTGGTCAATCGTTTTCTCTGTTCAAAGGTGTGTGTGTGTGTGTGTGTGTGTGTCAGAGTCCTCAGCATTTTGTTGATAGCCAAGGATGTGTGGGTGGATGATGGCAAGAGTGGTGCATGCAATATTGTCAGCATCTGGCCTTGTGAGTGTGTGAGTGCATATGGGTGGCAAAGTCTGTCACTTTGTTGATATATAACCATTTGCTAGCTGGTAGTGGGGGCGGATGCACTATGATATAGTCAATATATGGATTCTTGTGTGCCAGTGTGCATGTTACCTTTTAGATATGGTAGATAGGGTAGATTTGGCAGCAGGGCAGGAGGGGAAGAGGGAGGTGAGGTGCTTACCTAGTACATCAGCATGGAGAAATTGAGATAAGCAAATCCTAGTGAGGCAGGACAGTGAGCTGGATATGTAAGCCCCACCTCCACATGTCTAGGGTATGATGGAGAAATGTCCTGGGCAGGGGTCACTATACAGCAGAAAAGAGTCCACATACTTTGTTGGTATGGCTTACCAGACCTGATGGAATTGGGTGCGCTCAGACTTTCAAGATTGCAGAACAAGCACACTGGGGGAGGATGAAGAATGCTGGTCTTCACCTGCCCGGCCTTGCTATCTTCACCAAGAGAGGCCTTTGTAGACAGTCTTCGCCAGGCAGACCTCTCGCCATCTTCCTCAATGGTCCTCCAGCTCTTCTTCTGCACCCCCATGGCACACACAAGGGACAGAGCTGTGGAGGTAAAACTCTGAGCAGCAAAACAGTTCATCCAAACAAAGGAGGCACATTTCAGAACTGCAGAAAACAAGGGATCACATTTAACTTCTCTACTGGGACTAAGATCTAGAACTCTTGCAGTGGGACCTTCAATTTAGGGTAAAAAAAAAAGAGTTACTGTGTTTGTCAGAGGTAGTTGAATAAATTGTTATCTGTTATCTTCTGTGTTATCTGTGTACTTATCTAGGTGCTTGTCACAGGTGTCAGAAGGAAATTATCTGTGAAATTAACTAAGTGTAGAAAGATTTGCAAAGTAGGGGGAGTGGCTTAGCGAGAAGGAGCCAGGTTAAAACCAGATTTAAACACTGCCCTAGATAGCTTCTGCCACAGAACAGACAGAACACCAGGAGGAGGGAGCTACTGGTATAACTAAAACTTCTCTACTGAGACTATATTGCCCTCCTTACCTCCCCTCCCTCACCCTAAACCAGTTCTACTTTTATAGGCATATGATTTAACTGACAACAGGAACTTCCTATTTGGGAGCAGGAAGTGAGTGATCACAGAGCCACCAAAGACTCACCATCCTAGAATGGCAAGAGTAGCTCTCCATGCCCCCTAGGTGCTGGAGGTCTGACTCTGAGCAAGTAAGGAGACTACTGAGAAATATAGGAACTTCTTGTTTCCGAACAGGAAGATCAGGAGCTAAAAGGGTACAGAGGCAGTAAGTAAACAGAGAGAGAAAATAAATAAATAAATAAATGAACAAATAAATAAATAAATAAACAGAGGAAAGAGTAAGTATTCCAAACAACAGTTAGGGGGCCAGAAAAAAGACACGATGGGAGTGGTGCAGTGCAGTGGCTGTGGAGCAGCAGTCTTCCAGGAGACGTTCTGGATGATGCAGTGTTGTCCTATCTGCAGGCACCTCTCTGGGCTGAGGGAAGAGGTTGCTCATCTTCAGACTGAGTTGGTCAGGATTTGTGGGACCTCCTGTCCCACCCAGGGACCATCAGGGTCACTGCCTTTGCCTTAGAGGTTGCCGAGAAAGAGGAGCAGTTGGACCACAGTGGGCTCAGGGAGGGTGAGGGTGGTGGAACAGAGGTGCATCTCTCCAGTTGTACCTCTCCACAATTTCTATGCCATTCTGGAAAAGTGTGGTTCCTCTATGGAGGCAACCACAGTGGAGGCCAAGGAGGATGCTCGGAACCTCCACAAAGGAGACCCACAGGAGGGAGACATGGGACCCAACAGGGGAAGGAAACAACTCCTGGTGGGGGACTCCATTGTTAGGAAGGTAGAACTGGGGGAGAAAGGGGAGAATGAGGTAAGGTGTCTGCCTGGCACCATGGCTTGGAAGGACAGGGAGCGGATCCTCAGGATCGCAGGAGCAGCTGCACAGGGGAGGGAGCTGGATGTCATTGTCCACCTAGGGACAAATGACCTGGCTAAGAAAGGGATCAGAGCAGTGCAAGAAGTGTTTGTAGAGATGGAGAGGGGCCCTAGACAAATAGCACACATGTTAACCTTCTCGGTGGTGCTGTCTGTCTATGGCATGAGTGAGGCTAGGGTGCTCCACACCATGGGATTCAATCAGTGGTTGAAAAACAGGTGCAGAGCTCAGGAATTTGGCTTCTTTGGGGACTGGGGGTCCACCTGGAGGGATGCAGGCCTATACTGGCATGATGGTCTGCATCTGTCCAGGAGGGGCACCAGGATCCTAGGTAATAGGTTTAAATGCTTCATTGGCAAGCATTTAAACTAGCCAAGGGGGGAGGCACTGGAAAGGAGCAGGGAAATCCTAGCTCCCACCCCAAAAACAATCAGGGTACTAAGTGAGGTAGACACCAACATAGAGATGTCAATAGGGAGAAGCACAGGGGTAAATGGAGAAAGTGACAAATGCAATAAGGACAGGGATGGGGCAAAAAGGGGTAAGGCCATTAAGAAATGGAGGGTAATGAGTACCAATGCCCATAGTCTGGGCAACAAGCTCCCTGAACTGGTGGTCTTGATGGAAGAGGGATGTCTGGATATCATAGCAGTCAGAGAAACATGGTACACAGAGAACCATGACTGGTATGTTAACATACCAGGGTACATAACCTACAGGAGAGACAGGGAGGGCAGAAGATGGGGGAGTAGCTGTCTATGTAAGGGAATGGATAAAAGCAACTGAAAAAAAGAGTAAACAGGGAGGAGAGGAGGCCCTGTGGGTCACCTTAGAGACTGAAAATGGCACCACAATCTGCACAGGGGTTGTATACAGACCCCCGTGTCAGGGGGGGGAGGGAATGGACAAGGATATGATAGAAAGCATACTTAGGATGGCAGAGAAAGGGAAGATACTGTTGATGGGAGACCCTAATATGCCAGATGTTAACTGGAGCACCTTTGCTGCAGCCACATCCAAAAGCAGGGCCATTCTTGATGCCCATCAGGCGGCATGCCTCAGACAGCTAGTTTTGGAACCTACTCATGAGGGGGCAATCTTAGACCTCGTACTCTCAGAAGGGGGCAGTGAAAGGATCTCAGATCTAGAAATGGGTAGTCATTTGGGAACAAGTGACCACCAAACAGTGTGGTTCACGATAAACTCAGCTACAGAGTGAAGCCATACAAAAGTGAGTGTTCTGGATTTCAGGAGGGCTGACTTTGGCAAGATGGGAGAGTGCCTTAGAAAAGCACTAGGAAACAGGCTAGAAGGAGGGGTGGAGCAACAATGGGAAAATATCAAAACTGCCATCACAGAGGCAAGAAGCCTTTGTGTGAAGCAAATAAATCAAAGCAAAAGAAAAAGCCACTATGGCTCTCAAAAGAAGTGGCGGTGAAAGTTAGGGAGAAAAAGACAACATTTAGGAAGTATAAGGAAACACAGAAGGAGCAGGACAGAGAACTGTGCCAGTTAAGGCAGAAGGAAGCAGGGAGGGTAGTCAGAATAACAAAGGCACAAACTGAGGAAAAGATAGCCAACTCAGTTAAGAAGGGGGATAAAACCTTTTATAGGTATATCAGGGAGTGTAGAAAGACAAAGGGAGGGACAGTGAGGCTGAACAGAACGGATGGTAGGTGGGCAGAGAGTGACAGTGAAAAATCAGGGATACTGAATGAATACTTCTGTTCAGTATTCACAAAAGAGGAAGTGGGGAGGTGCCTAATCCAATTAACAGAAGTACTCGGTGGGGGGTCGATCCCATGCCTTTCACAGAAGAATGGGTTCTGAAAGAACTCCTAAAACTGAAGGTGGACAAAGCAATGGGGCCAGATGGAAATCACCCCAGAATTCTAAAAGAATTAAGCAGAGAACTAGTGACACCACTGACTACCCTTTTTAACAAATCATGGGAGGATGGTGTGGTACCTGAGGACTGGAAGAAGGCTGATGTGATTCCCCTTCACTAAAGTGGGACCAAGACAGAGGCAGGAAACTACAGACCTGTCAGTTTGGCCTTTGTGGTAGGGAAAGTGATGGAATCACTTCTGAAGGAAAGAATTGTTGAGTACCTAGAGGCCAGTGGGGCACAGGACCCAAGGCAGCATGGGTTCACAGTGGGAAGGTCATATCAGACGAATCTAATTGATTTATTTGACTGGGTGACCGAAGTAGTAGACCAGGGAGGGGCTGTGGACATGGCCTACCTAGACTTTAGCAAGGCATTTGACACAGTCCCACACAAAAGATTAGTAGTCAAATTAACCAGTCTGGTAGTGGGCCCCAGGGTGGTAGCCTGGGTAAAACATTGGCTGAACAACAGGACACAGAAGGTAATTGTAAATGGAGTCCACTCTGAAGAAAGAGGAGTAACTAGTGGGGTACTGCAGGGTTCAGTACTGGGTCCAGTCCTTTTTAATGTCTTTATAAGTGACATTGCAGAGGGACTGGAAGGAAAAGTATGCCTCTTTGCTGATGACACAAAGATCTGCAACAGGGTTGATACACAAGGAGGCATGGAAAGGATGAGAAGGGACTTGGTCAGAAGTATGGCTGCATAGATTCAATGCAAAGAAGTGCAAAGTAATGCACCTGGGAAACAAAAACCCAGAGGAAGATTACACAATGGGAAGGGAGGTAGTAACAACAGCAAAAATGGAAAGGGACATGGGGGTAATCGTATCAGATGACCTAAAGGTTGGCAAGCAATGTGAGAAGGCAGTAGGGAGGGCTGGGTGGATACTGGGATGTATAGGGATAGGCATCACCAGCAGAAAACAGGAAGTTGTTATCCCCTTGTACGGACAGTTGGTGAGACCCCATCTGGAGTACTACGTCCAGTTCTGGAAACCCCATCTCCGCAAGGACATAGACAGGATGGAGGCAGTTCAGAAGAGGGCAACTAAAATGGTGCAGGGTCTGCAAGAGGAGCCACACGAGGAGAGACTAAAGGAGCTTAATATGTATACCCTTGAGGAAAGGAGGGAGAGGGGGGACCTGATAGAAACGTTGAAGTACCTCAGTGGAATCAACAAAGTCCAAGAGGGTAGCATCTTTCAGAAAAAGAGATGTGCAAGAACAAGGGGACACAATCTGAAGATAGAGGGGATGGCTCAGGGGCAATGTGAGGAAGTAATTTTTCACAGAGAGGGTGGTGGACGCATGGAACAGCCTTCCTGAGGAGGTTGTGGGATCTAAAACTGTGGGAGAATTCAAGAATGCATGGGACAGACATAAGGCAATTTTTGTGGGGGTAGGAAGAAATAGGCTGTTGGTTAAATAGGATCTGCAGCTTATCCTCTAGGTAGGGAAATGGACAGACTAGGTGGGCCAAGCGGTTCTTATCTGCCATCAATGTCTATGTTTCTATGTAATCAACAGTTCATAAAACAGGAACAGTCACTCCATGGAGCAGAAAACACACAAACAAGTTGCTCTGAACTGGTAAGGTTACATCAAAAGCTCATTTCCAGGCAGGTACCATATGGGCAAGGCAGCCACAGTCCAATACAGGCAGCATAATTTGTGGCCGAATCAGGCCTTTTTTCTGTAGGCAGCATCAGGCATTACGCTCTCTCATTCCTATGCAGCGGTCAGGAGCATGGAACTCACAAGGGCTAGCCGATTCAACTTGGGGCCACCCTCCATCCTCAGGGTCCTCTACTAACTGCAGCCTAAACAGTCGACTTCACCCCCAGGCACGTGGGTGGACATCCCCACCTTGGCCCATATACTCATACTCAGGGCATACTGGACTCCTGTACCTCACAGCATCTCGATTCCTTCTCCATCTCTCTCGATCTCTCCACACAGGCTTCCCAGCATCCCGGACCCCTCTCCACACAGGGCCCTTCAAGTCTGTTTTCCCCATGGGCTTTCGCTCCATCTCTGGGCTTTCTACTTTGCTTTAAACTGGGTAGCAGTATCTTATTCAGCCCAGCAAATGGGGCTTCACAGTAGCACACACTGCCATGTCACATGCATCCCTCAGTCTCACCACTCCACCCCAAAACAAAAAACATGGTCCATTGGCTGAGCAGGCAGTGCCCCGCCAGATCCGGTCTTCACCACTATCTTCTTCTCTCTCCGTCTTATCTCCCATGCTCTTATCCTTACATCTCCTCCAGAAAGGCACCAAACCCCATATTCTCCCAAAGCCTTACAGGACTTGGAGTCCCATTTAAATATTTCACCAGCAGTACCTTCCAAAAGCCGAACTACCCATCCCCTCCAATAAATGGAGCCACAGCTCCTTTAAGTTTTTGTTAGTAGACTGCCACACATGTGCGGAGTGTGGTCTGCTATTACCATTTACAATCTTGAGGTCTGATAGTCTGGCCACCCTTTGGGACCAAACCAGCCCCAAACCCCCCAGGAGGTGCAGAACATCACACTAGCATCAGCCCCCCTTGGCCTTAGAGCCGAGCACCAGAAACAGGTGGCCAGAGCTGCATGGAGCCAGACTTTTTACCCAAGGTCCGAATCCAACCCGGGACTCGTGATGCAAGCCGCACCACAGGAAGATAGGGAGCCACAGCTTCTTTAAGGTAAGCCCATTTTGGGGACTTACAGATGGCACTGTCCATTTGGTGACAAATGACCTGGAAAGAGATGCAGCAGGGGTGGTACAAGAAAGTTCTAGGGGGTTGGGGAGGGGCCTGAGGCAGGTAACTCATTCAGTGGCCTTAAAGGTGATAGGAAACTAGTTTTACACCTCTTGATGCCCTTCAGTTGTTCTTTCATTGTCTGCCTAGTATTGTCATATGTATTTGACCATTTTTGTTACATTAATATAATCTTGTTGCCTTTTTAACAACCCTGAATCCCTTTCTCCTCAGCAGTTGCTGCTGTCTCTTTTCATACTGCTTGACATCAATAACACTCATTCCAGGACATTCAGATGAATAGCATGGAATGGGAGTTACTTGATGTAATAGAATATCTTAGAAATATGAAAAGAAAGAGCAGTAGTTGGTGAGGATCCGAATCACCTAATCAGGGTCTGGAGACACAAGGGAGGGACCAGAGGGGCCACAAAAGCTGTTTTTTTTTTAACTGCTAAAAAGCGCATGTAAATAAGCCAGCAGCTGAGGCTGCTGCGAACTGTAGTCCTGCCCCACCAGTACAACAGCAATACCAATGGTGAACTTTCGACATTGTCAAATGCTTGTTTAAAGTGCAGGTGCAAAAGTGCTGCACAGACCTTGTGGCTAACATACAGTGTAATGAACTGAATCTACTGGTTTCTCTTACACAACATCATCTTCAGTAGTCCCAGATGAAAGGAGCAATTGGTCTTTTTAAAAGTACTGTTAAAGTGCAGATCATACAAAACCCCTCAGCCCAATGTTAACAAGCATTTGTCAATGCCGAATGTTTTCTTGCTGGCAGTGGCAGTGGTAGCGTAGAAGTTACAGAGCTGCGTAATAGGAATGGCAGTGAAGTATTGAACTGAAGCCAACCCCACCACCACCCTGCAGAGAGTGACAGGCATTGGGGTGTGCGTTTGGGTCATCAGGCATAACGGCCACGCCATTTCACCACACCCCACCCTGCAGACACTGTCAAGTGTCACGGTGTTCCTTGGGGTCTTTGGCCCTTATGCGCACCCCATTTCATTAGGAAATATGGTGAGATGGGTGTGATATAGGAGAATGGGGTGAACTTTAGGGCTGAAGAGTCCAAGGCATACCTCGATGCCTCTCACTGACTGCAGGGTGTGGAATGGTATGAGCATTACAGGCAAGAATCCCAAGTCACACCCTGATGCCTGTCATTCTCTACAGGGTTAGGCGTTGTAGTTTGGAAACCTAATACCTCAGGCATTCGTTGGTATTTTCACTCCAGAATTTTCAACATTTTTTTGTGACCCCACCTCATGAACAGGTGGAATATCAGTTTGTTAGTAAAGCTGCTTATGCACAACGACTACAGCATTTAGCACCACAGGTGCAAAAACATTTCAACAGGATGTAAAATGACAGCTGTACTGTTCATGGGAGGTGTAAAAATGGCAATGTTGCAAATCTGCAGGAAAATATTTAAAAAATGGTGAAGTCAATGAACGACATAGAAACTGTGCAACGCACACCCATACTATAATTAGGTTAGATTTTTACAGCAGATTGTCAACTCAGGCATTTTGTGCTCCGATCATGAACAGTGTCACTGTGATTTTCTTTATCTGTGCCGAACAGTGATTTCCCACAGCAACCACGCATTTCTGCGCTGAAAGTGTGAAAACACACTTCAGCCATGTTGTGAAAAATGACAGTTGTACTGTTCATAAGGAAGTTTTTTGAAAAATGCCACTGGTGAAAATCTGGACTGAAAATATTACAAAGTCATGAACTTACGAGGGTGCATGGAAACTGCGCAATGCTCACTCGTAACACAGTCATTTTATGGACTTTTGTCACCAAATTTTCAACACAGCCATTTTAAGACCTCTGCTCATGAACAGTGTAACTGATTTTCTTAATATGTCCTAAACATTGCTTTCGCACACCAACAGCACCATTGTGAGCTACAGGTGCGAAAACACATTTTGGGCAACATATGAAAAATGGCAGCTGTACTGTTCATAAGGAAGTGTAATAAAATGGCAATGTTGAAAATCTGGAGTGAAAATATTAAATCCGCAAACTTACGAGCATGCATAGGAACTGTGCAACGCACACTTGTAAAACAGTCATTTTAAGGAATTTTTTCACCAAATTTTCAACATAGCCATTAAAGACCTCTGCTCATGAACAGTGTCACTGTGATTTTCTTAATGTGTCCCATACATTGATTTTGGACATCGACTGCGCCACTGTGCGCTACATGGGCGGAAACACATTTTGGGTGAGATGTGAAAAATGACAGCTGTACTACTCATAAGAAGGTGTGGTAAAATGGCAATGTTGAAAATCTGGAGGAAAATATTGAAATTCATCATCTTACGAGCGGCGTAGGAACTGCTGTACAACCACCTCGTAAAACAGTCATGTTTTGATTTCTCAAATTTTCAACATAGCCATTTTAAGACCTTTGCTCATGAACAGTGTCACTGTGATTTTCTTAATTTGTCCTGTACATTGATCTCAAGCACAATCGACTGCAGCCATTGTGTGCTACATGGGTGGAAACACATTTTGGGTGAGATGTGAAAAATGACAGCTGTACTACTCATAAGAAGGTGTGGTAAAATGGCAATGTTGAAAATCTGGAGTGAAAATATTGAAAGTTCGCGAACTTACGAACATGTGTAGGAACTGCGCAACGCACACTCGTAAAACAGTCATTTTTAGGAATTTTTTCACTAAATTTTCAACATAGTCATTTTAAGACTTCTGCTCATGAACAGTGTCACTGTGACTTTCTTAATTTGTCCTGTACATTGATTTCGCACACTGACTGCGTCATTGTGCGCTACATGGGCGGAAACACATTTTGGGTGAGAAGTGAAAATGACAGCTGTACTACTCATAAGAAGGTATGGTAAAATGGCAATGTTGAAAATCTGGAGTGAAAATATTGAAAATTTGTGAACTTACGAGCCTGCATAGGAACTGTGCAATGCGCGCTTGTAAAGTCATTTTTGGAATTTTGCACCAAATTTTCAGCGTGGGTTTGGGACCCTTCTCATGAATAATGTCACTGTCATGGTGTTATTCGGGCCCAAAGGGTGATTTCGTGCAGTGACTGCTCAGTGACTGCGAAATCACTCTTCGGGCCCAAATAACGCCATGACAGTGACATCATTCATGAGAAGGGGTCCCAAAAACCCCATGTTGAAAATTTGGTGCAAAAATTCCCAAAAATGCCTGAGATATGCAATAAAGTTGAAACCCCTATCTAGCCCATTATACAGCTTACCGGCATTTCCTCAGTTCGCGGTCGGCTTTGAAGAGTGCAGACGTGTTCCCAGTCCACCGAAGATCGTCGCGCCAGACTCCGGGGTAAGATGGGGTGAGGGAGGGTGTGGGAGGAAGGGTGCGGTGGGTGGGTGCGGGTTGTGGGAGGGAGGGCTGGAGAAGCGCTTGGGACCATTTTTATTTTTCAGATTAAAAAAAAAAGACGATTGGGGCGTTTGCCACCCTGGGGTGGGCTCCCAGTGTGGCACAAGGATGGCGGGGGGCCGATGGAGCCAATGAAGATTGGGCACCTACTCAGCCATATAGTGATTACGTGCCACGCTGGGGTGGCTCTCAGCGGCACCCAGTACCGGGGGGTGAAGACAATGGAGCCGATGGGGACTGGGCACCCCGTCGGCTATTATTCTATCACTTGCCATGCTGGGGTGGGCACCCAGCGTGGCATGTGAAGCTTGGGGGGAGCGCGGCACAAGCCGAAGGGGATTGGGCACCCCGTCGCCATAATGTGTGCGGGGAGGGCAGCACGCAGTATGCATGCATTTCTGTGTGTGTGTGTGTGTGTGTGTGTGTGTATGTGTGTGTGTGTGTGTGTGTAGGGGGAGCTGCGCATGAGCAGGCAATATCTTATCGCTGCTCACTCAAGCGTAGCTCCCCCTTTCAACTGTATGCCACTGCATTTTGGAGCTTGTCATAGACAGCTCCAGCATGCATTGGCTTACAGGGGCCGCGCCTGCCAACACACTGACTGAATTGGAGGAGGAGGTGACACACCCCCGAAATCTTGGATGATGGCACTATGTTTCTTGCACATGTGTGCAAGCAAACATAAAAATGCAAAACTAAAGCTTGGGCTGAGAGAAACACACTTTGGTACAAAGGCTTTGAAAAACATTCAAAGATCCAGTGCACGTGTATTATTTGCTGGCTGTCCTGTCGATTTCAGATTCCCTGTCCAAATTTTCCATTATTTTCTCATATATTTTCACTCTACAAACTTTCCAACAACAATGCTAAAAAGAAGAAACAGAAACAGGATATATATTAAAAACTGCCTCAGTTAGCCAAATCATTTCCTGTTTATATATGGGACACATTCGAAGTGGTCATTCAGACCAATGGGTTGTTTTCAGTGAGCCTGAAGAGGTGGTCATTGTCCACCCTGTTTATGCCTTTCAAATGCTTAGTCTCAATCATGTCCCCCCTCTCCCTTCTCTCCTCCAGGGAGTACATGTTCAGGGACTCCAGTCTCTCCTCATATGTCCTGCCTTACTGACTTCTAACCATCTTTGTTGCCCTTCTTTGGACTCCCTCTAGGAGATGTGACCTTTCTTTTGGAAAGATGCCAGTACTGCACACTGTACTCCAGGTATGGCTGCACCAGCGACCTGTACAATGGCAGTATTACCTCCTCCCTCCTGCTGCTGACCCCACTCCTAGCAATGCAACCTAGCATTCTGCTGGCTTTTGCCACTGCCTTCCTGCATTGCATGGAGTGCTTCAGATTACTAGTCATCAACACCCCATGTCTTTTTCTTGCTCAGATTTGGTAACCAGCCCCCCCTCCCCCAGTTGTATTCCTTTTTTGGAGTCTTGGCTCCAATGTGCATAACCTAAAACTTTTTTTGCATTAAAGTTAAGTTGCCATTATCCGGACTACATGTTGAGTTTTGCCACATCATCTTTAGGTCCCGTATCCCTTCTGCTGTATCTACCCTCCACAGGGCTTGGTGTCATTTGTGAACAAGCAAATCTAGTCCTTCATGTCTTCACCAGTGTCATTGGTGAAGACATTAAATAGCACCAGACCAAGTACTGAACCCTATGGCCTGCTGTTTACATCCCTGGCACCTGAGAGTTCCCCCACTCCTAGCTCCTGTCTTTCAGCCAGTTAGTTACCTATTCAATTAGTTTATCTTCTAACCCCAGATCTTCCAACTTTTTTGTCAACATTTTATGGGGCACTGAATCAAAGACCTTTCTGAAGTTCAAGTACAGGATATCCACTGTTGGCCATTGTCCATTGCTTTAGTGACCCAGTCAAAGAAGTCAATCATGTTTGTCTGGCATGATCACCCATCCATAAACTCATGTTGCTACTTGTCCTGGAGGCCATGTACTTCCAGATATTCTACCAACCTGTCTTTAAATATGGCCTCCATGAGCTTGCACATGATTTTGGTCAGGCTAACTGGTCTGCAGTTGCCCCGGTCATCCCTGATTCACTGTTATGGAGCAGTACCACATAAAGCTGTTCTGCAGTCCAGAGGTACCACCCCTGACTCAAACAAACTGTTAAACAGGTCCGCTGCGGGCCTAAAATTTCCTCTGCTAACTCTCTCAGCACCCATAGATGGTTGTGTCAGGACCCAGGAATTTGTCCACCTTCAGGCTAACAAACCTTTCTCCACCCTATTCTCCTCTATTATTCCATAAGTGCCCCTCTCCCCCTCTTTCTTCCCTCCTCCCCCGCCTTGTAGCACCGAGCTATCTTTCTCCTTGGTGATGACCGAACAGAAGTACTCATCAGAACCTCTGCCTTGTCCTCATTTGCTGCTATCAACTCCTTCCCTTTACTGAACTGTACTATGCAGTCATTTGTATCCCTTTCTTGCTAATGTATTTAAAAAATGCTTTTTCTCCCTATTTAAACCCTTCAGCTTGATGCAGTTCTTTCCAAGCTGTAGCCTGCTGAGCTACTTTGCCTGCCTCACTAGCCTTTCTCTGACAGTCTTCCCTGCTGTTAAATAAGGAATGAGTTCCATTGTTGTACTTCAAAATCAAATGCTAATTATTATGTTTTGATGTTTTCACAGACATAACTTAAACGCATAGGAAAACTTGAGGTCACTCAAGGAAAATGAGGATTTTATTTAATGCAATTAGACCCCTTTGGAAATTGATACACAGATACGTAGAATTTGATGGCAGAAGGAGATGGTAGGTTCATCTAGTCTGCTCTTATTATAATACCTCACCCCACTGAACTAATGTCCTGGTGGGCTGTTCCTGCCCCCTGTCAGCCCATCCCTCTAACCTTTACTGCCTTTCTTTTGAATTGTGGGTCCTCTTGCCCTGGCCCAGTTATGCTTATACCCATTAAGGGTAACATCTCTCACTTCTTCCACCATCAGTTTGTTCTACAGATTGACCACCCTCTCAGTGAGGTAGAACTTCCTTGAATGTTTCCAAAATTTGCCCCCACCATTCTCCAGCCATGACCCCTAGTGGCTAAATCCCCATTTCTTAAAATGGGTTCTCACAATTTACCTTGTTTATACCCCGAGAAACTTATATTGTATGTTTCAAGCTTGTTCCCTCACTCGTGCTGGCCTTTAATGAATACGTTTAGAGCCTCCAGTTGTTTGTCATCGGATGTACTCTGCTGTCCATGGATCACTTTGGTGACCCTTCACTGTACCGAATCTGTCAGTGTCCATCATAAGGTGAGGGCTCCAGAATTGGACACAGTACTCTACATGAGGCCTAGTCAGGGATCTGTACAGCAGCAGAATCACCTCACCTCACCTCTCTTGCTGTCAGAATCTCTTCCTATGCAACCCCGCATCCTTTATTTATTTTGTTTTTGATAACCGGGGAAGGTGCACTAGACATAGAAATGCCTATTTTCTGGCACGACCCAGGATGCCTTGCTGTAGGCTTTGTTGCACTGACTTGTTTGCTTGAGAGAGTCAATGATTATGTCTCCAGTTCCAGCAAGACGTGTCTTTGATTGGAGAGTAGATCTACATCATGGGGCATGTTCAGGTGAGTGAGTGTGTGTGTGTGTGGGGGGGGCATGGTGCGGTGGGTGCTGAGTGGGGGGTCTGGGTGGGGTGGCAGAATTCTGTTGGAATATTTAGGGTAGGAAAAAAAAAGATTAATGAGGGATGCTTTTCTTTACTGTAGGAGGACCATAACTTACACTGAGGATTGAGTACTCCAGTGTTGGAATGATCTGTGGTGCACTGGAGGTGGCCACCCCAGTGCTGCAATGTATAGAATGGGAAAGGGGGGTGGGTGACCTGGAGGGGAGGGGGTGAAGAGAAGCGGTACCAGTTCATTTATTCAATATTAAAACACTGGGACGGGTGAGTGAGCAACCTGGAGGTGAGGGGGAAGAAAGAAGTCATACCAGGGGTGGGCACCCCAGTCTGCTTAAGAAAAAATATAGAAATAGATAGACAGATAAGATAGGTAGATAGATAGATAGATAGATAGATAGATAGATAGACAGACAGACAGACAGACAGACAGGCAGACAGACAGGCAGACAGACAGAGAAAAAGGTAAAAAGATACAGATTTAATAAGAGCATTGAGCCATCAATGTCCTAATTTCTCTCTCTCTCTCTCTATCTATTTTCTTTCCTTTTTCTTTAGTGGACCAGAGTGTCCATCCCTGGTACTGCTTCTTTTTCCCCTCCCCTCTAGATCACTTGCCCCCCACATTTTTTTTAACTAGTAAGTGGACTGAGGTGACCAACCCTGGTACCACTTCTCTTACCCCTCCTCTCCAGGCCACCCACTTCCACTGTTTAATATAAAAAAAATAGCAGACTGAGATGCCCACTGCTGGTACAACTTCTTTGAATCCTCTCAGGTCATCTGCCTTCAGAAAAATAGGTGGTGGCACCAGGGTGCTCATCTTGGGTGCCACTGAAGATCACCCAACACTGGGGTTCCCAGTCCCTAGTGTTGACTTCTGTCCTCCTACAGTAATGAAAACCATCTCTCATTTTCTTTTTTTTGTAACCTAAAAAGAAGGAAATGGTCCATTTATGATCTGACCCACCCACCCCACCCCAATGCACCATTTGTCACCCACACACCCTCTCTCACCTGAACATGTCCCATGATGTAGATCCATTCTCTGCTCAAAGACACACCTTGCTGCTGGAACCAACAACTGCAATATGAAAACATAAGGTAAATGCGGTTTAATGTGTTTCAATGGGGTTTGAACTATTATTCATAACTTTGTCATTTTTGAAAGTTTTTACACCAAATTTTGAACATGGCCTTTTTGGGATCCTGTCTCATGAACAAGTGATGTGAAATTATGTCAATCTGTTCCAAAATGCGATTTTTGCAGTACTATGTGACATCATCTTTTGAGCAAGATTTGAACATTTTCTCTGCCCTTTTTCATGAAGTGGGGTCATAAGAAGGCTATGTTGAAAATTCGGGGTAGAAATGTTAAAAAACAACAAAATTATGAGTGTATTTTAAAATGTTTCAATACACACTCATAATTTTGCTAATTTTCAATATTTTGACCCCAGATTTTTAACATACCCATTTTTTTCACACTACATCATAAATATGGCAGCTGTTATTTTTCCAGTCCTAGCTGAAATGTGTTTTTGCACTTGTGGCATGAAATTAAATTTTGATCGGGATTTGAGAATTTTCACCTACCAGGTTCGTGGGGTGATAACATGACTATGTTGAAAACGTGGGGTCTGCTTAGTCATGAATCTGCATCTGTAGCTGCAGGAAAATACAGGGCCCCTTCTGCAGCCAGACAGACTTCACACTTGAGCAGGGCCCAGAGGTCCCTTTGCATCTGGATCTGTAGCCACACAGAAGTGCAGGACTCAGAGGCCCTGTGCTTCCACAGCTAGATGGACTCCTCACGATACATGAAAGTGCAGGACCTGCAGGCCACTATGCTTCCACACCTAAATGGCTCCTTGCTTGGCACAGGGCTCAGAGGCCTGTGCATCTGCAGCTGTAGCCACACAGAAGTGCATGGCCCAGAAGGTCCTATGGTTCCTCAGTCTGATAGACTCCATATTTGGCACAGGGCTCTTTTGGTCCTGCACATCTGCATTTGTAGACACATGAAAGCACAGGGCCCTCTGGGCCTAGTGCTTCTGTAGCCAGATGGATCTGTTCTTGTAGGTCCCAAAGTGGCCTGAATGAACAAGGATATGATTCCACTTTCTAAAAAAGTAAGGAAATTCATTGCAAATAACTGCATTAATGCACCAATTCAATGCATCAGTTAGGGTTTAGCTTAAAGCAACAAAATGAAATATGGCATTAGGGTTTTCAACCCTAACTCCTTCATACCCAGCAGCAAAAGGACAAGTCCACACAACCAACCACAGATAGCCATCATCAGGGATGACAAACAACATACAGTGTTTCCAGATGACAAATGCAGTAGCACGGATGTGCTACTTTCATAGATTTCTATCTGTGGATGCATAAGAACAGTTACCACAGGGGCATGTGCTTATGCAGGCATACCTGTGTATGTATGTCATAAAAAAATTTTTGTTACCCATTTTTATACCTCAACTATACATACCCCTCCTCTGGTGTCTATGGAAGTGACGTGTTATAGTGACTTCTTTTGATTTTTTTTGGGGGGGTAGTAGACTGAATCCAGTAAAAAGGAAAGTTACCTATCTGGCAGTAGCTGATGAGAGAGAATGCTAAATCCCATAGTTTTCTTTTATAGTATTTTTTTCTTTGCTAACTTGAGTCCACTGCTAAATGGTAGCGGGGGCAGAGGGGATAGTGTCTTCGTCTTTTCTCTGATCCCTTTTTCAGAAATGGAAAGATGGGAACCCTCATTGGAAAAGGCTTGGAAAGCAAGGCTTGTTCTCCCCGATTTCTTGAGAGATTGCCTGAAAAAACTCAGAACTTGGAAAATGTACCACTACATATTGTGTAAATCCTGTTCTGCCTCTTTATAGTTTAGAACTTGTCCTCAGTCACATTTTAGGAGCATTTTGACAGAGAATTCCTGGAAGAAAGTGTGATGCACTGTGGTTCACTATGCTTGGAAAATTACCAGTTAAAAGCAATAACAAACATAAAAGCTTGGAGGAGAGATTTTGTCCTAGGGAGCATTGTGATCGAATTTTGAAAACCCAAGAATACCTTTTTATTGAATGCCCATGGACCAAAGACTTCTGGGCCCAGGCTAGTGTTCAGTAGGGGGAGGGTTTTTTTTCTTCCATCCTTTATGAAGGATTTATTTTTGGTTTTCTTTGGCAAGGGTAGCACAGATATGATTACAATACTTTGATGGTGTGGTTTGCCATTATCAAATTTTTTATTTGTAATGCCAGATGTCGATTGGCCATTCATCAGAAATGTGCTAGTTTGGGGGGTGTCCTCAATTGCATTACTAAAGTTCTTTATGGAGTATATTACTAGGGTTATAAACATGGGTCAAAATGTCTTATTTTCACATTTTAGAACAATATTTCTTGGATTTTTCCTAGGGGATGATATGTACACTTTTTTCCCCATTTTCTCATGTATTCTGTATAAAGGGTGTCATATGTTATCATCCTATAGAAGCACAGAAGTTGTCGTCAGAAAAGGACTGCCAAGCCCTTCCAGTCTGCCTCTTTTCCCTACCTCCAATGGTGGCCGTGTCACTAGTTGGTCTCCTACTTACACTATTCCTTTGCATCTCTATGGTCCCCTTTTTTTCTATCCCATGCATGTTTACATCCCATCACAGTGCTTGCTGTCACCACCTCCTGGGGCAGGCTATACCATGCATCCACCACCCTTTCAGTGAAAAAGAACTTCCTCCCATTCCCTATAATATGACCCCCCCAGTCTCCTGTCATGACCCCTTGTTCTAGTGCTCTGCTTATACTGGAAGATGTTTTCACCTCTCACCTTATTTATGCCCTTGAGATACTTGAATGTTTCAATCATGTCCCCCTGTTCCCTCCTCTGATCCAGCATATACATATTGAGGTCTTTTAACCTCTCCTCATGTGTCTTTTGCTGTAATCCCTGCACCATTTTAGTTGCCCTACTCTGCACCCTCTCCATCCTGTCTATGTCTTTTTGAAGGTACACCCTTGGAACTGCATGCAGTACTCCAGATATGGCCTCACAAGTGTTTTGTACAGTGGAACCAGTACCTCCTTCCCTCGGCTTGTGATACTCCTTCCTATACAACCCAGCACCCCACTGGCCTTCTCCACTGCTTTGTTGCCTGCTTAGTGGCCTATAGGTCATCTGTGATGATGATCCACAAATCTCTTTCCTCTTTGGTGACTGCCAGCAGCTCCCCTCCCATCCTGTAACTCTCCCTCGGGTTTTCACTCCCCATGTGCATGATCTTGCACTTTTTTGCATTAAATCTTGACTGCCATACTTCAGACCATCTTTCCAACTTCTGTAGGTCATTTGTGATTTTTTTCCATGCCCTCTGGTGTGTCAACTATGTTGCAGTTCTTGGTGTTATGAGGACATTGAAAAGGACTTGCCCCAGAATTGAACCCTGGGGCACCCCACTAGTCACCTCCATTTCCTCTGACTGGGTTCCATTTACTATTACCCTCTACTTTCTGTCCCTCAGCCAGTTACCAACACAGTCCATCACCTTGTGTCCCATCACTAGACTACCCAGCTTGTTGACCAATCTTCTATGTTTGGTAGTCAAAACACAAGAATGTATGCTGTAACTGTTTGGCTTACAAATTCTCATAGGATAACATTAGAAATTCAACAAGAAATAACTCCCTCAATATGTGAACTTAAGGGACAATGTATATATCAAAACAAATGTCTTAATGAGCACTACAAAAATAACACATATTACCCCCTGAACATTTAGGGGCAATATATAAAAAATGCAAATTCTCATGGGATAACATTGGAACTTCAACAAACTATAACTCATTCATTATTTTGGACTTAAAAGACAATCTATATATCAAAACAAAGGCCTTAATGGCTGCTACAAGAATAACACATATTCCCCCCCATAACATTTAAGAGAAATATAAAAAAACATTAAAAAAATGCAAAGTCAAGCCATACAACAAAGGAAAGAAATTGCTGTTTTGATAGAAATAGAAGCACAGGTCCCTCCACAACAACACAGATGTATGCATCTATTCAGGGATGGGAGTGCAGAGCTTGGAAATGAGGATATGATTATATTATCTCAAAAAAGTAAAGAAAGTATTGTAAAACACTTCATTAATGCAGTAGTTAGGGTTAAAGTGACAAAAGCAGGGAAATGTGGTGCTAGGATTCCCAACCCTAACACCCAACACCCACCTTACCCGGGCAACAACAGGAAGCATTACAGTTTGACCTCTGCTGTGTCTTCGCAAATCAGGTGTGGAGTGTGCATTGGGGTTGTTATCCCTAACAATCACCCCATTCTCATACACTGTACACATCTCAGTGTATTTACTGATGGAATGGGGTGAATATTAGTGTTGACAACCCCAATGCACACCCTATGCTTGATTTGTGAAGATGCAATAGAGGTCAAACCATAATGGTTTTTCCTGTTGCTGTCTGCTGGGTGGGGGTAGGGTGTTAGGGATGGGGACCCTAACACCACATTTCCCTACTTTTGTTGCTTTAACCCTAATGTGTAGATTAACAAAGTTTATTGCAATGAATATACAACATAAACAAAACTTTACAAGCACTTTAAATCACACATACTATCCCTATAACCAGTTGTGCATCACTCTTCATCTTTTCCTCTCATATGCAAGTCTGTGTTTACCCATCCTTTTTTGTTACAAAGCAGAAAGGAATTTGAAAAACTGCCCCTTCCACCCCATGCAATGTTTCCACAGATTCTTGAGCATCCCTTCTGGCATTCTCTGAAACTCTTTTTCACATACAAGAATAGCGTATTACTTCTTATAACTTTGATTAAGTCAGTTTGCAGAAGATGTTGTTGCTGAAGTACCAACCTGCAACTGAACTGACATATATGGTATCTAGAATATTGATTCTCAGTGCAGTTATTCTCAGTAGTTTATGATAGCAAAAATGTGGACTCAGAGGTCTGAGGTTCAAATCCCGGTGAGTCCACATTTTCCTTTCTCATTTCCATCCTTGATTTAAAAAATATATACCTTGCAGGGGTTAAACTGCACTGAGAGAAGTGGTATTTCTAAATTGGTTTCTGGTTGCAGTATTGCACAACACTAGAGAAAGGAATGTGTGGTGCTGTGAAGAAGGAAGTTCCTCGGACACTTTAACCAGTGGGCCTGTAGCTTAATGGTTAGAGGGCTGAAATGGCATACCAGAGGTCTGAGGTTCAAATCCCGATAAGTCCACATTTTACTTTCTCATTTCCATCCTTGATTTAAAAAATATAAGGTATCTGAGAATACAACATACCACTTTTAATGTGCTGAGATGAAACGTGGACCAACTACCAGTAGGCATTCCAAGAACTGAAACTTCATAAGTAATTCCCTTAAATTCTGGTAATCATATTGCATTAGCCAATTTCCACTGAAAGTTACTACATAAGCACATTCCAGGAATGAATGAACCTTGATCTCCATCACCCTTTTACGTATATATCCCTGGGAGAAAATCTTTTTGTCAAGGCTTTGTGTTTACATGAGTCACGTACACTAAGTCTACGGTGCAGCTAAACCAGATTGTTTCCCACAACTGTGGACGGAGTCTTGAATCTGCTAATGGTTTACTGCTGTCTGGTGTATACTTGGTTGAGCCTTTAGGGAATGCAAGAGGTTCAGAAAAGCACAAAACAATGATATGTAAACAATTTTTTACTTGTATTAGTTCTAAACTAATCTGCTACCAACCTCCATTGTTTTATTTTCCATAAGCTGGCAACATATAAGGGAGAACATGTTCCCTCCCTTGGAAATAGGAAATGCCCATCTGCCCCTCTCCCACTATGAAATTATCAGGCTGATCCAGTTATGAATCCATGTGACCCAGGCAGCACCTTTAGTGGAAAATAAACAAGAAATAGTAGTCTTAAAAATAATGAAATAAAAAAAACCACAGGGTTAATCATAGCAAGCCCTCCATTTTTTTTGTGTGGCAGATAAGTAAAGTTCCTAGGCATTGGCTTTAATCTGCTCCTCCACAGTAGCTGGAAAAACAAACTGTACAGTCTGACCTCCAGCTCCTGGGGATGGTGAAAACATAACTTCAGAAGAGAAATACTGGGAGCAGCAATTTTTTTTTTATCGGATACTATCTTTTTTCCTTTTGTACATTTGCATATTTTTCCAATTGGTCCCTTTTATTTCTCCTCTTCCTTTCCCAATTTACTCTGGCCATGTCCTGTGGACCATATTTGGTCCCTAGTATTGTAATTTCTGATGGGACCAAGATGTTTTAAAACCAAATCTTTGGCAGACCCTGAGCATAAGACACTACTTTTCTTAAATTTCACTTTGGCAAATGACGCTGGCCTGTGCATAATTCTGTAGTGTGTGTAGAGTAGGAGAGTTTTTTTTTTTTTATTGAAAATCAAAAACAAGTTTGAAACAAATTACAAACAGTAAGCATAAAAAACATGCAACAAAAATAAAATAAAATATAGGACAGGAAAAGAAAAGGAGAAAAAAAAACAGAAGCAAATAAAATCAGGCTTTATTTAACACAGTGAATTAACTATTTCTTGGTTGGGTTTTGCTGACTGAATGGGGCTTTATCAACCATTGTGATTTACGAGATTGCATTGGATCTTAGAGTTTACTTGTTTCTCCACGGGAGATAAAATGGGAGCATTTGCTAAATGGAAGTGAATGGGAGGGACCTGGGTTGTATTGTTTATTAATACTTGGTTTGCTCCATTTGGAAATGGGACTCCTGCTGCTGACAGGTAAAAGGGGGTGCTTTAATCCCTAGTCTCATATTCAGCAAGTTGAACTGTGCTGGGGGTAACTCCATACCTGCCCTATTGTTTCTGGCAGGCATAGGTGATCTGGACATAGTAACCGTAACTGAAACATGGTTTACTGGCAACCACAGCTGGGAGATAAATGTATCAGGGGATGCTCTGTTTAGAAGGGATAGAATAGGCAAGAATGGGGGGAAGAGTGGCCCTGCATGTAAAGGAGGGCATCAAAACAACTGCACTACAGGACAAACATGATGAGATAGAGGAACAATGGGTCATCCTTGAGACAGGAAAGAGAACAGAGATTCAGACAGGGATGGTCTACAGACCCCCATGTCAAGGGGAGGAGGCTGACAAAAAAATGCTTGATAACATACACAGTATGACAGCAAAAGATGAGGTTCTGCTGATGAGGGACTTTAACATGCCGGACGTGGACTAGTCCATCCCAGCACGGGCCTCAGCGAGGACCCAAGACATAATGGAATCACTATAGGGGGCAGGCCTCTGATAACTTGTGAGGGAACCCACCAAGACAAGGCAATCTTGGATCTGGTGCTGACCAGTGGGATGCAGTCTATTTATACAAAAGCAAAGATCTTAGACTTCAGAATGGTGGACTTCTGCAGGATGGGACAAATTGTTAAAGAAACCCTGGATCATAGAAAGACAGGAGGTGGGGTTGAGAAGCAGTGGGAATATTTTAATCAGATGATAACAGGGATCATAGGACAATGTGTTAAGGTGAGAGACAAAGGGAAGAGAAGGAGGAAGCCACTTTGGGTCTCCAAGGCTGTAGCAGAAAAGGTAACAGCCAAACGGGTGGCCTTCAGGAAATGTAAGAAGACGCAAAGGGAGGAAGAAATGGAGGAGTACCAGAATAGTCTACAAGAGGCAGATAAAGCTGTAAGGAGTGCAAAGGCACAAACTGAGGAAATATTAGCTCAGTCAGTTAGAAAAGGAGATAAGACATTCAACAGGTATATTAGTGAGGTAAGATAGTGCAGGAGGGATTCGCTAACATCAGAGACAACAAGGGAGAAACCGTAGAGGAAGAGCAAGACAAGGCATCAGTACTTAACAAGTATGTCTGCTCAGTCTTCACAGTAGAAGGGGAGGGGCAGGGACCACAGTTAGACAACATAGGCACAGAAGGGAGGGAGATAGACACCAGTCCTTTTACAGTGGAGAGGGTACTAAAAGAGCTTACAAGACTAAAAAGTAGACAAAGCCATGGGCCCAGATGGCATACATTCCAGGATCCTAAAGGAACTAAGAGGGAGCTGGCAGCCCCACTGGCAGACCTGTTCAGTGAGTCCCAAAATACTGGTGTAGTCCCCAAGGACTGGAAAAAGGCATATATGGTCCCAGTACACAAGAGTGGCAACAAAAAGGGGCAGGGAACTACAGACCAGTAAGTCTCACATCAGTGGTGGGTAACATCATGGAAACACTCCTTAAGGAATGTATTGTGAAACACCAGGAATCCATAGGGGTGCAGGATCCGCGGCAACATGGATTTACAGCAGGAAGGTCCTGTTAAACAAATCTAACTGATTTCTTTGACTAGGTGACAATGGTAGTGGATGAGGGAGGAGCAGTGAATGTTGCCTATCTAGATTTTAGCAAGGCCTTTGATACCATTCCACATACAAGGCACTAAGGATCCATTTGCATACCCATTATGGGTTAATTTACATAGGTTGCCCAGGCAATGTAGCGTGGCACTATCCCCACACCAGTTGACAGCCTACTGCCTAAAATACACGTTCCCTGGTGCTATTGTTCCCCCCATAGACCACCATCCTAATGTATCAAAATATACTTCCCAGGTGTCCAGTGGTTCCACCCCCCCCCACTAATTGCTATCCCAATGTATCAAAGTATAATGCTCTGGTGGTTAGTGGTCTCTCCCCACCACTGATCGCTGACCTGATGTATAATAACATAATGCCCTGGTGGCTAGTGGTTCCTCATCCCCGGCCAATTGCCATCCCGAGGCATCAAAACATAATGCCTTGGTGGCTAGTGGTCTCTCCCGCCACCGATTGCCATCCTGATGTCTCAGAACATTATTCTGTAATGTCAAGTGGTCCTTCCCCCACCCAATCAACTGTAAAATAATGTTACACTATTCCCTGGTCTAGCAAACCCCCACCCCGGCAGGTAGTGCCCCACCACCCTGCTCCCTCCCATCTCAAACATAAACCAGTGACTGGCACAGCCCCTTTGCTCACCACCACAGCCAGCCAGTGACTGACCTGTCAATGAGCATGTACTGTATGGTGGCCTACCGTGGTGGTGATTGGAGGGCTGTGCTGGTCACCAGCTTGGGTTTGGAATGAGGGGAACAGAGGGGTGGAGCACTACCTGCTGTGGTGGGGGGTCCACTAAACACCAGGAAATAGTGTAAAATTATTTTACAGTTGATTGGTTGGGGGAGGGACCACTTGACACCACAGAATAATGTTTTGAGTCATCAGGACGGCAATCGGTTTTTGAGGGAAGAGACCACTGGCTCCAGGGAATTATTTTCTGAGACATCGGGAAGGTGAATGATGGGGAAGGGATCACTGGACACCAGGGAATTGTGTTCTGTGACATCTGGATGGTGATCAGCAGGGGGAGGGACCAGTGTACACAAGGGCATTTTGTTCTGAGACATCCAGATGGCGATTGGTGGGGGAAGGGACCACTAGCCACCAGAACATTGTTTTTATACGTTGGAATATTGAATGGCAGGGGAAAGGACCACTGGACAACAGGATTTCTGTGTGAGGTGTGAGGGGCAGCCACACTTCTTCCACCAACCTCTAGGGTTGTGCAGGGGTAAGTCAGGGTTTCAATTGGCTGTATGTGTGCCATGCAATGTGACTGGGCAAAATGGCCTTGTTCAGCACACATACTGTACTCTGGATATTGGATGGTGCTAATAATCAGGTCCCTGTTCCTTCATATACATTGTGTCCTCCTTTGAAATTTGCCCAGGTACAAACCATGTTTGCCCTGGATTTGTGCCTGGGCAAAGTTTTGAATATCAGGCCCCAGGTGTTCTTCTTTTTTTTTTTTCAATTCAAATTTTATTGAGGTTTCCAATACAGAGAATGAGTCATAACAGTATAGAACATAATCCCCACACATCAGATACAAAGTACAGGATGATTCGCCTCCTCCTCAATTCCCCGTGCCCAACACCTAAGCACCCCGAACAACCCAGCTTTACATTCAGCACCGTACCTATGGCTATGGCCTAATGATGCTTAAACCTGTAATGCATAGAGAGTTTGTAATGGGCCCCAAATCCTATCAAACTTCTTAATTTTGTTGTATAGACTGGCAATAGTCATCTCTGTCCTGAGATTCGCATGTAACTCCTGAAGCCATTCAACATACGTTGGTACTTCCATATCTTTCCAGTATCTTAACACCACTTTTTTGACAGACAACAACATTAAAGCTATACAATACTTCCTGTTCACCACCAAAATGGAGAAGAAATCCCCAAGAAGACATATTTCGGGGGTGAACAAGTCTGAGAGCCCTAAAAGAGGGTCAACACACTGTTTAATCATAGTCCAGAGTGGGACAACTTTAGAACAGCTCCAGAAAATATGAAGATGGTCTCCTTCTTGCAACTGACATCTTGTGCAAAGAGGAGAGGACACCAAACCCAGTCTGGCCAGCCTCTTCGGAGAATAGCAAATATTGTTCAGAATTTTGAATTGCATTAATCTAAGTCTGTCCTGCTTGAGGAACTTATGACAACTTTGCCACAGAAGAGGCCAGTCCAGGTCTCTGCCCTGGAAGAGGGAGACCCAAAAGGTGACGGGAGTGTAGTTATCAGGATAGGCCCAGGTAAATAAAGCACTGTATATTTTGGATAAGACATGGGGCGAACCCACCAACTCCGTTAAGGTAGCTTGGAAGCTGATATGGGTAACCGGGGAGTCGAGCCCATTGCCTTAACCAGGAGATGACGAAACTGGAAAATCTTGAAGATACATATGCGGGGTATCATAAACTTATGCGTAATGTCAGCTGAAGAGCACCATTGACTGTTGGGTGTTATAAGCTCATCTAGATGGCAATCTCCTATCTGAGGGAGCCAACTAGCTGGGAGGAGCTTACCGTCTAGTAAAAAATTAGGGTTACCTCTCAAGGGTTGAAATAAATCCTTGAGATTCTCATATCAGAGAAATGCGCACAATTGAGTATGAACCCTAATTGAAACTGCTATAGGGGATCTATGTAGAGATTCAAGCAGGGAACTAACTTTGGTGTATAACAGCACAGCAGGGGAAAGGCCATGTTTTTTTATGGACGCGGACTCGACGGCTAACCAGGTCGGGGTGTACGCAGCCACCGTAGACAATTGACAATTGTCAGCCATCTGAGATACTTGTTGGCCTGGCTTGACCAATAATATAGTCCAATATGGGGAAGCCTTAATCCTCCTTTAGCTTTCGGAGTGGCTAATTTATGGAATGCCATCCTAGCCTTCTTATCCCCCCATATAAAAGTAGAGATCATACTGTGCACTTTTTTGACCCCGGACAGGGGGAGCCACATGTTTAGCATGTTGAGGAGGTAGAACAAATGAGGGAATATGTTCATTTTGATTAAATTAATTTTGCCCCAGAGAGAAAGGGGAAAAAGGGGAAGTAGGGTCCATCTGTGAAGGTCTAGCTCTATTTTATGTACCAGGACGTCAAAATTTAGTTGTCTAAGCCGAGCTGCGTTCCGAGTTAAAAGGAGTCCCAGGTATTTAATATAATCAGACTTCCAAGTGAGCCCAAATGCGATAATGTCCTGTTCCTATACCCTATGATTAAAAGGAAAAACTACAGTCTTTCCTACATTAAGTTTATAGTTTGAAACCTTGCTGAAGTCATCTATTAACTTCAGAATAGTGGGAATAGATGTGAGTGTGTGTGTAACTTGCAGCAGGAGATCATCTGCATAGGCCGCAACTTTAACCACCTGCTCACCTAGAGAAATACCCGAAATGCCCTGGGCACCTGATAACATCCTAATAATAGGCTCTAAGTAAATATTAAAAAGAAGGGGAGATAGTGGCACCCTTGTCTGGTCCCCACATGCAATTTAAAGGGACTAGAGACCACCCCATTACATGATATTCTGGCGGAGGGAAATTTGTATAGCGAGCTAACCCAGTTCCTGAATTTCATGGGGAAACCAAAAACCTCCATCGTAGTGAACAAATAGTCCCAGTGGACTCTGTCAAACGCCTTCTCAGCATCCAACGAGATTAGGACCATTGGATGAGAAGCATCCCTGGATGCCAAGAAGATGTGAGACAGGGTCCTCAGATGATCCACCGATGATCTCCCTTTCATAAAACCAACCTGTTCTTCCCCTATTAGATAGAGAAGTACTGCCTCCAAACGGTCGGCTAGTAGTCTTGCCAGAATTTTAATATCATGGTTAAGAAGGGAGATCAGCCTATAACTTGAGACCTGATCAGACAGTCTGTCCGGCTTGGGCAGCAGAACAATCAATACCTCGAAAAGGGAGGGATCGGATACTTGACTGGAGAGGATAGCCTGAAAAAGTGGTAACAGAATGGGAGTCAGTTGTTTGAAAAAAGCTTTATAAAAGTTGGAGGTAAACCCATCCAGGCCTGTAGATTAATCAGATGGAAGGGAATTAATTACCCTTTCTATCTTGCCCTCAGAGATAAGAGTCTCCAAAACTTTCTGCTGGGATTGTGTAAGAGACGGCAATTGTAAATCACTCAGATATTCATAAAGTCTATCCTTAGATGGGGGGTTAGCCATAGGGCCATATAAGTCCCTGAAATAATTTGTAAACTCATCTGCTATCTCCGAGGGTAAGACTTTTAGGGAGTTGTCTTTGGGGGAGTGGACCGCAGGAATGAATTTGTCGGATTCCTGCGGTTTAATGCATAATGCTAACATTCTGCCCGCCTTCTCACCCTGATCGGTATATACAGCTTTTGTTTTCAAAATTGCAAATTCAACTTGCTCCATCAACATAGATAGGTAGGCTTCTCTCAATTTTGTTAAATCTTGTTTAAAAGTCTCTGGGGAAGATGGAGAGACAGCAGTCTCCATACCCCTAATCTGAGAAAGAAGATCAGAGATCCGAGATGTCCTCTCTCTTTTTCTTTTTGATGTTAGGCCAATTATAATCCCCCTTAAATATGCTTTACAAGCACCCCATACCATATCAGGCTTCCCTATGGAGTTAGAGTTGGTAGCAGTAAATTGCTCTATTTGGGATATTATATATTGAACCGTCTTCGGCTCCTTCAAAATTTGGTTATTCAACTTCCACCTGCTCCCTTTATTTGGCAAGGAAGCTAAAGATACTAGGCAGGTAGCCACACAGTGATCTGACAGGGGCCCTGAGACAATGCTGGAACTTATAACCCCTGGTAAAAGAGTTTGAGAAATGAGGATATAGTCGATCCATGAGGAAGTTGCATGCACCGGGGAAATAAAAAGTGTACTCCCTTGTATTGGGATGCAGTACCCGCCAGATGTCACAAAGACCTGCAGAGTCCATCAAATCCCTAAAAACTCTTTGTGCTGGAGAGAGACCTTAATGGGATTGACCTGATCTGTCCAGAGCCTGATCAAAAACAAGATTAAAGTCACCCCCTATGACCATAGGGGTATCCAAAAATGGAGTTAGGGCTTCCTTAACTGAACAAAAAAACTAGGGGAGTCTACATTACGGCTATAGACAGCACCCAAGACTATGTCCAGGGTGTGCAATCTACCTTTTACAAACAGGAATCTGCCCAAAGGATCAGATATAACTTGGAGAGGTTTGAACGGAACTGACCTATGCAGAAGGATCATGACCCCTCTACTCTGGGCCGTGCCCTCTGCCGCAAACATCTGCCCAATCTGTTGCCATCTCATTTTATCAGCCTCCCTCTTGAGTAGGTGCATCTCCTGCAAAAACATAATTTCTGCCTTAAGATGGTTTAAATGCTTCAGAATTTTATATTGCTTAGTTTTATGCCTCACCCCTTTAATATTCCAACTAACAAATTGAATGCTTCTAGCCATCACCCTTGTTGCCGGACAAAAATCTTCCGAAGCACAGCTTGTATTTATATTTCACATCAGTACTACTCCAAATGTGATATGCGCTGGGTTGTTCTACCTTCCCCCCAACCCAACCAGTGCTGAGTCCTTTCCACAACTGCCCCCCTGAGACCCCCCCGCACAAAACACCCCATAAACCCTAATCCCCTCCTCCCACACCCACCCTCTTTGCATGGTACATGATGAACGGCAGTCTGAAAAGTCCCTCCCTCCAACCTTCCTGCCCTCATGAACCACGAAACAAGAACAAGAATGTCCCTTTATATCCAAAACGCTCCATAAAGAATAACATATCCCCATTTTAACAATTCAGGGGAATTAGCTGCACGAGCCCCATGGAGAAAATAACCCTCCCTACTGAAATCCCCACGAACCATGCACCAACATGGTCCATGGAGCATAAAGTGTGTAAAACACCCGCAGCTTAGGTGGAAATATTAATCTTAGATGCCCTCTTGTGGCGCAGCCCATGAACAATGGGCATAAGAAGACGAGAATGTGCAGGCCGCTACTGTTCTCTTTGAAATGAGGGAGAGTCTGTGAGCTCCAGGGTCACTATCCAGACCGCATTACTTGGACCAGAAGCAGTGACTACCTTGCTCTTGTAGGGAAAATTTGAGAAGGGAGCCCTCCAAGAAAAGAACTCTAACAGGGTTATAAGAGGGGGGCAGACAAACGCCTGATTAAGGCATACAGGAACCCTGTTATCTCCACCTGTCTGCAATTACGGGGTCACCATCTGGTGTTCAGGCTTACCACTTCTAATGCCTGGTGGCATTTAGGAGCGAAAGGAGGGGAAGCCAAGAAGAGACCAGACCTTGCTAAAAGGACCAGGGAGGGACCGCGGCTGCGGACAGGGTCTCATTATAAGCTCTGAGAAAACTGAGCTTTGCCCCCCCCCCATTGCCATAGAGTTAGAACAACACCCCTATGGAAATGAGCTGCTAATTCTGTCAGAATGAAACTTTTTTTTTTTTATTTAATATGTTTTATTACTTAGTAGAATCACAACATTGTTAGAATATAACAGGAATGTTGACAATATTTTTAAAGAAAAACATTTTGGATAGAGAAAAGTAGAAGGAGGGAGAACTGAAAAAACAACATTCTAGAAACCTTAGAACATACTAGAAGCGAGTTAACAGTTATACACATCCCCCCCACCACTGACCTCCCCTCTCCCTGCGCTGTGGTGCATACATGATGCTGTTCATATGGCTATGGTATTGTTCAGGTAGTAAAATTTATAGTGGGCTGTGCAGAAAAGGGATAGAGGATAGGAAAAGAAGAAAAATCCAGATATTATAGTGATATTCTCTTCCTGCTCCGGGTAATGTAGAAAGAGGCAAATTAGAAAGTAGTGAGAGGTATAGAGGGCCGCAGCCCATCCTAGGTCTAACGTCAATTCAAGTAAAGGGTATATAATTTTCCCACTTTGTCATAAAGAGGATTACGACGGGTTCACCTAAAGTATTAGATGTCTGGCTACGGAGCGCAAAAGACAATTCATGTAACCATTCCGTGTATGTTAAATTAGTTTGGTCTTTCCAATGTCTGAGCACCAACTTTTTGACCACCATTGATAATAATGCCAGGTGGTACTTTTTTTCTTTTACTTGGATTGCGGAGTAATCCCCAAAAATGCAAGTTTTGGAGGAAAATAGTCCGTGCAACCCTAGTAGTGGATCTAGAGTCAATTCTATTTGTTCCCACAGGGGAGATACCAACTCACACGACCACAAAATGTGTAATAGTGTACCCTCCTCTTTATTACATCTGGAACATATTGCCGAGGGTATGCGTCTCATTTGTACCAGTTTAACAGGGGTGTAGTAAAGGTTATTTAGAATATTATACTGTGTTATCCTATATCTATCTTGAGTGTGGTAAATATATAAGTCTCTCCATATGCTTCGCCAATTGATATTTTCATTTGGATAAAGGCTTTGCCAGATTTTGGCGCCAGTAGCTGGTGGAATTTCTGTGAATGTATGGAGTAGACTACACATTTTCGAGATGCCATGCGGTTTATTGACTATTGTAGAAATCTGGTAGAGAAAATTGGAAAGCTGGGAGACTTTGGTTTCACGCCCAAACATTCTGTTCAAAAGGTGTATTAATTGGGTGACTTTAAAAGCAGTCATCGCCAGCCATCCAAATTTTGCTAAGATTTCCTCTGCGGTTAACATGCGATCTGATGAATAGAGGTCTGCAACCTTGCACTCAGAGAGGGCAGGTATCCATCCTCTGGTTATCATAGAGTTACCTATCTGCAGGTTAGGGTTTACACAGATAGGCTGGGAGAAAACAGATAGGCTGGGAGAAACTGTCAGAATGAAACTTGACTCAAATGCATTTACCCCACCCAGACATCAATTATTTAGATCCATTAGGAAAAACCACAGGAGCCCATTAACACCTCACTTGTGAACCCAAAGACGAGACTGGGCTTAGCCAAAGCTAAAACAAAAGAGTCAACAAAATATTAGGCAGTCCTGGGGGTGAGAGCCTGATTGGGAGCAAAATGTCAATTTTTAGATCAGAAAGGAGACCCTTCACAGGAATGGCAGTATAGAATTAGATAACCAGACGAAGCGGCTTGTCATAGAAATAGCCCCAGAGAGTTTATTGAGAATTGTAGATTAGCAACAGCTAGATGACTCCACCAGAGGAAAACACAGCATAGCACACTACACCAGGTCGATTTTCTCATGTAGACTTGAATAGGTCAGGAAGCGCTTCTTTGAGCCCTGCAGTTGCCAACTCCATTTCCTCATAGGTCACCCAGGAGCCGTTCAGGATAACTTGAAGCCTTGCTGGAAAGCCCATTTGAAACTTGATTCCTGCGGCGATCAGCTTGAGGACCAATTTGTGAAATGTGGCACATTTCTGACGCACAGATAAAGGCAGATCTTGCACCACCCTCAGCTTTTTACCTTCCCATTGCAAGTCTTGTGTCTCCTTAGCTTTATATAAAAAATGCGGTCGCTCCTGGAAATTTAAAAAGTGAAATATAAATGACCTGGGGGGGGGCTCCAACCAGGGGAGGGGGGTGAAGTGCACGATGAGTTCTTTCTATAATATAGCTTGCTCCAAAGGGGGAAGGGCCTGCCACCTTCTCCACGAACTTCTTAATAAACTTAATAGGGTCTGAGCCCTCTTCAGCTTCGGGCAAACCTATAATTACCACATTATTATGGTGACTACAACCCTCCAGATCTTCCACTTTATTCTCCATCTTCACTTTCAGCAGGAGGCACTGCTGGTTGTCTTCTAGCCAGAAAGATGGCTGATTCTGGAGGTGAGGAGGAAGGTGGAGAAGCTGATATACCTGCTATTATTACTATCAAAATGTTCTGGGGCGGCTCAGAGGTAATTTAAGGAAGTATTTTTTCACAGAGAGGGTTGTGGATGCATGGAATGGCCTTCTAGATGAGGTTGTAGAGTCAAAAACAGTGGTGGAATTCAAGCATGCATGGGACAGTCATAAGGCAATTCTAGGGGGTGGGGGTAGGAAGAAGTAGGCTGCTGGTTAACTAGGATCTGCAGCTTATCCATTAGGTAGGGAAATGGGCAGACTGGGTGGGCCAAGTGGTCCTTATCTGCCGTTAAATTCTATGTTTCTATGTTTCTGCATTACCTATTGTGGACAATGTGCATGTAAATAAAGAAGAAGCTGCGGATAAGAAAATAATACTTGCTGAAAGTCTTGTGAGGGTGCCAGTTGTGGGTTTGATCACAGAACAGTCTGAAATGAACACTGAATGCATCTCTGCAGCCCAGGATGCTGAACTTCAGTTTCTTGAAGGCATGAAAACTAGACGAGCACAGCTGTTTGAGCTCCTATTAGAAGAAGATGAAGGAATTGCAAAAATCCACATGAACGGAAGTGCAGCAAGCCCCAGAGTCTGATCAGCTTTTTCCCCACTGGTGCATTTAAGCAAGAGCCTGACAGCATCACATCTTCAAAGTAGTACCACCATAGCCAAGTTGGGGCTTCACAGGGGAAGACCTGCACTCACTTCTCCTGCAGGATCAGTGGGTTGGTCTGCCGACTTGGCAGTGAAAGCAGCCGGAAGTAAAAAAAAAAACCTTGCTGTATCATTGTAGGATGTGGTGAAAGCACTGAGTATATGATTATGGCTGCTGCCAGGCCTCCTAGGGAGCAGTATTTTGGTAGTGAACAACAATAGCAGATCTGGACAGCAAACCAAATAAATGGTAACCTGTTACCAGTTCAACAGCCTCAAGGACAGGATTGTGATTCACACAAAAAGGGGCCAGTGAATACAAAGTTGGTTGTCCGTTCTCCCTGTGAGACTGGCGTAAAAGAGACAGAGTTCACACCAATAAATATGAACACAACAGCATACAAGCCTCACAGTACTGGGAATGGGTCAGACCCTGACGTACTGCTAATTCCAGAGCAAGCAAAAGTACTAAACACTGGAAGTTTTGAGATAGAAGACAGAATTGAGAACATACATCACAAACATGTATCTACTGACAAAAAGACAACCCCTTTCACCCTGAAACCTCTGCTACACTGCCTGCTCCATTTGTTTCTGTCCCAGCTAAGAACTCTGACAAACAGTGCAACAGTTCAAAAATGAGAAATAAACTTAGTGGGGGCTTGCTACCGGATTGGATACAGAACCTACACCCAGCATAACATACCCTAAGAACTTGAATAATGGACCTCCAGATGAGGAAGCTAGCTCTTCGGGAACAGAAGGGAGGGATTCCCAAACTCAGCAACCAGCAGGCTCTGGCAATACAGACTCTGTACCTGGACATGAAACAGAGGGGAAGCACAGAAATACTGACCAGGGGTATCGCCCTCGAGTGGCTGATTTATTTTCCTCTCTTGGGGAACCAGTGAAACAGCAAATGCGGTACACTTAAAATCCAAAAGGATGTAGGGATGTTAAAGGATATACCCTACAGAGTTTATGTAGTTAAAATCTTGCTCAAAAACACCATGGGATTTGTACCTGCAGATTTTTATGTGATGCTACATGTGGCCTGGGAATCAATATCTGATATTAGTTTTAAGACTATGATGGGTCTGGAGAAATTTTGGGAGAAGTATGCTTTCTTGAAGGATAAACTTTTGTGGATACCCTTCCTGGTGTTTCCCCTCACAAAACCAGCCATTAAGGTGATCATGGTTCTGTTTCAGAATGAGTGAGTACAGTAAATATATTGGACAGCCTATACTGGCTTTGGCAGAGGTGCAAGGTCCTGGACCATCCAACCCCTATCATAGATACAGAATTGGTATGGACAGGAGGATGGAAAATCCATGTAAAATTTCACCAGATCAACACTGGAATCACCTGTCTTCCATGGAGGTTTTACATAGGAAAAAATAGGGGGTCTATGCTTTTAGCCGGGACAGCAAAAGGGCTACCACAAGTGCAGCTCCCAGACACATCTCAGCTCAGCTCAGTATATGTGTTTTGAGTACAGCCACATTAGTTTCCAGTGCCGTAACTTTGAAATGCAACCTCTGCAAGGGGAATGGCAACTTGTATATGTAGTGCTCATGGTCAGAGGTTTGCCAAGTTGCGAAAATTCACTCCACAAAAAAAATCTGTGACTTTCAGCAAATTTACAAAGCTAAGGACCACAATTTGCATTACTATTCACAAAGCAGCTTGGCCAAATTGTATGGTGAATTGACAATTTATTTGGTGAATAGCAATGTGAATTGTATACTACACCCTCTCCTCAACCCAAAAAGTATACCCCCTTCTATCCTCCACTGGCTCCCTCCATTCCCCAGGGTCCAGGTCAAAATTGTGAAATGAACATACTGCAGTCAATAATAGCAGGAGGAAAAGGCCGATAGTAAAAACCATGTCTTGGAAATATTATGCAAACTAATGACAGCACGGCAACTCAGTGGGGGGATTAACTATTGCTGTCACAGGAGGATGAAAGTCGTGGAGTGGTGGATTTCCTGTTGCCGACTCAGGAAGGGTGGAAGTCGGGGGCAGGATTTACTATTGGCAGCTCGGGAAGGATGAAAGTTGGGGTGGGCAGATTTACTATTGCTGACTCGGGGAGGGTGAAAGTCAGGGGCTGGATTTACTATTCTAACTCTGGGGGGCACAACTTGGGGGGGAGAAAGTGGGGGGATTTAGTATTGTAACTTCAAGAAGGATGCAACTCGAGGGGTGCGACAGCAAAAAAAAAAAGAGGTGTCAGACTCAAACCCAGGTCAGCTGGATATAGCAAGCCCATTCACAGCTTGTGACTCTACTCTCTATGCTCTGCTACCAGCACGGTTAGGCAGCATACACTTGTGGACCTACACTACTCAGCAAAAACAGCTACATGTATGGAGCTATAATATCCTGGCTATTATGTTCAGGTAGCTGTTTTCACTCACACTATTTTCTCATCATGCATTTCTCCACACTGTTCTTCCAATGTGGTTTTCACTGGCTACCCATTCCCCATGCCCCGATGAAATGCTGCTCTGTGAGACCATGCTTACAAAAGTAATCCATTCCCCCACTCGCACACCAAACCCACTCCACCCACCTCCCTCCCACCCAATTTCCACTGTCTTTATTAATTCAGCATAGACCCAGTTTCCCAACCTGTACCAAACCCCCTTTTGTCCCCCCTCCTTCCTCCTAGCACACACAAATTAACCTGGACTAAAATAGTGCCCTGATGCAGAGTGTTTGCTCTGTTCAGTGTGCAACAATGAATGGTGACATCTTTGTGCCCAATAAAACCTAATTGGCTGAAAGCCAATCAGGTTTTACTAAATGCAAAGACATCACTACTCATTCATTCCCGCCATTATGAGATGGACACTGAACAGAACAGATGCTTTGCACCAGGGGACCATGTTCTTTATTCCAGGTTGATACTGTGGGTGCTGCTGGGGGGAAGGGGGTGGTGAGGACCAGAGGAGAGTGAGGGGGGCAGGGCACTAGGTCTATGCTGATTAATAGACAGTGGGACTTGGGTGGTGTGAGGGAGGTGGAGTGTGTTTGGTGTGTGGGTTGGGGAAGGGATTACTTTTGCATGCATGGTCCCACAGAGCAGCATTTCACAGGGGCAGGGGGAGGAGGGTAGAGAGTATCAGCAGGGGTTGGGAGGGGGGTGTCAAGTTTTTTTTTTAGTTTTGGTTGGGGAGAGGGGGTGTTTTTTTACAGAACAGTGTGTGGGAGTTTTTTTAATTTTTAAATTAAAATCTGCTACTGATGTTGGTATATCTTCTTCGAAATTAGCACATTTTGTGAATCAAGAATTTCCATAGAGTTACACCAACTTGATTAAAACTTCACAACATCTCTACACATGGGCTGCCCATACTCAGACAGATGGTCTGGACCAGGAGAGCATTAGTATTACAGGACATGCAAGAGAGGAGGACACCTTTCCACTCTATCCACAGCAGGACCAAACCCAGAGGAAGCCATACAGCAAACCACTCAGAAGAACAACCCTTCTCTGCTATACCTTCCCAGGACATTCCTATACCTGACCACTGTCTCCCCAACCACAAGATGAACCCACAGTGGTGAGCACTGTACAAGGGGATTCTACAGCTGTACCCCCAAGAAACTCTCATCCAGAAGATAATACATTACCCGATGCAGATGCCAGGGAAAATTTGTTCCTGATGGAGATTCCCCAAAGGGACCTCAGAGCCCAAAACCAGAGGCTTTGACCTCCTCCCCAATGGACGACAGTATGCAACCAGTTGCTAATAAGAAAAGAGGTAGATCAAGAAGTATAATGCTCCAGTCTTCTAAACAGAAACCAAAAAAAGTTCCTGCTCCCCCTGTGACTATTAGGAACAGATTTGCAGCCCTTCGTAAGCAAAGGGGTGATATTGAAGAAGAGGAGATAGAATCTGAGGGATCCTTTATTACTTCCTCTATCAAAGAGATCACATCAGACCAAGAAGACACTTTGCCCAAGACCTTTGTGACAGAGACGTAGGAGCTGAAAGCAAAGCAGCTTGCATATGATTTGACCATTGCCCCACTCCCTCATATAAACAAGCATGTTTTTAGATTCCACATTTTACCCTGTGACCTTAAATGAAACAGTATAAAAACCTTCAAAAAATTATTTGCTACATTTTCTATCATGCAGTCTCTACCAGGTAACATTTTTGCTTTTCAAGATTCCAGCCTTAAAACTATGAATGAGCTATTGCAAGCAAAAACAAATAAAAAAATCTTGGACTGAGGATTCATGCGAAGGAGTGGAAATTTTGCTTTGTAACTCTGACCATACAGTGCAGAAGGTGGTGGATATTGTGCCTGGAAGTGCTTTATTGTTAGTGTCTATTTAAACCATAGCTTATAAATGGCTCTGCCCTGCAAACCACAGCTACAAAGGTAGCCCTTTTGAGATGGTTCAGCCATATCTCCACACCATTCAAATGGCTATTCTGTAGGTGGGGGGGTGGGGTGATTTTAATTGTGCATTGTCTAAAGCAGACAGGGGTGGAGCCACAATGAAGTTATACAGCGACACCAGTTTTTATGACTGTGGGTGGAGCCTACAGGAGTATTGCATGTACAAAAGGAGTGATGTCATGTTTTCTGTACGTGGAACTGACTGAAGGTGTAAATAGTCTCCTCTGCCTTACCCTCCTCCAATAAATGTTTTCTGCCCTCATATAAATATGCTTTCATGTTAGTCAATGTTTGCAGGGTACTATTTTCTTTCTTAAATGGGTGATACAAGAACTGGAACCTGAGTAGTGGGAGGCAGCATCATTTTTTTTGGGGAAGTAAGGTCCACCCCACCTCCACCCAAGAAGCTCCAAAAGGTCCATCCCAATTTTTTTTTATTCATGTGGGAGGGACATGGCGTGGATCTATCATACTGAAAGAAGACTCATTAGCGTTTGGGGGTGGATCAAAGAGCAACAAATCTGTGGAGTCCCTACATTTTGTTAAGGACTAAGAGAACAGAAGATACTTAAATTGCCTTCAAACTGACTTAAAAACCCTTGAAAAAAATGATTATCAGAGTCACCTGGTGTCTCAAAAGGAAACACTAAGAAATGTCTAAAACTACAGCTTAAGGATTCAACTTCAAGGAAAATAAACAACTTTCAGGTATTTCTTAAACATTTATATACTAAAATAGGTACAGTACTTGGTAAACACAGTCTGTGATGAATTTATCCTCATTTTTCATTTAAAATAACATAAATGTAGTTTCACATTTTTACTATGAGGGAAGCAAGAAGATAAACCAGCATGGTTAACAAATACATCCATTGACATCTCTGAATGAATGGGGTAGTTTTTTCTAACATTCCTTTTGAGTTAATTACTCTTTGGAACCTATTATTCTAGTTTTTACAACTGTACTCCTGGAACTTTCTGCATAACACATTCCCTTAGGCATCTCGCAGCACCTCATTAAGCCATGTGACACCACCATCCTTGTAGGACATTGCATACTGTAGCAAGATACCCAATTGTTTGCCTTTTTCTAAATAATATACCAACTTCATTCTCAGGCAGGCAGTTCTGGGCTAGTGTTAATATTCCACTGAATTTTCTTAACTTGCAGTTTGTGACTATAGGTGTTTATAACTGAATGATAATAACCACATTTGATTCTCTTGCAAATAACCAAGCATTTGTGTGTTTAATTTCTGTTTGACTTACTGTAGGTTACACATAGAATCTGAAAAATTCATAACATGCTGTATTGTGATTCAATAAACTGATAAATGGGGATTTTGGTTTCTTTTACAAATTCATTTTCCTGACCATGGATAAACTAAAACAAAAATTTCTCAACACAATGTTTTTAAATAAATTATCTGGTTTGGGGGTGGGGGTGGGGGCTGCCACAAGCAGAATAGGACTTCACAGATGAGGGAACTCACAGCAGCAGAAAAAAGAAGCATGTTGCAGGATTGCAGAGCTGTAAAATCTGGACTGGGCACAGCTTGTGCAAATATTGTTGATCTATTAGAGCAACAATAAAAGATAAACTGTGCAATACCCTCACTAACACACCTACCCCAGTTTACATTCACCTGATGCCCATTTTTAGGCATTATATAGTAATATCTTCCTTCAAGAGAACAGCTTGTAATGAAATGTGTCAAATTTACATTGTCATTTAGACATATGCACTTTTATATTATATTAATTTTGTTTGTGAACTGTATATCAGACTCTAAAAAAACAATTAAACACATCAAATGTCTTCAAAAACGTGTCCAACATTGTGTTTATCTTTCACCTTGTCACAACATACAGTTGTCTCAGCAGTGTTTTCAGTTAGGGTACGGTACCTTCATGTATATGACGGCCTGGTTCTGTTGAGTTGATTGCTATAACATGCATAGAATACAATGCAAAAAATATAGGCAACTGTAATACAGAAGGTGGCATTATTTTTAATTATACAATGGCAAGGAAAAATGTAAGAAGCTGCTTGGCTGCTGACCCTTTGAAACAGTGTTGTTATTACACAATAACATCACCGTAGCTTTGGATTTGAATTATTCCTTACATTTTCTCTTAAGAAGTATTTTTCCACACTAACAAAAACATCCTTTAAAATGTATTTTTTATTCTGTATATAACAACAAGTCATTGTATAATTGCAATAAGACACTCCAGGGTGTGTGTTATCTTGTAATAATGTCACCCCTGGGGTGGTGAAAGCACTCGGCTTTGCCTCATGCTTCAACCCACCCCAGGAGTGACATTATTACATGATAACACACACCCTGTCATGCCTTATTGCTTAAATATGCCCTTTCTCAATGTACTGTACTTTAATTCAGTTAGTGGATATGCAGCAGCCTTCATGTGAACACTCTGGGCTTCTCTTTGACTCCTGATGTCTATTTGCTTTAGCTATTGTGTATTGTTTGAACTGCTTTTGTCTTCTTGATATGGTGACTGTGTGCCTAAACTATGTAATCTATTTATGTACTGTTACCCAAGTATCTCCAGTGAATAATTGTTATAACTGTCTACTCTCTCAGAGTCATTGTTTTTTGACTTGTTAACTGTGCTGTCTTTGTATTAGTTTCGATGAGGTGCCTTTGTAAATTAATCTCTGACTCAGGTTTGTAAATCTGATATTTTTAAATAAATAAATAAATGTTTATGTTTAAGCCCATGAAACACCCTTATCTAGTTAATGCATTTACAGTCTTAGTGGCTCTGCCAGAGCTTGTTTTAATTAATTGATAGCACTGCAGGCTGGTAGACAACTATAAGGCTGTTAACTTAGATGGTGGAAGAACTTACTATAGGGGTCAGTCCTGTACTAGGATTGATTATTTTTTCTTTCCTCACAGTTGGTTGTACATATAGCTCACACCACATCCACTGAATGTTCTGATCACATGGCCTTATCTTGCCTTTGATATATCAATAGGAAATATTCTAATAAGCCACATTTATGGAAACTGAATTGTCCTTTCCTGGAGGATCAATAGATGTGCAACAGATGATGTTCTCTTCTTCGGGCCTACCTTTCCATTCAGTGTGCTTATAGTAGCATGCTGGAGTGCTGTGAGGACTCAAAGAAAGACTTCCAAGCATGCTTTCAATTACATGCATATTTGGAATAGTTTAAAGTAAGGTCACACCTCCAAAAACTAACTTCCCTCTCGAAAGGACAAAAAAATCAACTTAAAGGAATGCATTGAAATAGTGCAACAAGATATGCTTACATTTCAATACAAGAGGGCCATGTCTCTGAAATATGAAATGCAGGTTGGCATTCAAGGGCATATATCACACATCTTGATATATTAAAAAGCTGCCAAGCAATAGTATCAACTAGGACAATTAGATCTTTGAAATCCATGCCTGATGGCACCCTATATACAGAAGAGCAGGGAATCAGGGAGATATTATATAACTTTGTGACAGAAGATTGTGTTATAGCCTCAGATGAAGGATGGACTCCTCAGAACTTCCCAGACAGAGTTATTTCTGCTTTCCCAGATAATACCACAGCATCTGTGATTGTTCCTATTACTCATGCTGAAGCTCAGGACCCCATGAAATCCTTAAATACCAAAACAGCATAAGGCACTGATGGACTGCCCTTGGAATTTTACAAAGCTTTCCCAGAAAACTCAGACCCTGTGCTGATGATAGTATTTCATGAAATCTTGACTACAGAAACAGTACGTATAGCCATGAATAAAGAATTACTTGATATATAGATATATATATATATATATATATACACACTGTATATTCATGAAAGAAGAAAAGACTAACTTATCTAACTTAAGGCCTTTGTGTTTGTTAAATAATGATTTAAAAGTATTATCTAGAATTTTGACAAAATGACTGACTACTGCAGTTAAAATAGTAATATCTCATAATATCTCTTCGGTACTGACAAGCAACCAGATGTCTCGGAGTAATCTTTTAAGGAAATGGGTAATGCCTCATGTACCTAATTGGGAAAGTGAGGCTATAAGACTTCCAGGAATGGGTAAAGGATCTCATATTCATGAATATATAAGACACAGCCTAGTAAAAACACAGACTTGGAATCTTTCTCTAAACCAGGTGTCCATGTTATCCTGCAAGGCGCTATATCTATAAAATAATAGATAGGGAACAGTGTATTACAAGGCCATAATAACATCAAGAGGTTCTGGGGACATGGGAACCTTGAGAGTGAGGCTTGAGGGTTACCATGTCCCCAGAACCTTGAGATGGTATTACAAACTTGTAATACACAGTTCCCTATTTGTTATTTTTTGTAATACATGGATCCACGGAGTTTCCAGTGTTCACCACAAATGTGGTACAAAGCTATAACTCAGGGTGATAAATTGTCTATGTAAGTCGAGCTGCTTTTTTTTTTTAATCTCTTTTTATCCCCGTCAACTCTGGTGCTGTACCTGACTGCCTGCCATCTGCCACAACCCCAGGGACCCCACATGGAGCCTTGGTTTGCCCCCCAGGCAGGGACGAGTAGGGGCCTCCTCCTTACTCCTCGTACCTTCATGTCTCATCAGGGTCCTCACTGAAGGACATGGCAGCTGCAGATGAGGGCTAATCTCCGGCCCTTGTGTCAGTGTATCACTGGGGCTTGAGCTTTTTTCCAGTAGTCCCCTAAAGGCATGACAGCTCTAGGATGCCGCAGCACATAAACATACAAAATTTGCCAGCAGTTAAAGGCCTAGAGGTCTATCAAGTCTGCTCGAATGTGCAGCTAGCACCCCTTATTCTGCAGCTGCCCCTCTCTTCCACATTTCCCCTTCATTAATTCTCCCCCTTGTCCTGTCCCATCCCCTTTTGAAGCAGTCTACTGTTCTACTGGATACCACTTCTACAGCTAACACATTCCACCCAGCCACCACCCTCTCTGTAAAAAAGTGTCTCCTCATCTTCCTCCTGAACCTTCCTCCCTCTAGTCTCATATCATGGCCCCTGGTGTCCCTCCCCTCCTTTACTTTGAACAGCCCCTCTGTACCTGTCTTATTTATTCCTTTCACGTATTTAAAGGTTTCAATCATGCCCCCCCATCCCTCCTGTCCTCCAGTGAGTACATGTTCAACTCCCTCAACCTCCCCTTGTATGATAAGTCTCTCAGTCCCCTGATCATCTTTGTTGCCCTGTGCTGCACCCCCTCCAGTAACTTAATGTCCCTCTTCAGTTATGGGTGCCAGTACTGCACACAGCACTCCAGGTGCAGTCTAACTAATGATCTATACCGTGGCAGAATCACCTCCTCCCTCCTCGAGGATATACCCCTTGCAATACAACCCAGCATTTTGTTGGCCTTTGCAGCTGCCTTTCTACATTGTGCTGAGTTGTTCATTGACCCTGTAATGAGCACCCCCAGATCATTCTCCTCCTCTGTCTGGGCTAGCTGCATTCCCCCAGCTGGTAACTCCTCCTTGGGTTCTTCATCCCAAAATGCAGCACCTTGCACTTTTTGGCATTAAACCCCAGTTGCCAGGTGTCTGACCAGGTTTCAAGCTTTGCCAGATCATCCTGCAATCCATGCCATCCCCCAGGTCATCCACCACCGCTCCTACCTTGGTATCATCCGCAAACAGACTGATCTTACTCTTGATGTCCCATGATATGTCTGCAATGAATGTCCCAAACAACACTGGTCCCAACACCGAGCCCTGTGGAACACCGCTTGTCACTTTCCTTGGGTGTGAGAGCTCCCCACCCACCACCACCCTATGTTGCCTTCCCTGAAGCCAGTTTCCTACCCATCTCACCAGCTTTGCACCCCCCATGCCTATTAACTTACTTCCCAGCCTTCCATGCGGCACCGAGTCAAATGCCTTACTGAAGTCCAGATACAGGACATCCACTGCATGGCCCCTGTCCAGTTGCCTAGTTACCCAGTCATAGAACTCCACCAGGCTGGTTTGGCAGGATCTGCCCCATATGAAGCCATGCTGTCTGCTGTCCTGTAGTCCTTTAGCCTCTAGGAAGGCCACCAGCCTCTCCTTCAGGATAGTCTCCATCAGCTTACCCACGATGGATGTGAGGCTCGCTGGTCTGTAGTTTTCCGGTTCATCCTTGGGGCCACTGTTGTGAAGGGGCACCACATGAGCCATCCTCCAGTCCTGAGGTACACACCCCAAATGTAGTGAGGCATTAAATAGGTTTGCCAAAGTTTCTGCAAGGACCTCTGCCAGCTCCTTCAGTACCCTGGGATGGATGCCATTTGGGCCTGGCGCCTTGTCCACCCTCAGTGCCTTCAAACCCTCCTGAACTCTTCCCTCCATGATTTCCCCATCTGTCACCTCTTCCCCCCCTGTTTCTGCCATTTCTTCCCCCTTGGGTGTCACCCCCTCTTCTCTTTAGTAAATACTGAGCAGAAGTGCTCATTTAGTGCTTCTGCCTTATCACACCCTGCTTCCACCCAACCCCCACTTCCTAATCCTTAATATGTTGTCCTTACAGCTCCTTTTCTTCCTGATGTACCTAAAGAACTCCTTCTCCCCCTTCTTAATGCCTTGTGCCAGCCTCAGTTCCGTAGATGCTTTGGCTCCCCTTACTGCCCTTGTCACCTCCTTCAATTCCGTCAAGTACTCCTCCCTGTCCTCCTCTGTTTTCTTGTACTTCCTAAAGGCAGCTCTTTTTCTCCTTACCTTTTCCATGACCTCCTTGCTCAACCAGCTCAGTTTCTTAGCCCTAGCCTTCTTGCTCTGGGCCTTGCAACAGGTTTTGGTTGCTTCCACTATCCCCAGCTTTATGAGCTCCCACCTCTGGTTAGTGTTCATACTAGACTGAATTCTGGCCAGGTACCCTTTTACCACTTCCCCTATCCTCCCAAAGTTGGCCATCCTGAAGTCCAGCACTCCTGGGCCTGATTCCACTCCTTCCTTGCCCATATCCAATGTGAGCCATACTGAGTGGTGGTCACTCCCTGACAGCGGTTCCTCCACTGTAAGTTCTCTCACAGAGTCCCCATTTGCCAGCACAAGGTCAAGAGTATTTCCTAACCTGGTTTGTTCACTGACCATTTGCAGCAGGAAGCTGTCCTGGAAGGCATCCAGCAGTACCTGCTCCCTTCTGTTCCTGGTTGTTGGGGTATTTCAGGCCACTCCTGGCATGTTGATGTCGCCCACAACCACCTCACTACCCTTCCCGCAGGTCCTCCTGATCTTTTCTGCTAGTTCCCAGTCTAACTCCTCCATCTGAGATGGTGGCCTGTACACCACTCCCATTCTAAGAATCCTATTCTTGGAATCCTGGATTTGCATCCAAAGTGACTCTGTACTAGCCTCCTCCCCTTCCTCCCTTACACGCTTCAGTCCTTCCTTCACATATAATGCCACACCCTCTCCTTTCCCAATCACCCTGTCCCTACGAAATAACCTGTACCCTAGTACAGACAGGTCCCAGTCATTGTATTGGGTGGCCCATGTTTCTGTGATGGCCGCAATGTCCACCTCTCCCTCTGCCATGAGCACCTGTAACTCTGCAGTTTTCCTCCCAAGGCTCCTAGCATTAAGGGTAACCACCTTCCACCCTCCCCCCCCATCCTGCCCTCCTTTCCTAGCATCACCAATAGTACTTGCCATTTGTTCTTTGTCACTGTTATGGGGGGTAAGCTCATATGGTTTCCCAACCTGTGGTCTCTGCATATCTCTTACCCAATTGCCACCCCCTGCTCCTAGTTTAAATTCCCAACTTCCTCTATGTACTCCTCCATCCTCTGTTTCAACACTTTCTTTCCCTCCTCACTCAAGTGTAGTCTGTCCTTGGCATAGAGACTACTGTCCTCCCATGTCCCTCCCCACCCCCAACAGCCCATACCCTTTAGCACAACACCAGGTTCTTAACCATCCATTAAATTCCTCTATCGGTCACTCCTCCTCTCCTCTTAAAACTCTGGGCTTGCTGAAGCTCTGGTAGCTGCCAGAGATCAGGCATGCACCCAGTTGTCTCCCCTCCACCCCCAGAGGAGATGAGCACTCCAAGAGATGCTCAAGCCTCCTCACCATGGCCGGCTTTCTGATGACCCAAGCTCGTTCCCAATCCTGGGTAGCCAGTGTTACAAGTGGTAGTGCTACCGCTGCACTGGTGGGTCGGCTTGTCGAGCTGCTTTTTTTTGTCTAGCTGCTTTATTTTTTGCTACTTGCCAGGCTGTTGCTATAGACACCAGAACATCAAGATGTCTCTGAAGTAGCCAGCATGTGCTTCTTTTAGTGGTTTGTGTGCCTTTTGAATAATTATCCTGAGAAAATGGCAACATCGCTATGCAAGCGGTCAAGGAGGAACTCTGTGCCTATTCTATTGCTGTGGCTCAGTTCTTTTTATTGAACTTAATAAAAAAAAGATTCCTTCTGTTTTCTTGGGACAAGTGTTTTACCTTTGTTGGTGTGTTACTTAGAGAGTAAGCGGTCGGGTTGTCGAGAGGGTAGGAACTGGAGTGAGGAGGAGATGGACCGTTAGCACTTTGCCACTTATTGTAAGTGGCTCCAGATGAGAGACTGGGGAGAATATTTCACAAACAGATTAAAAAAAAAATGATTTGTAAGGTGGGGTCATTATCTGGGGATATGGCAGCTACAATGGTTTAAAACTGGGAGGTGTAGAGCTGTTGTGTGTGTAAAAACCAGCTCATGGAATGCTGTTGAGAGTGTGTGCAGATCTTATGGAAGCAGCGTTCTTATGCCACTGTGTTGGGAGAGGCATCAATAGTATTACAGGATGTTATAATACTAATGCTGAACATGGAACGATAGTATTACAGGATCTCCTAACACTGTAGATGGATTGCATTGGTGGTATTATGACAAAAAAAGTGTATACGTTTTGATACTATTGTTATGCATATCCATATATTACAAATCTATAGTTAGCACAACTAGTGCGGATCCAGTTAGTTTCTCCACGATGTCCTCAGAATGATATGGCAGAAGTATTTATTTTACTGCAAGACAACTACATTCCTATCCTTAGGTGGGACATTACATGGTTGTGTGCCCATGGGGGGGCTGGGAGTGAAAGGCTTCTTCAAACGTAAATCAGTAGAGATGATTTGTCTATGGCCTACTTGTGATACTATCATGGAGACACAAGACCATTTTCTGTTTAGCTGCCCTTATGCAAAAGACTTTTGAAGAACTCTCTGACCTCTGATGTAGTAAGCATAGTTCTGGGTATCTTTTGAAAGAGGTGGAGAAAATTTTATTCTATCACACTAAGAGTTATTTTTGCTGTCTGCAATTATTTTTTATGGCAGACCCAGTGTGCTCTGTCATTGCAGAAAAATCACCTCTCTGGTGTTTAGGTAGTCACTCAAATATCTAATACACTGCAAAACATATGCTGGTCAGAAGGCTATAATTTACCTAACATAGAAACATAGAATTTGACGGCAGATAAGGACCGCTTGGCCCACCCATTCTGCCCATTTTCCTACCTAACAGATAAGCTGCAAATCCTAGTTAACCAACTGCTTACTTCCTCCTACCCCCCACTAGGACTGCCTTATGCCTAGGACTACCTCAGCATGTATTTCCATGTTTATTCGGTGGCATGCCCCTGGGTCACTGATGCAGTGACCCAATTAGATCATCAGAAATGTAAACGTTATTCCATCATCACAAAGAGCTAAAACGTGTACATCATGGGTTGTATCTGCATTAATTTACGAGGTAAGATTTCTTTTCTGTTTTTTTTGTTGTTTCTCTTTTTTATGTTTGCTTGCACGCAAGTGCAAGAAAGACAGTGCCATCATCCGAGTTTTTGTAGGTGTGGCACCATGTCTTCCAATTCAGTCAGTGTGTTTGCAGGCGTGGCCATAGTTCACCAATGAATGCTGCAGCTGTCTATGACAGCAGTTGAAAATGCAGTGACATACAGTTGAAAGGGAAAGACTGCTTCAGTGAGCAGTGATAAGATAGTGTTGATTAGCATATTGCCAGCAGTCCTGCTTGTGTACATCTCTGCTTTCTCTTCCTGGAACATAAATTCAGTTTGAAGTGAACTTTTCCTAGGACTATCTTTCTGGGAGGAGGCAAATGACTAAAATGACATCCTTGGAATGCTTCCAAAGAAAGATCTAATTGCCATCCTTGGAATGTTGAGTCAGAGTTCAGGGTAAGAGCGGCATTGACAAAAGCAGGAAAACAGAACCCCAAAGAGAATGAAAAAGTAGACACAGTTGTTGTCTGTTGGCACACCTGATCAGTATTGTAATAATATTCCCCAACCCTCTGAATGTCTCTGAATAGTGCTCCCCCTCCCCCCCTGCCTGCTGCACACAGTATGGCTGACAGGGGTGCCCAATCCCCTGTCGGCTCTGCGCCCCCCCCCCAGAGTTCTAGGTGCCACGCTGGGAGCCCACCCCAGCATGGCATAAGTGAGAATGGTGATGGGGTGCCAAATCCCCCACTGGCTCAATTAAACTCCCCAAAGAAACAGAATTCACTTGCCATGCTGGGAGCCCACCCCAGCATGGCACATGTCTGTATGGCCGATGGGGGTGCCCAATCCCCGTCGGCCCTACTGACTCTAAAAAAATCTTCAGCTGCCATGCTGGGAGCCCACCCCAGCATGGCATAAGTCCTGCGTTGTCTTCCTAAAAGAAAACAAACACCCGAAAAGAAAAAAATGGTCCCTCATTGATTGTCTTGCCCCCCAACCCGCGCCCACACTCTGAGCATCTACCACCCCACACCCCCACCTCACCCCATACTTACTTCCAGAGGCCAGCAAGATGATCTTCGGTGGACCGGGAACACGTCTGCACTCTTCAAAGTCGACTACAAACTGAAGAAATGCCGGTAAGCTGTATAATGGAATAAATAGGGTTTTTTCAAATTTGATACATATCTCAGACATTTTTTGGAATTTTAGCACCAGATATTCAACATGGGGTTTTTGGGACCCATCCTCATAAATTCTGACACTGTCATTATATTAATCAGCCCCGAAAGGTGACTTAGCGGTCACTGCACGGAACCACCTTTCAGGACCGATTTACGAAACAACAGTGTCACAGTTCATGAGGTAGGCCCCCAAAAACCCTATGTTGAATATTTGGTGAAAAAAATTCCTAAAAATGACTGATTTATGAGCGTGCATTGTGCAGTTCCTATGCATGCTCATAAGTTCGCAAATTTTTAGTATTTTCACTCCAGATTTTCAACATTGCCATTTTACCACACCTCCTTACGAGCAGTACAGCTGTCATTTTTCACGTCTCACCTAAAATGTGTTTCCATGTGTGCAGTACACAATGGCCAGGGACACTGGTTTACCGGGATTGAGAATGGGTATATTCCATTTTGCACATTGTAAAAAACGGTATTGTCACCGGTGTCTACTAAGCCAAAATCCAGTTTTACCGGTGTTTGGTTTTGTGTACTTTATTTAGCAATTTTTAACTCTGCTAACATGCATTTTAGCAATTTTGACCTCTACTATTACACATTCATCCATCCTTGTACCAATTTAAAGTTATTTTAGGTAGAAGATGTGATGGCAGCAGCAACACTATAGCCTCCATCCCTAAGATGTGACGGAAGCAGCACTATGGTCCCATCCCTCAGGTGCGATGGCAGCACCAACAGCACTACGGCCCCCACCCCTCTGGTGTGATGGCAGCAGTACTAGATTCCCCATTCACCAGTGGTGATGGCACAAGCACTATAGCCCCACCCCTTCGGTGTGATGGCAGTTGTGACAGCACTATGATCCCCTTTCTTCAACACCCACACGCCACATGCACTAGTTACAAATGACTTGGTCACTTTGCTTGTTAGAACTTGGATGTGAATTAATCTGAACCATCACCGCTAAGGTGGACTACCTTTGTTTTTTCCCCATCTATAATTTTACTGCCTGAATTGGATTTCCGCCTGTGGCACCGCAGACCATGGTTAGGGAGCAGACTTGGATGTTTGAGGGCCAGCTGGTGGGTGAAGGCTTGAGTGTCCAATGACCATTCACTTTCTCCTGGGAGGAGGGTGGGTTCACGGCTCAGCATTTTCTGGCCCCTGGTGGAGGCCAGAGGCACGACAGCATGTCAGCCCTTCCTGCAGGAGGGAGCGTGACAGACATCGGCTTGTGCCTTGACATCATGTGGCCTGTCACGCTCCTAAGAAAATGGGAAAACACTCGCTGACCAACCGAAGGACGGCTGTTCATCCCTCCATAAGCCGGAAACCCCAGACATGTGTCCGTTCTGACCCCTGCCATGCCCAGGATACACAGGAAGCTCTTTGGGGCAATTCTTCTCCCCTGGTAGCCTACCACAGGGGTAGGGGCCCACTCAATGAAGGGTTACTTTGGGTTACCTGGTAACACAGCAGTAAGGGGCAGTGGATGGTGGTCAGAACTCAGCAGCAGTGGTAGGGGGCCTTGGTAAGCCTGAAGGAGTGGATGGCCAGGGGGTAGGAGGAGGAGCAAAAAAAAAATGCTTGAATTTGCTTCTTTGAAATAAAGTGACTTCACCTAGAAAATCCACAAGTGATTATTGGAGGACCTTCAAATGGATTCATGCATCTCCCAGACATGTGGATGCTTTTTTTTTTTACTTGGTATCCATGAAAAGGGTGTCTCTCAGTTTTCATGTCTTTGTTCAGATGTGAATTGAGCACTACTCTGCCCACCAGCATCATACAGCCCCTGGGGTCTTACCTTCTGTATGTCATTGAATGTGCTTTCAAAATCCACTGGCCAAACATAAGTACACTTAAATACCTATCATTGCTTTTTGTTGAAGCAGTCTATCAGAAAACTTTTGTTGTCACAGAAACTGAAACAGCAGGTGGGAGAAAAGGTGCAAATTATCCAGTTCTCCTAAATGGGCTGCTGATCTGAAGTCTTTTCATAAGTAGTAAGGCAGTTTCTTCTTTGTAAACATACTTTCATTCAGGCTAGTTTTCATTCAAACAACTGAGTATTTTGGATGGCCCTACTGATTATAAACTTGAATTAGCTAGTTGATGACAGTGATCCTGCATTTAGCAATCTACAACCTAGATGCTTATATGCAAAGAATACAATAAAAACCTGACTAAAATCTAAAAACAAGCTTATAAAACACAGAAAATGTATCTGAACATTTATCTTTACCTAGACAAAATCATTGCAGCCCAAGTAAAACTCGGGCAAATTATTTGGTACCCTGACTACTATTCTATGATGTAGTAAACAAATATTGGTATTATTTTTATATTCTTTGTAAAGCAGGTAAGGCCCACTAGGCAGAACTGTCTGTTTTCAGGAGTAACCTAGAAGCACTGGGGAGGTTAAGCGACTTGCTTGGAGTTGCACAGCATGCAAGTGAAGGTTGTGGGAATCAAACCCAAGTCTGCTGGATGTACCCAGTTCAATCACCATTTGTTACTCTAACCACTAGGCATGGGTGGTTAAACTGAATGGCTGATTACAACAAAGCAGTGCGGGTCATTTCCTTACTGACTCTATATGCAGCAAAGCAGAAAGAATGTAAAGCACAGCAGCATTCATTTTAAGATGCTGAAATCTGGGTCAGCCTGCTGGTGCTGCAGTAGCACTAATGCTTGCAATGCTGCGACCCAGGGTCAGAAGCAAACTCGGGTTGCTGGAGGTCTGGCCAGGGGAGTAGGATTGAGCACCTGGGGGACTACTCTCTTCCTCCGGGGAGGGTGGGCTGCAGGTCCTGCTGCTTTACCAACACCTGTGTGACCATGGGTGGTGGTGCAATGGTGTTGTAGAGTGATCAGGAGGGCAGGATGCTAGCCAGGATCTAGAGCAGTGGCATGTCTCTATGTGACCTACCTCCTTGGATCTCCTCTGGTGCCAGTGCCCTCAGGGACAGAGACCAGAAAACCAGGAACAATCACCCCACATTGGCCACTGGCAGAAGGGTCCCAGGTGCCTCAGACTTCATAACCAGGCTCCATGAAGGACCCACTGAGCTGCCCAACACACACTAAGGGAGTGTGGAGGGGTGACCCGGGATCCCCTCCCTTCCCACCTGGAGGTACAATCCAAGCAGGATAGGGGCAGGCCAACAGGAGCTCCTGAGCATTACCTGGGGGTGAAGCTAGGGGATACCCAGCCTAGGGATCTCTGAAAAGTGGAGACTGATGCTGTGAGAAGGGGGCATAGAAAGAGAAAATAAAAAAAATTTAAAAAGATGCTGAAATCTTAGAGATTCTGTGCAGTGACATGCAATTTCCGGGAGGCACCGGTACAAGAATTCAAAATCCGCAAACCAAGCAGGATTCCGTGATTGTTACCGGTGTTACCGGTAAAAATGGAAAACCAGGGTCCCTGACAATGGCGCATTCGGTATGCAAAAGCAACGTTCGGGACAGATTAAGAAAATCACAGTGACACTGTTCATGAGCAGAGGTCTTAAAATGGCTATGTTAAAAATTTGGTGACAAAAGTCCATAAAATAACTGTGCTACAAGTGAGCATTGTGCAGTTTACACACACCCTCGTAAGTTCATGAGTTTGTAATATTTTCAGTCCAGATTTTCACCACTGGCTTTTTTCTACATTTCCATATGAACAGTGCAGCTGTCATTTTTCACACCATGGCCGAAATGTGTTTTCGCACTTCCAGAGCAGAAATGCGTGGTCGCTGTGGGAAATCACTGTTGAGGACTGATTAAGAAAATCACAGTGACACTGTTCAAGAGTGAAGGTCCCAAAATGCCTGTGTTGACAATCTGCTGTAAAATATCCCCAAACTAATTACATTACGGGTGTGCGTTGCACAGTTTCTATGTACACTCGTGACTTCACCAGTTTTTTAAATATTTTCACTGCAGATTTTCAACATTGCCATTTTTTACACCTCCCCATGAACAGTACAGCCGTCATTTTGCACATGCTGTTCGAAATGTGTTTTCACACCTGTGGTGCCAAATGGCATAGTCGCTATGCAAAATCAGCTTCCGGCTAATGAACTGATATTGCCACTGTTCATGAGGTGGGGCTCACAAAATAAACATGTTGAAAATTTGGAGTGAAAATACCAATGAACGCCTGAGGCATTAGGGTCTCCGACCATAACGCTCCACCCTGTAGAGACTGACAGGCATCAGGGGTGTGACTTGGGATTGTCGTCTGTAATGCTCATACCATTCCAACCCCACCCACACCCTGCAGCCAGTGAGAGGCATCAAAGTGTGCCTTGGACTCTTTGGCCCCAAAGTTCACCCCATTCTCCTATACAGCACCCATCTCACCGTATTTCCTGATGGAATGGGGTGAACATAAAGGCCAAAGACCCCAAGGCACACTGTGACACTTGTCAGTGTCTGCAGGGTAAGGTGTGGTGAAATGGCATGTCCATTATGCCTGGCAACCCAAAGGCACATCCCAATGCCTGTCAGTATCTGCAGGGTGGTGATGGGGTTGGCTTCAGTTCAATACTTCACTGCCATTCCTATTATGCAACTCTGTAACTCCTACACTACCAATGCCATTGCCAGCAAGCAAACATTCGGCATTGAAAAATGCTTGTTATATTATGTAAGACTTATTTTTCATTGATTTTTGTATGGATGGCCATGTCTGAAATGTTCTACAGTTATTGTTCTATTGCTAAGTAAAATTTCCCTACTATTCTTTGGTAAGTGCCATGGGATCTCTTACTTCCACCTGGATAGTGACCAGAGATGGCAGAATGGACCTTGCTTTAACATCTCATCTGAAAGATGGCACCTCACCCATGCATCACCCCCTCTGCACTGCACTGCAGGGTCAGTTATTGGTATTATCCCAAGTACCTGGTGTAAGGCTAAAACCCATGACATTCTGATCTTCTGGCCCCAGAGCTAAGTGTACTACCTACTGAGCCACTGCCACTGAGAAATATATACTGTATATATGCATGTGTATGTATATTACATGACTGAGACTTTACTCCGTTGTAAAAACCATCAAATAGTTCCTGTATCTGAAAGTAATTAGCACTACTTATGAAACCACACCATTTATGACAGCAATAAGACACGACAGGGTGTGGGTTGTTGATGAATAAGAGCACGCCCCCCAGGTGCGTTGTTAGGCATGAGGCACTTGCGCCGAGAGAGTACAGCAGCTGGGTTGTGCTCTTATCAATCAACAACCCACACACTGAAGTGTTTTATCGCTCTTATAAAATGGGTAACAATTCTTTCTATGACAATTAAACAAAACTCTGGACACATTATTAAAGATTTAATAATAGTATGTTATTTTATTTGAATATGGTGAAAAATAGTCCCCAGACTTGGGTAGAGGAGTGATAAAATTGATTGAATAGCAGCTCACTGAAAAATACTAAACTAGTGAATTGGAGGGACAGCAATGTATTATTTGAACAGTCTGGGTCTGCCTCTACCTATGTAACTGTGTTTTTTCACCTTTTCTCTTTGTTTATAAAGTATTACTTGATTGCCTATTTTCTTCATCCTGTTTTTTTCTTCTATTTTTCCCTTCATTCAAGACACAGAGGGCTGGATAGTCAAACTGCGCTATTCTGTGGCGCAAGCCCTTGCGCTGCACAAAATAGTTGCGCAGGGGTGTGGCCGGGGTGATATTCAACGGAGTTGCGCTATTGAGCAACTCCTTTGAACATCACCCCCCCCGGCCACAGCCACTGTGCATGGCGCAGTGGAACTTGTGCCACCGCAAGTGGTCAGAGTGGAGCATTCAAGATGCAGTGGCGCAAGTACCATTGTGCCATGCGCAAATTTCCGATATTCAAAAGGTGACATTCAAATGGGGCCATAATTCATGCAAGGTGGGGGGGGGGCCATTTGCATCTATTATGGCCCATTTGCATGCCATTAGCATGCAGGTGCGCCGTTTCCTGAGGACTTGTGCCTGTTGCCCTGCCAGGCAGCAGCTGTCGGGGACCGACGCCCCCTGCAGCCTGATCGTGGGCATAAGTTAAAAATCCCCCATCCCCGACTGGCCTGATCGGGCATAAGTTAAAAATCCCCCACCCCGATAGGCCCGATCGCGGGCTTAAGTTAACCCCACCCTCGGACTGGCCTGATCGCGGGCATCAGTGAAAATAAACCCCACCCCACTAGCCCAATCGTGGGTAGCAAGATTTCAAACCCCCAAAGGACATATCCTGGTTGTCCAGTGGACATGAAGCCCGATCACGGGCAGCAAAGTGTTCAAACCCCTCCCAAGGACATATCCCTGGTGGTCCAGTGGACCACGAGTTCGATCGCTGGCAGCAAGTTCAAACCCCCAAGGACCACCTACCTGGTGATCTGGTAGCCCCACCCCACCCACCCATGAAGCCCCACCACCCCGCCCCCAGTCAGCCGGGAGGCGGCAGCATCCCACCCGCCTGCTGCCGCCAACTGACTGCCGAAGGCTGCACGCCTATTGGTTCAGAGTAAGAGCCAATGGGTGTGCAGCCTATACCGCATAAGGCAGTCCAGATATGTGAATGCGGGCGCGGGTGGCAGGCAGGTGGGAGGCTGCCGCGCACCCGGCTGACGGGGAATGGGGTGGTGGGGCAGGGTGGGTGGGGTGGGGCTGACCAGATCACCAGGGTAGGTGGTCCTTGGGGGTTGAACACTTTGCTGCCCATGCTCGGGCCATGGTCCACTGGACCACCAGGGATATGTCCTGGGGGTTTGAAATCTTTGCTGCCCGTGATCGGGCTGGTGGGGTGGGGGTTTATTTTCACTTATGCTTTGTCGGGCCAGTCGGTGTTTTTTTTTTAACTTATGCCCGCGATCGGGCCAGTAGGTGGGGGTTACTATATGCCCGCGATTGGGCTGCAGGGGGCATAGGGAGTACGTTGAGGGCCACCCACAGGTGGCAGCTGCTGTGTTGTGCCCTGCAATGCGGCAGCTCACCTGTGGGTGACCCTTGACTTACTCCTTTTTTTGGGGCTCAAAGTTGTGCAGGCGCAGGTTGGGGATTGCGCCCGCACAACTCTGCACAGCCCACTGAATATCGGGCTGTGCAGTTTATGCATGGTTCCTCCCCCTCCGGTTCAGCATGCCTTCATTAGCATTGTGCTGTTGCTCAGCTTGACTTGGAGGGGGCGCAACTGCCTCCTGCTGAATATGGCAGAATGGCGCAATTTCGGACTTGCGCAGGTGCAATCCTATTGCGCATGGTGCAACCCTTTTGAATATCCAGCCCAGAATGTTTATCATGGAATGTTTACCATGGAATACAGGGATTCAAAATTCTGCTCAGTTTCACTGATAGAATGTTACTCTCCTAACATACTGTACACACAAACAACAAAGGCCTGTTTTAGAGCCAGTGACTCAATTATTTCACTGTCAGGGCATGCAGAAGAGATTTCCATGATGAGTAGGTAAAGGCAGAAGGGGGATTTTTCACTGTTAGTAAAGAAACAGTTGCAATGAAAACTATAAACAATACTTAATGTTTCTAATTTGTTTGTGTGTGTAAGGAGAGTGCGATGATCAGGGAATCAATGTTTAATTAGTTTGTTTTATTTTTTATTTGAGGTAGTTTTATTTTTGGGCCAAGTTGGTTTTTACAGTGTAAAGATAGCAGCCATGTTTGTGACAGAAGATCAGTTCTGGTTGCAGAGGGACTCATACCTCTCAAGTGTCCCTGATTTTCAGTGATGTCCCTGATTTCATCTCAAATTTTCACTCTGTCCCTCCTAAAATCTGTGTTCCCCTGACTAAACAGTGATGATTGTAAGAATAAAATTATGTCAAACAATAAAGTTGCAGACTTCTCTTTTTCTTCAGAAAATGTATTATACACTGAGTCCCTTATTCTGCTAGCTTCCTGAGTGGATATCACCAATTTTAAAATTGTGTCCCTGATTTGGGGCCTTTGTCCCTGATTTTTTTAAACCTTGTCCCTGATTTATGAGGCAGAAGGTTGAGAGGTGTGGAGAGACTGATGGAAGATAGTTCTGGTTGCAGGAGAACTGATTTGTTCATTGTGTAATGTGGTTTAGGGCCAGGATGACTGTGTATATATAGAGATTTAATGTAAATCCAGTTAATGTCTGTTGGCCAATTAAATTTCTAGATTTTTTTCTTGCCATTTTATAATACAATATAATAGCCGGAGAGCACTTTTCCTATAGAGAAACCCAGTTATAATTTGCCATTATAACCAGTTGGTTATAACAGTGAACATGTGCTGGGTTACCCTGCACTCCACGTGTGTGCCAGCTGCCATCCTGCCTTCATCGCTCGGGACACTTCCCTGTCTCTCACACTTGGACTCCATTGTAAGTCTTCAAATGACAGACTTCCAAGTTTAAATTTAAATCTTTTCAGGATAATTGTTTTATACTTAGGGTGAAATCTCACACACACACACACACACGCACACGCACACGCACACGCACACGCACACGCACACACAGTTAAAAGTTAAACAGAAACTTCAGCCTGACTGCAGGCCACGCTTCAACCTGGCTACACACAGATGTATTTTTACAGTATTTATATAATTGCTGTGGTGTAAAAATGCTCCCCAGCAATTACATATAACAAAACATGGGGCAGCAAGTAAAAATCAAATTTTACACCCAACCTCAGTGTTGGATGCTTTGCTTGCGGGGTTTATGTAGCATCCAACACCTCAGGTGTGTGTAAAATTCTTGTTACACACACTACCCCATGTTTTATTCTATATATAATAATCAACCTATTCATTACCTGTTACTAATATAGACACGATATATATACATTGTTACAACACTAACATGTACCACAACCACCTAATAACACATTTAACAACACCCTACAAAGCACCCACATTAGAAATCTAACAGCATCTCTAACTACAGCCCCTGCAAAAAAGAAACAGACCTATAAAAAGAAAGAGTCCCTAACCTAAACTACACAATATTAGCCCCTCATAAGTTATCAAACAGCCACACACCTGTAAAACAAAGTTATTAAAGTGTGCCTGGCCACAATCACAGTCCATGGACAGAGACTGATTTGGTGAAATTGTGGGCAGGTGGCCCCGTGGACAGGTAGGAGAACTACAGTGCTCAAGGGAGAACAAGGGCTAAGAAGGTAACATCAAAGCAGCAACAGCAGTTCTAGGGACGGGGATATGTTGTTCAATCCACACTGTCTGGCAGGTTCCTTGCCGCTTTAAATCTTGCTGGAAGGTCTTCAAGCTGGCTCCTCCCACCCACCCGGGTGGTAAAACCCTCTGCTCCACTCCATGACACCAGATCTTCCTTACCACTTGGAAGCTCAGGTTCCCTCCTTAGCGCTCTGCCTTTTAGACTGGATTTACACTCTTTGGATTTCCCGAAACTAATTTTAAAATTTACAAGACTACAGTCTTCGTCTTCCCTCGTGGCTGCGATGGACAAATCGACTCCCGGCTTCTGTCGGTGCTCTTGTGGGCAGAAGATGTTCTGAACTAATCCACACTCCTCATGCGTTTACTGCCTAGAGCTTGGTCACGATTCGTAGGCCTGCAAATTGTACAAGTTCTTCTCAGCTTTGGTCTTGGAGGACCATGCTGCCAGACTACTTCTTGGGTGCCCTGAGAAATGGTACCCACCAGTCAAGTCTAAGGAGGCTCATTGGGCAGTGTCCGCAGCAGTGGGCTCCACAGAGCAGTTGGAGCAAATGATCACCCTTGAGGAGGAGGCGGCCTGGGCCTCATCTTCTTCCTTGGCTGTGGAATTTATCCTGCTCTCCTTGGGCTCCCCCTACTTGGCTTCTTTTAAGGAGCTTTGTCAGTCCCTCTCCACTAAGGGAGAAGGGCCTTTGGGTCATTCCAGTTGGTCCAAGAAGAAGGACCCTAAAGGTAAGTCCCACTGTTGACGTTCGTGGGAGCGGAAGAGATCCGCTTCACTGGACGTTGACTCTCGACTTCGGTCGAGGTTGCGGCTGCGGCCACTGACTTCACAGTGTCCCTGTCAGGTCAGCTGGCTGAGACATCCATCAATGCGGTCGAGATTTATCTCAACCCGTTGGATGGTTTGTTGACTGGAGAAGCCGACAACCCTTCTTCATCAGTTCCCCTGGTGGTTAGAGAGGAGTTGCACGTGTCTCCTGTGCTGAAGTCCCTGGTCAAGGTCCCTGTACTGAAGGAGGGGCAGGTTTCCCCTGTTCCCTCTCTGACCCACCCTCGGAATCCCCGAAGGTCTCAGTCTCGGTCCTCTTCCAGGTCTAGCCGATCCCGTCGACGTTCTTAATCTCAGTACCATGGAAAGCGGCATCGCCACTCATCCTCGTCATCCTCTTTGGATGATAGGTTCCGGCGCAAGTTGCATTGGCGCTATGAGGATTTGATGTGGCCGCAACTTTTATTGACTGGTAACAGGCCAACACCATCGCCTTCTCCAGCCATGAAGTGGCTGTCACTGGAGTGGTCGAAACAACCCCTCGTGGTGATCGAGAAGCCAATCCCAGCGCCGGTTGTTCAACCGAAACTGGCTGCTCCACCCATTGTGGTGGAACCCCCACCTCCACAACCAGAGTCTGGGGCCCCGACCAAGGATTCTCGGTCGGGTCAGGGCTTGCCCCATAGGTTGTCAGTCACCCTCACTCCCGATCGACCTCGACAGGTGGAGGGTGTCTCAGGTGTTCGGCAGCCGTTCGCAGACTTCTCGGAGTCTGACAATGACTCCTCCCTGTTCTCCAGGCCACTTGACCTGGAGTCTGCAGGGGGCCAGTTGGTGGACAAGAGCCCATCCTCGTTTTTGGGTTTGCTTCGACTCATCTGAGAATCCACTGGGATGCATCTCGAACCCGTTTCAAAATGGGCCAAGTATCCCCTTATGGAGATACTGGACCACGGGGATTCCCCTACGGAGGCCTTTCCAGTGGCTGAAGCCATTGTTGGCTTGGCCCTGGAGTTGTGGCAGTGGCCAGCATCTTGTCCTGCTCCTTCAGCCAGGATAGCTCACAAGTACGCAGTCCCCACCGGTTCACTCTCCAGTTTCTTGGAGCACCCCTCTGCAGAGGGGTTAGTGACTGATAGCATCTTGTGGCATTCAGGGAACACTTGGGACGTGGACAAACTGCCCGATAAGGAGTCCAAAATGTTGGATTATTCAGGGCGGAAGGTTTACACTGCTTCCTCCCTAGGCCTCTGTCAGGCTAGCTCGGCACTTCTGATGGCACATTTCTTACACACCCTCATGGGCTCCCTGGATGAGATGATTCCTCATCTCCCAGCTGACCGTCAGACGACGGTCAAGCAGGTGCAGGATCAGGGAAGGGCGGTGGCAAAACAACAGTTCCAAACTTCGTTGGACATTGGTGATTCTTGTGCCCAATCATTAGCAGCCACAGTGGCCATGTGCCGCAGAGCTTGGCTGCAGATCTCCACCTTCACAGTGGACACTAAGCACAAGCTGGCAGATGTTCCCTTCCTGGGCACTGACTTGTTCAGGCCAGGGGTGGAAGGCCATCTCCAGAGGATCGAGAAGTCCAATTCCACCTTGGACTCGGTCATGTCTTCCCAGAAGGACAAAGGCCGCCAGCAGCAGTGTAAGCCCTTTCACCCTTCTGCCCCTGCAGCACGTCCGGCCCAGCAGCACCAGCACCAGGGCCAGCAAGCACACACTTGGCCCCCTAAGGCCAAGTCTGCTGCTTCTTCCAGTAGGAAGCCTGGAGGCAAGGGTCCAGGAGGTCCCTCAGTGGGCCCTTCCTCCAAGCCTGCCCAGTGATGGGTTGAGGGGTGTCGCCCCCAACCTTGTCACTCCTCCCCGGGTTCCCCCCGAGGGGGGATGGCTCTGCCACTTCTTTTCCACCTGGTCCACTGTCACCATGGACCGCTGGGTGCTAGAAGTGGTAGGCAAGGGTCTGCCTCTGGAATTCGAGCAGTTGCCCCCTGTTGAGCCATCGCCTCATGGGAGGCTATGGGTTCCGCAGCCTCTCTGTTGGCTTGTCGAGCAGACATTGCCTTGCTCCTCCAGAAAGAGGTGATCAGCAAGATGGCAGACCCCCCTCGAGACCCAGGGTTTGTGTCCAGGTACTTTCTGGTCCCAAAACAGATGGGGGGCTGGTGCCCCATTCTCGTCCAGCATGACCTGAACAAGTTCCTAAGGCTGCGCACCTTCAGGATGGTCACTCTGGCTCAGATTATTCCATCCTTGGAACGAGGCATGTGGTTCTGTTCTCTGGACCTTCAGGACGTGTTCTTTCACATCCCAATCTGTCCGTCTCACCAGTGATTCCTCCACTGCAAAGCAGAGGGATCCCTTTACGAGTTCCCGGGCCATGCCCTTCGTCCTCTCTCCAGCTTCCAGGGTCTTCACCAAATGCATGGCAGTGGTGACAGCATTCCTGCAGTGCCAAGGGGTCTGGGTGTACCTTACTTGGATGATTGGCTGATTACAGCCCCCTCCAGGTTGGAGGTGGAGCGGTCCAGGGATCTGGACCTCCAGGTCTGCTCTCAGATTGGCCTCCTCATCAATGAGGCCAAATTGGAACTCATGCCTTCGCAGGTGATTCAGTTAATTGGGGCAGAGCTCGACTCTTTTCAAGCCAGAGCATGGCTCCCCGGTGGACAGGGCCGAGGTCCTTTCCTCCTTTGCCCAATCATTTCTGGTTGGGCAATTGCACCCTGCCCAGGACTTCCTGTGCCTTCTGGGCTTCATGGCAGCCTGCACCAGTGTGGTTCATTGGGTCCACTGGCATATGTGTCCCCTGCAATGGGGACTGGCCAACCAGTGGTCACAGTGCTCCGGTCCTCTGGACCAGCCAGTGATGGTGACCCAGGAGATGTGGGATGGCATGCAGTGGTGGCTCATTGCAGCTTATCTGCAGGAGGGTATCCTGTTTGTCCGCTCAGAGCCAACGGTCACATTAATGACCAACACCTCTCTGATGGGTTGGGTTGCCCATCTGGGGGAGTTCAGGGCCCATGGCCTCTGATCCCTTCAGGAGTCTCGATGCCACATCAACCTGCTGGAGCTTTGAGTGGTCCAACTGGCCCTCACTGCCTTCGCTCCATTTATACCTGGTCAAGTGGTCCAGGTCCAGATGGGCAACACCACGACCATGTACTACCTCAACCATCAGGGCGGGATGCACTCCTTGCCTTTGTGCAAAGAGGTGCTCCGCATCTGGTCTCTCGTGATCAGCCTGGATGCGGATCTCCTAGCCATCCATGTGGCAGGAGCCTCCAACAGTCTGGCTGATGCCCTCAGCCGGGTAGGCGCTGCATCTCACGAGTGGTCTCTCCTGCCAGAGATAGTGCAAGATCTGTTCTCTCATTGGGGCACCCCTCAGATGGACCTGTTTGCCTCCAGGGAGAATGCAAAGCTGAGCCTGTTTCATGCCCACCCCCTCTCAGCAGGGCTTGCTGCAGGGGGATGCCTTCTCAAGGCCGAGGACCCCAGGCCTCTTCTACGCCTTCCCTTCATTTCCCTTGATCCACAAAGTGCTTCTCAAGGTGAAGAGGGGCAAGGCACAGGTGATTCTGGTAGCCCTAGACTAGCCCTGCCTGTTCTGGTATCCAGATCTCCTCAGCCTCAGCTCCAGACTCCTGAGGTGGCTTCCAGTCCGCCTGGACCTGATCTCAGTCAACAAGGGGAAGGCACTCCATCCTGACCTTCAATCCCTGCACCTGATGGCCTGGTTCCTCAGCAGCTAGAATTTCAGGCCTTGGGTCTTTCCGACGAGGTTCTTAATGTCGTTGAGGCATCCCAAAAGGAGTCGACCAGAAAATGCTATGCCTTCAAATGGAAGAGATTCTCCATTTGGTGTCAGAACAAAGGGTTGGACCCTTCTTCCTGTTCCTTGGCTAGCATTCTGGACTACCTGTGGTCCCTTTCTCAGCTAGGGCTTTGGTCGACGACCCTTAAGGTGCATCTGGCAGCCATCTCTGCTCACTGGGCGCAGGCTGGCAAGCAGTCGGTGGCTCAGGAAAAGGTGGTCGGGCGCTTTTCCAAAGGCCTTGATCACATATCCCCTCTAGTGCGAGAACCTTCACCTCCATGGAATCTACTGCTGGTATTGGCTAAGTTCATGGGCAAGCCATTTGAACCGATGCACAGGTATAACATCTCTGACCTGTCGTGGAAGACCGCCTTCTTGGTGGCTATCATGTCAGCCAGAAGGATGGGAGAGTTCCAGGTGCTTTCCATTGAGTCCCCTTATCTGGTCTTCCACAGGGACAAAGTTGTCCTGTGCCCCCACCTGAAATTCCTTCCGAAGGTGGTGTCAGAGTTTCACCTTAACCAGGTATTGACTCTGCCAGTGTTCTACCCCAATCACACCTCGGAGGCTGAATATAGGCTCCATACTCTGGACCCTAGAAGAGCGCTCACTTATTATAAGGAGCGGATGGCTGAAGTGCAGGGAAAGGTTCACCAGCTGTTTGTCACCTATGATAAAGCTGCACCTGGCAGACCTGCAGCCAAGAGGACGATAAGCAGGTGGGCCACCTCCTGCATAGATCTCTGCTATAGGTCGACGGGCATGGAGCCTCCCAGAGGGATAAGAGCTCATTCTACCCACCATACGGCTGCTTCATTGGCTGCTTCTAGGGACATCCCTATCCAGGAAATCTGCAGGGCTGCTACCTGGAAGTCAGCACACACCTTTATTTCCCATTACCGCACTGACCTAGAGTCACGCCGGGATGCTGGTTTTGGGACCTTGGTTCTCCAGTCCTTATTTCCCAAGTAGGGTTGCGCGCCTTGCCTCTCTCCTCCTGGAGAACTGCTAGGAGTCTGTAGACAGTGTGGATTGAAAAACATATCCCCGTCCCTAGAAATACAGGTTACTCACCTGTAACAGGAGTCCTAGGAGTGGTATATGTTGTTCATCCACACAACCCACCCGACCTCCCCGGCTTCGACGAGCAACCTGGCTTCCAGCAGGCTAGATCTGGTGTCATGGGGTGGAGCTGAGGGTTTTACCACCCGGGTGGGTGGGAGGAGCCAGCTTGAAGACCTTCCAGCAAGATTTAAAGTGGCAGGGAACCTGCCAGACAGTATGGATGAACAACATATACCACTCCTAGAACTCCTGTTACAGGTGAGTAACCTGTATTTATTGGGTCACCTGAATTTTTCAGTAGTTATCCTAAATGGTAAAACATTGTTTGTGTCATGGTTTGCCAAAGCAGGGGCAGGAGTGACTAGGCCACACTGCGGGTTATACTGTAGGTAACCAAGAGTATTAGGGAGTATCTTATACTCTGGCATACCTTCCTGTTACATTACAGTGGTGTTTAAGTGTGGTCTGCATGGGTGAACAATACTGGAACAGAGCACTAGACTGATGCCTCTAGAGGGCGAAGCTTTGGGACATGCTTTGTAGGGGTATGTTGCACCAATGTATGGACCCCCAGTATAGGTGCAAGCTGGGATTACCAAGAATGTGACCAACATAAAGTTGTTTCCAGTGGTGTTGGTCCTACTGATTTGGGGGGCTTTACTTCAGGAACAGGGCCCTATTCTGGACTGGCAATACCAGGGTAGTACACAAGATTCAAAGCCAGTTAGGGTGAAAAGGGCTTAAGGAAAAATACCACATTGTTCATTTTGAAATGCTTGAGGCTGAACATCCTGTTCATGGATAAGCAATTCCCAGGAGGGTGACAATGGGATTGCTGATGCATTGTCCCATTTTCAGTGGTAGAGGTTTAGTGGGCAGGCCCTGACAGCCAAGAAGCAGCCACACCAGGCGACCCTGAGACATGGCATCTAATCAGTAGTTTCACTGCTTCCAGCACATGAAAGTCCTACTGGTAAAGGGATTGCTGATGCTTTGTTTCATTTCCAGATTTACAGAATTGGCTCCCATGATGGATGCAGTCTGTCATCAATTTCATCAGTGTGATATTGTGACCCAGAAACCTAGAGACCGATAAGTCCATCCATTGCTGTCAGCACAAGGAAGTCATACTAGAGAAGAGTATGATAATTTATGTATGTCAGGTCAACTGCCTGGTGATAGGAACTCTAGCCTATTCCAGAGGAGCAGCTGTATCACTTTATAGTTACAGCAAAAGAGGAGAATATGCCCCTGTGTGTAGTGAGGCAGTAACCAGGGCCCAGTGTTTTCTGCGATTCTGTGATTGCAACAGTGGCCGCAGAAATCAGTGCTGACTGCAGGAATCAGTGCTTGCCACAGAAATCACACAGCCACCACAAACCAGCCACACAGCTGCAGCAATACTAGTTGTGCTATGCAATCACACAAGACAAGGGCATAACTACTGATATGTTAAGTATGCCATAACATACATGCTCTTTAGAAGAGGCAACAAACTGATGCCACCCACTATAAAGCCGAAAAGCTAGTGGCTGCATGGCATCTTGATTCATGATGGTTCTTGTTTCATAACTCCGTCCAACCAGTATTGGGGGGGGGGGACTGATGCAAGAGTAGCAGAGCTTGATTGGGTCCACGGCAGTTATGATTTTCTGCTGTGTAGATGTGGGTAGCTCAGCCATGTTATTTTTTCACTGTGAGGCAGCTCATGGTACATACTGAATCCTTTGAAGATGAATTTGGAAGGAAGAACCGAAAGGTGAGCTGTAGTCAGTAAGTGAGAAGATTCAGTGGTGCCTGTGGAGGTAGAATCGATCACGGTGTGGTGACATGTATCAGAGGAGGAGCTGATAGCAGAAACATAGGGTTGGCGGCAGACTGAGCAGAGGACTCAGTCCCCACTGGTGGACATCAATCACAGTTTTGATTTGTGGGCCGCAGTTCTGTACCTGCAAGTGTGCCAGTAATTTCTTGGGTTATTTGAACCTGCAGCCTAAGTGGTGGCATCAAAAGGAGGATCAAGTTGTCCAGCTGCAGCAGAGTTGGAGACCAGGGTATACTAGAACTGGAGCAAGCAGGTATGGAAAAAAAATTGGAATGGAGAGTTTGATTGCTGCTATACATAAATGAAATGAGGGTCACTGACTGAAGAACACCACAGCCCCCGGAGTTGCGAGCAGAAGAGAACATGCTAACCAAGATTACTCAAGCTTAATAAAAATAACTTGCTTGCATTTTTTAGTGTGTCCCCCAAAAGAAAAATCAGGAGTCAACAAATCCTACAGACACTGCAAGGTACACCATTCCACACTGTTATAGGAAGACAATCCCTTCCCCCTCGACACACAGATTTCCACACTGCATTCAACATGTTTGTTGCAAGGCAGCTGGGGTATTCCTAGTTTAAAAAAATAATCTAAAAGGACGTTGCTCAAAATCAGAAAAAAAAATGGCTTTCAAGTTGGAGTCTCTTTTTATATCTCCTAACTGTAAATATAAACCAGAAGAAATTCAAGCTGGTTTTGCCTTCTGTGTAGTTTTAGCTATGTGTGCATGTCCTCCTTGGATTATAACCTAGGAGAACAGCAAAGGCCACCAATTTCCAGGAGAACAGATGAGCCTTCAAATTCAGGGTGGGAGGGAAAATTAATTAAAAAGAGAATACTGATGCCCATGGCTGTGCCAGGTTTGGGTTATTGCAGTTTAATATTTGTGATAAGAAGACTACATACTGTTAAATGGCCTGCTGTTCCACATTCAATGTAGCAGAATGGTTGCTCGAAGGCAGTCAAAGGGTTAACAAAGACTTAATCCCTTTGAAGGTATGTTGTTTAGCCACAATTTATCTGCTACAGAATGGCCACAGAATCAGCAGTTGTTATGCCGCAGAAAGTATGAGGCTCTGCCGCAGAATGTAGGTCCACTTTGCCGCAGTAAACACAGGGCCCTGGCAATAACTAACAGGGCTGGCATGGGCATCAAGGACACTGGGTGGGGCAGAGCATGCAGTTATTCAGGCCAGGGTAAGGAAGATGATAGAAGTCTGTGCAAGGAATATTCCCCCAAAATATGGGTGGATGGCAGCCTTTAAGCCAGCTCACAAGGGAAGCAATCTTGTGGTCTCTTCCAAGGGACTCACTACAAGACAGTCTTGTTCCATACTGCTCACCTTGTTATTTTCTGTAGAGTGTTCAGAGTTCCCAAGGTCTTGGCTTGATCCAAACTCCCAGGGTGTGGGGCTGTAATGTGGGACATGGTTATTAAGGAAGCACCCCTGTTGTTCATCTTTTTGGGGCCATCCAAGACAGACCAAACTGGGTGAGGTTGTTGGCACCCGGGGGTTAACCTGGGATGTCCCAGTGCAATTGCTAGAATACATGTGCTACACGTCAGGCCTAGGTGAGGCCTTTTTTCCAGCACAGAGATGGCACCCCAACCTAATAACACTTTGTAATTTACAGTGGGCCCTGCAGGTGGTGGATCTCAGTCCTGGTGAGCCTGGTACTCATTCCTTTCATAGGTAGTTTAGTCTAGAGGATAAAACCTGAAAACCAAGCAGACGTATATTTAAATCTCACAGCTGCCACTTTGTGCATGCTGTGTGACTTTAAGAAAATCTCTTAGATAGACAGGGCCATGATAGCTAGGGTGTGAGGGTTCAGTGCTCGATAAATACAGGCCATGAGGTGATAAAATGTGCAGGTCTTTAGGAGGTAGAGTCACCCTCCTCTGTTTTAATGTTATTCTTCTCTGATTCTCCATCCCTGCAGGTATTAGTCATGCTGGGGGCATGATGTTGATTTGTGGCCATTCTTCTGTCCACTGGTAGCAGAATGGGCTAAGCATACAGTGAGCGGCTCCAACCTCCAGTTTTTACCCAAGGTGTGCTGGGTGGTTTGCTTAGGTCAACAAGGGATGTATTGAACAGCTGATCCTAATAGTATGCAAAGTGCTGAGGAGGCAAGGGCCACCTGATCTGTTGGTTGATCAGCTGGAGGGAAATGATCCAGAGTTGATGAAGTTAGTGGACCTGCTGCATCAGATGAAGGATGAACTACTGGCCCTCTGATGTTAGTGGCGAACCACTGGCCTGATAGTCACAAATCCTGCAGTAGAAACATTAGCAATGTGTGCAGGATGCGAAAGCAATGAGAATGCCAGGTGATATGCCAACAGCGAGATGAGGACATTTATGGTTTTAGTTGACTAGACGGTTCTGAAAATGATGGTATCACCAGCTTGACCCTTGTGGGGCATGCAGTGGATGTGTTACACTTATCAGATATAGTATGCAAGAGGTTTACATGGGTCATACATGAGGTGGTGACTAAAAGTCTAGCAGGAAGTGCTTGAGGGGAATGGATGGACTAGGAGACCACTCTGTGGCTGCATGAGAGAGAGTATGATCAATGTGATATGCAGATAGGGGAGAGGACCTGAGCCAGGAATTCACAGGTCCCCTGGTGGCCAGCAGCAAGAGTGGATGCACATAGCCATGCCCTATCTAGATGGGTCTGTGGTACCTCCATTCTGGCCAGCACAGGAGGGAGAAGGTCTGTCCTGGAAGGTGAGACCTTCCCTTGGTCAGTAGGAGGCTTTTGCTGCTTCTGGAGGGTATGGAATATTCTAGTGATTACAGTGATTTACTGGGGTTGATGGAACAGCTAGTGGTGTGCAAGTTTCCCTCTCCAAGGAGGACCCCTAACAGGTGTGGGGAGAGGACTGTGATGGCCCAGTCCCAGCATTTGTTGGGCTCATCATAGACCCTCTAACTGTGCATGTTAAGCTTAATCAGATGCAACTTTATGTGATGTCATTAAATAAACATATGGCTGTGGTCATTTAAACTCCATGTAAGTGTGGGGGTAATTATTATGGACACACGGGGGAGGAGGGTATGGAGATTGATTCCCCAATGCCAGGCCTGCAAAGAGATTGCAGCAAGATATGATGTTGGTGGTCAACTCTATCTTCCCCTTTCCATTATCATGTAGGGGACAGACTCCCCCAAGGGATAGACCAGGGACTGAGACTCACCCTACTCAGTTGAGGGGGACAGCTGTTAGACATTGGTGAGATTGGTGAGGAGCTGTCTGCCAGCCTAGGGATGGGGGATGTGGTGATATGGGTGGTGAGAAAAGGGCTTTAAAGAAGAGCTACAGCCCAGGCCAGCCCTCATTCTCTCTCTCTCTCTCTCTCTCTCCCTCTCCTCCCACATGGGACAAAGGTAGCACCCTATTACCTACATGAAAGCAGGGAAGAGCACGGGGTCAGAAACGGCAGAGTGCCCTTTGCTTTGCTACCCTTAGCCTTACTATGAGGAAATGAATTAGGGGTTGAAAAGGATTTTCCCATTTTTTCTTCTGAATTGGCCACAAGGATTTTTTTTTCTGGGTTTTCACTTCCTCCAAAAGGGCTTAGGCAGGTAAACATTGGTTTGCATTTGTCACAGCCATGTAAAGGTGATGGCATGTGAGTCTCTGATCAGTGTGGTATGCAGATAGAGAAAGGGAGACCTTTGCCCAGAATAGATAGGTCCCCTGTTCACAGGAAAGGGGGCGGCTGCCACATTATCCAATTACCTGTAACTTCAGGCGATAACATCAAATAAACATATGGCTGTGACCATTTAAATTGCACATACTGTAAGTGCGTGAGTGGTTATTAAAGAGAAACGGAGGGGTGTTGGAGCCTGAATCACTAGTGAAGCAGAAAAGGTGGACCTATTAATGGATTTATTGAACAAGTACTGTATTTACAGTCCCAATTGGAAAGTGATGTGGCTTGACAGAGATTTACCCATCCATTATCTCTACTCTGTACAGTATCTGTCAGACAGTGCTGCTGTATATGAATCTTTTTTTGCTTTAAACGTTTGTACTGGATAGCTGATATGGAATGTGGATAGTCATTATCAGTTGAACCATATTTCAGATGGATAATTTTTATTGGGTTTGGATAGTAACTTTATTATCAGTCGTCTAGCTTCAAAAATGCCAATTTGATTCAATTATCTGCAGTCGTGGAAATGGAACAAATTCACTAGTGGAACTCACCACCTTTGATATAGGATATAAAATACCTGACTGGGCAAGGGATAAGTTTCCTCATTATATGTTGTATGTTTAACCATTTTTTTTTGTTGGTTTAATGCATTTTTTTGGGGGGTGGGGGTGCATTTTACACAAGTGCAGTTCTTCCCCAATTTGCTTCTGAAACGGAGTCAAACTTTTAAATTTCACTTGTGGAATTGAGTCCCCACAGGTTCACCTCCATTTTGACCATTTATTATCTGCCTGGCTGTGCAAATGGATATAGACAGAAGAAAAAATCCAAGAAGTGGAGGAAGCTCATGCAGATTCTCGTCCACTTACTGTACTGTATATTCTTTCTTTTACATTCAGAGAATAGTTTTTTGCTGTTGTCATGTTATGTTTGGGTTAGGATCAAATTTCAGATGTAGAATAAAATTACCCATCTGTTTAACTTACTGCTCTATATAACACTCTTTCATTGGATCTGTAAATATGCCTCCTTCCCCTGGCAAGATTAGATTAAAAATGTAAAGATTGGGCTGTAAGCAGCCTATGAGTCCTAATGGATTTTATTGACCAACAAAGTATTCAATCTTTTGCACAACTCCAAAGTACTTCCTTTAGCAGAATGACTTTTGTCAGCATTCACAGGTTTGTATATACATAAAACAGGAAATCTACTGTGTCCCATGATTTATCCTTTAACTGCTGGTCACTTTTAATAATTTTGATCCCTTGCTGCTGGTGATTTTGCAGGAATTTGGACCCTAAAAGTACAGTCTTGTTATATTTTTTTGTGTATGAGCTATCCCAATGAAATTTTCTGTGTATGATGTTAGGGTCAATATCTACACCCAGTACTACATTTGTTTTTCCACTGTTACTGGTAATTGAATAACCAAATCTTGCATATTTAGCTAAAATAAAGCCATTGTCGAATATGTTTTTTGTGTGTGCTATTGATATGTCTTGAGACAAGGTTGAGAATAAAAGCTAACTGAAAGTCACATGAAGGTTTATTTAATAGTCTGGATGTTATTTAAATAAATTAGAATTATATTTCCCTGATATTTATGCAGTTTACTACACCACTGTATTGAGTGTATTTATGAATAAAATCAGGCGAATTTTGAAATTGTGTCACGGGCTGAAACAGCACCAGAAGTGACAAGGGCAGAGGCTTGCAAAGCAATGTAAAAAGCAAGGCAAATATGTGTTGCAGGTGTGGACTACTGTAAGGGTGGTAAAAGCACTAAATATGATATTAATGTCAGTTAAATTTTATTTTTACTGTCTTGAACTTTACTTATTTGCATTACTCTGAAGCCGATGACATTCTTTGTCTGGGATTCCGTAACCTTTACTCTGTGGAATAATTTGAAGCACTTTCCAACACAAAGTGGGACATTGCAGTCAGGACAGTAGTAATGACTCTCAGATGCTCCACCCCATGATGCTTTCTTACATTTAGATCCACTGGCTGTCAGCACACGTGAGGCCTTGGCTGAGCAGACCCTGCAAAGTCTGGTTAGGTTCTTCTCTCTTGGTGTGGGAGGGATTTTAACAGGAAAGTGCAAGCCAGTAAGGCATACCTCTCTCTCTGCACTCGACACATAGCTTACATTTGCAGTAGCATTACACAGGTAACCATCTGCAAGCTGTTCTGTGAGCGTTGCAGCATATTGATAGTGAGTGTCTTCACTACCCTTGTGCTTGTAGATCACAAATGAGTTGAAAACTGAGATATCCACTAAGTGGAAAAACATTTTTTGTACCATTTTCTTGTTTTTCAGACACATGCATAATTTTTGAGCATCTGGTCGCTAACATCCCCTCCTCCCATCTTACTATTGTACTGTAATACAGCGTCTGGTTTGATCTTTGGTGTTCCATCATGCCCTTGCCACAAGACACCATGGCTCCCTGATGCACAGTGGTCAACAAGTATACAGTCTGAGTTTTCTTGGGCCTTGCACGCCACATGATGGCTCTCATTTTGGGACAGTCCTCTGCAACAAGTGAAACACTATCTCCTACATCCAGCTGTGCCTCTTGAAACTGTTGTGGCAGTCCTAATCAGGCTTTGTTGACAGTTCCACAGAACTCGGTTTTGAGGTCCTGTAAGTGTCGAACAAGCTTAGGACTAGAGTAGAACCTGTCTGTGAACAACATATACCCCTGACCGGCAGGTTCTCCCAATAACTTGATTACAATGTCATGTGTTGTTTGCCCTGTCATTGTAGTTGATGCAGTATTCCTGACCTCTGCTGTTACATCAGGATTATTACAAGAAAGAGGATGCGCATTCAGTTTGAAATTTTCTACAGTAGTGTGTGTGTGTGATGGTCTTGTCAACTGTGACATTGTGTACATTTTTACCGGCGTACATCATGAAATTCCACACATACTCTCCCATTCCACCATTATCTGAGTAGCTTTCACATAGTTCATATGTTTTTATGCCAAATCTTGACCATTTCAAGGGCATATATTGTTTGAATCCTAGACGGCCTTTGAATAATAGAAATGATTCATCAGTGCTAATGTATCAGTCAGGGGTATATGCTGTCATAAACTTGTTCTGTAAGAAATGTAATACACTCTGTATTTTCCTTAGCTTGTCTGGTGATTCCACTCATATATCATTATCCACAAAATGTAGGAATTTTAGTGTGTTCAAAACCTGTCCCTGCTCATGAGTGAGTGCACAATAGGTGTGGAGAGGAATGGGCTAGTGGACCAGTAATCGGATAGTTGTGTTTTTTTTCATTAGCCCACTCAACATGAAAATACTATGGAACACATACATCTCAGAATGACTGACTGGTTTCCAGGAAGAAGAACGAGAGAATTCAGACTGACTTTCATTCATCAGAAATTGTTTGGCATATCGGTTTGTTTCTATACAAATTAAATGTATAATGCCATCATTACCATCAATGTCTGACTCTGAGAAGAAGATTTTAAACACTCCAGTGGTGCAGGGTTATCAGACAAAGGGACATTAATACTAAGTGATCCTGTAAACTCAAAAGGTTCCACCTGCTGTTCACTTTCATGCCACATAATTTCAGCCACACTTCTCTGATTTGCCCCAGTAGTATTCATAGCTAAATTTTGCTGGAATGGTCCACTGACTCTTCCTCTTCCACGACCTCTTCCTCTACCTTGGGTACTTATTACACCCCTAGTCTTGTTTCCTGTGACCTCACCCCTCCTCTCTACTGAGACTGCCTCTTCATCACTTGTGGAGTCACGTATCCATTCACTTCCTGAGCTTTGTTCTTTCTCACTGTCCATACTTTCTTCCCTAACAGATTGCATGTCAATATCTAATACTGTTACACTTGCCATTTCCGGCACTTTGGTGAATGTTGATGGGCAACATTCAACTGTTATTTGCTGATCTATGCCATGTACTGTGTCACGTCCTCTTACATTGTTTTGCCTGCCTCGACCCCTGCCACTTTCAATACTGCTGTAACTCTTTGTTAGCCTGCCTCTACCTCTTACAGTTGTGTTTGTTCTGTCCTCTTTATTTGCCCTACCTTGACACAATTCACATTCTGTGACTTTGTCAGTATTTATCCTGCCTTTCCCCCTTACACTCGTGATGACTGTATCATTTTTGTGTCCCCTGCCTCGTCCTGTTTTATTTTCCCTGCTTGGTTCTCTTACGGTTTGGGTGCATTTATTTGCCCTGCTTCACCCCCCACCCACACCTCTGTTGCATGCATTACTGTTATTGGTCCTGCCTCGCCCAGTTATGCTGTTCTCTGGTAACACAACTTCAGTGACTGAATCTGATGAGAATGAATCTGAGTCACTACTTGTGTCTCCAGCTCAGTCACTGTCCGCAAATATTTCATCTAGTGCATGACTCACAGTAAACCTTTTTCATGACATGGCAGACTCAGAAAATGATTGTTGACTCCGTTGTGCTTACAGCTGAATTCTGACCATAAAAAAGAGACGGGTCTTTTTTTTTCACAAGAATTCAATATTTATTTATTACCTGTTTCTTAGAGGAAGTTACCACATCAGGTACACTATCCATTCAGTCAGCAGAGGTTCATCACCAGACACGTGAGATGGCAGGCTTCAATACTTATTCATTGGCAGTTTTTAAGATGAACATTTACACAGTACTTCTGCCTTGTTGTGGTGCAGTTATTTTTATTTTATTGATAGCACTTTGTCAGTAAAATACTTTGCCACAGGAAGAGAGTTTCAAAAGCAGGGATCACAAAGCAAGTACTTTACTGTGGCTAGCAAATGTTTGCACACACACATATTTTATTCAGGATAATGAAACAGATCAGTGCTTGTGTCTCCTTGTGATTCTGACAGCCGTCAGACCACCACTTGAAGTAAGCCAACAGCAGAGCAGTTATATAATTTTATTGATAGCACTTTGTCAGTATAATACTTTGCCACAGGCAAATAGTTTCAAAAGCAGTGATAAAAAAGCAAGGACTTTACAGTGGCTAACAAATGTTTACATACACACAGATATTTTATTCAGGATAATGAAACAGATCAGTGATTTTTCCCAGTCAGGAACACGGAACTAAATGGATCTCTGGCACTCTTTTTTGTTTTATTTCATTTCATTGTGGCTGGCTCTAGAAATGAATACTGGTTTACAAACAGACCAGTGATTTTTTTCCTGTCAGAAACATTAAACTAAATGGATCTCTGGCTCTGTTGTTGTTCAGTGAATGAAACCAGTCGGTGCTTGTGCCTCGTGGTTCAGACTGCTGTCAGACCCCGATTCACAGAGACTCACAAAACCACTATTTTTAGTTTTATTTTGTTTCACTGTGGCTTGCACTAGAAATGAATACTGGTTTGCAAACAGATCAGTGATTTTTTTCAGTGAGAAACACTGAAATAGAGATCTCCCTGATGTCTCTGATTGAAAAATCACCCACCGGATTTTTTTAAAATATTTGTGATTACAATGTCCATTACTGAGTAACAATCAATGTTATTATAAGGCTGTCAGTGTATAAGTGTTAGATTATCAATTAGCAGCAGCACAAACAGTGATGGATTCAGCCGAACACAGCTCCCTTTCAAACGTGCTGACTACTGGAAAACCTGCCATAAAATGACAAGAATGCCTACGACCTATACCCTTTGCAGATGCTCCTGCAAAGGCTAGGTCCCCATAACACATGGCCACATGTCATGCATTTGACAGATCACATGTGGCCATGTGTCACAGTTAAGCTGTCTCTCACTAAACAATTACTGTTAGCCAGCAACTCAATTGTTCCTGTTAAGACCGAGTATACTGTGCACCCGCGGTAGTGCTAAAGTTGGAGTGCCATGAGTATACTCGGCACCCATAGCCAAATGGCTAAATGAATCAATTTCAGTGACCCAAAAAGAGAGAGTACAATTGAGCAAGGGCTGTATTGCCAGCTGTATCTTCACAGCACTAGGAAATCTCAGCGAAAATGGTTAAGGTTATTCTGATGAGTTGCCAATGGGGGGAGCACTAGTATCAGTGCTGTGCATTACAAGAGACATTTTGGTGGGACTCCAAGTGTGCTGCCAGTGTAATGCAGGGCTTGGGTCAGCATCTGCAGGTGCTGTGGTGGTGGGCAGACTCTGGTTCGAATCCTGGACTAAGTGTTTTTGTTTTCTTTTTGAGTGTATGTTTTTTACTTTTTTTAACTACTGTTTGCAGTTGACTTCTGATCCTCCCTCCTTCCACCTTCTCTTATGTTAAAAACACCCCTTCCACAGTTGCCATTCACCCCATCCTGTGTTTCTTCACGTCCCTGAGTTTGGCCTTCCCTGGTGTTGGTTATATATTTTCTGGGGAGAAGGGTGGGGGGTGCAAAGTCCCCCACAAACTAACCTGGCAAACATGAGATGCCTTCCTGCTGCCCAGCACCTGACACTTTCAGTTCTTTAGGCACTGATAAGTGGCTGTGCTGTTTTTGTCTTCGTGGTTCTACAGTTGCTGATTTTGACATCATTATTTTGTATTCGCCAAAATTACATAGAAACAAATACACTCTAAGGACCTGTCATTAGTGGAAGATCAAGTGCCATTATTATTCCAGAAGGCCAAAAGTGGACATTCTTAACAACAGTTAGTTTCGGTCCTATATAAGGCTTTTTGGCAACTGGACACATTTGAGATTCAAGTTCAACAGAAATGGAAGGCCGAAAATTGGAAGACTCATTCTCTTCTGTGCCCTGGATGGCCATTTTTGCAGCCCCGCATGAGGTTTACTCATCTTACTTGTGGAACAAATCTGCATAGAAGGCGACTGCACTAGGTTCTTCCCTACTACTCACCTGTGTCCATATCTTTTGACTGCCTCTTGATGCCAGAGTGTGGAAAACAGCAACACATACTCATGTCTTCCTTTTCTTGCCCCAAACTGAATAAATACTGGCAAGATATTTGGACAGTTCTCCTAAAGTGTTCATGTTCATCTTTCCAGGACAGGTCTCAAATGGAGCCCTGTAACCAAGAGACCTCAGAGCACAGGTACAGCATGAAAAGGAACTGCGAATGGATCCCTGCCAATTCTGATGACTGTAATTGCATATTTACTATCAGTGAACACTTACTGAAAGATTTAGTCTGTCTCTCAGCTTGTCAGCCAGGTACTGAGTTTTAACAACTCTGTGTTAGGTGCTTTAAGTGTTGTGTGCTAGATTCCAGCTTGACAGTTGCCCACTGTCTACTGTCCTGCCTGCAGTGATTTTAGTATGATCTGTAGCTTGTTAGGAATTTACTTCCATTGCTTACCTGCATTTTCTGGAGTCCCTAGTTACCATTTCACAGAGCGGGTTTTTATGAATGTGCAGATGTCATGTAGCCCCCCCCCAGTCTTTGTCTCCTTTCCAGCCCCTGACTGTCCCTTTGTTTTATCCTGTGCACTCCATGTCTGTTACTATTCTGCCTGTCCCCTTTATCCATAGGTCTCTTCTGTCAGCTCCTCCATTTCAGGACAGTGCTCAAATGGAGCCCTGTAAGCAAGAGACTTCAGACCACAGGTACAGCACATACTTGTGTTAGCCCATCGATGCCTTGCATTGACTTCCCCACTCACCCCGGGTTGTCTCTTGATTTATAAGTCACACTGATCATGTGACCACACATGTGACCTTTTCTTCCAATTTCAAACTCCCTATCTCTCTCTTTGCAGGTTATACTAACTGACCACTAGGAGTCACTACTGAGCTCCATTGTTTCTCTCTTCTCGGTTGAAATCCAACCACATTGTTCTCCCCAAGTGTAGCCCTCCCCAGGTCACATACCCTACTTCTATTCCCCTCCCTGACATTTCCCTATATCCCTTCCTCCTCCCCCCCCCGGGATTTGAGCCTCTGACCCTGTACACCAGAGGTGGGCACTGTAGCCACTGTTATCTCCAGGATCACATTTATTCCTGTTCAGTTATCCAACTTAATTCTCAGTCACCCATCCCCCAAGCCTCCTCCAGGGACCTCCATATCCTAACCCCCCCTCGCTGCCTTGCACCCCCTCTTATTACACCAACCTTCTCTACCTTGTTTCAGACCCTTACTCAATCATGGTGCACTTAAATTATCTAGCTCCACTTGTAATCATAATATTGATCTTACCTCCTCTAAATCATGTTTGCCCCAAGTCCTCATCAACCCCATTCTAGTTCTTAGAAGAGTCATGCTACAGATTGCTGCAACAGCAAGTGAAATACCAACCCACTTCCTTAGGCACACTAAACCAGTCATAGGCACAGCACTAATCGCCTCAACTCACCCACCCTCCTTCTCATACCATACCTCTCCACATCATTGTTACTCACTAAGGTGGGCAAGCCCTCTAAGTGTAGACCAATCAACCATCTTAGGCTGCTTAAGTGCCCCCTAGACATCCCTCGGATTTGCTCTAACCATGGCAAACGCCCATTTCAATACTCTGCCTCTCACCTATGGAGCTCCCTCCCAGCCAGCCTGATTGACAAACCTTCCCTCACCCAAATTAAATCTGGCCTCAAAACCCATCTTCTCAAACTCAGCCTTTGTAGCTGTAACCGCTAGCCCCTTGCCCTGGTCTCCTGCCTACCTCCACTGCCTTGACCCTGACTACCCTTCGGAAAGTATCTACTGTGCTAGGCTGTTTATTGGACTGCTTACCATTTCTCAAAATTTGTTATATCCTGTGGTCTCTTAACTGTATGTATGTGCCTGAGTTTGATTATTGATTACTGATGTGCAATGATTTTTATATTTATATATCTGTTATAACTGTAAATGTTCCTAAGTTTGTACTCTCTGTAACTAATTCCGGGTAACCCTTGAAAAAGGGACCCCAGGTCTCAGTGGGCTTACTCGGTTACCAAAATCTAAATAAATAAATTTGGAATGTCCTACTTCTACTGCTGTTATCAGGCAATGTACACTCCTACTATGGGCCTATGCAGCAGCCCCTCTGCAGTAGCAGCAGCAGCTCTGGTGGTCTCAGTCTTGCTTCTGTTCATATTCGTAGTCTTCTACCCAAACTCAACCTCCTACAAGTCTGGGTAGCACAGCACAAACCAGATGTTCTAGCTGCGGTTGAAATCTGTCTCTCCCCCAAAATACCAGACACCGCCATCTCCCTGGATGGCTACACCCTGTTTAGAGAGGATAGGCTTGGTAAAAGAGGAGGGGGTGTGCCATATATCTTATGGACATGTTACTGGATCACACCCTCCTGAAAATAATATCTGAGAAAACTGCCCAGGCCCTTGCAGTTAAAGTAGATCTAGGTAATCAGGGTAAGGCACTTACCATTCTTTCTGTCTATATCTCCCCACGTGACGAGGCTAAAGGCTTTATTGTGGTGCTTGAATACCTCTCCGTCCTGCCCAATCGCTCTGAAGTTGTAATGTTGAGGGACTTTAATATTAGTTGGCTGGCCCTGGAAGCTGACCCCTACCAAGATGCAATTGTAACCATAGACCTCACCCAATTGGTGTCCACTCCCACCAGAATCAACCACATGACTGGCTAAAGTTCATAGCTCCACCTGATCTTCATTAACCACACAGAGAGGTTCACTGACACTGTGGGCTTATCAAACTCTCTGTGACCACTCTCCTGTCATCTGCCATTGGTCAAATAGGTCCCCCAAACCGCCCACAAAAGAGTCGTACCAGCATGCCCTTAAGAAAGATCATCCCAAGCATTTTCAGGCCTACCTCCTACAATGTGATTGGTCACCAACTAACTCAGCAAAAAGTGTGGATCAAGCCCTGGAACACTTTATTTCCCTTTTTAACACAGCTTGTGATATCTTTGCCCCTTCAGAAAACATAAGGTCACGGGTGTGAGCAACCCTTGGATCACCACCTCCCTCCTTAATCTTATGGCCTCACATGACAATCTCTGGTATAAAGCTCATGCCATGGGTAAACCATCAGACTGACAGTGCTACAAAGCTGTGAGGAATGCACGCACCTGGGATACCCACCAAGCCAAATCTACCTACTTTAAAGAAGTGTTTTCCACTTCCTGGGATGATGGCAGGAAATTCTGGGATAACCTCAAGGACCTCACTGGTAAACCTAATAAATCCCCTCCCTCCATGCTCAGTGTTAATGGTGAAACCATCCAGGACCCTAAGAAAATAGCAGACACATTCAATACTGCCTTTACAGACCTGGGTAGCATTCTCCCCCGGACTTTTTTGATGGCCCAAAAAACATTGATAGCTGTAAGAAGGCTGCCCCTATCCCAGACACCCCCCCCATCTATTTCAAAAGAGTCACTCCTAAGGAAGCAAAACAGTATTTATTGAGGGTGCTTGGGAAGTCTGGATACAGCAGTGACTGTCTCTACCTGAAGCTATTACCCCTTGCCCTTGATGCCACCCTGTCACCCCTCACCAAGCTACTGAATCTATCTCTCTGCCTTGGGCAGTTCCCCCAGCAGTGGAGACACCCATCCATAAGAGTGGGGACAGGGCCTCATACTCAAACTACCACATGATTTCTATCCTTTCACCCCTCTTCAAAGCACTGGAGCGTATCGTAGCGGATCAGTTATCCGATTACCTGGCCAAATACACCATTCAATGTCTGCAGCAACATGGATTTAGGAAGTGTCATAGACCTTGGCCTTCTTAGAGTATATAGACTTCCTTCATAAGGCACTTGACCAAGATCACTTAGTGGGTTCAATCTGTATTGATCTCACTAAGGCGTTTGACATGGTTAATCATACCCTCCTGCTTGAGTCACTTCCTGCCCTTGGACTCTCAAACAAAGTCACTTACTAGTTCAAAAACTATCTGCAGGCAGAACACAGCAGGTGAAAATCTGTGATACCCTATCGGTCAGACATCTTGTGTGGCCATGAGTCCCACAATGCTCCATCCTTAGTCCCTTATTTTTTAGCCTCTTTTTAAGCATTCTCCCGCAAGTTTGTACCAACAACATACTTCTCCATGCTGACAACGCTGTATTATTCGCTAGTCATCCTGACCCACTCCCCCTCATTAGCAGCCTGCAGCACAGTTTTGCAGTGGTTGAGGCCTGGTTTGCCCAATATAAGCTAATAATTAATTATAAAAAACCAAGGTAATGCTTTCGCTAGTCCACAAAATAAGAATAAATCAGCCCAATTAACAATCGTAAATAACCATAACTTGCCTCTTGAACAGGCCAATAACTTTAAATACTTAGGAATAACCCTTGACAGCACATTGTCTTACACTGCACTTGTCAACCATATCTCCAAGGTTGTTAACATAAGAATTGGGCTCCTTTACAGGCAAAGGTACTGCATGACTCCAGAGGCACTCCGTCTAGCAGTTACAAGCTTGGTGCTGTCCATAATTGATTATAATCTTGTCATTTATGGGTCTGCAAAACACACAACCCTCAAAAGAATTTGTATCTCAAATAACAAATCCTGTCATTTGGTTGCTGGTGCCCACTGGCTCACCCACACCTGCGACCTATACACCCAAACTCAATGGCTGAATCTCAAGGGCAGGATCTCATACCAGACCTGCCTGTTGGCAAAAAAAAAATCAGTCTCAGACTAACCCCACCAACCTCACAACATCTTTTTATACCTGCGTCCAACCCTTATTGCACTAGAAGTGTGTCCAAGCACACTTACCTAGTCACGTTCTGCCGTACAACACAAGCACAGAGGGCTTTTATGTATAGAGCTCCTAGATGGGTAAATGACGTCCCCTCAGATGTTTTTGTTGAACACAAGCCTGGTCCGTTCAAACTCAAACTCCAGCAACACCTTACAATGCTTAATAGCTGTGACTGTCCCACCTAGAAGCTGCCCACTCTAAATTCCATCCTAATCTCTCTTTGCCATTTTTACTACCATTGTACTTCCCCCTCTTCCCCAATTACATCCAACCCCTCACCCTTGCTATAATCTACTCTTCTTACTACCTGCTAAGGACCTCTGCCTTCCTCCAACTACCCTCTTCATGTAGCTCCCAACCATCCCACCTTTTACCCATCTCCTGCCTCTGTGATCACTAGGGCTGGGTGAAAATGCATATTTCCACCATCACAGAAGTTTCATGAAATTTCAAAAAGTTTGTGAAATTTTCCACTCTTTCGCCTGTGGTGGAATTCCAAACTTTTGCCAAATAACTGCAAATTTCCATCTAATACTGCACCATTTAATTATGAACTATGGACTTTTTACATGATATGCAGAAATAAAGTCTCTTGCTTAGTATTTCACCATATATCATGTAATTATCCGCAGTTTGCATCACTTTTGCAAGTTTTTTTTTTCTGCAGTTTAATACAGAAGCTGCAGAACTGAACACTGACAGTGATCAGTTCTGTGGAGTTTTTTCCTGCAGTTAAATTAATACACCTGCATTTGTTACATTTATTCTGTGGTTTTTGGCAGAATTTCTACGAAAGTTGGCGAAATGACTTTCGAACTTAAATCAGACTTTAGCCAAAAATTCTAGCAGCTGAATTTTTTCTTTGCACATCCCTAGTGGTTACCAGACTACTACCCCACCCCCTCCCCAAATTTTACACCCTAGTGCAGACAAAGTCAATAAGCGGACTGCTTAATTCTATGACAATTTATCATTAAACCTATCTGTTACCATATGTAGTTTCACTGTTTATCATCAAACATGTTTTGAGCCCATCCTATAAGTTTTTGCTACATATTACCATACTTCTGACAAAATCATCCTACTGATGGCAGTTTTGCTACTATTACTACTACCTATTGTTTGTTCCAATTCTTACCAAATCATATTTTGTAAACTTCCAATTTGTGTAATTAATTCACATCATTGTCACTGTCCTCGCAATTGTCCTTTGTTGTAACAACTGTTCTCTCCAGATGTGGAACCTTTGTGAAAGAGTCTCTGACTCAAAGGTATTGTAATCCAAGATACAAATAAATAAAATAAATAAAAATGTTGTCCTCCCTGTTTCATGTCCCTCTGTGCTGGTATGTTCCTTCCCATTCTGAGCTGACACACAAGGATGAAAAATGTTTGCTCCACATGCAGACTGTGGCTGCTAAGAAAGTCATCACTTGTAAGTGGCTGACAGCTCAAGTGCCTGCATTGTCAGACTGCTAGGGAACTCAGGTGAGGCCAGTTTTGCAGATAGAATGCTAACATATTTTCTTCACTTGCAATTAGATAGTTTTCAAAGCAAATGGAACCAATGATTAGTAGGTGTAACAGATTTTCCAGAACTTGTAGCCCTCTGAATCACTGGTTTTAGTGGTTTTCTTTCTCCCATTCCATTCTCAGCCCTAGGCAATGACCTATATTCATTCTGTTTTAACTGATGTTCTGCTGTTTTCTATATCAGATGATGTTTCTTTTTGTGTACCTTCATTGTGCAGGGAATTGACTTCAGATGTACTGGAAGTCACCCCAGGGTATATAAAAGCTGATGTATTATATGCAGTCACCCCAGGGTATATAAAACTGATGTATTATATGCAGTCTGCACAATTTTATATTTATTTATTTCAAACGTTTTACTAGGAAAAGCATATTGCGGTGGTTGAGTTTATTTCCAGATGCAGCCTAGGGGAGGGGAATGCAGAGCAGTGCAATGCAGAAGTAAAATTAATGCAACACGGCAAAGAGTATCAGACTTCAAACAGCAGCAATAAGGTAAGGTAGAACAATTAATGACAGTACAATGCAATAGAAATACAAAAACAAGGTAAAGATTATAATTCTGGATATAAATAAAGCCCAAAGAGACCAAGCTATCTGGACTATCCTTTGGTGTAAAGGCAATAGTATCTGGTGGTATCCAGTGGGCCACGGATACCATTGACCTGTCCCAAATAGGAGAATGTGCTCATGCAATCTATTATGAGAGACAGCTGAGCAACTATTGCTTCATTATAACAGTATACCCAAACATGGGCCAATTAATTGCTAGTTTTGAAATGAATGACTCGAGTTAATAAGTATGGGTATCAATACCAATTTAAAATAAGTGTCTATTTTGAATTTTTTTTACTATAGAAACTAGATTTGCATTGTGGATATACAGTATTATTTATTTAGTTTTTGTTGACCGGGTAAGTGCATTAGACAAATCCTGCCTATTTTCAGGCATGACCTGGAGGAGGGGGAAACAGATGAATACCAACTGACCTTGAACCAGACTAAGCTGTTGGTGGTATTTTTAGTGAATGAGGGAAATCTGACCAGGACATCCTGGAAATTCTCCTACTCTTTTTGATAAGCGCCATGGGATCTTCAACATCCACCTGAACTACCACTAATCCAGGTAGATGGGACCTCGGTTTAATGTCCCATCCAAAAGATGGCACCTCAAAAGTGCAGCACCCCTCTTATGCTGCACTACAGTGTCAGTACTGGGATATTAACCCAAGTGCCAGATGTGGGAACTGAACCCACAGCCCTCTGATCTTCTGGCCTCAGAGGCGAGTGTGCTACCTACTGAGCCACTGACACTGACAAAGGATGCCACTAGCAAATATTTCTAGTTTTAAACAGCACAGAACTACACCAATATGGTTGTTTTTTTATCACAGTGAATATGACAAGGGAGTAGGTGCTTTTAAAGAACTTCAAAACACATAGCTGACTTTGAGAATTAAATCTCATGAAAAGAAAAAAAAAATATTGATGTTTTGCCCTAATAATAGTATGACTGAAAACAATAATGACATTTTTTGCCAGCTAATAATAACTGCTTACTTAAAGAGCTAGTGGAGCCAAAACAGGCAGACAGGGAAATAATACAGATGTTAAGTAGTAGTCAGTTGTAACTTTTTTTTATTTCTGAAGTATTTTTTTTTCCTTTTGCTCATCAGAAATTCTTCTATCTGATATTATTGTGCTAGGTGTGTGGAACAGTTCTTAGCTAGGCAACTGACATATCTAGCTCTACTGCCCCACACTACATCATCAGCATTATGATCTCACTGATAGTGACATCACAGGCGAATGACCTGGCAGTCACTCACTTGCTGTTCCTAAGTAGCAGTGATGTCACTGTCAGTGAAATCACAGTGCTGATGATGTAGTGGGGGGCAGTAGAGCAAGATATGTCAGCTGCCAGGCTAAGAGCTGTTCCACACATCACACCTACTAACATCAGATAAACAATCTTCTGATTAAACAAAGGGAAAAGAAAAAGTACCTCAGATATAAAAGGTAGTAGTTGGCTGCTTTTAAAATCTAATATTGGTTTTAGGCAGTACACTAGCTCTTTAGATAATCATGATGTCATTTAGCCAAAGCAAGGACTATATACTGAAGGTCATGATTCTCCTGAAGCATGACTAAGATATTTCTGTGGTAATAAAGCAGTTCTTTTTATACTGTTTTGTAAAAGTGAGAAACACCAAGTTGGCGTAAGAAAGAGGAAGAAGGTTTAGGTTTATAAACACTGACCAGCTACTTGCAGATGCAGTTTCAGACTGAAAAGAGATTGAGTTGCATGTCTATAATACACAGAAAAAGATAAACAAACTCAAAGGATCTTAGGTTGAAGACACCATTCATAAGGTAAGGCATGTTTTATCAATACGTCATCTTAACCAAAATGTTGAACAATCACTGTCAAGATGTAAACATTTAATGTTTAGCTTTGAGGAAATATTATTGCTGTGGTTTCTGTGGTATAATAATTCCTTTAAAATCAATAAGAATATTTAAAGCCTATAAATTATGTTCTACAAATAAGGAATGGTTACTCAGCGTTTTGTAAGTCCAGATGATCATATTCTACATCTAAATTCATACAGCTTGAAATACCCTATGCCTATCAGATAACATTTTTGAAGGCAAATAATTATAAAATTCCTATTTAAATATTGGAATAACTGGTTAGATCATTGAGATGCAGAGCAACATTATTGCACTATTTTTATTTTTTAAGATATGTATTTCTAACAAATTGCAACTGTGCTAGCCAGGCATGAGAGGTATGTCAGTTACCCAATTGCCACATTTAGTCCTTGTTTATCTGATCATTAACAAAGTACTTGCTTCATTGAACCTTATAAAGGAAGAGGTTAACAAGTGGTTGTGATACCATGCCTTTTTGTATCAGCACAAAGCTGTAGAATTCATTCATGTTTTGCCAAGAAAGTGCTTGAATTATGAAAGTTGAAATCTATCAGATATTTACAATCAGACATGTAACTTTATATGTAGGTGATATGTAATGGGTTACAGGGTGATTATCAGCACATGCCAGGGTAAGACCATAAGTCACAGACTGCAAGACCATGAGTGTGTTATGAAGGTCTTATACTACAGCAAATAGCAAGGAAAATTTAATTGTCATGCTGCAAACAAATGCATATGCAGTTTATACATCATTTTAGATGGTGAAACATTTTAAACAAGACCGTAATAGAAAACCGAGCTGTTTCTGTTGAATTCAACTGCTCGTTTTAATTTAGACTGCACACAGGAACAATAGTGATGTCATCAAGCATTGACCTAAAGCTACTACATCTCTCCACTCATGCTAATACCATGCCATCTGTATTACCTATTTCCTCAACTTCTTATTCTCCTTAGCCACTGTCCCTGACACTTGGAAACAGGCTACAATCATCACCTTTCCCAAAGGGGTAATCCCTTCTCTCCTGAAACCTACCATCTCATCTCCCTCCTCCTCAACACCTTGACTAATCTTTAGGAACACCTTGTCCTCTCATGGCTCTCTTCCTTCCCTCCTTCCTTGACTACTTTTCCTTCTTCTCCCCTTTCCAGTCTGGCTTTTAGAATTCCACCCAATGTCCTCCATTTCCAGCTCACTGATACAGTGTCATCTGGAAAGGATCAGTGCCAGATCACCAGTCCTTGTTAACCTGGCCAAAGCCTTCTACACTTTTGCCCACCCCTTCTCCTGCACAAGCTTAAGGCACTAGGACTCTACCACCTTAATCAACTGGTTCCACTCCTACCTTGAGAGTAGGTTATGACAACCCACCTCTCCCTCTGGGCTGAAACAGCTTTTAGAGAGGTGTGTGTGTGTCCTCAGGTATTCGCTGCCACCAGCCGGACTTTCTTTCCGGCACCTCTTTCAAGTGTACAAACTTGAAAAATCACACGTGCAATTGCACAAGTTAAAGTCTGGTAGTGTGTCTGATTCAGGTGGCGGATGCTACACAGAGTTTACCTTAGCCAGTGGAAAACCAAATCTTACCTTAGAAAAATGACATCAGAGTCACAACTGTTGAGCAAATAAATAGCTTTTACTTAACAGAAAGTGCAATGAGCATTTACAGGAAATGTATTTACAACACAAGAGAATAACACTCATACAGGAAAAGTAAACAAATGTTTTTAAACAACAGATGGCAAAAGAAGAAGGCTATTACTGAAATATACTATCACTAAACTTACCCTTCCCTGTTCTTACAAGAGACACTGGGCCCTGTTCTAACTGCCAGCTCCCACGGACATACCAGGTAGGCTCCAAGCTTATGTTTCCCCTCACAGCTTCCCAAGGCAAGAGAAAGTTCTCTGTCTTACAGAAGCTTATATAGTCTATGGAGACTAGGTCATTCCTATTCTCCCTTAAATGCACCAACCAACTAACATGTATCTATTTAATTGTCCCAATCAGAGTGAACACCTATTGGTGACCAATTATATTCCCTTTTCACCTTTAGTTTATATTTGAATGATTCAATCCATTCAAACTGCCCTGTGTCCGTGTCTGCAAGGTCTGGGTGTGTCTGGAGATGTCCACTCGAGATTTATGACCCAGCTCTTATCTAGCAGCTAGGAATTCCACAAGCTGGTTGCTGCTGGAGGATTTCAGCCTCAGTGTATTTTTTTCCACACTGCTGAAAAAATAAGGCATCTACAGAATCCAAACCATTAACTCTTTCCTTCCCATTTCTGTCACATAGGTCTTAAGCTGTCTGCCTTGGATATTATTGTGGCCCTTGTACTGTTCCACTCCAAATTCTCATCCATCTGGGAAAAGCATGCCCCCTTCAGAAAATCCAGAGTAAAAGCTTCCCACCACCTCTAGATTACCACCAAAATTCTTCATCTGTGCAAGTCCTGAGACCTCACTTGGACGTGTTACAAATCACCTCACTCCTCTCCTGACCTCATCTCTTATAGGTCTCTGGAGAACAACTGTGCAAAGACTGTCCAGGTCACAAAATCACATTACGTCAAGGCCAACCTCCAGAAAACCTTAATGCCCCAGCTAAATTATGGAAGGTTATCCACTCCCATTTTGACCCCCCTGCCCAGTCCACTCCCCAGTCCTCATGGTAAATGGTTTACCTGTGTCTGACCCTACTTCTATTGCTGCTTATTTCAGTGAGTTAATCACAACCTGTGCCTTCTCTTCTTCTACCCTCCTGGCTCCTTTCCTTCCTCTCAACTATCCCTCACTCTTTTCTGGGTTTCCACTTCACCCCAATCATCATCCAGGAAACCTTGCTTGCCCTTTCCTCCCTCAACCCATTAAAGTCCAGCCTTGATGGTCTAGACTCCAAGCTCCTCCACCTCTCAGTTCCTATCATTACAGTTCTTTTCACTCACCTAATGTCAGTCTTTCCTTCTTCCTCAGTGCTGATCCTCAACTCTGGAAGTTGCCCAAAGTTATTCCACCTCAGGTGACTTCTCCCCATCTGCAGCATTTGTCCCATCTTCCTCCTCCCCTCTCTCTCTAAGCTGCAAGAGATACTGGTCCACTCTAGATTCCTTAACTTCCTTTAATACAGCAACTTCTTCTCACCATTCCAGTCTGGTTTCTGGAAGCACCATTCTACCATCTCCTCCCTGCTGCATGTCACTGATTTTGTGCTCTCTGGGGTGGATCAAGGACACATTAGAGCTGCTATATTTATATTTTTTGAGATTTTTTGTTATCCCCCACCTCGAGCCCTGGCACTGTCACCCAACCTGACCACCCCATCGTAAACCCTGAAGGGACCCCTCCATTGAGCTGTGGCTTACACCCCCAGGCAGGAACAGAGCAAGAGCTGGCAGCCAGGCCCCTTGAGCCACCCTCCCAGCCCTGTGCCTTCCATGTCTTATCAGGGTCCACACTCTGGGATACTCCTGCAGGTGGCAAGGGCCTATCTAGCGCTCTTGTTGGTGCCAGGCCAGTCCAAGGTATTTTTGATGTATGCCCCCGGGAGATGCAATGTGTGCCGACATCAAGGCTTATGTGGGCGTTCATTATGCTTTACCCCATTGTAATGGCTTGGGCAAGCTGAACTTCCAGCCACTGCTAGAGGTCGGTCCTGCATTGAGCCAAGGCCCCCCCAGAGGAGATGAGCAGTCCATGAATGCTCAAGCCTCCTTTCCCAGGCCAGCCATCCAGCAACCCAAGTCTGTTCCTGAACCTTGGTCACTGGTGTCATGAGTGGTAGTGCTACTGCTGTGCCGGTGGGCTGGCAAGCTGCTATATTTATTGATCTAGCAAAAGTCTTCGACTCAGTGTCCCATCCAATCCTACTGGGCAAGCTGAGATCTACTGGCCTTTCAGCTCTCACTGTTGCCTGGTCCCAGTCCTACATAACAGGCCGACAATAGTCTTTACAGGTTGGAAGCACTCTGTCATCTCCCCTTTCCATCAAGGCTGGGGTCCCACAGGGCTCTATCCTGGGTCTTATCCTTTTCTCTATCTTCCTGAACAATCTCCCCTCTGTCTGTGCCAACTCCCATACCAACATGTATGCAAATGACACAGCTGACTTCACCTCTTGTCCCTCCACTGCAGCTGTGGAAGACCTACTCCAGTGGGACTTCAGCTGTCTGCACTGGTTCCAATCCAATCAGCTCAGAGTCAACACTACAAAAATGATGTCCATGGGCTTTGGGACCAGTCAGATACTGGCCAGACTAACTGCCCCTCTGTTTTCACCACTCTGGATGGCATACCTTTTGAAGCAGTTCAGACCTTCAGGTACCTTGGAGTGTGGCTAGGCAGTAAGCTTGACTTCTCAGCCTACATCAATGCCATCCATGCAAAACTCAGTCACAAGCTTGGTGCCCTGTACTGCAACAAAGACTGTTTATCTTCACATGTCTGCAGGGAGCTTGTTACCAAAATGGTGATCCCTGTCTTCAACTATGTAGATGTGGTCTGCGGCACCCCTTCCACTTCCCTCGCCAGACTGGATACTTTCTGCAACTCCTTCTGCTGGTTTGCTACAGACTCCCCCCCAAACCTACTATTGTTCACTATATCCATCCTCCCACTGCCCTCTAATCACCAGGCTCACTGTATCTTCTTCATATCCAAATACTGGTTTGGTTCATTTCCCTCTTACCTTTACACTCTCCTCTCCCAACTCTCTCCTGCTTCCTTTTCCTTCCATTCCAGGGACCATCACACTTTTGCCACTCCTCACTCCCACCCCACTGTTTGGCAGTCTGCTTTGTCCTGTTGACTTCCCTCACTCTGGAACCAACTTCCTTCCTCCCTCCTTCCCTCTGCCTCTCCCCATCCACTGGCTCCCTCTAGCACCAGTTGAAACTTCAACCCTTCCCCACCTGTTCCTATTACCATTCCTTCTGATACCTCAGTGACCATGCCTTAATCATCCTGTTCAGTAGCAGGCTAGATATCCACTACTGCCTTGGGTTAACTTCCACACCACTATAGTTTCTTCCTCCTTTGCAAGGTCAGGCAGTAACTCATCCCTCAGGTCAGTTGCCAGTTGTCAATATTGTTCTTATTCACCAAGGATTGTTGCCACTTCTGAATATGCACTTGCCAGGCATCCTTACTGAGCTGTACCACACTTTATTCTCTGCACATACAACTTTTTATATTTATTCTAATTTTCTACACATTTTTTTACTGAATGATGTTCAGTGTTTTGCTGCTATGTATTGTGCATCTGCTCTCCCACTGTTCCTCTTCCCTATGTCTCACTAGGAAATAAGCCTTGGCTCAGTGTGCATTTCTGGGTTACCAGTTTTCAAATAAATAACTAAAAATAAATTGGAGGCACCTACTCCCCCCAAACCCTCATTTCTCAGGCTTGCCCCAAAGATTTGTCCTTGGCCCAAGCCTCTGCCGTTTTCATAATGACCTACTCACTGCCTTGTCCTCTATGTCCATCCACATGTATGCAGATGGTATGGTACTCTGTACCTCTGGAACCTCCTTCCCTGACCTTATCACTGAACTCCAACTGGATTTCCACATCTGGCACTAATTTCTGGCAAATCAACTGTCCCAAAAAGCCAATAAAATAATATCTATGAACTTCCAGGCAAAGGCTTACTAGGCTCTTTCCTCTCTTTTCTTTCTATACCCATATTGATGGGGTAATTGAGGATGAATTCTCCTTCAAATACCTTGATGTATGATTGAATCATCTCCTCGCTTTTTCCTTGCATGTGGACACCATCCAACAGAAGCTTTACACTATACGTGGTGCACTTCACTGGAGTAAAGCGAGTGTTCTGCTTCCTGTCTGTCAAGATATCATCTCAAAGATGATTCTTCCTACCTTCAATTACAGTGAAACTGTCTACAGCACTGCTCCCAAATCCACACATACCGGGCTGGATCCCTTTGTTTACTCTTTCTATCACTTTGCTGTGGACTGTCCCCCTTGCACCCATCATATCTCCCTATACTCCTCTCTCTCACTCCCCTCCCTTGATGTCAGGTACATCACCCATTCTGCTTAATTTATCTCCAAATTCTCACTGATTTCCCTTCCAAAGTATGTTGACTCTCTCCTCTTATCCTTCCTCCACCTCATACACCTTTCATAACACTGACCTTCACTCCCTTACCCTTCCTCAAATGAAATCCACTGCATGGCAAGCTGCTTTCATCTTTTGCTTCCCTAAACTCTGGTCCTCTCTCCACTGGCCATCTGCTCTGCCTCTTTTCTGTACTCCCTCAAATATCTCCTCCATGACTTCATAGCTCATGCCTGTAGTTGCTTCTAATCTTGTATCATGAGGTGTAGGTCCAACACTCTCCTTTCACTGCTCACCCACATCCCCCCCCCATCTTCTCCAAGTACAGCTACTGGTGAAGTTTATATTTGCCTTTTGTACAATTTCTAACTTGTGTAACCTATTGCACCTTCTTTTACTGTAATATTCTAAATGTTGTATTTGCCTTTTGCACAATTAAATTTACTTAATGTATCGCACCTTATTGTATGGTACTGTTCTCCTGTACCCCAACCCCCAGGATGCATCTTGAAACAAGCTGTTACCAGCTCAGTATGTCTTTCCTGATAAAACTTTTAAAGTAATTAATCAATCAATCAACAAATACATACCTCAATAAAACTTGTGTCAAGAAATCCAAGGTGGTGGCTTTAGAAAACAAAAACATATAGATAAAATATGACATAAATAAACATAGAGATCACTGAAACCCAGTACAAAAAGGACCTGCGATGAGAGTACTGTTCAGCAGCAGTTTAAAATGAAAGCAATGAGGTGGGTCAGCAGCTGGCAATGCAAACAAAATCTTGGCATGTATCTAGAGAAATTTTGTAAACAGGTCAGTTTAGCACAAACCCACACCAGTTTTTTATAAATGCTCTGGGTGCGTTCAACACATGGGAAGTGCATTGATTAAACAATAGGAAATGACAAGTGGTGCATGGTGGTGGGATAATGGCATGCCTTGTGTGGATTGAAGTACAGGGCCAAAAGCTGAGTGCTGTCACCACTTGAGAAATGCTGTTATCCTACACAATACATCCTCTAGAGTGTGTAACTGTGATTATGAAATTGGTCTATTCTTATTAGTAAATTGGATATTTTTAAAACATAAATGTACTATTAAATGTAGAAAAAAAGTTTGAAAATGTTAAGTAGCATTTTAAAAACAAAAAATAGCCCAAATGTATTGCTTCCACCGTGCCAGGTATATAGTGCCAAAGTTGCATACGAACTGCTATTTATTCAGATGCAAACAATTGCAGTAGTGAGGGCAAGCAGTGGCTTCAATTGATAGTATGGTGTCAGACTGGGGCAGAGCAGGCTATGTTTGCTACCAGTGGCTGTTTGAGAAAGCTTCTGGTTAGTAGTTGATAGAGTGACTTTGGGTTGGGGCAAAGTGGACACATTCACCACATGCAGCTATTTGCTCTTTGAGGAGCCTGTTGGTTACTGACAGCTGTGGTGCTGATTATATAAAAGCAGTGATCTGCAATAAGTTAGCGAGCCTTGTCAGACTTTGGGTATACTGTGTGTGAATGTGGCGGGTGATATAATGTACAACGGATCTGTTGTGGCAGTGTCGCTAATTGTAGGGAGGAAAGAGCCAGGAAAAAGAACAGGATGGTGACAGGATATCACAAACAAGGTAATTTTTAAACAGGCTGGGGAAGGGAAAGTTGGCTGTTGGTTTGGCAGCCCCCATTGGTCTCTGGGTGCTGTGCAAACAATTGCAGTTACAAAGATATCTAATAGATAATCAACAGAAGTGACTGGGGAGGGGAGCTGTATTGAAGTTAGGAGAGTAAAAGAGGTAATATATTTAGTATTTTTTTTTTAATACCATTGATGTGAAGGGCCCACACAATGCCACGGCAACCATGTTTAATTTGAGCATTTCAGTACAGGCAGAGGCACTTGACTCTAGAGGTGACTACTAAGCTTGTTCAGCTGATAGTACTCCCCAGATGGGCTGTTGTGTTAGGATAGCTTTTTAACAAGTGTGCATATTTGTGTGCTGTGTGGGGGGTAGGGGCTAAATGAAATGGAAGAGTGGCTACTTTGATTCAGCTTTGATTTGGGCCCCACAAATTCAGTTAAATTTTGAGAATTTGGCCAAACTATTTTGGCACCTAATTCAATAATTAACATGGTGTAAAGCAGACTAGAAATGGGAGATCAAAAAGCTATGACATCAGGAACAAATATTAAATACTGTAGGTTACTTGTGTCAGAAGGTGTTGGCATGCATCTGCTGTGGACGACAGTACTGTTTGTGGTATTGTGACAGAGTCTGCAAAACCCACAAAGACTGCCATGGCCATGGCCCAGTGTGAGCTACAGTAATAATCACTATTCATTGCTGACCTCAAGGCATATACCACCTGGCAGTCTCTGCTTTATGTCCACACCAATTACTATATCCTCTCTATCAATACCAGGCCTCCCTCCGAAAAAACAAGTATGTATAAGAAAAAACGTAAAATAAGAAGAAATGAAAAGGCATTAAATGTATGGGGAGATAGTGGTTAAGAGTACTGAGCTACTAACTTGAAGGCTGGGTTTGAATCCCACAGCCACCACTTGCATACTGTGTGACCATGAGCAAGTCACTTAACTTCCCTGTGCTCCCAGGACACACCTGGAAACAAGCCTCAGCTTAGTGTATCTTTCTTTGGCCAAAAATTGTGAAAATAAAAAAATAAATAAAATGTAAGGAATTACATTACTCCCTGCCTTTAGATGTCAGCAAAGTGATCTTCCTATACCCTCCAGTCCCTGTTAACCCCCACTTGACTTTTCTTCTGCTTTATCGTGCCCTCCTCCAGCTTGGACTCCCCTTTAATTGAGGCTATTTGTGACTTCACCCAAGGTCTGCTTTCTGACGCCACTAGCACTTTCACCGACCCCAACAGACACTATGTATTTTGTTGTATTTTCTCACGATTGCCCACATTTCACTGCATCAATCAATACTGTTAATATATTTGGTTACCACATTGCTACTACTCTGTTGCTGCCTTTGTAATCTGTATTCTGATATTTTGTAGCGTTGCTCCTGCTGTACTCCCCTGCACCTGGAAATAAGCCTCGGCTTAGTGTGCCTTTCCCAGTTACCATTTTAGATAAATAAATACTTAAATAATACTTTACCCTTCACAATATTTTCCATCCTTGGATATAAATTTTGGTTTTATTTTAATTTTCTTTTTTTACATTAATTGAACTTAAAGCAGCAGTGCAACAAAAACGTTTTTCCAAAAAGCAAATGTCAGCTATAGTTAATAAAAATATTAGCATGCGCCTGTCAGATCTACTTTTCCAGGTACCTCCTATACTGTGCACCATGACCTTTTTTTCATTTTCTCAGTCCCAACCCTTGCCAGGCCTACAATTAGGGGTGGGCAAAAGTTGTGAATTCGTGGAATTCCATGAAATTTTGGAAATTTTGTAATTGGTGAAACTGGGATTTTCCATGGATTTTCACTGGATTCTGTGGACCTTTCTGTAAACTGCAGAAAAATGCATATAAACTGTGGAATTTATTCTATCCACAGTTTAATGAACTGTCAGTGAATGAGCGCGCGCTTGTACAACCACATGGTCATTCACTGACAGTTCAGTGGGCCACGGGTAGTGGGGGAGAGAGAAGGTCTGTGCCGTTGGCCCACTCAGAGCAGAGTGGGGGGGGAGCAGGGTGGTGGTGGATGAACTGTTGGGTGGGGGGGTCCCCTAGAACCAGGGAATACTGGTAATAGAGGTGGATGAGTTGGTGGACTGCTGGCTTTTTTGGGGGGGATTAAGGGAATCCAGGATAAGGAGGGGAGTCCGCTAGACACCAGGGAAATAAAATGTGTTTGGGGCCATGATCGGTGGGTGGGGGGCCACTAGACACCAGGGAGGGATCAGAGTTTTTATTTCTTCTTTACTGGGACTCACAGGCCATGATCCCTGGGCAGGGGGGTGGGAACCACTAGACACCAGGGATCAGGAATTTTTCACTTGGGACCCACGATCGGTGGCAGGAGAGCCAATAGACACCAGGAGGGTCTGAGGGAGGGATTGGAGTTTTTATTTATTTATTTATTTACTGGGACCCCTGATCAGTGGGGGTGGATTAATGAATTAAACTGCAGTTAAGAAAAGTCTCAGAACTGACCACTGGCAGTGATCCGTTCTGTGGATTTTTCCCCCCACAGTTTAATAAATTAACCTACAGTCTGTATATTTATTATGCAGTTTTCAGGGGGAATTTCCACAAAAGTTGTGAAAATGATTTCCAAACTTTTGTGGAAGTGAAATTTGCACTTTTGAGGAAAATCCACCAGTGGAATTTTTTTTTGCATACCCCTACCTACAATGCTATTTCTATCCATATGTAGTGGTCATCTTTTTTTCGCTTGGAAAAAAAAATTAAACATTTCTAAATACTCACATTTTGGTGGAACTAGAAAATGTTGCCACCAAATAAAACTGGTAGATGCCTGGAATATATTATAATGAAAAAGGGCAGGGTCTTTTTTTATTTAATTGATACTGGTTGTGTGCTCAGTGGCTTACCTGATCATACTGAGCTTGTTGGTGATAAAAATGTAAAAGTTATTTGTTGTAGTATCACCAGGAGAAGGAGTTGAGCCAGTGTTGCTGGGAGTTTTGAGCCAGATGTTGATACCAATGGGAGTCTGGAGAGACTTGCCACCAGGAGATATAGGAGTGGGAATTGTAGATGTCACTTGGTCATGTCAATAACTGAATGGATAGTTAAAGTTTATCAATGGTAAGTTGAATTTGAGAAAGGCTTAGAGGTCAGGATTTTCTGGATCTAGACTTAAAATGAAGGTCCCCTCAACCTTTTATTCTGTTTACCTGTGTAGTTTTAGGCATGAACAAAGATTGCCTCTATTGTACCTTCGTTGGGAAGTAGGTATAAATAGAGGTTCTTAAATAGGGTGTGAAAACCTGTATGACACTGTTGTAAAGGTCAAGACCCAACTCATGTAAGACATCCTGGAAGTTTATGATGTTTTAGTGCCAAAGTCTGCAGTAGTTATACTGTATTAGTCAGTGCAGTTGCTTATACTGTATTAGTCAGTGCTGTAGCTGTCCTCTTCAGTCCCTGTGTTCTTGTCTTATGCTGGCCATGAAACCTTTCAAGGCATAGTAGGTACCCTGTTGTTTTCTGTAGTTTAAAGTGTACCTAAGTAGAAAAAAATACTTCTTGAGAATACAGGGACTTCACATGACATGTAACAGAACTAAATGAGGGTATATAACTTCAGCTGACTTGTTAAGATATGCATCATCAACTCCTATGATGACTTGTATGAGTGGGGTCATGACCTTTGCAAGGGAGACAAACAGAGTTTTACATCAAGGCAGAAAAGAGTGAAGCAATCTCATCTATATTTAAATTAGGATGAAATTATGGGGATGCTAGAGAGGGAATCATTGTTCATGCCTACAAAGTACACAGAAAATTGGTTGAGGGGACTTTCCCTTTAAGTGACTTGGTCAAGCAATATCCACACTGCTAATTGCAACATCTTTCTGAAGCCACAGCTGTTGTTGGGCATCCCATAAAATACAAAGTCAGTTTAGCCAGTGTAGGACACATCGTAGACTTTGGTAACTGGCTAAGGCCCACTAGGCACAAGTGCCTGTTTTCAGGAGTGACCTGGGAGCATTGGGGGGTTAAGTGACTTGCTCAGAGTCACACAGTATGCAAGTGGAAGTTGTGGGAATCAAACCCAGGCCTAGTGGATGTACCAAGCTCATTCACAGCTGGTTACTTTAACCTCTTGGCTATACTGCCAGCCCCACACATGACTTGTCTGTCTTGCCACATTCTGTTTGAATCACAATTTCTGCTAAACAGTTGCTCTAATAGAAGTGTCTGCATCATGTACTCAGGTAGCAAAACTGAGTCTTCATACAAAATGTCTTCCCAAATGTTCTTGGTTATCTCAGCATCGGTGCTATCCAGGTCTTTGATGTCGTCTCATGCACGTCTGAGGAAGCAATTAGTTAAATGTTAGGTTGGGGAATGCTGGCTTTCAGAGCATTTGGGGTATTCTGGCAGCTTTATGGCTTTTAACTTTCATGTGTTGTAACCCACATGGGGAATCAGTAAAGAAGTCTTTTCACACAGTTGGTGAGTACAAGTCATTTCTGTACTGTGTTAGTTAAGTGCCGGTCATATTGTTTCACATCTGGATTGTGGGATTGGACACAGTGGACCCTCAGAGTAGCTCTTTCTTTTGCTTTATGTCATCTTGCTGAGTCATACCTGGTACTGGCACCATTAGCAGACAGCAGATGAAGAGTAGCGGTATGACCAGAAGGTTGTGTATGCACATTCTTGCGTTGACATTGTATTTAATAAACCAAATTCCTCAGAGGATTTGTGACCATGGCATTGTAATAAATATAGTGGAGTCCATTTATAAAAACATTGGCTATATGAACATCCTATTTATAAGAATTGTTTTGTATGTCTCGATTTTTGCCAATTATTTTCAATGGCAGTGGACCCTATTTATAAAAACAGTCAACCTGTTTAGAAGAACATTTTTTCCTGAGGCAGTGGTAAATGATCATTATCACCTCTGAGTGTGCTAAGCTTGAGCTGACTTGAGCTCTGGTTTCCTTATTAATGGTCACTTAAGTAAGTCATGGGTATGTGAACGATTCCCTATGATGAAGGCAGCACACATTCATTCATAAATAGTTAACTGTAAGACTGAATGAATTTTACAGCAATACTCTAATTATTTGGGCAAAAGCTGTTTTAAAAAGCTGCATTATATTACTCTTAATTCTCTGAAAAGTAGTTTGAGCCCAGTTTCACTGTGTTAACCATATATTTGCATGTAGTTTTATTGTTTTCTATGAAGCCCTCTTGTAAGATCATCCCATTATAGGAACATTTTGCTTGGCATTTAAAGTGTTCTTGTAACAGAGCTCCACTGTAGTGCTACATAAGAAATAATCTATAGGTGCCTCCACGGCTCCTCATTTCTTGCTAAATACAGGCTTTTTTTCTCCCTTCTATCTGACCCCTCTTCTCTCCCCTCCTATTCTCTCTGCTGCCAGATGACTGCTCTTTTCCCATCTCTCACTACCAAAGTTCAATATTTCAGGCTGCCTTCTCTGTCCATCTACCTAACCACGGGAACAGCCTCCCTCTTCATTCAGTATATGTCTCTTTTTCTCCAGTCCAGCTCTCAAACCCATTTTAAATGCTCACTTTGACCCTTCCTTCTCCTGGAGCTAGTTCTTAGTGCTAGTAGCTCTCTTTAGGCACATTTGCACTACCTGGATTATAACTCTACCATCTAAAGCACTAGTTAGCTGCTTCTCTTGAAATGCTGTTGGCTGGCATTTAAATACAGATGATGTGCATCATTTCAGAGTATGTCTCAGTGCTTCCTGAATTTTCAAATGCATTTCCACTGGGGTGGGGGGTGGCATAGTGGGCATCTAGACTGTGGGTGTTCCCTGATTAAGACACAAGAGTGAATTTGGTTAAAGGATCTGATCCTGTATTTCAGGCTATGACACTGCAGATAACATTGGTTTCCCATGAAATATCACAGAACTGCCTGCGGTGTTTGAGCAGCGTCAATGACAGATTTTCTTTAAAGAAAAGAAGACATGGTGCAGGGTGCCATGGTGGTACATTGGTGCAGATGGAGCAGTGTGTGTTTACACACTTGCAAAAAATGCCTGCTTTAGTATTTTATTTATTTATTTCATCATTTGGAAAAAGATCTTTGAGCAAACCAGCTCTTTTTCAAAGGTCCACGTCAAAACAGGTAAATCACATAACAAAATTTAGTTTTATATCACAAGTGAACAACACAGAGAGCAAAAGTATGTATTTACAGTTAATGTAGTTCCTGAGAGCAGAATTACAATTTATGTGCTGTATATCCTTCATTCCGGTATGGTGCAAAGTGCAAGACAACAAAGAATTAAGGACTGAATGAGGCAGCCAGGGTAGGCAATGTTAAGGGAAACATAGGGTGCAGAGTGCTAGACAACATAGAATTAAGGAACAGATACATACATACAAATTTTCCAGGAGATAAAGAGATAAAGACCTTATGGTCTATTAAGTCTGCTGAGGTGTGCAGCTAGCAACCCTAATGCTGCAGCTGCCCTCCCTCCCCTACCTCAGCCCTCCCTCTTACCCTATCCCATTCCCTTTTGAAGTAGTCCACTGTTCTACAGGATACCACTTCCACAGGCAATGTGTTCCACCCAGATACCACTCTTTCTGTAAAAAAAAGTGTCTTCTCATTTCTCTGCTGAACCTTTCCCCCTCCAGTCTGAGATCGTGACCTCGAGTGTCCTAGCCCCCCTTAACTGGAATAGTCCCTCCATGCCTGTCATGTTTATTCCTTCATGTACTTGAAGATTTCAATCATATCCCCGGTCTCTCCTCTCTTCTAGTGAGTGCATGTTCAGCTCCCTCAGCCTGCTCACGTAGGGTATGTTCCCTAGTCCCTGGATCATCTTTGTTGCCCTGCACTGCACCCCCTCCAGTAACAGATGAGGCAGCCTGGCAGGCATTGTCAGAGAGAACAAAGGGAGGGGAGGTGATTGAGGGGGTGGGGAATATGTTGGTTATGGGCAATGAGTGAAAGAAGGGCGGGGGAGATAGTAAGGGCAAGCAGTGAGGAAATTAGTGTGGTAATGAAGTACTCAAGTGACAACAGGACAGGAGGAGCAAGGTATTGGGGAAGGGAATGGGGGGAACAAATGCGTTAAGGATCCATGGGTGGGTTGGGGAGCTTGATACCAGGAGGATGTGCAAGGTACAGTGTGCACGGAAGGCAGTGGCTAGGCAGGCCAGAGCAGTGAATGGAGTGGCAAAGGAATGCCCAGTAAGTACGACCCCAGTGAGAAAGGCAGGGGAAGTGCAAAACCAGGGTACAATGCTGGATCAAGGAGCAGTGCTATCCATATTCTCAATCCTCAGCACCAGTAGGAGGGGACATTGATAGGGAGGAAGGACTAGGCTGTAACAAAAATCACATAACCTGTCAGTAAACTACATGCACAGGAGCCAGAAGCAGTGAAGTGCAGCTTCAGTTCAACTTTAAAGGAAGGGAGACTATTGTTTAGTATTTGTGCAGGGATACCATTTAGCCAAAGAGGTGCCCTAAAGCCAAAGAACTGTTGTCCTAGTGTGGGTTTCCTAAAAGGAACAGCCAAGGCACCCCTGGCCATACCATGGGTCTGTTAGCTTGAAGGGCTAGCATGCAGCATATCCTTTATGCAGGGAGGAGCTCTCCCAAGTAAGGCTGTCTTATCCATAAGGCATGTTTGATACTTGATCCTGTTTGAAAGATTAAGCCAGCCAGTTTGCTCAAACAGTAGACAGGAGTGGGTCCAGTTATTAGCTCCAAGGGTTAGTATACATGCCTTTTTGAGTACAGTCAAAATGCTCTTGAGTGCAGTGTCTGTGGCCGCTCCATAACCACTAATCCATAATCTATTATTGGTAGGATAGAGCTGTCAGCTGATAGCCATAAAGCAGTTGGTGTCAGGTACTGTTTGTTTCTATAGAGGACACCCAGATTGATAGTCATTGCTTTCACCACCAACTAAATATGCTGGTCAAACGACAGCGCATTGTCAGTAGTGACCCCAAGTACTTGAAAGCATGTACCTGCTCAAGGGACTCAGCCTTGTTGCTGACAATGTGAAGGACTGGGTGCACCTTCTTAAGCCGGTGGCTAGAGCTCAACATCGTTTTGTTCTTCTTATAGTTAAGGAGAAGTTTCTGTGATTGAACCACTCCTCAGGCAGGTAGAAGGTGGACTGTAAATCCTGTTGCAGGTGATCAAGCTGGTCGCTATTTCCCAAAATGACTGCATCGTCCGCATACAGTTTAATTTTGCTTGGGAAGACTTCAGGCAGGCTATTCAGGAATAAACAGAAGAGGAGAGGTCCCAAAATGGAGTCTTGCAGGACCCTGAGGCCAATTTTCCTGGCCGTAGATGTTGCCGACCCTATTTTGACATGCTGGGATCTTTGGGACAGGTAGTCCTTGAACCAATGGACAGCACTGGAGGCGACTCCGAGGGACAGCATTTGCTCAAGTAGAATAGGATGGTTGAAGGTGTCAAAGGCCTTAGTGAGATCTATAAAGACAGATCCCACTAACTTGTCACCATTCATAGCATTGTGCACATATTGTGAGAAATCTAGTAAAGCAGTGGCCGTGCTATGGCTCTTGAGAAAGCCATGCTGCTGTGAGCACTGCAAGTCATACTTCTGTATGTACTCAGTGATTTGATCAGTCACAGTTCTCTAGTGCTTTTGAGAGGGGTGATAGAATGGATATTGGCTGGTAGTTGGCTGTGCAGGAATGGTCCCCACTCTTTAGAACTGGGTCACATGTGCCAGTTTCTACACCGAAAGAAATTTGGCCAGGGTGAACGAGTTGTTGTATATTGTGGCAATTGGTACTATGATTTCATTGAGGGCTATTGCCATGAGCTTCATGTCAATATTGTCACTACCTAGCCTCATTTTACCTAGTGCCTTCTGGACATATTTTCTTGCCACCCTGATAGTGATGTGCTTGAAATAAAAGTTTGGCCAGTTGTGGTAGTTTCTGCATGTTAGCTGAGTTGGCTTAGCAGTGTTAAGGAAGCCTGGGGGGAGGACAGAGCTGAGATTGGAGAAAGTGGAGTTAAAAGCTTTGGTGATGGTATGAGGATCCTGGGAGGGGGTACCATTTATGTTCAGCATAGTTGGGTGTTTCCTGTCCTCCTTACCTAGTAAGTCTTTGTTGTTAGCCTAAAACTGTTTACCTTTATCCCAGCTCTGATCCAACTGCTCCTTAAAACATTTAGTTTTGGCTAGCCTGGTGAGGTATGTATTCCTATTTCTGGCCTCTCTGTGCTCCTGATAATGGTCAGTTGATTAGGCCAACCCATTGTCTTTTAACTGTTTTTAAATGTATATTTATTTGTTGGCTGTTTTTTGTATTGTATCTGCACTTTGACAATTTTGAAAAGTGCATTGTAAATAAAATTTGATATGATTTGATTTGATTTGAGCATGCAATGGTATGTATTCCCACAAAACAGGGAATACTCTGAGCTACAGCTGAGTGGCTTGCAATGCTCTGGCAGCAGTGTACACTGCCAGATTTGCACCATGCAACTCATATGCACCACTGGCAATGCTGCAGAGCTGGTAGTGAAAACCTACCTTACTGTAATACTTATGTATTCTGTTTCATTTGCATGTTATGTTTCATTTGCAGTTATGTATTTTACAGTTCTGTCTTCTGCATTTTTCATGTTGCTCCCCTACTCCCACATTGCACTTATAAATGAACCTCAGCTCAGGGTGCTTATCCTGGATACCAAATTTTAAATAATAAAATATCTTGTTAAAGGCACAAAGGACCACCCAGAAACAACCATATAGAGAGATATATTAAAAATTAGAAAATAAATGATGATGAACTTAACGGCAATAATCATACTCAAATGTTCAAAATAATATTTTCAAAAATTGAATCTGTGTTCTTAAGTCCTTCATAAATGTCTCATTTCCAAGGAAGGGTATTTCTGAGCTTATGTAAAGAGAAGGTCTTAACCTTGTTCTAAGGGTACACAGAAACATAGAAACATAGAATCTGATGGCAGATCAGGACCGCTTGGCCCACCCAGTTTGCCCATTTCCCTACCTAATGGATAAGCTGCTGATCCTAGTTAACCAGCAGCCTACTTCTTTCTACCCCCACCCCCCTAGAATTGCCTTATGACAGTCTCACGCATGCTTGAATTCAACCACTGTTTTTGACTCCAAAACTTCCTCCGGAGGGTCGTTCCATGCATCCACAACCCTCTCTGTGAATAAATGCTTCCTTACATTACCTCTGAGTCGCCCCCCTCATCCTCAAATTGTGCCATCTTGTTCTTGCACGCCTCTTTTTTTGAAAGATGCTACCCTCTTGGTCTTTGTTGATTCCTTTGAGGTACTTGAAAGTTTCTATCATGCCCCCCTTCCTTTCCTCGAGGCTATACATATTAAACTCATTTAATCTCTCTTCATATGTCTTCTGGTGCAGACCCTGCACCATTTTAGTTGCCCTCCTCTGGACAGCTTCCATCTTGTCTATGTCCTTGCGGAGATTGGGTCTCCAGAACTGCACACAGTACTCCAGATGGGGTCTCACCAGCTGTCTGCACAGAGGGATAACAACTTCTTGTTTTCTACTGGTGATGCCTCTCCCTATGCATCCCAGTACCCCCCAGCCTTCCTTACTGCCCTCTCACATTGCTTGCCCACCTTTAAGTCATCTGATATGACTACCCCCAAGTCCCTTTCCATTTTTGTTGTTGTTAGTATCTCACCCCCCATTGTGTACTCTTCCCCTGGATTTTTGTTTCCCATGTGCATTACCTTGCACTTCTTAGCATTAAATCTAAGCTGCCATACATTTGACCATTCCTCTAATCTTGCCAAGTCCCTTCTCATCCTTTCCACCCCCACATTGTGCATCAACTCTGTTACAGATCTTCGTGTCATCTGCAAAAAGACTACTTTTCCTTCCAGTCCCTCTGCAATGTCGCTTATAAAGACATTGAAGAGGACCGGTCCTAATACTGAACCCTGCGGCAAAACCACTAGTAACCCCCCATTCTTCAGAGTTGACTCCATTTACTATTACCCTCTGTGTCTTATTCTCCAGCCAATTCTTTACCCAGGCTATCATCTTGGGACCCACTCCCAGGCTGGCTAACTTGTATATTAATCTTTTGTGTGGGACTGAGTCAAATGCCTTGCTAAAGTCTAGGTAGGCCATGTCCCCAGCTCCTCCCTGATCTACTACTTTGGTCACCCAGTCAAAGAAATCTATTAGATTCGTCTGGCATGACCTTCCTGCTGTGAACCCATGCTGTCTTGGGTCCTGTGCCCCTCTGGCCTCTATGTACTTGACAAGTCTTTCCTTCAGAAGTGATTCCATCATTTTCCCTATTACTGAGGTTAAACTAACAGGTCTATAGTTTCCTGCTTCTGCCCTGCTCCCACTTTTGCGAAGGGGAATCACATCTGCCCTCCTCCAGTCCTCAGGTACCACCCCATCCTCCCATGATTTGTTAAAGAGGGTAGTCAGTGGTGTCACTAGTTCTACCCTTAGTTCTTTTAGAATTCTGGGATGAATCCCATCAGGCCCCATTGCTTTGTCCACCTTCAGTTTTAAGAGTTCTTTCAAGTTCAAGTTCAAGTTTATTGCAGGAAAACTCCATTGAGCAAGATCATTCACAAGGAGGTCCTATAACATAAACACTTAAAGTACAAACATAGATAGGTAATAACAGTATATACATGAAATGCACGTTACATGATACAGGCCGGATATACATACAAGGGTACCACATAGGGTGACCGCAGGTGGTAAACATTAATATGAGACAAGGAAGCAACGTACAGGTTGCATACTGATAAATGAAACATGATGACTGGTGTGTGCAATACATATATTTTGGCAGCTAGAACAAACAACAGACTACAACTGATATGGGGGGGAGGAGTGATTTGATGGAGTAGCAGTGGAGCGTAAGCATAGATAAAGCCAGGAGTAGAAGGGGAAGGGAAAGCAGTTAATATGACAAATCAACTATACCTTACCAGTGGATAAATATGGCACACATGGGGAAGGAAGAGACTTAATGACAGTTACAGGTGTCTTTTATTTTGGCTGAACTTAGCGATTTGTAGAAGTTTATTGAAACTGTGCTAGTTAGTTTCAGTACAGCTTGTAATTGGTTCCAAATGGAGGGAAGGGCATATGCACTAGCACGTTTACCAAAGGAGGTCCGCGTCCTTGGTATGTCAAGCATAATAAAGTCAGATTTTCTTAACGAGTATGCACTATGTGAGATACTAATAAGGGAAGAGAGATAGCTTGGCAATTTGTGCAGGAACAGTTTAAGAGTCTATAGCCCAGCATGGAGCAGGCATCTAGTAGTAAGGGATGTCCAACCAACAGCTGCATATAAGTCACAGTGGTGCGAACGGTAAGGGGAGTTGGTAATGAACCGTAACGCACGGTGATAAAGGATGTCCAGTTTACTTAGATTTGCAAGAGTGGTGAAACCCTCTTCTTTCAGAACCCTTTCTTCTGTAAATGGGCTGGTATCAACTTCTGTATCCAGAGTGTTTCTATTGTTTGTTTTAGGTACCTCCCCCTCTTCGTTTGTAAATACTGAGCAAAAATATTTGTTTAGTATCTCTGCCTTTTCACAGTCACCCTCTGCCCACCCTTCCCCTTTATTAAGCCTCACTATCCTCCTTAGTCTTCCTTCGCTCCCTGATGTACCTAAAAAATGTTTTATCCCCCTTCTTAACTGAGTTGACTATCTTTTCCTCAGTTTGGGCCTTTGCTGTTCTGACTGCCTTCCTAGCTTCCTTTTACTTTAACTGATACAATTCGCTGTCCTGCTCATTCTGTGATTCCTTGTACTTTCTGAATGCTTTCTTTTTCTCTTGAACCTTCGCTGCCACCTCCTTTGAGAACCATAGTGGTTTCTTACATCATTTTGTTTTGTTTATTTGCTTCACACAAAGGCTTGTTACCTCTGTGATGGCAGTTTTTATTATTCCTCATTGTTCTTCCACCCCTCCTTCCTGCCCCTTTGCTAGTGCATTCCTTAGGCACTCACCCATTTTGGCAAAGTCATCCCTCCTGAAGTCCTGGTTACATAGCATTACTCTGCAATAGTCATTTAACATTCTTTAAAAGGGGGTTGTAGCCGAACTGGAAACACTGATCTATCATTGCTATTGGAAATCACATAATGCAACTCAGAAAAAATATTTTGTCTGTTAGACAAATGATTTTTTCTCAATTGTATGGTGCTAGAGTATATAAAAATCCTTTGTGATTGGCCTGCTGTTTTAAAGTGACCGATGCTGTGGGTCTCAGCATCTGAGGGCTGTCAGTTTTTAACAAAGTTTCCACCCGCTGCAGTGGGTGGGTGAAGATAGAACCTTGCCCAGTGAAAACTGCAAAATGGCATGTCACTGAGTTCTATGTTGTTTAAAAAAAGAACCTTCTACCTTTGCAGTACCCAAACCCACCATCCTTCCAAGCTCCAGTTGATAAAGAAGATCCCCCCTTTCTCCCTACGTTGCAGCACCCAGTCTCACCTTCTTCCCCCAGCCCTGGCCAATCAAAGACCAACTGATTCAAATTTTCAATAAATCCTTCTTCTCTCCATTCTTATATGTAGCACCTAATCCAATCTTCCTCCCATAGCCAGGCCAGTAAATAAGTCAATACCTTTCCCACCCACTTAGCATCTACACCCCCCTCCCCCGTGCCAAGCAGAATAATCAAAATGACCCAGAAATAGGAGGGATGGTGACCAGCGCAAACCCTTCCCCCACTTCAGCTGGAATTCAAATAGCAGCTTGTCGAGGTGGTGGAAGGTAATGTGCTGGTCAATATCCCTCCTATTTCTGGATCAGTTTATTGACATTAGGAGGGAGAGGAGGGTGGGACAGGATGCTTTGAGAGTGGAGAAGTTGGGCTATTTTCTTCACTGGTCGGGCTGGGGAGAGATGGGTGGGATTGGGTTCACAAAGGGGAAGGGAGATTATTTAGAAAATTTGAAACAGCAGACTTCAACATATGGATATAACAAGTAGAGTAAAGGGAGGAGGGAGAGATACCAGACATCAAATAGGGTACAGAGTGCAGTAATAGTGAAAAAAGAGAAGACTAGATGAACCTACTGGTTCTTTTCTGTCAACAAATTCTGTGTTCTTTTAGTTGCTGGGGCTAGGTGGGAGGATGGTGAGATTGATTGCTACAAGGGTGGGGGCAGAGGGGCTGACATGCTTGCTTACCAGGGCTGTGAGTGGAGGGATGGATTGGATGCCACCAGGAGGAAGGTTTTTTATTGTGATTTATAAAGAAACAAATGACCAGTGAAGTTGCTTTTGCATGATGTGTGGCATGATGCCAAAATATTCATGAAGCTTTGCATTGCATGAAGCAGGCCACCTTGCCATGGCTTCACTAGTGGAGTCTTACTCTGCAGCATCCCCAACAGCCTTTGAGACATGCTTGTTTCCTTAACAAAGTGCAAACCAGCTGGGTGAGTCTCATCCTTTAAGGGCAGCTTTTTTTTTTCTTAACGATGTTCCTGTCAGTGACAACAAGTCTTAACCTCAGATGGCGTTTGTTTTATCAAAGGGCTCACCAGTTATGGCAAAGTATCAGCTCCTGAAGGCTATTTCTCTTTATTTTGGGCACTTTATCACAGCAACTGTCTTGAGTTGTTCTTCAGTGGCACTAATCTGGCCTTTGGTCATAGCTGCTGTCTGCTGCCTCCCTTCAGTGCCCCTAATCAGGCTCTAGCTGTTGTCTCTTGCTTCCCTTCAGAGGCCCTATTCAGGACTTTGGTCATAGCTGCTGTCTGTTGCTTCCCTTCAGTGGCCCTGATCAGGACTTTGATTATAGCCTCTAGTCACACATTTCCCTTGCTGGCTCCAATTTTCCAGAGGTTTGCAGGTATGGGTGGTTTTATGCTATGGTTTCTCTATCTCCATGAGAATGAGCTGGCAAACCTTTGACAGACAGATGTGCAGTTGTGTTGTACAGTATGACAGAGATATGCAAATTTCTGATTACTGGTACTATGAATGATAGCTATCTGGATGAACATTATAAACCACTTATGTGATTTTAGCAAATCAGAGCTAAGCTGCATTTCCTGTAAACTGCCTCTTTGGTATGCTACCTCCAAGTGTACTAAATGCCCCATCTCTCTTGGCCCCTCAACATAATCTCTGAAAAAGCTATCATGTAATGACTAAATGGGTGGAGGAGGGGTGCAAGTCTGATTGTGGGTTGGGGGTTGGAGTGACTGATAGAGCCTTTATTGTCCCATGTTGTCCTACTAAAGTGATTTGTCAGTTTCTTGTAAACAAAAAAAGTCCCTTAATTTAAAACATTTAATAAAGTATACTGAATTATATAAAAAAAGTCCCTTAAAAGTCCCTTAGGCATTAGCACAACTCAGATTTCCTCACATTGCCCAACAATTTCATTGTAAGATATTGCATTCTCTATTACTAAAGACATGTACGTTATATGAGGCTCTTTGCCCCTTGGAGTTAGTTTGTCCCTATTGCTTTTCCTACACCAAAGCCACAATTCACTGCTTGTGACATCACAGTAAAGTAACTTCCATGGCAGTTGGTTGTGATCTCATAAGCAGAGGATTATAACTTTATGGCAGAAATAATAACTTGAATGCACATTTTGATAAACATATCATGGGGAACATGTCTCACAAAACTAGCTATGAACATTTAACCTACCTGAACACAGGAAGATTGGAACAGTAAAGTATGAGACAATCAGGGGCCCTTTTCTACAGTCTTCTTTATGGAAAATACTAAAAGCTGAATGAAACAACTGGGGCCAGCAAAAATTGTGCAATAAGAAAACCATATATGAACTACAATTTGTATAGTACTTAGACTGACTATCCCCCCCAAGTCCCTAGAGTGGATATCCTAACCCCCCAGCAAAAGTATCTCAGAATTTGTAAAGTGGATCTCCAAAAGTTCATATTCTGTTACTTTAGTGTGTGCACACAGTATTTATGCAGAATAACATGTCCATCTTAATTTAGGGTACAAGTCTTCCATTAAAGAAGTTGTGGTTGTAGTGGCCTATGTACTTGACTCCCTCCCCTCTTCTATTGTACTCCAGCAAGCCGCCTGCTCCTTCATGAGCTACTGTTTTTCAAACTGACCTTCCCATCATCAGCTCCTATCTTCATAGGTGTATGCTACTTCTCTCTCAAAGCCAAGCCTTCTACCCTCACCTCCATCTGTGCTTCCATAGTCTCTCTCTCTCTCTCTCCCCCACAAGGGAGAGCTACTTCTCTTGGGAGACTATATTGTGAGCTGGCTGTCAGTTTCTGCCAGGTCCATCACCCAAGGTCTAACAACCCACTCACTAAATTTGTCACCCTCTGCACCCTTCCCAATGCCTTTAGTGACCACTGCATGACCCACTGCTGAAGAGTTTCCCGACACCTCCACTTCCCCCGAAGTATCTATGTTTCTGTGTCCTCAAATTCCTAAACATGAGGGCCCTCCTATCTGACCTGCAACTGGCTTCCTCGTCAGGTGTCTTCATCACCCCCGATGTAAACTCCACCCTCACATCCTTCACCTCCACCTTCCTCAGAATCTGGGACCTGCAGGCCCCTATAAAAGGCTATGACTTCACCAGAAGTATCTCCTATGGATCTCCAATAAGCTTATCTCCCTTTGTAAATCGAGAGACCAGGCTTGGCTCACCTTCAAATCTTCCTCCAGGCCCACAGAGCTGCGACACTATAGGACGCTATGCAGTATCTGCACCAAGGCTGTGCACATAACAAAAGCCAACTACTTCAGGGACAAGTTGAATTATACCTTGTCATCTCCAGCAGATTTCTGGAAAACCCTTCACCCTCTCCTAGATGACATCCCCACCACCTCATCTGCCTTCCCCAGCTGCTCCAGCACTGACCCCTCCTCAGCTGCCTCCTCCTCCTCTGTAAATCTCTTCTTCACCACCTGTGCCCTCCCCCTAGCTCACTTCCCCCCACTAAGCCCTCATCCCCACACCCTCAACCTGATCCCTTCCACTCCTCCAGCAGGTTATCCTTCCCCCCATCACTACCGCTGAAGTTCTGTGTGCCTTAAAATCACTAAATTCCTCCAAATCTAGCCCTGATAGCCTTGACCCCAATCTTTGAAGGATCTCTGCCCCTGCCATAGCATCCCAACACACCCATCTACTCAACCTTTCTATCATTCAGTGCACTGTTCTGAGTACTTGGAAATTAGCCAGGGCTATCATGCTTCACAAAGGAAGAGACCCCTCTTGACCAGGTAACTATAGACCCATATCACTCCTACCCACTCTCTCAAAAATCCAAGAGAAACTCATTTCAGCCAGACTAAACTCCTTCCTTGTCTCCTCCAACTCCCTGTGCCCCTTCCAATCTAGCTTCTAGCATGCCCACTCCACCTCCTCTTCACTACTTCCCCTCACTAATCATATTCACACTATCATAGATAATGGGCACATTGCTCTAGTGATTTTCATTGATCTTGCCAAAGTGTTTAACTCAGTCTCCTATAACCTTCTCCTAGACATGCTATCATCCTTAGAGCTCTCTCCCTCTTCCACAGCATGGTTCAACTCCTATCTCATAGGTAGAAACCAGTATGTGCAACTTGGACAGGCCAGGCCCTCCCCCCCTCTCAATCTGTTTGGACATTCCCCAAGGCTCTATTCGGGCTCCACTCTCTTCTCCATCTTTGTCAATGACCTCCCCGCCATCTGCTCACCTATGCTTACTCTCATGTACGCCGATAACACAGTCCTCTTTTGGGAGGTTTAGGAGGGAAGTCAGGAAGCACTTCTTCACAGAGAGGGTGGTGGACACTTGGAATGCACTGCCAGAAGAGGTCATCTCATTGAAGACAGTGGCAGGTTTAAGTGAGGCTGGGCTAGGCAAAGGGGGAAGGTAAGGATCATGGGTAGGGAGGATGGGAGGAGTGGGGAGGAAGGACAGGGACATTAGCTCAAGCTATGGACCCTGCAGTATGAGCAGACTTGATAGTCCAAATGACCTTCTTCTGTATGTTCATATTTCTCTGAACACCTTGATGCCATTCATGCCAAACTCCGGCCTAAACTGGGTGACCTCTATAGAATCGAGGACAGACTCTCTCCTGCTATCCAAAAAGAACTAGTCACTAAGCTCATTCTCTCTACCTTTGACTGTGCAGATGTTGGATACAGTGCAGACCCACAGTCTTCCCTCTCCAAGCTAGACCCTCTCTTCCAACACTTTCTGTTACTTTGCCTCAAATCTCCCCTTCTGCACCCATCACTGCTCCCTCTATTCAGCCATCAGACTACCATCCCTTGTTACTCACCACCTCACTCATTGTGCTGCGTTCATTGGCAAGTACTGGTTGGCCTCCCTTCCCAGTTACTTATCAGTCCTCCTCTCCCCTTCCTCTTCATCCAACTACAGCCTCAAATCATGTGATTGCCAATCATTCCATATCCTGCTCCTGCACTCCCAATCAGGCAAAGCTGCCTTCTCCTACAGACTACCAGCTCTGTGGAACCAACTCACCCTCTCCACCCACCTTGCTCCAACTCAGTCCACACTAAAACATGAGCTGAAGTGTCTCCCCTTCCCTCCTGTTTCTGCTCCTCCTGACCTTCCTAGATGCCTCCTCCATGCTTTTCCCCCTCATGTACCACACCCTGGTCCTAACTTCTCCTGCTTCGTTTGGCTCCTGAATCCACCCCTCACTAGCCACCCTTCCTCCCTCCACTAGCCACCCTTTACCCCACCATCATCCCCACTATTACCGCTCCTATAATGCTGGCCACTACCTTGTCAAATAGCACTCGCACCCTCTTCTGTACTCTTACTGCACTACTGACATTCTAGATTTGTTTAAATGCACTTTATGTAAATCATATTGTTTGTTTTGGATCTCCTTGTATATGGATTTGCTTCATTTTGGTTCAGTTGATGTGCTAATATATTGCTTTGTTCTGCCTTTGTATATCCCACTCCCCTTGTCCCAGGTCACACCTGGAAATGAGCCTCAGTTGAGAGTGCTTTCCAGTTACCAAAATGTTAATTAATTAATCAATTAATTTATACATTTGTTAACTGGGAAAGGTACACTGAGCCGAGGCTCGATTCCATGTGTGACCAGAAATCGCATCACATGCTTTATGAATTATACCTTTCTTTTTTAGCCTTTTATAATATTAACCTTTTATAATATCTTTGACAGTTTAATGACATCCATGACACCTATGTTCTATATCCCTTATCAGGTTAATGCATTAGCAGTTGTTTTGGCCTTTATTTTCCTTCTCCCTCTTTCACTTTCCTGCATAGCTGTTTTCATATCTGACACACCTGAGGAGTTTTCCAGTGTTAGGTGGATGGTGTACAATTGGATAAATGTGACTAGTTGGATAGAGTAATTAAAATTAATTTTGACACCCTTGAACACTGTCATACTCTCACAGGAATGCAAGAGTGGAAAAGAAGCCCAAGTTTACTTTAACTGATCAGCAAAGAACCACCGGTGCTGGGCCTAAGGCCCTTGTACCAGGTCAGAGTAAATAGTACTTCTGGCCCCCATAACATCAAGACCTTTTTCTTTCTTGGACTGAAATACTAAAAACATTCTGGATTACTATGGAAAACACACAGTTTATGTTCCAATTAGTGAATGGAACAGCAAAGGAGTGGAACAGGTAACTGGTGTCTGAGACATCGTCAGGCACCAGCAGGAAAGCAGAGGACCCTGCCGGTCAACTAAGATACTGTAAAGCTCTTATTCACTCCTTTTGTAACACACTGCAAGGAAGGGTGGAATGTTAAAGGCAGGCCAACACTGGGACTAGGTTCAACTCCTTATCTAGGGTAAAAGTATAAATAGTTTTTAAGGAGGGTATCAGGGATCAGGGTAAAAAAGTACATCTAGGTGACACAGGGAGAGCAGGAACTGGGAATGCTGGGAGTGGTGTAGCGTAGTGGTTGTGGGGTGGTAGTTTTCAGAGAGACCTTCTGGAGACTGCGGTGCTGCCCCAACTACATGCACCTCTTTGGACTGTTGTAGGAGATCACTAGGCTCCATGCCGAGTTGACTAGATCTCAGAGGACTTCTTCTCCCACCCAGGGGCCACCAAGTCTGCCACTGTTACCTCACAGGATGCCAGGGAGGAGGAATGACTGGACTATGGTGGGCTCTGGAAGGGTGGAAGTTGTGGGTTGGGGGCACAGTCCTCAACCGGTACCATTATGTAATCCCTACACTGCTGTGGCAAGGTGGGACTGCTGGGAGAAGGCACCTGTGGTAGTAGCCAGGGAGGATGTTGGGATCCTCCCAGAAGAAACCCCAAGGAGAGTGGTAGAGGACCCCAGAGGAGGAGGAGGAAGCAACTTCTGGTGGGAAACTCAGTTGTGAGGGGGATAGATTTGGGAATAGGAAGGGAGGTGGACAGGGAGGTAAGGTGCCTGTGTGGTGTCATAGCCGATAGGATGGGAAGCGGATCGTGAGGATCACTAGAGCAGTGGGGGAGAGCTAGCTGTGATTGTCCACCTGGGAACTAATAACCTGGATAGGCAAGGGGGTGGAATAGTGTAGGGGGAGTTTAGGGAGCTGGGGAGGGGTCTTAAGTAGCATGTTTAGTGGCTATGATGGTGGAGGAAAGGGGTCTCTGCACCATAAGCTTCAACTCATGGTTTAAGGAATGGTGCAGAGAGAAGGAAGTTGACTACATTGGGGAACGGGAACCTACCTGGAGGGATGAGGGCCTATACAGGGGTGATGACCTTGATCTGTCCAGGAGGAGGATTGTAGTCCAGAGTGGACAGTTTAAATGTTACTTTGATGACCACATAAAGTATGCCAGCGGGATGGTGGAAGGAATCAGGGAGGCATAAACTGCACCCCCACAGACTGAAGTAGAGAGTAGGAAGGATCCAAGGGGAGAGGAATCCCCCAGTGTGCAAATTAATACAAGAAGCAGGATAGTACAGATGAAGGGGGATGGGAACAAGAGCATTAAAAAGAGAGGGGAAGGAGGGATGGCAAAAAGGAAAAAAGGGGGCTAGTAAGCAGAGTGGCAACAGAATCTGGAAGATCATGGGTGAAAATGTTGGAAGTCTAGAAAATAAAATTCTGGTCCTAGAGGCAATCATGGCAAAGGCTGACCTGGATATTGTGGCCGTGCACTGGAAACCATTACTGGGATGTGGCCATACCAGGTTATACTCAGTTCAGGAAGGGCAGGGTGGGAAGAAAAGGATGGGGTGTGGTGCTTTATGTGAGGGAAGGCATAAAAGCAACAAAGATACAGGGAATCTGAGAGAGGGCAGAGATACTGTGGGTCACCCTGGATATGGGGAATGGAGCCTCTATTTGCACTGGTGTGATCAGCAGTCCTCCAGTACAGGGGGAAGAGTTGGATGTGGAAGCCATTGGAAAGCTGTAGAAAAGAGGGAGGTGCTGTTGATTCCTCAGACTACTAGTTAGGGAGGCCACTCATGACTGGAAAATACTGGACCTGGTATTCGCTACCAGGGCAGTGTTGTAGCTGCCAAGGTGGGTGGTCATCTGGAGACCAGTGATCACCATACAGTGTGGTTCAACATAGGGACAACTGCAGAACTGAACCACACAAGGGTGAGGTTTCTGGACTTCAGGAGGGCAGATTTTTATAAAAAGATGGGTGAATGCCTTAGGGATGATCTGGCAGGGGGGATGACCTGAGTGGACTGGAGGAACAGTTGGCAAAGGTAAAGGATGGTATAGTGAAGGCAATAAACCTCTGTGCCAAGCAAGTGAACAAAAGCAAGAGGAGAAAGTGACTGCTGTGGTTCTCAAAAGAAGTGGCTAGGAATGTAAAGGCTAAAAGGGTGGCATTCACAAGGTACAAGGAAATGCAGAGGGAAGATAATAGGGAGATGTATCAGGGAAACAGAGATAAGCACAGAAAGCAGTATGGAGCACAGAAATGCAAATTAAGGAGATAATTGCCTAAGTTGTAATAAAAGGGGACAAGGCATTTTTTAGGTATGTAAGTGAAAAGAGGAAGATGGGGGGGGGAGGGTTGTAAAGTTAAGAAGGAAGTTTGGGACTATGTAGAGGAAGACCAGGAAAAGGCAGATACTGTATCCTGAACAAATACTTCTGTTCATTGTTCACAGGAAAAGGAGAAGGAGAAGGGCCACCAAAAAGTAACAGGAGGTTTGGAGGGAGGGAGGTGGACACTAATCCTTTCTCAGAGGAGATAGTCCTGAAGGGACTCACAAATCTGAAAGTAGACCAAGAGATGGGGCCAGATGAGGTGCATACAAGGGTGTTGAGAGAGCTTGGGGGAGATGCTATTTAACAACTCACTGGAAACAGGAATGATTCTGGAGGACTTGAGGAGGGCAGAGGTAGTCCCACTTCACAAAAGTGGTAGCAGGGAGGAGGCTGGCAACTATAGGCTCATCAGCCTGACATTGGTGGTGGGAAAGTTAACGGAATCACTGCTGAAGAAAAGGATTGTGGAATATCTTGAATCCAGTGAGTTACAAGACAAGAGCTGCATAGATTCGTGGGGAGGGGGGTCCTGTCAAATGCGTCTAATAGATTTCATTGATTGGGTGACCAGGGAATCAGATGAAGATGGAGAAGGGGACAAGACCTAGTTAAATTTCAGTAAGGCTTTCAACACTGTTCCACATATGAGACTTGTAAGGAAGCTGGACAGCTTAGGGGTAGGTCCAAAGGCTCTAAACTAGATAAGGAATTGGTTATAGGATATGACGGATGGTGGCGGTAAACGGAGTTCACGCTGGAGAAAGGAGGGTGACCAGTAGTGGTGCCTCAAGGATCAGGACTGGGACCAGTCCTCTTTAATGTCTTTATAAGTGATGTTACAGGGGAGCTGGAAGGGAAAGCCTGCCTCTTTGCGAATGTCACTAAAATCTGCAATAAAGTGGACACTCCGGGGGTGGGGTGGAAAGAATGTGCAGATACCTGAGAAAACTCAAGGCACAGTCAAGGTGTGGCAGCTGGGTTTCAATGCAAAAAAGTGAAGAATCATTTAGTTAGGGCACAGAAACTCTGGGGCAGAGTACAGAATTGTTGGAGAGGAACTGATGACCACCAAACAGGAAGGAGACCTGTTGGTGATCATATCTGATGACATAAAGATGTTCAGGCAGTGCAACAGGGTAGTCGGGAGGGCTAGTGGGATGCTGGGGTGGTGTCACCAGCAGAAAAAGGGAAGTGGTGGTATCTCTGTATAGTTCACTGGTGAGACCTCACCTGGAGTACTGTGCCCAGTGCTGGAGACCAAATCTCCAGAAGGACATAGACAGAGCAGAGGCTGTCCAGAGGAGGGCAACTAAAATGGTGGAGGGTCTACATCAGAAGCCCTGTTAGAAAAGAATAAAGGACCTCAATAGGTACACCTTGAAAGAGAGGTGGGATATACGATAGACTTATAAATACTTCATGGGGGCAAATAAAGTACAGGAGGGGAGTACTTTTTAGAAAAAAAGATGCTCAAAAACAAGGGGACATGTAGTGAAGCTGGACGGGGTAAATTCAAGAGGAATGGATGTGAGGAAGTACTTCACAGAAAAAGTGGTAGATGCCTGTAACGGTCTTCAAGTGGAGGTGGTGGGGTTGAAAACAGCGGTGAGGCTCAAGAATTCATGGGACAGGCATAATGGTATCTTAGTCAAAAGGAAGTGAGGGGAGATTTGGGATCAAGTAGGGTCTGCAGTGACATGGTAGGTAAGGAAAAATGGGAAGACTGGGTGGGCCAAACAGTCCATCTCTGCTGTCAAATTCTGTGTTTCTATATACGTCATGATCTATGTCCCACTCTTTTTGATAAGATTGAGATTGCACACTTTAACTTTCAGCACTAAAATCACTTGATTCAGCACTCATGCTCTGACTGGATGGATACTGCACAGCTCGAGTTGCATTTCTCCTAGGAATAAAGTGAGCATTATAATTCATAAGTTAGTTACTGACACGCAGCTCAAGGACTGATACAGTTCAGTGATTCAAATAATCCATTATATCTCTTTGGTCACAAACAGGAAAACCTGCCAACCTAGGATTATTTCGCTGCTGGTTAGTATCTAGGTTTTCCAGTAGTCTGTGAAGGGCTATGTTTTCAAACATGTTGACCTCAGTGAGAGCCTTCACTGAAGTGATTGTTGTAGTATGTTTAACAACCACCACCTGTGTTTCCTCCATTGATTCTCCACAAAAGCAAGCCTAGGTTTTACTGTGGCAAGCATGCTATGCTAGTTCCCCTCAGAAATCTGTCCTGTCCTACTTTCAAAGCCTGAACAGTGCTAGTTTGCACAACCTCATGGAGCAGGCTGCTCCACGTGTTTACCAATCTCTGTGTGGAATAAGGTTTTCTAATGTCTCCCCTTCTGCCATACATTGCGTGCATGTGCTGCTGTTCTGCTTAGTCCCACCTGCTCAAACATCTGTGTATACTCCACCCTATCTATCCTCCTTAGTATTCGGAACACTATAATCATGTCCCCTCTATGCCAGCCTTATCTTTTATAGGTTACATAATTTGAATATAATGATTCTTTCCTCACACCTCTTGCCTCTAAGTCCCTAATCAACTCGGTGGCCACGCAGTGTGCTAGCTCATCACCATGTTACTGTACATAATACATGTGCATGAGTATTATTATAAGGGTAAATGATGAACAGACTCAATGATCAGGGTCTGACTTTCTTAGGAAGTATACTTTTTTTTAGAAATTAATTGTATAGCGCACGCTTGGGCAAGTATGAATAAAATAATTTGGAGCTTATCACATAAACAAACTTGCTTAGGAATGGTAACATGGATTTATGTTAGGTTTTTGAAGTTTAGTACTAACATTGTTCTTTGAAGGAGGTGTTAAAAGGAGTTTCATAGGTTCATAGGTATATTCAAGTCTTGTAGCTGAAAAGCCATATAGCAACTTGCCTCTTGCCACTAACAGTGGATATTTTCTAATTTCCTATCCCCCATATGTGTATCCAACTGGGATTTAAATACTGCCACACTCAGTGCACTTATTGCCCACTCTGGTAGTGCATTCAGTAAGTCGACAACTCTTTGGTTAAACCATTTTCCTCTTTTGGAGGTTTTATATAAGTCGCCCTTCAACTGATAGGAATGTATGCGAGTACTTCTGATGGACAGTTCTTTTCTGGAGAGTCCTGATGTTTCCCAGATCAATTCATCTTTAAAAGCCTTGTAAATGTATAGCAAATCTCCCCTCAATTTATGATGTTCCATAGAATACAGTTTTAACTTTCCCAATCTATTCTGATAGGGAACCCCTTTGAAGCCTCTAACTTTCCTAGTGATTTTCCGCTGTACTGTCTCCACTGCTACTGAGCATTCAATGTCCTGTGGTGTACTTAAGGGAGCACCATACTCTAGAATTGGTCTCACCAATGAACAGAAAAGTGGGATCAGCACCTTCTCCTCTCTGCTTCTTATGTTCCTCAGAATGTTACCTAGGAGTCTATTTACTCTTTTTACACAGTCTCTGTTACGTTTGCAGAAACTTAAAGTCTCTGTCATCCATACTCCTAAGTCCTTCTCACTCTCTGTTACATCCGGTGTGGTGTCATTAAATTTGTAAACTGCTCTTTGGTTGTTATACCCAAGGTACATTACCTTGCACTTCATACCATTGAAAACCAATTTGTTTTCTACTGCCCAGATTTCTACCTTCCATAATTGTGTCTGAAAATTTTGAATAGAGGTCCTGTCATTCACTATTGCTCCAATTTTGGCATCACCTGCGTATTTACACACCCATGCGCCTTTATGTACCAGCATTGCAGATACAAATACCCCAAACAAGACCGGTCCTGGGGCACCTACCCACTCTGACCATTGACCTCGAAAACCCACTGTCTGCATTTGCTTGGTCAGCCAGGTAGTAATCCATTTTATTAGTCCTGAATCTATTCCTAGTTCTTTCATAGTTAAGACTAAGGTAGTATGCACTACTGAGTTGAAAGCCTTAGCGTAATCGAGATAAACAACATCCACTGGAAATCCATTATCAAAAGCCTAACTTACAGACTCGAAGAAACTAAGCAAATTTGTTATACACGACCTTCCCTCCACAAACCCAAGCTGTGTCACACCCATCTGCTGTAATTCCTGTAAGTTATGTTCTAGTCTTTCTTTGACAAATCCCTCCATCATTTTTCCTATAACTGATATCATACAGATGGGCCAATAGTTTTGTACATTAGTCTTGTACTCTTTTTTCAATAAAGGGGTAATGTTACCTTGTTTCCATTCATCCAGCACTTCTCCTGGCACCAGGAACATGTTAAAGAGGGCTGGCAAGGGCCCAGCTAATTCCTCTGCCATTTCATTTAGAAAATATGGGTCAGTCCCAGCAGGTCCACTAGACTTGTTCTTGTTTAGTTTCCTCAATTTTTCAAACACTTCTTTTGTACTGATTTCATTCCAAGTTCTGGATCTATCAGGTGATTGTGTATTGTCATTGATGAGCAGGTCACCAGTATTATCTGGCATAATTTCTGCAAAATGGTGACTAAATTTCTTTGCCATCTCTCTAGTGAATCTTCTATTAGTTTACTACCCTCCACTAGTTTCACAATGTGTTTATGGCCATGCCTTAGACTACCTATGTAACTGAAGACTTGTTTGTGGTTATCTTTGGTAGAATATGCCAGTCTCAATTCTGCCTAGACCTTGGCCTTACGTATAGTTTTGCATCTTTATGAAGACAATCTGTTACTTTATGCAAGCTCATTTTTAAAATCTTGCCTTTTTACCAAGAGAAGCCAAAAGAATAACTTTCATTGTTTGAAGAGTTTTGCATAATGGATAACATAAGCTGACAGAGATATGCTAATATTCAGTAGTTTTGAAAAACACACCGGCTTTCTGTAACATTTCCAAAGAAGTATATACGAAAGTAAAGATTTGACACGTGATGCTGGGTTTCTTTCTTGACTCAGCAGATGCCGGTCATGGGCATTACAACACAGGATGACGGTGCAGGAATCTGTCATGATTTTTATTTTGAACTTCCCTATTTTGAGTGCCACAGTGCTTTACCGAAGTGTAAACTAAGACTTATATGGCACTTTAAAACATGGCATCTGGGACTCTCATGAACATGCATTTAATATAATAAACATTCTCAAAAAATATATATATCTAATACAATAATGCTGCAAGAATGAGAGCAATAGCTGAATAACAGGCAAAAGTGCACAATTTTGCTGTTGATATCGGTCTCAAGGGAGTGTGGTCTAGTGGTTAGAGCACTAGCTTTGGAACCAGGAAATCATAGGTTCAAAGCCTATTTGAGACAAATATTTACTGTGTGACCTTGGGCAAGTTACTTAACCTTCCTGTGCTCTATTCCACCCAGCTGCAGAAATGGGTAGAAGCAGGACCCCATCAGAAACGAGATGCTGTATCTGTCTTGTAAATAAAAACAAGTGAATGACACAGTCTGTGGTTAGATCCTTGGGATGGGAAAGCACATGAGGGTATGAGTCATCCTCACACTGCTTTTGCCTGACTTGATCAAAATATCAACAGATACATTATCACATTTTTTATTTATACTTGTCTGGGATGAGATCCAAAACAAATTGACAGCACATGTCAAGAAATCTGTATGGATATTTTATTCTTATTTATTTGTAATTTTTGACCGGAAAAGAGACACTGAACTACAGTATGATAGTTTGGTTCCTGGCGTGTCCTCAAGGGATGGGTTGCATGGAACTGTTTTTTTGACTGGGGGGATATTAGCCATGATGACACCAAACAAACTCCCCTGCTCCCTTTTGTTCCTCACTTATGTCTCTCCTCCCACACCTGACATATAGTAGAGGTCAGATTGTACAGCATGTTTTTTCAGACTGCTTGGGGCAGCCAATTAAACCCATTTAAAAGGGAAGTTACTTATTTACTGGTTAAAGAAGGAGGACTGGGTATGGTAAATCCTTTTTTTTTATTTCATATTTCAATTTTATTAAAATCACATTCAGCAATGGCCTTGGGAAGTATAGAGAAACTCTGGTCCCTGTTGCTTCTTACTGGTTAGAAAATGTTATTGAGGCATGGAAAATAGAGAAATGAAGGCTTCTTGCTCCTGAATGGTCCTGAAGTTTGCCATCATATGTACAAAATAAGATAATGCAAAGTTGGCATCGAGTTACAGTAGTCACCAGTCTCCACAGAAAATATTTATACTTTAGTCAATTGCTTTTCACCAGCTTATCAGTTCCCCTTCTGTCCCACTGGGCAGGAGAAAGTGGTTTTGAAAATCCTCCCGGACTCCCATATCCCACAGCAAATATAGAATATTCAGTGGTTATGTTGCCACAATAAATTGGGAATTTGGGACTCCCTGAAACCTAACTCAGTTGAGAAGTGTTACCAGCCCAAGGATATGTGTTCTAATTTTGGAAATGCAAAACCATTTGTTCTTTGACTGCCCTTTCACAGTTAGTTTTGGAAACTAGTTAATATGGAATTTTGGAAATTGGTTAATATGGAAGTTAATAATATCTAGGCAATTGTCTCATACGAAGAACTTGGACTGTGTGATCCATGATGGCAGTCCTATCATGACAGTACACTAAGGGTGATACCTTACTATACCAAAATATTATTTATGGCAAGTGAGATGTGGTCTGATGGTCAGATAAGAAGTACATGCATCTCAGGAATCTTTGCAAATGGTTATCCTTTCTAATTTTCAGATTTATGAAAGGGGGAACTGAAACTTAGCCCACATCTTGTTTTTTTACATACAGAACACACTTAGACTGGTTAGTACACTGGGTCGGCTCCAGTTCATGAATATATCCTTGCTGATTTGATAAGTGTTTTGAGTTCTGTCTGAACCATATTATGTATCTTTGTTTTCAATTTCACATACATATGCTTATTTCTCAGGTCCTTATTTCAGTTTAATTCTTTTCTTTATGATTTTTAGTCAGCCTGCATGTTTGGTTTTTCTTTGTTGAGATGTATCGGATTGATTTTCCTTGTTTCTAGTTTTATTTCTTTTTCTCTTCATGTTTTTCCTTGGTATTAGTTTCATTTCATTTGTATTGTTTTGTCTTTTGAGATATTTTTTAATAACATTTCCCTACTCCCTACTGCCACTGTTCTGTGGAGACTGAACAGACAACTTCTAATTGATAGGACTATTTGTTCCAAATGGGATGATTTATTTAAAGCAAGTTGTTCAATACAGTGTGCTTACAACTCCATATCAGACTGGTGGGAGGCAGCCACCACACGGGTGGAGCAAGACAAATATATGTGTTACTTAGGACACAGACTTCAACCTCCGTCACATAAACTAATATCTATGGTGCATACAAAGAAATAGAACCTTGCTGAAAAAATAAAATCCATTCAAGCCAAAATGTTAAAATATCAATATGACAGGGCATCCTCTTTAAAACAAGAACTGCAGTTTGGCACTGAAGGGCACAAGCAAGAACTAAATATGTTTAAAGGGTTCCAGACAGGATATCTAAATGGTTCATTATGAGGCACTCACCCCTGACACTGGAGGGGTGCAGACTAATCCTGACAACGTTATGAATATTGGGGCCTATGCACGAAACTGCAGATTGCCTACGTGCTGTGTACCTGCAATGCATAGGCAACTCTAAATCTGAATGTTGTGAATCAGGGGTGTAGTGGACCCTTAGCAGCATTCATGGAAGTGATGCATGCCCTTGCACAGTTAAACCCCCAGCTGATTGCACAGCTATGTACGCTGCCAGTCCAGGGGTGTGTCTGGGGGCATGTCCACACCCCGCTCCAGTTACAATGGTGCAGGGTGCTGGGCAAGGGGGGGTGCAGAATATGGCAGCTGGGACCCTGCTGTATATTTTGTGTGACCCCTTGACACCCTCCAGCTGTGGTGTGACAGGGAATTGTCCCAACCATGCTGTCCTTGCCCACTTGGCTGACAGGGAGGGTGGGAAGGGGGCAACCATTCGTGCAGTCACCTGTACTTTGATTTTCCAGAATTCCCTGCTTGCATGGAGCAGGGGATCCACTTCAGGACCCAGGATGAGCACCCAATTGGATGCCTGCCTGTGTTCATTGAACTGCTCCCCACACAACTGCATACCAGAGGGACAGGGCTGCAGACAGGTGCCCTGCAGATAGAAGCATTTATGCGTACCATGCACCCTGCATCTGTCTGCAGGTGTGTAGCTATGTTGGCCGGTTATGCGTGAATTGTGTGTACCTGGCCTGCAATAGTGCATAACCTCCATTGTGCATACTTTTGTAACACATTTGGTACTCCATCTCAAGTGACTGGTGACCCATCTTTTCTGTCAAATATATCTGTACCCTGTTTATCAGGTAGCATGCGATCAGCCTTGGAAGCACCTGTAGTTTAAGAAGAAGTACAGCAAGCCATAAAACATCTGAACAGCAACACATCTCCTGTAGCTGATGGCCTGACCTCAGAATTTTCTAAGGCATTTGCATAACAATTGAGTCCAATCCTAGTGGTTCTGAATAATGACATCATGTTATTAAGAGTTTTGCCTAAATCAGTGTGGTTAGTTATTATGATTGTTTTTATACAAGATACAGGATAAATAAAAAGTAGAGAATTGGAGACCAATTAGCCTCTTAAATAATGATTAGACATATTCAACTTTTGTAGATCGATAACTGAGTACGGAGATGACACTCTAGGGCAGATTTACATTACGCATAGACTAAGTTATTATGCTTAGCAAAACAGTTTGGGGGCTTCAGCACACTACGTGTGTGTTCTGTCTGATGCTAAACTGAGCCTTTTATGAAAAAGAGGTATTCTATCCTAGAGATATCATTTTAAATAAATAAATCAATAGCAAACTGTTGCCGGACATTATATGGGCTGTAGTTTTGCTGCAAGCAGCATAACTGGACCTTTATGCCATGTTTTCTTACTTCTAACATCATGGCTGTGGGCTAAGCTTGATTGGTTAAAATATTTTGAATCAATTTCCTTTGTTCTTTGACTAATTTCTGTACCAATGATGTTCATCAGTTTTGCTCACCACCATGATAATCTCTGTATGGGAGATTTTCTTTATCATTTTCAGACAGGCTCATTTTCCTTTTCAAAGGTTTATTGATGACAGTGGCCAGCAGAGTGTGTTAGGTTATAATAATGTTGACAACTGCTGACAGGTATTATTCAAAAAGTGGCTACTTTCTGGAATTATTTTACTGCTGATAATTGTGTCTTCAAGGAAACTAACCTGAGGGCAGGTCTAGTCAAAGTAAATTCTGATATCTCCAACAGCCAATCACATAAGGAAAATCATTGCTTTACACACACCTCTTATCCTGCATACAGCTGGTGTATTGCACAGAACTGTAAACAGTGTCCAAAAAGTTTGAATTGAACCATTTTGGGCTCTAAAGCCCACTGGACAAATTTTTTAAACTTAATGTATCTCTCTATTTTTTAAAGTGAATTAATAAAGTCATGATTTACAATATTTGTGTGGCTAAGGCCATTAATTCATGTTCAGCAAGCACTTTTTGTGATCCTAAGTCACAGTTAAATCGCATAATTCGGGGCTATCCATACCACATGGGAGGCTTATAAGAAACTGGACAGTAAAGGGTTGAGACACAGGGTGAAAAACCTGGTAAGGAACTGACTAATGGACAGGCAACAGAGGGTGATGTTAAATGACATTCTCTCTAATGAGGGGAGAGTGACCAGCTAGGCACCTCAGGGCTCAGTGCTGGGACCAGTCCTTTTCAATGTCTTCATAAGCAACATTGCAGAAGAACTGTAAGGAAAGGTATGCCTATTTGCAGATGAAGCTAAAATCTGCAACAGGGTAAATACTCTGGAGGGGATGGAGAATGAGTAGAGACCTGAAAAAACTTGAGGAGAGATCAATGGTATAGAAGCTGGATTTCAATGCAAAAAAGTGCAGGATTATGCACTTAGGGCACAGAAACCCAGGGGTGGTGTATAAAAGGGGGTATTGATGGTCACAAAGCAGGAAAGAAACCTTGGGGTTATATCTGATTACCTTAACGTGGTGGGACACTGCAACAAGGTAGTAGGCTGGACCATTGGGATTCTGGGGTGCACAGGAAAGGGTATCAACATCAGAATGAGAGAGGTGGTCTTGCCACTGCATTGATTGCTGGTGAGACCCCACCTGGAATACTATGTCCAGTTCTGGAGGCCATATTTCAGGAAAGAATTATACAGGGTAGAGACTGTCCAGAGGAGAGCAACTAAAATTGTGCAGGGGTTGCATCAAAAGCTCTATGAGGAGAGATTGCGGGATCTCAATATGTACTCCCTGGAAGAGAAGAAGGAGAGAAGGAATGTGATAGAGACCTATAAGTGTCTTAAGGGGGTAAACAAGGTACAGGGGAGTATTTTTCAGAAGAGGTTCGCTTCCACTGCAGTCCTTATGTTGAACCACACTGCAACATGATTCCTATCATGTGCAGTCTTACAAAGATGGCCAACAGGCTGGGCGTGCAGTCAGTTAGTTCTTGAGTTCTCTGTTTGCTTGCTTTAATTTTTGCTTTTATTTGTTTTATAAGCAATGTAAAGTGCTAAAGCTCTTTTATACTTTATACCAAGCTTTAATTTTAAATTGAACGGTATGCCCCAGTAGTGTTAGAGTAAGAGTAGGAACTTCTTCGAGGATATCTTTTTCATCAGGCCACACCTATGGAACTATAAGCTGCCAGGTACTAGGACCACATGGAAACTTTTGCAAGCAGTCAGTCAGGGGCTGCCCATGATGATGTCAGATGTTGACTTGCATATAAACATGTGTGACCCCTCTTTCCTCAGTTCTTTTCCCACCATTGTCCATACTTATCAGATCACTGAAGAAAACACTGCTGCAATAGCTGCCATTTTTATTTCTTTTGCTAAAAACAGTAGTCACTTTTACATTGAATTTTGACAACCTATATGTTGTTGAAGGAATTATTGAATCTGTTCCGGTATAGTGAGTGTGGAGAGAAGATCTGCACTGGTGACTCCCACGACATCTGCGTCTGCTGCAAAGGCCCAGACCACAACATGAAAGCTTGCAGAATTTGCTGGGGTTTTAATTCCATGACCAGACCCTGTCATAAAGGGGCTCAAGAAAAACACCTCCTCAACCAAAAGGTTGTAAGATGGAGAAGGAGCTCCAACAGAAGAGTACAGCTGCATCGCCGTCCCAGTCAACTGAGTCCAGGTCATCCAAATCCCAGGACAAGGTGTCAAGGAGTCACAAACACAGGCACTGGGACAAGGACAAGGTATGACCTCCTAAGTGCCGTTGTCTGCTCCATTGGCAATGCCACTTGCCCCCTGACCACTGACATGACACCAAGGTCGGGGCTTGGTGTAGGCACTACTAGGCCTAGTACGGATGATACATCACCATCAATATTAGGAACTCAGCCTCCCCCATTGACTCCTCTAGTTGCATCCATCGACCATATGGGCACTGACACTCAGGTGATACTATTATCTTTCTCAAATATGAGTAGATGTCTGCTACTTGGCCTCCAGGTTCCGGGGGCTCCATGGACTGGGCCTATTACTAACTGCCACTGATATGGCAAGCTACACCTTTGACACAGCTGCCTCTTAAGGCACCGCCAATGTCACTGTCCCACTCCCTTCTCCTTGTCAACCTGGTCAACAATGAATATGAATATAATCCTGACTAATAATGCAGGAGGAGGAGGCTTAGGAACATTGTTGAAAGGCTCTATGACCGAGGCACCAGCTCCATGGTGTCCACTTGCAGTGAGGACTCAGTGATTAACATACCAGGGTCCCCCTCCAGAGGGTACCACTTTCCTCACCATGATGCAGCAGTTGCAAGCTGCAATGGGGTTTGGTTTGGAGGAATCGGGCACTACTAAGAAAAATCTTATAGAGTTCCTGGAGTTGCCAGAATCTCCTGAAGTTGTGGTGCCACCTCTGCTCCTTGCTTTAGAGGAAGCCACCTTTGATGCCTGGTACAGGCCAAATAATATACCAGCTATACCCAGGAAAGCAGACAAAATGTACATTGCCCCTTCTGGGAAACCATTTTACGCCACACAGCCTGAGGCAGACTCAGTGGGCATTAATGCTGTCCATGATAGGTCTAGGGCACCTAAGCACCTCAGTTCCCTCCCCACGATAAACAGTCCAGGAGGTTTGATGTTTTAGCAGAAGGACCTTTGCCTCAGCATCATTGGACCTTCGTATTTCTAACAACCAGGCCCACATGATGTAGTACCAGAACACTCTTTGGATGAAGGCCAAGGCAGCTGCACTAGCCTTACCAGAGGGTACCCCAAAATAGGAGCTTCTGTAATCCCTTACTGTTGGGGCTGATATGGACAAGCATTTGCTCTGCACAGCCTATGATGTCTCTGGCTTAGAGTGGCAGGGTTTGCGAATGACGTACTACATTTCATTCTCAATGCCCTATTTAGAGGACACAAGTTTATTTGGTTCTGAGGTCCAAGATAGTCTATCAACTCTTCAGACCTCATACAGAACCCTGAAGTCTGTATATTCCCTCTTTCATACCCAGCCTAAGGGTAGGAGCAGGTGTCTATTTTGCCCAGCTAGTGTCAGGCAGCACCCAGCAGCCAGACAACAGGGCAGGGGCAAGGCAGCAGAAGTCTTGCCCGCCCCCAGTACTACAACAGATGCCCATTCAAAAGCCCCTGGATGTGATGGTGCAGGGAGAGCCACCCTATCTGGCTCTGCTTGACTCCTTATATAGTCCTCAACCAGCTTTACCTCCAAGGATGGTTGTATGGGGTCACCTCTCCCTCCACTTAAACCAGTGGAAGGAAGTGACTACAGATGCACGGGTTCTGGATATTATAGAACAGGGCCATACTCTGTAACATCTAGACATACTTGCAGGTCATCCACCACTAGTGACCCACTATCCTCCAGATCACCTACTGTACCTCTGTTTCTGAAGGAAGTGCAAACTTTGCTACAAAAGAGGTCCATAGACCCTGTGCCCTTAGAACAAAGGCACATGGGTTTTAACTTTCAGCACTTCCTGTTTCCAAAGTGGACAGGAGACCTGTGGGCTATCCTGGATCTCAGGGAAGTGAACTTCATAGAGTACTAGAAGTTCAGAATGGTCACCTTGCAAGGCCTACTCCCACTGCTGCAGGCAGGGAATTAGATCAGTTCCCTCAATATGGAGGATGCTTACCTCCATGTCAAAATCTGGCAGCCTCACAGAAGATATATATATAAAATAGTACCACGGGAGTGGCACTATAGTTAGGGTTGAATAAGCACTTTAATATTAAACCTCAAATGTTGCACCTTAATAACTTTGCCACTGTATGATAGATTTGCCTGACATTTTGCAGGTGTAGTCTGGTGCCATAGATACTCTGGATCTGGCAAGTTGCATTATGGTCTGATGTACGGTTGCGGAACTGCAGAATGCCAACAAATGCAAAGAAACCTGACTTTTTGCATGTTTCTTTGCTCGTGTCCACAGCCTGCACAATTTGTCTATTTGATCTGAAATCTTCAGGGAAGATGCAGTCTGGGTCATCAATGTGCCTTTTGAAGATTTGGTGTAAAAATATTAAACCATTCAAAAGTTATTCAAAAAACAAATTTCCCATTGTAGTCAATGGGGAAAAATATATGTGTCCCATGAAAGTGTCGCAAGTACAATTTTCTTTTCACAAATGGCCCTTTTACTTTCATGCTACCACCATCTTATTTTCAGTTAGCAAAACAGAAAAATGCCTGGCGTTTAAATTTGGGACCCCCTAGGTAAACACTGACAGTTGGGTTTGCCTAGTCGGGTCCTGATGATGCCAGTCCTATCTTTTTTGGGGGGTAAACCGCCCCAGAAATGCTGTTTTAAGAATCAATGCCCCAGTACTTTTGCAAATTGTGAAAGAAATGGCCATGACACTTTCCAAAATATGAAAATTTCATGCTGTTTTTTGCAAAACTTTCACAATTTGCAGAAACATTGTGCAAAAACTGCAAATCTTTGCCATGACCTGCAACAAATCGGTTGGGTCTTTTGGACTGAAATTTGCAGGGTGGCAAGCCCTGGTCCCACAGATGTGCCTTTTAGTGGTTTAGTGCCAAAACATTTAACTGGCCCAAAGTTACAGCATTCTGAAGTTGAGAAATTTCCTGTAGGATAACATTGCAGCGCCCGTGACACCTTTTCGGTGCTCGTATCTCGAAAACGAAGCGAGATACAGAGTTTTCACTACCAACAGCTTAGTTCACCTCTTGTTGAACTAAACTATAGAAACAAGTTTGGAAATCATAGATTACACCAGCAGTGGAATTTTTTTCCTACTTGCTACGGTTACGGAGATACTGGCAAATTAGTGTCATAAGGGTTCCAAAGGTGCCTTTTCAGCATATTTCGGTGCCCATATCTTGTAAATGGTGTAAGACAGAGATTTGGTTGATTTATCTATTGTGGATTACTCATTATCATGATTACAATGGCACTAGAATTTTTATCCTAGCTGCCACAGGTGCTGAGATATTAGCAATATGGTGTTACAAGGGTTCCTTGCCCTGTAGGGCTTCTGTATGGCTCCATAGTTATGTGTAAGTGGGAGTGCAGAGTCTGGAGGGCCCACGCTCCCACATATGCATACCATTATGGAAAAATATGGACAATATGAAGGGAGTGCAGGGCATGGAGGGCTCACGCTCCCACTAACACATACCACTTACCAGTTACATTACACTTTCTCAAAAAGAAGGGAAATTCATGGCAAAAAACTCCATTAATGCATCAGTTAGGGTTCATAGCACAGTGAAAAAAGCATGGAAATGTGGTGTTAGGGTTAACACCCCCTACCACTCCATCCCCATCCTCCACACACCAACAGGCATCAGGGTGTGTGCTGGGGTCGTCGTGCCTAACTCTCACCCAATTCTCCTATACTGCACCACCTCAGCTTCTTTACACATGGAATGGGGTGAGAGTTAGGCTGATGACCCAATGCACACCTCAATGCCTGTTGGTGTGTGGAGGGTGGGGGGAATGGGTTAGTAGGGGTGGTAACCCTATCACCACATTTCCATGCTTTTGTCACTGTGCTATGAACCTAACTGATGCATTAATGGAGATTTTTGCCATCCATGAATATATATATATATATATATATATATACATTTTTTTATTTTTTATTTATTGCAGATTTGGATTACACAACCTTTGAGCTACAGTAGAGAGCTCGTTTACAAAGGTTCCACATCAAAAATCGAGGTGCAGAGACACTTTTGAGTTACACAAGTACAGCAGTTCCTCAGTGATTTATACAAAGTTGTACAGACAATTATGGGTAGTACATAGGACAAAGAGGTGCAGGTACAATAGGAGATAAAGGTGCACGTAAGGAGCCAACATGGCATTGTCATGCTTTATTTAAGTGCTATAGGTTGGAAGAGAAACATAGATGAGGTATTAGAGGTTGGAGGGAGGATATGCTGCCTGCCTGAGAGTTTTTTGGCAGATAGGCTAAGTTTTTGAGCTACGTATTTCAAGGGAATATTACCAAATCAGGGTGTTGACCTTTGGTTTGTCTTTTGGGATAGGGATTGCCAAACCAAGTAGGAAAATGGGCAGACTAGGTGGACCAGTTGGTCCTTATCTGCTGTCATATTCTATGTTTCTATGTTTCTGTGCCATGGGTCTTTACCAAATGCTTGGCAGTAGTGGCAGCAGCCATTCACAGAGAAGCCCTTTATGTTTTCCCTTACCTGGACGACTGGCTAGTGAAAGTCCATTCCATGGATCAGCTCCTGAACACCTTAGCTTGAACCAGATAGATGTTTGATGCTCTGGGGGTTACTGTAAACATACCAAAATCAGTGTTGACACCTTTCCAAAAACTGCAGTATATAAGAGAAGTCCTAGACATGGCCCAGGGCTCAGCCTTCCTGCCCCTGGACTAGACTAGCCACCTGGATGCCTAAGCACAGCTAGTGCACGACAGCCAGTATGTCTCAGTCAGGATGTTCCTGTGCCTGCTGGGCCTCATGGTAGCAGCCACTGTGACAGTACCATTGGCCAGACTGCACATATGGATTCCCCAGAAGACCTTTAGAGTCCAGTGGGATCAGCTCACAGACGACCTAGAACAAATGATTCTAGTCAGGTCCACTGTGCACAAAATGCTCAAGTGGTGGATGTAACCCAGCAACCTATTAAAAGTGGTTCCCTTCCTGATTCCCTCCCCAGATTCTCACAACAGACGCCTCAGGAATTGGCTGGGGAACACACTTGGGCTCCCATCAAACACAGGGTATGTGGACTGTAGTGGAGAGCACCTTGCACATAAATGTTCTAGGAATGCAAGCTGTCCTGTATGGTCTCCCAGCCTTGCAGAAACACCTGTCCACAGGCCCTCTGCTAGTACAGGTGGACAATGTCAGTGTGATGCATTACATCAGCAAGCAAGGGATATTCATTCCTATCCCTTATGACAGTTTGGTATTGGGCTGTGGAACACAGTTTAGAACTGTCATCAGTACATGTTCCAGGCACCCAAAACATCTTGGCAGACAGGCTAAGCAGGTTACAGTCCAGGATGCATGAGTGGAAACTGCTGACCTCAGTGATCAATGACCTGTTGGAAAGATGAGGTCATTCAGAGTTGGATCTTTTTGCATTCCCACATAACACAAAACTGCCACGTGTTTGCTTGCTCGCTCCAGGCCTGGGGTTTTCTGGTGAGACATGTTGCCATTCTCTTGGAAAGGGAGGTTTGCCTTCCATCCCTTCCCTCTAATTCAGAGAGTGCTACTCAAGCTACAAATGGAGTGGACAACTCTGATACTCATTGCTCCCCTATGGCCTCAACAGATCTGGTTCCCCTTATGGCAACAGCTAGCGGTGGAACCCCCCAGTGCCTCTGCACCTGTGCAAGGGTCTACTGTCACAAGAACAGAGAACCCTGGTCCATCCAGACCTGAAATCTCTCCATCTGCATGCATGGCTCTTGAAAATACAGCCATTGCTCATTTTGGGGTTTCCCCAAAAGTGGCTGATGTTCTAGTGGCTGCTAGATAGCCTTCCACCAGATCCACTTATTCTATGAAGCGGCAGTGGTTTACTTTATGGGCCGCTTCCTACCATCTGGATCCATTCACCTGTTCAGGCAATCAGGTTCTAGAGTATCTACTGTCCTTATTTGATTCCGGTACACCTGGCTACCATATCCGCTTTCCGTGTGCCTATAGAGGGTCATACAGTTGTCCAGCTGGAGGTAGCCCATACGTTTTTTTGAGAGGCATTCTATATCTGAAGCTTCCCATTCATAATCCAGTCCTGACTTGGAACCTTAATTTTATTTTGGAAAAGCTTACTTTGCCTCCTTGTGAGAAAGTCATGACTTGTGACATGCTTGCTTTCTTTCTTGGAAAGCATTATTTTTAGTTGCAATTACTTCTGCTCACAGGATTTCAGAGCTACGGGCTCTAATGTCGAGGGAAGCGGACAACACAGTTCTGGAGAGGACTGAAGAAGCACAGTCATGTGCGTAATTGGGTAGACTAGGTGGGCTGTTGGCATTTCTCTGTCATCAACATCAATGTATCTATGTATCTGTTTAATGTGTGTGCCTCCTTACTTGATTTTCTACAAAGACGGGGCATCTTTTTAAACCAGTCCTAAATTTCTACCAAAGGTGGTGTCTGAGTTTACTTTAAATCAAATCATCCACCTGCCAGTTTATTATCCTGAGAATGCCAATCCAGGGGAAGCATTGCTCCATACTCTAGATGTACATAGACCACTCAAGTACTATATACACTGTACAAAAGACTGCAGAAAGTCCTTGTAGCTTTTTGTTTCATTCGCACCTGGAAAAGAGGGTGCACCAGTTTTCAAATAGTACTTTGTCCAAATGGCTAGCTAACAGTATTACTTTCTGTTACAGGAAGTATGGTAAGGAACTTCTTGGGGTGGTTCATGGTTATTCCACAAGAGGCATTGCCACCACCATTGCTTGTTTTAAAAATGTTTCTGCTGCAGAAATCTGTGCAGCTGCTACCTGGAGTACTGTCCACACTTTCACTAAACACTACAGTCTGGACATTGTCTCATGTAGAAGGGCTAGCTTTGGTCTAGCTGTGCAACAAGGCCTACTTTCTTAAGTCTGTATGCTCCAGCCACCCAGACTGTTCACTATCAGTACTGCTTGGTACTCATTCCATAAGTGTGGCTTGATGAGAAAGATATCCTCGAAGATAGAACAGTTGTGTACTTATTGTAGCAGTAGATCTTTGAGAGAATCTCTTTTTGCCAGCCATGCTGTTCTACCCTCCTTCTCCCTTATGGGCCTGAAACTCTAGGTTTTACTGCTTCTATCTTCATTCTAGTTTACCTATAGTCATCTGTCTCACCTGAGATTGCAGAGTATTGAGTTCTCCTCCTGGTTCCCTACAGAGAGGTCCTCCTAGTATGATCTTTGGCGGGGAACTGAAGAGAGTAGGGGCCATCCATGTTTATGTGTAAGTCAACATCTGACATTGTTGTGGGTGGCCCCTGGCAGACTGCTTGCAATACTTTCTTGTGTGGTCTCAGCACCTGGCAGCCTATAGTTCCATAAGTGTGACCTGATGCAAGAGATTCTCTTGAAGATCTACTGTTATGGTAAGTATGTAACTGTTCTTTAGTTTGCTGTGACGTTTCTTAGGTAGGAGCTGGGATTGTAAGTGAGGCAGGCAGTCTGGAGTCTCCAGTTGACTTTTGTGTTTAGTGCAGCTCTAGTGCAGTTTTATATTTTTACAGTTGCCACTAAGCAGTTCCTGCCATTCAGTTTACCTGCTCCTTTACAGTCGCTGGGCCGGACCTTCCTGGTAATCCTTTACTGATTGTGGTGCAGGTAATTCCTCCTGGCTCCTGCTGGAAAACTAAAAACGGATGTGTTGGCAGGTGGAACACACTACTTTTCGCTATGGGTGAATGTCGTCAGGTTGCTGGCTGCATTCTGAATTGTCAGGGACTTGGATTGATGGACACCTGTTTCCATTGAGTCTCACCAGTGAGAGTGTACTGAGGTTTCAGTGAGGAAAGCTGAGCGTTTTTTGCATTGGTTTGCTTTTGCTATAAAACAGCATTTTAAGGAAAGTATTTCCCCTGGCGTCTCCTTTTGGGGTGACTGGGTGTTGTGATTGGTCCAGAGGGTGGGCCAAAGAGCTCTCTAAAGACTATCATCCTCCTCAGCCTTTGTGGGGAGGAACTTTGGGAGGCCTAAAGCTGCTATTAGGGAAGAACTTTCTCCTCTTCTATTGCATGTGTTGGGTAGATTGTAAATCTTTGGACATGCTGCCTTCCCCCGAGATGGAGCCTGTGGCCCTTGAGGCCGTGGTACATCCTGGTCCAGCCCAGTCAACCTGGGTTCAGGTTGGTGGCTATTGTGGTACTGCCTGAGGGGTCACAGTGTCTTCACTCTAGGTTGGGAGTCAGCTGTTAGTCTGTCAGCTGTATACTGTAAGACAGTGTCTGCAGGCAGAGAGGCACCTGTAGTACTGGGTGTACTCACCCGCCCCCCCCCCACATTTGGTTGTTTTGGCTGGACCACTTAGAAACATAGAAACATAGAATTTGACTGCAGATAAGGACCGCTTGGCCCACCCAGTCTGCCCATTTTCCTACCTGATAGATAAGCTGCAGATTCTAGTTAATCAACAGCTTACTTCCTCCTGCCCCCCACTAGTATTGCCTTATGCCTGTCCCATGCATTCTTGAATTCTTCCACTGTTCCTAACTCCACAACCTCCTCAGGAAGGCTGTTCCATGCACTTTTTGCTCTAGTCTGGTGAAAGCGGACTAGCATCTACCTAAGTTCTCTACTTTTCAGTGTTTGGGGCTGTATTTATGGTGATTGCTGACTTTGAACTTGGGCAAATCCTCTACACATACTGGTAGTATGTGCTGAGCCCTACCCCATTTAAATCTGCTCTTGAATTAATCTGCTGTTGAATTACACTCAGTGGCAAGTGCTGTTTGATTTTTGTATAGTTTTCCCCTTCCCTTTTATTTTGTTTGATTTTATTTTGTGTCATCTTATTGTTTTTAAAGAATCGTGTGAGTCGAGTGTGTGTATGATTAGGGATTGTTATTGTATTTCAGTTTGCACCGTGGTTTGACTGTGGGTAATTGGATGGTTTAGGGTGGGTTTTGGGGGATTTTATCACAGTGTTAGGACAAGATATGTAGAGGCTTTAGTGAAATCAGGCACATCTATACTGGTGACCACTTGCGGCTACTTTGTCCATTTGTGGGAACCCATTGGTCCTCCCTGTAGAGGTCCTCAGCTGCTACACAGACCTGGTGATTCTATGGAGGAAGGGCAAGCACTGCAGAGGAGGTCCTGGGTATGATGGTCGGAGGGGTAAGACTGGTGTGGTTGGGTCAAAGAGACTCCCAGGAAGGATATGTAATCAGGATCAGGGCCTGTCATGTCTGGTTTCCTTCCACAGAGCCCTGCCTAATTTCAATGAACAAGCAGTAGTCTGTCCAGCTAGCAATACTCTTCCACTTCAGGCCCCTCTTTGATTTTATTTTTTATTTTTTATGCTCTCCACCTCTCTGGCCAGCCCTCCTTCCTTCTGGTTCTCCCAGCCTTGTCACTGTGGCTTCTCCCAGGGCTTACTTCTCCCATAGTACCCCCACAGCTTGCCTCCATGGTAAGGTGGCAGGGAGTTTCTTGATGCACCAGGACCAGATTCAGATTCTGGGAGGAGCCTGAGTCACTGGGTATAGGGCCTGTGGTCTGAGTGTTTTCTGTTTTTTTTGTCCCCTGTGGGTGACATGGCATAAAATGACATCATGGTGCATGTGCTAACATCTGGCGCATCTCCCTAACCCTCCAGCTCAGGCTGCTTCCCCCCCCCAGCTTCCACCAGAGGCTAGTCTAGCACCTGGTTCTTCCCCACCCTCACTCCCCAGAGGAGGAAAGCAGTCCAATGGACACTTGATCCTCATCCCCCTGGCTGGCCCTCTGACACCCCAGGCTCATTTCTGAACCTTGGTCATTGGCATCATAAGTGGTAGTGCTACTGCTGTCTCAGTGGGCTAGCTTGGGTCATTCTTTGTAATGAAGATCACTAAAGAATAAGTGGGCAGTGATGGAGGGTTTAATTGCTGATTCATCAGCTGACCTTTTTTTATGATGGAAGCCCAATTGGATGGTGACATCTAACCTGTTCTGGAGCATCTGTCCCATCTTTTTTTTCTGTGGTGCATTGCTCAAGGAGGAATCACAGAGGGGACAGGGTGGTCATCTGTTTTAGATCCACTCTGGTACTCACTGTACTCCCCATGAGAACTTTCCGGTCTTTTGAGTGTGTGATGGCTAGATGTGGTCCAGGTGTCAGTGGCAGGACCATTCTTATCTACTGACCCCTGGGTGAGTGATTTTCTGCAAGAGTTGACAGATTTCATTGCTGAACAGGTGGTTGACACCATTATTCAGTGCCATCCAGAACATAATTTGGCGCCTTCCAAATTCCAGGAGGCATTGGATGCCTCAGGTATGTTGCTGGCTTGTGCAGTCCTGAGCAGATCATGGAACACTATAACATGGTGCTTACGGCCACTCTAGACTCCATTGCACTGTGCCACATTTGTTCCTTGACCTCCCAACGTAGCTCACCATGGTACTGTGCTGAGCTACGTCAGTTGAAGACTAAGGGATGAAGATTAGAGCATTCCTGGAGAAGATTCCATTCTGTGGAGGACAGGTTAATGTTGAGAACTCACTATGCTGAATATCAACTGACAATCGACCTGAAAAAGGCAGAGTTCCTGCCATGGTTGATTATTGCAGGGAAAAATCATCCAGGGAAAAAATCATCCTGCTCAGCTGTTTTGCGCTGTCAAAAGGTTGCTAAACCCTCCTCGTTAGCAGGCTTTTATAGCATTTTCCAAAGAAAAGTGTGAAGAGTTTTGATGGCTTTTCACTGACAAGGTGTCTGCCATTAGGTTGGGTATTTTTGTGAGTGACCTGGCATGGGTCAGTAGTAGTTGCACCTTTGGTGACGTAGATCTGTCTGTCTGGGATGTCTCCAGTTTGTGCCCCACCAGCTATATACTGGACCCAGGGCCTACATGGCTGATTCTCACCTGAGTGAGTTCATGAGCCCAGTGTTCACAGAGATCATAACTGGGTCCTTGAGGGAAGGTGTTTTTCCATTGGTCTTGAAAAAGTCTGTGGTCAGATCCCTCCTAAAAAACCTTCCTTGGACCCTGATATTCTAGCAAACTACAGACCTGTCTCTAACCTTTTCTTTTTAGCAGCTGACAGACTGTTTGGGGTTTTTTTCCCATCTACGAACCTCTCCAGGTGGGTTTTTGGCCCTGTCACAGCACGGAGACTGCTCTCATTAGGGTAACCCATGATCACCTCCTAATGAGTGACAGAGGACATCATTCCATCCTGGTGCTCTTGGATCTCTCATCGGCATTTTATATCGTTGACCATGGGGTGCTCTTGGATTCCCTGAGGAACTATGTGAGCCTAACTAGCACAGCTCTGTGCTAATCTGAGTCCTACATAACTAGGGGAACGCAGCAGGTATTCCTGAGTAATTTGACCTCTGAGGCCTCGGTGTTGTCCTGTTGAGTTCCTCAAGTCTTGATTCTTGCCCCCCTTTTGTTTTCTGTATATATACTGCCACTGGGGAGATCTTTAGACAGCACTGTGTTGAGTTTCACAGCTGTGCAGATGATACTCAGCTATACCTCTCTTGTTCTCCTAGCGAAGACGTGTGGCTTCTGTGCTGAGTCAGAGTTTGGCTGAAATAAACAATTGGATTGCCTCAAACTGGTTATGTCTCAACTTAGGCAAGACAGAGGTCATGGTGATCGAACTGGGAGGCTGGGGCTTAGCTGTTGTGGAAGGTCTGGCTGTCCATTCAGTGGGTAGCCAATCTCTCATTGCAGCTGATGCAGTAAAGAACCTGGTGTCATTTTGGACTACAAAGTGATGCTGGAACAACAGATGTCAGCTGTGGTCTGATCTGGCTTTTGCCACCTTTGAAAAATAGAAACATAGAAATTGTCAGCAGATAAAGACTGCTAGGCCCATCCAGTCTGCCCCTAAGTCCTGTATTTGATTACAGCTTTTGACCCTCCAACCACTTAAACTGTATGGTTCCCCTATGCCTGTCCCATGCATGTTTAAATCCAACCACAGTGCTCGCTCCCACCACCTCCTGTGGCAGACCATTCCATGCATCCACCACCCGCTCAGTGAAAAAAAAAGTCCTCACATTTTCTCTTAACCTGCCACCTTCCAATTTTATGTCATGCCTCTAGTTCGTGTACTCCTCCTGTATCGGAAGATTCCCCTCCCGCACCCTGTTTATGCCTCTGAGGTACTTGAATATTTCTATTATGTCCTCTCTCTCCCTCCTCTCCTCCAGTGAACATATATTGAGGTCCCTTAATCTCTCCTTGTAAGTCTTGTGGTTCAAGCCCTTTACCATCTTAGTCGCCCTTCTCTGGACTGCCTCCAGCCTGTTAATGTCCTTTCAAAGGTGTGGCCTCCAGAACAGCACACAGTACTCTATGTGAGGTATGACCAGGGTTATGTATAATGGCAGCACACCTCACGCTTGCTGCTGGTGATATCCACCTGCTATGCACCCCAGCATGCCACTGCCCCTCCCTTCTGCCTTTGTGCTCTGCTTTGACATTTTCAGGTCATCTGAAATAGTAACCCCCAGGTCTCTTTCCTCTATGGTGACTGTCAACAACTCCCCCCAGTCCTGTAGCTCTCCCCAGGATTACTGTGTCCCAGGTGCGTAATTTTGCACTTTTTTTGAATTAAACCTCAGTTGGCACTCTGCAAACCATTTCTCAAGCTTTCCTAGGTTTCTTCCCATTTTCGCCACCCCTTCAGGAGTAAGCCATATCTAGCTCATGCAGATGTGGTGATGATTATCCATGCTTTTGTCACCTCCAGGCTGAACTATTGCAATGCTCTCTACCTAAAGCTATCTGCAGGTTTGGTCCAATGCCTTCAGATGGTCCAGAATGCTGCAGCCTGGGTGATAGTGGGCTTCTCACAGAGTGACCTTATCATGCTGGTCTTGCGTGTGCTGCACTGGCTGCCTTTGCAGCGGTGCATCACCTTCAAGATCTGCTTGTTAACTTATAAGGCCCTACATGATTTGGAACCAGACTTCTTGAAAGAGCCCCTAGTTTCTATCACCCAGTTCTCCCTCTCCACTCCACCAATGTAAGCCTGCTTGTTGTCCCTCCTTCTTGGTTAAAACTATCAGGCAAAAGAGCTTTCGAAGTGACTGCTCAAGTTTTATCGAATTTACTTCCTCTTTATATACATATGGCCAACACAGTGGGGACCTTTAAAGCCTCTCTGAAGACTTTTTTATTTCAACAGGTCTTTCATGACTAGTTAATTTAGTTGTGCCCTGGAATACTGTATTTAAATTTAATTGTATTTTTATTTATTTCAAAAGTTTCACCAGGAGAGACATACTCAGTCATAAACAACTCATTTCCAGAAGCATCCTGGGGGATCCTTATCAGATTAGTCCAGGAGTGATCTCAGACCACTCAGTGGTGAGATACACTCTCTCGCTCTCCCTTAAGCAACATAGTGAGACCATTTGGAAACTAAATAACCGTCTGTTAAAATACAAGTGGGTCATTGATAAACTCACCCAAAGCATTGAACAATTTACCAGGGACAATAAGAATATCACTGGGCATGTAGATATGGAATGGGGTGCCCTAAAATGTTACCTAAGGGGGAACTCATCCGTATAGCTTCCACAAGGAAGCGCAATAGGGAAAAACAGGCTACTGAGCTTCTAAACAAAATAAGGGAGTTGGAAACTACTATCTCGCCTTCTTCCACCGATGCAGTTCTCCAGGACGTCGTCAAGTTACGTGTCAGGTACAGTGATCTGCTTGGGGAAAAAGCAGAGTTTGCGATTCTCAAGACCAGAGCTGCGTACTTGGATCAAGGCGAGAAGGCTGGGCAGTTACTTACAATGCGGGTTAAGCAACAGGAAGCCTCTAGGCTCATCAATACGGTCAAATCAATTAGAGATGGTTCCCTTAAGACTGAACCCAAAGATATCACCTGAGAATTCAAGGAGTTTTATAGAGACTTATTTAGTCCTATGTCTGATCCCCCGTCAGTGGACCAGGTGGATACCTATCTGGCTAATCTACCACTTCTCACTCTATCCCCAGAGCAAAAGACCCTGTTGATTACCCCTTTTACTGAGGAGGACATCAGGTTTGCAATCTTCATTAATTAGTCCGGAACAAGTGGGATTTATGGTAGGGAGATCATCTTTGGGTCACCTGTGAAAAATAGCCCACATATTCTCTGCATCCGGGAACACACCGCACCCAGCAGTGCTTGTGTCCCTGGATGCAGAGAAACCTTTTGATAGCGTGGACTGGTGTTTTCTATTTCGAACATTGCACAGATTTGTGTTCCCTCCACTGTTTGTACAGTGGATTAGAGCACTGTATAGAACACCTAATGTGCACATTTATTGTATTGGGGTCTTTTCCTCGGCTTTTTCTCTATTTTCTGGCACAAGACAGGGATGCCCCCTGTCATCCCTGTTATTTAGCCTCTATCTGGAACCTCTGTTGGTCCAGATTAAGATGAATCCCCGGATACAGGGGGGGACAGTCAGGAGCCACAAACTAAAACTGTCAGCTTATGTGGATGACATACTTCTACATTTATCCAGTCCCATACAACTATTAAGGTAGCCCTGGATCTGATCAAGGAATTTGGCCACTTCTCTAATTACAAACTAAATTTGGACAAAATGACGGTATTTCCCCTCAACCTCACAGTGAGCAAACATGATATTGTCGACTTAGGTCTAAAATGGGAATCCAAAAAATTAAAGTGCAACCCCCCTGTTACCCAGGGTTACTAGAATCCCAGTAAGACCTAGTGGTAGGCAGGGAAGGCAGCTTGTGAAATTCCAGTTAAATGGATTTCACACTGTCTCACTCTGTTCTCAGTCTCAGCTGAGACTGAGGGATGACATCACCATAGAACTATCGCAGCTGCATGAGCCACATTGGAATCTGCAGATGGGAGTTAGGTTAGAATGTTGGGAGTTTTTGAAGAGTGAGCAGCAGTTGTGTGTGAGCAGTCCTGTAGAGAGGAGCACAGCAGTCTGTGCACAGGCTCTTGGAGCCTAAAGCTCTGATATAGAGCTACTTTTAGGGAGAGGTGTGTGTTTCCACCTAAAGAGGAACACAGTGAGCTGTTCTTGAAGTGGTGGAGACCACTGTTACTGGTCTCTGTGTCCCATCCTTCAGAGGATGGGGGTGGAAGATTTGCCTGTTATTCCAGGTGCAACCTCCTGGTTCCGGCTAGGGAAGAAGCTGCCTTATTTTCTGAAATGTGTTGTGGCACCAGAAGCTGTCAAGATTCGCCTGTGGGGCACCTGCAACCAAAGGGTGAGTTCTTCCCTTGTCAAAGGGCCTATGTTTCACCTGAACTGTTTTAAAGTGGGATTGGACTGCTGAATCAGTGGGAGGCCTAGAGGAATAGGCTTAGCCAAAGTAAAAGTATGTTCAAGTCCAGCACAAGGGGAAAGCCAAGACATGTAGAGGAGATGTGCTAAACATTTACCCTTTAATCTACACTGCCAAGTTTTTCAGGAAGAGATGTTTAAGTATGTTTGAGACTAGTACAAGGGGAAAGTCAAGACATGTAGAGGAGATGTGCTATACATTTACCCTTTAATCTACATTGTCAAGCTTTCAAAAAGAGTTGTTTAATGTCCAGAGAAATGACCGGGTATGGATTGTGGGAGCTGGGGGTGGGAGACCCCCCCCACCTTTAGTAACCAGGTTCACCTCTACGGATTTGCTCTGTGGCCCTTTACTTTGCCTCAGGCACTTGGCCAGTGCTGAGGGAAGTGCCCAGATGTGGGATTGAAAGGACATTTCCCTTAAGGAGTTGAAGGCTCTAAGGTGGTTTGGGGAGCCACCAGAAAAATGTGTCCACTGCCATATGGACAGGTATCGAGTGGCCGGCAGGGGAGCCGGGCCAGGAAAAACCCAAATAGTGTACAAGTCAGGCTGTGTACCCAAAGCAGCGTGCAAGTCCGGGCTGTGTGCCTTGTGGGTTCAGAGCCTGAGGGCTGAAGTGTTGAAGAAGTGTTCTGTTACTCTTGTCTGCATTACCAGGAATGTAGCCCCGTGAGGGGTCCATCTATGCTTTGTTTGTTCAGTTTGGATGTGAATAAAAGCCATACTTTAGAATCCCATTCCTGGTATTGGACATTACAGTTATTGCTTCCTGTGTTCGGATTTACTTGGGTGCCCCTGTGCAGAGTAGCCAAACCTAGGCCCCTTGTGCCAAGTAACCTAGTCCTCCCCGAACCCAGTCCCCACCTGGTACTGCTGTCAGCTTCAACAGTATACCACCTGTCATTTGCAAAAAGGCAGGGTTGGGGGGGTTACAAAAGTACTTGGGTATTTATTTGGCAAGAGAGGAACGCTCCTTAAAGAGGTTTAATTTGGAGTTGCTGCTACAGTTGATACAGCAAGACTTAGCTAGGTGGAAAGGGGTACCGATGTCATTCAGGGCTAGGATTAGTGTAATTAAAATGAATATTTTGATGCACCTCTTCTATCCCATCAATATGATAAATTTATGGATCCCACAGGCTTGGTTCAACAAACTACACTCTTATATTGCAAAATTTCTCTGACTAGGCAAACCAGAGAGGCAGGCCTACCATAAGCTGGCAGCCCCTAAGAAGAAGGGAGAGCTGCGGATCCCTCACTTCCGGCTGTATTATTGGGCAAGTCACTCTGGTAAATTTTTAAGATGGTTCTTGGGGGAGAGCACTGGTGACTCACTACTGTACAAACGTTTATAGCTTACCATTAAGCAGGAACTAATTGCTTCCTATGGTTTATCCCCCAGGGCTCTGCTGCATGTCAACCCTAAATTACTCCCAGAAGTGTTGCATAAATCCCCAGTAGGGACTTCGGTTAGAGTTCATTCCCAGTTGTGTGCATTCCTGTCTTATAAGCATGGTCAGGACCCCAATCAGCCCATTGTGGGCAACTCTAATCTTAAGATAGGAGGCAGACCCATCCCGGTGAGTTGGCTACCAGAGTTAGCCAGGGCTACAGTGGAGGATCTGATACAAAATGGTCTGTACCTATCTTCAGGAGATATCATTAGGCAATACCAGTTGAGTTGTCAGTCGGGGTTTAAAGTGTATCAGCTTAGAGTTCTTAGACACATGCTGGTGAATTCCCAGATAGCACAGGAAATAGTGGAAGGGGAAGGTTTCTGCAACCACTCTGTGATCTGGCAGCTGTACCGCATGTGGTTTTGAAATTAAATGCCAATCTTTTTGATAGGGCCTTCCATAAGATAGATGGGTCTTCTGACTATTGGAACACTCAGTTTCCCCACTGGTCGATTAATTGGGAGAAAGTATAGGAAGACAATCATAGATATATTTCTCAGGACAGACTGAGACTTACGCAATTTCAAATTATCAACAACATGTATTTTACTTCAGTCAGGTTGTTTAAGATGGGGAAGGCCCCCTCCTCTACTTGCTGTAGATGCCTGCAGACAGAGGGCTCCCTGTACCATATCTTTTGGGATTGTCCCAAGGTAGCCCCACTTTGGTCCCTCATCAAGCAGAGAGAAGATCCCTTATTAGGGGTGACTGACCTCATTGTGCCTGAGATCTGCTAGATTGGGGAATATTCTCAAGCATTAGTTAAAGAATGCAGATATCACCTGGCCTTAATGGCAATGTCGGTGAAGAAACTGGTGCTCTGATGTTGGCTGGATATGGATGTTGTTACTTACAGTACATGGAGTGGTTGCAGGAGCTTCTTTTTAATTTAAATGCAGAGAAACTCATTGCAAGAGTTTCTGACTGCCTTGCTAAATTTGGTAAGATATGGAGTAAGTTACAGACACTCTATACTCTCTAATTATTGGACAGGCCGCCATGTGGTAGCGCACCCAAGGTATAGTAGTAGGTTGATACCACAGAAGGGGGCAGGGTGGGGAGTGTATTGTCTTTCTTTTGATATTATTTTTCTGTTATTGGGTTTGTTATGTACTGTTTGTTTGTGTTGATTGGCCACTTCAGTGGCCTGTGTATTAAAAATCAATAAAGTTGATTGAATTTCAAAAAAAAGATTGATTGGGTCATTTGGTCTGATCACTGCATGGTGGAGTTGTTGTTTGGGCCCCCCCCCCCTTGTTGAGATGATCTACTATCGCCCTTTAAGGGGACTGTCCTCAGAGGGACAATCAACTGTAAGAAGGCAGAATTCCTGTCCAGGGAGATTGCTGCTGGGAAGAATAGACCAGCACAGCTGTTTCGAACTGTGGACAGGCTGCTACATTCAGTCTATCTATAGCCAAAAAAAGCATTTTTGATTGCGTTGTGCGAAGAGTTTGCTCTTTTCTTCTCAGACAGGTTGTCCTCCATTCAGGCAGGGAGCACCCCAGTTGGGACAAAATTTGCCCCGCAATGGTCGTCCTGGTTCGAGCAGAGGCATGCCAATTTCCTCGGGGGAAGTTTCCACCAGTTGAGGTGGCTAAGGTCATTGAGGTGATTTAGACGCTATGGCCCAAATACTGTCAACAGGACCCTGGTCCAACTGTCTCCTAGTAGGAGGAACCGAGGCCATTGTTTCAGTGTTCTCCAGGATTGTCTGGTACTCGCTGTCAGAGGGGTGCTTCCCCAGCATCTTAAAAGAGGTGCTGGTGAGGCCCCTTCAGAAGAAACCATCGCTCGACCCAGACGTCCTGACGAAATTATAGACCTATCTCCAACCTCCTATTTGTAGGGAAGGTTGTTGAGAAAGTAGTGGCTCTGTAGCTTGAGGTGTACCTCTCAGCCTTTGATATCTATGATCTGTTCCACTCTGGCTTCAGAGCCAGGCATAGCACTGAGATGGCATTAGTTTGGATGCAGAATGTCCTCCTCAGGGCGAGGGATAGAGGAGAATGGTCAGTTCTCCTTCTCCTCAGTCTCTTCTCAGCATTTGATACTGTGAACCACATTGTGCTATTAGATCTCCTTAGAGTATATTGTGGACTCACCGGAACAGTCATCAAATGATTTGAGTCCTATCTCTCCGACAGGAGGAAGAGTGGTGATGGGAAATTTCTCTTCTTCCTCGAAGCCCCTGTCATGTGAAGTACCTCAAGGTTCAATCCTTTTGGTGATGTTGTTCATGGTGTACATGCTGCCCCTTGGAGAGCTCAATACAGTCTGGGGTTTCACTGCTATGCAGATGACACCCAGCTGTATTTGTCATTTGCCCCAGGAACTGGAAAAACCATGAAAGTGCTAAATAAATGCCTGACTGAGATTCAGGATTGGATGTCTTCAAATTGGCTGAGGCTGAACTCCAACAAGACAGAAGTGCTAGTGATTGAGCCTGGTTGATGGCGTGATGGGGAGGCTACTGGGGCGGTAACAGGTTTGGTCCTAGGATTCCCCCATTGATGGCCTTCTCCAGGGTGAAATACTTGGGAGTTATCCTTGATGACAGACTGACTGAAGAAGCCCAGGTGTTGTCTGTTGTCAAAAGTGGGTTTTACCACTTAAGGAATATCACCCAAATTAAATCCCTGATTCCTGCCGAAGATTTGCCATCACTGGTACACTCTTTTGTTACTTTCAGGCTGGACTACTGTAATGCTCTGTACTTCGGGGTCAATGCAGGGATCTTCTGCCAACTGCAGCTAGTGCAGAATGTAGCGGGCAGGCTGCTGGTGGGCCTACCAAAATCTTGCCATGTGGCCTTGGTCCTGCGGGATCTGCACTGGCTGTCTGTCAGGTGGAGGATCATCTTCAAGGTGGGTTTGCTTACCTACAAAGCCCTATATGGCCTGGGCCCTGGTTACCTGTTGGACCTCCTAACTCCAGCCATCCTGGTACATTCCCTCCGCTCCTCCACTGAGGGCCTCCTAGGAACTCTGATGGCCAGGCTGAAAACCTCGGAGGATTGTTCCTTTGAGGTGGCTGACCCATCCCTCTAAAATTCACTGCCAGGATCTCTAAGGGAGGCCCCAATGGTGGAGGCCTATAAAGGAAGCCTGAAGACCTGTCTTTTTACAAAGGCATTTTATGAGAACTGATAAATGATTTTATATATATCTGGTTTTGGTAATTTGTGAATTTTGTCTGTACTGTCTGAATCTGCTTTTGATTGTAATGGTGCCTAGAGCCTCTGGGATTGGGCGCCGAAATAGAAATAAAGTATTACTTACTAAAATAGCCTCCTGTTAAGTCTTAGCATTCGCAGATGGTATTTGTCTTTTTCTGCATGATAACACATCTACGACTGTGATAACTAGTATTTTTGACCATCAAGCATCAGTATGTGGAGCTGAAATTAATTTTAATAAAAGCTGTGGCAAACACATTGGAGACAGTTCCCCAGTAGAGTCAGTGCAAAAAATAGCTAACACACCTATCTCAACAACTGCAGTAACAATCCTGGAGATTTCTTTTGGGGTACCAAATGCTGCTCAACTAAATTTGGAGGCATTACAATTAGTAGCTATGGCAAAATTTGCCCTCTGAAAAAAACAGTGTCCTGTCAAAACGTAAGAAGGGTTTTCTCATTAAAACAATAATCCTTCTAGTTTTTTTTCACACCTTTCCAATGTGTTTCCTCATCCAGCTCAGCTAGATGCAAAACTGTTCAGTTTATTTCTGCAGAGCTTATGGGGCAGCTGTGTGAACCCCATCAAAAGAAAACACATATTGTAATGGGAATATAATGGGGGGGGTGGGGTGGATGATCAGCCCTGTAGATTCTTTATGAGTTTTTTTTTCTTTTTTTGTATTTAACTTTGAGGCAGTTTTGGCAAAGAAGGAATCTCAGTGGACTCCACTAGTAGGAGAGTAACTCCTATCCCTCCAGGAAAGGTGGGACCAAGGTTGCCTTAAATTACCAAGTAGATGGGTGGTGGGAGCCGCAGAGAAGAGCTGCATCAGTGGCCATAGGAGGGGACAAGCACCAAGCCAGTTCAGCAGGGACAGGCAGGAGGGCCGCATCAGTGGAAGATCTATGGAAGTACCGGGGAGGAGGGCTCCAGCTTGAGGAGCCAATCGGCTGCGGTTGCACCAATTTTGACTGTGCGGCTGGGCTTATAAGTCCAGAACCCAGCCGCAAACAAATGAACAGCTCCGTTGGGGTCTGTGGGTGGTAGGAGCTGCACAGGAGAGCTACATTGGTGGTGATAGGAGGGAACAAATGCCTAGTTCAGTTTGCTGACATTCACTCTGTGGTAGCAGCTCTAAACTCTGTTTGGGTGATTACACCTTTGTGTACCCTGTACAAAAACTGCATTACCTAAAAGGAGGCATTTCCTGCAGTGACACTTTGTGAATTTGAGCCCTACCAGGAAGTAGGAGGAGACTCTGGTAGTCCTGCTGTTAATAGTGAACTACCAGAGTAGGATAACAAGCTAAATTTTTATTTGAGGGCAAGTTGAATGTTTTAAACATTTTAAACATGCTGGAGCCTTGTATTACAGGAGTTTGCATGGTTTTATATCACTTGTAGACAGTGTGTGTGATTTAGAGGTGACTCCAGTGGAAGACTTCCGGGTCACTCCTTGACATATAACTAGCCCCGCTGCGAGCGGGATGTGTGCGGCTCTGCGCATGGAGACACATGCCGAGACAAGTGAGTTAAGTGGGTATAAGGGAAAGTATTTTAAACAAGGCCAATAAGGTCTTCACTGACAGAACAATGGAGAGTCACTTGGCGTTACCAGATGGTACACCACCTCAACAGGTAAATGCTATCTTTAAATTAGATGGGGATCTAGGAATTAAGTACTCACTTTGTCAGATGTATCAGCTAGTTCCTTTGAAACCAGCAGGAAACTGTGTGTTTACATGCGATAAATGTACTTCTAACATTGAACTTACTAATAAACTAAACTGTTTCTATACCAGACTTATTGAATGGAAAACAGTCAAATTACAATGGCAAAATGATTAAAAAGCTTAACTACAGATTCTGTAAGCCAGGTTGGAGAGTCTGAAGTTATAACACCTGTCAATGACCTGATTGACATCCCAAGCACACTAGCCTTGGAGCAGGCTAATATAATAACTACCGCTGAAGAGACCATTTCTGTTAACCCCCCTCCTTCTAACAATAATGAACACAGGCTAAATTAAGCTAGAACTAGGAAATGTGATAGGGAAGTGGATGAGGAGGTTGAATCAGACCCAGAATGGGCAACAGTATCTACTTCAAGGGCATGTAAAAAAGGAAGAAAAGCAGAAATATTTAAAATCCCTATTAGAAACAGCTTCGTGCCACTTCTGAGCACCAAAGATGCACCTAGCACAGAACATGTGGCCATAGAAGGCAGACCTGAAGACAGCAGGGATCAGGCAAGTGTTCCACCTAGCGTGAATGCCCCAGTGACATCCCAAACTCCTAATCAGGATAGTACCACCGTCCCAGAAACATCAGGAGGATCCCTCAACCCAATTAATTCTGCATTTGAGCAACCTGCCAAAATAAGCATTACTGAAAAAATGAAAAAAGGAGGGACAAGCAAAGGGTCTCAAACCACATCAAGGGCACAGCACATAAACTTGTACTCGAGAGAAAACATGATCGACAGTTCTATTATTATAACTACTGAGGAGGTTGTCCAAAATATGGACGCCAGTCCAGCAATAAGTGGAGAATCAAGACAGGTATACATACTGGGGGACTGTATGATAAAGCATCTGGCTAGAGAGCAGTTTGCAATGTGGATAAATCAACAAGAACTTGTTCCAATTTTAGAGGTGCTAGAGTTAAAAATATTTCAAGCATGATCAAAAACGTATTAAGGATGCCGGCGATAATCCGCTAGTCATCATACATACTGGCACAAATGATATTGGGGATACAGATACTGATTCACTAAAAAATTATTTTGTGGCATTAAATAATATCTTGGTTGAACTTGGAAGCACTGTATGTTTCTTAGAAATGTTACCTGTCTCCAGAGCACCATATGAAAAAAACACTGTGTATTAAGGAAATAAATGAATGGTTGAGAAAGTGGTGTATCAGACAAAACGTAACGTGCAGGAGAACTTTGTGGCCAGAAACTCCTTGCTTTGCTGGGATGGCCTGCACTTGAGCAGGAGGGGCAGTGCCCTACTTGGTAAAGCATTTCAGGAAGTCATAATTAATCACTTAAACTAGGTAGTAGGGTAGCGAGGAGGAATATGACCTCCTCTCTAACAATTGGTACTCAAAGCACCAATACAAACCAATGCAATGTACTAATGTTAAATGCTAGACACCTGAACAGCAATAAAATGTCAGAACTTGAAATGAGGACACTAATACATAATTATGGGGTAACTGTGGTCACAGAGACCTGGTGGGATGATTCTACTGCCTGGTATAAAGAACTACCAAACTATAAGCTTTATCAAAAAATAGAGAAGGAAGAAATAGTGGGGGAGTTTGTCTTTTGTACATAATAACGTACCTTCATTTGAAATAAATTGTAATAACAATACTGAAAGCATCTGGGTCCAAATCTATATAAGGGGCCAACTGAAACTTATGGTAGAGAATTGCTATAGACCTCCCTCAGCAGACTCACAGTACACTAATACTTTGAGTAAAGAAAATACCGAAGCATCCTTAAATGGAGATGTTCTCATATTAGGGGATTTCAACCTACCCAAAATTGACTGGATTAAAATGAAAGGAGGCAGTGAACAAGAAAACATTTTTGTAGAAGAAATGCTCAACCATGGTCTAGACCAATTTGTCATGAGTCCAACAAGAGGTAATACTGTCCTAGACCTGGCCCTGACTAACACTGAGGATGAAATCAAAGATTTGGAAATTAAACCCCGTTTATGTAATAGCGACCATAACACAGTGTACTTTGAAATCATGTTGGAAAACACTGTTTACAAAAATGACACAATTAATAAAAACTATTATAAAGCAAATTTTGGCAAAATTAATATTTCTTACAACATAGAAACATAGACTTTGATGGCAGAAAAGGACCGCTTGGCCTATCTAGTCTGCCCATTTCCCTACCTACAGGATAGGCCGCAGATCCTAGCTAACCAACTGCCTATTTCTTCCAACCCCCCAAAAGAATTGCCTTATGTCTGTCCCATGTATTTTTGAATTCTCCCACAGTTTTAGACCCCACAACCTCCTCAGGAAGGCTGTTCCATGCATCCACTACCCTCTCTGTGAAATAATACTTCCTCAGATTGCCCCTGAACCTCCCTCCCTCTATCTTTAAATTGTGTCCCCTTGTTCTTGCACATCTCTTTTTCTGAAAGATGCTACCCCCTTGGACTTTGTTGATTCCACTGAGGTACTTAAAAGTTTCTATCATGTCCCCCCTCTCCCTTCTTTCCTCAAGGGTATACATATTAAGCGCCTTTAGTCTGTCCTCATATGGCTTCTCTTGCAGATCCTGCACCATTTCAGTTGCCCTCCTCTGGACTGCCTCTATCCTGTCTATGTCCTTGCGGAGATGGGGTCTCCAGAACTGGAAGCAGTACTCCGGATGGGGTCTCACCAACTATCTGTACAGAGGGATAACAACTTCCTGCTTTCTGCTGGTGATGCCTCTCCCTATGCATCCCAGTATACCCCCAGCCCTCCCTACTGCCTTCTCACATTGCTTGCTAACTTTAAGGTCATCTGATATGATTACCCACAGGTCCCTTTCCTTTTTGTTGTTGTTACCTCCCCATTGTGTATTCTTCCTCTGGGTTCTTGTTTCCCAGGTGCATTATTTTGCACTTCTTTGCATTGGATCCAAGCTGCCATACTTCTGACCATTCCTCCAACCTTGCCAAGTCCCTTCTCATCCTTTCCTCGCCTCCTTGTGTATCAACCCTGTTGCAGATCTTTGTGTCATCAGCAAAGAGGCACACTTTTCCTTCCAGTCCCTCTGAAATGTCACTTATGAAGGCATTAAAAAGGACTGGACCCAGTACTGAACTGCGGTACCCCACTAGTAACCCTTCTTTCTTTAGAGTGGACTCCATTTACAATTACCTTCTGTGTCCTGTTGTCCAGCCAATGTTTTACCCAGGCTACCACCCTGGGACCCACTCCCAGGCTGGTTAATTTGACTATTAATATTTTGTGTGGGACTGTGTCAAATGCCTTGCTAAAGTCTAGGCAGGCCATGTCCACAGCCCCTCCCTGGTCTACTACTTTGGTCACCCAGTCAAAGAAATCTATTAGATTCATCTGACATGACCTTCCCACTGTGAACCCTTGCTGACTTGGGTCCTGTGCCCCACTGGCCTCTAGGTACTCAACAATTCTTTCCTTCAGAAGTGACTCCATCACTTTCCCTACCACAGAGGTCAAACTGACAGGTCTGTAGTTTACTGCTTTGTCTTGGTCCCACTTTTATGAAGGGGAATCACATCCGCCTTCCTCCAGTCCTCAGGTACCACACCATCCTCCCATGATTTATTAAAAAGAGTAGCCAGTGGTTTCACTAGTTCCCCCCTTAATTCTTTTAGAATTCTGGCGTGAATTCCATCAGGCCTCATTGCTTTGTCCACCTTCAGTTTTAGGAGTTCTTGCAGAACCCTTTCTTCTGTGAAAGGACTGGGATCGACCCCCCTATCAAGAGTGCTTCTGTTAATTGGATTAGGCACTTCCCCCTCCTCTTTTATGAATGCTGAGCAGAAATATTTGTTCAGTATCCCTGCTTTTTCACTGTCCCCCTCTGCCCACCCACCATTTATTCTATTCAGCCTCACTATCCCTCCCTTTGTCTTTCTACGCTTACTGATGTACCTATAAAAGGTTTTATCCCCTTTCTTAACCGAGTTGGCTATCTTTTCCTCAGTTTGGGCCTTTGCTATTCTGACTTCCCTCCCTGCTTCCTTCAGCCTTAACTGGTACAGCTGTCTGTCCTGCTCCTTCTGTGTTTCCTTATACTTCCGGGATGCTATCTTTTTCTTCCTGACTTTCACAGCCACCTCTTTTGAGAACCATAGTGGCTTTTTCTTTCATTTTGATTTGTTTATTTGCTTCACACAAAGGCTTGTTGCCTCTGTGATGGCAGTTTTGATGATTCCCCATTGTTGCTCCACACCTCCTTCTAGCCTGTTTGCTAGTGCTTTTCTGAGGTGCTCTCCCATCTTGCCAAAGTCAGCCCTCCTGAAGTCCAGTACCCTCACTTTTGTATGGCTTGACTCTGTAGCTGAGTTTAACGTGAACCACACTGTTTGATGGTCACTTGTTCCCAGATGGCAACCCACTTCTAGATCTGAGATCCTCTCACTGCCCCCGTTTGAGAGTACAAGGTCTAAGATTGCTTCCTCATGAGTGGGTTCCAAAACTAGCTCTCTGAGGCCTGCCACCTGTAGGGCATCAAGAATGGCCCTGCTCTTGGATGTGGCTGCAGCAAATGTGCTCCAGTTAACATCTGGCATATTCAGGTCTCCCATCAACAGTATCTCCCCTTTCTCTGCCATCCTAAGAATGCCTTCTGTCATATCCTTGTCCATTCCCTCCCCCTGACATGGGGGTCTGTACACAACCCCTGTGCAGATTGTGGTGCCCTCTCCAGTCTCTAAGGTGACCCACAGTGCCTCCTCTCCTGCCTGTTTACTCATTTGTTCAGTTGCTTTTATCCCTTTCTTTACATAGAGAGTTACTCCTCCATGCTCCCCCTCTTCTCCCCTGCCTGTCTCTCCCATAGGTTATGTACCCTGGTATGTTAACATCCCAGTCATGGTTCTCTGTGTACCATGTTTCTGTGACTGCTACGATATCCAGGCATCCCTCTTCCATCAAGGCCACCAGCTCAGGAGCTTGTTGCCCAGACTACGAGCATTGGTAATCATTACCCTCCATTTCTTGATGGCCTTACCCCTTTTTGACCCATCCCTGTTGATATTGCATTTGTCACTTTCTCCATTTACCCCTGTGCTTCTCCCTATTGACATCTCTATGTTGCTGTTTACCACACTGACTACCAAGACTTTTTGGGGGGGGCTAGGATTTCCCTGCTCCTTTCCAATGCCTCCCCTCTTGGCTAGGATTCTGGTTCCCCTCCTGGACAGATGCAGCCCATCATGCCAGTATAGGCTTGCATCACTCCAGGTGGACCCCAGTCCCCAATGAAGCCAAATCCTGAGCTCCACACCATTTTTCAACCACTGATTGAATCCATGTGTGTGGAACACCTAACCTCTCCTCACACCATAGATGGGCAGCACCTCCGAGAAGGTTACCGTGCATGCCTTGTCTAAGCCCCCTCCCAATTCCACAAACTCTTCCTGCACTTGTCTAATCCCTTTCTTAGCCAGGTCATTTGTCCCTAGGTGGACAATGACATCCAGCTCCCTCCCCTGTGCAGCTGTTCTGGCAATCCTGAGGATTCGCTCCCTGTCCCTCCAAGCCATGGCACCAGGCAGGCATCTTACCTCCCTCTCCCCTTCCTCCCCCAGTTCTACCTTCCTAACCATGGAGTCCCCCACCAGGAGTTGTTCCCTTCCCCTGTGGGGCCCCCTGCCACCCTCCTGTGGGTCTCCTTTGTGGATGTTCCCAGCATCCTCCTTGGTCTCCACTGCAGGTGCCTCAATAGAGGAACCACACTTTGCCAGAATGGCATAGGAATTGTGGAGAGGTACAACTGGAGGGATGCACTTCTGTTCCACCACCCTCACCCTCCCTGAGCCCACTGTGGTCCAACCACTCCTCTTTCTTGGCAACCTCTGAGGCAACAGCAGTGGCATTGATGGTCCCTGGATGAAACAGGAGGTCCCACAAATCCTGGCCAACTCAGCCTGGAGATGAGCAACCTCCTCCCTCAGCCCAGAGAGGTGCCTGCAGATGGGACAACATCGCATCCTCCAGAATGTCTCCCAGAAGACTGCTGCTCTACAGCCACTGCACTGCACCACTCCCATCATGTCTTATTTCTGGCCCTTTAACTGTTTGCAATCCTTACTCTTTCCTCTGTTTTTTTTCTTCTCTCTCTCCTTATTTTATTGCTGTGTGCCCTTTAAGCTCCTGATTGTCCTGTTCTGAGACAAGAATATCCTATATTTCTCAGTAGACCCCTTACTTGCTCAGAGGCAGACCTCCAGCAGCTAGAGGGGGCTGGAGAGCTACTCTTGCCCTTCTAGGATGGTGGGTCTTTGGTGGCTCTTTGATCATTCACTTCCTGCTCCCAAACAGGAAGTTCCTGTTGTCAGTCAAATCCTGTGCCTATAAAAGTAGAACTAGCTTTGGGTGGGAAGGAGGACAATATAGTCCCAGTAGAGAAGTCCAGTCACACAGCAGTCCTTCCTCCTGGTGTCTTCTGCCAAGCTAGTAGCAGAATCTTTCTAAGGCAGTCTTTAAATTTAGCTTCCTTCGAGCTAAGCCACTCCCCCTACTTACTAGATCTTTGTACAAGTAATTTAAACCTCACAGCTATCAAATCCTTTCAATCACCTGAGATTTACACCTAGATAACTGTTCAGATAACCATTCAGTTCAGTTAACTCAGACAAACACACACTTTTTTTTGTTTGTTTTGTTATTTTTTTTACCCTAAATTAATGGTCCAAGTACAAGAGTTCTACTTCTTTAGTCCCAGTAGAGAAGTCCCGTCACACAGCAGTCCTTCCTCCAAACTGATTGGGCAACTTGTTTCAAAAATCTAACTACAGACCAAGCTTGGTTTAAATTAAAAGATACAATTCTTCAGTTAGAAAAGGAATCTGTACTAGATAAAAAAAATATAAAACAAAAGGAAAGGTCCCCATATGGTTAACAATTTGATAAAAAAATCCATCAAAGTGAAAGAAAAACTATTTAAAAACCTCAAGTAAAATCTGTGTATAGATAACATCAAACTATACAAAACATCACAATCAAAACAAAAAAAAAACAATATTAAAAGCCAAACAAAAGGCAGCATATAAGACAGTGCATTGATGAGATAACAAGAAGGCTCTATACTCTTACAAAAATGGTAAAAAAGGAACAAATGGAAAAGTAGATCCACTTGCACATCACAGTAAGGAAATAGAATTGGATAGGGAATCAGTGGATCTCTTCAATTCATATTTTTGTTCTGTCGTTTAAAAAAAACAAACAGCTGTTGACCAGTATGATACATATGGAGTAAATTTAGATGACATGTACACCACCTCCCCTGAAGAAGTCTTAAATGTTTTAGGTACAATCAAAAAAAATACCAGTCCTGGACCTGAAAATATTCTCCCGATGTTTCTTATTGGTACAGCACATTCAGCCTCACTTCCACTTTCCATCATATTTAATAAATCATTGGTTGAAAACAGCATTCCTTTGGAGTGGCTGCTAGCTACAGTGATTTCTATACATATAAAGGGAAGTAAAGCTTCAGTTCAAAACTACTGTCCCATAAACTTAACCTCTGTCATCTATAAGTTAATGGAATGGATTATTAAATCATACTTGGAAAAGAAACTTGAATCATTGGGACTAACGGATAATTCACAACATGGTTTCAAAAGTGGTCATTCATGTACTACTAATCTAATCTTGTTTTATAATCATATTAGTAAAGGACTAGAACAGGGCATATCAATGGATGTTATTCTATTAGACAAATGTCAAGCCTTTGATAAAGTGTCACATCACATTCTTATAAAAAAAACTTTACAATCAAGGATTCTCAACATGTCTGGTCAACTGGATTAACCAACGGCTCTCGAATAGATCTCAGAGGGTTAGAGAAAATGACGTTGTGTCCTAAAATGAAATGGTTAGCAGTGGCGTATCTCAGGGTTCAGTCCTGGGTCCGACCCTGTTTGGTGTATTTATAAGCGACATGAAAATCAGTGGAAATTATGTGTTATCCAAGTTTGCTGACGACACTAAACTTGGGGGAAGAGCTGAAAAAGCAAATGGAATTTTGACACTAGTTTATAATTTATAAGAAATGTAATTATGGCCAAAAAAAAAATTAAATGAAGTTTAATGTTGACAAGTGCTCAGTCTTGCATTTAGGGAATAAAAATAGTAAAAATAATTCCTACTTAAATAACAGATTACTTAAAGTACCTAGTTGTGAAAGGGACCTGGGTATTATGGTCAATGACAAACTAACGGTATCTGACCACTGTGTTAAAGTATCTCGGGTGGCAAATAATTTGCTAAAACAAATTAAATGCATGATTGTGACTAGAACAGAAGAATGTATAATTCCTATATATGAAGTGTATATTAGATCTTACCTTGATTATGGCTCACCCTTTTGAAACCCTTATCACAAGAAGAACATTGATCTGGTAGAGATGATCCAGAGAAGGGCTACAAAACTAGTGCCTTGACTATCAAATACAGATTATGGAACTAGACTCATGGAAACTGGCTTATTTTCTCTTCAAACCCAGAGGTACAGAGGCGGCCTTCTCTTTGCTTATAAAAATACTCCAGTCTCAGTGTTTAATAGAACAATGTGGTCTGAAACATTCAAACAGACGGCATGTAGCTAGACAACTGGTCGTTGAATGGGCAAACTCTGTCAAAAGAGATTCCTTTTTCTCAATTAGAGCTACAAAAGCCTGGAACTGTCTCCCAAATGATGTAATTGAATCAAATTCCTTCAATATATTCAAAGCCAGACTAGATTGCTGGTTGAGAGATCAGTAAGAATGAGTTAAGTCCCACTTGTGTGGGGGACAATCACGATGGGTGTATGCCTTCTTTTGTCCAAATACACTAAATAAACTAAATAAGTCAGTTTGGTGCAGTTTTTTCTCCCACTGACCCGCCTCACACCACCTCCATATTAAATTCACCAGCTAGACCACTGCCAGGAGTGGTCAACCAATCAGAAGAAGGCAGGAGGAGGAGAAGAACACTAGGAGGAGGAGGACATGTGACACATTGAGGGATGGGAGCCATGTTTGGATGGGGAAGGGACATCCACGGCTGGGTGTCATTGCCAGACAATGTCACCAAAGGAGCTGTATCACTCAAACCCTTCAACTAAGACTTTTCTAGCAGAAGGAGCTAAAAAAGAAAATTACTGGATTGGTTTGACAGACCAAGGGGATGAAGGAAAGTGGCAATGGGTAGATGGCACAAGTCATGAAGTTCCACCAAAGTATGATTTTTTTGGGGGTGCTGCAGTGTTGCATGTTTTTTCACAAAAAATAAATAGGAAAAAAATATTTGGTTGTCCTTGATAGAGGAACACTAGCATCATCTGCAAAGTTCACCCTAGCAAATTACGGAATGTTACCCTCATATTTTTTGGCAAAAATTGCAACAGTTTTGAAGTGGCATACTGTAGCTACAGGATCAACTCTATGAGCATACTGTAAGTCCTATTAATATAGTTTATACAACTGTATTGATTACTAGTGAGAGGGCAAGGGGCACAAATGTGGAAGGAAAGGGAGGAACCAGCTTGGCCTGGGGGGAAGCTCGTGGTAGGAGAGACTGGCAGGGGAAAAGGGGGCAGCAGATAGAGCCTTATTGGGGGTAGGGGGAACCACCAGAGAATGAAGGGCAGCAGGGGACATGGACGAGGGAGGATAGTAGGATGTAGTAGTTGTGGAGCTGCAGTGTTCATGAGCACTCCATGGAAGTTAGGTGGGTGTCCTAATTGTCAAAAACTAAAGTGGATGGAGGCTGAATTGGCATGGTTAAAGAATGAGCTTGAGAGGAGAGAAGGGGAGGAGCACAGATGGAAAGCTGGAGGGGTGGAGGGTATGAAAAATGGGAGGATGAACAATGGGGCAACATGGTGGGAAGAGGAGAGGGGGATCAGTACGGACAAGAGATGAAGAGCTCAAGGACAGGAAAGCAGTGGGAAAAGTGTGCCCAACAGGAGTTTTACAGTAGAGTCAAACAGGTACTGGCCCCTGGCTGGGCTTATAGAAAAGGAGGGGGTGGGGGGAGACAGATGTAAACAGAGTACTGAGCCATAGGAAAGGGAAGGGAAGGAACACAGTGCAGGGGAAGGGCATGTAGGGAGAACACAAGGCAGGAGAAGCGAAGGTAGAGTATAAATAGGGAGAACGGACAAGGAGAGCTGAGAAGGATAAGCAACAAGTGGGAAGAGCAGAGGGGAGGGTTTGGAAGAAGAAAATGTGGAGGAAATGGGGAGGCAGGATCTGGGATTCAGCACCAGAGCTCAGAAGAGGGAGAAAGGTCAGAAGAGGATAAGGAGGATAGCTAGCAGCAGATGAGGTGAGGGGGGAGAAAGAGGGAGCAGGGGGAGGGTGAGTTGGAGAGGAAAGGGAGCAGATGGGGATGACACTACTGGGTGGAAGAAGCACGACAGACCCAGACAGCAGAGGTGAGACACTCTCAGGGATAGAAAATGCAGAAATAGTTACAGTGTATGGGGCTATGATCATAAAGGGGATTCATTGTCTAAGGAATAAAGTAGCTTTTAAGGGGAGGTCAATTTTTTGTGACCCAGGAATGGAGGCCAGAAGGGTACTCCCTAGAATAAAGGACTGTATTAAGTTAGTGGGAGGTAAGCCACACCTATTATTGCATCTAGGAAAAAATGACTTGGCAGGGAAGAGGTTCAGGGGGTTCAAGGGAGGTTCTGAGAGCTAGCATAGGGATATAAAGGGCTTGTCAGCTCCCTGGCCTTCTTGGAGGTCCTCCCAGTGCATTACCCCTATGCAATGAGCAACTCAGAATAAAGAATTCAACCTCTGGCTGAGACAGTGGCGCAGGGAGGAGGGCTTCATATGTTTGGGAGGGTAGCACATCGCAAAGGTGAAGTCATATCGGCGAGTCATTAATGGCAACCCATGAATGGCGAATGTAATAATGGCAAACCTGTTTAAACAGCAACAGGTAGATTATGGTGACTCTGGGGTGCTAACCTGCCCCTGTGCCCATATGCGCCTCAGAGTTAGAATCCTAGAAATAGCAGAGGGTCTGGGGTGTGCAGCCCCACATTGGGGGTATGGAGGCGGAGCCCTCCACTAGCATAAGGCTGTATAGTTTTGTTAAATGCTGTTTTCCACTTTTAGATTGCTCAGTAAGAACATTGAATAGATACACTGTACCTGCTTTGCCTCACTGGTTTCATTCGCTTCTTTGTTATTTTGCCACAGTCTGACTGCATACCTTGTGAGTGCACACCTTAGATAGTGAGGTTGTAGAAGTGAAGAAGAGCCACAAACAGCACAGTGCACAAAGGGTAAGTACATACCAAAAAAAAAGAGAGATTTTGTATATTACTCATTGTATATTATAAGGGAGAGGGACATGTAGGGAGTGATGCAATGCACTGGCTGTGGGGCAGCAGTTTTCTGGGAGACATTCTGGAACCTGCATTGCTGCCCTATTTGCAGTCAACTGTCAGCTCTGAGGGAGGAGGTTGCCCACTTCGAGGCTGAACTGGCAAGGACTAAGGAGGCCTCCCCCACCCAAAGAGCACCAGTTCCACAACCACTGACTCACAGGTTGCCAAGTGTGAATAGCTGTTGGACCACAGTGGGTTCTGGGATGGTGAGGGTGGTGGAACACAGGCGTAGCCCTCTAGTTGTACCTCTACACAAATCATATGTCAGTCTGCCAAATCAAGGTTCCTCTATGATGACACCCTCAGTGGAGACCAAGAAGAATGCTGGGGACATCCACAAGGAAGACCCACAAAAGAGTGGCTAGAGACACCACAGGGGAAGGAAACAGCTTCTGATAGGGGCTCAATTGTTAGGGGTGTAGACCTGGGGAAGGGAGAGGAGAGGGAAGTAAGGTGCCTGCCTGGTGCCATGGCTTGGAGGGACAGGAAGCAAATCCTCAGGATTGCAGAAGCAGCATCACAGGAGAGGGAACTAGATATCATAGTCCACCTTGGGACAAATGACCTATCTAGGCATGAGATCAGTGCAGTGCAGAATGAATTTGTGGAGTTGGGAAGGGGCCTCAGACACATAGCAAGCACAGCAACCTTCTCAGAGGTGCTGCCAGTCTATGGCAGGAGTGAGGCTAGGGTACTGCACACCATGCAGTTTAATGAATGGTTGCAAAACTGGTGCAGAGCACAGGGCTTTGGCTTCATTGGGGACTGGGGGTCCACCTGGAGAGATGAAGGTCTATACTGGCATGATGGTCTGCATCTGTCCAGGAAGGGAAACTAGCTCCTAGGTGACAGGTTTAAATGCTTCTTTGGCAAGCTTTTAAACTAGCCAAGGCGGGAGGTGCTGATAGGAAGCAGGAAAGTTCAAGCCTCCCCCCACAAAACATAGCAGGTAGTAGGGTAAACACTGAGTTACAGAACTTGACAGAGGGTAGGACAGGGGTAAATGGAAAAATAGGCAAGGGCAATAAGAGCAAGGATGGGGTAAAAAAGAATAAAGCCTACATTAAATGGAGGGCAATGAGTACCAATGCCCGTAGTCTGGGAAACAAGCTTCCTGAGCTAGTAGCCCTGATGGAAGAGGAACACTTGGATATTGTGGCAGTCACAGAAACATGGTACATGGAGAATCATGACTGGGATGTCAACACACCAGGGTACACAATCTACAGAAGGGACAGGGAGGGTAAAAGAGGAGGTGGAGTAGCTCTCTACATAAGGGAAGGGATCAAAGCTGCAGAACTAAAAAGTAAAGGGGGAGGACAAGAGGCATTCTGGGTCACCTTGGAGACAGGGAATGGCATCACAATCCGTACAGGGCTTGTATACAGACCCCCTTCTCAAGGAGAGGAAATGGACAAGAAAATGATAGAGGACATTCTCAAAATGGCTGAAAAGGGGGAGATACTGTTGATGGGGGACCTGAATATGCCAGACGTTAACTGGACGACATGGACTACAGCCACATCAAGAGCAGGGTCATTCTGATGCCCTACAGGGGCATGCCTTAGACAGCTAGTGGTGGAACCCACTTGGGAGGAGCAATATTAGACCTGGTACTCTCAAATGGAGAGAGGATCACAAATTTAGAAGTCAGTAGGCATCTGGGAACAAGTGACCGCTGCACAGTGTGCTTCACAATAAACACAACCATGGAGACAAGCCATACAAAGACAAGGATACTGGACTTTAGAAGGGATGACTTTGGCATAATGGGTGAATACCTGAGGAATGCATTACCAAATGGCCAGAAAGGAGGGGTGGAAGAACAATGGAGAAAAATCAAAACTGCAATCATGGAGGCAACAAGCCTTTGTGTGAAACTAAGAAAGAAAACAAAGCGAAATAAAAAAAACACTATGGTTCTCAAAAGAGGTGTCAGGAAAAGTTAAGGAGAAAAAGGCTGCATTCAAAAAGTATAAGGAATCACAGAATGAGCATGACAGAGAACTGTATCATTTAAAGCAGAAAGAAGTGGGGAAGGCAGTCAGAAAAGCAAAGGCCCAAACAGAGGAAAAGATAGCCAACTCAGTTAAGAAGGGGGATAAAACCTTTTATAGGTACATTAGGGAGCATAGAAAGGTCAAGGGAGGGATATTGAAGATTAATAAAGGAGAAGGGAGGTGGGCAGAGGGAGACAGTGAAAAGACAGAGATACTGAATGAATACATTTGCTCAGTATTCACAAAAGAAGAAGAGGAGGAGGAGTTACCTAAACCAAACAATAGAAGCACTCTGGGTAGTGGGGTTGACACCAGTCCATTTACAGACGAAAGACTCCTGAAAGAACTCCTAAAACTCAAGGTGGACAAAGCAATGGGGCCTGACAGGATTCACCCTAGAATCCTAAAAGAACTAAGGGAGGACCTAGTGACACCACTGACCACACTTTTTAACAAATCATGGGAGGATGGGGTGGTACCTGAGGACTGGAGGAGGGCAGATGTGATTCCCCTTCACAAAAGTGGGAGCAAGGCAGTTGCAGGAAACTACAGACCTGTTAGTTTGACTTCAGTGGTGGGGAAAATGGTGGAATCACTTCTGAAAGAAAGAATTGTTGAGTACCTAGAGGTCAGCGGGGCACAGGACCCAAAGCAGCATGGATTCACAGCAGGAAGGTCATGTCAGACGAATCTAATTGAATTCTTTGACTGGGTGACCAAAGTAATAGACCAGGAGGGCTGTGGATATGGCCTGCCTAGACTTTAGCAAAGGCATTTGACACAGTCCAGCACAAAGATTAATAATCAAGTTAGCCAGCCTGGAAGTGGGTCCCAGGGTGGTAGCCTGGGTAGCAAACTGGCTGCAAAACAGGACACAGAAGGTAACAGTGAATGGAACACATTCTGAAGAAAGGGGAGTTACTAGTGGAGTACCTCAGGGCTCAGTACTGGGTCCAGTCCTCTTTAACATCTTTATAGGTGACATTGCAGAGGGTCTGGAAGGAAAGGTATGCCTCTTTGCAGATGACACAAAGATTTGTAATAAAGTTGATACACAAGGTGGGGTAGAAAGGATGAGAAGGGACTTGGCAAGGTTGGAGGAATGATCAGACATATAGCAACTTAGATTCAATACAAAAAACTGCAAAGTAATGCACCTGGGAAATAAAAATCCAGGAGAAGAGTACACAATAGCTGGTGAGGTACTAACAACAACAATAATGGAAAGGGACCTGGGGGTAGTCATATCTGATGACCTAAAGGTGGGTAAGCAATGTGAGAAGTCGGTAAGAAGAGCCAGGGGGATACTGGGATGCATAGGGAGGGGCATCACAAATAGAAAAAGGGAAGTGGTTATCCCTCTGTACAGACAGTTGATGAGACCCCATCTGGAGTACTGCGTGCAGTTTTGGAGACCTCATCTACACAAGGACATATACAGAATGGAAGCAGTCCAGAGGAGGGCAACTAAAATGGTGCAGGGTCTACATCAGAAACCATATGAAGAGAGACTGAGAGAGCTTAATATGTATACCCTTGATGAAAGGAGGGATGGGGGGGGCATAATAGAAACTTTTAAGTACCTCAAGGGAATCAACAAAGTCCAGGAGGGTAGCATCTTTCAGAAAAAGAGATGTGTAAGAACAAGGGGGCATAATTTAAAGATAGAGGGGAGGCGGCTCAGGGGTAATGAGAAATTTTTTTCATGGAGAGAGTGGTGGACGCATGGAACCACCTTCCTGGAGAGGTTGTGGGGTCTAAAGCAGTGGGAGAATTCAAACATGCATGGAACAGACATAAGGCAATTATAGTGGGGGTTGCTGGAAGTAGGCTGTTGGTTAACTAGAATCTGCAGTTTATCCAATAGGTAGGGAAATAGGCAGACTGGGTGGGCCAAGTGGTCCTTATCTGCTGTCAAAGTCTATGTTTCTATGTGGTTGATGCTGCCAACGTAAGGGTTCACCAGGTGTTGGGTGACATGCGGGAGAGGCGCTTAAAAATACATGTCGCTGAAGTTTAGTTGTGCTGTTACTGTATGTGCTTTTTCGGAGTTACCATTTAGGATCTCACCATTTAATCATCGCCGTTATGACATGGAGCTATTTGGGAGACTGGGGGGATATGTGGGTGGATGAACACCTGTGCACATGGGACAGGCTGCACATAAGTGATGCAGGGGCTAGATTATTAAGAGTGAAACTGCAGGGGTACATAGATGAGAGACTGGGGTTGACTTAAATTTAAACCAGACGGGGGAGAGTGTGACACTAGGGGAAGAGGGAAATCTTGGCCTAGCAGAACTAACCTAGCTCGCACTCTCTCAATGCTGGTGAAAAGGGACAGCATGAGGGAAGGAGATCAAAGGAGTGGGGTGAGATGGAAGGGAATACTGGCTAATGTCAGGAGTCTAGGGAATAAAATGGGTGACTTAGAGTCAGTGGTGGGAATGGACAACCCAGACATAATAGCAATAACTGAACCGTGGTGGACGGCTTGCCACAGTTGGGAGGTGGAGTTACAGGAAAACAGTCTTTTTAGGAGGGACAGACAGGGAAAAAAGGTGGGGGAGTCCTGTATGTAAGGGATGGGATTAGAGCAGTTGAGGGTAAAGAGGAGAAGGGATCTGCTGAGATCCTTTGGGTCACCTTAAGCAGGAAGGAGGGCAGGACAATAAGGATAGGGGTGGTTTACAGACCATCACATCAGGGAGAGGAGGTGGATAGGGGAATAGCTAAGGATATACAGGGGAAGGCCAGCAAAGGGGAGATCCTGGTGGTAGGAGATCTGTACCTGCCCAGTGTGGACTGGCAAATCTCATTGGCCACATCTGAGAAAACAGGGACTTGTTAGAATCCATGCAGGATGCATTCTTGCACCAGCTAGTAAGGGAACTGACTTGGGGGAGGCAACACTGGATGTAATTTTGACTAATGGGAACAGCATGGAGGAGGTAGAGGTGAGGCAACATTTAGGAGACAGTGACCACTGGATGGTCAGGTTCTCCCTCTGGGCAGGGTCAGAAATGGGCAGGTCAACTGCCAAGGTACTGGACTTAAGGAGGGCAAATTTTAGGAGAATGAAAGAAATTTTGTGGAAGGAACTCTAAGGGAAGCAGAATCTAGAGGGGGTAGAGGAGCTCTGGGGAGCAGTAAAGGGAGGTATCCTGAAGGCCACGTTGCAATGTGTCCAGAGGATAAACAGACTGAAAAGAGGGAGGAAATCCCTGTGGTTCACAGCAGAGGTTAGGGAGGCAGTTAGGGAGAAAAGGAAGGTGTTCAAAGCCTACAAAATTTCACAGGGTTGGGGAAAGAGCAGTCTATAAGGAAAAGCTAAAGGAAGCGGGGAAAACAATTAGAAGGGCAAAAGCATTAATGGAAGAAAAAATAGCTAGGGAGGCAAAAAAGGGGATAAAAACTCATTTTGGTATTTGAGTGACAGGAGGAGAAGCAGGCAAGGAATTCTAAGACTTAAGAGGAAGGGGATGCACTAGTTGAAGGGAATGAGGAAAAGGCGAATCTACTCAATGAATGCTTAGCATCAGTATTCAGGGTTGAGAAAGAAGGAAGAGGGACGGTATTAAGCCAAAGGGGAGGGTGGGTAAGGTGGTGGTCACAAGCCCCTTCATGATGGCTAGGGTATTGGAGAAGCTGGGTACAATAAAAACTGACAAAGCTATGGGCCCAGATCAAGTCCATCCCAGGGTACTTAGGGAATTAAGGGAGTAACTGGTGGTGCCTCTTACTAAGTTGTTTAATCTATCTCTCGAAGTGGGGAAGGTCCCGGGGGACTAGAAGCAGACAGAGCTGGTGCCATTGTACAAGGGGGAGTGCAAAGATGAGCCATGCAACTACCGCCCAGTTAGTCTCACCTCTGTGGTAGGCAAATTGATGGAAGCTCTCAGCAGTTAAGCAGTTTAGGAGTGGGATCCAAGCTTATAAATTGGGTGGAAGATAGGCTGGGGTGGAAGACTCAGAGAGCAGTGGTCAATGGGAATGAAAGGTGAGTGGGGTTTCACAGGGATCAATGTTGGGGCCCATATTGTTTAACGTATACATGGGAGACTTAGCAATAGATCTATCTGGGAAAGTGTGTCTGTTTGCAGATGACACAAAGGTCTATAACAGAGTGGACACTCCGGGGGAAGGGGGTTAGAAACAATGGGACAAGATCTAGTCAAGCTGGAGGAGTGGGCAGAAAGCTGTCAACTTAAATTCAATGCAAAACAGTGTAAAATAATGCACATAGGCCATTATAACTCCAGGCAACATACTGGCTTGGTGGGAGGGTGGGGTGGGGGGGGACTGCAGGTCAAGGAACAAGAAAAGGACCTGGGAATTTGGATTTATAATACCTTAAAGGTTAAAAATCAGTGCGATTGAGTGACAGGCAAAGCAACAAGAATGCTGGCATGCATAGGGAGGGTCTTCACAAGTAGGAAGAGGGAGGTGATCATGCCACTCTACAAAACACTGGTCAGACCACAACTGGAATGTGGAGTGCAATTCTGGAGGCCACGCTTGCAGGGGGACAAGGACAGCCAGGAAAGGGTTGAGAGAAGGGCAACCAAGATGATTCAGGGGTTGCAAGGGAGGCCATAGAGGGAGAGGCTGGAGGAGCTTGGTCTGTATACACTGGAGGTGAGAATGGAAAGGGGGATATGGTGGAAACCTTCAAATACCTGAAGGGAATAAATAATGTAAGGGGAGGCAGTCTCTTAAGGCTGAGTGAAAACAAAATCACTAGAGGCCATGCATTCAAGCTGGAAGGGGGTAGATGTCTTGGGGACGTACGGTGACATTACTTCTCAGAGAGGGTTGTAAGACCACAGAACAGGTTAACGGAATGGGTTGTGGGGGTGGATAAATTCAAAAGAGCATGGGATAACTATGGGGCTATACAGAGGGAGGCAGAGAGAGGTTGGAGGTAAGGGGAGGGGTGGGCTATTTTTTCCGGGCAGACTAGATGGGCCAGATGGTCTTTTTCTGTCAGTGGGATTCTATGATTCTATGATTAGGGACATTACGTATCTTATTGTTCACTGAGTCAGCTTTTGTGAAAATTAGACAAGGGCACATTACAACCATGCACCTGACATCCCAGACTAGACAACAGTTATGTGCAACACTGCTGCTCTCATTTTTTTCTTCCCCTTTGCAACTTCCTTACTGCCCCCTGGACAAGAGGATAAAGTCTTTTTACAGCTAAGAGACAGGAGGAACCCACTACCCATGTGGGACATCACATGACTAACTTGTCTTGGTGAGATGGCTGTTAAAAACACAATGAAACATAAAGCACTTGAATGGATGTCTTCATGTCCATCATGTATACAGGTGCTAGAAACTATTTTTCACTGTCCTATGTGTTTACTGTAGATTTTGTTGTCTTCTTTTGCAAGGGATTGGGGGGACACAGCTTTCACAGCCATATCTCATGAGATGCTGCTTTTAGGACTATATTGTGTGCTGTTGTTCAGATACCACAAAAGCATTTTGATTGATTTTTTCAACGTTTTTCATTTATGGCAAGTAAGGTGTTCTTGTACGCTACAACAAAAGTTAACAGAAGCAAAAAATGTAGTATATACAGCAACTGATTCCCTTTAAAAAATGTGTTATGCAGAGCATAGCGGGCTCTCTTCCCAGCAGTTTTTGCAGCTGTGGAGGCATTGCACAGTAATCACTTTGAGCCCTGGGGAATGGCAGATAGTATGTTACCTGGATTGGCCCTATGTTCCACATTATGTTTTGGCCGCGGGCTCTATGTTCCATCTTAGAAAGGGAAAAACATAATATAAAAGAACAGAGGCAATTATTTTTAGGATGTCTGTGCACACCTGATTTTTATTTTATCTTTCAACTGCTAGTCTTTTCTCCAGGGGTTTACTGTTAATTGTTTTTCTTTAATGTTTTTGTTTCACATACATGTTGCTTTTTGTTTTGGTTAATTTTTTTCTGTTGAATTGTTGATTTATGTTCTTTAAATTTCATTTTAGTTTTCATAAATAAAAAATGTCCCTACTCTTTTTCAATAAATGCTATGGGACATTTTACTTACTCTTGGACAGGACCAGAGATGTGCAGAAGGGACCTCAGTTTAACATCTCATCTGAAGGATGAGATCTATAGCTAATATTATCATATACTGTAAGTCATCAATTCATTCAACATTTATAATATGATTAAAACAAGCATTTGTCAATGCTGAATGTTGCTTGCTTGTATGTGCTTTTTAGGTATTTGGAAGTCATTGGAGTGCAAATATTGAAAATTCGCGAACTTACGAGCGTGCATAGGAAGTGCGCAACGAGCACTCGTAAAAAAGTAATTTTTAGGATTTTTTTCACCAAATTTTCAACATAGCCATTTTAAGACCTCTGCTCATGAACAGTGTCACTGTTGATTTTCTTAATGTGTCTCATATGGATTTCGCACACCGCCGCGCCATTGTGCTGCTACATGGGCGAAACATGTTTTGTGCAAGATGTGAAAATCACAGCTGTACTGCTCATAAGAGGTGTGGTAAATGGCAATGTTGTAAATCTGGAGTGAAATATTGAAAATTGCGGAACTTACGAAAAGGTGAGAAACTGCGCAGAACGCATGCTCATAAAACACTCATTTTTAGGAATTTTTTCACCAAATTTTCAACATGGCCATTTTAAGACCTCTGTTCATGAAAAGTGTCACTGTGATTTTCCTAATGTGTCCCATACATTGATTTCGCACATCGACTGTGCCATTGTGCGCTACATGGGCGGAAACATGTTTTGGGCAGGATGTGAAAAATGACAGCTGTACTGCTCATAAGGAGGTGTGGTAAAATGGCAATGTTGAAAATCTGGAGTAAAAATATTGAAAAATTGCAAACTTATGAGCGTGTGTAGGAACTGTGCAATGCGCACTCGTAAAAGAGTCATTTTAAGGAATTTTTTCACCAAATTTTCAACATAGGCTTTTTGAGAGCCCACCTTATAAACACTGGCAGTGTCATTTCATTAATAGGCCCCAAAAGGTGATTTCACGCAGTGGCCGCGAAATCACTCTTCGGGCCCGATTAACGCTTAATACAGTGCAAGAATTCATGAGGAGGGGTCCCAAAAACCCCATGTTGAAAATTAGACCAAAATTCACCAAAATGCCTGATATATGCAACAAAGTTGAAAAAACCCTATCTATTACATTATACAGCTTACCAGCATTTCCTCAGTTCATGATCGGCTTTGAAGGTACAGGCGTGTTCCAGTCCACCAAGATAATCGCAGCAAGCTCGGAGGTAAGTATGGAGTGAGGAGGGTGTGGGAAGGCAGGGTGTGCAGTGGGTGGTTGTGGGTGGAGGCAGGGAGACTGCGAGGGACCTTTTTTTATTTACATTTTTTTTTTTTAATTAAGAGCAGCGAGGGCGTTTGCCATGCTGGGGTGGGCTCCCAGCGTGGCAGCTGGAAAGACTGTTTGGGGCTGGAGCTGGCAGGGGATTAGGCACCCCGTCGGCTATAACTGAAGATTGCCACACCTCGGTGGGCTCCCAGCGTGGCACCTGGATAGGTTTTTGGGGGAGGCATGCAGCAGTGGAGCCAACGGGGGATTGGGCACCCCCGCTGGCTATAACATTTTTTGCCAAGCTGGGGTGGGCTCCCAGAGTGGCACCTGGACATCTTTTGTTGGGAGGGTGGAGCTGACGGGGGATTGGACACCCCTGTCGGCCATACAGTGTGTGCGTGGGGGGGAGGGAGTGCATCAGCACACAATATTCATGTTTGTGTGCGTGCGTGTGGGGGGGAGAGCTCTGCACACTGAAGCGGAGCTCTCCCTTTCAACTGTATGCCACTGCATTTTGACTGCTGTCATAGACAGCAGCAGCAGTCATTGGAGAACTGCGGCCGCACCTGCAAACTCACTGACTGAATTGGAAGACGGGGTGCCACACCTCTGAAAACTCGGATGATAGCACTATGTTTCTTGCACATGCGTGCAAGCAACATAATGACTCAAGAAACAAGATAAACAAGCATTTGTCAATGCCGAATGTTTGCTTGCTGGCATTGGCTGTGGTAGTGTAGAAGTTACAGAGCTGCGTAATAGGAATGGCAGTGAAGTATTGAACTGAAGCCAACCCCACCACCACCCTGCAGAGAGTGACAGGCATTGGAGTGTGCCTTTGGGTTGTCAGGCATAACGGCCATGCCATTTCACCACACCCCACCCTGCAGACACTGACAAGTGTCATGGTGTGTCTTGGGGTCTTTGGCCCTTATGCGCACCCCATTCCATCAGGAAATTTGGTGAGATGGGTGTGGTATAGGAGAATGGGGTGAACTTTGGGGCCAAAGAGTCCAAGGCATGCCTCAATGCCTCTCACTGGCTGCAAGGTGTGGAATGGTATGAGCATTACAGGCAAGAATCCCAAGTCACACCGCTGATGCCTGTCATTCTCTACAGGGTTGGGCGTTATGGTTGGAAACCCTAATACCTCAGGCATTTATTGGTATTTTCACTCCAAATTTTCAACATGGTTTTTTTGTGACCCCACCTCATGAACAGTGGCAATATCAGTTTGTTAGCGGAAAGCTGCTTATGCACAGCGACTACGGCATTTAGCACCACAGGTGCAAAAACATTCCGAACAGGATGTAAAAAATGACAGCTGTACTGTTCATGGGGTGGTGTAAAAAATGGCAATGTTGCAAATCTGCAGTAAAAATATTAAAAAAACTGGTGAAGTCACGAGCGTGCATAGAAACTGTGCAATGCACACCCGTAATGTAATTAGTTTGGGGATTTTTTACAGCAGATTGTCAACACAGGCATTTTGGGACCTCCGATCATGAACAGTGTCACTGTGATTTTCTTTATCTGTCCCGAACAATGATTTCCCACAGCAACCATGCATCTCTGCGCTGAAAGTGTGAAAACACATTTCGGCCATGTTGTGAAAAATGACAGCTGTACTGTTCATAAGGAAGTGTGGAAAAATGCCACTGGTGAAAATCTGGACTGAACATATTACAAAGTCATGAACTTATGAGAGGCGTGGAAACTGCACAATGCTCACTCATGCAACACAGTCATTTTATGGACTTTTGTCACCAAATTTTCAACATAGCCATTTTAAGACCTCTGCTCATGAACAGTGTAACTGTGATTTTCTTAATCTGTCCCAAACATTGCTTTCATATACCGACTGCACCATTGTGCGCTACATGTGTGAAAACACATTTTGGGCACATGTGAAAAATGGCAGCTGTACTGTTCATAAGGAAGTGCAATAAAATGGCAATGTTGAAAATCTGGAGTGAAAGTATTGAAAATTCACAAACTTATGAACGTGCGTAGGAAGTGCGCAACACTGCGCTCATAAAGAGTCATTTTTGAATTTTTCACCAAATTTTCAACATAGCCATTTTAAGACCTCTGCTCATGAACAGCATCACTGTGATTTTCTTAATGTGTCCTATACATTGATTTTGCACACCGACTGCGCCATTGTGGCTACATGGGGATATGTTTAGGGCAAGATGTGACAAATGACAGCTGCACTGCTCATAAGGAAGTGTAATAAAATGGCAATGTTGAAAATCTGGATTAATATTGAAAATTCTCAAACTTACTGATGACATGAGGAACTGCGCTACGCACGCTCGTAAAAGAGTCATTTTTAGGAATATTTTCACCAAATTTTCAACATAGCCATTTTAAGACCTCTGCTCATGAACAGTGTCACTGTGATTTTCTTAATGTTTCCCATAAATTGATTTCACACTCTGACTGCGCCATTGTGCGCTACATGGGCGGAAACACATTTTGGGCAAGATGTGAAAAATGACAGCTGTACTGCTCATAAGGAGGTGTGGTAAAATGGCAATGTTGAAATCTGGAGTGAAAATATGGAAAATTCACGAACTTACGGCGTCACGTTAGAACTGTGCTAGCATGGCGCTAGAAATTAAACAGTCATTTTAGGGTGCGCAGTGGGTGAGTACGGGTTGTGGGAGGGGCAGGGAGGCGCGGAGGACAGTTTTTATTTGCAGGTTTTTAAATGATGATGCTGATATGTTGCCATGCTAGGATGGGCTGCCAGCGTCGCTGAAGGCCGGCTGGTTAGGCGTGGAGCCGGGAGAATGGGCACCCCGTCGGCCATAGCATCTGTTGCCATGCTGGGGTGGGCTCCCAGCATGGCACCCTACTCTGGAGGGAGGACAGTGGAGCCGGCGGGGATTGGGCACCCGTTGGCTATAAGATGAGATTGCCACGCTAGGATGGGGCACAACATGGCAGTGGAAAACTGGGGGGCGCGGCACAGCCAGCAGGATTTGGGCACCCCGTCGGCTATACAGTGTGTGCGTGGGGGCGCATGCAGTATGCATGCGTGTGTGTGTGCGTGTGAGTGTGTGTGTGTAGGAGGAGCGCGCATGAGCAGGTGATATCTTATCGCTGCTCACTGAAGCGTAGCTCCCCGTTTCAACTGTATGCCACTGCATTTAGGAGCTGTCATAGACAGCTCAGCAGGCATTGGAGAACTGCGGCTGCGTCTGCAAACGCACTGACTGAATTAGAAGAGGGCTGCCACACCTCCAAAAACTCGGATGATGGCACTATATTTCTTGCACATGCGTGCAAGCAAACATAAAAATGAAAATGAAGTGAACCAAATTCAAGTTGCATAACACATTTAATTCCTTTTAAGACACGACCTTCTCTTCATGTTTAAAGTCATTCATTGTTGCCTGTCTAAGATATTATGTTTGAACCAATTTAGAGTATTTTCCATCAGTCCCAAATTAGTCTGCTTGTAGTTCAACATGCTGTGGTCAAGAGTGTCAAATGCCCTTGTGAGGTGGTTGAATGCTACTCCAACAGAACTACACCCATTAATCACAGTCTGGAGGTTGTTTGCCACCTGCCCCATACCATTTGTAATTGGTTCAGTATTGTCTTTTCTGCCAAGTATGATCTCAGCTGTGAGGCCACTAGTCTTTCCATGACTCTTGCTGATTCTGGAAGCTATGAAATAGTATGATAATTACCTACATCAGTTTTATTGCCCAATATTAAAATTAAGATTAGGACAACCTAAGCCTGCTAGCATTCTTTTGGGATTTCACCACTGGCTAGAGATCTGTTAAAAACACACAAGTGGAGCTGCAATGATAGGTGCAGCAAATTGGAGCAGTTTATTTGTTATACTGTTACTGTCATGTGCCATGACGGAATTTAGTATAAGAAGTTATTCCAAAACATTATTAACAGCAACAGTAATAAATTTAAAATGTGCAACAATGTCACGCTTGATATAGCCAGTAATTGTTTGCTGAGCTACGTTTTCAGCCATAGTAATTAAACTGTGATGCACCTCTCAATTCCTCTATTAAAATGACAACTATATTAAACTCCCAAGAAACCAGCTGCATATCCCTAACTTACTTCTCTCTAATAATAAAATGGTTTGACAAATTGGAACCCCTGAAGGCTTGTAATTCCATTACCATTTTCCAAAATTCCCTTACATCAGTCGATTGCTTGACTGTAAAGTTTACTGAGTTATGTAATCAGTTAGTAGGATACTAACAATCCACATTAGCGAGGCAGAGCTGGGCAGACATGATGGGTCTAGAGGCCCCTTTCTGCAACCAAATTGTATGTATCTATGAACAATGCTGATTTGGCTGTCTTGATCTCCTTGAAGTATAGGTGCCTAGCACCCCTACATCCTCTCAGTGTACAATATAATTGGTCTTTTTTGCCTTTTTCCAGTCTTTTTCTTTCTTTTTCTGAAATTAAAAAAGTAAAGATATGTTCCTGAGAGAGTTATTAGATTTTACACTCTTAGCACAAAGGAGGATATGTTTATTAGAGATTGTCAAACATTCTTGTTTAAAATAGGGCCATCTCCTCTATTGAGGGAACAATGGCTGTCCTTTCCTACTTAACTGCTTCAAGCATCAGCATGAAGCAAACATTATCAAACATTTTTATAATTTCTTTAGTAAATTTGTCTAGGGGGCTAGGGACTTTCACTTTTCTCTTCCAACAGAAATTAACCTGGTGGTCTCAAAGTCCTCAGGAAGTACTCCACTAAAAAAATTCACATCAGGCCCATTAGTGAGAAAAGAATATGGCTGAGGATACCAGAGGCAGAAGGATCCTTTAACACAGCAACATAGAAAGTCAATCCTTGTCAGGGTTGTAGTAAGTTGGGTTAACCCTTGATTATAAATTCAATCAGATATGCAGTGTGAACTGAATATTGTAATCTACTAGTTTGCGGATGTACTTTTTCTAATGGACCAACCTTCTCTTGTGTATGAGCCTTTTCTACTCTATGAACCTTTTCTAGTGTGTGATCCTTTTCCAGCGAATGAACCTTTTCTTGCAGGTGAGCCTTTTTTAATGCATGGGCCTTATCTAGTGGGTGAGCCTTCTCTAAGGTATAAGCCTTCTCTAGTGGATGAGCCTTCTTTAGTTATGCTCAGGCTACATGGAGTAGACTTTAGTCACATATGGTTTTTGAATGATGCTTGGACACAGGATCTTCTGAGGTCGCGTAGACCACGAGAAGCAAAGCGCCTTCCCCCACCCCCAAACTCACCAGCAATCACTCGGACACAGGGTCTTCTGAGGTTGCGAGGGCTGCAGGAAGCAAGGTGCCCTCTCCAACCCCCCAAACTCACCAGCAATCACTCAGACACAGGGTCTTCTGAGGTCATGAGGGCTGAAAGAAGCAAGGCGCCCTGCCCCGAACTCACCAGCTATCACTCAGACACAGGATCTTCTGAGGTCATGAGGGCCGCGGAAAGCAAGTCACCCTCCCCCACCTCTCAAACTCACCAGCAATCACTCCGACACAGGGTCTTCTGAGGTTGCGAGGGCCGCAGAAAGCAAGGCACCCTCCACCACCCCCCCAAACTTGCCAGCAATCACTTTGACACAGGGTCTTCTGAGGTCAAGAGAGCTGTGGGAAGCAAGGTGCCTTCCCCAACCCCCGAACTCACCATCAATCAGACACAGGGTCTTCTGAGGTCGCGAGGGCTGTGGAAAGCAAGGCGCCCTCCCCCACCCCTCGAACTCACCATCAATCACTCAGACACAGGGTCTTCTGAGGTTGCGAGGGCCATGGGAAGCAAGACACCCTCCTCCACCCTCCAAACTCACCAGCAATCACTCAGACGTAGGGTCTTCTGAGGTCATGAAGGCCATGAGAAGCAAGGCGCCTTCCCCCGAACTCGCCAGCTATCACTCAGACACAGGGTCTTCTGAGGTCACGAGGGCCGCAGGAAGCAAGGCGCCCTCCCCCACCCTCGAACTCACCATCAATCACTCAGACACAGGGTCTTCTGAGGGTTCTGCAGGGGCTGGGAAGCTGGGTGCCCTCCCCACCCCAGACTTGCCAGGTAGCGCTGCTAGCCCGAACCAGGAGCTCCTTTCCTGCACACAAGGACTTGACTGTTTGGCGTTTTGGCACCATTTCTACTTTAAATTTTACTTTCAGCGTATGTTTGGAGATAGTTTATGCTCTAGCAATTTTTACTCCCTATAGAATGAAATGCCTGCTGTTAGAAATGTGCTTTAAGGTTTGCTCGCATCCTCTTAATACAAACTATTGCTTCTAATTACTGCTACTATGTTGACAGCCCTGAATTAGACTGGGTTCCTGTCATCACAATTGTGCTTTAAGGCTTTTTAATTGTAACATCCCTTCAAATTGAAATTATTTTCAGCTTTGTTAGAGCCCTGAATTTTTTTCTTTTTTCTATTGTTACATCCTGTTAGATACAGATTAAGTGTGCTGCTTGTTAGAGCCCTGACTAGAATCTACAGCTCAAACTGCCCCTAAAAAAAAATAAATAAATAACTAACTAAGCAGGACTCAAATAGTCTTGTTCCTGTCCGGTTGAGTTAGGGCCACATAAACCAGTTTAGTGGTGCACTGTTTAATTTGGATTCAGGTGAAACACGATTCCTGTGCTGGCCATTTGCTAAACTGCTACCCCCCTTCCCCCTGAATAGCTCCCACAGTATTATATATATATATATATATATATATATACGTATATATATCACTGCTCTGCACTTTCCTCCACAGCAGTCACTCGGACACAGGGTCTTCTGAGGTCACGAGGGCAGCGGGAAGCAAGGCGCCCTCCCCCACCTCCAAACTCGCCAGGTAAACATGCACAGCCTGAGCCAAGGAGCTCCTTCTAATTGCACACAAGGACGTGACTGTTTGGCCCGCCGAGGCAGAGCATCAGCTCCCCACTGCCCCTGCCACCACCCTTGGTCGGCACGCCCTTATATAGAGTGTGTGGACCAATCAGCCCACATTACCATTAGCAGTTTATATTCTGTCGCCACTAGAGGCTGCTGTGCCTGCCCTGCTCTTGGCTTGCCCTTATTTCCTTAGCACTCCACGTTAGCACCAGGATGTTTCCTCTCATTACCCAGCTGTGCTCTCTACTATCTACTGCTCTGAACCCCTTCCTGTTTCATCTCAGGAATACTCGCCCCATTTTTGGCAAAGCCTATAGACTGGCTGCCTTTAAACACATAGGAAACCCCTCTCACCCTCCGTGCCTTTGATAATGGGTCTGGGCATGTGGCCTTCATTCCTCTTGTCAACTCCTATGAGCACCACCCCAGGCACATCACAATGTTCTCATCCTGCTGCTTGTGACAACCTCACCACCTGCAACCCCATGTACTACCCACCCTCCCCTCGTTCCAACTCCTACTCCTGGCCACCCCCTATGTACCAAACTTCCCCATTCACACCTTCTCTACCCCTGTAGTGTGTTCAGCCTGCCATGCTCATTACAGCAAAAAAAGACCTCCAGTACCCATGGCACCCACCCACTCCCCTGCTAGTGGGCTGCGCATTGCCTCCCTTAATGTTTGCAGACTATTAAAAAAATAGTACTCCTTCCAGTGTTGGGTTCTGCAACATCAGCCTGATGTCATAGCCGTGGGTGAAACCTGGCTTACCCCCGCATTCCAGTCTTTTTTATAACCCTCTCCGATTATAACCTCTACCGTGTTGACTGGCAGGGTAAGTGTAGGGGTGACTGCGCTATTTATGCCAAGGTCACACTACATGGGCAGCTGCTCCAAACCCCTTAGCTGAATCAAGGACCCCAGGCATTCACCCTTAAACTTAACTTGGGACGCTCCCAAACCCCACCCCTCATCACTGCTGTATACATCCCCTCCAGGGACCAGAAGGTAGCCTTCCTCTCGATACTGTCCTTCCTGGCCACCTTCTCATCCTAAACTGAAAAGATCATACTTGGGGACTTCAATATCAACTTTTTAGATAAGGACACTGCACCGCTCATGGATGCTTCCACAGCCCAAGACCTATCCCAAGCTGTCACATCCCCCACCCGCCTTGATCTGCGTGCTGGGTCTTCCTCTCTGCTAGACCTCGTTTTCACCAGTTGTTCCCACAAAATCACTAGTGTCACTGTTCTCCCAAATGCCCTTAGTGACCACTCCCCAGTTCTCTGTTCCTGGACTTGCAAAGTTCCTAGATCTCCTCCCAAATTAATAGCACAACACAAACTGGACCTGGGTAAACTTGCGGTTCTTAAAGCACACCTTAGCGCCATGGACTGGTCCTTCATAACCGACACCTCTGACCCCAATAGAGCCCTTGATCTCTTCATCCTGTCCTTCAACAATTTATGCAACAAATTTGCCCCACTTACTAAATGAATGGTCAAAGGCAACCCAGTGCCCTCGATCACTGATCACCTCCTGGCCTTGATGAGGACCAGAGATTCATTATGGCAACTTTCCAATGAAACTGGCTTGCTACTCGAAAGGCAAAAGTACAGAGAGACTTGGATCAAGTGCACTTGGGCCTTGCACAAAGCAAAAGCAGAGTATTATAAATCCTCCTTAACCTCCTCCAGGGGTTCAGGGCATACGTTCTGGAACAATATTAAGGAAATCTGTGGTAAAGACCCTAACTCAGTTCCTAATCAGGTCATGGTCGATGGGTCCTTGACCTCTGACCCCACCTGAATTGCAGCAGCCTTCAATAATGCCTTCACAAATCTCAACCATGTTCTCCCTCCTAATTTCTTTGACCCACCTACTTCCAGCTCCCCTATTCCCCCCCCCCAGAAGCTCCCCACTTTTACCTGCACCATATTACTCTGGGGCCTGTGGAGCCATACCTTAAAAAGGCCCTAAGCTACTTCTCCTACAGTAGCGACTCCCTAGATTTGAATCTCCTTTGACTCACCCTTCACGAGGTGCTCTAGCCCCTTACCCACATTTTAAACGGCTCCCTATGTCTAGGTAGGTTCCCCGCTAGGTGGAAATTTGCCTCCATCACACCCATATTTAAAAGTGGGGACCACCCCATTACCAGTAATTACCACCCCATCTCCATACTCCCACCCCTCTCTAAGGTGTTAGAGCGGATTGTATCTGATCAACTCACTGATCACCTCAACAAATACAGTCTACAGTACCCTGTGTCACAAACTCGGTCAGCTGGTCAGCCCTCTACTCCAAAAGTGCCAACCTCTGAGTGTATGATTTGTGGACAGTGACCAGAACAAGGTAACTCTCTTGTCTGTTTTGTGGGTTTAAGTCATCTTAGTCTCAAGTTCTGGAGGGATTCAAACTGATAACCTCTTGTTAGCATACCCAATTATCAAGCTCAGATAATTCTGTCTTCAGGGGGCCAGATATCTGTGCTATGGGCACTCAACCAGGTCTTTCAAATGAACACTTAGAACTCTATGCAAGACTTTAGAGAACTCTATCCATTTCCCAGTTTGGTATATTAATAAGCACATACATAGTGTTAACTGTAACCTTTAAAAGCTCCACTTAAAGAAAAAGAAATGTCAAGGCAGCCCAGTCAGTTTCCGTTGTAAAATATATCTTTACTTTAAAATATCAAAACAGAACAATAAATACAGAAGAAATATCCCAAACACATACAATCTTAAAAACAAAACAGGTTTTTAAAGTATAAACTAAGCTCTCTTATCCATACAATACTTCTCTCCTACAGTGCTGATGTTGTCCATCTTCTCTCAGTCAGAAATAAAATAAAATGTGTCTCTCTAAGGCTTGCTCAGTTGGATAAAAGCAGTCCTGAGCCAGGCTCCTCTCTAAGGTCATTAAACTCTAACTTGGAGTATTAAAAGTTATATTTTATAACACAGAATGTCCCAACAAGATTTAAAAAAAAAAATGATAAGTGACATACTCAATTTCCTCTCCTCAGGTTAACTGGCCAGAACTGGTTTTTGTTGTGTCACACACACACACACACACACACACACACACACACACACACACAGTTTCTGTGATGTCCTTCCATAGCATCCTGGGAATGTGTATTGGACCTTCCAAATTCGTTTGGATCCTTGTTATCTACACATCAAAGGCCTTTCTGATGTAATTCAAGGGCTCCCTGCGACACCCCTCCCAACACAGGTTCTTCCTGGCAACTATTGCAAGTCAAAGGATCTCCCTGAGAGCATTATAAAGTAGATACTTTGGTTCCTGCCTTCAAAGAAAATTTAACAAAGAAATTGCATTTTAAATAGCTGCAGATTTAGCTATGTCCTGTTCTTTGAACTTATCCCTGGGATTTTTTGGATATGTCAGTTCAGCAAGACTGTGGGTCTTCTGACTGCCCTTCCCTTACATAAATTATATGTAATACAAAAAAAATGTGATACATGAATCAGAATCAGTGGTCCAAGTGTGACACTCTGCAAACAGCAACATGGTTTCCACAAAGGGCACAGTACTGCCACTGCCTTGCTTGAATTTACCACACACATCCACTCTATGCTGGATAAGGGTCATATCACTGGTGCTGTCTTCATAGACCTCACTAAGGCATTTGACACTGTCAGTCACTGCCTCCTACTAATCATCTTGGTCAACTTGGGTTTCTCTCAGGATGTTTTGGGATGGTTCTCTGATTACCTCTCGAACTGGTTCCAGCAGGTCAAAATCAGTAACACCTTATGCGATATATTGCCTATCCTCTCTGGTGTCCCACAGGGGTCCATTCTTGGACCTCTACTCTTCAGCCTCTTCCTCAACTCCCTCCCCAAGTCCTGCCCTGGCAACCTATTACTCTACGTGGATGATGCTGTCCTCTTTTCTTCCAGCTCCAACTCCTCTCAACTCCACCGCTCTCTGCAGTTCTTCTTTAGCTATGCTGAAAGCTGGTTCTCTGCAGAGCGCCTTATCCACAGCTATAAAAAAAAACAAGGTTATGCTATTCTCACACCCTCTGAACAGCCGGAAGGAGCATTGCCCTCAAGTACTAACTTTGAATCAGACCCCTCCAGAGCAAGTAGACTCCTTTAAATACCTGGGCATCACACTGGACCCAGCGCTCAACTTCCACCATCATATCCACCACCTATCTAAGGCCCTCAATGTTAGGCTAGGGCTGCTGTACCACTTCAAACACTGTCTTACCCCAGACGCCCTCAGGCTTGCTGTCTCCTCCTCCGTCCTCTCTCTGTTAGGTTATGGCTTACTTATCTATGGTGCAGCAAACACCTCAGCCCTTGGTAGACTTCATCTCTCCCTAAATAAAGCATGACGTTTCATCCTGGGATGTGACCATCTCACCCATACCCGCTCACTTTATAATGCTACCAACTGGCTTAACCTCAACAACAGAATCAGGTTCCACACCTGCCTAATGGCAAAAAAGATTGTCCCAGGCCTCTTCCCTCCTGGGCTAGCCCCATTAGTCCAGCCAGCTCCTAAGGTTAAGCACACCCATAGCTCAGACAAGCATGTCCTCTCTGTTCCCTCCTGCTGTGCCTCCCAATTCCAAAGGTCCTTCAGTTGCAGTGCCCCCACATGGTTGAACAGCCTACCCAACTCTCTTGTAAACAAAACAAGACTTGGCCCATTCAAAACCAAACTTAAGGTCCACCTCCTGACATCAAATGCCTGTGACTGCAACTGAACTCTGCCCTCTACCCTCCTCCTTGCTCCACTGACAATGGCCTCTAGCCTGACTCTCCCTCCCTTCCCCCTGCTTTTGAGCTTAACTGGAGTCTGTCAGGTGCTGACTCATATCCAAGTTCAACCTGTTTTGTGTAAGACCTGTACCAAGTAACCTAGCATTTGAATGTCAGCCTATGCCGTTCCTTGTAATAATGCTGAACTGTATCACTGTTCAATTGTTAGTAATGTTTGGCTGTTTATAATCTCTGTAATGTAGAACCTTTGTAAATGAGGTCTATGACTCAAAGGTGTTTCTGAATCCAAATAAATACGTAAGTAAATAAATAAATAAATTTGGAAGACAGACAAAAACAGTACTGGGCAGCTAAGTTTTGATTTAAATTAAAACCATCTATGTGTAAAGTTAATACCCCCAAATGAAGAATCATTGACTTCCTTGTCTGCTTTAAGTCTATTTTGAAGACTTCTCTACCTTTGCTTTCAAATGTTAGTATTAAAGATTATGGTCTTTAATAGTTTCTCAGCTATGGACTGGACTAAGTACCATGTTTTTGCACTGCTTGATATTCTCTAATTAATGTACAGCACCACTTGATAAAATGTGTGAAAGATGCTATATTTAAATAAATCAAACTGACATTCAAAAATGAAATAAAAAATATATATCTTCAAGACTGATACTACATTATAGTGGCACAGTACCACCACTATATTTAGGGCTGGGTAGGCACTTCAATGTTAAATCACAATTTACAGCTGTTTATTTCTCAGCTGTTTCTTGGCAGTGGCCATAAAACCTTTGAAAGTATGACGTGTGGCCTAAAATTGTATGACATAGCTAGTTTGGTGAAATTTTGTTCAGTGGGTTTTTTGTGTTTGTTTTTTGTTGACTGGAGATGAGCAAAAAACATGAAAAAGACCAACTTTTTCAAAAATAAGTTTAGTTAATGTACCACTCATAATTATCATTGCTTTAGCACCCTGTCTCCAAGCATTGCTGTGGTAGTATTGTGATGTGCCTGGAGAGACATTATACAATGGCAAGAAAGAATCCTGGCTTCTGATTGGTCAGTTGGCTATCACAGCAGGGATGTTATCCTGGCATAACATCCCTGCTGATTGTTAGTAGGATATGGAGCATGCTGCTGACCTTTTTTTTCTCTTGAGAAACAAAATATTTTACACTAACAAAAACATTCTTTAAAATTATTTTTTTAACTATAAAACAATAAGCCATTGTATAATAGGAATAATGCCTCCAGGGTGGGTGTTATGCACAGGATAACCATCCCTTCTCGGGTGTTGGACGCCTTCGGCCGGTGGCCTCGGGCCCAACCACCCGAGGTGGGATGTTATCCCAGCATGACACCCACCCTGTCAGGCATTATTCCTTTAGTAACAACCTTAGGATAACACCTATGTTGCATCTATTGTTCAAACTCGAGGAACAGCAGGTCACTGATTCATCATGGCTCAGGGAATTTTTAACTCTAACATTCTATTTCCTTACTTTTGTGGCTTTAATTATCAGCCCTAACTGATGCTTTAACATAGTTTTTTTTTCAGTAAAGACGTAACATAAGTCATTAAAATATCAAGGCTGGTTTCCTTATACTGTTTTATAGATGCTCTATTTTTATCACACTTTCTTCTTGTTTTTTTTTTTCTCTCCCTTATGCCACAGTAATAATTAAACCTCATCCCTTTAACACCTACAGCAGAATGAAATTCCCCTGGCATAGGAAGAATGCCCAGTGTGACTGAAATTGTTTTTCTACCTTCCCCTAGGGTGCAACTATGATTGAGATAGGAAGATAAAACTCATTATTCTCCTCCAGCCATTTCAGCTAGTCACAGTATCATTGTCAGTGCTGGAAACTGAACCATTCATAGAACAAAGCTGAAGGAGTGCACAGCCATGGACCCTCCAAAGATGTTGTCATTAACTCAGGATGGGAACAAGACCCAATAAAATAAAATAAAAATGACACACAACACCAAAGGACAGGACACAACTTATTTATTAGACTAGAGAAATTTTCAAAATGCCAGGAAACACCCCTGTAAAATGGTACTGGATTGAGGCTTTATCAGCGGCTGATGTTTGCTGGTGAATAACATGCTCTTAAAGTGATCAGTATACATAAACCTGAGGACAGTAGCATAAATACTGTCATGTGTCACAGTGCACCAACAAAGAGATAACAGGCAGAAATTTAAAGTGACAAAATGTGAAAAGTGCAATAACGTGCAAGTGTAGTAAGTTATATTCAGTACCAAAGATCTGAGGATAGAAAATTTAAAATGGATTTTTGTTTTGCATGGAAATCAAGCCATGTCTGCGATGCAGAGGGCTAGAACAGTTAAAATAACATTGGAGATGCAAATAAAAGCTCAATGATCATAAAAGCATAAGTATTTGTAATGCTTTGTGTATTTTCAGACACTGGTTTCTGTATTAATTTGAGTCAAGTTGGTGGCTGCTGACAATATGCTCAAGTGCCACTGGGGTCCTCTTTTTTTTCTTCTCTGGATTAGTTAGAGTCAAATAATAATGTTTATTGTGCCGTTTATCTATGTCAAACATGGATTGACTGCTTGTTTCTGTCAACATTTAACTAGAATTACACCACAATTATCTTTATGCGGTGTAATTAGTATTTATAGTAGTTAATCCTGAACATTTACCTAATAGTAATAACAGTAAACATTTGTCTAAGTATTATACAAAAGAACATTAATTGAAACACAGTATGAAGCAAAAAAGGGTTTTAGATTCTAAAGCACTTTTCACCAGTTTCATTTGTCATAGTTACGCATGTAAGAACATATTAATGTTGGTTCATTTGCAGTGTATTTGATTAATGTTATCTTTAACTATCTAACTATGCAAAATGTAAATCCTGGCCATGCTTAAACCTTATGATGCCCTCTGGCTTGCCATATTTTTTTAAGCAAACAAAACTTTGCCATGTGCAAAAATGGATAAGTGCAGATCATGTTTCCAGTTGAAGTGTGCATCATAAATAATGCCAGTGATTGAATTCTAATTACGGTAATTTTCTAGATCATTTTAATTATTTGTTTGTTGACATTTCTCACACAGGGAATAACAATAATAAGATATGCTGTCTCTTCCAAATAAATCCTAGGGACACTGCAGACAAAGTTATATTGCACTCACGATCATACATGCAATTTCAATATTATAGCACATTATACATACACAGTTCACTTAATAATTTTAAACTTGCACCTTTGAACTGAGATTGTCTTGTTGCGGAGGTAGCCATCACCATAATGAACAATATCAGAAGTTATGGGGTGCCGTAAGGTGATATTGTTCTCTTTATTTCTATGCTACCCAATGGATAAAAAGTGATATCAAAATGTGACATGGGCTGACATGGCCCATTATGGCTATCAATGGTGTTGGCTACCACTGCAAGTTTCTAATATCTTTATTTCTTCAAAAACCCATGCAGCATTAACTATTAATAAATACATTCCACCTTAAGGAACCAAGATGCTCTATCATGAATACACATGAACTGTTCATATATACAGCAACATACCTCTTGGTGTGCCTTGGTCTTTATAGCTTGCTTCATTTTCAGTGGTTGCAAATTACGTTTGAAATATTGGTAGTTTTGACTGCACAAAAATGTTGTCTGGGCTCAACTATGAGCTCTAATATCAGCAGTAGCATCACATATCATCAAACGTTTCTACACGGATATTATCATATATTATCAACAAGTCCTAATGTATTCCTGGTAAAATAGCTTGATCTCTTTAGCTCTTCTGGTGCAGGAGCAAAGCACTATGTTTGCTGCCTACTACAATGTGTTATGTGGTGTGCACTAGAAGTCAACATGGAAGAGGTTAAAAGCATTTCTTAAGATGCAAGACAAACTGGCAGCATTCACAGAGGAAGAATTCAAACCTGATACCTCAGGGACTATGCATGCAATAACATGTATTATGCAAATGTGGTCTTAAGAGTCTGTTTCTTTCTTGAGTTTTTCTATAAACTAGATCATACCTGCCACTTTAAATGAGGCAGAAATCTAGTTCGGACACGAATGCTATGAATTCATGCTGTGATCTCATTGCTTCACAATACTGACACACAGTTGGACAATGTGCAGCACAATGCAATGCAACATTATTTTATAGTGGCTTTCATACAAACTGTATCCTAAGGTGCTTTACAGAGACTAGACAATGAATACATATTTTACGTCACTAAAGATCAGTGCTGTAAACAAGAATTGACTAGAGCCACAGATACACACACGTGCACAAGGACTCACTTCTGGTAAAACTAACACACTTACAAACAAGTACTGAAATATACAAATGTACACAAATTAGAGCGGTACAGCATTTCATGGTTTAAAGCAGCAGTGCAAGCATCTGGTGAAGATTTTGACCTGTATTTTTTTATATTATTTTAGATTGCTACTTACCTCCTGAATTGTATGATATGCCTCTGTCCACAATTTGAGTCTGTTTTAGTGCTTTTTTTAAGTTGTCTTGTGCACATGCAAGCAACATTTTGCGGCAGTAGGAGATGGTAGTAGGAAAAATGCAGAGGTGTGTCAGTTTTGGCAAATGCAGGGCACGCTTTAGAAGGTGCATCCCTCATTCGCCAATTAGCGAGCATGCTAGCAGTGACACAAGTTTTATGCAGTGCTACTAACTTGAAACAAACTTACCGCTGCAATCAGAGACATAAGCATCATGCAGCGGCACAGATGACATGCCCCCCTATGAGTCTTAACTGGAGAAACATTTCAATAAACATGGTGGCGACTTGCACCATCTGCATCTCACAATCCCTAGAAAGCCAACTTCAGGGTGCCCAATCCCCCTGTTAGTATGTTTAATACCCCCCCAAGATTGTGTGGCACACTGGGAGCCCACCCCAGTGTGCCTCCATAGTGTTTGGAAGCCGACCACGTCGGCATGTTCCCGCCCCCACCCCACCACTATTGTGTGCCACACTGGGGACCCACCCCAGTGTGACCAACATCACCCCCCCAAAGTCATTGGGAACACTGGGAGCACACTCCAGTGTGCACAACATTTGTTTTCTTACACCTGTAAAGAAAGAAAACTGTCTACAGTGTTCCCTTTTTTTTAAAGTACCTGAAACAAAGAAAATGGTCCCTCACTGTTGGCTTTGCCCCTTCCCCCAACCCCCACACACCCTCTGTGCACCTCACTTCCCCACACACCCCCCTCACCCCATACTTACCTCTGGAATCGGTGCCATGATCTTCGGTGGAGTGGGAACATGTCTGCACCGATGAACCACGAACTGAAGAAATGCCGGTAAGCTGTATAATGGCATCAATGGGGGAGGTTTCAACTTAGGTAGATATCTCAGCCATTTTTTTTACTTTTGGCTCCAAAGTTTTAACATGGGGTTCTTGCTGCCCCACCTCATAAAATCAATAACTCTCATTTCATTATTCAGTACCGAAAGGTGATTTTGGGGTCACTCTGCAGAATCATCTTTTGGGACCAATTAACAAAACAATAGTGCTACTGTTCATGAGGTGGGCTCCCAAAAAGCCTATGCTGCAAATTTGGTGAAAAAATTCCAAAAAAAATTACTGTGTTATGAGTGTGCATTGTGTAGTTTCCATGCACACTCGTAACTTCAAGAACTTTTAATATTTCCACTCCAGATTTTCAACATTGGCATTTTTTCACACCTTCTTATGAACAGTACAGCTGTCATTTTTCACATCCTGCCTAAAATGTGTTTTTGCACATCTGGTGCACAATAGCATGGTCGCTGTGGGAAATCAATATTCAGGACAGTTTAAGAAAATCACAGTGATACTGTTCATGAGCAGAGGTCCCAAAATGCCTGTGTTGAAAATGTGGTGAACAAATTTCAAAAAATGACTGTGTTACGAGTGTGATTGCTCAATTTCCATACACGCTCGTAACTTCGAGAATTTTTAATATTTTCACTCCAGATTTTCAGCATTGAGATTTTTTCATACCTCCTTATGAACAGTACAGCTGTCATTTTTCACATCCTGCCTGAAATGTGTTTTCCCACCTGTGGCACCAAATGGCGCAGTTACTGTGCAAAATCACCTTTGGCTAATGAACTGACAGAGCCACTGTTCATGATGTGGGGTCACAAAAAGCCCATGTTGAAAATTTAGAGTGAAAATACCAACAAACCCCTGCAGCATTAAGGTTTCCAACTGTAACGCCCCACCCTGTAGAGACTGACAGGCATCAGGTGTGTGGCTTGGGATTTTTGGCTGTAATGCTCATGCCATCCCCCCCCCAGCCTGCTGCCACTGACAGGTATCGAGGTGTGCCTGGGACTCTTCGGCCCCAAAGTTCACCCCATTCTCTTAGACTGCAGCCATCTCAGCATATTTCCTTATGGAATGGGGTGAGCGTGAGGCCTAAAGACCCCAAGGTAATCTGTGACACTTGTCGGTGTCTGCAGGGTAATGTGGAGGTGAAATGGCATGAGCGTTATGACGGAAAACCCAAAGGCACACTCCAGTACCTGACAGTCTCTACAGGTTGGGGGTGGAGTTGGCGTCAGTTCAATACTTCACTGCCATTCCTATTATGCATCTTTCTAACTTCTGCACTACCAATGCCAATACCAGAAAGACAACATTCGGCATTGACAAATGCTTGTTCATGTTTGAAATGATAAAAGGAGTGCTCCTTTTAATGTGGCACAGACCAGGTCTTCATTAGTATTCTGAGCTGTTTTTGTCCATCGGTTGTTTAAATATCACTTCTGTTGTGACTAAAATGAACTATCATGTAGCAGGCAGTGCCCTTAGACCTGGTCCATGCCATATTAAAAGGAACGCTTCTTTTATTATTTCAAAAGTGAAAAAAAGTACCTAAGCAGATTCAAATTGTGGATTGAAGGGTATCATACAAGGCAGGAGGTAAGTGGCAATCTAAAATAGCATAAAAACTATAGGTCATAATTTTCACTGGATTCTTGCACTGCTGCTTTAATCTCTTCAGCAGGCTGCACTGAACCAAGAAACATGACACGTCTCTTAATCAAGTTTGGTGCAAACTATGGACCAGTTTCACCTATGGCTGTTACCAGGGTCTCCTGGCCCCATTACTCCTATTGTTCCATGACACTTTCTGCCCTGCCAAAGGGGAGTCCAGATTTGTGTCAGCCTCCCTTAGTGCCCTGCTGCCTGCCCTGGTTGGGGTATTCAAGAACATTTTATTTATTTAGAGTTTGTTGCCCTGAAAATGAGGGTTATGCAATTCTGCCTATTTTTAGCCTCATTCTGAGGGAAGATACAGATGGAAACCAACTGAAATTGAACCAGATTAAGCTTTCAGTGGTATTTTTGGTGAATGGAGGAAATCTGGCCAGGACGCCGGGGAAATTCTCCTACTTTTTTTGAGAAGTGCCATGTGATCTTTAGCATCCACCTGCATAACCACCAGAACAGGCAGAGAGGATCTTGATTTAATGTCTTATCTGAAAGAAGGTACCTCAGGATTATAGCACCCCACCATGCTGCACTACAGTATCAGTATTGGGATTTTATTCCAAGTTCCTAGTGTGTGGCTAGAAGCCACAACCTTCCAGTGTTCTGGTGTCAGAGGCAAATGTGCAACCTACTGAGCCACTGACACTGTCAGTGTCATCCAGCACATAATTTGAGGGGGTGGAGGCCTTTGACCAGTAATACTGATTCAGTGTGTTGCCACCTGCCTTTGTAGGTTGGGTCCCAGTCCCATTGATACCGTCAATAACATGGAGGTGCCTCCCCCCAGTTCATAATAGGCAGCCCAGCTGAATGCCAGAACATGCCCTCAGGGGTCCCTTATATAGTGGTGTAACATCATTCTATTATGTAAGAGGAATCCAAGGATATATACCAAGATTTGGCTGGGCTGTCTGTTATACAATGGGGTGGGGGTGGCCAGGAGAGAGTGCAGTGTTGATAGAGTTGACAGTGTCAGTTTAAGTTTAAGTTTAAGTTTATTGGCAGGAAGACTCCAATGATCATGCTCATTTTCAAGGAGGTCATTTAAGGACAATGTTAAACAACAGTGTACAATAAAAGTGATGACATAGCATACAGGTACAATAATTGATAGGAAAAAAGTGCATATATGGTCAGTAAAAACAATAATAAAACAGATCAGAAACCGGTGCCAGGGTAAGCAGTGGTAACATACCATAAGATAACAATAATTGATAGGAAATACATACAAGATCAATGAAAAGAAAAACAACAGTGGAGCAGAGGAACCAATTCACATTAAGAGGGAGAACAAAAAATAGTATTAGTAAGAACTTATATGATTGCTGTCAGCTTCCCAAGATGGCTGAGAGAGCAGAAAGGAAGACGGTGGTAAGGAGAAATACATAACTACGTCTGACAAGGAAGAAGTTTGACTGAGGGGGCAAGGGATAAGTGCAAGAAGTTGCAAGAGGATGAAAAAGCAAGGGAGAGAGTTGGGTAGGGATCAGGGATGAAGGATATAGAAGAAGTCCTGGGCATAAGGGTGGGGATGGACTAGGGAGGACAGGGGCCAGGGTGGATAGGAAGACTAGGAAGAAGGATACAAGAAGTCAGAGGGTACTCACTTGATGGCAGGGGCAAGAGACTGGCATAATATGCTAGGACCTGTGGCAATGACAGACTACTGGGAAGAATTTGTAGGTCAGGGCTCTGAAGAAATTTAATGAGACAGTGCTGGTGAGCCTGAGTGATGTCTGGATGAGAATCCACACCGATGGAATGGCGTAGCTAATGGCACCCTTGCCAAGTGAGGTACGCATCCGGGGCACATTGAGAAGGATGTAGGTAGATTTCCTAAGGGAGTAGGAGCAATAGGAAATATTAACAAGTGAGGAGATATAGGTTGGTAATTTCTTTAATAGACTTTTGAGGGTCCAGGTACCTAAATGGAGTAGCAGCTGGGTGGCAAGGGGTTGCCAGCCAACTTTCTTATATAAGTCGCAGTACTGCATCCTGAAAGGTGCTTCAGCAATGAAGTGCAGAGCCTGATGGAACAGTATATCAAAGTTGTGAAAGTTGGAAGCAGCGGCACAGTTGTAGGTGATATCACCGCAGTCTAGGAGTGACAGGAATGTGGCATGTACTAGTCCACGCCGGGGGGGAAGGGCTTTGTTCCTGAAGAAAAAGCAGAGTCTTGCTTTCAACTTACTAGAAAGGTAGTCAGTATGCACACAGAAAGAAAGTTTGCTGCCTATCCAAATGCCAAGATATTTGAATCAATCAACCACATCTAGTGATTCACCTAGGCTAGTAATGATGGGTACAGGTGACACGCTGTGCCAAAGGGAGGGCCTATTGCCACTAGGTGCGAAATAAAGGACCTTGTTTATTTTTTTGCATTGAGTAGTAACTTGGAGTTGATTCAGTTGTGCTCTAGCTGTGCTAAGTCAGCTTGGAGTATATCATGTACTTCGGATAAGGTTGACTTAGAAGTATATATAATGGTATCGTCCACAAAGATATGTCTTTTGGAGTTGCTGATATTGGAATCTAGTGAGTTAATGTAAATAGAAAATAGCATAGGACCAAAAATGGAGTCTTGTGGGACACCTCGTTTTAAGGGGAGGGAGTTGGAGATCTGACTGCTCACTTTGGTTTTCTGAACTCTACTTATAAGGTAGCTTGAGAACCATTGAAGTGTGGTGTCAGCTGTGCCTAGTTTACTGAGACCACAGAGGATGAGGTTATGGTTGATGGTCTCAAATGTCTTGCTGAGATCAAGATATATGGCACCTGTGGCTTGTTTGGAATCATGCGCTGTCAGCCAGTTGTTGGTGACTTTAGCTAAAGTGGAGGTAGTACTGTGTTTTGTCTGAACCCAGACTGGACAGGGTTGAGGAGTAAAAACTTTTCAACATGGTCTTTAAGCTGGTGATGGATGAGTTTCTCAAGCAGTTTGGGTAGGACAGGGAGGATGGAGATGGGCCTATAATTATTTAGGCCACAGGGGTCACCTGATTTGAACAAGGGCAAGATATGAGCTGATTTCCAACAGGAGGGAACCGTAGCTGAGGAGATGGCAAGATAAAGAAAATGAAGGATTGGTGCAGCTAGATAATAGTAGTCTAGCTTGATGAAGATGGGATCGATGCCATCTGCTCCACTACCTTTATTGATGTCGAGTTTACTAAGGTGATCATCTACTTGTTTGTAGGTCACAGGGAGAAGATGGAAGGTATGAGGAGGTGGAGGCTCATGGGTGGTGGGGTGGGTTGGTGGCGTGGTAGCCCTGTGTATGGGGAGGAATGAAATGTGAGTCCAGCAGTGGCAAAATGGATATTCAGTTTTTCAAGGATGAGGTCATGCTCGGCATATTAAACTCGGTTAGTGAGTAACTTGGTGGGGATGGTTGGGGCTGCTTTGTGGCCCTCAACTGTCTTGATTGTTTGCCAGATCTTGGCTGAATTGCTTTTGGCATTTTCAAGGGATTCTACATAGAAGTTAGCTTTGACAGATCATATTAGTTTAACACAAGCATTCCTGGCAGTTCTAAATGCCTGCCAGTCGCACAGGCACAGGCACAGTCCCAAAATTTATCATGGTTGTGCAGTGCAGCTTTTAGGTTTGGATTGAACCAGGGATGGGAATGTTTTCAGACCCTGGATCTAATGAAAGAGGTATGTTTATTGGCAAGCTGAGTCAGTGTAACGTTAAGAAAGGAGACCACCTCTTCTACTGATCTGGAGAGATAGAGATCTTGCCAGTTTGCATATTTTAGATCTGAGATATAGTTTTCAATGTTAAATTTGCAGAAGGTGTGCTTGGTGACAAATGTAGAGGAAGAGGGGCACTTATCTTGGTTTCCAGTGCATGCTACGATATTGTGATCACTGAGATCATTATTGAATATGGCTGTATGCCAAATTTTCTGGGGATGGTTTGTAATAATAACGTCCAGGATGGAGCTATTTACGTGATTTTTTTGCATTGAGCCTTGTTGGCGCCGTAATAATTTGGGACAGTCCAAGCTCATCACGGAGTTCTTTCAGTAAACATGCCTTAGGCAAGAGCCAATCGAAGCTTAGATCATCTAGAATGATGAGCTCATTGTTGATGGGTGTGATCAAGCTTTTGAGGGTTGAGATTGACCTGTAGCAGCCTATGATGCTGAGAGCTTTGACTGGATATTTGGATTTTGACAGCCACACACTCAAATTCTTTGGGTTTGGACATGGCATTGGTGATCGAGATGTTTAAGTGGTCTTTCATGTAGATGACCACCCCCACGTCTCGTGGGCCTGTCTGCTCTGAACAGGTTATAGGAGGGGAGTGAGATCTTCTGGTCAGAGTTTAAGTAGTAAGACAGGGACTTGACGTGCGAGAAAAGGCAATTTGAGCTCATCAGCACTAGTGAGGCAGGGGATCACTTGAAGACCTTATGAATATTATCACCCCCCATTTTGTCTAGTTTGATTTCTTTCTAGATTTTAGAGGAGTGTGTCTTTAAATATGGCTATCCCAAGGTGTTTTTTTCTGTTTTCTCAGCTGTTTTTGAACCACCATTGTGTAACATTACTTTTCTTTTTGGCCTAGGAAAACTAGATGCATTACATACTGATTCTTACTTTATGGAACAATGAGTGTTCCAAAACAAGTAGGAATACAGATGAAAACCTGGGGATGGCCATATCTAAAGGTGTCCTCCACTAATTATTTCAAATCTAAAAATTGCTAAAGCAAACTCAAGATGGGAAAAATGGGCATATTGTAATCAACCCTTATGCCCCTAGAGTTTGATTGACTAAGGTAACTAAACCCCTGTAATTCCTTATTACTATTATTTAACTAAAACGTTTACATTTTTAAAATTGATGTTTTATAGCTAACACTCTAATGGTTCTATTTGTACATGAAGGGTTATAGTCATTACTATAACTCTTTTCGAATGCTGTCAGGCAGTTAGAATGCTCCATTTCTAGCCATTGTTTTACAATACCCATTTCTGCAGCTAGGTAGACTGGAGTGCTGAGAGGTTAAATTTCTTGCAAAGGTTCACACAGTGAGTATTTATCACTAGTAGAGTCTGAACCTATGATCTCTTAATTTCTATGCTGGTGCTCTAACCCCTAGACCACACTTTCTCTCATTTCATAATCAATTCCTGCTTGATAATCCCTAGGGCAAATTGGTTGGATACGGAAGGAGGGGGGTTGGGGAGATCAGATGTTACTGAAAACCTTGTGATAAATGATTTGGGAGGGAAGCCTTTAGCAGCTGCAAAGGATAGTTTAAGGGCTGTTTCAGGCATAAGGGTTTGGCTGGTGCTGTGACATTTTCAGAGGTCCTCCCAGTACACAGGCAGGTGGAGACAAGGAAGCTGAAAATCTCCCAGTTCAATAATCGGTGGAAAGAGTTGTGTGTTGAGGAATGTCTTCCCTTCCTGACACACAGTAGGGCTATTTGGTTGTATAAAGGCCTATTTAATCCAGAATGCCTTCATCCTACTATGGTGGGGACAAAGGCAGTGGCCCAGAACTTGAGGGATACATTTCAGGGTATTTAAACTAGTAAGGCACACCAGACACACCAACAAAACTGCTTTCCAAGTCCCCTTTTATACAGCCCTCACCAGTCAAAAATCCTCCAAATGCAGGGCCCCTTTGTGGATGAACTCCATCCTCTGTTCCTCCTATCTGTACCCGAGTTGAGCCCTTTCAAAAAAGAACTGCAGGACCACAACCTGGTTTCGTCAAACTGTGACTGCCCCTAACACTGTTGTAACCCTCCTACTATTTTCTGTCCTGCACCTTAGCCCCACGATAATGCCCATTGGGTGGCTTTCTGGTCTCTACTATTTTTCCAGCTCTCCTTTGGTCCACTTCCTGGGCCTGTTTCTCACTTTCTCCTCCATGGCTCTGTTGCTCTTGTCTCCAATATTTACTTTTTCTCCACAGACTTATTTCAACAATTGTGGTTACTCTCATATCAATTGACAATGCTTATTGCATTGCATCATTATTAGATACTGTAGAATTACTTATTTTCACTGCCAATAAACCTTCACTATGTTTGTGGTCAGCATGCTGACCACTAAATATAATATACAGTGAAAGAAGATTGTCATCCAAAAAAACTTTACAACACTTTGTCACAATGGGTTTAAAATCAACAGAAATTAACATTAAGCACCCACAGAATATCAATGCAAGAACCACCAGCAAAATGTTAGTACAAGTAAATTTTGTTGCTAGTCGATTTCATTCAGTGCAAACTAGGTTCAGATTTGTTTGCTACCACGTTTCCCACTGTGTAGCCCACAGCAGTGTTTAAGTATAAATCAAAGTTCAGGAACATGATAAAATTCAGCAAAAATGTACCAAGGACTCACAGTTTGTTCTCAGGAAACTTTCTTGGTTGTATTGAGTCACGGCAGGAGAAATGAGCATCTCTGATCCCTGCCATTTCAAAACTATGTTCTACATCCTTGCAACGCAGTCAGCAGACTTCAGCAGGAGCAGATCTAATTGAGGCATGCCAAGGGTATAGTGACGCTGGTCAGCAGAACCATTAAGTATGTATCAGGAGCAGTGATGGGCAAAGTGGCCCCAATTCACTTCACAAAGTGATTCCAGGAGTGCTCCGCAATGCGAAGTGGAGTACTTCACGTTATAATGGGTAATGCGAAGTCCATTGAAAACAATGACTTCGTGTTACTCTGCCTTCCCAAACCACTACTCCACACCAATTCTTAAGGCAAAGTACATTGAGAACATTGTACTTCTCCTCACTTCACCTTGTTTTTAAGCTCCAAAGGTGCATTTTGCAGTGATTCATGGGATTTCAGGTCACATGGGCTCTAGATTGTTCTGCACAGCCTCAGTTTAGGGTAGCGTGTGTAGGAAGCTGTAGGAGACAACCTGCGCTGAGAGCTCTCTGCAATTCAAACCTTCAAAAAGCTGTTAAAAAAACTTTTTTGAGTAATTTTTTTTGCTGAAACTTTAGTTCATCGATTATAGGAATCCCTCCTGTGCTGATATCATCGAGTGTTTATTGTTGGTGTATGGATTTTGAATGTTAATGTACAACAGTCAGACTGTGTACTGAGAGACAGTGGAAGTGTGCTTTGGGGGAGGGGTGTATTTGTGGTGTAGGTAGATTAATTTGGAGAAAAAGACAGTGCTTTCTGTTTTGGTGATATTTTTCTTGTATAACTGTGTTAATGTACACACAATAATATTTTCAATATTTCTTGCCATTTTTTTGCTGATTGTTGTGGTTCAACAGTGCATAATTTTAGTTTGTTTAAAATATGTGGTTATATTACTGAAGTTTTCAATTTGCTATGCATTACTTAGTGTGTGTGTGAGTATGTGAGTGATGAATGTCATCAAATCAGACACCTTTTTTTGTGCCACATAATAATTTCAGCAATGTGAAGCTGCTATCCACTGCAGCTGTGTGATTTTTGTACTTCTTTGTGGTATCTTTACTGGTACTAGTACTAGTGACTATTACTGCAGCAGTGCAGTACACTGCCCCCCACCGCGGCCTGCCCTAACCGGCAAAGGTATTCTTTTCCAGATTTTAATTTCTGATGGTGAGCAATGGTTAGGTGCTATGCCTTTGTGTCTGTATCTCTTCAGTGCACAGCGCAATCTTAATCTGTCTGTGCATTTGCATCTCTTTAGGGCCCACTCTCCATCTGTAACTTAAGTCACAGTTGTTTCTTTGGCTTCCCTTCAGAGTACTGGACAGGTGTGGTGTTTAATTCTGAATGAACACTGTACTTATTAATATGCATTTTTAAGTCAGGACCGTCATCACGAGGCAGTCGTGATACAAATCATGTTCTTCATCATCACAGTCACAAATGCAGTCACAAATCATGATTCACGATCATTCACGTTACGAATCACAACATTAATTTTTTTTCTAGTTACTTGGATATATTGTAAGCCTGTTTTGTAGTATCTCTCCAGGCTTCACCTCCTCACCATTATACTCATTGATACGTGTTTTTAAGTGGGGGAGTTTTAAGCTACAGCTCATTGGGGAAGTACAGCCATAGGCATTCACGTTCCCAATACAGTTTCATACTGGTTATCTCACATCATCAACACCAAATCACTTTCTTCATTATCACGGTCACAAATGCAGTCACAAATCATGATTCACGATCACGTCACGAATCACAACTTTAATTTTTTTGAATAGTTACTTGGATGTATTGTAAGCCTATTTTTTAGTATCTCTCCATGCTTCACCACCCCTCCATTGTACTCATTAATGTTTGTTTTTAAGTTAGGGAGTTGGACAGTGTCTGCAGTACATACACAGACTGGAAAGAAGACTGAATGAACACATGCAGTTTAGTACAGTATACTTGCACTGCTCAGAATACAAAGTGTCATGCATACGGAAGGCAACAAAAAAGAGTATAATTACATACAAGGGTCGGGGATGGTGGAGGAATACATTTTATAACACTGCAAGAAAGGTGTGGGGGGCACATGGTGTGAGGAAAAACAAACTAATGTGGGATCCCATGGTGATCCAGCAGCAGTTCCAGCACGGGCACAATTTGCAACTGATGTCCCTCTATGTGATCCAGCCACTGTTCCACAGCACTTACCCTCTCATTGTTCTCCTCAACAGCACTCCAGAGAACTGCCAAGTCAGCCTGTGTTACATGCAGTTCTCTGGGGTCCACACATTCTACAAACTGACCTACTGGTGGTGGAGGTGGTGGGGGGTGCTGGTGGAGCAGCAGGAGCTGCTGTTGCCCTCCTCTTCTTAGGGATGCCGCAATGCACAGCTGTACCCTCTGCCACAGAATGGCCAGCAGGTACAGGCATGGTCCATTCTGTGGCAGCCTACCACTCCAACTGCTGGTGATTGAGCATATGGGTGTGCTGATCCCCAGTCCCCAGGTGAGTCCGCCGGGGGCCACGGCACACCTCCACCTCACATAGGTGGCATTTAATGACACTGCTGTTCCCTCTGACACAGTCAAAAAACTGCCAAACAATGGAGGTGTGGGGAGGACCAGGCACAGGCAGGGGATGGCCAGATAAACTGGTAGCTGGCTGTTCATGGTGCTGAACAGGGATGGGATCCACACCTGGGCCCAGGGAAACAGGCACATCCTGCTCCAGAGGACCTGGTGCTGGACTTGGTGGTGGTGATGGTAGTTCAACTGCCTCAGAGTCAGGACAGGAGGTGGAGTTGTTCCTGCTTCTGGGGGGGGCACTCACAAGTTTTGAGCAGTCCAACAGGAATGGGCGCCCATGCCCTCCACATATGCACATGGTACGATGCTTACCACTACCATGCTCTCCCAGAGCTGCCCCTGCCCCAGACATTCCTTCACCCTGGTCCATCACTCCTACTGAGCTCTCTCAATCTGAGCAATCACTACTTACAGTGTCACACAACACTCACACACAGTCACACAAACACAGACAAACAACTAACTACTTATAAAGGTAAGAAAAATAAAATTTACAGAAAGAACAAATTAAGTAAATAAGAGTACAGAAAAGACAAAAAAATGTAGCTTTCAAAAAGCTGTTGGGTCTAAATCAAAGTTTGAATCTCCTCCTCGCTCTGATATCAAAGTATCAGCAGTCACAAAACACACTACTCTCTCTCCGTCTGCACAGGAGAAAGTAAAAGTGTCTGCTTGTATGACTCACTTTCTTCCTGCCTAGCTAAAGAGCATGTGACTTACAGTACTGTAAGCCATGTGATGTGTGGGGGGGCTGCCAAATCTGAAACACCAAGTGGATCACTTAGAATCATAATGAGGAACGCAAAGTCCATTAAAAACAATGACTTTGCCTTACTTCGCATTGCCATTTCGCCTTAACGCGAAGTGGTAATGACAAGGCGGAGTGAGCACTTTGCATTTCCCGCGTAGCAGAGTGGCAATGTGAAGTGTCCACTTCATGTTCACTTCACTGGCAGAATTTAAATTCACTGCATCTCTAATCAGGAGCGGATCTAATTGGAGAGTACCAGGGGTATAGTATCTCGCAGCAAACTTTGAGAATACAAAGTTATACTACTGCCAATAGAGCACCACAGACTAGACCACTAAATTAACAGCCACAATACAAAGTTATTCTACAGTAACTCCCTATTGTATAATGTTCTCTTTTTGTATAATTACTGTCATTGTTCATGATGTCTGTAACACTTGCCTGCCATACTTTGTACTGATGTGGAGCCTTTGAAAAACAGTCCCTGACTGAAAGGGTTTTAATTCCTAGACTTAAATAAATAAATAAGGGGGTAGGTTGGGTCTAGGGCATCAACAAGGTAAACTCAGTGAGGGAAATCTTGCAAGCAGGGACAATCAAAGGGTAGGGGATAACATGGGTAGAGAACATAGAAGAGGTACATGCCAGAAAGCAAGCACTACATTAATGGAAGATGGTGGTGAGGAAAGTAGTACGACACAGGGAGTTAGTCACATTGATCTGGCCAGTTAACTGGGTAAAGGTAGGAGGCAAGGTTCCTAGTGGTCTGCTTAAATGCCAGAAGCCTAAAGGAACAATATACTGTAAATGATCTCCAGGCTATGGCATTAGAGAGCCTCCCAGATGTAATGACCATAACTGAATCATGGGCGACACCCAACAATGATTTGGACCTCATGGTCCCAGGCTATGTACTGTTAAGGAAGGACAGGGAGAAGTGGAGGGGAGATGGAGAGGGGGAGATTACACTGTACAACAAGGAAGGTATCAGTGTATTAGAAGATAATGAGACAGAGGTAGGGGGAGAAGTGGAATCACTACAAGCTCAACTGATGGTGGATGGAGGGGGGGTATTGTTATGGGAGTGATTTACAGGCCCCCTGGATGGGGGACTTACTAAGGATATCAGGAGGTGGGCAGGAGGAGGCAAAGTCACACTGCTAAGGTGCTTCAACATGCCTGATGTAGAATGGAACATTCCAGGGGCACAGAGTGCCAGGAACCAGCTGCTAGTGGATGTCTTACACGACTGTTTCCTGACTCAGCATGTGGAGAAGCAGACAAGAAATGGAGCCATACTTGACCTAGCTCTGTCAAACCAAGACAGCACTGCAGTGGTAACAGTAGAAGATCCTCTCAGGTCAAATGGTCACAGCATAGTTAGGCTCAGCATAGCCTGGAGCGCAGAGGCAGAAGTTATGGATGCCGGTCCTGGATTTTAGGAGGATGAACTTCAGGAAGATGGAGGAGAAGCTTAGGGAGATGCTCAAAGGAGCTTACCAACTAGAAATGCAGAGAGTACAGTAAGTGAAATCTATTTTAGCTGATTTTTTTAGTTTCTTCGTAAATAGACACATCTAGCATTAGCTTCCCCATATAAAATGCCAGCTGAACTCAACAGTATAATTTACCCTTTGTTTTCCTTTATTTTTCTCTTTTTCCCAACCCAACTGAAAACCCCAGCAGACCGCTTGTTAGGCATGTGCATCCTGAACGTGGCGCCAACGCACTGGTAAAGCCCTTCTTTGCAGAGTATGACTTTTTGCAGGCAGAACATTCTGTGATGGTGGAAATGTCCTGAATGCCACAATTTATATTATTAATTTATATTATTCATTTATAAAAATGAGTGCTGTAGCATTAATAATTTTAGGTGAAAAATGTAAAGCCGTGGCTCAGGCATGCACAATGTACATGCCTGGAGTCACAGCTTTACATTTTGCACCTAAAATTACTTATTTATAGCACTAGTTTTTGGCGTATCAGGAAAAGGAAGAAGGTCAGGTGGTGGAGGGGGTGGGAATCAAGAGGTTGAAACATGGGGTGGGCATGACTGGAACAAGACTGACCTAAACCAGATATTCTAAATGAATACTTCTGCTCAATCTTCATAGTTGAGGAAGGGGGGCCATTGATGGAGTGCAGCATCAAAGTTGGGAGGGGAACAAAAATTGATATGGGAACAGTCACCGAGGAAAGGATGTTCAAGGGAAGGGAAGGAGAGGGCTAAAGGTGGGGAAGTGCCCAATCTAGTTGACTTTCTGGAGGCCCAGTGTCTCTAGGACAGTAAACAGCAAGACTTTTGAAGGGAAGGTCCTATCAAACAAACCTAATAAAATGCTTCAATGCTGTGTCTTTGGTGCTGAGCAAGGGCCAAGCTCAGGGCATCCTGTAACAGGACATGAGCAAGGCCTTTGACTGGGTGCCCCACTGGAAACTACTGAAGATGTTGGGGTACTCAGGGTGGTGGAGAAGATAACAAGGTGGATGGGGGACTGGCTAGGGGGATATCCTAAAGGGTCATACAAAATGATAGTAATCTGAGGTCAGGGAAGAGACTATTGGTGTGCTTCAGGGTGGTAATCAGCTTATTTGTGACATTACAGAAGGGATACAGGGCAAAGTATGTCTCTGCAGATGATACTAAGACATTTGAGAGGGTGGATAATGTGGGTGGGATTAAGGGAACTGAAGAAATATTTTAATAACTTGAAATGGTGGTCCAAGACTTAGCAAATTAAATTTAATGTCACAAAGTGCAAGATTGTGCTGCTGGGGAATGGGAACATGAAAATGGGGGGGGGGTGAGACTATAACAGACTACAGAGGAAAGGGATCTTGGAATTATAATAAGTGACAGCCACAAGACATGGCTCAATGTAACAAGGCTATAGAAAGGCTAGCCGGATGATGGGGTGCATAGGTGAGGCCTTTTCATGTAGAAGGAAGGAGGTAATCCTGCCCCTTTACAGGTCCTTGCACCTGGAATACTGTGCCCAGTTCTGGAACCCGCACATAAAAAAAGATAAGGACCACTTTGAGTTAGTCCAGGGGAGGCCAGGGGAACAGGACATAACTGAAACTTTTAAGTATTGGAGGAGAATAAACCATGTGGACTCCCAGCAACTGTTTAGGCATAACAAGGGGTTGATTACAAAGGGGAAAAGGGATAATTTAGAAGGGATGTGATGAAATACTTGAAGAGGCTGGTAGAGAAGTGGAACCATCCACATTGGGAACTGGTTAATGTCGAGACAGTGACAAGTTTGCAGACTGTATGGGACGTGCATATGAGGCTGGTGAAAATGTTGGGTATGATGGCAAATAGGGGCAATATGGCAAACCAAGCAGAATTACTGTGTGATCTGGGAGCTCCACACAGACCCTGCTAGTGCTAGACTGTGAGTCTTTATAAATTTATGTATTTACTTTTTATGGGCTATCTAGCTCAACGTATATACTCGGGACATGAAGTCATTTTTCTTAACCTGAGTTCCAGCAAGATTTCTAGCCACATTGTTGCTACTGTAACTTAGGTTAAGAAACTGTATTTGTCTTAACACCATGCTCTAACCTACCCCTACCCTGCTAGCAGGATTAAAACTCAGTTTTAGAACATTATTTGTAGCATGGTTTAACTGGTTCACAGTGTATGTACAAACCTTTTAACAAAATTAAAAAAATGTACAAGTCACAGAGTGGATAGGGCCTACTGACTACATCCTAGTGGTTGAGCACTCCTGGGGATCTGCCCCTTAGAGAGACTTAGACCATTGCAATATTCAAAAAAAACAATTGAAATGATAGGGACATTTATCTAGTAATGTTGGCATGATATATTAACTTCTCATCTCTGTTTATTACTTTCTTTGGGGCCCTGTGCTTTTCTGTTTCTTGGCACTTTCTTCTGTCTCCTTTCTTATTTGTTTTTTCCTCATTGAAGACCACCAAATGCTGTAATTGTAATGATACAGTACTGTGAGCCAGAGCTCTGCTTACAGAAAAACATGGGTGGAGTAATATCATGCACTGAAAAGCCACATGAAATGAAAAGAAAAAGATGGGAGCACTCTCTGTTTATTATCATTTATTTACCCAAGAAAGCCTAGCTGAGATGTAACATCTTGTTTCCAGTGGGTCCTGCTTCTGCCCCTTTCCGCAGCTACAGCAGGTGGACAGGATCAGTTGCCTTACCAAGGTCATACAGTGAGTTCTTGCTCTAGTTGCCTTGAAGCAGTGATCTCCTGGTTCCCTGATAGCCTGTGTTCTAACCACTAGATCACACTGCCTCCTTACATGCATGAATAATTTGGAGGAAGCACTGCTAACATGATGGGTTATTATATTTCTGTTAAAGGTGCTGGTTTAATCTAGTCCTCTGTATATTAACAGCGCTGGCCATACTGATGTCAAAGTTGGGTGAATTCTATAACATATCTACTCGGTAGGTCACCATTTCATTTTTTTTTATCTAAATTATACTTACTTTTTGGTAGCATTGCTGGTGACATTGCTGAATTTAATACATTTGTTAAGGAAGGGAGAAGAGTTTTTACATGTTGTAATGAATCTGGCTGATCATAATCCTGACTCCTATTAGCTATGATAAATAAATCGATTCTTTATCATACTGGACTTTCATACTTTTCAGACCTGCAAGCACTGATCAATTGTAGCGAGGTTAATGCATATAATTTGAATTACATTTCATGTGTAATTCAGTAACAGCCCCACAGGGGGCAGTAGTAAATATTTGCTTGGATAGTGTTGACATGTAACATGCAGTACTTTGCTATGTGTACATGAGAATAGACAGGTGATCCCAGTGCCTGTATTCTATTAGTACTTATTTGAGGTCCCTAAACCTTTTGGCCAGGTTTTCAAAATTATCGGGGGTGTTAATGCAATCCCTTAAACTGCATGCAAAAATTAGTGGGGTTACTTTCATGTACAATTGCTGCGAGTTGTGCTGTGATTGAGTTGTAGCACTTCAGGTCCCACTGGAATCCAAAAAGTGATGCATGTCTCACTTTTTTTGACTCGGTCTGCCATAAAGGAGTGAATCTGTTGCAGATGCATTCAAATGTTTGAAACTAAAAAAATAATGTTTTGGTGCATTTCAAATGACATTGTTGTAACTCAAAATCTGGAGCTACATCTGTATTGTCTCATTTAAATATACCCTTGGTATACATATCTGCAGTAATCAATTTCATGGACAAGTCTTGCTGCCCTGTTTTAAATGCTTTCAATTTTGTTTTCTGATTGCTCTCAGAACAAGTTGGCCAGATAATCCGCATAGGCAAAATGGGTTAAAACTTAGGAGCGGAAAATATAAGCACAGTTTTAGTATCAAGGCAGTATCTAATATATTTTAGGAGAATAAGCTGACCTCAAATTTAGCCCTGAAATGTATGAATGTGCACATTATATAATGCTGCACTAACAGTCCTGATACTCCAAGGTACAGTACTTTATAGATTGGACTTTCTGGAGTTCAGAGCCATTGGGAGATATAGTTCAGTGGTAAGTATAGTAGGATGCATAATTTAGCTTTGCTGTGACAAGTATTTGATTAGATTAAAGGGTAACGTTAAGTGTGCAGGATCTATCATAGTCTAAAATCCCAAGAAAATCTATTCCAACAATGTCTTGGGTTTACCAGTAGGTGTCAGCAGTGTGAAAATTGCCAATGAGACAGAAAGTGATGTTATGGTTTCCGAAACTGCACTTTACAACACTTAACTTCCCCAACTGACTTCCTTTCCTGTCTCAAGAGTCTATAAAATGCTGCTGCCTTAATTTATTATAGGGCAGACTTAGACATGGAAATCTCTGGACTGCTGATACCAACAGGTAAGCCAGATGCCTCTTTTTATGGGCATTCAAACTGTAAAGGGCCATAAACTGCTTTGTTCCTCCATTAAAGTGGAAATGGTTGGCATTGAGATAGTGGTGATTGGATAGTGCAAAATCCAATCTGATGTCTTCCGCCAGACAGTTTAAAGATCTGAATCTGTCCGAAACCCAAACAATTTAGATTTTGAATTATTTTGTCAGATTTCTCTGATCTGAAAACATTTCCATCCCTCTCGCACGTAAAAAATGCAAAACAAATGTTTACAAATAACAAGATCCCCACCCCTTGTTCCTGCTCCTCTCTCCATCGCATATTCATTTTGATATCTCTTGGGCTGCCACAGTACAAACTCTCCTCTGTCCCCCTGCCATATCTGAAAACAAGCAAACTGTTTTTAAAACTAAAAGCACCCCATGTTCTCTCAGGTCACTCCCTTACTCAGTCCTGTCTAAGTCCCACAACAACACCTGTGTGACCTGCACACCCATCTTTGACCAGAAAGGCCACAGCACAGTCATCCACCCACCTTGAAGAATACATGTGCTCCCCAGGTACTGCTGCTACCAACCTAGATCTTCACCCAGTTCATACTTTGTCAGTTAAGTTCCATGATGCATCCAAGTAACTTACTTTCTGCTTCTGGTGCTACCACAGCCCTAACCTCTACTCTCACCACTGCCGTGCTGTCCCTGTATCTGGTGTCACCATTTTGGATGAGAGAGGTAGGTGCTTGGTCACATAGGTGGTATTGTTGGACTCTGCCAGGACTGGACAGATGAGCCAGGAGCTTATACCATCTTTTTAACAAATTCTCCTCCATAGCACATTCCCCGTCTCCCAATACACTCATTAGCACTTGACATCTGACCTCTGTGCAATGATTTGTAGGACAACAGAAGTTCACTCTAGGTTATCTTGTTGGACTCACCCCATACTCCTGTAGGCTAAAGTTAGGCTAGTAGCTCTATGCCAGGAAGCTATACCATCTTTTGAACAGTCCCCACTCCCTAGCCCAACCCCCAACTTCTAAACATACCTCCATTTTAATAGTTGGGCTCCCTCTTGACCCACTATCCAGGATTACATGGGGCAATAAAAGTCATTGGCAGGCTAACTCAGTCAGCTCTCCATAAGCTATGGCAAGCACTCCAGTCACATTCAAGAGGGCCAGGAGAATGCTGAGGTACAACAAAGGGGGGTGGGGAGGTGGCATGGGCTCATGTGCAGTTTATTCTGCACAAAATGGCAGCTGCGATTTCATGCATGATTTTGATTTCACACTTGCATAAATGACAAATACTTATTTTATTTAATAATGATGAAAAAGCAATCATTCACCTCCACTATGTACACTATTGGTGTTTAGTGATGCATATTTCAGGATAATATCCCTTAGTAATGGGGAGAAATGATCTGCCTTACGTATCAGTTCAAATATCATGTAGTTCTTTGGGTGCTCTTGTGCCTGGCATGCATCTTTGTTTACCTCCATTTTAAATCTGTGGATTCAGAAAGAGTCTCATCTTTATCTGGAAAGACTGTTTTTTGTGAGTGGACTATAGATGATGCATCTGATATCTTCTCATCTGAATCGCCCCAATTTCTTGCCTGACTTAAAGGTTCATACTTTTTATGTGTTGGAATTATCTCCGTTCTTTGTATTTTCAGTTTGGGCTGTCTGTTCCCTTATCATGGTCTCTTTGCAGCCTTTACTTAAACAGGCTCCAGGGGTTTTTAGTGTGGAGCATATCTATATCTGAGTCCTGTGGTAAAGGGGGTTCAGTATCCACTGCAAGTTTTTCATGGGCCTCTCTAGGGTCTTTTTCTGGTTGGGAGGGGATGTCCTGAGCTGCCACAAAAGGGACAGTCTGGCCCTGTGTATGTGCTTCCCTGGATTGGAGGTCCGGTGGTCTGTTATCATGTGTTGATCCAGGTTCCATTCTACTCATGCTCGCTGTAATATCTACGCACAGAGAGAGAGATTAGTCAGGTTCAAGGCTAGCAGTGTTTGTGCCAGACTTGTTTTCTAGGCATATGCTATACGGCATCCTGATTCAAGGCAAAATCTCTGTTATGGGTAGTCCAGTGACACATCCTAAAAGATGGCCCCTTTTCATAACAGAGGCTACACCTACAGATATTCTTACAGGCCAAGCGGCCATGTCCAGAGTTAGAGCAAAGCCTGCATCGCACCTGGTCACAGACATTACTTAGGTGTGCTTGAGACCCACATCTATAACAAGCCTTTGGCTGGCCCAGAAAGAACAGAATACCCCTGTCTCCTCTGATGAAAAAACTGTTAGGGAGATGTCAGACTCCTGCATGTCTGATGTAATTTGACTCTGCATTTCAACCCTCCCATTCAGATTTGTTTTGTGTGAAAAAAAGGCTCGGTTCTACCCTGTAATTCACATTTCCACTGTAACCAACAGAGGGTATTAGCCACTCGAACCCCTCATTATGAAATAGAATGGTTGTGGTCCTGTATGGGGACCTGATCAGTGGTATTTCCATGAAACCACATCTGGGTATTTTTAGTTCACCACACCTCCCCCAAAATCTGTCCAATGCTGGGTTTTAAAACTAATATAAAAAGTTGACTCCCCCGAGATATGTATTAAAGTGCACATCTTGGAGGTGAAGAACTTGAGGGAGTGCTCACTAGCTGGTGTCCTGAAGACGGCTACGGGCATCACATTATATTACAAGTTAATGGTACTCTTAATATACAGGACAGAAAACATACTAAAAGGTACTGAAATGATTTTAGTTATGCCCAGATCCTCTAACCAGGTGTTTTTATAGCACCAGGTGAAATAATGACCTTTTGTGCCATTTTCCTTTAGAAAAGGACAACAGAGCCCTGTCTCAGAGCGTTACCTGATGTGGTATATTTGGGGACTCCCAAAGTGCAGTAGCCCTGATTGCCAAAACTGCATATCTTGATATGGGGGAGGGGCAGGGGCTCTGATTGAGTGTTAGCCGTAATCTTTTCACTGCTGCCTTGTGTGGCTTGGTGCAGAACTCCTAAGGAGCAAGGTCACTGATCATTAAAACAGCCACTTTGGTTGGCTTGGTGGGGGTCTCTAAAAGTGGGAGTCCCGCCCCTTAAAGCTGCTACCTTCCATGGCCGAGTGTGTGGTTCCTAGTGAGTTGGAGCCCCAATCGTTAAAACTGACACAGAAGCAGCTTTGCAAGGGGAAAACTCTCAAGGAATGAGTATTGGGGGGCCTCACTTAGGGCAGAGTCACCCAAGGCAGAAGTAGGAGAGGCTGTCTTAAATTTTGGCAAGTCATTTTCAGCACTACCTGTAACAGGTATCAAAGGTCCAGGACAGGAGACAGTTGAAAAGTGCCTGAGGAGCTGCAGTCCACTTATTTATTAGCAGAAGCCCTCCAGTTGCCTGCCTCCTACTCTGTGACTACAGAGCTGTATATATTGCATCCTCCAGCTTCATTTTGGTGGCATCATGTTCTCCGCACTCTTCCAAGTTCTGACAGCGCTCAGATTAGTGACCAGCTTGAGTCTGTAGAAGGCATGACAGTACACTTAAGGTTTTGAGCCCCCCTTCAGCTTGGCCTGAAGTAAAGCTTCTTCACTTGAGTCACAGATAGGAAGTTTATTATTTACTTTTTTCATCTGCAGGGGCGGAGCCTGCAGACATTTTGCTTCAGAAGAAATTGCACTCACTGGATCCGGAACCACGCAAACAACAGCAATAAACTTTTAAGCATGATATCTCCACCAATTGAAGCCCTCCACCATATCCCCACTGTGCCATCTTCTTCACCACACCACTGCACTTGTTTTTAGGGCGGCACTTGGGAGGAGCCTGTGGTAACGCTCTGCCTCCCGTTGGTGGAATACCTGGAAATCCACCCAGCTTCTCCCTTTCCCCGCTCCTCACCACCCCTGCTCCGCACTGCATATGTGTATTTTTTATTTATTTAATTTTTTAAAGGGCTTCAAGTAAGAATAGTGCTAGCCTGCATGACAGTCCTTCTCGTGGAGTTTTTGGCTCAATAGTTCCAGTCACTTTCACTTACCAGCATAATGGTCAAACACGGTGGGTACATACTCCTTGGGGAATGCATTGTTGGCATAACTCATGAGCAAACAGGTTTTGCCCATCACCCTATCCCTGACCACCACACATTTCAGCATAATCGTGCCCGTCCTGTTAGCCATGATTCCCAGCCTGTCATCTTAGGCTCTGACTTCCACATGCAACAGGCCACTTGCCCGTTTTAATCGGCAAAAATGATAAAATGACCTAGACCCACCTCAGCGACCTGAACGAGGCAGGTCTCCCTACAGTACCAACATCTGACAAAGAGGGCTCTTCCCACCAGCTTAAAACAGATGACACAATGTAGCATAATAAAAACTGCTCCTAGGAACAGGAAGTTTGGCAAGTGGTTCAGCAACAAATATATTGCATTTTTGCTCCAAATGCCAAACACCACAAGGCACGGATCTCGGTGAACGTAACACTGTGTAAATTCGTTCCAAGCAAAAAGCTGAGTTATTTAGTTTGGTTACTTTACCCCTCCCTCCAACTCATATCCAGATTCCCATTCTCTTGCACTGCCATCTCAAGCAAGCTTATCTGTGTGGGAGGAGAGATGCTAAGAGACCCTGCAGCCTTCTAGGGATCTCATAAAAAGTTCATGCAGCAACAGAAACGTACAGAGAGAGACAGTTACCCAGCATGCTGCTATCAAACAGTGAGGCAGTGCTGTGCGGTGGTGTGCGGCTGCCTTCCACGTTGGCGAACCTCCTGGTTCCACTAGTAGTGGCATACCTAGCCAGTGTTAGAATGATACTTTATGAGCTATGTGGGGCACCTGGCTCTCTCTGTCTTCAAAACTTAAAGTGCCGCTTGTCCATGGTAGTGAATTGAAGGCAACAAGGGCTAGCTTATGAGGAGAGCTACTACAGTGTATGTGGCTGAGCACTGGCAAACCTGCACCCCCCCCACATTGTAATTCCAACACTGTGACAATAATTTTTTGTGAATTTGTCCTTGTTTGTAATGTTCCCATTTTTAGAAATGGTTTTCGTACACTCAGATAACCTACATTTAATAAGAAATGGTTTTCATGCACTAAAATAATCTAAAATTAGCTAGATAAGGTGGGGAAGTCAGGAATTTGTTACCTAGAGCCAAGACACAGAGACCCTGGAATCTGGCTTGACCCTACCAGCCAAAACACTAGCTGAGCCCTGGCTACTGCAGGCTGTTTTCTTCATAGGAGTGGAACCTTTCAGACAGTACTCTAACTGTTCAGGCTGACAGAAATGCTAAGTTTGACCATAACTGGCTCGGCTTGGCTCTCAGTTGCTTATAGCTGAGGAGCCCGGCTGAGTCAGGCACTAGGTAGGAGCCAGGCTCAAGCCTGTTCTGGCTTGCCCACCTCTATATTTAACTGCACCTAAATACAAGTTGATCTGAAAAATGTTATAGTACTATTACTATATATGGTTAGGGCTTATTGTGTGTAGAAATTAAGCACTTGAAAAAATCTTGTTGTGCACATTCTTAAAAAGCTGCTGTGCACATTCTATCATCAAGTGCTCCTGTGTCCCTGCTAGAACTGATTGACATCAACTTCAGCCTGCTTTCGATTGCAGAGCCAGTTGTAGGGAGGTGCGAACTGTGCGTTCGCACAGGTCCCCATGTGCAGAGGGCCCCCCACCAAAAAACTCAGCTGTCCAGTTAGCCTCCTTCTTCCTGGTCCTGTATGTACTAATTGAAATAAAGTGAGAATCAGTGGGAAAACCTCTGGCACAGGGAACGTCTCAGTAGGGTTTCTACAAGGGTCAATCTTTGGACCCCTTCTCTTCAGTTTGTTCACCAACAATCTACCTCGGACCTACTCGAACTCTCACTCTACGCGGATGACGCTGTTGCCTCCTCTAATAGCAGAAGCCAGCAAGAACTCACACCTATCTTATAACAAAGCTTCACAGCCTTGGAGCTCTGGTTCCTCCAAAACAAGTTAATCTTAAACTACAAAAAAAATTAGTCAATGTCGATTTCCTGACCCCCCCCAAAAAGAAGGTGCTCCAACCCCTTACTATCGTTATTCAGGTGGGATCTATCCTGAAGGAGGTAAGTACCTTCAAATATCTAGGAGTATACCTATTTTATTTTAATTTTGGTACCTGGCTAGACTCACTAAGACCATGCTGATCCCTTTTTCAGGGGCGACCTGGGACCTAGACGACAACCTCTCCTTTGCACATCATGTTGAACAAACAGTGAAAGCAGTAAATAAAAAACTGGGTGCCCTATACTGTCACAAATCACTTATGATAGAGGAGGCTAGATGTCTGGCAGTTGCATCCTCAATACTCCTGATAACTGACTACGGGCTAGTGGTCTATACCACTGCTGCTGACGCTACACTAAATAGAGTAAGAGTAAGAGTAGCACTGAATAATGTGTGTTGTCTCATCCTAGGAGCTGACAGAATGAGTCATACCTGTTACCTCTATAACAATTCTGGATGGCTACCCCTGGACCTATGCATCAAATACCAAACATGCATGCTGGGGATTAAAGCTGTCCAAGGCCAGTCCTCCCCCACCCTTAGATTCTTCTTGCTTCATGCCCAAAGCAAGCACACCACCAGCAGCACCCTCATGAACCCCTTTCAAATCCCCTTCTGAAGGACTAGTCTGGGTTAGCGCTTCTTCTTGGTTAGATCCTCGTCATGGCTAAATGAGCTCCCTTTCTCGGTCATGGGGCTAATCAACCCCACCCAAATGAAAATGGCCCTGAACAGCTATTTCACTGAAAAATCCACCTGCATCTGCACTTAACTACCACAAACACCTCTGTTTGGGGCATGTATTCCTCTTCTTCCCACCCCCCATCATCTCCCCACAGTAACATCCCCTATCTCCCTTCCCCCCCCCACCTATCGGACAATGCTTCCATGAAGTGGCCCTCTGACATACAAGAATGTATAACTTGTTGCTGTAAACCAATGAACTGTGTTTTTTGTCTAAATACTACTATAGTAGCTCTGTACAATGTATCAGGAATGTACAACTTTTGCTGTAAACCAATGTACTGTGTGTTTTGTCCAAATACTATTTTCGTAGTTCTGTACAAATGATGTAGAACCCTTGTAAATTAGCTCCACTCAATGGTGTTTCCGAATTTTCATTAAATAAATAATAAATATAGAATAAATCATCGAGTAGCGTGTACAATGAGAACTGTACACACACCCAAGGTGTTGGAGGCTACATAAACCCCAAGAGCAAAGCTTGAGGGGCTTATACAAGCATCTAAAACTGAGGGTGTGTGTAAAACTTAAGTTTTACACACTATCCCATGGTTTGTTTTATATAATTGCTGGGGAGAGTTTTTTTACCACATCAATTATATAAATACAAATACATTTTGTGCAGCTGTAGTGGGGTTGTTGAAGTGCCATTTGCAGTTGGGTTGATGCACCTGTCTGTTTACATTTTTTTTGTTGATTTGCTTAGCGATTTCTCCAAAACTGCAGTGAAAAGAACTTAAGCCTTAAAGTACCTTATTGTACAACTTACTGCAGAGTCTGAGTGCCCGACTGAAAAAGGCAGTGTGGTGGCCCATGAAGGGAAGACCATAGCTGGGCATGTGTGCAGTGAGGGGGAAACCTGGCATGAATTCACCATTATAACCAGCTGGTTATAGCAGTAACCCATCAAAATGGTGACTGAACTTGAATGATTCAGATATGAGTGACTCAAGTTCAGTGCTCATTATGTGAGCTACCCTGAAAGGGTAGCGAAGAGCAAACAACAAGGTCACCAGAAACACAGAACCAGGAATGGAAGAGGAGGAGGAAAGGTATGTGGAAGATAGTGTGGTGAGAGGCTGCTGAGCTGGCCATGTGGTATGGTGGTGAGGGTGGCTGGCTACAGTGGGGAGGGCACAGGGTTTGGGGCTGGGGAGAAGCACAATATTTTGTGTTTTTGTATGCAGGACTTCTTTTTTTTTTAACAAGGTTCTCCCCTTCCCAACATGCACCCCACTGGAGTTGAGAATCCTTTTTAAGGGGGGTACAGGGGGCAAAGCATAAAAATCACTTGTTTTCACTGGTGTTGCCTCTCTGGGAGTGTACGTCGCCATTTTGGTTTTTCGGCGATGTACGCTCGCTGTAATGGAGATCGCTATTTGGTGATCACCGTTATGACATGGAACCAGTTATAGCAGTGAATTATAATTGGATTTCCCTATGGGAAAAATCTCTCCCCAGTTATTATAATAATAAATAAAAAGAATAATTTTATTCATGAGAAATGGGTATGCCACTGAGGCGGGGACTCATATACAATTTTTTTGTTGTTTTGTAGCAGGATCTGACTACTCCTTGAAAAGGTACAATTTATACATTATAGCAGCTTGAGCACCAACATAGATTTTCACCACATTTACAACAATTTTTAATGTTTCACTTATTCATCATGAAAAATTTAGAAATACCAACACAAATTTAATAGTCCCTAGGATACAAAATAATTTTGGTAAACTTTACTTTCAAATACAGAGCTGCTACTACTTGGAATAGCCAACCTAACGACTTGAGAACACTAACCCTATCTGTAAATGCCTTTAGAAATAAGCTTAAACAGGATTCTGTGCATATCTGTAACTGCTAATAGATAATTTTTTTACTCTTAATGTACTTGTCATGAATATGTTTGTTGTTTAATATATCTTATTTTGTCTGGATATGTCTTGTCTGAAACATGCACTTTGTATTCAATCTACAGGACCACCTTGAAAACAGGGCCTTAAATAATGCTATGGTGTAAATTTGATTGCCAAGTTCGATGCCTGTATAAATAAAGATGTTTTTACTACTTGCTACAAGTGGAAAGGAACTTATTACCAACTATGAGACTGCAACAGATTAGATATCTTCCATGTATGTCTCACTTGGATAGAGCCCCCCCCCCCCCATCACATTAAGCATACAATGGTCTAAATAGCCACATTCAAATGTCACTCTTTTTAAATTTGCTAACACTCAAATGTAGGAACTTCACAAGCAGAAGCCGAATTGCTGATAATTATTGAACTCTGTTTTTAAACTAGTGTGCATACCTAAACGGATCAGGGGTTGAAATTAAGCTTTGCAGTTACTGGCCAACAAGGCTAGTGGCCGGAAAAATTGACAGGCATCACAGTTATTTACATGGTCCAGTTCGGTGTTCTTATTGAAATGTTACCTTCTCCAATATAAGACAGAAGGGATATTTAAGGAAAACCTTTACTAGCTTGATACAAACTGTGATGCTTGGCCAGCTGGTTATGATTATTGTATGATATTGGTATCATAAATAAATAGTCAGTGTATGAAATGTCAGTCTGTGATATTTGGCCCTTGTAAATTACAAGGTGTCAGCAGCTGAAATCACAGGATGTATTACATTGACCAGGAGATCTCTGTAATGTAATTAACTTCCTTGAGAAATTGCATTTTATGGCCTTTTTATGACCTCATGCTTTTCAAGTTGGAAACTAAATATACATTTTATTACATCAGGACAGGACATCATTTAGCTGATTCCTGTTGGCTATATCACACCTGGGTGATGGACAGCAGGGTTGTAAACCTCAAAGGAACTGGTTGATCAAAGACTCATAATTTGGGAAATGGGTTTTTGTTGATGTCACATTATTAACATACCTCCTGGTAGGAAATCATTTTTTGTAATTTTATATTCTAAAAGGAGGAGTTAGATGACTCACAGAAGGGGCGTGGAGACACAGAGTTTAAACTGATACTTGTGTCTGAAATGAAGGTCATATCATCTTGGGACTGTAGAGAGACACAGCTCTCTGATCTAACTTTAAAATGCACTTCTAGAGGTAATACCTTAGATAGCAAACATCTAAATGTATTGTGGTAGGAGTTTTGCTTTGTAATTTTCCCTTGTTCTTTTATGTGATTGTGAGCTCTTTGATATATTGTTCTATGTTTACATTTTGCATATTTTTATCATCTTTTAGTAAAGTACATTTTCTTGAGATACTGCCTGGGTGTGTCTTCCAAATTCTTTTTGCACGTGATGTATATGTGGTTAAGTCTGACAGATGTTTCAAGGGCTTGATGGTGTTACTAAGCTTGGTAGAAGGTAAGAATATACCTAAGGTCTCTTATAGAGTTTAAGGGTTCATTTTGGAAGATTGGCTTGGTGCCCCTGGCGAAAGATTGTACCGCAATCCCCAAAGAGGGTACGTATCTGAGCCTGTACATTGGGTACTCTAGCATAAGGTTCACAGTTTGAATCCCCCCAGAACTGGAGACTAAAGGTGATTTGGACCCAAAAGCAGACAGGAGGGTTACCCTGTCTGTTACCTGTTCACACTATTGCGCTCTGAGGTTGGCACTGTAGGAGCAGGGGACCTGACCTGCGGAGTGTGTTTGTGATACAAAAATCTACCAGCATTTAGCTACTTGTCCAGTGCCAGTTTTGTCTGTAACTGATCCTTCATTTACAGTGATCAAGAAATCTATTTTTTGGATGTCTAACTTAGTTGATAATTTACTTTTCAATCCTATTTTTTTAACAAAATCCTGTCAGTTCAGGCAGTGCTTTGTCTCAGTTACATGAACATCAAGTGAAATAGTTGAATAGTTGTTGAGTAACCCCTCCCTGGCCTAGTGTATCCTTCTTGACTCATTCCACAGGGAGGGAGCCCATGGAATAATACAATGACTTATTTGACCTCCCCAGCCTGAGGTGACCTCCTTCATGCAAGGATATCTTCCTGGCTGCTGACTGCTGAAAATCAACTGGTTAGCAGGTAAACACTTTACAACAAGTAACAATGTCCAATTCAAGTGTCAAGTCCAACATAATTCATTTTAATAAAAGCAAAATCTCATGAGCATATTATTATAAGGGAGAAAATCTCATAAGTCCCAACCAAAGGCTTTCAGGTACTTCTTCATACAGCGTGAACTGTAATTTCAGGAACGTCATCATACTACTCTGGGAGGCACATTGTCAGGGCACCACTGGCCCTATACTAGGCATCTTCATTTTTTTCTGGGGCTGTGGACAACAATCAGGTATGTAGGACATTAATTGAATTGTGGGTTTCATACACAAATTGCTTTACAAGACCCAGTATGAGGTAAACTTACTCAGAGTCCAGGCTGAGATTTTGAATAGCATCTGCACTAAAATATACATTTAGTTATGGGACATTCCACCAGGAAGCTACCCTGGGATTGCATCCTTTCAACCACCCTAGACTTGGTACCCACTTTGCTGCTGTCACACAATGGAAAGTCTACCATAGCCCAAGGGTTCTGGTGCATTCACCTCCCTGTGGCATTATGGTAGCCAATTTAGAGGCCCTGAAGCCTACATAATCTCCACCTATTCCAGGTTATTGTCCTGTGGTTAAAGGACCAATGGGGATTTGCCCCACAATTTACGCATGACAGGAGAGGACATCCCCTCTGGGGTCACAGTTGCTACAGCTCTAGCCTCTATTCCTTTCCCAAGATTTTGACCTTGTGATCAGAGAGTTCTAATCTAATAATTATTCAACTTCACCTTTTGTGGATATGCCACACACTTTACAAGAAACATAGAAACATAGAATTTGATGGCAGATAAGAACTGCTTGGTCCACCTAGTCTGCCCATTTCCCTACCTAATGGATAAGCTGCAGATCCTAGATAACCAACAGCCTACTTCCTCCTGCCCCCCTACTAGAATTGCCTTATGTCTGTCCCATGCATTCTTGAATTCCCCCACTGTTTTTGACTCCACGATCTCCTCAGGAAGGCTGTTCCATGCATCCACAACCCTCTCTATGAAAAAAATACTTCCTCAGATTACCTCTGAGCTGTCCTCCCTCTATCTTCAAATTGTGCCCCCTTGTTCTTGCACATCTCTTTTTCTGAAAGATGCTCCCCTTTTGGACTTTTTTGATCCCCTTGAGGTACTTGAAAGTTCTATCATGTCCCCCCTCTCCCTCCTTTCCTCGAGGGTATACATACTAAGCTCCTTTAGTCTCTCTTCTTCTGTCTTCTGGTGTAAACCCTGCACCATTTTAGTTGCCCTCCTCTGGACACCTCCATCCTGTCTGTGTCCTTGTGGAAATGGGGTCTCCAGAACTGCATGCAGTACTCCAGATGGGGTCCCACCAACAGTCTGTACACAGGGATAACAACTTCTTGTTTTCTACAGGTGATGCCTCTCCATATGCATCCCAGTATCTCCCCAGCCCTCCTTACTGCCTTCTCACATTGCTTGCCCACCTTTAGATAGTCTGATATGACTACGCCCAGGTGTCTTTCAATTTTTGTTGTTAGTATCTCACCACCCATTGTGTACTCTAGCCCTGGGTTTTTGTTTCTCAGGTGCATTACTTTGTACTTCTTTGCGTTGAATCTAAGCTGTCATACATTCAACCATTCCTCCAACCTTGCCAAGTCCCTTCTAGGGCTCAGACAGTCAGTCACCCTCTGGGGGTCCCAGTTACCAATGCTCTTGAATCTCACCCTCTCCGAAGCTTCACCCCAATGGTGCAGAGGATCCATAACCAAATTACCCACTCCTCCCATTACCGGAGGAGATCCTTCCTCTACTCAGTATGTGTGTGTGTGTGGGGGGGTATCAAGGCACCTTAATAAATTTCCTTTTTAAATGTTCAGAACACTCACATATTCTACTACAGAGGCTGCAAACATAGCTTTGATTGTAAAATACCTTCCCTTGAGGATCTGCATTTGGTGGTCCATGTTGCAGGCCGCTTCCATGATCCCAAGGCTTGGGGTGGTTCCACTTCTAGCAAGCTTCTACTCCATCAGCTGCAGACTGAAGATCTCTCCACTTCCCTGCTAGAACAGAGTCAGCCGCCACGCCCGATGACATATCTGTCACTGGGAGCTGGCCACCCCACCTGAAAACTCCTAGCCAATCCAGACAGCAGTGAGTCTCCAGGCTGTCTAGAGTTAACACTTTGAGGTCCTTGAACCTACTGTTTGAACCACCAGTTACACATATGCTCTTTAAAATAAATAGCATACTCACCATTTTGTTGGACACCATGGGCTAGCCTTCTATCTCTTGCCCTAGTGAGGTAGGCTGAGCTCTACCCTCTGCATCACAATCAGTTGTTTTGCTATGTAGGCAAACATGAGAGTGCCATTCACAAGAAGGTGGCTGGCTGAGGAGGAGGTCGGATTGTGTTGGTCACCTTCTTGCACCTGAGGAACATTTACGTTTCATGAAATTTGAGCGCTGGAGGGGGGGGTGAGACTTGAGTGCTGCTGCCAGGGTGGAGCATGGGGAGATGATTTATGAAATTAGAAAATGTCAAGTGGAAGCTGGTGAGTTGTGACGGTCGCCTACGGTGGGAGTTTTCTACATAAGTTAAGGATTCATTTAATGAAAGCTAAAATTGTGGGTGGTGGCGGGGGGAGGTGGTAGAAGTGGGCTTGTTGCAGAGGGTGGGGAAATCGGGGGTTGTTTTTCACATGACTGGACTGGGAAAGGGGGTGCAGTTTTTTTTTTTTTACTTTCTTTCTGCTGATAGTCTGTTTCCCTCAGTGCCTGTTCGCTGTTCCACGCTTGTAAGAGTTGTTACCTGGCCTAAATTATCTCAATTGTATCTGCTACATGTATCTGTTATTACTGATTTGCCTTCAATTTTTTGATTATGCTCCATGATGTATTGTATTTGCTGTGTATAACTTCCACATCCTCTTACCCCCAGGACAGATCTGGAAACAAGCTGTTAGCAACTCAGTATGTCTTTCCTGGTGAAACGTTTGAAATCAATCAATCAATAAATAACTAATAGTATTTCTCAAATATAATTGTGCCACTGTTCATTATTCGGAGCTGAGTAATGAATAAGCCATTATTTATGGTATTCTGGAAATACTATTCATTACTCGTACACCCCTAATGAGCACAATATAGAGCCTGGCTGTTTTTGTTAAATTCCTTTGTCTCCTCTGCACCCACCAGATGCAAAAAATTTGGTATTGGTCTCCAGACCAGTTTCCACTCAACGGGGGCACAGGATTCACCTGACGTGGTGATTGGATGGCAGGTGCACCAGGGTTAATAATTTTTTTTTCTTTTACAGAGGTTTTTACTGCAAAACCAAGTTGTTTGTTCTGATGGGTGCTCAGCAAGTGCTCCTGGGCTCTTACACTCTGACTAACCCTCCAAGATGGTTACAGACTGACATACAGCAGACTCCACTTTCTTCTCAGTCACCCCCCCCCTTGCACTTGTAGCCAGTGGTGGCTCACGGATCGCAATGCAGCACGTGTTTCAGTGCAGAGAGGACTAGGCAGCAAACTAACTCCAGTACTTAGGAATACATTAAATTTGCTGATGAATAGATATTTATATTTTGTATAGCTCACACTTAAGTGCACTCCTGATCCTCAGGCACTGCTCCACTGTTTTCATCAATGAAATACTTTTATGTGGATTCAAACTTGGGCATGAGCAGTCTGAGAAATGCTCACTGTCTAGTCTCAAGAACTGCACTACACCACACACTTCCAGTAGGCTCTTCAGGGGGCCATTTTGTACACCAAACACATGCAGTTTGAAACTTTTCCAAATCTTGCTAACTTTTTTTTCCTTATGCACTTTAGGGCTATCGTACAGACTCCCACACCTAGGGCACCTCAGATCCCAGATGATCCCCAACATGTAAACCCCTCCCCAGCCTAGGGGTATCCTTTCTGACTCGTTCCATGGGGAGGGTGCTCATGAAATAATAAAATGACTTTCTTGACCTCCTGTGCCTGAGGTGACCTCCTGGGTGAATGGACAACTTCCAGGCCACTGAGTGCTGCAAATCAACTGGTTAGCAGGTAAACACTCTGTTACTAGTAACTGAATGTCCAACTCAAGTGTAAAATCCAACAGAATCCATTTTAATAAGAGTAAAATCTCACGAGCATATTATTACAAGGGGGAAATCATAAGTCCCAGCCAGGAGAGTTTCAGGTACTTCTTCCTGCAGTGTGAACTGTAATATGAGGAACTCCAATGTCCTGCTTCAAAAGGTATGGTGTCAGGGCACTTGCCCTACACTAGATATCTTCATTTCTTCTGGGGCTGTGGATAATGCTGGGGCTCATAGAACATTAATTGAACTCTGGGTTCCATACCCAAATTACTTTACAGGCCCCAGCATGAGGTAGACTTATTTAGACTCTAGGCTGAGATTTTGAACTGCATCAGCTCTGAAATTTAAATGTAGCTAAGGGGCATGAGGCTACCCAGGGATTCCATCCTTTCACCCTCCCCTAGACTTGATAGTTACTTCATAGCTGCCCCCTGAAGGGATAGTCTACCATAGTCTAAGGGCTCTGGTGCATCCACCTCCCTGTGAAATGATGGTAGCTAATTAAGAGGCTCTGGAACCTACACAATCTCCACCTATTTCAGGCTATTGCCCTGTGGGTTAAAGGACCAGTAGGGATTTACCCCACAATTTATGCATGGCAGGAAAGGCCATTACACCCCTGCTAAAAATTGTTCTGGCAGTGGAAGATACAGGGGGAGAGGTAGGTAGATAGATAGGTAGGTAGAAATTTATTGTTCGACAAAATGTCATTACGGTTTTTAAAACAAAGCAATATAAATATCCATACAATCATCAGTCATAAAATCATTTATCATAGCATAGTCAGTGTCAGTGGCTCAGCAGGTAGCACACTCGTCTCTGAGACTGGGAGATCAGAAGGCTGTGGGTTCTATCCCCACACCAGGCACTTGGGTTAATATCTCAATACTGACACTGTAGTGCAGCATGAGGGGGGTGCCGCACTCCTGAGGTGCCATCTGTCAAATGAGACGTTAAACCAAGGTCCCATCTGCCTGTTCAGGTGGATGTTAAAGATCCCATGGCACTTCTTGAAAAGAGTAGGGGAATTTTTAATTCAAAAACTTAAAACACAATACACAAAAGTGTATTACAGCACACAAAATCATAATGCAAGAAATCAAAAAAAAATAAACAAGTATTACAGCATACATGAACTTTAAATATAAATAATCCATATATGTGCATAACCCCCATCCCATCCCCAATAAAAGAGTAGGGGAATATGTTATGCAAGACTCAAAACAAAATACAAAAAATTGTATTATGTCATACAAACACATAATGAGAAAAGAAACAAGAACATAAGGAAGTATGATATCATACATGAATGAGCAAGTCTCAAATACACAAAACCCCCTGCCCCATCCCCTGAAAGAGTAGGGGAATGCATTATGCAAAAACCCAAAGAAAATAAACAATGCAGTAGTACAGTATACAAAATCATAACAAAAAATAAAATCACAAGCAACCATCACAGCATACATAAACTTTAAAAAATAAGCAATAAAGGTAAAGAAATCCCACCCCATCCCCACAAAAAAATAAGGGGATCATGTGATCAAACAGACAAATTCAGTCACAGCTAAGCTGAAAGAAAAACAAACAACAGATAAAAAGTTTGAGGAGAAAAAATCAGAAAAAGAAACAGTATAGCATACTGGAGAAAGTAACACACATTCTAGAAGAAAATACACATTATCCAGAAGGGAACAACCAATCACAGTCACCCAGTATCCAACCAATTCAGATGTTTCCAATAAATATTAAACTGAGCAGCAGGGACTCTGTGTTGGTCTTTACCCTTGAGCTGATGGAGAATGGCTGAAATATTCCAAAACAATTGTTCAGGGGTCACAAAGTTCTGTCTGAGGGACCAAACACAACGTGACTGCCAAATATGAAACTTTACACAACCCAAAATCAGACGCATAGTGTCAGCATGGTACCTATCCCAAAAGTGTGGTGAAATGCCAAGTAGGAGAATCTCTGCTGTCAGGGATCCAAAAGGGGACTTGAGCCACTTGGAAAGAGCATAAGCCTAAAATTGACATATATATGGACTATCAAAGAACAAATGAGCAACAGTTTCTACAGGAGCGTGGCACAAATTCTGTCTTGGACACCCCTGTTCCTGCAAACCTTTATGCTTAAGGTTACCCTTAACATTAAGTCTATTATGGGCACCCAACCATAAAACATCCCACATGTAGGGCGGAACCCTCTTAGAAGTTAACATAGTACCAATCTGAAGCAAGTGATGTGGTGGATGGATAGCAAAATCCGATGATAACAAGAAGTACTGTTCCATAATAGCCCTATACAGTTCTTTCCTGGAACGTGTCTCAACATGTTGCCTTAAAATTTCCCATAGTTTCACTTTGGTAAAACAGGATTTAAAATAATCTGGCATGCCTGTGAGAGAGTTCTGCTTTGGAATCAGTTCTAGGAGGTGCCAAGAGATAAGCCAGGGGGAGATGGAATCCCAAACCCAAGGACGCCATACCCTATCTGTTGACTTAAAAAGGGGACTAATGTTGGTAGAAACAAAAAGGGAAAAGAAAAAAACAACTGGATTCACCATCAGAATTCCACCACAGGCAAAATCCTGATACAAGATACCTCTTTTAATGGGATTCAGTCTGCTTCTTCAGATTGTCCGAAAAAATATACCATAAATACTAATATCCAATAGGGTTGGAAGAGGGAAAATGGACCCCAGATGCAAAAACAAAGAAAGTAAAAAAGTTTTAACCATATATACCCTTTTTTTCTTTGACATGCACCACGCATTCCACTTCCTAACTTTAACCTGAGCAGTTTTAAGTAACAAATCCAAATTATAGGTGGAGGGGTCCTCCATCCCAAAATAAATACCCCAAATCTTGCAATAACCTACACAAGCCAGGATCTTCATAATAGCAGGTGCATCAATACTAGTGTGACCTATGGAAAGATACTTACTTTTGGAGAGATTCACATGTGAACCTGATCCCTCCTGATATGCCAACAGAGAGGCTTCTGCAGCATAGCACAATGGGAGATCTGCTAAAAAAAGACATTGCTCATCAGCATAAGGTATAATCTTCACTTCAGGACACGTACTAGGTAAGGAAAGACCCCTAATATAATCTGAAGCATTTAATTGTCATTGTGTCAGTAAAGGTTCCAAGGTTAAGGCATAAAGAAAAGGACTCAAAGGACATCCCTGTCGAACACCTCTAGTCACTTTCACTGGCTTCCCTAACCAGCCATTCACAAAAGGGATAGCTAGGGCCTTAACATAACAGGTCCGGAGCCAAGATATAAAAGGGGGGGGGGAGAGTTTATTTTGGACAAACAGGCCCAGATATAATTATGAGGTACTCTATCAAACACCTTTTGCTGATCTAAAATAAAACAAAAGCCCAGAAGCTCACCTGATAACCCCCTGGAATAGATTTCAGGCAATAAAATAAGGCCATCCGTGATGGTCCTACCAGGGACTGAGCAAAACTGGGTTGGATGAATAACATCCGCTAAACAAGCAGAAAGGCAGAGACTCAAAATTTTTGTCAATAATTTATAATCATTATTTAGGAGAGTAATCGGTCTCCAATTTTGCAGGTCTGTCCTATTATCCTGTTTATATAGTAAAATAACAAGCCCATCATACATACTAGGGGGCAATATATTATCCCACAAACTATCAAAAAAAGTAGAGACAATTCGTCAGCCAGAAGAGGACCAAGCAACTTATAAAATTTGTATGGGAGCCCATCAAGGCCTGGTGCCTTACCCCTAGGCAAGTGAGAAATAACTTCCAAAACCTCAGTTGGGAAAACAGGGTTGAGTAGACCAGGAAAAAAATATTCAGGCACAGTGTTCAAGGTGCATGAATCAGACCATGTCATAATACGGGAGTCAGAGAGATAAGAGTCAGCAGAGAACAAGTTCTCTAGATACCAACCCACTGCACACAAAATATTAGTTTTGTTGGAAAGACACTCCCCTGTAGGAGAGGTAAGTGTTCTAATATCTTTATGGTGACATGCAGCTTGACAAAAATCAAAAGGATTTGTGTGAGCCTTTGTACCATGCATCTCAAACCGTTGTTCCTGTCTTAGAGAGGACATTCGGTCATCCTGCAGTTTGGTCAGAGTAGCTTTTAAAGACCGAAAGTCTTGCAAGTCAATTTCAAGACCCTGTTGAAGACACTCATGAAAAACCAGCAATTGTTGCCAATATACAGAATATTTCTGTCTCTTATACCTACCCAACAGCCTACCAATTTGCTGAAAATATAACCCAAATTCTAATTTCGTATCCTCCCACCAGGTTTGACTATTATCATAGAGACAAAGCACTGTTTTCCTAGCTTTAACAGTAGCAAGGAAATCATCCTTCACCTCAGGAATATCTAATAATGACAAATTTAACTTCCAATAACCCAAACCTCTGGATATACCAGCATAGTTAGAAATGGTAACACATAAAAAACATGATCTGAAGTAGCCACTAGGTGTACCAAAGGGGACTTGGTCTGAAGAGAGGAAGACAAAAACCAATAACCAATGCGGGATGACCTTTTACTCTGAAAAAAGTATGGGGCGCTGAATTATGGGAGCGGAGAACAACACCCTGCTGGCCACACTGGTCCAATAAAGAATTGCGAAAAGCAGTGTCACAATACAATTTGGTAGTGCTAAAATGCCTATCCTGAGTGGTGCGATTAATATTAAAATCTCCACCAAACAAAACATGTTTGCTAGTAAATAAATAGGGATGAATGAGCTTCAACAGGGAAATCCTAGCTGACTTGGTTTGGGGAGCATAAATGTTGATAAGACGAAAATCAATATTAAATAGGGTAACATCCTAAAGAAAACCCCGACCTGGAAAAATATCCACCATATGAGTAACTAAAATGTTGAGGAGTAGTGAAACAAATCCCCAGCCCACAACATCGGTCTTCACCACCCTACCAATAGCTAGGACCCCAAATCCAGGCATCAGAAGCAGTTTGAAAATCATGTTCAGTATACAATCTGGTATCCTGCAGAAACACAATATCAAATGTGAGAGAGGAAAAAAGTTCAAAAGTAGCCAACATCCTGACCTCAGATCGGATACTGTTAGTACTGAGACTGGCTATATGTAACTCATAGCCGGGTGGAATAGTAGCAGAAGCAGTGGGTTAGGTACCAGAGGGAGGTTTCCTTGAACTTTTTCTGGTACCTACTCGGGGCCCCAGGTTACGTTTCTTTTTACCCTTACCAGGGGGAACAACATGAGAGTCAGACTCTGAGGCAGTCTCCATTTGGGAAGAGGCTATAGAAACAACATCAGAGTCTGGCTCTTCCTCACCAGTGTCGGCAGGCAAAATCAGTACCTATTTTTGGACAGAGAAAGACCCATAAGGGTAGAAGGCTCAGGGATCGAAGACAGGGGAGTGGGAGGATGGCAGAACCACATGGGAGTCTATAGGAACTGGAGGTGGGGAAGGGGCATAATATCTCCACTATCCAGAGGTAAGGAAACTACATTGGCATCAAGCGAGGGGGATAATACAAGAACCACAACTGGTACTACCAGAACCTCAGGCACAGAATCTGGGTCCCTAGTGGAGGGTGCCCCAGAGGGAGGACCGGGCTGAGATGGAGACTGTTTCTGTTGGGGCTGTGGATCAAAAGGAAAATGGTATCTCACAGAGTCAGCAGCCAGTCTAGTGGCTCTGTGAACATAAAAATCCTGCACACCAAAATCTGCATTCCCGGTATTATGTGCAGCCCGGGGCAAGACATGAAATCATGACCCTCCTTCCTCACACAAATTATATTTAGGTGTATTAACACAATGTACTGAAGAATGACCCATTTCCCCACAAAAGGTACATTGAACAACCTGACATGTAGCACTAAGGTGTCGAACTGTCCCACATTTAAAGCAATGTTTGATTTGACCTGAGTAAAAAATAAAACCTTTATCCCTTCCAATATAAAAACAATTTGGAAGGTGTTCCAACCCCTCGTCAGTCTGGAAAAGCTTTATTTTAATCTTCCACCCTCCATTCCAAAACCCTCGGAGTCCAAAATGGGGTCTGAGGTACCCTGAACATCACAAAGCTTATCCAACCAATACAAAATATCAGAAATGGTGACTCCTTCATTATGAAATAAGACAGTAATCACTCAAAAAGGCTGTTTAGTCAATGGAATCACCTGAAAAGGCATCCATAAGGGGTTCATTTTAACAGTCATATGTTTAACCCAAAACCTTTCTAAGATATCAGGTGTCCAAAAACTGATGTCAAACATCTGCTCCCCAGGAGTATGAATCAGAGCATACAGCTCAGACAGTGTGAAGCCCAAAGATTGTTTTAACACAATACACCCCACTAAAAATCTGTCAGGAAACTGCTCCATACCTCCCAGATACCACAATCTAACAGCATTTCTGCGTTTGGCCAGTTCCACAGGCTTACGGAATAAATCCACATATGAGGGGTGGGTAGGCGTATCAGTTACAGGTAAAACAGGAATTTCAGATGTGGTAGAGAGATCAGGGAGTGGTGGGGTAACATGGTCAGTAATGTCATCAACGGTAACTGCAGTATTGGGCAAAGGCAATTGAGGGGAAAAAGAAATGCTATCTGGATTTGACTCCCACCGAAGAGAAGTCTCAGCAATAGTAACGGGAGTTGGGCAGGCAACCAAGGGTAATGCTGGAGAAGTATCTGGAACAGCTGTAGGTAATGAAGTCAAATCAGGAGCCAAAGGACTCGCAAGGTCAACTGCTGTACTCCAGGAATTGGATGGCAATTGCATCCAACCAGCTTCTCGAAGGGCTCTATCCGGGGACCTCCAGGGACAGTGTGCAGATCCGAAGCTGTCTGACCCTCAACAGTTGGCAATAAAGTTCCAGTTCAGGAAAAAACTTTAGCAGAATGCGGCAGAGTAGCATCCAAGCTGTGCTTCGTTTCTTTTTCTTCCTTGAGACGTTGTTGTTCCTCGGAAAGCTCCGAATCCAAAAGTAAAAGCTGTCACTGTGAGTAAGCTTTTTTTTCTGCAAGATTCATATCCGAGCATGAGGCAGGAATAGAGAGATTGTCAGCATGTAAAGCGGAATGCACCATGTCGGTAGAAGATAGAGCCACTCCAGTTTCCTCTGCAGCTTCAGCAGGGGAAGAGGCGATATGCTGGCCACGAACGTTGTGCATTCCAGCTGCCTCAGAGACCTGACTCACAGCATGATCTCCTCCTTCCAACACCACAGACACACTGGGCTCCTCCTTGCTCAGCAGACAGACGGACAGTGCCCCCTGCCCACAGAGTAGGGGAATGTTTTATTGAAATCATAATGAAAATCATAACAATATATATGCAATCAGTATTACAGCATACATGACCATGAAAGGATAAGAAACAAAAACATAAACAAGTATTAATTCATACAGTAATCCTAAATGAAAAAAAAAAACAATAAAACCCACCCCACTTCCCCACTAAAAGAGTAGGGGATTTTTTTTTTTCCAAGGTCAAACCAGAAGTCAAAAAATAAATATATACAAGTCAATATATCATTTAAATTTGACAAAAAAGAGAACAGGAAAAAAAAAAATTAGTTCGTACCACAATCCTAAAATACAAGAAAACCAAATTGACAACCCATCCCTCCCCTTCCCACTATAAGTGTAGGAAACAGAAAATTCCATATATTAAAATCATAAAGTGCGAAAAGTATCATTCCAATATATTAATTCCCACTAACCCCTTGATAAACTAAATTGTCCCCCCCAAAGGCGTAGGGAACCCCTTCCCCCATTTAATTCTTTTGAATCCAATTCCTAATGTGTCCAAATTAGTAATGCTTCATCTGAACTTTGTAAACAATAAAAGAACAAACAAATGTATGGAACAGTACAGTAAATCCCAGTATAGTGAGCAAAGCTGTCCTAGTGCATAAATAAGTTTAAGTAATTAGAGCATCCAAGTCAGTGATCCAAGGGAATCCAATCCATAATTCCATTAAACAAGTATTTGACAGGGAAGTTTGTTCAGCTTTATATATACTTCTCCTTTGATGTAGAATTTTATACGACAATTCTAATAGTGAGCCTTCTTGTAGCTGTAGTGTAAAAGCACACCTAGCCAACCATATCTGCCACTTAACCACTGTGACGAATACTTGCAGTGTACTGTAACGCCATTTACTAGTCCAAGAGGCATCAAAGATTCCAAACATCAAATTTTCCAAAGATAAGGTTAAGAAAATATCCTCCCCCCATTCATGTGCTATGAAGGCCCAAAACCAGATATGAAGGAACAAGAGAACAAGAGATGTTCTATAGTTTCCTCCTTTTGAATACAGTCAGGCCGTGCGCAGAGTCTGTCTTGTTTAGCCTTGTGTTTATGATTGGACTTGCCATTTATCTTGCCATGACAGGCCAACCAATGGAAATCCCAAACATGGGTAGGTATACGTTTGTTTACCAGGAAACTCCACAATTTAGTTCTATACTGTAGTGGACAGTTCACAAACACAGTCTCTACCCGGCAGATTGTCTCCAATAAATAAAAATACAACTGCTTTCTAGATAAATTAAGTACATGAATTGTTAACAGATCCCATTGTTTGATACGTAAAAAAGTACTTCTTATATACTCTGGAACCATTGCTGATTTTTAAAAACATTTCAGGGATTGTGCTTCCCACAACTGAAGCCAGCGCAGGCAATTTGTAACGCAGTTTCCCATCTGTGTGTCTCATCCAACAGTAAAGGTCGAAAGTTTTCAAATATAAAAAAGCTATTAAAAAATAAAATAGGGTTAGGCATGTTAAGTCCTCCCTGGTTAATGGGAAGATATAAGATATTTCACTTTATAGGATTAAGACAGCTTCCCCAACATGGCTGGAAGAATTTCCCTGAAAGTCCAATTTCTAAGGACTTTGGTGAGGGGAACACATAGCTAAGATAAAGATAAAATGGGATTAAACAAGATTTAATGAGAAAAACCCTTTTCTTTTTTCCAAATTTCCATCTATTCCATAGAGCTACTTTTCATTGACCTAAAAGAATTTTTTTTCCCCAATTAAAAATATCCAATTCTATTTTACCCCAATATATGACTAGAATTTTCAGAGGATCTGGAGCTATTGAAATATCAGCAATGGATCCATAGGTATTTAAGATGTATGGCAAACATTGACCAAAACATTTATTAAGATTTAGAGCAGCTCCTGTAAAAGTACCAAATTCCATACAGATAGTTAGACTAGTGAGAACTGAAGGTTCGTCACGTACCATAAGTGTCATGTCATCTGCATAAGCCATATGGCAGAACCTGTTCTTGAGACCATAAACCATGTACTTCCATTGAATCATTAATTTTTTGCAAAAGAGGATCAATAAAAATGGGATCCATACAGTTGCCCGGCATGACGTTGCCTGACAAGCTGTATACCGACACCAGTTTCCCGTCATAGGCTTCCCCACTAAATGAAACATAGAAACATAGAAGTTGATGGCAGATAAGGACCGCAAGGCCCATCCGGTCTGCCCATTTCTTTTTCTACCTTATAAATGTGCCATCGGCCTTTGCTCTGTCAGTGGCCTATCTATTCATAATCATCTGTATTGCTCCCTTATGCCTATCCCATGCCTGTTTGAAGCCCTGCACTGTGTTCATAGCTACCACTTCCTGAGGTAGGCCATTCCATGCATCCACCACCCTTTCTGTAAAAAAGAATTTCCTCACATTCCCCCTTAATCGGCCTCCCTCTAATCTCATGCTGTGTCCTCTTGTCCTGCTATTTTTCTTACATTTAAACATGTTAGACTCTTTCACCTTGTTAATGCCTTTAAGGTGTTTGAATGTTTTGATCATATCACCTCTCTCCCTCCTTTGCTCAAGGGTATACATATCGAGCTCCATTAATCTGTTCTCATATGTTCTGATGCAGTCCCTGCACCATTTTGGTTGCCCTTCTCTGACTGCCTCAATTTGTTAATGTCCTTGTGAAGGTGTGGCCTCCAGTACTGCATGCAGTACTCCAGATGGGGCCTAACCAGTGTCTTGTAAAGAGGGATTATTACCTCCCTCTTATGACTTGTGATACCCCTACTAATACACCCTAACATCCCACTAGACTTAACTACTGCTTTAGAGGTCTGCTTGGATGATTTCAGGTCATCGGTGATGATGATGCCCAAGTCTCTTTCTTCCTTTGTGACTGCCAACAACTCCCCTCCCAGCCTATAGGTGGCTTCAGGGTTTCTCTTCCCTGTGTGCATGATCTTGCACTTCTTTGCATTAAATCCCAGTTGCCACTCTTCTGACCATTTTGCTAGTTTATCCAAATCTCTTCTCATTCTGCCCACCCCATCTGGATCATCTACTCTGTTGCAGATCTTGGTGTCATCTGCAAACAGACAAGCCTTACCCTCTAGTCCATTTGCAATGTCACTAATGAAGATATTGAAGAGGACTGGCCCCAGGACTGATCCTTGAGGTACCCCACTTGGGACTTGCATCTCTTCTGACTGTATACCATTTACCACCACTCTCTGTTTTCTGCTCACAACCAGTTTGCCACCCAGTTGACAAACTTCACCCCCGAGCCTACCCAGCTTATTTATCAATCTTCTATGTGGAACAGTGTCGAAAGCTTTGCTGAAGTCAAGGTAGGTGGCATCAACTGCTCCCTTGGTCCACCACTCTGGTTACCCAGTCAAAGAAATCTATGAGATTAGTTTGACAGGACCTTCCTTTTGTAAACCCATGCTGTCTTGGATCCTGTGCCCCTATGGAAATCTGGCTTGACATTTCCCCGATATTAACAATAGTGAAATCGGCAAACAAGTAGCACAGCACATTAGTCCAAAAACACAACTTAGCCTGGAATAAAAAGCCTCTTCTTTGACCATGCATCTTGCAGCACAAATTATCGAGATGATGCAAAGCCAAATCCAACTTGCAGTTTTGCTCTGCCTGAAAGTAAATAAAAGGCTCCATTTTACTAGTGCTTCCATAGGTTACTTGTTCCCTGATAGTTTCCAGTTTAGTGGTATTTTGTACTTGTAGTAGTTTTAAAACTATATTACCTGCAAAGAGTGTCTGGAATGCAATTCCCTCCTCAAGAGTTAAAGAGAGAATGCATGCTACCTGAGTTCCTTTATAGAAATGCTACCAGACCGGGCATCACTTGTCACTCGAGCAGACATGCTCAAACACATCCTCACATAGAAACGTGTGATGTGGCACAGGTTGTGACCAGCTTGCATATGGCAATATGCAGACCTAGAAACAATTGCTAGAGGGGAGCTCTCCCCTGTTGGGCACTGGCTGATGTAGCAGGGGAAAAAAACATACTCTTTCACAGCTCCACTTTATTATTTAAAAATCTGCCAGTGGAGCAAACAATGTTCGGGAAAACATCGCATCAACAAATTTAACTGCGGGAAACAGATCACGGGCAATAAAGAGTTGGGAAAACTTATGACGGACAACCATACTAGACCCATAAAAAAGGCATATAGGATAGGGCTAAGAGGGCAGCCCTGCTGAAAGCATCTTTTAAGAGAAATGAGAGGACCCTTCCATCCTTGAATAACTGGACAGATTGTTGCTGTGCGATACAGGCTTTTTATCCAATTTATCATAATATCAGGAATATTATAATGCATTAGAATTGTCCACAAGGCATCATGATTTACTCTGTCAAAGGCTTTTGATTGATCCAGGGAGAGCAGGTAACCATCTAGAGTCTCCCTCTTTCCATGCTCAACCAGTTCCCTTAGGAAAAAGAGTTGCGACTGAATTTTCCTTCCTGGAATAGCATATACTTCTGCTGAAGAAATCAACTCATCAGCCACTAAGGATAGTCTGTCTGCCAAAATGTTCATGAGTAATTTAAAATCTGAATTCAAAAGTGTAATAGGGCACAAATTGTCCAAATCGAGTTTATTGTTGTTTTTATAGATGAAAGTTAAGCTTACGGAATTCATGGATAGAGGAACAAGTTCAGACATCAAAACGGTGTTAAACACCAAAGCCAATTCCTCCAAACAGAGGTTACCTACTAATTTCAAAAGTTCTATTGAGATACCATCTGGGCCTGGTGATTTCTTTCCAGTCATAGAGGATATTGTCGATTTCAGTTCTGCAACTGAAATTGCGGATATTAAAAAATTCTTTTCTGCCTCTTCCAATGCAGGGATAGCGGAATCCTTCAAAAAGGATTGTAATCCCGATGTAGAGGCCAGTAAAGGGTTAAACGTACAGGAAGTATATTCAGACACAATTCTAATTATATCCCTTGTTTCTTGATACACCACACCATCTTGATCTCAGACAGCAGAAATAGATTGTCTATGTAACTGGGACTGCCAATATTCATACGGACAAGCAGTAGCTAAGTTGCCCTGAATACAAAACTGTTGTTGAAATAATAAGGATTTTGCTCTATTAGCATGAAACCAAACCATATTTTCCGTGATCTGGGAGATCTGGGAAGTTAAATTCTGACCTGTTTCAAAAGAGATCGAATACAGCTGTTACAGTACTTTCCTATTCTGCAAGTAGGCAAAATATTCAGTCCGTGAAACCCCTTTACTGAGTTGTTTACATAACTTAGTAAGTTCGAGCTTGGTGTCTTCCCACCATAATACAGACTATCAAAAAAAAAATAACAGTTTTACGTGCCAAGACAAAGTTATGTAATTGTGCATAAATTTGTGGATTCGAGAGTAAAGAGGAATTAAATTTCCAAAATCCCAAACCCCTTTGTCATCCGGTATCAGGTCCAATGGTTAGTGAAAAATTACGATGATCTGTGAATTCAAGAGCAGAAACCTCAGCCTTCTGTATAGATAGAGCAGGGGATACAAAAAGATAGTCGATACTGGAGTGTAGAGGGCCTTTATGAAATGTAAGGAGAGTCTTTTTTGTAAAATGATAGACAGCATCCACCAAATTTGCTGTATGGATAATGTTAGATAACAAGTTTGAGTCACAGTATTGTTTACCATGTTTCGCGGTCATGGAACAGTTAAAATCTCCAGCAAAAATCATTTTATGGGAAGTATACAAATAAGGTTCAAGGAGCCTAAATAGTTTGCAACGTTGCGCTTTTTGTTGAAGGGGCATATATATTAATTAATCTATACGGTGCTTCTTGAATAAGAACGTCTAGAATTAAAACTCTTCCTGAAAGTAGGTAAAAAAGTTTAAGAATTTTTGTATCTGGATATTTGAAAAGAACACCTAGACCCGCACATGGCTCTGTGCTTAAGGACCAAAAGGAAGGACCCAAGTACCAGGCCTTAGAGGCCATTTGTATTTCTTGCAAAGTGTGTAGTCGTGTATCTGGTAGAAAAAAAATTCCAAGGTGAAAATGGGCCAACACAGAAAAAAATCATATTTCGTCTGTTTATCCGCTTGATGCTGTTTACATTAATTGTGTGAAAGGAGAAAGGTTCAGTCATTAGGTTTGTTTAAAAGGACTCTTCTGACACTGCTTATCTGTGTCTCTTAATTTAACTCTAGCTTTCAGTTTCTCCTGTCCTCGAGGACAAACCACCCCTTCCTTATCAGTAGTACCCTCCGGAACCGAAGAATCTACTGAGGAAATATCCGACTCAATGTCCGAATGTTCAGACTGCAAAATGTCAAATTTATTTGAGGTTGGGATAGCAGCAGATTGCAAAGGCATCAGTTTGTCAACAGTCTCCCTGGTAGATTGTCTGGTAACTCTGTTTCCAATTCTTTGCTTAGGCATAGGAGGAGGGGGCATTTCAAATTCCTTCGACTGGATCATTGGGGGGGTCTGTGGTAAGGGCTTCTGTACAACAGCTGAAGCAAAGTCTTCCGATGGTACTAGTACTGGCTATAGTTGCAGGGGGGGGCAAGCATTACCGGAGGCCTAAGCTCTGTGGGGGGCGCAGGAGAGACCGGTAAGCTCTTTGAGAGGTCAGGAGAAGAAAACCCCTGGTTACAAGCTTTCTTTTGTGCTAAGGCTATTAATAAATGATGTTCTGCCCCATCAGCCTGGTCAGGTGAGTTATGTGCAGCAGTGGTACAATTCTGAAAAGTATGACCCAGTTCCCCACACAAGTTGCATTTGCTTTCATTTAAGCAAGATGAACTAAAGTGACCCAGCTCCCCACAAATTATACATCTTGCCAAATCACATGCGCTACTTAGATGTTCCAGTGAACCACATTTATAACACATTTTTTGGCTGTCCTGCATAAAAGAGGATTCCCCTATCACGACCTAAAAAAATGAATTAGGTAAATGTGTTGGACCCTCATCTGTAGTATTTAGCATAACTTTCACTTTCCAACCCCCCGTCCAAATATTTTCAGAGTCAAGGATGGCTATAGGATCTTCCAGTAAGGTACAGTGATGTTTCAACCAAACAGTTAGATCTTGAACACTCACACCTTCATTTCTAAAAAGCACAGTAACAACCTTATGAGCTGGTTTAGACAAAGAGGGACCATAGGGAAGGGTTCTTTAGTTGGTTGTATTTAACCCAGAAGTGCTCTAAATCCCGAGCTGTTTTAAAGCTAACTTCGAATGTAGTCTCTCCAGAGATGTGAATCAGCGCATATAGTTCTGTGGCCCGTAAACTTCATCGAGTCTTTTAGCAATTTCATGGCAACAAAAATCCTATCTGATGGGGGTATTCATGCCACCAGAATAAATGAGACGCACAGCATTATGTCTTTTTGCTGGATATATGGGAGTTTTGAAGAGAGAAGTATAAGATTTTGGTGCAGTCTTATTGATTAGGTTAAGGGGCCGCTGAGGCAGTGAGGATGTAGCAGAAGGAGCAGCCTTAGGGTCTTGGGGAGGAGTTGATTCAGTATTCAAAAATGCTAACTCAGGATTTTGTGTAAGGGCCAGTTCCCTTGGGACCTCTAAAGCTTCAATCTCCTCTGGGGCTGCAGGTGACTGTGCCAGAGGAGTACTTTTTGTGGGCATGATAATTGGAGAAGTATCAGAAAGCCACTTGTCTGAGGATTTATCAAAAGAACCAACCTGCCACTTTCAGCACTGAGGGAACTGACCAAGAGGATCTGTCTGATGCAGGAGCTACCAACTCCACTGCACGTTTTAGGCCGAGCCCCGCCGAGCTTGTATCAGCCATTCATGACGAAATAGCAGTGGGAGGCAACACAGGAGTCAAGATCTCAAGCTGTTCGGCCTTTTCATTGGCTTCCACCCGCATCACCCAACTCTGAGGCTCTGTGCTAACAGCCGGCACATCCGCATTAGTCAGCTGGTTGTGTATGACAGACGAGCTGCTACTGTCAGACCGCAGTTTTCTTAATGAGGATTCAAGATGCGCTCGCTTGTGGAAAAATCACCATTCTTCTGCAGCAAACTGAAGTTGAAATTCTGTCTCTTGTGCTGACATAGCATCTACTGACAATGGATCCTGTTTTGCCATACAGCAGACCACTGACTCCGAGTCAGAGTCACTCTGCAAGTCTAGTACAGTCTCAGAAATACATAAATTAAATGAATTACTCACAGTCTCCAAAGCCTTAGAATCTCATTCAGCAGAATACAAATCAGAAGGGAAAAGCAGAAATCTGGGTAATATCCATAAAGTCAGATACTGTCATTGTCGAGTCTTCCATAGCAGCAAGATCTTCTGTCGGCTGGCTTGCTTCTGCCATCTTGGCTAGCAGCCAAAATGGCCAGAAGGTCCCCCTACCACAGATAGGGGAATTTCCCCAGTACCCTGGCCAAATTTCCCTCCATTCACAAAAAATACCACCAACAGCTTAACCTGGTTCAAAGTCAGTTGGCATTCATCTGTATCCCCTTCCCCCAGGTCATGTCTGAAAATAGGCAGAATTTGTCTAGTGCACTTACCCAATCAACAAAAACTAAATAAATAAATAAAAAATAAATAGCTATACATCCCAATATTTTCACAAAATATTGTGCAAATCATGGCGACAAATTCAAATGGTGACTCTATATAATGTTTTGTTATTTATCCATTTATCTTAGAAGAACATAGAAGAACAGTGGCTTAGGCTCAAGAGATCCATAGCAGGAGTGACAAGTCAATGTGTCAGATTGCTTAGCAAAAGCAAAAGAAAGAAGCAGCCACTGTGGTTCTCTAAGTCAGTAGCTGAGAAAGTGTGAGAAAAAAGTAAGGCATCCAGGAAATACAAAGAGAGACAGCAAGAAGAGAACAGTGAAATATCTGGAGAAGCAGAGAGAAGCTGGGAAAGCTGTCAGAGGGGCTAAGGCAAGAACAGAGGAAGGAATAGCACAGGCTATTAAGAAGGGAGACAAGACCTTCTTCCATTATATTAGCAAGAGGAAGGAAACCAGAAATGGCATTGTTAGGCTAAAGAAGGGAGAGGGTGAATGAGTGGAGGATGACCTTGAAAAAGCTGAGATACTGAACAAATATTTTTGCTCAGTATTTACCAAGGAAGAGGCAGGGGATGGACCAAGAATCATGAGGAAAGATGAAGATGTACAGGGGGAGAGGTGGTCACCAGCCCATTTATGGTGAATACAGTCTCGGAAGAAATAGGAAAAGTAAAGACAGACAAGGCAATGGGGCCAGATGGGAATCACCGTAGAGTGTTAAAGGAACTCAGAGAAGTCCTAGCAGGTTTGCTGACAAACCTCTTCAACCAATTACTAGAGATGGGGGAGGTACCTGGGGACTGGAGGAGGGCAGAGGTGGTCCCCCTGCACAAGACTGGAAGTAGGGAGGAGGCAGGCAATTACAGACCCATAAACCTGACCTCATTGGTGGGGAAGCTGATGGAGTCCCTGCTTAAGGAGAGGGTAGTGAAGTTCCTGGAGTCAAGTGGTGCAAAAGACCCAAGACAGAATGGATTCACTGAGGTAGGTCCTGTCAGACTAATCTTATCGATTTCTTTGACTGGGTGACGAGGGTGGTGGATCAGGGAGGAGCGGTGGATGTGGCCTACCTGGATTTCAGTAAGGCCTTTGACACCGTTCCTCATAGAAAGTTGCTTAACAAATTGGGGAATCTGGGTGTGGGCTCTAAAGTGGTAAAATGGGTTGGAAACTGGTTAAAAGGCAGGAGACCCAGAGGTTGGTAGTAAATGGCATAAAATCAGAAGAGAGGGAGGTGACCAGTGAGGTTCCACAGGGATTGGTGCTGGGTCCAGTTCTAGTCAATGTCTTCATAAGTGATATTACAGAGGGACTGGAGGAGAAAGTATGTCTTTTCGCAGATGACACCAAGATCTGTAACAGAGTCATCACACAGGAGGGGCTAGATAAAATGAGAAACAACCTAAGGGTTTGGCAGTTGGGTTTCAATGCTAAGAAGTGCAAGATAATGCACCTGGGACATAGAAACCCAAGAGAGGAATACAGGATAGAGGGCAGGTTCTAGCCACCACAAGTCAGGAGAGAGACCTGGAGGTTATCATATCCGATGACCTGAAGTCAGCCAAACAATGCGAAAAAGCAGTGGGGAAGGCAAACAGAATGCTTGGGTGCAGGGGAAGGTGCATAACCAGTAGGAGGAGTGAAGTGGTGATGCCACTATATAGATCACTGGTGAAGCCTCATCTGGAATACTGTGTCCAATTCTGGAGATGACATCTCAGGAAGGACATAGACAGAATGGAAGCAGTCCAGAGAAGAACAACACAAATGATACATTGACTGCACCACAAGCCTTATGAACAAAGACTCAAGGAACTAAACACCTATTCACTGGAAGAGAGAAGGGAGAGAGGAGATATGATAGAGACTTTCAAATACCTTGGAGGAATAAACAGAGTACAGGAGGGGGCATATTTCAGAGATGAAAGTGCACAAGGACAAGGGGATATAACATGAGGCTGGAGGAAGGGAGGCTTGGGGAAAGCTAGGAAGCTCTTTTTCGCAGATAGAGCGTTGGATCCATGGAACAGTCTACCAGCGGAGGTGGTGGAAGCGAAAACAGTACAGGGATTCAAAAGTGCATAGGATTAGCATAAAGGCACCCTGCTGTACAGCAGAGAGGGAGAAAGGCAGTCCAGATAAGAGATGGGATTGCCAAACTAAGTAGGGAAATGGGCAGACTAGGTGCTGCCGACAGATTTTATGTTGCCACTCTTCCGACCATTTTGACATTTTATCCAGATCTCTTCTCATTCTGCTCACCCCACCTGGATCATCTACTCCATTGCATATGTTGGTGTCATCTGCAAACAGACAAACCTTACCCTCCAGTCCATCTGCAATGTCACTAATGAAGATATTGAAGGGAACTGGCCCCAGGACTGATCCCTGAGGTACCCCGCTTGTGACTTACATCTCTTCTGACTGTATACTGTTTACCACCATGTTCTGTTTTCTGCTCGCCAACCAGTTTGCCACCCGTTTGACCAACTTTTGACCAACCCTGAGCCTACCCAGCTTATTAATCAATCTTCTATGTGCAACTTACTTACTTACTTGATATGAAAGAACAGAAGAAGGCCAGAGCCCATCGAGACTGTTCCCCACACTATGTGGGACATTATTTATCTATTATCCCTCAACCAAACATCTAATTTGTTTTTAAAGACAGTGGCACTAGTTGCCTCTACCAATTATTGTGGCAAGGTGTTCCATACAATGGATGCTCTTATTGGAAAAAAGTTTCCCCTTTTGCTGGTTTTATAAGTTTTTACTTCACGCTGTTTATTATGCAGTCTCGGAACATGTCTCCTTTTGGAGAGTGTTAGACCACATTTTTCCATTAGATCTGGTGAATTTATTAAATTAAAAACCATAGCATATCACCTCTTAATCTTCTAGTTTGAAGAGAGAAGAGACCAGTAGCTTTTAATCTGTTCTGATAATCCAAGTTTGTTAATCTTGGAATCATTCTAGTTACTCTCCTTTGAACCTGTTCAAGAATTGCTGTGTCTTTTTTTGGTTTGGATTCCAGAAAGGGGAGCCATAGTCTAGATACAGTCTAATGTATGCCCTGTACAATGGAATAAGGCATTGTTCAGTGCGATTAACAAAAGTGCATTTTATTTGCCTCAAAAGTCTGTTGGTCATGCAAGCAGTTCTAACACAGTGATCATTTGATGTAAGTTTATTATTAACATATATTCCTAAATCTTTTTCACAATTTGATGAGTGAAGTAGTAGTCCATTTATATAGTATATCGTTTTTGGATTATTTACACCGAAATGCACTACTAAACATTTGTCTTGATTAAACTGCATATGATTTTCATTTGCCCAAAGTGTTAATTTTTCCAAATCCTTCTTTAATGCAGAAATATTTTCTTGATTATTAACCTTGCCCCCCAATTTAGTATCGTTTGCAAATTTAACCATGAAGTTATTTGACCCTGTCTATAAATCACTGATAAAGAGATTAAACAATGTTGGTCCCAAGACCGACCCCTGTGGTACGCCACTTGTCACACTACCCGAATCAGACAAGAGATCATTAATTCTGACTCTCTGAGAATGATGTGTCAACCAGTTTAAAGTCCAGTTGACAATATCAGGTGACAAACCTAGACTGTGCATTTTAGTAATGAGTTTTTCATGTGAGACTTTATTGAAAGCTCTACTAAAGTCCAAAAGAATTACATCAGTAGGGATACCCACATCTAGTAGAGTACTTATACTATTGTAAAAAGATATCAGATTGGTGGTGCAGGAATACTTGGGAGTAAACCCATGCTGATTTGAATAATAAATTCCTAATTTTTTACAATCTTGATCTATTAGAGACTTCATTACTCATTCCATTAATTTACCAGCCACTGAGGTAAGGCTAATTGGATGATAATTTTGCACAGAACCTCTATTGCCTTTTTTAAATATGGGAGTAACTATTGATGAACGCCAATCATTTGGTACAATGCTTTCTTGTAAGGATTTGTTGGAGATAATTGACAAAGGTATAGTAATATTTATAGAGGTTTCGATCAGAAACCATGGATGAATATCGTCTGGGCCCGGACTAGTATTTTTTTTTAGTTTTTTGATAGCCTGTATAATGTCAGTTGGATAGAACCTATGATAATCTACGTGGTGAACTTTAAATGTACTAATAGGTGATTTTTGAGAGAAGACAGAAGAAAAGTACTTATTAAAGAGTTTTGAGGTTTCTATATCAGATAGAGAAGAGCCATTGGTTATAATAGGACCAATGGTCCTTGATGCACCTTTTTTACTATTTATATAGGAGAAAAGAGATTTGTGACAGTGTTTTGTGTGAGCTAGTTTAAATTCTAGCTTATTTTTTTCCAATTTAATAGAATTTTTTAAGTTTTTCACAGATAGTCTGTATTTATGTAATAAAGTAGTTTTAAATGGAACAGAACTATTCTTAAGTTTCCTAAAAAGTTTAATTTTTATTTTAATCTGATTTTTAATTGTCTTGTTGAGCCAAGGAGGAATTTTTCCTTTATTATTAAATTTCCTCTTAGATGGAATAAAGGTATTTTCCAAATAATGTACAATGTTTTTAAAAAAGTCCCAAGCTTGTTGTGTTGTACAATTAAGAAGATTAGATTCCCAGTTTATGTTTTGTAAGTATTCATAGATTTTAGAACAATTTGCTTTATTATAAATTTTTATACAGTATAACTTCCTTTGTGTAGTTTTAAACTGTTGAATTTCAAAAAGAATAGATGAATGATCACTGGTCCCAAGTGGATCCCAAATTTGTAAATTGCTAATTTGTTGCTCTATGTTAGTAAATAATAGATCCAAAATATTAGGACCTCGAGTGGGTTCAGTAACAGGTTGTTGTAATCCAGTACTTACTACCACATCTATTAGTCCTTTCTTGACATAGGACAGTCCTGAGAATGAGTCCCAGTTAATATGAAGGAGGTTAAAGTCACCAAATATTACAATATCTTGAGATTCTGAAAAATGTGTAATTTCTTTAAACATATCAGTTGTGTAATCTGAATTTGCAGATGGAGGTCAATAGATGTTACCAATAGTTATATAGGACTGCTCCTTCAATAAGATTTTAACCCATATACTTTCCAAAGTAAAGGGAGAACACACTTCAACAGTATCGAAAGCTTTGCTGAAGTCAAGGTAGGCAACATCAACTGCACCCCCTTGGTCCACCACTCTGTTTACCCAGTCAAAGAAATCTATGAGATTAGTTTGAAAGAATCTTCCTGTTGTAAACCCATGCTGTCTTGGATCCTGTGCGCCTATGGATTCCAGGTGTTGCACTATCCTTTCCTTAAGGAGTGCTTCCATAATCTTGCCCACTACTGAGGTAAGACTGATTGGTCTGTAGTTCCATGCCTTCTCCCTGCTACCACTCTTGTGGAGCGGGATCACATGAGCCCTTCTCCAGTCTTTTGGGACCTCTCCTGTGCTCAGAGACTCACTAAACAGTTTTGATAATGGCTCTGCTAGTTCCACCATTAGCCCCTTTAGTACCCTGGGATATATGCCATCAGGTCTTATTGCCTTGTCTACCTTGAGCTTAGCGAGCTCTTGTAGGACCCTTTCTTTCGTGAAGGGACTAGTGCACACCTCCCCCCCATGTCCATGGTGCTGAGCTGTGGGCCCTGCCCTACCTTCTCCTCAGTAAATACTGAGCAGAAGTATCTACTTAGGATAGATGTTTTTCCTTGGTCCTCCTCCACACACTCCCCCTTATCCCCTTTGATCTTAGCAATACCCCCTCTGGACTTTCTCCTTTCATTAATGTATCTATAGAAAGTCTTGTCCCCTTCTTTTACTGTTCATGCTAGTGTTTCCTCTGTTTGGCCTTTGCCTGACTTACTGCCTTCCCTGCTTCCCTTAGGGAAGCTTAGTACACCTCCCTATCTTTGTCCCGCTGCATTCTCTTACATGAGTCACTATATTTCAAGTCGCTCATTTTGGGTCGTTCTTATGATGTGATACCAGTTCTAGTTGGATATGGGCAGGGAAAGCAGCCAGACTAACACCAAAATCTTGGATTTTAGGAGGGTGGACTTCAGGAAAATGGGCAAAGTGCTAATGAGCCATCTGGTGGGCATCAGAGCAGATATGGGTGTGGACCAAAGGTGGTCCATCATTAAGGAAGGAATATTGGCTGCCACAGATGAATGCATTAGGCTCATGGGGTAGGACAACATGGGCCAAAGTGCCCAGCTGGTTCAGTTCTGTGGTTTCCCAGGCAGTAAGGAAAAAGAAGCTGGCCTGTAGAAAATTCAGGAAGACCAAGAGAGGTGAATGGGGGAAATTATTTAAGGCTGGCTAGTGAGGCAAGTAAGGAAGTCTGGTGAGCAAAGGTACAGAAGGAGCTGCAGATAGCTGAAGGAATTAAGAAGGGGGAGAAGGCCTTCTTTCGCTATATAAGTGAGAATAGGGACAAGAAGGAAGGGATTGTTAGGCTTAAGTAAGGGGTGGAGTGGGTGGAGGATAATTGGGGGAAAAGCAGAGCTACTGAAAGAATACTTTTGTTCCATCTTCAGCAGGGAGAAGGATGGACCAGTGCCTTCAGGAGGGAAAAGAGGAGCGGGAGGGAGGGGAACACAGATGTAGTGATAGAGGAGGAGGAGTGAGGGAGGGGCTGCTGGCATTGAAAGTGGACAAATCACCAGGCCCGAACAGAGTACATCCAAGGGTACTAAAGGAACTGGCTGAGGAGCTGGCAGGGCCGCTGGCAAATCTACTGTATTAGTAGTTCACTAGAGTCAGGTGTGGTTTCACAGGACTGGAGAACAGCACATGTAGTGCCCCCCTCCAAAAAAGTGGTCCCAAGGATGACCCAAGGAATTACAGACCAGTCAGTCTAACCTCCATTGTGGCAAGCTCATGGAGACCATTCTAAAGGAAAGGTGGGTGGAATATCTAGAGGAGCATGGTCTCCAGGATGTGAGGCAGCATGGGTTCATGGGAGGGAGACTGTGTCAAAACGAATCTGACTGACTTCTTTGACTGCGTCACTAAGACAGTAGATAGGGGCCAAGTGGTAGACATCTTCTGTCTTGATTTCAGCAAGGCCTTTGACTCTGTTCCCCACAGAAGGTTAATCAGGAAGTTGGTGGATCTCGTGGTTGGGGAAAAGATGGCCAGATGGGTGGAAAACTGGCTGAGGGACAGAACCCAGGAGGTGGTTGTAGGGGGGAGAGTTATCTTATCTGGTACCAGAGAGGTAACCAGTAGGGTCCTGCAGGGCTTGGTGCTGGGGCCAGTGTTATTCAATATCTTCATCAATGACATTGGAGATGGCATTAAGGGCAAAATGTGCCTATTCGCAGATGACACCAAGCTCTATGGGAGAGTGGATACAGCTGAAGGAATACAGGATCTACAGGAAGAGATGGAAAAGCTGGTGAAGTGGTCCAGTATCTGGCAGCTAGACTTTAATGCCAAGAAATGCAAAGTTATGCATATTGGAGCCAAGAATCCCAGGACAGAGTACTATCTGACTGGAGTCCGAGTATCTGCATCAGAGGAGGAGAAGAACCTGGGAGTGATGATCACTAGTGACCTGAAGCACTCCACGGAGTGCAAGAAAGCAGCAGCAAAGGCAAACAAGATGCTGGGATGCATATCTAAGGGGATCAGTAGTAGGAGAGAGGGGGTTATACTGCCCTTGTACAGGTCACTGGTAAGGCTGCATCTAGAGTATGGAGTTCAATACTGGTGCCCACACCTCTAAAAGGACATTAACCTGCTGGAGAAGGTCCTGAGGAGGGCTACAAAGATGATAGTGGGTCAGCAGGGTAAAGCATACGAGGAGAGGTTGAGGGCACTGAACATGTACTCCCTAGAAGACAGAAGAGAGAGAGAGAGAGAGAGGACATGATTGGGACTTTTGAGTACTTGAAATGAATAAATAAGGTTGATAAGGAGAGTCTCTTTAAGCTGAGTTGCAACCATAACATCAGCAGCAGAAAACAGGAAGTTGTTATCCCTCTGTACAGACAGTTGGTGAGACCCCATCTGGAATACTGTGTCCAGTTCTGGAGACCCCATCTCCGCAAGGACATAGACAGGATAGAGGCAGTCCAGAGGAGGGCAACTAAAATGGTGCAGGGTCTGCAAGAGAAGCCGTATGAGGAGAGACTAAAGGAGCTTAATATGTATACCCTTGAGGAAAGAAGGAGAGGGGGACATGATAGAAACTTTCAGGCACCTCAAGGAATCAACAAAGTCCAAGAGGGTAGTATCTTTCAGAAAAGAGACTTGCAAGAACAAGGGGACACAATTTAAAGATAGAAGGAGGGCGGTTCAGGGCAATGTGAGGAAGTATTATTTCACAGAGGGTAGTGGATGCATGGAACAGCCTTCCTGAGGAAGTTGTGAGTCTAAAACTGTGGGAGAATTCAAGAATGCATGGGACAGACATAAGGCAATTCTTGTGGGGGGCAGGAAGATATAGGCTGTTGGTTAAATAGGATCTGCGGCCTATCCTGTAGGTAGGGAAATGGGCAGACTAGATGGGCCTAGCGGTCCTTATCTGCCGTCAAAGTCTATGTTTCTATGTTTCTATGTTAACATGAGGGTGCACAGCCTTAAGCTGGAGTGTGGGAGGTTTAGGAGGGAGGTCAGGAAGCACTTTTTCACTGAGAGGGTGGTAGATACTTGAAATGCACTACCAGAAGAGGTAATCTTGTTGAGGACAGTGGGCAGCTTTAAGAGAGGCTGGGATAGGCATAGGAGAAAGGTAAGGATCATGAGTAGGGAAGATGGAAGAAGTGGGGAGGGAGGGCAGGGATATTAGCTCACGCTGTGGATCCTGCAATACAAGTAGACTTGATAGACCAAATAACCTGCTTCTGCTGGCTTCTTCATATGTCTGTATGTTCGCATGTGTTTTCTCTGGGTTTACGTCACAATATTTGAAGTGGACACACTGAAAGTGACCCTTAGGTTGTGATGGTAACCACTGTGTATGAGGTCTGACTATGGGCTGCAGAGAATGCACAAGATGATCAGATACATCATTTTGACCATGTTTAAAGACCATTTTTTTTGGGGGGGGGAGTGAGATTCTTTTTCCAGTAGTGGTTCTGTAGTGAGGATGTGCCAATTTTTATAGACAATCTCCTAAATATTTGCAGAGAGCGGAACATAGATGGTAATAAAATTTATGGCCATATTTTTTATTCCTGCCTGTTCCTATATTCTAAAAGAGTATGACATGACATATTCTCTACCACCATGGCAGACTGCAGAATGGTATCATAGCCTCTACCTTGAAACCAGGTAGTAACTTTTTTCATGCGTTTATGAAAATCAGAATCATTACTACAGTTTCATTTGAGATGCATAAACTGTGACTTTGGGATGTTTCTGATGGTGTGGCAGGGGTGGCAACTCGAAGCATGCAATATGATATTTCAATCTGTATTTTTTCAGTACAGGTCTATCTGTATGCAGCTATATGCCAACTTAGTATGTTCAGATCCAAAAAACTGATTTTGCTTGTATCCACCTGAACAGTAAATTTTTAAAGCTGGGTTTGATAAATTCAAATATTCTACAAAATTCTAAAATTTTTCCACTGAGCTCTGCCATACCATCAGAACATCATCAACATATTGCCTCCACAAATCAATATGTTCAAAGAAAGGATTACGGCCATAAATCACTTCTTTCTCCCACTGTCACAAATAAAGGCTGTCATAGTATGGGGCAAAGGTGGCCCCCACGGCTGTACCCTTTATTTAGTGATAATATCTCCCTTGAAAACTAAAGATGTTAAACTTTAAAACAAATTCCGACAGTTTAAGCATGAATTATTTTTGTCCTTCCCCCAGATTTGTTGTGGTATCCAACCATGCCTGCATTGCCCTCAATTGACCCTCATGCGGAATATTAGTGTACAGTGACTCGATGTCCATCAAAACAAGGAATCAATCTTTTTCTGTCTCGAGGTCCCCCAGGAGATGTAAAACTTCTGTTGTGTTCTGAATAAAAGAAGGCAAGTCCATCACAATATCATTTATGTGGGCATGGACACACTGGGACAGAGGTTATATTAACAAACCAATACCTGACACAATTGGTTTACCTGGGGGACACTCCAGACTCTTGTGAATTTTGGGCAACACATACATGGTTGCATACACTGAGTGGGCAACCTTTAAGAATTCAAGGGTACTGTCTGTAAATATACCAGTATTATGGGTAATTGTTTTCTTACAATCCCCAGTGGGATCCCATGGTAACTACTTATAGAAGTCCCCATTGTTGAGTTGCCTTTCAACTTCTTGTATGTACACTTGTATTAAGGACCACAATGACCCCACCCTTATCAGCAGGCTTGATGGTAATATCACTGTTGTTTTCCAGTTCATGCAAAGCTGCTCTATCAGCATTAGTGTTTCAAAAGATGTTATTGTTTTCACTCATGTCTACAAATAGGACTTCTATTTCATTAAGACATGCCCTCTCAAAGATTTGAACAGCCATATTAGGAGGGGAATTAAAGGTGGCTTGAGGGTGAAAAATCTGTAAACCAGCACCCTGTTTCAGATTTAAAGTGACAGTCACATTTTCATCTGTAGAGACAGTCTCGTTACAGTTTGAATTTTGGCTCGAGTTAGCAGCAGGGTTTTCAATTGGGGCAACAGTACTGGTACCTCCGGGGAAATACACATTACATCTATTAAAGAAGACTTTTAAATTAAGTTTTCTAGTAAGTTTTTTAAGATAGAATATCATCAATACTATTAACCACCCCTCCTATTGGGCAAACCTCCTTGAGCTTGTCTAGTAGTTCAGCTGCTACCTGGTTATCAGGTAAGTGAGGCCTGTTAGGTGTTTTGCTCTCCATCCCCTCCCAATCGAATCATGTATGCTTCAAGACTCAGTCTTTGGTTCCATCTTGTATCTGATTTTCCATGGCATGCATCTCTTTGTTCATCTGTATCTATGCATATGACACTGTGCTTTTTATCCATGGTCCCACTGTCCTTGCACTGGCTACACTGCTGAAGCATGACTTTAGCAACCTAAGTTACAGATCTGTGACAGTCAACTCACCCTGAATACCAAGAAACAGTCTCCATTACCTTTGGCTCCAGGTAGTGACTGACTGATATCCTAGCTCCTTTGGTCTTCAGAACCCTGGATGTCTCCAACTGGAGGAAGGTTCTTCTTTTAAATATCTGGGTGTCTGGTTCGGCATTCATCTTTACTTTTTTAGCCACATCGATATCATCCATAAGGAATTCCACCCTAGTGAAATTATATCAGCACCTGCCTCTAGCAAACATGAAACACTCCATGAAAAGCTACAGAAAGTTATGGGAATGATTACACGTACTGTTAATTCTAGATCCCCGAAGGAAGAAGTCTAATAAGGTTAACATTCATTTATAGTCTTACAGTACACTAACTGTATGCACTACTTTTCTTAAGAGTCAGACATGTAAATAATAATTGTACTGATCAGCACATACAACATTGTTCTGATGTTTTCTTGTCTCTTTTTTGTAAGTTTTGAACTGTTATTTTCTGTAGGACTGTAAAATTAAAAATGAAAAAAAAAAAAAGAAATTGCATTAAAAAAAGAAACTCCACCCTAAACTCAGACTGCTTTACTGGAATAAAGCCTCCCCCTCTGCCCACTATGAGAGAGAGTGTAGTACTAGTGAATGGGAGTCTCCCAGCATTTGATTATGGAGATGTGATTTATAGCAGTGCTCCCAAATCCACCTTGTCCAGGCTGGACAGCCTCTTCTGCTCCTTCTGTCACTTTGCCCTTGACTATCCTCCCAGTTACAATCACTGTTAATATTATTCTTGTCATTCCAGGCACCCAGGGGCCAGGGTGTATAGTTAAGTAAGAGGTGCCTTTGATCTTATGGTGAAAGGTGAAGGCCCAGTTTGTAAGAGGACCCTGTGCTGTAAGTCACTTAGATACTTATGATTACATCTTCTATGTGGCTTGGCTGCCTTCACTGGCTGAGTGGGGTGTCAGTGTCTGATGCCAAAGATAAAACAGTGTCAATCCCAGTGTTTATTTAACACAGAAACACCTTCAGGCAAACCTGGCAGCTACTGATGGTACACATGCAGAGCACAGCAACATGCACAATGCCCCTGAGGTCTCAGATTTTACAGATGGTTCTGAAGTCTTGAATATGAAGGCAGGACTCATATTTGTCAGAATGGCTCCACACTGGAAGAATGTCCTGAGTATACAAAGTTTCCAAACCAAACTATGATTTTTCCTTTGCAAGTCCCTTAATGTTGAACCACTGCAATTCGATGGCACTGGATTTTTGATTAGCTGCCTAAAATTAGCATCCTACCCCATGCTTAGATATCACAGGTGGCCTTACACAAAGAAATCAGTAGAAGTTTCACTGAACTTCCTTCTGAATTTATAAGTTTCAGGAGTGAATTCTGTTAATTAACAGAAAAGTTAATTGGTCTTGTCAAGTACCTCTTGACAACAGTTCTGGATGCAGGGTCCACGATTCAACACTCTCCATGCTCATGGGCTAGGCCCAGTTTCAATACTCATCAGGAAGGTGCATGATTGCAATTAGAGAGTACTGGCCAGGGAAGACCTTGATGGCTGGTTGGCCAGGTGTAGCAACTGAGGCAATGGCCTTGGAACCAGGACTTCACCTGGAGAACTGCCCCAGGTAAAATGTGTATGAAACCCAGAAGGCTTGGACTGGCAGAAAGCCCTCAAACCTTGCTCCCTAAACCTGCCATACAGTGTGCCTCCAATTGCACCCTGTGCTAGGTTAACTGGCTTGTAACTGAGCCTTAAGGTGGCACCGTACCTCAGGTGGGTTACACTCCTGCCTTTCCGTTTGATCATTCGCAAATGTTTGTCTCATTACATCTCTCTTTCTCATCTCCAAATACTGGTTTGGGTATTAGCTGAAATACCAAACAACTGTGCTTTTTTTCAGATTCATTTAAGGTGCTTAGGTGAGGCTTGAGAGACAAATGTCAGCCATGCACACCATACCTTGAACAAATACAAATAACTCCTAAAGTATATGTGATAGACACAAAGTATCAGCAGCAAAATTGTTCAGTACAAAATCACCTTTCTAACGGTGCTATGCAATCAATTCTAAGCAATTCAGTTTGTTTAATATTTAGGTAAAAACTTGATTTACTCAGACGTTTCTACGCCTGAGTGAAAGTCAGCTGAGTACGTCTATAGTCGTTATTGGCCTGAGTGGCTATGCTTTCAGATGCCACCTAAAGGCGTATCTAGGCCTGAATGAGTTAACAATGTGAAAGAGTCTAACATGTTTCACTATATGAAAAATAGCAGAACAAGAGGACACAACATGAGATTAGAGGTAAGCCAATTAAGGGGGAATGTGAGGAAATTCTTTTTCACAGAAAGGGTGGTGGATGCATGGAATGGCCTACCTCAGGAAGTGGTGGATATAAATACAGTGCAGGGTTTCAAACAGGCATAGGATAGGCATAAGGGAGCAATACAGATAAGTATGAATAGATAGGCCATTGACAGAGTAAAGGCCTATGGCACATTCATAAGGTAGAAAAAATGGGCAGACTGGATGGGCCTTGCAGTCCTTATCTGCCGTCAACTTCTATGTTTCTATGTTTCCTCCTGCTACCTCAGAAACTCTGATGCCCCACCGCCCTGTTTTTCTGTGCTCCGCACTGAAGCCTTTGCTGGCCAGACTGTCTTTTCCTATAGGCCTCCCGAGCTCTGGTGTACCCTTCCCCTTCCATGTTCTCTGCTCTGCCTCATCCCTTTTTGACTCTGAAATCCTTTTTCTGTGATTTTACCTCCCATGCCTGCTCTTGTACTTAATCCCCTTTCCTTCCTCCCTCCATTCTTCTCTCTTTTTCTTTGACCACTCTCTCATCCTAATTGCAGTCCCTGTATGGCTTGCCCATACATTCTTTCTGACATATTTTTCTCATTACCACTGTATCACCTCCATGTCATCTGATGTGACAGCTCAGGGAGGGACAACGTCAGGTTCTGACACCACAGCCATCTCTGCAGAGGGTCAGGAAACTTATTCCAGTACAGGGGCATGCTTTATGTGCACGAGTCTGTCAGAGGTGATGCTCGTATTCACACCTGCACCCTGTAATAGGAATGGGGCAAGGGGCTAAAACCACAGAAAAATACGTAATTATCAGGATGACAGCCAGGGTCTCTGTTGAGCCTTGCATCATGGACACTCACGGTGAGGACAGCAGGCTTAACAGCAGTCTGGGCTGGCAGGGTCAATACACAGCTCTGTTTCTAGGCCTGAGGATCGAGAGGAAGGTAGCAGAAGGCAAAATGTTTTATGAGAAAATAAGGACAATGAAGGGGCTATTTTGTATTTATGAGAATAGCCATTATATTTATTTATTGGCTTGTGTAAACTTTTAACCAGGAAAGCGTGGTGAGTCACAAACAACTCATTTCCATGTGTGTCCTAGTGGGAGGGAGTAACAGAGTGAATCAGTGTGTACCACATAGGTTTCACAGGTTAGATCAGACCTAGAAGACAATCGTCCATTATGCTTGCCAGGGATTTAATCATAATTAATAATATTTTTAAGGCAGTAATTGTAAAGTTTAGTTTTGAATTCATTTATTGTAGTACTGCCTACTATATCTAGTGGAAGTGAGTTCCAGAATTACTCACTCTTTGAGAGAACTAAGCTCAAGACCTATCTCCCATAAATGAGTATCAAAGAAGGATTTAAAGAGCAAACACATGTTGCCACGCAAATGCCTATATTTTAATGAAAACATATTTAGATCTTGTAATCTGGCCTTGTAATTTTTTCCTTGTAGATTATTAATGTTTCGTATAGCTCTTTTCTGGATTCTTTCAAGTTTATGAATATCCATTTTTTTTAGTATAGAGCCCATACTTCTGCACAGTATTCTAGATGTGGTTTGACCACAGAAACATATAATGGCAATATGACCTCTTTGTCTCTACTAGAGATGTGTCTTAAGATGCTATTTAATATAACATTTCTCTGTGAGTGATTTCATTATAGTTAGCTGAAAAATGTAAATAATTTGAAATGGTTATCCCTAAATCTTGTTCCTCAGACACTGGTATTAATGAAATGCCATTTAGTGTACATTTTGCTTTGATGATTTTCTTCCCAGAGTGCATCACTGTACATTTGTTTATGTTAAACAGTAGTTTATTTGCTGCCCATTCCTCAATACGTACAAGAGCATTTTGTAGTTTATGAGCATCATCAGAATTCTCAATTATTGAGCCTATACAGATATCGTTCAGCAAATTTAGATAACCATATATCATCGAATTCACTACCCAGAGAGGGCACATACGGGCTGAACAAGCATGGACCCAGCACTGAGCCCTGAGGTACGCCACTCATGACCTCTGTCCATTCAAAATGGAAGCCCTGAATGCTCGCCCTTTGTCTTCTGTTGGAAAGACAGGAAATTATTCCCAATTACTATACAGCTATGGGTACCAAACTCCTTTAGTACCTTTATCAATTCCTGGTGTGGCAATTTATCAAAATCCCTAGTAAAGTCCAAATATATGACATCTGCCGCTTCACCTTGATCTAAGGCTTTGCTTATTTTATCATAAAATTCCAGCATGTTAGTTTGACATGATCTTCGCTTTCTAAAGCCATTTTGTTTTGGATCCTCTTTATTTATGATGTTTATATGCCTATCCATGTGGTCTTTGATCATAGCTTCCAAAACTTTAGACAACACAGAAGTCAGACTAATGGGACAATAATTACTTGGTTCTTTCTTACTACTTTTTTTGTATAAGGGAATAACGGTTGCAATTCTCCAAGAATTTATAACCTCACCAGTATTTAGGGACTTTTGAAATATGTATGTTAATGGCCCTGTTAGATGCCGATTCTTTGATGATTCTCAGGTGGAGGCAATCTAGTCCGGGGATTTATATGGTTTCAAGTTATATAAAATAATTCTTATATTAGCCATGTCAAGTTTGACAGGACACAATATGTCTTGTTGATTTACAACTCTTCCTAAGCAATTTTCCTTTTCATTGAACACTGAAACAAAAAGTCTGTTTTGTATGTTTGCCATATCTGCCGGTTCAGTAATGGTTTTGCCTTCTGTACTGACTAACAGTCCAACAATGGGCTGATTTTCTTGTTTGCTGTTTATAGATCTATAAAATACCTTAGTAATTTTATTATTTAATACCGTCAAGTTGTTCAACTATGCAGAGAATCTACACATGATACAACAAAGTAAGGTCTACATATATATGAGGCAGCATGTCAGTACAACAAAATCTATAAAATGCATGTTGCATAACATTATGCTTAATGCACTGTTGGTGCAGGAGCACTATTTACTGTACAGTCAAGGAACTGAGCATACTTGTTCCACGCAGGGAGTAGAGTGTAAAGGCTTCCAGGTAGGTGCTAAGTGTGAGGCACTTTGTTCAGGCAAAATTTGCTGTGCAGAGGAATTGAGCTATCAGGTACCCCGTGGACAGTGTATGCATGTAACAGCCATTTGAAGATGTTGATAGAACTGGCTTCTCTGAGTTAATTCCAGGGAGCGTTCCATTTCTTTTTAGGAAGCCTATATGAGAAGGCTGTTGACCTGTGGTGCTGGTCATCTAGACAGCTGGAACCATCTTGTCCTTGGTGCCCAGAGGGTGTATTGAGACCATTGTAATAGAGGTGCCAGAGTAGCCAGATAACTGGGGAGCTTATCTTTCCAGTACTTCGATTAATTAAATGGATTTCTATGTAGTTCTAAGAACATGAAATAGTATTATGCTTCATTTGAATCTGTATTTAGATTGCTTTCCTATGTATTCTTAGTGGTGTGATTTATTTCCCTTCATATCTTTAAGTTTTATTTGTAGTACTATATGCAGAATAAAGTATGAGTTGGTGTGTGGAAACTTCGAGTTTACACACACACACTCATGTTTTATTTTATATAATCGCTGGGTTTCCCTTTTTTTTCCTCAGCAGTTGCATAAAATAACGAGCTGTTGCCAGCTGCAAAGGGTTGTTTCAGTGCGGTCAATGGGTGCCCCTACTACTTATTTAAATATTTTTGTTGGTCTTTATATGGTGTAGGCAGCCTACAGTTAAGTATTATTTCCTCTGGGGTAGCAGCTTATCTTGTAAAACACTTACAGTATCTGTTGAGACGGCGAGTCCAAGAGTGGCAGTTAAATCTCCTGGGAAAAAGATGGTGGTGGCCACTGGTTTAGAGGAAGAAATAAAGTGCGCGCATGCGCAGAGTGAGGGAAACCATACACGTGTTTGCCATAATGAACACTCTCTCATTACAACAAATTACACCATGGTTTCCCTAGGGGGAAAAAAGGGAAATGAGTTATTATATATAGAATAACACATGGGGGGAGTGTATAACGAGAATTTAATGAACACCTGAGGTGTGGGATGCTACATAAACCCAGAGGGCAAATCCCGAGGGGTTTATCAAAGCATCCCACTCTGAGGGTGTGCATTAAATTCTTGTTTTGCACTTCCCCCATGTATTGCTTTATATAATTGCTAGGGGACCTCTTTTCTTCGACTGGAATTCATCAAATAATAAAAATGTCTGTGAAGCTGGGTGTTGTGCTTTGTTTTTATTCGGTAGAACATGAAACAACATTAAACAAGAAATTGGATAGACATCCTATTTGTATTAATGTGAATAAACTTTTTTACATAAATAGGAATGATTTGCTTTTACTGACAGACTGGGAATGATAAGAGCTTGAATGCTGTTCTAATACAGCAGCATGTGAAATTTGCAATTAAGAGATCTGTTACTACATGAGAAGAGTTGCAAATGAAATAAAACGTTTTAAAACCTTGAACTTGAGGTAAGATTTACGTTTTTATTTTAACTTTGAATCAGTTTCAGTTGCTTTAGCTCGCCATTGCCAAGACGATATGGTAATGAGTTGCAGAGGTTGGAGTTAATGGCGGTTTGTATGGAAACACCAGAGAGAGAGTGAATGGGACTTTTACAGAGATGGATTGATTGAATTGCACTGCTGCAGAGTTGAAAGGTTAGTGAGGCTCCAATGTACTTTTTAGGGCTATTTTTATATTATGGTGGCAGTTTCTTGGTGCTGTGTATGGTTCAGCAAGGTGTTTGTGTTACTGCTGATATACGGCAGTTGTTACAGTGCTGTGAGTGAGCACAAGCTGGGGAGAAGCTGGCACGTGTTTGCCATTATAACCCATGGGTTATAATGGTGAATTATAACCCGCATCTCCAATGACAAAAAACATCCCCCGTTATTACATGGATATTAATTAGGGGTGTATGAGTAATGAATAGTATTTCCAGAATACTATAAATAATGTATTGTTCATTATTCAGATCCAAATAACGAATGGTGGCACCATGTGGCAATGTGATCAGGTGTCTCACTACGTGAGTAAGGATGGGAGTAACATTCACAAGAAGGCTGAGTAGAAGAGCAGGTTGTGTCGGTCCCTTTTTTGCACCTGGGGATACTTTTTTTTGGTTAGTTCTTTTTTCCTCCTGGTTGGCACAAATCCAGATGCCGTCCTGGTGCATCCCAACTCCCATGAAGGTCTTCACCCCAGTCACACCCACATGGCTTGTCCCCTGTGGCAGGGTAGTGAGCCCCTGTACTCGCCACTATGTCTGGCTCCAGTCTTTCTGGAGTAACACCCTCAGATCCAACTTTCTCCTGGGATGGCCATCAAGCCATGTGACCGCATTTCCGCTGATCTTTTCCTCTCGGGGGTGGGGCATGCAATGACACCAGTGGAGGCAATGCACATGCTCCTGTGTGCACTCCTCCAAGCATCTGCCCCATCCCCACCCACCTTGTCAGCATTGGCATTCTGCCCCTCAGCCTCTGCTAGGGGCCAGGCATTTGCCAACTTCCTATGCCCCCCCTCCCTGGAGAAGGAGAGCAGTCCCTGGGACGCTTGATCCTTCTCCTCCTCTGCTGCCCCCCAGTGGCTCGTGCCCATTTGTGAACATGGGTCACCAGCATGGAGTGAGGTGTGGCATCCAGTACCTCAACCCTCAGCGCCACTGTGCCAGCAGCACCGGGGGGGGGGGTACTTCCTAACTAAATTTATGAAATGGTGTGCTGGAGGGAGGGTGATACTTGAGTGCTGCTGCTAGGTTGGGGGATGAAAGGTTGATTTATTGAACTAAAATAATGGCAAGTGAAGATGGCCACTGGCTGTGGAGGCAGGCGGGCAGTTTGAGTCAGTAACACATCACTGGAGTTTTTTCTTGTTAATCTTGAAATCGTGGGTTCTGTGAGGGAAGAAGGTGGGAGTGGGCTTTGTTGCAAATGGTTGGGGCATGGGGTTGTTTTTAATGCAGTTGGTTGAGAAGCATTGTGAGCTTTTAATTTCCACACACACACAGGTGCACGAATAACAAAGCCAAATACTGAATTTTCGAATATTTGGGGCCCTGCACATGAATATTCTGCTAAATATTCCAAATAAGTTCTTCACCCACCCCAAATATTAAATATGGAAAAATTAGCAAAAGAATAAATAAAACAAAAGCATTTTGACAATTGAACATCTTGATTATTCTTCTGAGAACATGCTTAATCTGGGAAGCTCTATAGATTAAATAACACTAGTTTGAAAATATCATGTAGTGTAAATCTATAGTGTAAGTACTGTGGTTCTGGGGGGCCTGACTGTCTGGCCCCCGCTCCACCACCTGGCAGGTAGTGACCCACCACCCCACTCCCCTCACAACCCACCCAGGCCAATGACCAGCACAGCCCCCCTCCCACTGCCACGGCTGGCCACCGACTGAACTGTCACTAAGCATACACAGTACACAGTCCACACTCATTGGTTCATCGGTCAAGCAGTGAGAGTGTACTGTGTACTGTATATGCTCAGTGCTAGTTTAGTCAGCGGTCGGCCATGGTGATGTAAGGAGGGCTGTGCCAGTTGCCGGCTTGGGTCATATGGGGGGGGTAAGTGGGGTGGTGGATGACTACCTGCTGGGGTGGGAGGGACCACTGGACTAGATTACAGTCAGGATGATGATCGGAGATGGGGGGATTGGGGGGAGGAACCACCAGACCACCAGGGTTGATGGAGCTTAATTTGTGAATGGGGATTGTGGGTGGGGAAGGACACTGGAGCACCAGCTTTGATGGGTCTTTATACATGAATGGGGACCTGGGTAGGGGAAGGACACTGGACCACCAGGGTTGAAGGGTCTTTATACATGAATGTGGATTGGGGTTGGGAAAGGACACTGGACCTCAAGGGTTGATGGGTCTTTATATGTGAATAAAGATCTAGAATGGGGATGGATACTGGTCTACCAGGGTTGATGGATCTTTATATATGAATGGGGATCAGGGCTAGGGAGGGACACTGGACCACCAGGGTTGATTAATTGGCCCAGCAGCTACACAGTCTGCAAGTTCTTCACTCTCCCCTCCCCTCCCCATTGGGAGCAACACCAAATTGGCCCAGCAGCTACACAGGCTGTAAGCTCTTCACTCCCCCATACCTATCAGGAGCAACACCGAATCAGCCCAGCAGTTACACAGGCTAAAAACTCCTCACTCTCCCCAATCAGGAGTGGCACCAAATCTGTCCAGCACCTACAAAGGCTGCAAGCTCTTCACACTTTCCTTCCTTCCCCTCCCTGATGGGAGCAACACCGAATCAGCCCAGGAACTATGCAGGCTGCAAGTTCTTCACTTTCCCCTCCCATCCCTGTCGGGAGCAATGCCAAATTGGCCCAGAAGCTACACAGGTACTGGATCATCTCTCTCAGTGCTTCTCTCTGGACTGTGTTCTGGAAAAGATTGTAAAAGACTTTCTTGGTCAGTGTAGGTCTATTGATTGATTTTACTGCAGTTCCAGATCTCGGCAACTACACTTACGCTGCTCGTTTTCTGCCTGCACTTTAAGGGTTTAATGGGGCATTGTAGGATATTGTGATTTCACTATTAGCAACTGATTTGTAGGGTTTGAGCCTGTTGTTCCTGAATTTGATTGCTTATTTTGTTTACTGTTTACTGCTATTGTATGTTTGCACCTGCTTTGTTCTGTGCATGCACAGTAGCGCCCTTCCCCCCAGCTCTGATTCCTACCTTGACCTTGGTCCCTTTCGTGTTTCCTGCCCAATTGTCTCCCTTTATGACCTTTTAAGCTGAATTCATTCTGGTTTACTCCATTCTCCCCAGGCTGCAAGCTCTTCACTCTCTCTTCCCTTCCCTGTCGGGAGCAATGTCTAATCAGCCCAGCAGCTACACATGCTGCAAGCTCTTCACTGTCCCCTCCCCTCCCCATTGGGAGCAACGCCGAATTGGCCCAGCAGCTACACAGGTACTGGATCATCTCACCCAGTGCTTCTCCCTGGACTGTGTTCTGGAAAACACTGTAAAACAATTTTTTGGTTGGCGTAGGTCTATTGATTGATTTTACTGCAGTATCCAGACCTTACCAACTATACTTATGCTACTCGCTTTCTGCCTGTGTTTTAAGGGGGCATTGTAGGGTACTGTGATTTTGCTATTAGAAACTGATTCATAGGGTTTGAGCCTGTTATTTCTGAGTCTGATTATTTTGTTTACTGTTTACTGCCACTGTATGTTTGTGCCTGCTTTGCTCTGCGCATGCACAGTAGTACCCCCGCTCTGATTCCTGCCTTGACCCTAGTCTCTTTTGTGTTCCCTGTCATGAACCCACTCCTAGGGTCAGGCCCAATGAGCTCACACTGCCCACCCTTAAGTGCAATCCGTGATGGGGGGAACAGGTATACCCTTCCTAATCCTTTTTGAATGGTCACTGAGGTCACTTCTGCACCTCTGCCTCGAGGATCCCAGGCATCCCTCTAGCTCTGGATAAGGGTACAATACCAGTCTCGAGTCTTGTGGCCAAGTATGAACCTTTTCTTGGCTATCACACACAGCAGGAAGATGCAGGTATTACACTATCTTCGGAGTAGTAGTGTAAAAGCCTGATTTGGCCGTCTCCCTACATGACATGCAACAGCCAGGTTCAAATCCCTTGCAGACTCTTATATTCTGCTCATCCTTATCCAGATGTCCCTTACAGACACTTTTCTCAGTTTGGTTGCTTATGGTGGCCCCTCTAAGCAATTAACAGTTGTCACAGATTATTAATAAGCCTTCTACAGTCACACCTACAATATAAGAAATACTCGCTCAGGCAGATATTCTTTAGAAAAACAAAGTTTTTACTAAAATAATGAAATAATTGCAGTTACAACTAAAAGAGGACATATATACTAATTTAGGTTACAGTATAAGAAATAAAATGGGGGAAAATGTACAGAAAAAATGCAATAACACAGATTAGCTAAGTCTACCTTATATCTGCAGTGAATTTCAGTCTAGAAAAAGATATGAACGTTTCCAGTTTCTTTTAGTCCTTCTAACCACACTGGGTTTCAGCACTTTGGTTTGCTGTGTGCCAGGTAAAGTCCAGATAAAATGTGTGTGCAAATGCCCTGAGCTGGGGGTTTAAATACACTTCCGTGATCTTGCCATACTGCATCAGCAGTTATTCCAGTCCCAAAGACACTGGTCCATTTATCAGATCAACTACACTGTTTGGCTAGGAAGTGGCACTGTTGCGCTGTTTCCAAAAATCAGATCCTGGCATTTAAAGCCCAAGCCTTTGTAGTCCCCTGTAGAAAGTTGACCCCCATAAGATAAAATTCACACTGTCCTGTTGAGGCAGTATAGTGCAGTGGTCTAAGGCTCCGAGCTGCAAATTTGGTGACATCCAGCAGACCAGACCTGGGTTTGAATCCCACAGCTTCCACTTGCATACTGTGTGACCCTGAGCAAGTCACTTAACCTCCTTGTGCTCCCAGGTCGCTCCTGTAAAAAAGCTTTCAGCTTAGTGTGCTATACCTGGTTAAACAACTAAATAAAATAAGAATGGTCACCTGCTGATCAAATCCTTGCTAAAACATCTTGGGCTTTTTTGAATTGGCTTGGTACGAGGAAGACTCTGTAAGGTTTATGACTATACAAGTGATTCTTGGTTCCCTTGATCAGTTTCTATTGGAAATACCCCCTTGATCTTGCATCCCCAAAGCCTTTGACAGGAACTTGACAGATTCCTGCAAGCAAAGCTGGCTTAGTAGGTCAGTGGGAGGTCAAAATCTTTTTTTTTTAAATCCAGTCTTTTCTCTATGTCCCCTTTACTGCCACTGGCATGTGTATAGAATTACAATTAATTATAACAAAAAAAGGTCATGGGATACATCATTGTGAAGTATACAGTAACTTGAACTGGCTTCAACCAGAAGCCCAGAGAATTTATTGGCAGTCATTAATGTGTCATAAGATCATTTACCAGAAAGATAAATATCCATTAGCTCATTTGGTGGAACTTGAAGCTTGTTATAATCAGTTGAAAAGATTACGGAAATCCTCCCTGAAAAATACCCATGCTTAGATCATTTAATAGGATGGGAGATATTACATTACAGAATAGCTTGGTTAGAAATTGGAATAAATTGCCATGTGAGATAAAATCAATCCATGAATTGTCTAAATTTCAACTCACATTGCATAACTATTTGAGCACAAAGTATCAATGTTTTAGATAAGATAAAGAAAAATGATGTTTTGTGTGTCTATTGTTTTGTTATGAGATTGAATGAGATATTTATGAATGTTTGTTTTTTATGTTTGTAACTTTTTTAAGACCACAGGACATTGTTGTAAATGAGGATAACACCCCAACAACTGAATCCTGTATAAAAATACATTTTTATCAATTAATCAATCAATTAAAAGAACATATATATACAACAGAATAATATTTACAAATAAGGACTAGCAGAGGGTATCTTGCCACATTCCCTGCCTCTTTGTCTCCCTGTGTAACCTTTTAAGCTGAATTCATTCTGACTTACTCCATTCTCCCTATTCAGCAAGCGCTTCTCTCTCCTCTCCCTTCCCCTCCCCATTGGGAGCAATGCAGAATAGGTCCAGCAGCTACACAGGTATTGGATCATCTCACTCAGTGATTCTCTCTGGACTGTGTTAGCCCATCACCACTATCGCAGTGACTGCCCCACCAACCCTGAGTGAAACTCACCTTTATTGGTAAGGCAGGTCATGCGACTGGTCACATGCCCCTGTGCTCCTTTTTCTATCTCCCCAGTTTCCCTACTGTAGGTTATTTCCACTGGCCACTAGGAGCCATTGTCTCCCCATCCACTCCCTCCTCTCAACCCTAATATAAAGTTCCTCCACTGTTCTAGCATATGCTCCAATCCTGCACCAGCCTTCTCCACATAGGCCCTCTTCTAATGAATTTCTCACCCCCCACCTCTCAGATGCACTCAGATTCAAACCTTTGACCCTTTGTATCAAAATCAGTAACCCTAACCACAAGGCCATCCCAGCCGTAACATTTAACCCTGAGTTTTACTTACCCATTAACTTCACTGTTACCCCCCCTCCCACTATCAGCCATTGGCACCCTCTTGCAGGTGTGACCTGCCAGTTGCCCAAATCACCTCTTGAGGGCTTGTCCCTCTGATCTTTATGAGCTGCCTACCTACACATACTGGGAGTATTTCTCTGACAGCTTGTTTAAGGCATCTTGGTTTCAGATAGCTGGTTAAGTCATTTTGTTCTTCCTTCTACATTATTGTGAATTAGAAAATGGGCAAAGAAAATTCTCACCTCTGATTGGCTGAGACACTTATTTAGGTGGGCATCTATCAGACAATAGATGCCCACCAAATAAAAAGCCCCAGCCCAAACCTTCCTGATAGCTAGCAAAATATCCTTGTGCCCAGCACCCTGCTTCCTCATTGGCTGAAGCGCTGGGCACACAATCTCAAACTGTAGCCATTTTTTTTTAACACTTAGAGAGCGACTTATGCCCCCCCACTACCATTGCCACCACCATAAAAAAGAAAGTAAACGTTAACTCAGCACAACATTTAAAAAAAATCATTATAAATAAATCAGCTATCGAACTTCCCCACACCACGCTGATCACCAGCGCTCTGTCTGTAGTCAGAACAAAAAAAAAAGCAACACGGTTGTCAATGATATAAACGTTGCCACCAGAGCAGAAATTAATTTCAGGAGACATGCCAGAGTTATAGAGCACCACTGCCCCTGTCACACACTGGCCGTAACAAAGGCGGCATGCTCCATCTGCGTCTCTCTCATTCTCTCTCTCCCGTCGGGTAACATTTATTTATACAAGTCCCTGCTATAGAAAAACATCACATTACCCCCATATAACAAACATCGCTTCCAAAATGTTTTCCAAAAGCAGAACAGTGTGAGGAGCCAATGCAGACAGACCCATTTCCTCGCGGCTACCGGCCCCTCAAAAACCAGCCACTGTAGTAGTGGTACCTACCCGGGATTGACGCCGCATGTCTGGGCAGCCAAATAGATCAGTGCTGCCTCCGATCCTCACTCCATGCTCCTCTCATGCCACTAAGGCACGGCGCTTACGGTACCACCTTGGTCCACACAAACCATCAGCCAAGCAAAAAATAAAAAGCAAATTTCCCCACACATCTCTGCACAAGATGAAATTACTTCCATTTTTTTTTTGAAACCGGAATAACTTTCCCGGTCTCACTTGTGACTTGCAGTGTTCACTCTCCCCACCAGTGGACAGCATTTAAAACTGCACTTCTCGCTGCAGCAAGGAATGACATGAACTCCTCCATGTACTGTTAAATCACAAGGCATTTAAAAAAAAATTAAACTGAAGCCTCACAAAGAGCGATCTGCCACTTGTGCTGACAGCCCCTCTCTCAATCCTACAGCAACAGCTGCCACTTACAAAAACAAACTTCTGTTGCCAATGGCGATGGGGGGGGGCATGAACAAAAAAATGAAACAAAAAAATGGAATAGAAAAGCAAAGGTGCCTCATCGTAACAGGTTGGGGAGGGGTGCTTTCTAGTCATTCTGATTCAGGTGGAGGAACTATTTTATTTCAAAACTTACATTAAGATACTATTTTATTAACAGTTTTTTATTGACTTTTTTTTTTTTACAGTGCTCATTTTCTAAGCGCAATAATACCCTCCAGGGTGGGCGGTATGGGCAATACCAGACCGTCCAGGGGCTATAAGGCCCTCCACCTGTGGCGTCGGGCCTCATCATGTCCCTGGGCGGTCCGGTATTGCCCAATACTGCCCACCCTGTCGGGTATTATTGCTTGGAATGTGTGAGTGACTACTATTAAGGTCTAAATTTGTGTAAACCTAAGGTATATTGACTGTGAGCACAAAGTCAGTTTTATTACCCTAATACCATAGTGTGTAATTACGTCACAATATGTCACTTAGTCATAAAAGTGCCAATCAGCAACTCTTCATTATAAAATTGTTTATCTATCTGAGGTGTGGTTATATAGTTGTGCTTCTTTTTCTGTTCATTCTCCCTACCTCTCTCTTTGTGCCTCCCCCCAATTCACTTACAGTATGCTCCTCCTTGCCCTTGCCTACCTCCCCCTCCTATTCACTCCTAACTCCCCCCTCCCTTCCAGACTTCCCAATTCCTATCATCTGCCCACCTTCATCCTCCCCATCCTCTCATCCTCCTGTCTCCCCCCACTTCCCTTGTGCCCAGGCACTTTCATCCTCCACTCTCCTCAGTATTCACCTAGCATCCCTCCCCCCATCTAAAACCCCCTACAATTGCACCTCCAATCTGGCCACTGCCGCCCCTTATCACCTGCCTTCCCTACCTAGGAGATGGTTATCTATCCTCACCAAACTGCTTATAGTACTGCTGCTCCTCGCAGCAGGGGATATAGAATCCAACACCAGACCCTCATCCATTCTCTTTTCTGATCTGCCCAAATGACTGTGTATAGTTCATCTAAATATCAGAACCCTTCTCCCCAAGATCGACCTTCTCCAACCCATTATGATCAGCTTAAAACCAGCAGTTCCCATCATCAGTGAGTCTTGGCTCAGCACAAAAATCCCTAACACTGCCATCTCCATTCCCTGGGTATGCCATTGTTCACCAGGGCAGATTGACTAGGGGTGGGGGAGTGGCTATGTATGTCTCCACTTCCATACAGTTTTCAATCTGTCTCTCCAATGCCTCCCCCTCTGCTTATGAACATTTGTTAATAAAATTATCCCTTCCCTGCTCCCTTCCCATCTTTGTGGGTAGAGTCTACTGCTGCCTCAGCCTTCCTACCTCTTCCCCATCCTCTATCTCTGACCACCTCTCTTCTATCACCACCCTCACCTCCTCTGGTGAACTTTACATCCTAGGAGACTTCAAATTTAGTTGGCTATGAAGCAACCAGTCCAAAATCTGCAATCAGTTCTCCACCTCAAATCTAAAACAACTCATCAATGATCCTACGCACCTAAATCTCAAACATGGCAACCACAACCTATTAGACTGGGTACTGATGTCTCACCCACACTGAGTCATCACTGCAGGAATACTACCAGATGCACTCAGTGATCACCATATGGTTTACTGTGTACGAAAAATCCACCAGGTAAAAACTTTGCCAATTAACCTCAACCTTCGATTATTCTGATCCCTCGATCTGTTCTCCCTTCACAATGAACTTGCCAACACTGACTGGTCAACCATTGCCACTGCCTCCTCAGTCAGCTCAGCCCTGAGCTGTTTCAGCTCTCAATTCCTTAATGCTTGGAACTGGCATACCCCACGAAGGAAGACAAGGGTCCGTGGCAGTCACCTCCCCTGGTCTCTGTAGAGCTGCTAGTCTGTCTGCATGCTCGTGACCAGGCATGGTTGGTGCATAAAGCTTCTGGAGCTCTTAAGGATTTGCTTAAGTATTGCTCACTCTGGAATGCTTGCACCAGGGCCATCTGCCTTGCCAAAGTGGAATATTTCAACTCCTTCTTTCATGAAAACCTGAGCAACCCCTCCAAATTTTGGAAGGTTGTTCATGCTTTATTTTCTCCCTTTGCCCAACCTTCCCCTCCTGTTCTAAAGATAGGGGACTTCACTGTCTCTGACCCCTCCACTGTTGCAGCTGAATTCAAAAAGTTCTTCACCACCTGTGCCTCCTCCCTCCTTGCCTCCCTACCCCCCACTGCCCCCCACCACCTCCCTCCACTCAGATCCCTTCTTCCTCTGACTTTTCCTTTCAACCTGTCTTCCCTGAAGATTCCCTGAGAGAATTACTTCCTCACAAGGGCAAAAGCCCTGATGACCTCAATTCCAAGATGGTTCACCTCTCAGCTCACGCAATAGCCTATCCACTTATCAACTCTATTGAACCTATCCTTCTCACTTGCAACCATCCCCAATGACAGGAAAGTTGCCACTGTTGGCCCCCTTCCAAAGGGTGGTGACCCCTTCAACCCTGGTAGCTTCCACCCCATTACTCTGCTCCCAATCCTGGCTAAACTTCAAGAACATCTGGTTCTGGCACAGCTCTCCCTTTTCCTTGATTCATCCTCCTTCTTCACTCTGTTCCAATCTGGATCCTGCAAGGCCCTCTCCACCACCTCCTCCCTTCTTAGGCTCACTGACTCCATTCTTTCAGGCATGGATCAGGGACACATCACCTCTGCCATATTTTTTGATCTGGCCAAAGCCTTTGACACTGTTGCCCACACCCTCCATGTGGCTGGGTTCTCTGTATCTGCCACTAGCTGGTTCTGGTCCTATCTCATGGGCAGGTCCCAGTCTGTTAGAGTCGGCAACTCCATCTCCCCCCCCGATCAACACTGTCATCCTCCAAGGCTTGGTACTTGATCCTGTACTATTTTCCATTTTTCTGAATGATCAACCCGATGCCTGCTCATCTGTCAGTATTCACATGAACTCAGATGATACTGTCTTATTTACATCTGGAACATCCCCTTTGGAAGTGGCGATCAGACTGCAGCTGGAGTTCAACAATGTCCAGCACTGGTTTTGCACAAATCTACTTTCCCTTAATACCAAAAAAAATGGTCTCTATGACCTTTGGCACCTTTGGCTAGGCTTGATGCCATGATGGTTCTGTAATGGAGGATGTCTCCTCTTTTAAATATCTAAGGCAATAGCTCGACAAGAACCTCGACTTTGCGGTGCATGAGGATGTTATCCACAAGAAGCTATTCCCCAAGCTCAGTGCCCTATACAGACACTGCAGCTACCTTCCACCACATTCCTGGAGAGAGAGAGATAGTCCAAAAGATGATTTTCCCTATCTTTGACTTCCATGATGTAGTCTACAACTCTGCCCCCAAATCCACCCTATCCAGACTGGACACTCTTTTCAACTCCTTCTGCCACTTTGCTCTTTGCTGCCTGCCATGTACTCACCACTGCAACCTCTATATCTCGCTCTCCTTCCCTTCCCTCAGTGCCAGACACCTTGCCCATAGTGCCTCTTTAATTGGGAAGTTCTGTCTAGGCTCTCTATCTCCCTACCTTCACTCCCTTAAATCCATTCCACCTTCTCACCTCTACTCCCTCCATAACCCCGCCCATAGGACTCCCACCCTCTCCTCGGTGTACCACTTCAGGGCGAGCTGCCTTCTCTTACCAATTTCCAAGTATCTGGAACTCCCTCCCATTAGATATATGCTCTGCTCAGTCCCATCGCTTCCTATCCCTCCTTCTCAGGCATCATATAGCTCCCTCTTGCAGCTGTGGCTAACCTCCCTAGCTCTACTCATATAGCTCCCACTTGCAGCTGCACCTAACCCCCTAGCTTTACTCCTCGTCCATCCATTTGTGCCCTGCCAATCTGGCTAATCCTCTCCCCTCTTGCCAATTTTCCTGTCTACCCCTTGCAGGGTTTTTGCATTCTGAAGAGGTGAAGGCTTTGACAGTCCTATCAATCTCCCACCCTTTGAGCCAACTGACTGTCTCCACTTACTATCCCTCTTGCCAAGTCCCTGTCTACCCCTTGCGGGACTTTTGCATCCTGGAGGGGTGAAGGTCATGGCTGACCTACTCTCTCCCACCCTTGAGCCAACTAATCTGTCCCCACTTGCCCAAAGGCCATGGCTGACCTACTCTCTCCCACCCTTGAGCCCGCTAACTGTCCCCGCTTGCCCCCTTTTGACTGCACATACTTCATTTAACTTTTGACACTAGCACTTTCCCAGCCAGGTCTACATTGTAGAAAATGTAGTCTAGCACTTTCAGAGTATTGTTCTAAGTTTCTGTGATATTAATGTATATGTCAAGCATTAGTTCTGTTTTTTAACTGTACTGTATATCAGAAAATGCTCAGGTTGCTCTGTGCATGTATAATGTGTTATTTTGTCAACTGTACTATTCCCGGTTTCTCAGCTGGATGGTGTGTATTGTATATTTTGTAGTCACTCTGTAATGTTATGTTTTCTGCATGCCTATCTCTTATGTAACCCTTCCCCAGGATGCATCTGGAAAGGTGCAATCCCAGCTCAGTATGTTCTTCCTGGTGAAACCCTGTCAAATAACTAACTAAATAAATAAATATGTCAATGGGGATCAGAGCTGGGGAGGGACACTGGACCATCAGGGTTGATGGGTATTTATATGTGAATGGGGATCAGGGCTGGGGAGGGACACTGGACCACCAAGATTGATGGGTCTTTATATGTGAATGGGGATCGGGGTTGGGAAGGGACACAGGACCACCAGAGTTAATGGATCTTTATATGTGAATGGGTATCAGGGCTAGGAAGGGACACTGGACCGCCAGGGTTGATAGGTCTTTATATGTGAATGGGGATCAGAGCTGGGGAGGGACAGTGGACCACCAGGGTTGATAGGTCTTTAAACGGGAATGGAGCTTGGATCTGGAGAGGGATGCTGGACCACCACGGTTGATGGGTCTTTATATGTGAACAGGGATCAGGGCTGGGGAGGGACACTGGAACACCAGGGTTGATGGATATTTATATCTGAATGGGGATCGGAGCTGGGGAGGGACAGTGGACCACCAGGGTGGATGGGTCTTTATATGTGAATGGAATTGGGGCTGGGAAGGGACACTGGACCACCAGGGTTGATGGGTCTTTATACAGGAATGGGGACTGGGTCTGGGGAGGGACAATGGACCACCAGGGTTGATGGGTCTTTATATGTGAACAGGGATCGGGGCTGGGGAGGGACACTGGACCACCAGGGTTGATGGGTCTTGTGACAGGGCTGAATAAGGCTCTGCCCCATTTGTCATGCAGAAAGAGTTTAAATGCAAAGGTCAGTTCTATCCCCTTCTTCTCTGTTTCTTGTCTGGCTGGTTGTGCAACTAAATTTTCTTTTAAGACCTACAGTAGGAACTGATCACTCTGATGGTTTTGCAATTCTCAGCCCCTCGTTATCTCTCTGCCTTCTTTTGCTATTCCTGTCTTTTTTTCCCCCTTGCATATCTGCAGTTATAACAATATATGTGAATCTTTATGTGAAAATGTAATTGATACAGGTACCCCTTTGTGTAAATCTGTATATAGTTATACTGTTGAAATAACTGCAGAAAGCTATTTGGAACTCTAGGGGTTGATTTGAGAAGCTGGTTTGCAAAGTCTCTGAGATGTTGGCAACATGAGGTCAGTTCTAGGTCACTATGTATTGTTTTATTGTGCCTGCAAGGAACGAAACTTACAAGAACTTTCATTAAACTGACAAGAACATTCTGTGAGAAGCAGAACATCTCTTAACGAGTTCCCAAAGACTTATAAAAGGAGCAGCAATGCTTCTGCTACAAAGACATAAGACTAAAATTTAAATTTAAAAAATACCCTAAAAAACTTTGTTTTCTCTGTTTGTACTGCCTTTGTAAATAGTTATACTAAATAATTTTTATTTTTTTATTTTGCTGTTATTAAAAAGAATAAAATGCTATTTGCATATTTTAAAACTACTCCTGGTTTTACTATGCTTTCTGACCTATGCCTCAATGACAGGTCTTTGTATGTGAATGGGGATCAGGGCAGGGGAGAACACTGAATGGGGATCAGGGCTGGGGAAGGACACTGGACCACCAGGGTTGATGGGTCTTTCTTTATATGTGAACAGGGATTGGGGCTGGGGAGGGACACTGGACCACCAAGGTTGATGGGTCTTTATATGTGAATGGGGATCGGGGCTGGGAAGGGTCACTGGACCACCAGGTTTGATGGGTCTTTATACATGAACGGGGATCTGTGCTAGGAAGGGACACTGGACCACCAGAGTTGATGGGTCTTTATAGATGAATGGGGATCGGGGCTGGGGATAGGCACTGGACCACCAGGGTTGGTGTTTTTTCATGTGAATGGGGATTGGGGCTAGGGAGGGACACTGGACTACCAGGGCTGATGGGTTTTTACATGAATGGGGCTTGAGGCTTGGGGGGACCTGGTCCAATGCACTCGGCTCAGGCACTAGCATGCAAATGAACTCATAATGGTATGCAAATGGCCTCTTAGTGCCGTGTATGCCTAATGGGCTCATCTACATCTCTGGGCTGAATATTGCACATGAGGGTCTAGGCACTAACCAGTGTGCACCGCACTTTATTACTATCGGTGGTCTTCAGCCTAGCGCTTTGGTAGTGCTGTGCCAAGCATGGTGACTGCTTGTTGTGGGCTATGCTACCATGATCGGATATTCAAACAGATAGCATGGTCAGTTCAGATCACACTCTGTTTGAATATGGCTCCAGAACTGCCTGGCCCTATTTTTTCACACAGCTCACTTGTTTGCATGCATAGCCATCAAGCTCTGAATGTAGGGCCCGTGAAGTCCACACACGCTTAAGCATTAACAGGGGGGATCCAATTTAATACTCAAACTTCATGGCACCAATTAAGCAACTTGACTGTACATCGGGACCACCGGGGTCCTTACATTGGGTTTAGTGGATACATTTTGTGGCTGAGATGACCCTACTAATCCTTAGGCATTTTCTTCTGGGTCAAAATAGCCACAAATGAAGTTAGGCAGCAGTTCCCGCATGGCCAAATCAGGCCCTAAATGTCATCAAGCAACATCTCTCCCTCACATTCTGGCTCCTAAAACTCGATCTCTCTCTCTCCAAGCTGGGTTCAAACTTCTTCTACTTCCCAACCACTGGATTTCTAAATTGGGCGGTGTAGCAAGCGACTCCACCCAGGCACAACAGGCAGACATCCCCACTGCCCTGCACCCTCCCGGAGGGCATATTGGATTATGGGCTTTGGCTTTTAGCCCTGGCTTCCATGAGACACCCTAGCTAAACTGGCTTCTTACACCCTGGAACTGACTCCCAGAGACACGTGAGCATGGCTGTGACCCACATACTTCTTGTTGCCCACTGGAGCTGCCACAACTGGGTCGGCTTAACTTCTTCAGGGCAAAGACTCTCTCCACTGTCCCTCTCTCTCTGGCTGCAATCCTCCCCTTGGTTCTCTTGTTCTCTCGCTCCCACCACTGTGAAGCTATTACAGGAGCCAAAGTTGCACTCAGGATTAAGCCTCCACACATTTACCCACTGATGTGGCTTCAAACAAGGGTCCCCAATGGCTGAAAACAGCGGCCGCTGCAACGTTCACCACAGGACTGATATTTGGATGCCCCACACATGAACGGCTGGCCCCGAGAGCGGGCAATTGACCCTGCTCTCCTACACTACCTCCCTACACCTTTTTTTTGTGGCTTACTCACACTCTGGCGCCTGGTCTCTTGATCCCTCACCGTGGCAAAAAATCCCAATTTATTACCTTGTGCACCAGAGGTGCCCTCTGACCTGCGGAGCTCCCACCAGCACAGTAAAAGGCAATTTAACCTCTTAACTGATGACCCAGTCCTAACACTTTCTATTTAATATACACACCCCACAGGGCGTGTTACACAAAATTTATGTAAGCCATGGAAAGTTATTCAATGGTTTATAGTAAAAGTGAAATGACAGAAAGAGCAGAACAAGGGACCCAGTCTGGAAAGTGTATATTTGGAGACAGCACTGTAAACCACAGCTGCATAGCTGAACACCAACAATATCATCTTAAGGATTATCTCAAAATGGAAATGGAATTGCAGGCATGACTTGCTGTGCTAGAGTACAGTGGGCTTGGAGCAGAGTTTCTTAATCATGACATCAATGTGGGTAAAGAAGTCCATAATTTAATACCTGAATTGGGACACAATCTTAATTGGGGTGCATCCTGAGTCTTGAAGATAGGACTTCATTCGAGCCTAGCAAGCCTCAGCTCATTGTCAAAGGTCATGGAGACAGTCTTTCTAGTGTTAAGAGAGATGAGGTTTGAGAGGAGCCAGCACTGGACATTACTATAGTCATGCTGCAGCGATGATTCTAAGTCAGGGGCAGTAAATCCAGAAGCAAAAAGAGCAGAGTCTTGTGCAAAAGAGTAAATTGACATCTGCATTCATATGGATGTAGGAGAAGACACAGACTGAAACTTAAAAAATTGGGCCATAAAGGAGACTCCGAATATGATGGCGGGGAATAAGGCATCACTCATTGTAGCCAATCAGAAATATAGAAGCAGAACCATCTGACCACATAATCAGTCAGCCTGACCCCTGAGGAAGGATAGGGTTGACCATGACCACCGTATCAAAGGCCTTGATCAAGTCAGTAATAATTGCACAAGTAAACATCCCTGGTCCATTTCAAGCAGAATGGAATCAGTGACCCATTAAAAGGAAGAAATGGTGGAATGGGATTTACAAAAGCCATACTGAAAGGGTGAGAAAAAGGAGGAAGTGAAGAAGGTGAGCAGCTAAGAAAGGACAAGCTTTTCCTGAAGCTTGGCCAGAGCAGAAAGAAATGAGAAAAGCTGATAGTTCCCAGGGTAAAAGAAGTAACCTGCTTTATGGAGCAGTAGGATTCTGGCCTGTTTCCAGACCTGACACACTAATGCAAGCTGAAAAGAGAGGTTAGGTATAGTGGCAGTAGGAGCCAAAATGCATCAGAAGATTGGTGGAAGAGTTTGAATCTGAAATATCAGAGCTACTATGACCCATGGAGGGATTTAGAATCAGAAAGGAAGAAATGACAGAGGAGAAAGAAAGGGGAAGAGGAAATAGGGGAAGGACTGAAGGAAGAGCTGGGTAGAGGGTGCAGGTGGTGAAAAATTCATTAAAAGTGGAGGCAACATCAGGAGGAGTAGAGATAGTAGAACTAGTGACTCTGAGAGCAGGGCTAGCAGACTAGGTCTGCCGGCCCTGCATACAAAAGAGTGCTCGCAACCAAAACACCATGTGCAGACACCAGCATACTAAGTTAGCACTAACCCATGACAGGGTGTGGGGTTATAGGCATTTAATCCATGCCTGGGAAGCATTGTGAGGCATGAGGCCGGAGACTGAAGGAGTAAAAGGGGCCCCATGTAGGGGGAGTTAGAGGGATTGAGGCCCGGTGAAAAGGGAAGAGTGATGGGAAGGATGTAGAAGTAATGTGGCCAGTAGGGAGGGTGAGAAGGAGTAGGAGTGGTAGTAACAGCATGAAGGGAAGTATAGAGCAGAGTGATGAAAGCAGGTGATGTAGAGGAGGCAAGAGCTGTCAGAAAAGGAGCTGGTATAAAGTGAGATAAAAACATGATAGGAAGAAATAAGTACAGGGCAGCGGGAGAAAAACAACAGCTAGAGTATAAATAACAAGGGTGGACAGTCAAAAAATAGTGATTAATCATCAAAAATAGAAACACAGAATTTGTTGGCAGAAAAGGACCGGTAGAGCCAACTAGTCTGCCTTATTTTCCCTGCTGAGTTCTATACCCTGGACACTATTTGATCACAGGTGTCCCTCCCTCTTCCCTTTCCTCTACATATTATGTCCATGTCACTGTCCCACACATGCTTGAAGCTCCCCACTGTCTGCGTAGCCATCACCTCTTCTGTAAGGGTGTTCCAGGTGTCCACCACCCTTTTCTCACATCCCTCTTAAACTTTCTCCCTCAAGCTTCATTGCATGCCCCCATGTTCTGGCACTCCTCCTTCACTGAAAGAGACCTTCCTCTTGCACCTTGTTCACCCCTGTGTGGTACTTACAGGTCTCAGTCATGTCCCCTCTCCTCTCCTTTCCTCTTGACATGTTAAGCTCCCACAGCCTCTCCTCATACGGTTTCTTGTGCAGCCCCCCCAACACACCATTTTGGTAGCCCTTCTCTGGACTGCCTCCACCTTGTCAATGTCTTTGCAGAGGTACACCCTCTACAACTGGACACAGTACTCTAGGTGGAGTCTCAATAGTGAATGATACAGAGGCAACACTACCTCCCTTCTTCTGTCAGAACTCCCCTTCCTTATGCAACCCAGCATCTAGCTAGCCTTGCTTACTGCCTTGTTGCACTGCCCTGCACCTTGAGATCATCAGATATGATTACCCTAAGGTCCCTCTCCAGCTTGGTGACTAAGTACCCCCATCTTATACACTGTCCCTGGGTTTACTCTCCCCAGGTGCATGATTTTTCACTTTCTGGCACTGAAACCCAGTTGCCATATGGTATCCTGTGAGAAGGATGACTGCTATTGAGTGCTTACCAATAGGGTGACTCAATAGCAGCACCTGTTCTCAGGGCTAGTGGACAGGAGGGGCAAATACAGGTATAGCGACATCCTGTCGTTATATGAATATACACTTGGGGGGAGCGAGCATGTCATGCGATGGGTGGAAGGGAAGGGAGGGTTTGTGAGGTGTAGCATGACGGTGGATTGCCGAGCTGGCCATGTATTGTGGTGGATTTGTAGTAGGTTATGGTTGGGAGGGTGCTGGGTTTGGTGCTGGGCATTTGGGGTTTTGTGCCGGTCCAAGAAATTCACGTTTTTTTTCACCCCCAACATGCACCCCTGGGTTGAGAATCCTTTAGTAGGGGTGGGGCTGTAAAAATTGGTGTCCTCGGCGCCCTTTTGTTGTGCGCCGGGAGAGTACATCGGTGAAATGGATTTTCGCTGATGTACATTTGCCATAATGGCGATCGCTGTTATCACATAGACCTGTTGCCATACCCTAGACCACTCTTCAAGTTTCCCCCAGATCCCTTTTCTTTTTTGCCACTCCTTCTGGGGAATTCACCCTACTGTGGATTTTTGTGTCATCCACAAAGAGACACGCCTTCCCCTCCAGTTACTCAGCAATGTCTCCTGTGAAGACATTGAAGAGGACAGGACCCAGTACTGATCCCTGGGATACTCCACTAGTTACTCTTCCATCCCCCAAGTGACTGCCATTTACCACCACCCTCTGCTTCCTATCCTTCATCCAGTTTGATATTCAGTTTATTACCTTCTCTCCACATAGACCACATCCACTGTCTTCCCCATTCCACTTCTTTAGTCACCAAATCAAAGAAATCTTAGAGATTTGGGTTTGATATCCAGTTTATCACCTTCTCTCCAGATAGGCTGGATCTACTGCCTTCCTCATGTCCCCTTCTTTAGTCACCTAGTCAAAGAAGTCTTTGAGATTTGTTTCATATAACTTCTCATCTATGAAACAATGCTGGCGGTGGCCTTGCAGCCCATTTGCCTCCTGGTACTTCATTAAGCTCTCCTTCAGTAGGGTTTCCATTAATTCCCGCACCACTGATGTAAAATACTGTAACTGGTCTATAACTGCTAGCCTCTTCCTTGCTGCAACTGTTGTGCAGAGTGATCACATTGGCCCTCTTTCAGTCCTCTGGAACTATCCTCATCTGCAATTATTTGCTAAACAGTGTCACCAGAGGTGCAGCTAACACCATGCCCAGTTCTTTTGGTACTATTGGGTGGATCTCATCTGGCCCCATGGCCTTATTTTCCTTTAGGGCTTCCAATCCCCTTTGGACTCTCTCCTTCAAAAATGTACTTATGTCCACTCTGCTCTTCCCTGGTATCTGCTGATACATACTGGTCCATCCCTCTCCTTCTCCATTATAAAGGCTGAGCAGAAGTATTTATTTAAAATGTTGGATTTTTCTTGGTCTTCCTCAGCACAGCCCCCCACCCCGTTCTCCTGATCCTCACTATCCACCCCTTGCTTTCCTCTTTTCACTGATGTACCTGAAGAAAGTTTTATCCTTTTTTTTGCCTTCTTGACGATCCTCTCCTCTGTTTGTGCTTTAGCTGCCTTCACCTTCTCCTCACCTTCTTTATTGCCTCTCTGTGTTAATTTAGATATACCTCCCTGCTCCCCCCCACCTGGGTCTTCTTGTGTTTCTTAAAGGCTATTTCGTTTTTCTCTTCCTTACTGCCTTAGCCACCTCCTTTGGGATCCATAGTGGCCTCTTCCTCCTCCTCCTACCCTTGCTTATTTCTTTCAAATAACTTGCTGTTGCAATAGTTATTCCTTCTTTTACCCTTTTCCATTGTTTCACACACCCCCCCCGAGCCAACATCAATTTCAAGGTATTTGCCACCATTCTCCCATTTCCTCAAAATCTGCCCTTCTGAAGTCAAGGACCCTCGTACTAGTACATTTTTTCTCCTGCCTAATCTGTATGGTAAACCACACTGTACAATGATCACTTGTACCAGGGTGCTACATTGTGACTTTTGCAATGTTGTCCCTGTTCATAAGAACAAGGTCCAGCACTGGCCCGTCTCTGTTGGGTTCTGTAACCAGCTGTCTGAGAAATGCCCCCTGCAAAGCATCAAGGATGGCACTGCTGCTTGTTGTAGCTGTGACAAGAAAGCTCCAGTCTACATCCGGCAGATTAAAGTCCCCCATAATCAGTACCTCCCCTTTGCTTGCCATTTTGCCTGTGGTCTTCCCTAGAACCCTGTCTAACTTCTCTCCCCGTGTTAGTGGTCTATACACCAACTCCACATGGATAAGGACCCTGGACCCTGCTTCTATGACAGCCCATATAACCTCCAGCCCTTCCATGTCCCATTTGTGACCTTATATCTCTGTGACCCTTATGCCATCCCTCACATATCAGACAATCCCCCTTTCTTCACTGTCATGTCCTTCCAGAACATGTTGTACCCTGGAAAGGCAACATCCAAGCAGTGGTTGTTTGCGCAATGTAATTCTTTTATGGCCACAAGATCCAGGTCTGCCTCCACAGTGGTTGCTTCCAGGTCAGAAATGTTATTTCCTAGGCTACTAGTGTTTGTGCAGATGGCACGCAACTCCTTTTGTCTTACCCTGCCCCTACCATCCCCCATTCCCTATTCCTTCCTTCACCCTCTGTTGTCCCTGTTACTGTCATCCCCTTTTTCATTTTCCATCTGCCCATCCTTCTTAAGTCTTCTGTCACATTTAGACCTTTGGGTCATGTACTATGTGGAAATCTGGACTTTTCTGGAGACTGCTTTTGGGACTACAAATCAGCAGCCATGGTGCTGTGCTTTGACAGGCCCTGCCATGGTGACAACATTTGAGAGGCACTGAACCAACCAATAAGGAATGCCTGCCAATTCAATGAGCCACAGGTGTGCATGGACTACAGTAGGATGTAATTATAACTAAATACCACAAGCTTTGCACTGTGGGATATTAGTGGAGTCGTGAGGGAGTTCTGAACTGCCGTTGTTTACTCCCCCCACCAGTCGCCTCCTTGGTCAGTCCTACACTGCTGGGAGTCCTGATTGAAGTTGCACCTCCTTCAGTATCTAGCAGCCAATCTTAGAGTGCCCTCCCTGAAGCTGCCCATACTCTGCCACATAACAGTCAAAGAGTTACCCTACTATTCTGACTGACCTGCAAGCCACGGACAAAGACCGGACAACTGGCCAATAATATGCTAAATTGTATTTTGAGACACATCGCTAGTCAAGCTAAGGAAGTCATACTAGCTTTGTATGTAGCACTGGTTAGGCCCCACCTGGAATATTGTGTCTAGATTTGGTCCCCATATAATAAGCAAGATTTACGAAGGGTTGAAGCAGTCCAACGAAGAATGACCAGGTCCATATATGGTTTAAAAGGGAAAACTTATCAGGAAAGATTGACAACACTCAGTCTTTATTCCTTAGAATATAGAAGGCACAGGAGTGACTTGTGCATGTTATTTAGTGTGATGGATGACAACATCCTTAGAACTGAGCTTGGATTAATATTTAATCAAAGCAGAGTTAGTAGTAGGAAACACCCCAAGCAACTATATCTGGACAAGTGGAATCTGTTACTTAGGAAAAACTGGTTCAGCCAAAGGGCTGGCTATTACAGCTTGAAATGCACTACCGGAGGAAGTAATTGAAAGTAAAGATATGAATGCTTTTAAACACAACTTAGATATGGTTATGGGTAATGAGGTCAAATTTGGGGGTCAGTTTTAAATACTAACTTGGGACTATAATCCTTGTAAACGGTAAACATTATGGACGTAAGTCTATTCTAGCTTGAAGAAATCTATGAAATCTATGAAACTGCAAGCCACAGACAAAGGCCTGGCAGCTTCCGCCCGCTGTACCACAAGCTTTGCATGGCAGGATGCCACTGGGGTCACAAACTGTCTGACTGATGCTGCATCTCCTCCAGCATCTAGTGGGCAATCCTTGAGTGCCCTCCTTAAAGCCACACGTACTTTGCTATGCAACAGCCAATCAGAAGGCAGCCCTACTATTCTTGCTGACCTGCAAGCCGCAGTCAAAGACCTGGCACCTTCTGCCCACCATACCACAAGCTTTCTAATGCGGAATGCTACTTGGGACATGATGTAGCTCTGGACTGCTTTTGTATAGCTTTCTCCTGCCCCACCAATCACCACTCTAGAAAGCCTTATATCACCAGGAGCCCTGCCTGAATCCACACCTCTCCTCCAGTATGTAGTGGCCAATCCTCAAGCTGTGCCTACTCTGCCACCTAACAACCAATCAGAGGGCTGTCCTACTATTCCTGCTGATCTTCAAGCCATGGACAAAGACCTGGCACCTTCTGCTCACCGGTGCAGGTGACTGGTGGGGGCTAAACAATGGCAATTCAGAGCTCCCTCGTGATACCACTGGTTTCCTGTGGCATGAAGCTTGTGGTGCACAAGCTTCATACTATGGGAAACCAGTGGCATTGTGAGGAAGCTCTAGATTGCCTTTGTTTATCTCCCCCCCACTAGTCACCTTCCTGGTAAGCCCTACAATTCTGGGATCCCAGCCAGAAGCCACACCTCTTCCAGCATCTAGCGGCTAATCCTCGAGTGCCCTGCATGAAGACATGCTTGCTTTTGCCATGTGACAGTCAATCAGAGGGCTGCCCTACTATTCCTGCCAACCTGCAAGCCGTGGACAAAGACCTGGTATCTTCTGCCTGCCACACTACAAGTTTTGCACCATGAGATGCCACTGTGGTCATGAGGGAGCTCTGGAATACCTTTGTTTCACATCCTTCCCACAACAGATCACCTCTCTGGTCAGTCCTACACTGCCGCAAGCCCTACCTGAAGTTGCACCTCCTGCAGTGTCTAGTGGCCAATCCTCATGCATCCTCCCTGAAGCTGCTCCTACTCTGAGACGCAACTGCCAATCAAAAGGCTGCTCTACTGTCAACTTTCTCATAACTTAGATAGATCAGGGACCAAGCAGTCTTGTAAATTATTATATATCTTTGAAATAGGTTTTTGTCTATTCGGCACAGGAACTATCAAGTCCAATGTTTTGATATGCTATAATTGAAAAGTTTTAATAAATACCAGATCAAATGAAATCCATTTTTTTGTTCATCACAGAATGTACTGTACAACTTATTTGCTGCATAAATGTTATCTGGAAATTTAAAACATGTACACATACCTCTCAACCTCCTGCCTCATAAATCAGGGACAAGGATTAAAATAATCAGGGACAAGGGACCAAAATCAGGGACACTTCTTCAGAATTGGAGATATCCACTCAGGAAGCTGGTAGAATAAAGGGCTTAGTGTAAAATGCATTTTCTAAGGAAGAACAAGTCTATAACTTTAATGTTTGGCATTATTTTGTGCTTATAACCGCTGCTGTTTGGTCACGGAAACACAATTTTTAGGAGTGACAAAGTAAAATTTTGAGGCAAAATCAGGGACGTCCCTGAAAATCAGGGACAGTTGAGAGGTATGCATGTACAATAGAGGTGGGCAGGAGGCAGGCACACTATCAGATGCAGTGTTTAGATGCAAAAAGTTCAAACTCTTTTGGTCCAAAAAAAGTATCAGTAATATTCTAAATACCAAGCTCATTCCAGAAATGGAACTTTGTCTTACAGGCACATTGCCTAACCAAATCATCCCAGAAGGCTCACATTTAAAATTCCTAGAATTGGCTTTAGTGAAAGCACAGAGATGCATCGCATGTCTGTGGAAAGACTCCAGTCCTTCAACATGGGAACCATGGAAAACCCCTTTTTTTATAGAGCTTTTTATCCCTCTTTTCTGTGGGGCTGACAGGCGGCTCTGGCCCGTCCCTTGAAGGGGCTCACTCTCCAGTCTGGGCATCCCCACCCCAGTCCTTCCTGGGAAGGTCCCTACATGTTGCCCCCTTCGTGGCAGGGCTGAGGATGAGGGGTGTCGACTCCCCGGAAGCCCACATCTAGACTCTGGGGGTCTGGTGAGCCAGGCCATCATGGAGCCTGCCAGCTCCATTTTCTTTCCAGGCCCCCTTTCGTGGTTACTCAAGCATGTGTGGAGGCAAATGTATGCAGTGATCCATGGCACCCTCCCTATTCTAGCTACTCACCGTCTGCACTAGCCCTGGGCCTCCACCCGGGGGGCAACCCTGCAGCGGGAGTGACTGAAACCTAACCCTGGGAGAGGAGAGCTGCCTTATGGCTGCTCATTCCAACTCCTATCCTCCCCTCCTGGCCAACCTCCGGTGACCCAGGCTCATTCCCAAACCTGGGTCACTGGCGCAGCATGAGATGTAGCGTCCAGTGCCTCAACCCTCAGTGCCACCAGGCCGGCATGGAAAAACCTTTTTAGAGAATGCATGACACTTGAAAAGAATTACTACTACATTAATAAATGCATTATGAAATATTGGGAAATTTGGACTCCTATATATAACGCTACAATATTTCAAATGGAAATTTGTAATTACAAGCCCATATCAATTTATTAATAAGGCAAATGCGACTGAATAAGATTCTGTGTACATGTAAGCGATACAATAATACCCAACAGGATTGGTGGTATTGGGCAATACTAGATGGTCCAGGGGGCGTAATGAGGCCTGACGCCACAGTAGGAGGGCCTTATAGCCCCTGGAAGGTCTGGTATTGCCCAATTCCGCCCACCCTGGAGGGTATTATTACACTTAGAAAATGGGCATCTGTGTTCATTTTAATTTAGTAAAGAAATGGCAGAAGTAAGGCTTTTGTGAATGAATATAAACACTAAAAAAAACAAAAACATTTTTTGGTAAAGTAGTCCCTGGTTTTGGAGCTGTTCCATCTGCTGTTGCCCCCCCCCCATAGAGCCATTATCTTTTACATATCCTCCCCCCAACACCACCAACTTCAGTCATCTAGAAGAAGAGATGGAGTTTTTTTTTCAGTTTAACAAGCAGTGCTTTGGCATCTTTTTTTTGTGTTTGAAAAGCTGTTCTGTGCCCTTTCTTGGAGACTTCTTTTTGTGGTTGGGAGATGGGCGCACAACCTTGTGACTTAAAACCAGGAAGTGGAGATCTAGGAGTGAGATGGCAGACCTCTCAATTATTTGCCAGCTGTTTGCCGGTGTGCTACCCCACCACTCTCCTATCCCCAGTGAATCGGGAGCTGAGACAGTTCTGTTTGTCAGCGAGAGAAATGAATGGAGCGAGAGAGGTGAAGCGATACCGCCAATTTGTACAGACTCACCTTATATGAAAGTAAGAAGTTTGAATACTGTTAACTGTTCATTTATGGAGGTGTGGGGGGATAGCAAGTGTTTGCTGTCAGGGAGTCTCGCTGAGGGAACAGTGCAGGTAGAAAGACTAGAATCGATTGAGTTATTAAAAGAATACGCTTCAGATTAACAAACTGGTGTACTACATGTGTTCAGATGGCAAGTGTTTGCAGTTGGGGAGTTGCACTGCGGGGACAGTGCAGGAGACAAGACTATTAGATGGCAAGTGTCTGCAGTCGGGGAGTCACCCTGAGGGGACTAGAGATCTAGTTATAAGGAAATAAAAAGGTATGATTTCATTTAACAAAAAACTGGTGTACCACTTGTGGTTTCAGTTTTTTTATTTTGTTTAAATGACTTTTGGGGGAGCGAACAGTGATGAGCATAGTGAGCCCACTAACAGAAGGAACAAAATAGTGGCAGTTCAAGTTTGCATATTTGGGGTGGTTATGGATACCCTAAGTAATGGGGCACACCGAATTGGCACTTGTTTTTCACAGGGTTGTATTGAAAATTATACAATGGCACTCTGATTTGTCATATTAACTGCTTTCCCTTCTCCTTCTACTCCTGGCTTTATCTTTGCTTACGCTCCACTGCTACTCTATCAAATCACTCCTCCCCCCCCATATCAGTTGTAGACTGTTGTTTGTTCTAGCTGCCAAAATACTGTATATGTATTGCACATACCAGTCATCATGTTTCATTTATCAGTATGCAACCTGAAAGTCGCTTCCCTGTCTCATATCAATGTTTACCACCTGCGTCACCTATGTGGTACACTTGTATGTATATCCAGCCTGTATCATGTAACGTGCATTTCATGTATATACTGTAATTACCTATCTGTGTTTGTACTTTAAGTGTTTATGTCACAGGACCTCCTTGTGAATGAGCTTGCTCAATGGAGTTTTCCTGCAATAAACTTGAACTTGAAACCTAAAAACATGATTGGCTGATTGGGTCTTTTATCCATGAGTAAACCTCAGCGTAACTCATGGATAAAGACCCAGTCAGCCAGACCTGCCACAAAATCAATCTAACCCGAAAGTGAAAGCATGAGAGCCATCATATTAATTCCATGCTAAAGCTCCACAGAAAAATGGGAGAGTCAAGCAATTACTTCATGTTCCAGAAAGAAAACCATAAATCAACTTTCGTGACACAACCCCTCCTTTTCCTTCATTTTTTACCAGTACCTGAAATACTTTTAATGCGCTGACACTCGACTCACCTTATGTTTGCATTCCGTTCTCCTCCCTATCTGTCTGTGTGTGTGTGTGTGTGTGTGTGTGTGTGTCTCTCTCTCTCTCTCACCCCACCCAAAGGTGGTAAACTTCACCCCCGGAGAGCCAGTCTTTTAAAACAAATGCCCAGTTTAAACAGCAGCTTGCATCTTCACAGCACCGAAGCTCTGCAAGTGCTGTTTAGAACTCTCACCACATACGGAAGCTGCTAACAGTGTCATCACACTTCTGAAACTCCACAGATACTGCCATGAGCACCTCCAAAAGAGAAAACAATTTTGTCAGCCGTTGGTGGTCACAGTCCTTTTTCCTTACTTGAAAAAAAAAATTTCCAAGCACTCCCTAACCTGTGAGCCAGCATTGACCACCTCCACCCTGCAGTTCCATTTAGGCTGCCTAACCACAGTTACCATAGCAACACAGGACTATTTTGCTTGGTGCAGGAATCAAATCAAGAAAAATAATTCAAAAACCAAAAAAACTATTCCTTTATTTTGTTTTTGTCATAAAAGCTAGGGGGCCATTCTATAATCACAATAAACCACTCCAGGGTGTAGGTCATGCTGTGATTTACCTGCTTCTGGTATGGATTTGGTCACTCAATCCAAACCACATCAGACATAGACATGGGTAAATGCCAGCATAACCCTGTTGTGGTTTATTGCTTAAGTAAATGCTTGCCTGACCATGGCTATCAGCCAGTCGGCATGCTTTATTTTTCAAGCCCATTTTCTAAGTGTATTTATATTCATCATTTGTGCTGTTAATGACTTTTTATTTATTTATTTATTTTTATTTATTTATTTCAGCTAGGATCACAAAATACCTTTGAGCCAGGCTCTTCTACAAAGGTTCAGCGTCAGAGAAAAAATACAATACAAAATACAATAAATAGGTCAGCATATTTGGTTACAATGGTAGATCAAGACACGAGTTAGAATAAGTTGATTGTGGGCAATGGGAACACAGAGTAACAGAGGCAAAGGTAGGAGGGGGAGGAAAATGATGATAAGCAAGTGGAGAGTAGTTGAACTGGACAGGAATCGCAGCCCTGAGTCACTGTCAACAACTAGGAGCAGACTGAAATTAGTTAACATAAGGGGAAAGTGCTTGAAGGGTGGGAAGTGGAGGGGGGAAGGGGGAGAGTCAGGAGAGGGAAAAATAAAAACAGGAGTGGAGAGGGAACAGGAGGGAGATCCTATAAGTGCTAGTGAGAGAGACAGAACGAGATGGGTTGATGAGATTAAAGGTAGCAGTCACAGGTGCTAGAGTTAGTGAGGTGGAGGTGGAGTTTAGATTTGAATGAGCCACGGTGGTAGTGGAGTTGATGTCAGGATTGAGCTCATTTAGCCAGCTGGGCGCTCTGTGGGCAAAGGATCTTTGTCCCTGGGAGGTGCGACAGTGGGGAACCTGAAGGAGCTGGGATTCAGAGCCCCTGATGTTCCAGGGCTTTTGTCTTGAACTCAGCAATGCCTGGACTCCCGGTGGGGTGAGGCCCATAGTTACTTTCTTTGGTATGATGCAGGTTAGGTACTTTATGCGACTTGAAAGTTGAAGCCAACCAGATTGGGCATACAAGTCACATGCATGTGTGAGACAGTGAGCACCAGAGATGAGCCTGCAGGCCTTGTTAAGTGATGTTGATATTCGTTTGAGGGCAGTGGCAGAAACAGGGCCATAGATTATAAGTCTATAGTCAATGACGGAGACCACTGAGCTCTGGACGGCGATCTTCAGTGCTTCAGCCATAAGATGCTGTCTATGTCTTCTGTATCGCCTCTTTTTGTTCCAATAACAAAAAAAACAAAAAAAGCTGACTCACCTATTCCCTCCAACAAACAAGCCATGGACAAAGATCTAGCATCTTCTGCCCACTGTAACACAAGCTTTGTGCCACAGGAAGAGATGCTGCAAAGTTACACTACACCTGTGAATTTCATGTGAAGCATCGAAAATTCGCGCAAAGTGGAATTTGCAGAGTTCTGGATGGCTGTTAAAACTTCGATTTGTGCTATTTGTTCAAAATGTTTGATAACATTTGCTGTTTTTTCCACCGAAAGCACAAAGTTGCCAGCAAGATTGCATGTTTCGTGGTGAAATCGCTTTGCAAAATCCACAAATTACATTGTGGAGTGAATTTGGCGGACTTAGCACATCTCTAACCATAGGACGCCCCTGGGTTCACAAGGGAGCTTTGGACTGCCTTTATTTAGTTTCCTTCCCCCACTGATCACCCCCCCCCCGTGGTCATCCCTACACTGCCAGAAGCCCCTCCTTGAAGCCTCACCTCCTGCAGCTTCTAGCAGTCAATCTTCGAGCATCCTCCTCTTACATCTACTTCCCAGCACCTAGGGTTTCCTCCCCCCTGCAGTCCAGAGCACAAAGGGCTGCATCACAAAGGGCGATGTGAGTTCACTGTGAGAGTCACCCATGCAGCTGGTCTTTTTCCAGAGATGCTGCCCTATCCAGGTAATGGGTGGTGTCACCTGTGTCTTTTCTTTATTATTGGTTTCTTCAGTTTCAGTGTCATGTTATGTTCCTCCTTATTTATGTGCTTGTTCTTTTCTGCCCTGCAGGTATCTACTGCCCACAAGCCAAGACCTCACTTTGAAACTCACCACCCTAGCCAAGAGTGAAAGGGACATTCACACAGTGTTTTCATTTGAGGCAAACAATGAAGTTAACTATGAATCTAATAGATCTCCTTGTTTTACACTTGGTGATATCGTGGCATCTCAGTGGATTCTCTTTTTTTTTGTTTTGTTTCCCAGTCTCCCCACATTTAAGTACCAGGATTTAACTATATCCTTTATTACCATATTACCATCCTACCCTTTCCCTACCTCCTTCCATCCCCATTTCTTCTCCCTCTTCATTGCCTGACAAAGATATTGAGAATTATATATTAAACTGAGAGAAATTTACATTTGGGCAATTGACAGTAGTGTAGCAAATTCCCAGAGGGCCTGGGTGCAAGAATATGTTATAGGGCCCACGGTTTTGAATAAACATCAAAATTATTATTTGGGCACCTCAAACCTCATGTGCCCGGGCGCGACTGCATCCCCTGCACCCTTGTAGCTAAGCCCCTGGCAATTGACAATAGTTTGTTTTGTATAAAGAATGAATTTGTACAGATACTGAATATTTTTATGTGGTCTCATTATTCTTTCTTGATGATAAATCACTCTAACTGTGCACTTTAAAATGGATGGTGGTAGTAACATAGACCCCCACCGACAAATGCACTATTGTGGGGCTGAAGCATTGGGACCATGTCTTCTACAAGGTTTGTATGAGCTGAGTTGTTCATGGAATAAATCCTTTGCATTATACTGGTTCGGAGTTTGGAGAATTATTGTGTTGCTGGAGTGCCTTACCCTACAGGCACTCCAGTGCTTAGGGCAACAGACTTCTAGAAAAACTTAACGTGATCTTATGAGCTCAAAGGGGCAAACTGGGTGGGCCAGAGGTCCTTATCTGCTGACAGTATCTATGTATCTATTTACAGCCTGCAATGGGTGGTGTCTGATGGACTCTTGCTTTGACTCTTTTTACTATTTCATTGTTTACCCAGTGTGCTCATGTATACTACTGCTCTGTAAAGGTTAACAAGTTAGCTGCACCTGTTATGTGATATCCAGAGTTTGTCATTTGGAATCTAACCTCCCTGCCACTGCTGTGGTCACATTACTGTCAAGGGCATAGTAGGTTTGCTTACTTGTGCTGCCCCAAATATGAGCTACTGTGTCATCATAACTTTCACTCCATTTTGAGAATGTGATCTCTACTGCCCAGTGTAATTGAAATATTAGGGTTAGTAACTAGTCCCTCTCTGGGTACCCTGTCTGTTTTAATCCTCTTGTCCTAATCTAGCTGAACTCCATGACTGAATTGACGTCTTACTGTCATCGCTCGGGCTAGGTTACTACTGCCATGTTCTGCTGAAATAGTGGGTTTGTTGGTAACACTTATCTGCATGCTGTGTATGTATAACTCACTTTTCTTAATCTATCTCAGCCAAATGACTGAAGTGATGCATTACTGTCATAACTCAGGCATACTGCCATGTTCTACTGAAATAGTGGGTTTGTTGCTAATCCCTGTCTGGGTGCCCTGTATGTTTTAAATTCTATGTCCTAGTTTTAATTGTGCCCCTGGTTTGATTTAAACTAGCAGTGTACCACTTACTCTCTAGTTGAACCTGGCTACTGCTGTCCTACCTTTCTGAAATATTGGGTCTAGTTGCCAATCCCTATCTGGTTTCCCTATATGTCGTAATCTGCTGGTCCCACTCTAATCCACACTCCGTGATTAAATTCCGAGGGTGACTAAAATCTGCTGGGGCCTGTGCTTTTATGTTCACAGCCCTGTCCCTCTGGAATTCTCTACCCCATCAGATTAGGGAGTGCACGTCCATGGGGAGCTTTAAACAGGCCCTACAATCCTTTCTTTGGGTTAAAGCATATGGTAGTGATAATTTCTGATCTGTGCTGTACATTTTATGATGATAATTCTGTTTTTATTGTGCTAATTGTTTTACTGGACTGTGTCTTGATACTTGAAAGGCACATAATAAATAAAGTATTATTATTATTATTTATTAAATTAATGAATCAATGTTCCATTTACATCATTATCTGTTTCCGGTGTTCTACCTAGTTTTACTGAAATAATAGGAAATTTGAATATCCCTGCCTGGGTGCCCTGTGCAGCTTGAAACTTTGGCCCCTGTACTACTAGTACCACTGATCACTGGCACATCTCTGGGGCAGTTATGTTCATTCTATACTGCTCCCTGGTGTGTTCTCTAATCAGTCTGTCACTCATTTACTACACCAACATGGTTAGTCCCCATTTCACGTATTCTAACTGACCCATCAAAGTCAAAATGCATAGGGCTGTGCCTCTAATCCTACTGATGAGGTATTGGTTCTCACTACTGTGCTTACAGACTCTGTTCCCTTAACCCACCCCACTCCACCTCAGATAGTACCCTGTGTCTCTGATCCCTCTAGTTCCTTTCACTTTACCAGTTCACTGCAATTATTGTACTGTTTCCTAAACCCAATTGGGCTTCTAAAGGGTAAATGTACCTTCCTCCTGGCATGGTTCTTGTGGGACAGGCTCATCCTCCCTACCCATGACAGAGCCACCCACCCTCGCTGGCTGCTGGGCCCTGACAACTCTACTACTTCTATCTGGGGACATTGAACTAAATGCTGGGCTCATATCATCCCCTTTTTCCACCCTGCCCCACCAGTGGGCTGCAAGGAAACTAAGATGGCCCACCTCCGCATATGGAGCGACTGAGCTAATAAGCTTGACTTTTACTCCTGGATGGCCCACTACTCCCCTAATATCCTACTAGTTACTGAATCCTGGCTAAGACCTAACATCCCAGACTCTGCTTGCTCCATTTCTAACTGTAATCTTATCAGGGTGGATAGGCCATCCTCTAAATGTGGTGAAGTTATTCTCCTCTATTACAGGACCACCTTAAGGTCACAGCCCACCCCACACCCATTACAGAGTCTCTATATGAGCTACATAATAGTACCTTTCTTTTGGGTAAAGTAAAAAAACTACACCTTGTCCTGGGGCCATTATACCAAGGGCTACTACCACTGCTTGCTTACCTGACTGCAGGTTGAGGGGCCTGGGTTCGGAATTAATGAGTACTTTGGTCTCCCTACCAGTAGTACAACCACAATAATGCTACCTCCACCCACAGTAGTAGTTAAGTGGGTAATAATCTAACCTAATACAGCCCTCTGGGAAGCTATATTCACCCACAATCCCAGCTAGTGGCTTTTCATACAAGGTTTTACAATCACGGTATATGACCTTCAGTGCACAGTTGCTAAAAGGCATTAATGACATGCTCAGGCATACCAGACTTATCAACATGGTCTGGTCTCCTGACGTATGCCCTGTGACTCCTGCAATAAAACAGTTTCTCCTTCCTGTCACTACCCTCAAAACTACTAGACTTTCCTCCAAAGCCGCTTTTTTAGACTCCGAGGGGACGTACCTCCCTCTTTCAGAGATCCTTCAACTATAGGGTTTCACGGTGGTTGAACAGCCTACCCACTAAAATTGCCATTGAAAATAAACTGGGCATTTCAAAACTCTTCTCAAGTCACACCTGCTGTCCTTCAGCTCCTGTGACTGCTACTAGCCTAGCTGCCCCCTAGCCCTCCTGGTATCCTCCAATGCCTGGACTGATGCTTACCTACTCCTTCCCCCCCCGCTTTCCCCTTGACAAAGGAGTCTCCTTCTGCCCGCTGTGTCCGCCCACCTCTCCTCCAGACAAAGGATCCTTCTCCTGCCTCACTTTTTACCCTAGATAGCTTTACTCTAAAGTAAACTGACAATATGTTTGAAATGTATTTTGTCTACAACGTAATCTATTGTGTGCTGTACTACCACTGTATTGTATTCCTGCACAATTTGCTTAGTTCCAGCTTAATTTCTGTTCCAACCTGTGATATATTTGTTGCTCTGATCCCTACTGCTGTACAGTACTCACCTTGTCTGTATATTTCTATATTTGTTCTGTGACGTGAAACCTTTGTAAAAGAGTCCCTGACTCAAAGGTATGTCCGATTCTTCTCAATAAATAAAGTTTCAAAGATAACCAAATACTTTTACAGTTACTTTCAAATAATTCAGTAAAGGCAGACCAGGTAATGATAAGCTCATAGGTCAGATTAGCTTTAAACAACAAATCAGATTTATTAAGGGAACCTGAACAAAGGAGGGGCGAAAATTTAGAAAATTTAGGCAAACAATTTATTATGCTGAAATCAAATATACTGAACTTACTGTTTGTCAGTTTAGTCTCTGACTTAATAAGTTTGCCACACAACTTGGTACCCAGGGTGGAAATAGGAGCAGGCCTTAAGCGTTGCGACGGGTACGCTGGTGTTGCAGCTGGTTTGGGCCCTTGATGGAAGAAAAGCCGTTATTACCCAGATGAAAACACTTTGCATTTAGCACACACTTGTAATCCCTGGCTGGATGGCCTGTAATCACAGTTAACTTTAACACAAACTTAGGGAGCAAATCAGCTGACACAAATATTTATTAGATTGTTGCAGGGGGCTTCCCTGTTAGTACTCAATGCACCCATGCGGACAGAAGACCACTGGAGTTGCTGGTTTTCCAGAATGCTGATGGGGACCGGGGTTGACATGACTCACCTCTGCTTCACGGCCTGTAGATGGCTACAATCTGTGATATGATTCTCTGCAGGGGCTGACTCCCCAAGGTTGGTTTCTCTCCAGGAAGATGATTGGGCTGGTGCAGGAATAATCTTTTTGGGCCAAGAGTGGAATAGGCCAGACACTGGAAACTTTCTGTGAAGTGATGAACATTTTAAAACTTGCTCTTTTGGTTGCTTACAGTCTCCACTGCAGTTGTTGAGGAAAACCTGTGGTGGTCTCTCCCACTTGATGCTTGGCAAGAAACAATTTTCACAGAAGCAGGCTGCACTTTCATCAGGCGTCCCTGGAGCAATCTCTTAGAAGCAGTCGATCCCACTTTGGGACAGTTCAGAAACAAGTATTTTCTCTCTGGTGTAAAACAAGCTTTCCAGATCAGCTACAAATTGCAGCTATGACACACATTGCTCTCTTCAGCCTGAGAGTTCGAGCAGGACTGACTTGTTCATACACTGTTCCTACTGAAGAACCAGGATCTCTTTATTCCGGTTGGCTGCTTGCACTGTCAATCACAGTCTGAGAGCTCTCATTGGTTAATTTAGACGCCATCAAGAAAAGTTCACAGTTTCACCCACAAGGCACTGTAACAAGAACCCCTTGAGGACCCCTTGGTTCCAATTGATCCAAACATGGAGTTCAGGATCAAATATAGCAGCTCCCATAGCAGAAGAATAGATAGGCAATATAAACAACTTATTGTATTTATTTAGTAACAATAAGACAGAGTAAATATTTACAGTACATGAAGGGGCTCCCTCTGCTCTGTAATCAATGGCAGAATGGAGTAGACTAGGACTTTGCCTGGATGGTTGTGAGCTCAGTTGTACTTAGATTCATCCCAGGCTATTTACACTATACACACTGGCTGGCTCTTAAAGGGATAGCGTGGTGGCATGGCTCTGCACACTCATGCAGGACAACGGCATATCACTGTACATGGATTTGTTTTCTGCTACTGGATATCTGTCAAGCAGTGGGCATCAAAGGAGCCCAGGGAGATACTCAAGGTATGCCCCCCAAATTTGGGAGGGAGGTTACATCTTATTTGCATATACAACCCCCTAGGAGTGGTCCCTTTGGCTCATCTGCTTGCTCCAGAATCACCTCTCCAGAGGTCAGACAAAATTAGGGGATTGCCATATGGGATTTTAATCTTGATTGACTGGGCCCTCAAAATAAGTCCTATGATGCTGTGACTTGTAAGTTTGATCTCACCCAGCTTTTCTCTGACCTAGCCCGTTATTCATCTAAAGGTGGGAGTTACACTCCCTTATACTGGATGCTCTCCAATGAGCCAGTCAAAATCCTGTCCACTGGTGTACTGCCTGATGCTCTGAGTGACCACTCCCCACTTACTGCATTTGGAAAGTCAGGACTCCCAAAGCTCCTCCCAAAATTCTCACACTGCCAAACCACACTCACATTGCCTCCCTCTTCCACCTCCATGAGCTGTCACTTATCGACTGACACCCAGTCCTCTTCTCCAGTGAGATCAACTCTGTCCTTAATCTCCTCAAATCTCACCTATTCCTAGCCTAGAATAAACTGGCTCCCCCTTACTAAATGAAGTGTTTAGCATCACTACCAGATGGTTGCATTGGGACCTTGTCTTCCTGTTCAAAGCCAGGGACAAATGCTGGTGGGACTTCAAAGCCTCCTCTAACCTAGATGACTCACTAGTCTATAGGCAACTACATACCCAATGCATAAGGGCCACTTGTCTTGCCAATAGATTATTATGCCATGAACAATTTACTGCCTCAACAGGGAACCTTAGGTATTTCTGGGGCCACATAAAAGGTCTCCTGGGGTGCCCATCAAAGAGTAATGCTAACAACTTGTTCATTGGCAGGATCCACTGTAATTGGTAAAGCTGCATTTCCTGCAAAAGTAATCTGTACAGTGCAATACACCAGTATCAATATTCACGTCTCTGTATCTTGTTCATCAATCACTGTGCCATTGTTCTAAACTTATTAGCTGCTGTATTGTGGTATGCATTACTTATGACTTACTGTGTATGTGTATGTATATATATATATATATTTTATATATATATATATATATATATATATATATATACTGTATATATATTTATAAAATGGGGTGGTAAAATCATAGAAATTCCACTAACATGATTGGACAGAATGCATCACATGACCGTGCATTATTTCCCAACGACTGCACACCTCCCAGCGACACGCTCGCCTGAACTACTTTTTATCCTTCAAAACCTTCTCACCAGTAGTGAGATCATTCCACATCTACCACAGATAGGCACCTACATGCATAAGTGGTACATTCAGACTGCTACCAACATAAAATGACAACTGCCCTGGTAAATGAATTGCTGCCAAAGTTCAAAGTAAGACTGACTAAAATAAAGAGTTTTATATTCCTATTTTCCTTTATTTAATAAAGTCGCTCTTTACAGGAGTAAATCAGGATTGATTACTTTTATCGCGACATGGCGGACGGAAGGTGGTCACCGCGGCCCACAGAAGATCGGTTAAAGTCCATCGGTGTGAAAAACGTACTACCTTATTTTGACAGGTCGTTCAAAGAAGCCAGCGAGCTGGCGCGGTGCACGCACCACTTTACAGCAGACATGCATGCGACCGAGCGGCACCGTGCGACACATATGTACAGTTAAACAGTGAGTCTGTCACTAAACAGAAAGAACAGTCCGCACTAGCTATTTCACGAGACCGTGTGTTACGGAGAGTTGTCGCAGAGTGTTGAGGTAACTAGGCAGAGTGAGTGCTGCCCAGCAACAGCTGCCAGAGCAACACTCACCCTGCCCCGCGCGCCCTCCCGACGCTGCCAGCACCTCGCCTGCACCAGCTCTCCACCCGCTTCACACGGCAGCTTTTTTACACGATTTTAAATTAAAATACGCTGAAATGCACAGTTTGTTTGCTTTTCTGGTACAGAGTGTGACTTAGTTTCACTGTTTGGCTGCACATTAAGTATCAGTTTTGACCACACTGGGTCACGCTACACGTCAGTGATAAAACAGAATAGGCTGTCTACCACTCGCTTCAGCTGGCTTCTTCTTTTAGACAATTCTCAATAAAAATAAGGTAAAATGCAGTTACTTTGCGTTTTCACACTGAGGGACTCGCTTTCAGTGTCTGCCTGTATATTAGGTACCATGATTGACCACGCTTGGTCACGCTACATCTCACTGATAAAAGTGAAAGTGTTCCCCACTCTTTCTCCTCCCTCTAAAGATGACAACTTTATTCTAGGATAGTAAAGGAAAATAAAAAGAAATATAAACCTCTTTTTTTTTTAATTCTTATGCCAGACAGGGACTACTTTTTTGCTGTCCCACAAAAATATTTATTTCCATTTTATAAGATAGATAATCCACTCTGGTGTCGGTCCACGCTCTGATATATACCTTGGGTGGTGAATGCACTCAGCCTGCGGCCTCGTGCATCACAATGCGTGCATATATCAGAGTGCGACCGCACACCCTAGAGTGGATTATCTATTACTTATATTAGAGGCAAAAAACTCCATTTAATGCATCAGTTAGAGTTGTTCCACAGCGGCAAAAGTGAGGAAATTCAGTGTTAGGGTTGAAAATCACCCTTGTACCCCCCCACCCTGCCACCCCAACCGCCAGTGAGGTGTGCATTGGGGTCGTCAGCCCTAACTGAGTAGCCAAGGCAGTAGAAGCGGTGGGGATGCTGAGTAGCCCGAGAGAGTTCTGGTGCTGGAGAGCTACAAACAGAATTGAAAAAAATATATATATGCTTTTCTGCATCTTGGCAGGGAGTCTGGCCCTAGTTATGAGTGAACAGGCATGGTTAAGCCCAGTGGAAGCATAGGGGAATGGCCTGGTTCCCCCAGAAAAATGTATTACTGATTATTTTGCACTGAGTTTTAAAAGACTAGAGGAATTTAAGATGTGCAGTTTATTATACATAAGTACCAAGATATTTTGTCTTTAGCTAGGATGGTAGTATTAACACACTAACAAAAGGAAAGAAAGCTATTTTGCCAATGGAAAGTTTTATAGTTTGATGGCATGATGGCATGTATCTATTTAGCTTTTATTGACCAGGTAAGCACTGTAAGCAAATATATGCCTATTTTGAGATATGATGACCCAGGAGTTTTCAAAAGATATATAGACAAGGCAAACTAACAGTGAAAAGACAACAGCATATAGGTGAACTTGTATAAACTAGGGGCTATTTGATGAGGACACAATTGGTTTATGTAGCTGGGGTTTAGTTTATTAAGCAATTTGTGTACCCATTTCAGTACAGGGCCAGATGAAGTTTTTTTCCTTGAAATGTACAGAGTCCAAAAGATTTGGTCCTTGCAGCTTTAAATATGAAAAGTCTGGTACCCAAGATGGATGCCATTAAGTTTTGGACGGAAATCAATTCTCCAGACTTTCTGTTTCTAATGGAGACATAGCTGACAAGTAAAATACCAAATGCCACAACTGAGATGGATAGCTACCAGCTGTTTAGAAATTACTGAACTAATAAAAGGGAAGATGCAATTGCACTGAACACATCTGTGGAATATGGGACTGAATTACTCCCTGTAAATGTGTGTCCCACGTAACAGTTTAGAAATAATGATAGTTGAGATAATGATCTCCCACTCTAGACCAATTTGCCTAGATAGTTGCTATCATCTCTAAAGAGTAACCCACTTGTGATAACACAGGTAGAAAGAGTACTTATCCTCTATACAGATATTCATGACCATTTGTATTGGTGATTATAACTTCTCTTGGAATGAGGATGGAGAGACAAATTTAATGAATGAAATGTAACTTCTGTCCACAATGCACGTAGCACTTAAAACTGGATTTCAGTTTTTCTACCCCTCAAGTCGACAATGGAGTGTGAACCAGAACATGGAATTTGTTCAATGAGACTTAAGACTTTTCAGAAAAGTAAAAGTCACCAAAGAATTTAGCACTTGAAAACTAGAATCTTCTTACATAGAAACATAGAAACACAGAATCTGATGGCAGATAAGGACCACTTGGCCCACCTAGTCTGCCCGTTTCCCCTACCCAATGGGTAAGCTGCAGATCCTAGTTAACCAACAGCCTGCTTCATCCTACCCCCCACTAGAACTGCCTTATGCCTGTCCCATGCATTCTTGAATTCCCCCCACTGTTTTTGACTCCACTACCTCCTCAGGAAGGCCATTCCATGTACCCACAACCCTTTCCATAAAAAAATACTTTCTCACATTACCTCTAAGCCATCCCCCCTCTATCTGCAAATTGTGACCCTTTGTTCTTTCACATCTCTTTTTCTGAAAGATGCTACCCTCTTGGACTTTGTTGATTTCCTTGAGGTACTTGACAGTTTCTATAATGTCCCCCCTCTCCCTCCTTTCCTCAAGGGTATACACATTAAGCTTCTTTAATCTCTCTTTGTATGTCTTCTGGTGCAGATCCTGCACCATTTTTTTTTTTATTATTTTTTTGGGCCAGACACCCCAGCCCAAAATGGGCTCACCAGGCTTTGATGTTCAACCCCCTCATGCTCGGGGATGCCTCCCCCCCGAGTGGGGCTGCCAAGGCAGAAGTGTCATGGCCAGAGGGGTCAGCACCAGAGCCAGTTCATTAGCGGGGGCCAGCATTTTTTTTTTCTTCTTCCCCTGGAGGTGTGGGGCATGTAATGATGCTAATGGAGGTGGAACATGAATGCTTCCATGCACGCTCTTCTCCAAGCATCTGCCCCTAGTGCCATCCTACTTGCAGCATGGTACCTTGTCCCCCAGCCTCCACCAGGGGGCGAATGGGCACTGATACTCAGAGCCCTCCTCCCCAAAGAAGGAGAGCAGTCCATCGGACTCTTGATCCATCTCCTTTCCTGCTGACCCTTGTTGACTCGTGCTCGTTCCTGAATACGGGTCGCCGGCGTGGCACGAGATGTGGCATCCAGTGCCTCAACCCTCAGCACCACCAGGCTGGCCCAACCCTGCACCATTTTAGTTGCCCTCCTCTTGACAGCCTCCATCCTGTCTATGTCCTTGCGGAGATGGAGTCTCCAGAACTGCATGCAGTACTCCAGATGGTGTCTCGCCAACTGTCTGTACAGAGGGACAACAATTTCCTGTTTTCTACTGGTGATGCCTCTCTCTATGCATCCCAGTATCCTCCCAGCCCTCCTTACTGCCTTCTCACATTGCTTGCCAACCTTTAGGTCATCTGATATGACTACCCCCAGGTCCCTTTCCATTTTTGTTGCTGTTAGTATCTCACCCCACCCCACTATGTACTCATCCCCTGGGTTTTCGTTTCCCAGGTGCATTACTTTGCACTTCTTTGCATTGAGTCTAAGCTACCATATATTTGACCATTCCTCCAATCTTGCCAAGACTCTTCTCATCCTTTCCACCCACCTTTTGTATCGACCCTGTTGTAGATCTTTGTGTCATCTGCAAAGAGTCATACTTTTCCTTCCAGTCCTTCTGCAATGTCACTTATAAAGACATTAAAAAGGACTGGTCCCAGTAGTGAACCCTGCGGTACTCCGCTAGTAACCCCCCTTTCTTCAGCATGAACTCTGTTTACTATTACCCTCTGCGTCCTGTTGTCTAGCCAATTATTTACCCAGGCTACCACCTTGGGACCCACTCCAAGACTGGCTAACTTGTATATTAATCTTTTTGTGTGGGACTGTGTCAAATGCCTGGTTAAAGTCTAGGAAGACCATGTCCACAGCCCTTCCCTGGTCTACTACTTTGGTCACCCAGTCAAAGAAATCTATTACATTCATCTGACATGACCTTCCTGCTGTGAATCCATGATGCCTAGGATCCTACGCCCCGCTGGCCTCTAGGTACTCAACAATTCTTTCCTTCAGAAGTGATTCCATCATTTTCCCCACCACTGAGATCAGTGGACAGATCAGAGATCAGAGAACAGGTCTGTAGTTCCCTGCCTCTGCCTTACTCCCACTTTTGTGAAATGGAATCACACATCTGCCCTCCTTCAGTCCTCAGGTACCACCCCATCCTCCCATGATTTGTTAAAGAGGGTAGCCAGTGGTGTCACTAGGTCTACCCTTATTTCTTTTAGAATTCCTGGGTGTGTCCCATCAGGCCCCATTGCTTTGTCCATCTTCAGTTTTAAGAGTTCTTTCAGAACCCTTTCTTCTTGATTCATATAGAGCTGCAAAGGAGGAGGAGACGTGTCCTTTCCAGTGGAAAAAATATCTGATGTTGCTGGGGAGGAACCAGAGGGTGCAACCATGGGTGTTGGGAGGAGTTTAACATAAAGATATCCATGGACTCAACTGTATCCAGCAGAACTGCCATAGGGTGTATGGTGAACTGTATCTATGGTGTTAGAATGACCATTCCCTCAGACAGATCGGCACCCATTTGTTACCCGCCCCTCCAACACCCTTTTTATTTATTTATTTATTAATTACTGGGATTACAAATACCTTTGAACCAAGGGTTCTTTTACAATGGTTCCACATCAGCAATGGGTGCAAGCAAAACAGTGGTAAGATACAATACAAGGTCAGGAGGTTAACACAGAAGTGGAAGTGGTAAGATACAATACAGGTCAGGAGGTTAACTTAGTAGCGAAAGACAGTACATGTGTATAGACTAGCACAATAGCAAACAGTCAGTGGCAAATAACCATATGTAATTAACAATATGGGAGTATATATAGCAAGCCACAGATATAAATGAAAACCATCCTAGGGGTGACATAAGTAGAGCAAGAGGTGGGGGACAAGAGGGGAGGGGTGGGCATAAGGGGTAGGCAGTCAAGGATTTTACATTGTCATAAGTGCAAGAACAGAAAGATAAGTGCTAGGTGGTCTGGGGTGGAACAACAAGAGATAGGGAGGGGGAGACAGGAGGAGAGGAGCGGGAGGGGGTGGAATGGTAGGTGGGAGGTGAGAGGGGGTAGAATGGTAGGTGGGGGTGGGGGACAGAGATGGGGAGTAGGAGGGGATAGAGGAGTGGAGAGAGGTGGGGAGGATAGCAAGGGAGGAGAGAAGGGGAGGGAGAGGTGAAACAAAGCCACAAGCCTAGGCAGAGCAGTCACAGCTGCTAAGGTCAGTGAGGTGCTGGCGTAGTTTATGTTTGAATGGGCCAAGCTTGTTTTCAGCTGCAGTTTCAGGGGGAAGGTTGTTTAGCAGTAGGGGGGCCCTGGTGTGGAAAGCACGTTGAGCCTGGTTGGTACGGCAGAATGGAATGATAAACGTTGGTTTGAGGGAACTGTGCATAAAATGTGCAGTGACTGCGGGCAACATTAAGGTATGAGTTGCAGGGGATGTGAGGTTAAGACAGATTTTCTTAGCCAGTAGGCAGGTCTGGTAGACAAGTCTACTATTTAGATTGAGCTAGCTGGATTGCTTGTAGAGATCACAGGTATGCATATGCTTCCCTGCACCAGTGAGAAGTCTACAGCATTTGTCAAGGGCTGTCTTGACCCATTTTAGGGTGGTATCAGTGGCAGCCCCATAGAAGACAAGCCTATTATCAATGATGGGTGGGACTGAGGCAGTTATGGCTGTGTGCATAGCTTCGTTGGTAAGACAGTGATGGTGGCGGTAGAGGACCCCAATTCTTGAGCTGACTGATTTTGAGACATGTTGAACATGCGAGCTGAAAGACATTGTGCAATCAAGGGTAATACCAAGGAATTTAAACTCCTGCACTTGATCAAGTGGCTGTTGAAGCTCATTATGTATGGTGAAGTTTATGGATTTGTATTTGCTGTGAGAGCTATGGAACAGCATGGACTTTGTTTTTTTGTAAGTCATCAACAGCTTATATTGGAGAAGCCAGATTTCAGCTAGCCTGAAGTTCATCTGTAGGACCTTGGAGAGCGAGACAGGGTCAGTATGGGAGGAAAAGAGGACTGCATCATCGGCATAGAGTATTATGTTATTATTGCAAGCTGCAGAAAGAGTACTGATGAAAAGGCTGAAAAGTAGAGGGCCAAGGATGGAACCTTGGGATACACCAGAGCAAACAGGAAGGGCGCTTGAGAGAGAGTCAACAATGTTGACTTTTTGGCTCCTTACCAAGGGGTAGCTTTCAAACCATTTGGCTACGTCTTTAGATAGTCCAAGGGAGGAGAGTGAGTGAAGCAGGAGCTGGTGGTTCGTGGTGTCAAAGGCCTTGATCAAATCAATGAACACCGCACCCAGTAGGTGGCCAGTGTCAATCGCCTTATGAATATGGCTGGTGAAGTCAAGCAGGGCGGTAGTAGTACTATGAGCTTTTCTAAAGCCATGTTGTTGCAGATAGAGTAAGTAATATTTGTTAAGATGGTCAGACAACTGGTCAGCTACAATTCATTCCAACACCTTGGAGAGTAGTGGGAGGATAGAGATGGGGCGGTTGTTAAAGAGAAGAGACCTGTCACCACTTTTATGAATGGGTGTGGCCACTGCTGATTTCCAGAGCTGGGGGAATGGTTTATGAGAGAGTGAGAGATTCAGAAGTTTAGTGAGAGGTTGTAGGACAATGTCAAGGGAGAGAGAGAGGAGTCTGAGGTCAAGGATGTCGCTGCTAAAACTAGCTTTGCTAAGCACTTTATTAAGGTATCTTTTAGCTTCAGACATGGATACCCTCTTAAAGTAGAATGGAGGAGTATTATTGTGGAGAGTGGTTTTATTATTGAGACAGTGCTGGGCTGAGTTGTAATAGAAGTTGGGGGGAAGGACGCTGCTAAGATCAGTGCTTTGTTTGACCAGTGGCAGATAACTGGGGAGTGATCACTGAGGGCATCTAGGAGAACTTCCATATTAGTGATTCTGCTGGGATGAGAGGTGAGGATCAGGTCAAGTAAGGAGCTACTACCAGACTTATAATTAAACCTAGTGGGAGAGGCGACCATTTGAGTAATGTCTAGGGCAGCAATGGCATCCTTATATGGATTGGCTTCTGGAGCTAGCCAGTTAACATTTAGGTCACCCATTACAATTGTCTCGCCACGGGAGGTGCTATCATCCATGAAGTCTGTGATCATTTGGAGGCCTGTAACATGTTCAATCAATCAATCAATCAATCAATACTTTATTTTTATAGCGGGGGAATGTATACCAATGCAACTGTGAGGGATTTTCCCTGCTGGCCAAGGATTATTTTAACTGCTAGGATTTAAGAGTTGTTTGCAGAGGGAGGTAATGGGATGACTAGCCCTTTAAGAAAGTCTCTCAAATAAATGGCGCAGCCACCCCCAGCCTTGGCAATTCTGTCAAGTCGTAACAGCCTGGAATGGATACAATGTTGTCTGGGACCTTAGAAGAGAGCTAAGTTTTGTTGAGGGCTATAACACCCAGCCTATGTTGTGACACCCAGACTTGGAGGGCATCAAGCTTAGCTGGCAGGCTGCAGATGTTAAGAGTTGCCAGCTGGACGGAGCCTTGTTTCTTGTGCTGTTCATTTGCTGAGGTGGGCAAACCAGGGTTTGGGTGTACGTTTCCAGCTAGGAGCAGGAGGAAAAGTGCAATCCTAGCAAGATAGTGAGCAAGGAGCTTGTGAGCCGAACACCGTCTACTTCTGACAGATTTTTTAGCAGGTGCGTTACTGCAGGGTGTGAGAAATTGAAGGAAAGGGGGTACTCAGGGATGGGGAGGAGATTATCTTGGTTACTAATGAGGGAGGTTAGCATGGGAGCACTGTAGTGTGTTTTGGAAGGTGATAGGGTACACCAAGGGCTATATCCCAACATAGAGTGGCAGCGCTGGTAAATGAGGGGGGTACCAGTACTAGCGGAGTTGAGGAGTATGAAAAACAGAAGTAGAGGCAGCATTAGAAAGGTGTTTATGGACATAGTGAAAAGGGGTACAGGTGTCCAAAGCAGAGGGCAAGGAGAGAGTTCAGAGCTTATAAAGTTAGGGTGGTGGAGGGAGTAGAACAGGGCTGAGTGTTAGGCAACAGGGGATGAGCCCAAAAGCACAGGCCTTGACAGAAGTAGAAGAGGAAGGGGGCAAAGACTGATGAATAGTGATAGACTGACCACAAAATAAGTGAAACAAGACAGGGATTGGATTGAATTGAGTAAGTGTGCTTATAACTTGGCCCTCTTGTGGCTAGAATATATAATCTGCTAATGGAAAATTCAACACTTAAAAAAATAATAAAAAATAAAAAAAATAAAATTTAGGCAGCAGAGGGATGAGCTCCAGGGCAAGGTGCCAGGCAGATTCAAATCTACAGAAAACCCTTGCAAACCCATCTTTGAATAAAGAGCTGTGAGATGCTAGCGTAGACTCACAACACCTGCTGTTTGGCTGCTGTCCCTTGCATGGCACCATCCTGTAGGGCCACGTCCCAACATGTCACATATTGCATTCATCTCCATGATACATGTTCATGTGCAGGAACACAGTACAGGACTTTCCTATATGATTCCCAGTGCAGACATCACAGGCGCCAGTACTGGTATGCCTCACTGGGTGTCTGTTAGGGCAGTTAGGTTTAGTGCAGCTATAATTCTGTATCCACACAACACCTATACTCACTCTACTCCACACAAGGCATTCCATCTCCTTATATGGTGGGTTCACGGGGCATTCCATGGGTGTGTCTGTGTACTCACAGATCTGGCCCATAGTCACACTGTGCCTCTCTGCACACCCTTATTACTTGGCAGTCCAACCCACCACTGATATGAATTCTAGGATGTGCACAGGACTTATGCAGCACTGCACTCTACGCCAAACTTACAAGATTGTTTTGCGTATCTCAGTATCTTTTTGGATCAGGCCCTAAGCTCATTACCGGGGCTCATTACCACATGAAATCAACTCCTGCAACTGAGGCCTAGTGTTAGCCCAGTAAAGATATCACTCTAGTCCTGTGCCACAGTCTTCAAACTAATCTGCAATATCTGTGACGTACTGCTCCTGACCTTAACTTTGAGGATTTAACCTGTGGTTTTAGGTGTTATTGAAAAGATCTACTGTAGTAGCCATGTGTTCAATGCCTACATAAAATAACTGACAAGAAAATGTCTGCTTTGCACCCAAATGGCCAATGCAGTGCCACTAAGATTAGGGTGACACACGTGCATTAATAGTTTTGGCCAATATTACATTAGTTTTTGACCACCAGAGATTGTATCTTTGTGGCTATTTGACTGTATACATTATAAACCTCAGTAAGGAGCAGAGCAGGCATTACAGTTATTCTAAACTGCAAAGATTTATAATCTCTGTTATTTTCATTCTTCTTTTGACCACTTTCAATAGAAATTGTCTTTACAGAACAATAAATACCCCTTCATGTGCTGTGGGTATGTAACTGGCAGTGTGGGCATTGCCTGATCACACAAAGCCTGCAGTTAAGAACATTGATGTTTAAATTCAAATCCCTGAACATATGTACATAGACATTTAATGCTGATTGTAAAACACTAGCCTGCCTTTGCTCAATTGTGGACAATAAAGCACTTATCCATGCAAGGTATACATTAATAAAGAGTACGTTGTGCCTCTCAAAATTGGGGAACACATACACATTACTGGTGAAAACTGTTTTTTTGTACTAAGTCACTGACTTATGTGACACCAGAATTTCCCTTTGCCATTCAAGTACAGAAAATGCACTGCAGCTTAGAATGCCAAATGTGTATTTACTGCATTTGTGTTGATCTAGTGACATCTAGTGGAAATACTTTGTAAATGACCGGAGTAAGAAGACAGAAAAATTGAAGTCAAATATATCATTGTTTATTTAAACTATGTAAACAGCAATGGTGAAGAACCAGTTGTACTAATGGCTTGCTATTTTCTTTTGTCCTGAAAAAATAAGAACACTTCAAGCACAATATTACAGATAAGAACATAGAAAATTGTATTCCAATAGTATACAATCAGGTTTGCAGCCTAAGGCAAACAAATACGTGTTCATTAGAAACTTCACATAAATAAAAAACAACAGAAAGACAAACACATAACAGATACGTTATGACCACAGCAAATTGGTTGCAGGATAGAGTGTTCAGCAGAAAATCATCTCCATTTAATGGCACAATAAAGTAAAAGGAAAAAAAAAGGAAAAAATATAAACATTTTTTAAAGATAAAAACAGAGTACATTGCGTGACACTTCTCTAAAAATGTATGAAATATACTGGCATAATCAATTAAAAATCATTAATGGCCAGGTCCATGACACAGAGAAATGAGGTGCCCACTTACATGCTGGCAATCCGGGTTCATGCCCTGCACTTGGGACGACTGGAGTGAAGCACTGCAGGGAGGGCACAGAACATCTGTGTGGATTCTTTGCTACTCCAGGAGGGGGCAGGGAGTGGCATGCACCACCGCTAGAGTGGCTGCTGTTGGTGGCCCAGTGGAGGGGCACTTGATGGCGTGTGTGGTCACACACTGCCACGTGCTCCCCCAGAATATTGTGATCTGTGGCCATGTTGTAGGGGGTCGGAGAGGGATGGGACAACATGGGAAAAGGCCCACCTTTGGTACACAGGAGGACAGCCCTCTGTATCCCACTCCATGCCACTTGTCCACTCAGTATACTATGCTCACCCCCTGAGAATCCCCACTGACATCCCAAGGTGCTGACTCCCTTGCTGGCAGCAAGAAGGCCTCCCATCAGGGATAAGCTGGAATCTGAGGGGGTGACTGAGGATCTCGGGGAGTCTGGGGGTGAGAGACAGCAGCTGGGTTGAGTCTGGCAGGCAGAGGTGGGTAAGTGTGAGGCCTGAAGGAGAGGGGCACTAAGGAAGCAAGGCAGGGAGCAAAAAGAAAAAAAAATATTAAATTTACTTAGTAATGATTTTTCAATGGATATGCCAGTATGCCTCATCTTTCTGCAGATACATGTCATACCGTTGTATTCATGAAGTGCACAAAATGGAAGATCTGAATAATATTTAAATGAAAGAAAAAAAAATAAAACTATTCATTAGACCCTAATGGTAAGTAAATATAAACATGGAGCTTGTCAAGTTTAACTCAGATTTGAATTTAATAGGAGCAGCTATATAAAGATAAAAATAAATAAGTTAACACAGCATTCCAGTAAAAACAATTGCAAATGTTATAATGAAATATGCAGGTATCCTAACTTGGAGAGAAACATTCAGGGGTTTCTTAGTAAACAGATGAGAAAATGCCCTTGCAGAAATGATAATCTACTCAGACAGAAAGCAGATAACACAGAAGAAATATACAGCATGGAGCATTTACATGAAGTTCACTTTTTAACAAAAAAAAAAAAGGCTGAGAAATTATGCATCTTTACAGAATTATTCCACAACAGATGAAGGCAGATTGCCAGAGAAAAGAAAACACTGTAATGTGCACAAAGAAACATATTAGTGAGCTGAGTACTTCTTGTCAATACATTAAAGCATATATAATGTTTGGTAATAGTAATAAACGTGTATAATTGTTTTGAATTTAAACGGGACCAGTGCACCCTAAAGAAATGCTAATCTTGAGCCAAGAAATTTTATGTTCTTCTAATTTAAGCAGCAGTATTTGCTTCTGCAGACATTTCATCATATAGTTTTTCAGCATTAATATATTTCTGTTATAGATATATTCGTCAGCAGTATATTTTTATTTCTTGCAGATGTTAAAAAAAAATTGTTACTAATTGTATAATCAGTGATGCACATTATTAAAGTTAGCTGCCACTAGCAATCTTTTTTAAATTTCTTCCTTTGAGGTATCTTTTTGACTTTACATACTGGATTCATACTGTGGATTTATTAAGAGTGTGCTAGTATGTATTTCTGATGGTAAACAGCACCGCACCAGGCCAGAATGTATTTAGTTTATTCCTAGTTGGTGTGGCCAGAGAGCAAGGACTGTTAAAAACTCCCATATCCCATATCTCAGTTCAGGAGGGAACTACAATAAAAAGAAACAAGCATTTGTCAATGCCGAATGTTGGTTTGCTGCCATTGGCAGTGCAGGAGTTAGAGAGATGCAGGATAGGAATGGCAGTCAAGTATTGAACTGATGCCAACCCACCCTCACCCTGCAGGGAGTGACAGGCATTAGAGTGTCCCTTTGGATGTTTGGTAGTGCAGTGCGGGAAAACACGCTGGGCAGGATGTGAAAAATGACAGCTGCACAGTTGATAAGATGATGTAAAACAAGCATTTGTCAATGCCGAATGTTTGCTTGCTGGCATTGGCAGTGGTAGTGTAGAAGTTACAGAGCTGCGTAATAGGAATGGCAGTGAAGTATTGAACTGAAGCCAACCCTACCACCACCCTGCAGAGAGTGACAGGCATTGGGGTGTGCGTTTGGGTCGTCAGACATAACGGCCATGCCATTTCACCACACCCCACTCTGCAGAGACTGACAAGTGTCACGTGTTCCTTGGGGTCTTTGGCCATTATGCGCACCCCATTTCATTAGGAAATACGGTGAGATGGGTGCGATATAGGAAGAATAGGGGTGAGATTTGGGGCCGAAGAGTCCAAGGCATACCTCTCGATGCCTCTCAGTGACTGCAGGGTGTGGAATGGTATGAGCATCACAGGCAAGAATCCCAAGTCACACCCCTGATTCCTGTCATTCTCAGAGGGTTGGCGATTTAGTTGAAAAACCTAATACCTCAGGCATTCATTGGTATTTTCACTCCAAATTTTCAACATGTTTGTTTTGTGACCCCACCTCATGAACAAGGTGAATATCAGTTTGGTAGCCGAAAGCTGCTTATGCACAGTGACTACGGCATTTAGCACCACAGGTGCAAAAATATTCCAAACAGGATGTAAAAAATGACAGTGGTACTCTTTTCATGGGGAGGTGTAAAAATGGCTATGTTGCAAATGTGTAGTAAAAATATTTAAAAAATGGTGAAGTCACGGCTGTTACACAGAAACTGTGACGCATCAAGTAATATATAATTAGGTTGGGGATTTTTTATAGCAGATTGTCAACTCAGGCATTTTGGTGCCTCTGATCATGAACAGTGTCACTGTGATTTTTCTTTATCTGTGCCGAACAATGATTTCCCACAGCAACCACGCATCTCTGCACTGAAAGTGTGAAAACACTCGACCCGCGTTGTGAAAATGGCAGCTGTACTGTTCATAAGGAAGTGTGGAAAAATGCCACTAGTGAAAATCTGGACTGAAAATATTACAAAGTAATGAACTAACGAGGATGCGTGGAAACTGCACAATGCTCACTCGTGACACAGTCATTTATGGACTTTTTGTCACAAATTTTCAACATAGCCATTTTAATACCTCTGCTCATGAACAGTGTAACTGTGATTTTCTTAATCTGTCCTAAACATTGCTTTCACACACCAACAGCACCATTGTGCGCTACATGTGCGATAACACATTTTGGGTGACATATGAAAAATTGTAGCTGTACTGTTCATAAGGAAGTTTAATAAAATGGACATGTTGAAAATCTAGAGTGAAAATATTAAATTTGCAAACTTAGAGCATGCATAGGAACTGTCGACGTAACAAAGTCATTTTAGGATTTTTTCACCAAATTTTCAACATAGCCATTTCAAGACCTCTGCTCATGAACAGTGTCACTGTGGTTTGTTAATGTGTCCCTTACATTGAGTTTGCACACCGACTGCGCCATTGTGCTTACATGGGCGAAACACATTTTGGGCAGGATGTGAAAATGACAGCTGTACTGCTCATAAGGAGGTGTAGAAAATGGCAATGTTGAAAATCTGGAGTGGAAATATTGAAAATTCGCAAACCTATGGCGGCGCGTGAGGAACTGCGTAACGCTTCGTCAAAACAGTCAATTTTAGGAATTTTCACCTAATTTTCAACATAGCCATTTCAAGACCTCTGCTCATGAACAGTGTCACTGTAATTTTCTTAATTTGTCCTACATTGATTTCGCACACTGACTGCGCCATTCTGCGCTACATGGGCGAAAACACATTTTGGGTGAGATGTGAAAAATGACAGCTATACTACTCATAAGAAGGTCTGGTGAAATGGCAATATTGAAAATCTGGAGTGAAAATATTGAAATTTCATGAACTTACGAGCCTGCTTAGGAACTGCGCAACGCATGCTCGTTAAACAGTCATTTTTGGAATTTTGGCACCAAATTTTCAACATGGGGTTTTGGACCCCTTCTCATGAATGATGTCACTGTCATGGTGGTATTCAGGGCGAAGGGTGATTTTGCAGTCACTGCGCAGTCACTGTGCGAAATCACCCTTTGGGCCGGAATAACACCATGACAGTGAAATCATTCATGAGAAGGGTCCCAAAACCCATGTTGAAAATTTGGTGCAAAATTTCAAAATGGGCTGAGATATGCGTAATAAAGTTGAAACCTCTCATCTAGCCCATTATACAGCTTACCGGGCATTTCCTCAGTTCGCGGTTGGCTTTGAAGAATGCAGGCGTGTTCCCGGTCCACGAAGATCGTCGCGCCAGAGTCAGTGAAGTATGATTGGGGGGGTGGGGAGGCTGGGTGCGCAGTGGTGGGTGCGGGTTGTGGGAGGGGTGGGAGATGCACCGCTGGACCGTTTCTTGCAGGTACAAAATATAAAAAGGCGTCCGGGACCGTTTGCCACGCTGGGTGGGCCTCAGCGTGCTGCAAGGACTTTAGGGCGTTCAGCGATGGGGATTGGGCACCCGTCGGCAAAATGATTGATTGCCACGCTGGGGTGGCCCAGCGTGGCACCAACTGCTGGAGTGCAGCTCAGCCGACGGGATTGGGCACCCTGTTGGCTATACACTGCGTGCGGGGGCGCGCATGCCTGCGGCTGGGGGGGAGCTGCGTGTGAGCAGCTTCTTATCGCTGCTCACTCAAGCGTATCTCCCCCTTTCAACTGTATGCCACTACATTTTGGAGCATGTCATAGACAGCTCCAAAATGCATAGGCTTACAGGGGCCGTGCCTGCCAGGACACTGCCTGAATTGGAGGAGGAGGTGACACACCTCCGAAATCTCCGATGATGGCACTATGTTTCTTGCACATGCGTGCAAGCAAACATAAAAATGCCAGTGTTGAAAATGTGGCATACAAATATACAAAATCTGTGGAGTTACAAGGGTGCGTGGGAAATACGCAATGCACACTTGCAACACTGCCATTTTATGGGTGTTCGGCACCAGATATTCAACATAGGCATTTTAGCACCTCTGCTCATGTACAGTGTCACTGTTAGTTCCTCAAAGTGTCCCAAGAAGTGATTTCACACAGCAACCATGCTATTCTGTGCCGGAAGTGCAAAAACACATTTTGGGCAGGATATGTGAAATGATGGCTGTACTGTTCATCAAGAGGTGTGGAAAAAATGGCAATGGTGAAAATTCAGAGTGAAAATATCACAAATGCACGATGGTATGAGCGTGCATGCAATCTGCCAACGCAAGCTCGTAACACAGTCATTTTATGGTGTATCAATACCAAATTTTCATCATAGGCATTTTAGGACCTCTGCTCATGAACTGTGTCACTGTCATTTTCATAATCTGGCCCAAACACTGATTTCCCACAGCGACTGTGCTATTGTGCACCGGGAGTGCAGAAACACATTTCAGGCAGGATGTGGAAAATGACAGCTGTACTGTTCACAAGGAGGTGTACAAAAATGCCACTGCTGAAAATCTGGCGTTAAAGTATTGTGAATGCGCGAAGTTACGAGCCTGTGTAGCAGCTGCACAATGCACGCTTATAAAACAGGCATTTTTGGATTTTTTTCCACCAAATTTGGAACACAGGCTTTTTGAGAGGCCACCTCATGAACACTGGCACTGTCATTTCATTAATGGGTCCCGAAAGGCGATTTTGCGCAGTGACTGCTAAATCACCTTTCGAGGCCGATTAACACCATGACAGTGATAGACTTCATGAGGAGGGGCCCCAAAAACCCCATGTTGAAAATTTGGTGCCAAAATTCCAAGAAATGCCTGAGATATGCAGCAAAGTTGAAAAAACCCTATTCATTCCATTATACAGCTTACCGGCATTTCCTCAGTTCGCTGTCAGCTTTGAAGAGTGCAGACATGTTCCCAGTCCAAAGAAGATCATTGCACCAGAGTCTGGAGGTAAGTATGGGGTGAGAGAGGGTGAGGGGCAGGGTGTGCAGTGGGTGGGTGCGGGTGGGGGAGGGGCATCGAGACTATGAGGATGGTTTCGTTTTACAGGGTAAAAAAAGGAAAACCATCGTGGGACAGTTTTCATTTTGCAGGGGCATTTGGCACGCTGGGGTGGGCTCCCAGTGTGCCACCTAACTGTTTTTTGGGGTGTCAGTAGCCAATGGGGGATTGGGCACCCTCATCAGCACACAACACGGAGTAATGCCGACGGATTGGGCACCTCCGTCGGCAAACTAAGAAAGTGGGGGTGCGAGCCGAGGGATTGGGCACCCCTCAGCATCAACAATTGTGGGGGTGATGCCGACGGGGGTGGGCTCCCCATCAGCACCTAAAGACAGCGGGTGGGGACTGCGAGCCAAGGGGTTGGTACCCCCTTGGCATTCAACATTTGAGGGTATGCCGGCGAGGAGTGGGCTCCCATGTCGGCACACAAAGACAGCGGGGGGGGGTTACCAACAGGGGATTGGGCACCCCTGATGTTGGCAGACATGAGGTGGCCACCCACTTGCTGACCGTGTTCATAATGGCAGCGAGCACAGCAAGCAAAGGACCACTGCGTATGACGAGCTTTGCTCAGATTGCAGTGGACCTTTGCTTAGATGTGCTCGCCCCATTATACATGCATGGTGTGGCACCGGCATGCAGACTGATTGGGGAAGGAGGGACACACTTACTGATGCGTGCCCTGCATTTGCCCAACAGCAGCCGCACCCCTCAAACCCGCAGTACCACAAGATGTTGCTTGCGCAAGCCAACATAAAAATGGATATAGTGACGCGTCTGCCAGAAGTACAATATTACTTAAAAAATAATGATTTTATTTCACTAATACTGCTACTTTAAGTGGCTGGTGGCATGTTGACAAAATAAATAAAGCATTATACTTAAACAGGTGAGGGTGCGGCTCTGTTTATTTTATTGGTTTTTGTGAACTGGGTAGGCCCATTCTAACCAAAGAGTCTCATATTTAGGGTTTATCCAGAATGAATGACATTGTGAAGTACATACAGGAATCAAACATTGATAAGAGTATGATCAAGTTGTGCAAACCATTTATGCAGGAGATAAAACAGGATACAACAGTTCTACAGCTCATACAGGTTACTCAGTAGACATTTTACATGGGGGGCAATTCCACAAGGTAGATCCGTTACACATAGAGGAATTTTCAAGTACATTGTTTTGTTCTTCCTAGTATTACACAGCCTCACAGTACCAGCACCTTCCCACAGTTTGGTTTCCTGTCATAACAGACAATCTAGGTCTTTCTCGGGGACTGTACCCCAGTCCACTACTTACCCAAAATATGGTTGTGTGGCCAGCTTTTTCCACTTCACAGGCTTTCCTAAATTTCTCAGACTATTTCATCACATTGTCTTGTTATAGCTTCAAAACCTAGTAGCAACATTCAAAACAGTCTCCGGAATTTGTGGTAGTGTTTTTAGAAAATAAACATCATTTTCTAAATACAGTACCACAAATAAGTAACATGCTCTCTGTGATTCAGAGCCTAGGCAATGAATATTATATATTTTTTATTTTAATTTTTATAACTGGGTGAGCCCACTAGGACAGAGTTCTTTTTCCAGGATTATGAATTTACATGTATAATCCATGACTATAATAATAGTATTGTGCAAGAAGAACATATTGTTTGCACGGTTAAAGCTGTTGCACAAAGGTCACCTGTTTAAATGATTATGTCAGTGATTATTTTAATGAATGTAAGTTACTCTGTTTCTTAAATGAAAGCAGATTTTTTTAAGTTATGTATTCTCTAATGACCATTGTTGTTGATCAATAAACTTAACTCAACAGTACAGTACAGTACAGTACAGGAGTGACCTAGTCATGAAGTACAGTACAGAAGTGACCTGGTCATAGAAACAAACAACAGAGAAGGCACAACAACAATACAAAGACTAGAGAAGGTACCACAGAGCATTAGAAACAATTAGAGACAGTGTTCATATACAAATATTTCTTGAGTCTAGCTTTACAGATGGCATAGGATTTTATGGTGCAGATGTGAGAAGGCAAGGAATCTCAGATTTTTGACAAGTCAAAGGCTTTTTGAAATGTGGCATTTGTCATGAGAGGAACACTTAGCAGATTTGTGTGAGAGGAGCAGAGAATCTTGAGTTCTAGTGGAGAGAACAAGTTGGGAGATAAGATGGGCCAGGGGCCCAGTCAAGATTGCCTTATAACAAATCCAAAACCCAGCTGCACTTGGGAGGAATGAATGAAAAACAGGCTGATAACAAGTTAGGTTGCTAGACATTTTATCCCTAGATATTTTAATACCTGTTGGCACACAGCGTAAATGAAACAGCCTGCAAAACACCAGTGCATAATCCCAAAGTATATTGCCAATCACAGTAAAGACAAAAAAACACTTTGTCTTTGCTGTGATTGGCAACACGTACACTGAGTTTATGCACTGATGTTTTTCGGGCTGCTTAATTTTCAGTGTGTGCCAACAGGCATTAAAATATATAGGGACCTAACTTGTGCACAGCCTGTTTTTTTCATATGCATTCCTCTCGAGTGCAGCTGGGTTTCGGATTTGTTGCAGTGAGTGACCTAGCTTGCCCCCTTCCAGTAGCACCAGCTATTAATTCACAGTAGTGCGACTATTTCTGGAACTTCTAAGATTGCCTTCAGTTCTGTTCAGTCTGTATTCCCATTCAGATCACACACTTCCAAAATAAAATAAAGTAAAAAAAAAATAGAACAAATAGGCATTACCCACTAGAGGTGTAGTTCTTGAAGGAGGAAAGCACAACTGGGTGAAGGGATGGGTGCTGCAGTGGGGGTGGCCAGGTCCAAAGAACACCACAAACATCAAAGAGTAGCAGTACTCACAGTAACTAGCTTGCAAAAATACTTTAGGGTCCACCAACATATATAGTGTACTGCACAATTTTATGACACAAACCCAACAGTTAAAGTGCACAAGTGCAGAACTTCATTACAAGAAACTGCCACATATCACGAATGGCCAGATTTTTTATTTATTTATTTATTTATTTATTTATTTATTTATTTATTTACTGTTATTTTGGAAAAAATACCTTTGAGCCAAGGCTCTTTTACAAAGGTTCCACATCTGGAGACAATACAGAACAAAGTGAGGAGAATAAAAAGTACAGTGGATTTCAAGCAGCTATAGGCTTTGTCGATAACATGAATCTTTCATTTAGGAAATACTGAAATAGGCACAATGAATCAGCGTATGTACATTAAATTATAATAAATATGAGAGTGATCTGCCAGAACATAGATAATAATAATAATAATAATAATTTTATTTATGTAGCACAATTCAGGTACCAAAGTGCTTTACATACAATATTTTAAAACAGTTCAATAAAATCAAATAAAACATACACAACAGCATCAATTAAAAAACTTCCAATTCACAATATTTCAGATATTAAAAACCTGTTTAAATAAATATGTCTTTAAACTGGTCATGAAATGCTCCACGGTCTCACACTCTCTGATCTGACGAGGTAGAGAGTTCCACAGGGATGGCGCCGCGAACCAGATGTTTTCATCCATACCCGGGGAACCTCTAGCAACCCTCTTCAGTAGAGCAGAGAGGTCAGCCAGGACTGTAAGGAATCAGGAGCTCTTGCAGACAATCCGGTCCCTGTCCATGTAGGGTTTTATAGGTCATAAGACTGACCTTAAAGGTGGTCTGCCACTGTATAGGCAGCCAGTGCAGATTGCGCAGCACAGGTGTAATATGACTGGTACGAGAAGTCCCAGTCAATAGTTGTGCTGCTGCGTTCTGCACCAGCTGCAAGCGGCAGACATAGATGCAGTAAATGACACAGTGGAAGATGGTACACTTGACTAAGTTAGAAGTTGCTAGAAGAAGGGGGAGATTTAGAGGTGGGAGGGACTAGAAGGGGGATTTTAGTGGGAGGAGTATAGTTAAGAGAAGCATTCACAGGAGGCCAGCATGAGGGGTTGGTTTCGTTATGGGAAACAGTCACAGGAAACCATTGTGACAAGGTGCTGTAGCAGGCTGCCCTTGAAAGTGCCCAGGGTTGAATGGCTGGTAACATCTGGTGCAAGCATGTTGTACCAGGATGATGCTCTGTATGTAAAGGAGCATTGGCCTTGGGTGATGGGGCAGCATGGTACTGTGAAAGTAAGATACTCAGAGCTCCTGGTTAGGCAGAGGCCACCATGGGGAACCAGTAATGTCTGAACCCTTGAGGGGAGGAGATTTAAGGTGATCTTTTTAGCTAGCATTAGAGATGCAGCGAATTTAAATTCCACTGGTGAAGTAAATGCAAAGTGGGCACTTCGCGTTGCCACTCTGCTACGTGGAGTGGGCAATGTAAAGTGTTCACTTTGCCTTGTCATTACCACTTTGCGTTAAGGCAGAATGGCAATGCAAAGTAAGGCGAAATCATTGTTTTTAATGGACTTCGCGTTCCTCGTTATGATTATAAGTGATCCACTTGGTGTTTCAGATTTGGCAGCCCCTCCACACATCACATGGTGTACAGTACTGTAAGTAACATGCTCTTTAGCTAGGCAGGAAGAAAGTGAGCCATGCAAGCAGACACTTTTACTTTCTCCTGTGCAGACAGCGAGAGAGGAGTGTGTTTTGTGACTGCTGATACTTTGAGATCAGAGCGAGGAGGAGATTTAAACTTTGATTTAGACCCAACAGCTTTTTTAAAAGCTACATTTTTTGTCTTTTCTGTACTCTTTTTTTACTTAATTTGTTCTTTCTGCAAATTTTATTTTTCTTACCTTTATAAGTAGTTAGCTGTTTGTCTGTGTCTGTGTGACAGTGTGAGTAGTGATTGCTCAGACTGAGGGAGCTCAGTAGGAGAGATGGACCAGGGTGAGGGAATGTCTAGGGTGGGGGCAGCTCTGGAAGAGCGTGGTAGTGGTAATCATTGTACCGTGCATATGCATGGGAGGCATGGGCGCCCATTCTTGTTGGACCGCTTGAAACTTGTGAGTGCCCCCCCTGGAAGCTGGACCATCACCACCTTCTGTCCTGGCTCTGAGGCAGTTGAACCACCACCACCACCAAGCCCAGCACTAGGTCCTCAGGAGCAGGATGTACCTATTCCCACAGGCGCAGGTGTGGATCCCATCCCTGTTCAGCACCGTGACCAGCTGGCTGCCAGTTCATCTGGCCGTCCCCTGCCTGTGCCTGGTCCTCCCCACACCTCCATTGTATGGCAGTTTTTTGACTGAGTCAGGGGGGACAGCAGTGTGAACAAGTGCCGTCTATGTGAGGTGGAGATGCGCCATGGCCCCCTGGTGACTGGGAGCCAGCACACCCATATGCTCAATCACCAGCAGTTGGAGTGTCAGGCTGCCACAGAATGGACCACGCCTACACCTGCTGGCCATTCTGTGGCAGAGAGTGCAGCTGAGCATGGCGGCATCCCTATGAAGAGGAAGGCCACAGCAGCACCTGCTGCTCCACCAGCACCCCACCCCCCGCCACCAGCAGCAGGTCAGCCTGTAGAATGTGTGGACCCCAGAAAACTGCGTGTAACACAGGCTGACTTGGCAGTTCTCTGGAGTGCTGTCGAGGAGAAAAACAAGAGGGTGAATGCTGTGGAGCAGCAGCAGGATCACATAGAGGGACATCAGTTGCAAATTATGTCCATACTGGAACTGCTGCTGGATCACCATGGGATCCCACATTAGTTTATTTTTCCTCACACCATGTGCCCCCCCCACACCTTCCTTGCTGTGTTATAAAATGTATTTCTCCACCATCCCCGACCCTTGTATGTAATTATGTCCTTTTTTGTTGTCTTCCGTATGCGTGACACTTTGCATTCTGAGCAGTGCAAGTATACTGTGCTAAACTGCATGTGTGCAGTCAGTCTTCTTTCCAGTCTGTGCATGTACTGCAGACATTGTCCAACTTTCTGACTTAAAAACAAACATTAATGAGTACAATGGTGGGATGGTGAAGCCTGGAGAGATACTACAAAACAGGCTTACAATACATCCAAGTAACTAGTAAAAAAATTAATGTTTTAATTTGTGACGTAATAGTAAATCATGATTTGTGACTGCATTTGTGACCGTGATGATGAAGAACATGATTTGTATCACGAGTGACTCCTGATGATGGTCCTGACTTAAAAACGCATATTAATGAGTACAGTGTTCATGCTGAATTATGCATCACACCTGTCCATACTCTGAGGGGAAGCCAAAGAAACAACTGTGACTTAAGTTAGAGATGGAGATTGGCCCCAAAAAGAGGTGAAAATGCACAGACAGATTAAGATTGCGCTGTGCACTGAAGAGATGCAGACACAAAGGCACAACACCTGACTAGTGCTCACCACCAGAAATTCAAATCTGGAAAAGAATACCTTTGCCGGTTGGGGCGGCTGCGGGGGACAGCATACTGCACTGCTGCAGTAACAGTCATTAGTACTAATATCAGTAAAGATACCACAAAGAAGTACAAAAAGTATACAGCTGCAGTAGATAGCAGGTTAACATTGCTGAAATCATGTGACACAATAAAAGGTGTCTGATTTGATGACACGCATCACACACATACTCACACACACACTAAGTAATGCGTAGCAAATTGAAAACTTCAGTAATACAGTATAACCACATACTTTAAACAAACTAAAATTATACACTGCTGCACCACAACAATCAGCAAAGAAATGGCAAGAATTATTGAAAATATTACTGTATTATATTAACACAGTTATACAAGAAAAACATCATCAAAACAGAAAGCACTGTCTTATTCTCCAAGTTAATCTACCTACACCACAGATACGCCCTTCCCCCAAAGCACACTTCCACTGTCTCTCAGTACACAGACTAAATGTTGTACATTAACATTCAGAATCCACACACAAACAATAAAGGCTCGATGATATGAGCACAGGAAGGTTTCCTATAATCGATGAACTAAAGTTGCAGCAAAAAAAATTACTCAAAAGGCTTTTTTAACAGCTTTTAGAAGGTTTGAATCGCAGAGAGCTCTCAGAGCAGATTGTCTCCTACAGCTTCCTACACACACTACCCCAAACTGAGGCTGTGCAGAACAATCTAGAGCCCATGTGACCTGAAATCCCATGAATCACTGCAAAATTTACCTTTGAAGCTTAAAAACAAGGCGAAGTACATTGTTTTCAATGTACTTCACCTTAAGAATTCATGGATTAGTGGTTTGGGAAGGCGGAGTAACGTGAAGTCATTGTTTTCAATGGATCACGTTGCTATTCTTATAAATACTCCTCTTCGCATTGCGGAGCACTCTGTGAATTCGGCTTCACTCCGCGAATCACTTCGAGGAGCGAATTGGAGCCACTTCGCCCATCTCTAGCTAGCATACAGGTCTGGCACTTTAGTCTGCTGGAGAGCTGAAGCCAGCTAACCTGCTTGTAGATGCAGATGCCGCAGCACTTCACTTGGATGAGGCTTGCAAGGGAGTAGAGACTTCTGGTAAACTAGGAAGGATTTTATAGGAATTGTAATCATGATTTGTGACATTATTGTTCAAAGGAAATCCAACTGCATCTGTGGCAAGAGGTTTCATTTAAAGAGAAAGTGTAACAATTTATGTGAATTTCCAAATAAATACAAACTAGAAACTAATAATTATTAAAAGTGATACCTGTTTCATAGTGTGGCATAACTAATTTGTGTGAAGTAGTAATAATTATTTAATTTCCATCACCAATGGATCTAGTGGGACTCGAACTGTTTGCAATATATGGCAGTTTCTTGCACTGACATTCTGCATGTGCACACGTTAACCATTACAATAGTGTCATAAAACACAATGTACGTTGGTGGACCTGTGGTTAGTTTTGCAAACTTGATACCATGAGTACTGCTACTCTTTGATGTTTGTACCCCTCTAAAGGTGGCTAGGTCTAGTACCTCATCCACCCCAGCCTCCTCAGTCAGACCCTCTCTGCTTCTTCATCCTCTCATAGCATACACCATATGCATGTCTAGCCTTTTGCAGCCCCCACCCCACCCAGGATGGAACCAGCCTCCCTCAGTCCCCACTGTACATGAGATTGAGGTCTGTTTCATTGCCTTCACCTCTAACTTCTGATCCATAGCTGGTGGAAGGATCAACAAGTCTAATTCACAATGGACCCAACATCACCTGTCTGTCATTCTGCCAGCTCCCCACCCAACACCATATTTTAAAAGTCCCTTCTCCCCAGTATTGGAATTACACTTTATGAGCTTTAGGAGTTAGGGGGGCCCATAAGGGTTCTATTTTAAACTGAGCCCCCCCTTACCATTATAAGTCAATGGCAGTGATGTGTGAGCTAATGGGGTTCACTTCAGAGGTTTGGGTGGTGTAGGCCACTGGATACTTTGCTCTATCTACAGTATGGGACTAACGGTGCTGGGTTATGGTGTAAGGAGACTTTTGAAAAACAGTGTTAGGTATGGTGGGAATGGCAAGAGGCCAGATATGCAATAATGGGTTCACTGGGGAATTTTGGACCTGTTATCCGCCATTAATGATCAGGGTGAGGTAAAGTCCTTTATTTATCTAGTTATTAATTTCAAAGTTTTATGAGGAAAGACTTACTGAGCTTGTAAAAGCTCATTTCCAGATGCATCCTGGGGGGATGGAAAATGGGAAGTATGCTGTACATGATATGCACGTGACAATAAATAAGTGGGTGGCTAAAAATAATACATCAAGATTGCATTGTAAAAAAAGCTGTGCATTTTTCATAGTTTAGGCAAATTTTGAAAACGTGCGGCATTTTTTTTAACTTGCTCTTTATACCCCCCACTCTCTAAGCCCCTCACCATCGGGAGTCACCTATGGTGTCTGCCCCTGTGCTCTCTCCACCTTACCTGGAGCCTGTGGGTGATCCCCCATGGAGCCATGGCTATACCACCCTGAGATCCTGCTTGTCATTGGGCACCCATTGGATAAACCAGGAGGGAGTTGTGGGGTCTGCACCAGGTGCTCTGTCTCCCAGCACTCAGGGAGCTGAATTTTCTACTGTTCTTGGGGGCATGACATGCACCCAGACATCAAGGTGCAATCGCCAATGTCCATCATGCCCCAACCCGTCAGACTGACTCTAGTGCATGCTGCACCTCCGGCTTCTGCCAGAGGCCAGTCATGTGCCGAACCTCAACCCCCCCCAACCCCCGGAGAAGGCAAACTGTCCTTGGATGCTCAAACCTCTTCCCCCCGGCTGGCCTTCCATCTCCCCAGAAACGTTCCTGAACCTGGGTCAATGGTATCGCAAGCGGTAGCACCACTGCTGCGCCGGTGGGAATGTGTGGTAGTTTTAACTTTTTAGACAGTATGGTGAATTGTAATAGTTTTAGGTTTTAAACACACTAATATTTATCTGTGTCTAATGTTGGCACATGTTGATTTTTTTGGTATTGTGTATTAAACTTCAACATTCCCTTTGGATAGTTACAGTTGTGAGATCACATAACCTTACAAACTTGCTAAGATGCAGTAGTAATAAAAATGCATACAGCAAAATAAAAATAATTAGCATTGCATGGTAACAATTACAGGCAGGATATTCAGGGCTACACTAAATAAAGATGAATTATGTGTAAATTAAGGTACAAGTGCTATGCAGTACTGAAAGCAATGCCAGATAGTAGCAGAGTACCACCACCCAGACTGCCGAAACATGAGCTAACAAAGTCACTGTGGTTGGTAAGCTCATGAGCAAAATGTTGCCAGATAAGATTAACTGATAGGTACAGTAGCCTGGGGGGGGGGGGCGCAGGGGTAGTAGTTGCTCAGTTGCTCACAGCAAAGGGGGTGGGGGAAGGAGGACATCAACAGCATGGGAAGGTGGATTACAAGGGTCAGGGATCAGGAACAGTTGCAGGATAGGTGGCAAAATCATGAAGAAGGGATTTAAGGGCAGAGAAGGATGAGACTGAGCAGACAGACAGGAGAGAGGAGGACCAGAGATTAGGAAAATTATATGACAAGGCAGCTTGGCCCCAGGAAGTTTCCTGGGTGGGGTGGGAGTGTGTGTGGAGGAGTTGTGGGATAACAGATGGACCAGACACCTAACTTCAAGTTCAACACACACTCTCTGTGTGATGTTTATTCAAAATGCAGACGATAACCTTTAGCAATAGCATATCCCTTCTTCAGTACATCAGTTTGTAGCATCAAACTATGCAAGTCCTTCCTGTACAAAGTGTTTTATAGTATAGTACTATTACATACTAAATCCAAGAATGATAAACATGGCCTGTTGTTTTACATACACTCAGAGGTCACCACAATAACCTCCCTGAACAAGGACCTTAGTGGAAAAGGAAAATTTAGAGAACACTATAGCATAGTCAAAAAAGGGAAGGGGGTGCCCATAGGTGACCAATCCTATGGACTAGAAATTTTAAAGGATAGATTAGGCTAAGAAATAGAACTGTTGCAACAAATTTAAGAAAAGGTCGGTCCTCAAGAGTGACAGGAGTTCCCTGTCACAAATCCCCCACCTTAAGAGGGAAGCAGTTATTGCAGACTGCTTACCACCTTCCTATCCCAGGAAGGGATGGAGCTTCCACCCATCCATCTTCAGAGCTTTGTCTCAGGGTGCTTATTATTGATAAACATTCTCTCATAAACATAGTGGATATCATCATTCTTTACCCTGAGGCATTAACACATTCCTCAACAGAGACTAATGGTACCTACCCTGAACTATCTCCTTTTAGGGAAACTATGTCATATTTCACTGACATCAATTCCTGCACCATATCCAGACATGAAATCAGCATTTACATGTTGTCATCATGTTTCATAACCAAAAATTTGGATGACTGTACAGTCTAGTACTACAGAGGAATTTTTCTGGGGTGAGTAATTACCTACTCCAACCCTACCAGACATGTCAGTTTTAAGCAGGGGCCCAGTCCTAGGTTCAACCTCTCTATATAAACTCACTATGTCTCTTGATTCATTAATTTCTCTTGCTACAGATACAGACACCTGAGGGTAGACACTCTAGGTGTTACCCCAACACATGTTCCTATCCATTTTCCACCCATCTCCTCCTTTGTAGGTTTTTAATCAAAAAAATAAAACACATATACCACCTCTTTGATCTTAACATATTGTAACATTTTGGCAATATTAGCATCTTTAGCCTGCAGTATACACCAGTCAATACTGTTAATAGATTTAGCTGCATCAATACAAGAAAAAGTCCCTTCAGCCTCATAGGCTTCTGCTTGCTTGGAGCCTTCAACCCCAGCACAATATCACTAGCACAGTCTTACCTTGGGTCTCACATTCAAATTCCATACTTGCATTTCCAACTTCCAACAGGTAACATCCTGAGAACACAGGAAACAAAGGAATATCCTGCTCAGTCAGGGGGTCCTCCTCCAGCTGAGCCCATGAAAAATTATCCTCCGATTCTTTATCCAAAGTCTCTGACTGGGAATTCTTGAGCACCGGCACCAGTTTCCACCTCTCTGCATAGTTTGTCTGCCTCCAGCCATTGCCCACTCAGCCAGTGGATCATCTTCATCAGGGTCTCTACCTCCTGGGTGTTGTCTTTGCACCTCCAGTCTGCCTCAACCCCATGATAGTTCCTCATCCCTTTGCATCTTTTCATCATCTTCAGGCTTGTGCGTCCTCCAGGCTCTCGGGTCCAGTCCAGGCAGCAGCTTCTCTTCATCTATCAGCCATGGTTCTGGTCAGAACTCCACAGACTTTCTTTTCTGGGTTCTCCTCTGGTAACTCCTGTTGCATTGGTCCGCTTGGGATATCTGGGTGATATCCACCTGAAAACGTCTCTCTTCTGCCAGTCCAGATGTTTCCAGCTAATTATCCCACTTCTGGCACCAAGTCTGTGAAGGAGTTGTGGGATACCAGATGGAACAGACACCAAACTTTAAGTTCAACACGCAATATCTGTGTGATGTTTATTCAAAATGCAGAAGATAACCTTTAACAACAGCATATTCCTTTTTCAGTACATCAATTTGTAGCAACAGACTATGCAAGTCTTTGCTCTACACTTAGCCAGCACCTGCTGATTCACTGATCTCTGATCTAACTTAGCAGTTGAGATTCAGCCTCCACCACTATGTGGTCCCTGTTTGCTTGGGTAGTGAGGGCTCAAATAAAAAAACAAAACAAAACAAGCTAAAAACAAAGAACCTCAGTGCAGAAGCACTGAAACAAGGGTTACCACAAAGGGCACTGACAATAAGCCAAGTTTCAAAGAAACACAACATCACACATATGTCGATAATACAAAGCATCATGGGATATATGCAAATCAACATCCCATTTCAGATTGTCTCAGTTTACAGAAATTTACATGCATTTTAAATAGCACAACTAACTTAATTTGTATAACAATCAACTAGTACTGCTTACCTTTATCAAAAACACATAGTGCCATGTATTTTCAACATTTACAAGTTTCATACACATAAGGTATATACATTAAAGTAGTTTATGGCATAGTGCTATTACATACTAAATATAACAATGACAAACACAGCCTGTTGTTTTACATATGCTCAGAGGTAACCACAATAACCTCCATGTATGAGGACCTGAGAGGGAAAAGGAAAATCAAAGAGGACATTATAGCATAGTCAAGAAAGGAAAGGGGGTGCCCATAGGTGGCCAACCTTATGGACTAGAAATTGTAAAGGATAGATTAGGCTAAGAAATAGAAGAACTGTTGCAACAGAATTAAAAAAAGGTCGTTCCTCAAGAGTGTCAGGAGCTCCCTGTCACAGGGAGTAGGCAGAGTGAATGGGGAGAGGTGTTCCAGAGGGGGTAGGAGTAAGGAGGAGGGGAAGAAAGGAGGGCAGAGAGGTGGGGGGGGAGCCAAACCAGAAGATAGAGGTGAAGGTGGCACAGTGTATGAGGTGTATGGCATCGAGGGAAGGGAGGAAGAGGGAGGAGTACAGACAGCAGTGGTGTATGAGGGGGACAGTCCAAGGCAAAGTAACATAGTTCCACAATTAGGAGACCGCGCTCCTGTTAAGTAGGCTGGTGCAGCTGTAGGGTGGCTACCCCAAAATACACAGTCACATCCAAAGTCAGTTGCACTCACAGAAAGAAAGAAATGTCCACAACAACCATTCAGACCAACTGAGGTCCTTTATTAAAGGTACGCTCTTTAAGCAACTTAGATTCACTAAGCAAGCAAAAACATCCAGTGCTTCACCTCCCACTGAGGCTTCTAATGGGTCCTTGGAAGCCCCAGTGGAGGCAAAGCACTGGCTGTTTTATTGCTCAATATGAATCTAAGTTCGCTGGAAAGAGTGTACCTTTAATAAAGACCCAGTCGATACTAAATGGCTTGTTGTGGACATTTCTTTCTTTCTGTGAGGAGTCAACTGACTTCCAGATGTGACAAAGGCAAAAGTACGAAAAAAGGTGGAAGGGGATCCAGTATGGCAAAGTGGACTTAGGAGTGAGTGATATAGACAATGTCACCATTATGGGAGATAGGAAAGATCACCTTTATGACTAGCTGTCTGTGGGCAGGGAGAGTGAAACTAGCTTTGTATCTTTTACAGCACATCCAGTTTGAGGTTGAAGATTGTGGTGGACTGTATCAATGTGTGCTGAGAAGTTGAGGGTGCTGGTCCAGACAGACCCCAAAGGTACTCAAAGGAGGGACATCCCCAAGCCAGTACCATCAAGGTGTGGAAGGGGGATGGGAGAAAGTCTAGTAAGCCTATGCTGGGAGCCAAAGTTCATGGAGAAAATTTTCTGGTGTATAGACAGAAGGTTTGAATGCATCAGTGCTGAACAATGTCAAAATCCTGTTGGCGATGGACTGCAAGGTCAGCAACAGAGGAAATAGCACAGTGTCAGCTGCATACATTGAGCAGTGACTAAGGGGTGAGCAAGAGTAACTGCGGTTACAGTAGCACTCACACACTCAGGAGCCCACTGCCTCCTGCTCAGCATAGAAAATGTTTATTGTCACAAGCTTGCAGTTTTGTTTGGTACATAGTTTAGCCATTTAAAACTGGAGTTGACAGTAGTGGAGTCTGTGCTGCAGATTCCAACCCACTTTTGTGGGGGGTAGTACAAAACAAAAAGAAGCAGAAGGGCCAATTTCTCAAAATGTCTGATCTTGATGCTGCGTCCCCAGGAGGAGCAGGGACAAATTACATTGTTCAGTTCCTTAATGATGTACAGCAAAACTGAAGGGAGCAGCATGACAAACTACGGATGGAGGGCTGATACCAAAGAACGACACTTAAAAATTGGTGGTGAAGTAGGGCCCCACAAAATATTTTATAGGGGTCCCTTTACAGCTCAGACACAGCCCCGCATACATGTGGATGATGCAGGAGGAACAGACAGTGGGCAGGTCATGTAGGAATAGTTAGAAGAGCATAGCCCAGGAGAGATCTTTGGAGATGTCCGAGCACATAGAGAGTGGAGGAAAACTATGTTTACAATATAAACAGCTTGTGACCTGCCCTCCAGGTAGGAGTGGAACCAGCTAAAGGAGGAGACAGAAAACTTTGCTGCCTTAAGCTTGTCCAGGAGAGGGTGTACTACAGTGTCAAAGGCTTTGGCCTAGTTGGCAAAGATGGTGGAAGATACTTTGGCCCTGGTCCGTGTCCTTACAGGATGGAGTCAGTGAGCCAAGGAGAGAGGTAGATGTGGGAGGGGACTTCCTGAAACCAAACTGGAAAAGTGTGAAAAGAAGGAGGAGTTGAGTAATGGGGTGAGTTGTGAAAGGACAAGATGCTTCTGGAGCTGGCAGTGCTGAGAAATGAGCCAAAAGTTTCCAGGAGAGAAAGGGATCACATCATTATGAGAGGAGGAGAGTAGCCAGCTTTCAGGCATCAGAGATAGAGGTGGAGGTAAAGAGAGGTTAAAGAGCAGGAAATAGGGGTGGCTATAGCTGATACAGAGAGGAAGCTTGGGGTCAAGGCCATCTGGGCTCATACCCTTGTGGGGTTAAGGGCTAGAAGGGACTTAAGAGAGGATGAGGGCATGGTAGGAGGCAAGAAGAATAACTGTAGGGAAGAGAGGAAGGGTGAGTGGGCAGAGGGGGAGAAGAGATAAGGAGCAGGTGGTGAAGAAGGAGTTGAAACAAGTAGCAGTGTCAGCACAGTCAGTGATGTGGGAGTTGCCAATCTTGGGGACAGGGGTGAGGAGTGGGTTGGGGGGGAGAAGAGGGAGTGGATAACTTTTCAGAACCTGGATGGATGACTAAGGTTGTTCTGGAGTGTGGACGCAAAGTAACAAGATTTTGCCAGCCTGGTGGCTTTGGAATGTGCATTGCAAATGGTCAAATAATTTAATAGGGTGGCAGGGGAACTGGAGGTCTTGTAGAAACACTGACCAGATCACAAGCTAGAAGGCAGGCCATCAGCTCAGCAAAATTCAGGGATGGTGAGAACCTTGGACCTTGGTTTTCCTTAGGGCGAGTGGTAGTCTCAGACAAAAAACAAGAAAAGTGTCTCCACTCACTGCCACTCCCAGTCTAAACATACATAGACAGCAAAAAGATGGGCACCATCACTCAAGGTAAGTACCAGAACCTCTTTAATACTGTAAAATTACAAACTCACAGTCAGCGATACAAAACAAGGGAAGCAGCAACACAACTGAACCGCGACTGGTTTCTCATTATGCACTCTTCAGGGCCTGAAGAGACACGTAATGCCTGAAACCAGTTGGGGTTCAGTTTGGGTGTGTTGCTGCTTCCCTTTGTTTTGTAACGCTGACAATGAGTTTGTATTTTTTACAGTATTAAAGAGGTTCCGGTATTTACCTCAGGTGATGATGACGGTAGTCCCAGACCACCATAAATTTGTTATTGAAGGAGTCGAGGACTGAGTTGATAACTGTGGCTGTAGAGATGCTGAATCTGTCAGTAGCCAGCTGGTCTGTGTGGAGAGAGGATTTATCCAGCGACCTGAAGGACTGAAGGAGGATGATTTTAGTGTGTGTGTGTTGAGGGGGCTTTGAGCCAGTGGATCTTGAGCACACAGTAGACCATGTGATGTTCACTGAGTATATCTGGGAGGATACCTGCATCTATAATATGGTGACGTTGAGAGGAGAGTACCCCGCCCAGAAGATTGTGGTTTGATGATCTATGATTAAGATGGGTGGGGTCTGAAATTAGTTGGGATAGCATGAAGCATTTAACATTCTGGCTGTTTTTGCACAGATGGGGAAATCATTTAGTTTAAAAATCCACAAGTATCAGCAGCTCACCAGAGGAGTGGGAGCAGATGAAGGAGAGGAACTCAGTGACCAAAGCAGGGGATAGACCAGAGCAGCAGTACACTCCTGCAATGAAAAGTGGCACCATGTGGGGGAAGGAGCGTTGGAAGAGGAACATCACTTAGGCAGCAGAGGAAGGGACAGCATAGGCAAAAACTGAATGCTAGAGGAGAAGTAGACTGCAACACCTCCCTCTGTCTTGGGGCAAACTTGCTTAGCTGTGGAGTAACCAGGTATGGACAATGCAGGGTCTTGGACCTTGTGGGAGAGCCATGACTCCAAGATAAGGAGATCATCAGGCTGGAGGTGGACCATGAGGTGCTGCAGGAGATCTAGCTTTGGAAGAAGGCTATGATGTTAAGATGGGTAACCAGCAGTTCTTTTGGAAGCTGCATTAGTGAGGTGGAGGCAGGACCAGGATTGAGCTCTATATCCCCTGCCACTTGGAGTAGCAAGACTACAAGAAGCTTAATGGAGCCACGGTGCTGTAGAGGAGGTGGGAGTGGCAAGGGAGGTGTGGGGGATGGGATGCTCAGAGGGTTCCAAGTGAAGCCAAGAGCAGGTAATAGACTGCACCCTGGGCACCAGAGGCAGTGGAAAGAGAGGGAGGGATGAGGAGCGTGGAGAGAGAGGAGAGAAGGAGAGCAAAGTGGATGGAGAAAGGGATGAGAGTTAGATGAGGAAGGGGAGAAGCAGCTGGGATGAGGGGTAACATAGTAGATTAATCTAACAGTGTGGGGAACACCAGTGGGCAAAGAGGTGCACTGGTCTGACCAGAGAGGAGTTGAAGGGAACAGAGGCCTGACCCAGAAGAAATGCTTGCAGCTTCATCTGAACTAGGGAGAAAGACTGGCTAACCCAGTTTGGTGGGGGCACCCGGATAGGAAAAGGGGAGAAAGAGCTGTAGATCAAGTAGGGTCTGCAGTGAGAATGCAGGTAAAGGAAAATGGGTCAGACTAGGTGGGCTAGCTGCCATGGTCTTAAATCAAATTTTATGTTGGATACAGGCTTCATGAAAATAGGATGGACATCAAAATAACAATTTTAGGAGGGAAGCGTGCTTCTGCTTCACCCTAGATAGCGTGGGAGCTTAAATAAACAACTTAGCAGGGATGTGAGCCATACCCAGATAGGGCACAAGTCTAAAGAATAATTTAGGGGGGATGCTGGCTTCACCTAGATAGGGAAGAAGACTAAATTGCACAAATGGTTGGGGGGCTAACCACTATAAGGGTAGGTCAGAGTAGCCAGTAATCATAACAGGTAGAAGTTGAACAAGAGTAATATTCCTTACAAGCAGTATATTGTGGACAGTTAAACTCTGGCTAGTAGCAGTGATAAACTAGCAGTTACAGTTCCTGATGAAGTAGAAGCAAGAGTTACAAAGTATAGTGGCCCCTACTAAGAAGAATAAAGTGAGCAAAGTAGGCCCCATGTGCAATGCGAAATTGGGGGGTTAGGTCAGGGTTTGTGTGTAAAAGACGGTGTCAGGTTCAGTGGTGTGTCAGGGGGTCAGAAATATGTTGTCTGCTATGGGATAATGAAATAAACCTTTGGATATCCTAGTGCATAGTGGGTAGTGCACAGGAAAGTGTCAAAACACAACAGTATATGGATCTATTTATGTATGTATTTATTTATTTGTTTTATTTATTGAAATGTTTCACCAGGAAGGCTCACTGAACAACATATTGCTCGTATCTTGGTGCCACCGGGGTAGGGGGTACAATTGGAAGAAAAATTAGACATACAGTTTAACATTTATCATATCCACAAAATTAATCATCCAATTACATTTGTAACAAGACATACAGTTCAAAAATATCATAAATAATCATACAGTTGCATTTGTAACATAACATACAATTAAATATGTCATACCTGTGGAATATGCGTTTAATTACAAGTGGTATGTCTGAGGAACATAGTACAGAAATTTAAAGTTGCCTTGGAGCGAACTCCTTGCAGGAATGGATCATGGTTTAAGAGGCAGATTATTTAGCAATTATTGAATAAATGAGGTCCAGTGGGGGACATCAAGGAGGTAGAGGAGTAGACAGGGAAACAATCTGGGGAAGGAGAGGATAAAGATGGGAGGAACATTACCAGAGAAAAGTGAGCAAAAAAAATAAAATAAAATAATCAGTTGTGAAGGGCAAGTTAACACAGTGCTAGTGCAATCTGGGAGTGCCTTAGACAGAACAAAAATGCAAATTATTAGCTCAAGTAAACTAATTCCTTTGATGAAGTGCAGGAAGTAGAGAGGGGGCAGGAGAGAGGTGGGGTTAAGGGATAGGAAGGACGAGACATATCTGGAACTGGCCCTTCTGAGAGAGATAGCTGCCAGTGGTGGAATGAGGCAAGGACTTAGAGTAAGAGGCAGGGGTAGCGACAAGTTGGGTAGAGATAGTAGAGGGAGGGTAGGGAAGGAGGAGGAGGAAGAGAGGTGGGGAACTTACCAAGACTAGGCCTCTTCAGGATGCTGAGAAACCTGCCAGAGAGCACAGTCAAGCAAGGATGAATTAGGTAGAGAGGATGGAGGGGAAGGGGGAGGGAAAGAAGAGTCATTTCCCAATGCTGGACCCCTCCAGCATACTGAAAACCCTGCCAAGGGGCAGAACTAGGTGAGGACAAGTTGGGAAGAGAGAAAAGAAAGGATGAAGGGAAAGGAGGGAAGAGGAGGGAAAGAAGAAGCTTACCTAAGGCTAAGCCATTCCAGGATGCTGAGAACCCTGCCAGAGCGCAGAATCAGGTGACGACTAGTTAGGCAGAAAGGATATAATGGGAGGGGGAGTGAAGGAAGAGTAATTGCCTATTACTGGGCCCCTCTAGGATGCAGAGAACCCTGCCAGGGGATAGAATTAGGAGAGGACAAGTTGGGCAGAGGGAATACGGGGGATAGAATAGGAAAGGAAAAAAGAAGGAGGGAGGGAAGAAAACTTACCTGAAAGTAGACATCGCCAGGGTGCTAAGAATCCTGGCAGAAGGCAGATTTAGGCAAGGACCAGTTGGGTAGAAAGGAGAGAGGGGCAAAGGAAGGTAAAGGAGGAGGAGGAGGAGGCTTGCCCAGTGCTAGACCCCTCCAGGATGCTGAAAACCCTGCCAGGGGGCAGAACTAGGTGGGGATAAGTTGGGAAGAGAGAGAAAAGAAAGGATGAAGGGAAAGGAGGGAAGAGGAGGGAAAGAAGAAGCTTGCCTAAGGCTAAGCCATTCCAGGATGCTGAGAACCCTGCCAGAGTGCAGAATCAGGTGAAGACTAGTTGGGTAGAAAGGATATAATGGGAAGGGGAGTGAAGGAAGAGTAATTGCCCATTGCTGGGCCCCTCCATGATGCAGAGAACCCTGCTGGGGATAGAATTAGGCAGGGACAAGTTGGGCAGAAGGAATTTAGGGGATAGAAGAGGAAAGGAAAAAAGGAGGGAGGGAAGAAAACTTACCTGAAAGTAGACATCGCCAGGGTGCTAAGAATCCTGACAGAGGCAGATTTAGGCAAGGACCAGTTGGGTAGAAAGGAGAGGGGGAAGGGAGGTGAAAGAGGAGGAGGCTTGCCAGTGCTAGACCCTCCAGGATGCTGAGAACCCTGCCAGAGGTCAAAACTACAAGAGCAAGTTGGTAATGGAAAAAGTTAGGGGTAGCAGTGAGGGGGTAAGTGGTGAAGGGAGAGGAGAGTATGCTGAAAAGCAGGCTCAGGGGAGAGGAAGGTTTAATAAGGGATGTGAGTCATGGAGAGGAGTAGAGGCATAGGAGGACAGTTAAGGAAGGTTAAAGCAGGAGCAGTTAGATGAGAGCAAGTTATGTAAAGCAGAGGCAAGGGAGTAAGAGGAAGAGGAGGAGGAGTGCCATATTTGGGGGAGTTCCAGATTTGTGGGAAACAATTGGTAAAGCCTGACTGACTGATGAGAGTGGTTTGATGGGGGAGCAACAAAGTGTGAGTGTCAGAGGATCTGTGGGAGTGGGGGGGTTGAAAGAGAGTGAGCATGAGAGGCAGGAGGGAAGTTCTCCTAACCAAAATTTGGAAGTGAGTTTGGCACAATGAGTGAGGTGCCTATTGACAAGTGGAGGAAGGGACAGGGTGTAGTAGAGGTCATAATGAAAACTGCGTGATTGAGCATCAAGGGCAAATTGACAGAAGGAGATAAAGTGAGTGTCCAATCTGGTTAGGAAGGATTCGGGAGCAGCACCATAGACTACATCACAGTAGTAAAAAATTGGGAGGATCATCTTCTGGACTAGCTCATGCTGCGCCATAGGAGAGATGCAATTATGGTTTCTGAATAAGGCACCAAGCTTGAGGTGCAGGTTTTCAGGATGGTGTGTGGCCAGAGAAGCTGAGGAGTTGGTCCAACCAAACCCCAAGGTATCTAAATGAGGAGGTGTCCCAGGATTGACCCATCAAGGGTATAGAAAGACGGTAAAGGGTGGAGCTTAGAGACTCTATGTATAGTGCCAAAGGTCATGGAGACAGTCTTTTGGCATTTAAGAATAGTTGATGTGCGGCAAACCATAGCTGAACCTGGTGGAAGTTATGTTGAAGGATGACTGCTACATTGGCAGGGCATTTGTCACAGGAGAACAGGACAGTGTCATTGGCATACATATGGATAGAGGAAGAGAGGGAGCATACTGAGGGCAGGTCATTTAGGAAGATGGAGAAGAGAATGGATCCAAGCATCAACGTGTGGGACTCCTGTGGAAATGGGGGGATTGTATCCTGGATCTTGACTGACTGTGTTCTGCCCAAGAGGTAAGCTCTAAACCAATTTTGGGCAGAAACAGAAAACCCAGCAGCTGTAAGGTAGTCAAGAAGTAGGGCATGGGAGACTGTGTCAAAAGCCTTAGCGAGCTTGACAAAGATGGCAGAGGTAAAGAGGCCATTATCCATTCCAGTGAGGATGGAGTCAGTGAGCCTGAACAGGGAGGTGGTAGTGGAGTGGTTCTTCCAAAAACTAGATTGGAATGGGGTGAAAAAGGAAGAGTCATCGAGTAAGGAGGTTAGTTGGGAGAGGAGAAGGTGTTCTTGAAGTTTAGCAAGGGCAGGGAGGAAGAGATTCAGTGAAACTTTGTGGGGAGGAGGGTCACCACATTTAACAACAGACCTGTCTCTAATTGGCAGAATAGTGCAGCTAGAGGAATCTATAGCATAGTTCTCAAACAGCATAAAATAGGTGAGACAATGGGTGAGATTTGTAAAGATTCAGGTCTGTTTTCAGATGTAGTGTGGAATTCACCTGAGGAGTTAAACCCTAAAAGCTAGTTTAACTCCTGGGGCAGAATTCGCAGCTGTCCCCGACAAACAGATGCGAGTCCCACAGTTGCTGCAGAAATTGCCATAAACTGCAGAACTGTCACAGATACGTTCATATGTCTGTGACTAGGATGCAGATATCCAGATGCACCTGTGTGGATGCAGCATGCCTCTGAAATTCGGACACAAGTGCTGTGTCCATCCATTTCAAAATCTTGCCTAATATGTTTCTGGTAGATATTAGGTGGGTTGCGTTATTTTTCGATCAGCCAGTCACATTTAAATAGTGTCACTTCTTTAAGAAAGGATTGATTTGCAATTGAATCTGGAGAACAGGATATCATAAGTGCAAATTTCACCACAACCTCTGGCCTACCATGTAACCTTAAGCATGCCACTTGACCTCCTTGTTCATTGACCTCCCAGCTGTCAAACTGGATCAAAGCAGGGCCCCACTGAAAATTGGATGTTGCATCTCAGTATGGGTACATTTGATAAACAAATTGTACAAAAAAAAACAACTCACTGTTTACCTCTGTACAATGCTATGAGGCAGTGTGAGTGTGTGTGTGTGTGTGTGTGTGTGTGTGTGTGTGTAAAGCATGTGTGTGTGTGTGTGTGGTGCATAAAATGCCTACAATCAGAGCCTAGTTATGGAAGATGCTTCATGTGTGAGGCTTATGCTCTGTCAAATACCACATTGGAGGGTTTGCATTGTACTCAGCAGGGAGGAGGAATATGGAAGAGCTCCAGTTCAGTAGAACAGTCTCTCCTACTAGCCAGGCTCAGGGAGCTTCTCATTTGGCTTACCTTGCAGATCTCTTGCCTGAAGATCACAGCCATGAGTTCAAGTCCTGTTGTGCACTTACTATTCATTTATGTGAGTCTCTGTACAGTATCAACAATATGTGCATAAAACATTGCAGGCACAGGTAGAAAGATGTGTCTACCTCCCCTGTGACTCTGCTAATAAAATTAGACTACTGAAGGAGCTCTGACATTGGTATCACAGCATCTAACCAGTCTGAAAAGTTAAAATAAATACTGATCTTTCTCTAAAGCATCTCTCTTCCACACAAGGGAGATGGAACCATTTTTTTTTTCAAATGTTTTAATAAAAAGCATACAGACAGCTGCCACCACAGTATGCCTTTATAACTGATGTGGTTGTTTCTTGCAAATCAAGATATCCTTTCCTCCAAGGGGGACAAGTATCTCATTTAAATTATGGAAATATGGACTGTTACCCAAGATGGTAAATACACATTTAACTGCTTACAAAACACATTACTTTATTGGAGAGATCTGCAAAATCATGGGATTACTATTATAGATTGAGTGCTCTTGATCAACCAGAGCGCTGTTTGACCCTGCATGCGAGACATTCTGTATAGTGACTAACACTTTGTTCCCACAAAATGGTCATGTTCACAGAGGGATTTTTAAAATGTTTAAGATATTATTGATCACTCTGATCTATATACAGAAACATGGGCGACCATACATAACAAGTCAAAACAAGGCTGTGCTTCCATCAAGGAGTGAAATGGAAATTATAGACCATGAGAGTGAAGCTCGAGAGGTCTCTATAATGTCATTTCACCCTGACATGGAAGCATCAGTCTTGCTGAGTATTGTTGCCCATAGATTATTTTATATAAAAAAATATCGTAGGTGCTGTATTGGTCCTTATAAGAACAGATCCAGAAACAAATGATTTGATACCTTTTATTAGACCAACATGGATGTTACAGAAAGAACAAAGTGCTCTAGCTTTGAACCTACCTGGTCCTTCTTAGAAGCTTTATGGCAGTTATTTTGAAAATCCCATACTATTAACACCAGATTATGTTGAAAAAAACAGAAATAATTCTCATTGGTTTAACATATACATTTAAAACACAACAGAAGATTATGTCAGAGAAGCTAATTAACACCAGTCTGCTTTTAACTGAGGAGCCTCCGAAGGGCAAAGGTTATCAAGAATTCTCAATAACCAGAGAATTCTTCTCACATACATTTTAAAATGTCTCAGTATACTAAGAAAGCATTCTAGTGATAAAAAAAAAACCTTGGGCCAGCATTCTCTCTAATACATGTAAGATGAGGTTACAATTTACATTCCATGTGTCCTGGTGTATTAAAGAACAGATAATGAGAGACAAAATCCTGAAATTAGGTATAAGTGCAAGTTGAAAAAGAGCCCCAAAGTAAACATACATATATATACATGATGCATGATAGTATCACTTGTAAGTGTAAGTGGCAATTAAAAATACTTGTCAAGGACCCCCAAAAAAATGAGACCATGAGCCTAAGTGCAGATTTCAACACAGAGTCAGTGTATAACAAAAATGCACAGAATCAGTCTAAGGAATCTAAATGAAAACTTCCAAGGAACCAATGAGAATTATTTCTGTTTTTTCAACATAATCTGGTGTTAATAGTATGGGATTTTCAAAATAACTGCCATAAAGCTTCTGAAGAAGGACCGGGTAGGTTGAAAGCTAGAGCACTTTGTTCTTTTCTGTAACATCCATATTGGTCTAAGAAAAGGTATCAAATCATTTGCTTCGGATCTGTTCTGAAAGACCAGTATCACCTACAACATTTTTTGCATCATGAAGATACCGGAATTCACTGCAGGATATGGCAGTTGCATAACATTAAGAAGAAACTAGCACAGCTAGACAGTGACATCTACTTTTATCCCAGTGCAAAAGGAATAACAGTATCCCTACAGGTCTAGCTATTTGGAATCCACAGAAACACAGCTAATTGTACATGTGCTGAACAACTTTGTCGTAGGACCTCTGAGAAACTGAGAAATCACAGAATTTACAACTCATATGCCAAGAAAGCATTTTGAAGAAACAGTTTAACAAAATAGCTACCACATGGAGAGGATGTCTGGTGAGCCTATTCCAGACATCTTGCATGAGATAGACATGAACTACCAAAGAACCTTAAGAAAAGCAATGCTCATTAAAAACAGGAAGTTAGATGCCCTTCAACTTACCATACTTCCTAACAACTATGAAGAACAGAACAGAGTAACTGAACAACTAAGCCACACAGATGGGCACCTTTCAGTTGTTAATTTGTCCACCCACACACTAACTACTGGGGAATTAAAAGTACTTTCTAAGGGCCTCAATTTCTGCCCAACTAAACCACTGGACAGAATACAGTTTTGTGGTGAAATGGAGGAATACTTCCACAGATTGAGACTCAGGGAATCTTTTCATGGTAGAGAAGAAATCACAGACAGTGAAGAAATCACAAACAGTAAAAATATTATGGATAAGAAAAAGAAACCATATGAGTTTACCCCATCAAGTGGCCGTAACAAAAAACTGGACAAATACATTCATTGCTTTTGCCAGAGAGTTACTGGGGAGATTCTTAATAGCAGAAACAGGCCCTTTAACCTCTCTCCATTGGAACAGAGGCTATACAAACATTAAAACTGAACCATAACATTGTCATAAAAAGCTGATAAAGGCTCTGCAGTGGTGATACTGAATGGAAGATTACATTAAGGAAGCCAACAGGCAGCTAAGTGACCTTACTTACTACAAAGTACTGGGAAGTGACCCAACTACAGAATATAAAAGAGAACTACAGGAGTTAATTGAAACATTTCAAACCATGTCCAAGACAAACTAAAGGCCCTCATCCCCAGTGAACCTAAGCCAGGACATTCTACATGCTTCCTAAAACACATAAGCCTGGAAATCCTGGTAGACCCATAGTCTCTGGTAATGGTACCCTGACAGAGGGATATCAGGGTTTGTAGAAGCTATTTTCAAACCGCTGGTTATACAAAGGATAGTTACATCAAGGACACTACTCACTTCTTGCATAAACTTTCTGGTTTGAAGGACTTACTACCTGATACCCTTTTAGCCACGATGGATGTAACCTCCTCTACACTAATATTCCACACAAAGATGGCATTTCAGCCTGCCTCAAATACCTGAGCAAAATTGGACTAACACTGACCTGGGTTGTGAGTGCTCACGGGTCTTCAGCACTACTTTAACCAATGGCAAACATTATGGGCAATAAGACAGCAATAAGACCAGGCTCCACAATCTGCTAATGCAGGAATTTGGAGAGGATTTTCTAAAGCAACTGCTCTAAACCACTCTCTTATTTCTGTTACATTGATGATTTGTTTATAATTTGGACAGAGGGCACTGACACACTCAAAGATTTTCATCAGGAACTTAATAGCTCCACCCAACTATAAAGCTTTCCCAGGAATATTCTGCCACCAGTGTACATTTTCTGGATACCCACTGTCACTAGTTAAGGATGAAACCCTACATACCTGTCTTTACAGGAAACCAACAGACAGACAGAGATACTTACACAAGAAAAGTGATCACCGAGCACACAAGAAATCTGTCATATATAGTCAAGCACTTATCGGTATCCTGCCTCTGTTCCAAATGGGGAAGACAGAGACACACATGGTGATGTTGAAAACACCTTTATTGAGCAGGGACACTAGTCCAGGGAAATTGACAGGCAGTGTGGACACTGCAACATAGGTCCCAAGAGAACAACTACCGCAATATAAGGAACGGATGACTACCAACAGAATACCTTTAGTAGTCATACTATCCTGACCTTGAACTTCTCGTAAGATTATTAAGGATCTCCATCCAATAATTAGTAAGGATGAAACCCTTAATTGTATTTTCAAGAACTACCTCTACTTCTTTTAAACAACCACCTAATTTAGCCAACCTGATTATTAGGAGTCAACTTGAACCAGAACAGAATACCATGACATCATATGGTACACGACCCTGTCATCAGCACACATGTAAGACATGTAACCTCATTTCCACTTCAGACTGTGTGGTTACATCACAAAACAGACTATTCAGGATATAAGGGAATTATACATGTACATCAAGTAATGTGGTCTATTTTATCCAATGCAAGAAATGTCCTCGCACAGGTTATGTGAGAGAAAAGCCAACAACTCCGCACTAGAATAAATTCACTCAGACATTCTATTAATCACAAGAAGACTGAGATACCAGTAGCCAGCACTTCTCCCAGGATGGCCACTCAATCTCAGATATGTCTGTGATGGTCTTAAAAGGCATTTCAACAGTACACAACAGAGACGGGTTCTGAAATTAGACTTTTTTACTTCTCAATATGGTGGCGGATTGACTGAACATTGATGTTGGTTATATGACACATTATTCCACTTAAACTTACACAGACCTTCACTTTAAAAGACGGACATAAATAGTTTAGTTCTTCAGCGGGCCTTTGATTTTGTAAGTTTATGGTTATCTACATGTTGACTTCTCACCTTAACACTGTGGTGAGTGTGTGTGTGTGTGTGTGTGTGTGTGTGAGTGTACTGACGTATGTATGTATGTATGTGTGTGTTTTGCATGTGTTGTGTTTTTCTGTGTTGTGGGTATGGTGTGTGTGTGTGTGTGTTTTGTTTGTGTGTGTGCAGTGTGGTGTGGTATGTGTGGGTTGTGTTTGTTATATTTGTTGTGTGTTGTGGTTGTGTGGGGTGTGTAGGGGTGTGGGTGTGATATATGTACACATGTCTGTGTGGGGGGGAGCGTGGCATGGGACAATTGTTATGTGGCTAGGACACTGAGTTTTCACATATAGTGTACATTTACTTTCTTCTACTAGTTGTCAGTGGTTGGATTACACACCGTCACATTTTTAAATCTGCTCATATTAAGATGCATATCTCATTTACTTGGGGGTTCATAAAAGGTGTAATTCCTTTGAGTAACGATTAATATTGGTGTGAATGATGCTGTATTATGACTCTTGCACATACAGTATATCTCATTTCTACTAGCTACAGTATCTTTCCCAAGGAGAGAGAGAGAGAAAGAGAGAGACAGAGAAAGGGAAAAAAGGGGAGGGGGTGACCGGAGGATTTCATCCTTGGAAGTTTTCATTTAGATTCCTTAGACTGATTCTGTGCATTTTTGTTATATACTGACTCTGTGTTGAAATCTGCACTTATCAGGCTTATGGTCTCATTTTCTTGGGGGTCCTTGACAAGTATTTTTAATTGACACTTACACTTACAAGTGATACTATCATGCATCATGTATATATATGTATGTTTACTTTGGGGCTCTTTTTCAACTTGCACTTATACCCAATTTCAAGTTTTGTCTCTCATTATCTGTTCTTTAATACACCAGGACACATGGAATGTAAATTGTAACCTCATCTTACATGTATTAGAGAATGCTAGCCCAAGGTTTTTATCACTGGAATGCTTTCTTAGCATACTGAGACATTTTAAAATTTATGTGAGAAGAACTCTCTGGTTGTTGAGAATTCTTGATAACCTTTGCCCTTGGAGGCTCCTCAGTTAAAAGCAGACTGGTGTTAATTAGCTTCTCTGACATAATCTTCCATTGTGTTTTAAGTGTGTATAGTTAAACCAATGAGAATTATTTCTGTTTTTCAACATAATCTGATGTTAATAGTATAGGATTTTCAAAATAACTGCCATAAAGCTTCTGAAGAAGGACCAGGTAGGTTTGAAAGCTAGAGCACTTTGTTCTTTTCTGTAACATCCATGTTGGTCCAATAAAAGGTATCAAATAATTTGTTTCTGGATTATTTTATATAGTAAGGCAAGACACCACAATCTTTATTTATATAGCACCAATTCCCGCAGGCTGTGAGCACTGTACGTAGTACATAAATAAATTCTAAATAAAGACTGATTCAGACAACACTTTTAAAGTACAATTGAATAAAATTAAAGAATGCAAGGCACAAATAAATTAGTCTGCTAAAAAACACCTGTTAGAACAGAAAGGCCTTTAGAGAAGCTTTAAAGGCCCCCACTGTGTTGGCGTTGTGAATATGTACCAGTAATACATTCCACAAAACTGGAGCAGCAACTCCCAAATGCTCTGTTTCCTGAAGGTTTTAGCCAAGTAAGGTAGAAAACAAGCAGTCCTGCATTGGTGGAGCAGAGGGGTGAACTGGGAGGTAGGGAACAAGGAGCTCTTTCAAGTAGTCTGGTCTCAAACCACGTAGGGCATTCTAAGTTAACAAGCAAGTCTTGAAGACGATACACCACAGCAAAGGCAGCCAGTGCAGCACCGAAGACCGGCATGATATGGTCACTCTGTGAGGAGTCCACTGTCAGTCAGGCTGCAGCATTCTGGATCAGCTGCAGGCATAGCATCAAACCTCCAGATAGCCCTAAGTAGAGAGCATTGCAAAAGTCCAACTATGGGTGACAAAAGCATGGGCGATCATCACCAACTCTGCCTGAGCTAGATACAGCAAAATGCTAATGATGTTTTGAGGATAGTGAAAGTTAGATTGGACCACAGCCAATACCTGTTGCTCATTGCTAGTCTACAGTCCCAAATGATCTCCAGGTCATCCACACTCAGTAGCCATGAGGATTGGCCACCCACTGAAGGAGAGCCACACCTCCCACAGCAGCCAAACCCCAGCATCCTGGTTTGATCACCATGACCTCTGTCTTTTTCTGGGTTGAGACATAACCAGCTGAAGGCCATCCAGTGATTTATTTCAGCCAAACATCGACTCAACATGGAACCTGCAAAATCCTCTTGGAGAACAAAACATGTACAGCTGAATGTCATCCACATAGCAGAGAAACTCAACACTGTACCACCTACTGATCTCCCCCAGCAGCATATACACAGAAAACAAAATGGGAGGAATCAAGCTTGAGGGACTTTATGAGATAATGTATTTTCCCGTTATATAGGACTCAAACCAACTGAGAGCTGTACCATGGAGGCCCACATAGTTCCTCAGGTAATCCAGAAGCACCATATGGCTAACTGTATCAAATACTGCAGTATATGTTTATTTTAATTTATTTACCTTCTTTTTAACTCTATCTGGAACTCTGGTCAGATAAACAGAAACCAACAAACAACAGGATAGGATTAAAACATTAAATGTGATTTATATAATAGGTACATGAGCTGGCAGTATTTTACTAGCTCATGTTTTTAACAAACAGTTCACGTGGGTGTTTTCAGTCTTGCTGATAATTTTCTTCCTGTTGAGGAATCTGCACTGTTTGTAAGCATAAAGAATCATAACTGACACCAGATTCTAGGTTGCTACAGGCAAAGCAAGGCAATTTTATTTATATGTACCCCAATCCAGGGACTATGGGTGCCTCACAATATAAAAACAGTGGGATACATCACTACTGTGGTACAACAGTATTTGTAACATGGGAAGAGAAAGGGTTGTGCAGGATTGGTCCAACAGTATCAGGTGACCGTTGATTAATTCTCAAGTAATCCCTGATTGCCTGAGAATTAATCAATGATAAAAGTAACCCACATTTCTGTTCCCCATGTTAGTTTCCTGTCCTAAAACAGTCTTAGCCTGCAATTCACAGTCAGTCAACAGATGACTGTCAAACAAGAATAGATGCTTAAGAGAAATTTCTTGTAGTTCCATCATAAGTAGTTTGGAAACATCTAAAGAGTATGTAATGTTTTAGTTTTTTTGTTTTACTTGGTCTATTGGCTCAGAAACACATCTACACAGTAATGTATGCCACATATGATTTTCCGCATTGCCTGATTTTCCAGATTGCCTCCATGGCTTTTATTAAATATTTAAAAAGACTGCTTTAACACTGGAACCTAAAAACAACAAAAGCACATACCTTGGGCCAATGTCTGTCAAACCAGAAAGTTTCAGGTTTCAAAGTCTCCTATTTTTCTCGTTATCGGGTGGCAAATAAAGGCGTAACATTTAAAAAAACAGACTTTTGCATTTCTTTGCACCTCTGTAACTTTGCCTCTCCTGAACCGATCTACATGGAATTTACAGGATGAAGAGTTTCTAACATAGAGGCTGTGCTTTCTAAATTTCATGTAAATCAGTTGAAAGGGGACAGAGTTATTAATGTGCAATGCTGGATGTAAAAATCACAGCTAGAAAAGAAGTAAGCCTCAGTGTACTACCATCTGTAGGTTGGCAAGGGAATTCCAGCAACAACTTGAACCACTGATGGATGTGTGCACTGTCCACTAATAATGCCTGAGTTATGTGCACTGTTCACTAATAATGCCTGAGTCCTGTGCACTGTTCATTAATAATGCCTGAGTTCTGTGCCCTTTGAGGTAAGGATGCATTTCTGATGGATGTGCACTGTCCACTAATAATGACTGTGTTCTGTGTCCTAGGGCACTGGACAGGGGACATGCAGTGGATGTTCTCTACCTTGATTTCAGCAAGGCCTTTGACTTGGTCCCTACAGTAGGCTGACCCATAAGTTGAAGAGTCTGGGAGCAGGGAGGAAACTGGTCAGATGAGTCGAGAACTGGCTGCAGGGTAGACAGCAGAAGGTAGTAGTGGGGGAGGCATCTGAACCCAGGGCAGTAACAAGTGGCATACCACAGGGCTCGGTGCTGGGACGGGTTCTGTTTAACATTTTCATAAGCCGACACTGCAGTAGGGATTAAGAGCAAGATCATTCTCTTTCCAGATGACACAAAGATTTGTGCGAGGTAGATGGGGGAGCAAAGTACTTCAGGAGGATTTGGTAAAACTGCAGGAATGGTCTCACACTTGGCAGCTTGGTTTGAATGCCAAGAAGTGCAAAGTGATGCATTTAGGAAGCAGAACCCAGGACACAATTACTGGCTGGAGGGTGTCCCGTTAACAAAATCCAAGGAGGAGAAGGATCTGGGAGTGCTGGTAACCAGGGAGATGAACCACTCTGCTCAGTGCAGGAAGGCAGCAGTGATGGCAAACAGGATGCTAGGGTGCATAGCAAGGGGGATTATTTCTAGGGGTGGGGAGGTCATCTTGCCCCTGTACAGGTCCCTGGTGAGACTGCACCTAGAGTATTGCATGCAGTTCTGGTGCCCCTACTTGAAAAGGGACATAAAACTACTGGAGGGGGTACAGTGCAGGGCAGCAAAAATGATCCTGGGGTTTGGGGACAGACCATATGAGGAGAGACTGAGAGAGCTCAATATGTATGTCCTGGAGGAAAGAAGGGAGAGAGAGAGGATATGATTGAGACCTTCAAGTACATGAAGGTTTAAACAGAGTAAACACCAGTGTATGTTCAATCTGAAGGGCGGAAGGAAACGAGGGGCACTTATGAAGTTGGAAGGGGCAGTTTCAAGAGGGAACTGAGGAGGCACTATTTCACAGAAAGGGTGGTGGCAGGGTGGAATGCTCTGTCAGAGGAAGTTGTATTGCTGCAGAGTGTTGGGAGCTTCAACAGGGGTGGGACAGATTCAAGGAGAGGTACAAACCAGGACGGGGCACAAGATGGGGGAGGGCATATGAGGGAGGGAGAGCAGCTGCAGTCTAATGGACTGAAGCGCTGCTGTCAACCAGACTAGATAGACAAAATGGCCTGTATCTGCTGGCAATTTTGTACATTCATATGTCCTCTCAGGTGAGGACTTACGCTGATGCATTTGAGCACTGACCACTAATAATGCATGAATTCTGTGTCCTCTGAAACTCTGCCTCCCTAAACCGATCTACATGGAATTTACAGGATCAAGAGTTCCTGACACAGAGGGTGTGCTTTCTAAATTTCATATAAATCAGTTGAAAAGGGAGCAACATTATTTATGTACAATGCTGGGTGTAAAATTCACAGATACAAAAGATGTAAGCCTCAGTGTACTACCAACTGTAGGTTGGCAAGGAAATTGCAGCAACAACTACCAGAGCTCTAATCTCCTCTGTATTTAAATATATATATTCCCATAATGCACAGCAGCCAAATCCCAAACAACAAAAATAGCAGAAAAACAGAGATGATTTCACAGTTTACAAAACAAAGTCAAAATGAGCACATATTCTGAAAATGCTGATCACATCTGCATGTGGTCAGCAGTTGTTCACTGTTGCAGCCACAATATAAAAAAGTTAAAAATGTAGTTACTCCAGTCAGGTGCAACCCCCTTTCTCTTCCCCGTGGTAGGAACCTTAATATCTTCTAGGAATCTTTGTAATTTTGCACTTTAAAATTACTTTTATGCAAATGTAACATGAGGAAGAGAAACATAAAAAGAGTGTTGAACCCTTTCTCTTCCCCATGTTACAAAAGGATTAACCCACTTCGAGCATGGGTCTCTCAGGGATTAATGTATGGCTGCATGGTTGGAACCACTTGGCAACACCCAACCCCCGCCAGCCACACATTAATCCCTGAGAGACCCACACTCTATCGTGGGTTAATCCTTACTTGACAGTGTTTGGATTTCCATGTACCACAGCACTAAATCATATTCTATATATGTAGAGAATAATGTATGAGCAACCAGACACAAGAAGGCTGTGTCTCCACTGCGAGGTAAAATGACATCATAGACCCTGAGAGTGAAACTCGACAGGTCTCTATGATGTCATTTCACCCCGAGATGGAAACATCAGCCATACTGGCTAAGTAAAATCTAGGTATTTAGTTTTTGTTGACCGGGTAAGTGCACTAGACAAATCCTGCCTATTTTCAGGCACGACACGGGGGAGAGGAATACAGATGAATGCCAACTGACCTTGAACCAAATTAAGCTGTTGGTGGTATTTTTAGTGAATGAGGGAAATTTGGCCAGGACACTGGGGAAATTCCTTACTTTTTTCGATAAGTGCCATGGGATCTTTAACATCCACCTGAACTACCACCAATTCAGGCAGATGGGACCTCGGTTTAACATCTCATCCGAAAGACAACACCCCTCTCATGCTGCACTACAGTGTCAGTGCTGGGATATTAACCCAACTGTCAGATGTGGGAACTGAACCCACAGCCCTCTGATCTCCCGGCCTCAGAGGTGAGTGTGCTGCCTACTGAGCCACTGACACTGATTTAAAGTTGTGCTTATCAGGTTATGTCCCCTGGAGATGCAGCATTTCATTTACAAGGGTGTGCTGGGGATGGTAATAGCAGCTACAGTAATAGTAGAGGTTTTGGTGGCCCAGTATATTCTTCAGGCAAAGAACATTGAATAAGTACATAAAAGTGCCTCAGGCTAGTAAAGTCTGACTAAGTACTGTACAGTACCTATACGCCCACATAAAGAGTTAGTTACACAAAGCAACGCTTGTACAGTACATCAGCAGGATTATTTTCACTGTAAATGTCTCTGTGATGGGGCAGTCAGAGGAGAGAATGGTACAGTTTTAATATATTTTACATAGTAGACTAGCCAGAGAGACCATATTGTAAGTGAGAAATTAGATAGAGAATAATAGATAGGCAACTGTGTGTTATGGATTTATAATTAACGGTCTCCGTTTTTTGCCATAGACAAAACCGTGTGTTAAATACCGTAACACCTGCATTCACGCGCTCCCTTTCCATACCAACCTTTCGAGACAAGTAAATAAACAGGCATGAGCTTTCAACTGTCCCTGTTTCTGCAAACAGTACTGGCCAGAAAAACACTTACTTCTCTGCATTACCTCCATCCCAAACACACTCTTGTGCTTCTAGGTTCACTGGTAAACTGAGGTATGCAGAGAAGTAAGTATTTCATCGGCTGTTCGGCTGGGACAGTGGAAGCTTCGCTCTATTTATTAAAAAACGACCCTTCAATTATATAAAATAAAATATGGGAGAAGTGTGTCAAACTCCAGATTTAACATACACCCTCGTTGTTAGATGGCACTCATAAACCCCTGGGACCGCCTCGGGGTTTATGTGCCATCAACAACTTTCAGTGTGTGTTAAATATCGTCACTACTTCTCCCCATACGTCATCCTATATTTTTACACACCGGAAGTGTGTGATGACCCATAAACCTCGAGAGCGAAGCTCGAGAGGTTTAGAGTCATCACACTGAGGTGTGTTAAAACTCCATATACATGCAGTTGCTTATTTTTATTTTTATAATTACTGGTGCAGAGTTTGCTCTGTGTCTCAGTATATCTACCATTTACAAACACACACACACTCTCTGACAGACACTGTCTCTTACACTCACACAGACACTGTCTCTCTCACACACTCACACACACACACACACATACACCTCTTTCCCTTTCCATACTCTGCTTTGACTTACTTTATTTTTTCTTTTAGGTGTCATCCACGGCTTGTGCTACGTAGGGTCTGTCGTGGATTTCAGTAGGAGTCGGTAGTCTACCGATTCAAGAACACAGCGGGATCAACCAGATATTCATTTTCAGTTTGAAAGGCAGGATCAACCAGATAAACATAAACAAATGTATAGAAATGGATGGAGAATTCAACAAAAGCGGCTCCTCAGTTAACGGAAAACGAGCCGCCATTCTTTGAAATATTGCTGAACCCCCACAAGCAGAGTGCGAGCCAATAAAGTGGCTCAGTATGCTAGAAGTGACAGACAATGGGCGCTAGCGGTGGAAAAAGTGTAGTGAATAGCGTAATAACTTCGATTTCGGGTTGTTCACGGCATTTTACTATCCTGAAATCCAGTTATTAAAGGAGTCACCAGTAATTATACTGTAGGTATATACTCTGAATGTGCTGCTACAAGTTGTAATTACTGGTTAGGATGTTTAATAACTGAGTTGCCACCACTTTCAAATGCCGTAATAATCTGCCACTACTGTAATATCTGGCTGATCATTACCACAGCTGTCATTCAAATACATTTTTGACAAAATGCACTATTTCTTATGCTCGCTAAACCACACAATCAAACTACCATTTTCTTCCTCATCACTATATAGGCATCTATTTTGAATAATAAAAAGCTGTAAAAGATACAGCTGCCACTAACTTTTACAAGTACCGCATGAGAAAGACAATTTAGCAGTAAGTGGACCTACTTATCTTTTTGCTGCCTGTTTCTCTGTGTCAGTCATGGTACTTTTGTCGCCCAGCAATCACAAATCCAGCAATTTGGATTAAATTCTGTGCCTGTTGCTGCAGAACTTTGGTGACATTAGTTTTCTATTTCTGCAGAAGTTCTGTGGTGTAAGTTGGGGGCTTTGTTAGCAGCCAGTGGCCTTCCATGACACCCAAGTGGGGGAAAAGAATTGGTTTCAGGCTGGGACCCAAAAACTAGAGCAGGTTGTCAGCTATCTCCTGAGGTCTTATGCATGCGGTATTAGAAAGTGAAAAAAAAACACCCCATTCATTTCAGCCCTGTCACCCTTCCTCCCTACTCCACACCTTGAGAGCTGCAAGGGTCATCAGATCTGAAGTGATAATGTTTTATCAGCTCCCACACTGCACAGCATTTTTTATCCTTTTATTTTTTTATCCACACTTTATTCACCTTTCTTCTCCTGGCGGCTCCCATTTGCTCGACCCCCAGCCCCATCACCCGTTTCCTCCAGGATCTTATGTTTGAGGAGCCCTCCTGGTCACAGGATTGGCTGCCCAGCCACCAGTGCAAAACCTGCGGGGGGTCGATTAACATCCGCTGCCATGGAGGTATTTTCCCTCTGTTTTCTCCCAATCCTTCCCATTGCTGGGGCGCACCACGTGGAGGTGAACGCACGCTGCGGAGTCCCACAGCACTCACCCTTCCATTGGTGCCCCCGTCCTGTTCTGCCCTCATGTCTCTACCTGGAGAGTCATTTGGCCGGGGCTGCCAAGTATCCCTCCCCAGGAGAGGAGAGCTGGCCTCTGGACCTCAGTCCTCCTCCCTCTGCTGACCCCTGGTGACCCCTTACTGCGAACATGGCTGACATGGCAGGAGGTAAGGCACAGATGCCTCAGCCTCCATGCCTCTGGGCCAGCCCTTTATCCTTCTAGTTTCACTGCAAGACCAGAATGCCAATTTCTCACTCCAGTAGTGCTTTGTTTGGCTGCACACAAAATGCTTCTGGGACAAGAAGCTGGAATTGAGACCCAGTGGTGAAATTAGAAGTATGAGGAGCACAGCATGGGGCCTGGTTAAAAAAAATCACTGCTTCAAATAAGTTAACTCCTGGAGGCTCTCAGGCAGGGTAGGGAGGGTGGTGGGGCTGAGCTGGGCAAGGGGACAGATTCATCTGTTTTGTTTTTTTCACAGTTCATATTGACTCTGTAGTGTAAACTGCAAAAAACTATTCCGCAGTTAATGTAAACTGTGGAATAATATTCTGAGTTTATGTTAACCATGGCATAATATTCCAAAGTTTATTTAAGCTATCTAAAAATATTCTGCTGTTTACATTGAGTCCTGCTGCACTCTCCATGGCCACAGAATTGCAGAAAAAGCTTGGCCTTGCCTATGGCATGTTGAAACAATTGATTTTTTTTTTCACTCACCCTCATCACAAACATGTTTCACACTTGTGGTTTATGTGGTACCACACACCTCAACCACAGTGAAAACATACTAACTCTTCTTCAAACCACAAGTACTGTATTACCATGGCAATAACAGTGTGGGCAAGCTTGTTTTGCTTTGGAAACATTAGTGCATTACCAGATATGGAGATATGGAAATCTGATATGGATTGATGGCCATTTCAAAAACTGGGCAAATCTGCTAACCAAATACATGTAGTGTGGAAGTTCCATGCAGCCATAAATTGTAGCAGTGCAGTAGAGCTGCTGTAGAGAGAGTTGGCTGTAGGCATCTAATAGTAACATAAAGACATAGATGTTTACTGACAGAAAGGACTCATGGCCCAACTAGTCTGCCTAGTTCATACTAGGTCCGTGTCAGCCTAGTACTGGTCAGGGCTGAAAGGAAGAATCATCCTTGGTTCTGCTTGGACTAACACCATGCCCTGTTAACCCAGCCCCAACTCTCCTCATCATCACAGTACCATGTGCCCTTCCCACACTCTTGAAACTTGCAACCATCTTAGTATTGGCCAGCTCCCAGATGGTTCCACTTGTCCACCACCTTCTCCATGAAGAAATAATTCCTCACATTCCTCCTAAATTCCCCACCCCAGCATATAGTTGTGGCCCCTTATGATGGACCCCTCACTAAGCTTAAACAGGTCCTGGCTGTCCACTCTGTTCATACCCTTCAGGTACTTGATGCTTCAGGTATAGTCCTTCACTCTGTTCCGGCCTCTAATGAGTGCATGTTGAGTTCTGCCAGTCTTTCCTCTCCTCTTAAGTCCTTTCCTGTGGACCCTGAATCATTTTTGTCACTCACCTTTGGACCAGCCCTAGGCAGTTCTAGTCTTTTTTAGATGAAAGCTCAAGAACTGCACAATACTCCAGGTATGGCCTCACTATGGACCTGTACAGGCCTAGGATAGTTTCCTTCTGGCTACTTCAGTGGGCTCTACCAATGCATCCCAGCACACTGCTAGATTTCCAGTATGTATTGTTACACTGGACAGAGATCTTGAGAATGTCACTAATTATAACTCCTAGGTCCTTCTCCTCTGTGGCCTTCAATCATACAGTACCTCACCCCTATCCAATATTCAGTCCTTGGATTCCCTATCCATGTGTATAAACTTGCACATTTGGCATTAAATGTCAGTTGCCAGATCTTGGACAAATCTTTCCGATTTACATAGGTCTCTTTTCAATTCCCTTATAATGTACCTGCTTCACTATTCACCCTTCCTCAAATATTGGTGTAATCCGCAAAGAGACACATCTTGCCTTGGATCCCATCTCCAGAGTCACAAATAAATGCATTAAAAGTACCAGGTCCAGAATGGACCCTGTGGCACTCCACTTGTTACCCTCTGACCTTGGAGTATGTCCATTTAGAACTACCATTTGGATGCTCCCTCCTAGACAGTTCTCCGTCCATCTAGTAACATTTTCCCTAAAGCCTAAGTCCCCCTATTTCATTGCTATCCTTTTGTGAGGCTACGAGTCAAAGACCATGATGGCGTCAGAATACAGGATTCCCAATGCCTGGCCTTGTCCAGTGCTTGAGACATGGCATGGAAGAAATCAACAAGGTTCATCTGAGAAGACCTCCTCTTTCCAAATACAAGCTGCCTGCTGTCCTGGGATTCCAGGTCAACCAGCTGCTCCCATGTCATAGTTTCAAGGAGCTTCATGACAAAGGAACTCAGGCTAACTGGTCTATAAGTCCCTGGGTCTCCCCTGTCAGCACTGTTGTATAGAGGGATTATGTCTGCTACCTTCCGGTCCCTGGGGATTGTGCCTGTCTTGATCACGCAGTTGAATAGGTCTGCTGCGGAGTTGCCAAAGCCTGCCCCAAGTACCTCAACACCCATGGATTCAACCCATCCCAACCCATGACTTAGCTGGATTTAATCCTTTCAGACCTCTAAATGGCCTTTTCTCTGTAAACTGCCTGTTGCCATATTTGTTTCCCACTCAGCCTAAATACTGCACCCCTTGACTGTAGAGATCAAGCAGAAGTATTTATTCAGAATATCAGTATTCTACTATCCTCCTCCACCCATGCCTCATCCTTTTTAAACCTCTCTATTACCCCTTCCTCTCCTTTCCTTGGTGTAATATTTTTTTAATTCTGATATCTTGGTCAATTTAAATGGTAAAAATGTAATACTGTATATGTCAGCTATGTGTCCAAGATTAAAAGCATTTCCTCCTCAGTTTGCATGAACAGTTGGGGCACTTGTGACACAATAACATAGCAATTTTAAGTTAAAAGGTATTTCAAAGCAGGGGACAAAGCAGCTAAGGGAATCCATGCCTGGAGCACACTCACATAAAATCCAAAACTGAAAACAAACAAAATGAGTGTCTAATAGGCACTAGTGTGCACTATGGCAAAGAAAGCCATAGGTTGGTTCTCAGTTAAAAATCTTTTATTAAGTGAAAAGCATACAAACTCACCCCACCAGCATCAATAGCGTTTCCACCAACGTGACTGTGTGCTTTGTCAAGGTGTGGCCACTGTGGCTACCCACTGTACTTTTAAACCCCATTCTTAAAGAGATATACAATATTTCAAGCTTGTATGTTTTACTTAATAAAATAGCGTGCCTTGTGGACTGTACTGTCTCCATGTCCACATTCTCTGCTGGTAGGCTGTGCCATAGCTTCACCACCCTCTGGGAGAAAAAGTACATTCTAACATTACTCCTGAATGCACCACCCTGAGCATGGGCAACATCCATATCCATAAATGCCTGTAAGACAGTCCCAGCATGAGCTCCATAACTGACTTGCACTTATAACAAAAACAAAAAGACGAGAGATCACTGTCAAGGAAGGCATCCAGTTTACTGTCACAATACTGTCACACTAGAGACAGTAGATACCACAGGACGAAAACAAAACACCAGATGGCTGCGAAAGTAAGGTGGTAGAGTGATAAAGGGAAAATTAGTACAAATGATTGCCTGGATACCAGGATATACCAGGATAGCCAGATAATGGGAGCCTTGCTGATGGGAGTTACAACACCCCAGTGCTCTGTCCTGCTCCAGCACTTTTTCCCGGGGCTAGATTGAGTCATTCACCTCCCGTTTGTATAAAGAACCTGATAAGAGATCATCTTTAAAATCAAGAAGTAATTGAATGGGGCCTCTGGTAGGAATAGTTCCTAAATCCAGAGAACTAAACAGAGAATCCTTTTTAAATATCCCAAGTCAGATGCTCCTTATTAGGCCAGAACACAGATATGCTGACTAAAATAATCAGTCTCTCCAGTATAAATAATGTGCCACATGCAAAACTGATACCAAACCAGAAATGAAGCACTTAATGCACTAAAAAGCTAAAAACAACAGCATGACAAGAAATGTATAAAGGGCTTAATAATAGCAAATCCATGAAAACGTTCCTATACCATTTAATAAATAATAAATTTTCTCAGATGAAAGTCCATGTAGATATATGAGCAGTCCACAAGGGTTATTCAGTCATCCATTGCCTATCCTCCTCCTCCTTGGACTCTACTCAAATACAAATCACGTTATCAATGAAGTGAAAGAATTTGATATCGTGATCTTCAAATTGATTTACTTCTTTGTTGAAAACTATGTTTTCTTCCAGTAGGCCAAGAAAGATGTTTGCGGAGGGGGGGGAGTTATTACACTGGACCCAACTGCAGAACCACATAGCTGTACATACAAACTCCCTCAAACTTAAAGAAAATATGTGTGAGACTATATTCCAAACCTGCAATATGGTAGAATAGATATTTCATGTAAGTTTGGGGACCTCTGTATAAAATACTCACAGGCCTGAAGACCATCATGATGTATTGATGAGTATAAGGTCATTGCTTGTAAAGCGCTTTGGGATACTGTGTATGAAAGCGCTATATAAATGTGGATTCTTCTTCTTCTTCTCCTCTCACCCACTTTTTGCACCACAGCTTAAGTAATGTGATTGCTCTGTTTATTCACTTAGCAAAACCTTGTCTGTCAGTTTCCTAAACTTTTCACTTATTGTCTTTTGAACTATCTCCCTGCCTTTGACCCTTCTCACACCTCTACAGTTGACTGTGACACTTCTACAGTTTTATGGAGTCAACTCTCTGCCTGTCCTTTCCTTTGTTAGCTCCTTGGTATAAAACCTGCTTATTCTTATCTGTCTGTTAACACATCTGACAAGGGGACCTACAGTACAGCAGTGTATGTAGCCCCAAAAGCTTTTGTTCTGTAACATCTACAGTGCAACATGTACAGTTTTTCTGGTCCAGTAAAAGGCATCACAACCTGCACCAAATCCAGTATTCCAGGTACTAACATGACTGTAAGCATTTTCTCTTGTTAGAAGGAAAAATTCCAAAATAAAAAGTGAGAGATACTAATCATTTGCAAGTTCCCTATAAGTAACCAATAAGGACAGGTATAAACGATCGTGATTGTTTTAGAAGCCTGCTCAGATATCCATGTGTATGTGCTACAAGCAAGGATATCAAAAGTTAAAGCATAGTGATAGATTCCCCAGACTTAAATATGACTTTGAGGTTTTTCTCTAACAGCAGCTGGTTAGTCTGGAGTCAGAGAGATCTGAGATTAAATATCATTTGTTATGACCCATTAACAGTCTGTTGCCAACAAATTCTCTTGTTAGAATCATGTTAAAATTTATTTACTCATATTTCATGTTATACAGTTGTGCCACCTAAAAATATGCCATGGAATGTTGCTACATGTATACACAGAAAATCAGAAAGACTGCAGTTCATGAAGCCCCAGAGGAGTTTAAGAAGTAGAATGCTAGTTGCCTGTTTTACTGTATTTTGAAAGTGAACTTATTAAAGGGACACTGTCAACCCTTTTTGTATCATATTATTTATAGCTGGAAACCCACATTTTATTATTACTTTCCTTCTCAAAATGTCATTGATGTTGCTGATTGTTTTATCTGCTTCATTTCTTAGTAGAACGAAATCCATACTAATGATGTCATTATACACAACCTTGTTTTGTTTCAAATAGAGATATGAGAAGTTGAAAAAACTTTGCTTCAAAAAAAAAAAATAAAACTTTATGATGTTGGCCATCTTTGTGAAGTTGAAGTTTAGACTTTGCAGCATTTTTTGTAGGCGATGTGGCACTTTTTTCTGCGAAATGACCAAACTTTGCTCGCAAAGTTGCCACTTAGTGGAAAAAGTGCCACTTCACCTGAAAAAAAGCATTGCAAAGTTGGCGAAGTCAAAGTTTGTAATGCAAGTAGGAACTTCACAAAGCTTTGTGAACTTGAAGTTTCGTACCTCGCGGCAATTTCACTGACAAAGTTCAACTTCACTGCATCGCTACTTTCAAATCCTTGATATAATCTTACTGCACACTTTTTGAACATTAGTAACACCCCAAACAGTGCAGTCTCTCATGATGCAATAGTCTTCTCTCCTACCACTGCATAATTAGTGGCTAGACTGAGCTGGGGATGTTCCCAAATCCAGGAAATATGAAGTGGGAATTGATCAAGGACTGTAAACAACTATGTTTTTGTGTGGTAACACCAGAATGGTGGGCAGTCTGTTTTTCAGATTTAAAAATAAAAATAAAATTAGAATCAGATTACCAGCTACACGATCAGTGTCTACAGAGCATGACCAATCGTAACATTAAGCAATATACCAAAACAGGGTGTGGGTTATTCCAGGATTTACCCACACCTGCTGCGGTTTGGTCATGAGGCTACAGGCTAAGTGAGTAAACCACAACAGAAGTAGGTAAATCCTGGCATAACCCACACCCTGGAGTGGCATATTGCGATTATACAATGCCCTCCTTTCTTTCTGGAAAAAAAAGTGTTTTTCCCTACATTTTCAGTTATTTTTATTGAATGTATTGTTATGCCAGAAAAAATAGTTCTGGGCTGCTATGGCTTGCTAGGAAACATATCTTTGTTGAAGGGGTACCAGCCAGCTCATATTTGAACCCATGCCATAGAAACAGGGACTTAGTAGTGTGATTGTTGCTTCTTTTAAACAAAAGACAGACTGCTAGGCTTTAGTTTTTTATTTTTAAGTTAGGGCTTGTCAGTTGTGCTTTCTAGTTGGAGTTTACACTGTGGGGTGCGAGCGCTGAGGTTGTGTGATGTGCTTTCGGGTGTCCGTTTACTTGCAGCGGTTTCACTGCGTTTTCTGATTGGGAACAAAGAATGAACAGCAACAACAACAAAAAAAAGGTGGGAAGCTATGGTTAAAAGTGAAGAAAAAATGATTGGAGGGAGCGGGTTTGTGGACCGTGGGAACCAAGGCGACTGACACCCGATAAAAGCCCCAGACAGAGAAAAAAACACAACAGGTCAGGTGGGTAGATACAGTTAAGGCTAAGTTGTACTTAAGTAAATGATTGTTTTGCCTCCCGTGGTATTTGCCACCATCTGTTTTTGTACAGTTGCTGAATGTTATGGTATTTAGGAATCACAGTGAAAACTGGAGCCGTGATATTGGGCATGCACTTATGAATGTGCATAACCACGTGGCCACTGTGACGGCTCCACTTTTCAGCCGTGATTTGTAAAACTTGTAGTCGTCGTCTTTGAATTGTAGACACTTTGCCTGGTTCAGGATTGTTGGTCCTTTTAAAAAATGTGTGTAGCTGAATGGATGGTGGAAGTCGTACATGAGGTGCTGTGGCCATAGTGGTTTGTAGTTATACTGGTGGTTTAGCGGGGGAAAAGATGTTGGCTTGGAGGTTTTTATTTTTGGGTCGAACTGATTTTTTTTCTCCAGATGCAGCTGACTGGCACCTTTTCCCATTGTTATATCATAGGATTTACCATGGGTAAAAGATGCCAGTCAGCCAATAAGATTAAAGAATTATAGGATCCCATTGTATAATTTGTTTTTTAAACTAGAGGCTCTCTGAGGCCTAATAGGTTTGACTGTGTCCTTTTAAGTATAATGTAGTGATCCTATCATTTTTTTAAGTCACAGACTTGTATGTGACTGTATTTATTTCCAAAATAACGTAGAAGATTAATGCCCCCATCTAAGATAACAAAATACCTGCTTCATGGTTTTGCTGTGTATTTCTCCGTGTGATGTCTTGAAAAATGTGCTTCTGCCAAGGAGAGGGTGCTTTTTGAACGAGCTTATGCTCCAAAAATGAGTGTAATACTAGTAATGCTATTTCAATACAAAGCACATCACAAAGTCATTTACTAAATTAAGTAATTTGTTTTTATATTCAAAGAATAGAGAAATTGATAGAATATGTTGGCTGTCTGCCTTCATCAGCATTTGTGGTTGTGCTTTAGATTAAAATCATGTCAGTAGTATGTATGAGGAATTTTGTATTTGCTTCTCTAGTTACCTTGCAAAGAGTACATCTCTAGCCTTGCACAAACAGTACCTTTCCTGGTCTAGGCATCATTTGTGCTCTGTTGTTGTACACAGTTTCTTTCAGAATACTAGGCCCTCACTAGGAAGATGCTGCTCTAAAATAGCCCCAGAACTGGTACTAGCTATCACTTTTACTGCTGTGGTTTATCGGCTGCTTGAAGCATTTTTGACATAAATCTTGAACAGTAGTCCGAATCTGCACATGGTTGTTAGTACAAAATACATGGAGAAGACAAATACAGAAGAAATGAAGAGAAACATTGCAAGATTTCCATACTGTATCTATGAAGTATAAGAACTTGTATCAATAAATGTTCAGTTTTTTCATCATTGTTATCACATATCCCTCTGGCACTCATGTTGGTGTTTGTGGTCTTTCACACTGCTTTGGGTTCCACGTTTCGCTAAGGCTACCTCCCAGACGCAACTCTGAATTTAGTAAGGACCCTGAGACTTCTGGGTGGGGGGCTTTCATGGATCATCTCCAGTCTTTTTATCCCCGGTTTCCTCCCTAACCACTCATCTACCTCCCCAGCAGCACCAGACTGTGCCATGTTGGTGACCTCAACAGCACATGGCATCCCATGTGGGTGGAGACATGTTCCTGTGCCTAACAAAGGGCTCACTAGTGCAGCAGGTTGTGGCATGAGCCCTCCCTGGTTAGGGACTGTGACACTGGCTGCACTCCCTAACTATGGTTATCCATGTGCAGGCTTGGCTAGGACACCAATCTTGCCAGGCGGGTATTTTTCAGTAGAGCCCACAGAAAAACAAAGTTCCCATTTGTGGTGCCCCATTACTTGGGATATTCTTGTGCACCCCGAATGTTCAAAACAAGCAGCCACCATGTTTTGCTCTCGCTAACCGGCAACTAAACGATGATGACCCCCCGTATGAGAGAACTCACCGCCCTCACACCTCAAGAAACCAAACTTTAAAGATTAACAAAAAAACACATTTTTAAAATGAAGTGAAAGCTTAGAAGACAACATACTTTTACAAAGCCATAGACAGTTGCTGTTCCTGCCCTGTCAAAAGCTGGCCGAGATGGTACTGAAACAAGTCGGCAACCACCGTACATATCTGAGGAACCAAAGTTAACCTCTGAATTTTAAAACTAACTAACCGCCATATTTTTGTTATTGCTCGCTAAGGGAGACTGAAGTCTAATTCATCCCCACGACACACACACACACACACAGCACAAACCAACCAGGGGCTCAGTTACATCTACAGTGTCTAGATATCACACAGATAATGCAGTCAAATTCTGAGGCAACCTTCGCGAGTGAACCGAAAACCATGCTTGAGATTGGCTTCACTGTAGTCCCGTACAGTACTGCACTAAAATCCTGTGTGTGGTGAACATCCCAAATGTCCGCATTTAATAAAAATGAAAAAAAAAAAAAGAAAAGTTTGTACTGTTAAAGCTGTCAGATTGGCTTTCAGGGTATTACTGCCAGTGCCTCCGGGTCTCCACAGACTCACTGCTTGAAAATGTAAAATAAAAGCTGTCAGTACAATCAGCTTGAAGGCAGTCTCTCCCAGTGCCTTCACACTCTCTGCTGACACAGCAATAATCTCTGCCTTCAGTCTCCAGCTTCGGACATTTCAAGGTCTACCCCCCAAATATAGCCATGGTAGTGTGTGTGTGGAGACTCCTCAACTTCCAGGTGCCACCGTGCCACAAGAACCACCACAATTGTTCCCATGTCAGTTAGTAAGGGACTCCCCCGTGTCGTTCGATCGCGCACAGGCAAAACCTGCCACAGCCCCCCTGCAATCCTTTGATCCCCGGCTGCTTTATAAAAACAGGTTCAGCTAATACTAGACAAAAGAAAAAACAAAAGTGCCAGTTAATGTAGCACTAGTCTCGCGCAGCTCCTGCTGTTCCCCCATCGAGCCCTGCTTTGCCACCGGAGCACAGTTGTGATCCCCATCGTCGGCGACTCGTACACGGACACCCTCCATGATAACAGGCACACTCTGGCACAGATCTCAGAAAATGGTTAAAAAAAAAGTTTTATTTTATTTTAAATGAGTAGCACTAGCAGGTGGTGTGCTCAGTGCTACTTGCATATAGCACTATGTAAATTCTGTCTCTGGCACTCACCCCAACACCACTTCAGCTCCATGAAAACATTTACATGTGTTTTTTTTTAACAAAACAAAACTGATGGCATTACTGCTAACTTCTTTAGTCTGTTTCCTGATCACGCTCCTGCCAGCCACGGGAGATGATGGTTCAAGAGGGAAGGAGGGACATTATCCTACACAGCAGTAAGAAAGCCACAAAAAAGCTACAGCACCCTCTACTGGTAAGTACACCAGTAGGGGACTATTTTACTAACAAATCAACTTTAAGGTAATTTGTAGTAATGTTATTATAATTTTTTTTGTAATTCTTAAATGTTAAAAAAAACCCTTTACACTTAGCCCATTTTCTAAGCGCAATAATACCCTCCAGGGTGGGTGGTATGGGCAATATCGGACTTTCCAGGGGCTATAAGGCTCTCCACCTGCAGTGTTGGGCCTCATTACGCCCCTGGGCGGTCCGGTATTGCCCAATACCGCCCACCCTGTCGGGTATTATTGCTTGCTTAATTTACTGCATTTCAAGGCACTAGTTGACAACTGTTGAACTCCTCTCTCTAGATTTCTGACCACTTAAAGTGGCATAAGTGGTAGCTGCTGTACTGAGAAATGTAGCCGGTGGAGTTTGTATTTGTTTTCAGTGTCTTTCTAATATTGAGTGGAGGTTTCCGAATTCAAGTCTTTCTGCTTCTTGAGACTATTTCAAGAAATTAACCTACCACAGGTTCAAGTCAAATATTCACAAGCACAAGATGCTCAGTGTGTCATTTTTGCAATAGTTACCTGTATTTGCATAGTGGACAGGTTGGGGATGTTCCACATTCATTGTACTGGCATGCAGATCAACTATTCAGACTTTACAAGAGCACAGCAAGCTAAATTCCAGAACAAAAGATGGCAGCTTATTCATTTCATTAGGTCATTTTTATTTATTCATTTATTTTTTTTCCCACTAGAATTGTCTATCTTGTTTTCATGAGGGACCCAGGGAAATAGCAGCAGATGAATGATAAGGTAATCCCAAACTAAAGATGATCTGGTGTTAGAATTCTTATTTGGTGAACGTGCCAAAATTCATCACTTTTCTGTTAAATTTGGCCCAATTTAACCTTTGGGCACCATTAGATTGCTGCAGCCTTCAACCAGATCATTAAACAGACAGTCCAGCTCTTTCAGGGTGGCCAGGGCTAGTCCTATGGCCACATCTTTCACCACCCATTCACTTTTCACCGGCCTCCCAAGACATTGTTTTGTTTTAAAAAAAAAAAAATGTCTAGCTCCTGACACTGCCCAGTGCTGACTGAATTTTGTTTTCAAGAATTGACTGGAAGAACAGGAGAGGGTGGAAACAGTTGGGCTTGACTGGAATGGGTGAGAGGTGGTGTGAGGGTGTCTCGTTCCCCTAATTCTAGCTGGCTAGGTGCCCATATCAAGGACCCAAAGTGTCTTTGGCTGACTTGTTGAAACCAGACTGAAGACGGGGTCTGAAACGAAGATGAACAGAAGTTGTCAATTTTCACATTCAGTCACCATTATTTTTACAAACAACAAACTACAAAGACAATACAGATAGATGACAAGCAAATCTGCTTGACCAACGTTCACTACTATGGGGTCAGTTAGTGGCAATGCTCTTTAAAGTTTCCAGTACAGTTGTGCTTTAAAGTTAGCCAGTGTTGGAGTCAGCCCGAGATTCTCAAGGAGTTTCTAACAGTTTTCCTTGGCTGAGTACGCAAAGGCTCATTTGCAGAAGTCTCTTTTAGCCCTTGGAGATTCATGGCAGTAGATCTGTTGTGTAATTGTCCACTGCTGTTCAAAACAGGGTCTGAATGCTTTGATGCAGTCCTGTGAGCACATTCGTATAGCAAGGGGATCCGCTGATATTGCCTGAACATAGGTGCGCTAAGTTGGTTAAGGCAATTAGCAGGGGTGTGCAGATGGGCTTTTCTGGTTCAGATGGGTCAGTTTGACATTGGGCAAACCAAAACCACAACCAAATACTGTATCAGGACATGAAATGGCACAACCAATTTAAAAACAATACCATTATATAGTAATGCATAATAACATAGCAACTTAAGGTTGGAAGAGACTCTAGGTCCATCATGTATGCTCCCTGCTTCATAAGCAGGTGTGAATAATTGTGCTGTGCAAACAAGACCTCATTTAAAGGCATTCCCTATGTGCCTGGGGTTTGAAGTGATTCACTTGGTAAGTAGAAACTTGCCCAGCTTATCCTGAAAGCCTGTACTATCTACATGTCCATATCCCAGTGGTAGAAGGTTAGGTACTTATGACATAGCAGCTTTCGATCTACTGCACTGAAAGTGCCAGTGTGCCGGCCCAGTGGTGCAGAGGGTTGAGGCGATGCATGCCTTACCTCATGCTATGCCAGCAAACCGGGTTTGGCAATGACCTCGGATCATCGGGATGCCAGTGTGGGGTGGGAGGGCAGAGCAGGACTGAGCATGCTGGTGGACAGCTCTCCTCTCCTGAGGGTGGTAAGGGTGGGTTGGCACCCAACCCGTAGTTCTGCTTCTACCGGGTGGAGGTCTGGTGTGTAGTGCAGGCAGAGAGGGGGCAGCAAAGTATTGGGAGGTGGAAGGGGCTGAGCTGGCACCACATGGTGCGAAGCGTGCCTCCACATGCTCGCATGGCTGTGTGCCGGGACCACGGGGGAAGGGGTTAGGGGAGAAAATCTATAAAAACACATGTGTGTCCCTGTCACCAGTTGGCAGGAGGCGGCAACAGAGAGCAAAAAGCTAGATAAAAAAAAAAAGTGCCAGTGTCAGCAACTCTACGCTTTCTGTGCTACCATGATTACACCCAACCTATCTGGTGCCCTCCTAGGATGGGGCTCTATAAACCTGGAGACCCAGGTTTGAACATCATTATTGATATTTTGTTATTAGAGGGGCTTCCAGTAGTCTCTGAAGAATTCAGCATTGCCCTTTCATTGCTGCCCTGGCAGGGCACATCTCATATATATATTATTTCAAATACAGCTTCACTTGGTTCATTACCAGTCAGCAGGGCTCCAGATGAGGTCTTTTGGGATGAGTACTGTACTCCTCATTTTGAAAGTGAGGTGAGTAAAACCAAATTGAGATGCGTACAAATCTCTGAACAGAGTGGAGTGAGGAGTACATTTTTAAAAACAATGTAGTTTTTTCTAGATAAGACTTTTTAGGTGCCAACAATGCTCCAGATAATGTTGACAGGTAGGAGAAATGTACTCACCAGTTTTGTAATACAGTGAGTAAAACAAAACTGGGAAGTGTACGAGTGCTGTAAATCTGGAAAAAAATGCTCCTTTTGAATCACTAGTAATGTTATGAAGCACTATTCCATGGAGTGTGGAGCATTTATAAATGTTGGGTGAGTATTGGTACTCATTAAAAACTTTTTCTGAAGAGTATTCCTAAAATGAGGTGAGTCAAATAGGTCGGTACACACCTTATCTGGAGTCCTGCCAGTTGGTACTTACCCCCCCACCCGGCTGAGGCTGAAAACAGGAAAATATTACCTAGCCTTCATCTCCTCTTCAACAAAAATAAATAAAATATGGATAAAAAATAAATTTCATGAGGTGTTTTCTGATGACTTTCTAGTATAGTTCCAACAAGCAGGTTTAATTTGATTCCTGGTTCTGAGTGATTAATATCGCGCCCCCCAACCCCCCATTCCAAGGTGGTAGGCCATATTCTAGTGTGGGTGAGAGGGGCAACATCATTTGGTTGACTAGTAGTAGTAGAACTAGTAATAGTAGTAAAATATGTTTACTTAGGAGGAAAACAGTCTGTTGAGCAAGGCTCGTTTTCAGTGGCATCCTGACTGACTGGGTACTGTTACACAATATAAGAACATGTAATAAGCAAACACAGATACTGTATCCCTAATACAGCATAATTTAGAGTATATATATACATGCATAATCGCAAAACAAACAAGGAACTAACAATCACCAATAAAGCTAACACATTATAAAAAAAAATCAAGTTGATGGACAATTCAAACAGAGTACATTAGATTGATTTAAAAAACATTTTGAAATCAAAAATGTGTCTCTTGTAGTGGGGGAAGAGTGTTGATTACGTAGAACCTGGGCTACATTACACCAGTCATTCCAGGCCATGGCATGTTAGGGCAGTTCTGTAGGCCATTGGAAGGCTTCCCAGAAAAAGACTAATGTGGAATCCCCTGCCAGGGCAGGTGTCAGCAGGGAAATGTTGGAATTTCAGAAACTAATGGAAGTTCAAGCCCTAATCAAAGGTTTATAATACAGTCAGAGGGACAAGGTAGTGGGCACTGGTAGCTTTTCACCCTGGCTGGTGCATGGCACAAAACATGTCCCTTCATGCCCTCCTCGGGGACCATTTGGGCCTAGTGACTACAGCAATGGCTTGAAAACCAAGGAACCCAGGTTCATAGCCTACCAGAGTTGATTACTCCCTATGTGACCATGAGCATGTAATTTAACCTCTCAGTACCAGGTGTAAAAATGGATAAAAGCAGGATTCACTCCCCTACTTAAAACAAAATATTGCTTCTCAGTTGGGATGTCCTGAGTAAATAACAGATAAAAAATGCGTCCTCCTTTCTTTAATCTTAGTGCTCAACCCCCATCCTAATTCTTTTGTACCTGAGCCCTTACTGTTAGAGGTCTTCCACTCTTTCCAGTCTTCAGGAGGCACAGCTGCATTTGCCACACATATTCCAAATCCCTCCTGCAAATCCTTTGAACTGCTTCCACTGCCCTGTCTAGAAACAGAAGTGCTTAGAGAGACAGGCTCATCGCCCGGTGCAGAACTTCACAAATTAAGAGGAGGTATGCTGGGCACTGGGTGGGTACTTTATACAGCTGGTGTGGAGTAAGTTTATTTTGTTTAAATATAGCACAGAATGGCAAGTTTGGTTAGTGATGGGAGAGCTGTTGTGTTTTAATTGGTTACAGTCAATGTCTAGGAAGGTGAAAATTAAATGGCATGAACCATATTACTATACAAAACAATGTATCGGTTAAACCTTACATAATCAGGCTGATGTTTCCATTTCAGTGTGAGATGATAAAACAGAGACCTCTAGAGGTCTGCAATGTCATCTTATCCTTCAATGGCAATTCAGCCTTGTTGTGTGTAGTTGCCCATACATTATTCTATATACATCCTCCTCCATCTATCTATCTATCTATCTATCTATCTATCTATCTATCTATCTATCTATCTATATATGTACTATAGGGGTGCAATAGCCACCCCTGCAGTTAGGGTTGAGTAGGGTGTTCAGTGTTAAAACCCTGATTTTGCACCTTAGTAGCTTTGACAGCATGTGATGAAATTACATACGTACGAACATACTAAATTGCCAGCAGAACCAGGCCCTAATGGTCTATTGTCTGCTCGAGTGTGCAGCTTAGTTAATTCACTGGAGCTGCCCCCCTTCCCCAAAATGAGGTGAAAGTTTGCATGTGTTGTCTAGTAGGCAAGGTTTAGATCTGTGGAAAGTTTTGCAACAGTAGCTTGTGCGGTTTCTGAGATCTGCATATGTCATTTTCCTGTAGATGTACATTTTTTTCCTGTATTTAACAAGGGATTTTTTTTGTTCTTGACTACAGCCTACACAGAATGGAATTTTTTCCTGAAACTTTCAATGTAGAGGCATGCTGTGGCAAGGCAGAGCCTTTGGAAGGTTTTGTGAAAAATATTAAATGGTTCCAGAGTTATAAGGATTTAATGTTTTTTTTGTTTTTCTGTTCTAAGCATGCTTGGTAGGGTTTTTGGGATAATGTTCTGATACAACTCCAAAAATTTGTGTGGCAAGACCATTTTTAGTTTAATGAGATGTAGTGCTCACGACACCCAATTTTTTTTTTATTTTGTAACAGCTGCTATCTTGTTTCTCACCTCAGAAACAAAAAACAAATTCAAATTTTGATTATAGCTGACATAAAACAAAACATGAATCTACCTCATTAGAACATGTTGGTTCTAAATCTGAGACTTGTTTCTGTCAATCATGATTATAACTATGTTTTATGTATTTCTCCTGGCCACGGTAACGTCGTTCCCATTTTTATCATGACACGCTTTCCTGTGTCACACATTAAACTGGTCCTCCAATGAGTTGTTCTAGCATTTCTGACTGAGTTGCATAAGTGTTGCTAGATCCAATACAAAGCCCAGCTCAAGCTGTTCCTTAAGAGTTAAAATACAGTTTTGAATTGCCTTGTGGCTGGACAGTAGATGCATTCTAAATGAGTTACAAAAAACATTTTACATGGTGAGAAACGTGAAGCTAAATTTGACTTGCAAAACTATTTTTTAATTGCGATTTAAAAAAAAGTCTGTTGGAAACAGATTTTAGTTCTGAATCATAACTTGTACTTGCAAATATAGAAATTGGTCCCTGGATATGAAATTTGATTGCAGATCATAATTTTCCATTGCATAACTATAATTGATTTCGCAACATTACAATATTTGATTGCATTTTTCATTTCATGGCAAAAAATTGGTTGTTTGAATTGAAATTTGGTTGCACATCATTAATTTGTGGTTTTGTGACTTAATTAATTGCACCTTCTACTCCCTTTGTCTTCCTGCCCCTCATCAAGCATCTACACTCTTTTTGCTATTTCATTTTTTATAGCACCCCCGGCCCCGCTGATGGACTGCTACCAGTCCCCCGCCCTACTCCCTGTGATCTAATTTAACTTGCCTCTTCTTTCTGGCCCCACTAGGATCCCTGGCCAAAACTTGGCGCCATCGCCGATAGCGGCGCTCAACGGCTGCTGTGCTGACTCATCCTGCAGACACTGTCCGCCTCCTTGGAACTCTTACACGGATCCCATAAGCAGGTACTAGTGCCTAACTCTTTGGAAGCTCCATACTCGGCAGCTGCCTCATGATTAGTGCGGTGCTGCTGACACTGGTCTGTGATTGGATGGCTCAGCTCTTGCTACTCAGCCATAGGTGCACCCACGAACTGCTGCCAAATTCTACCTTTCGGGTTGCCTCTCTGACCTGGTTTTTCATCCCACCCTCGGCCCCTCTCCCCCTCCCAGGCCTCCTTTAAATAGACTGATGCCCCTCCTACCTGGACTGCTTCACCTATCAGGAGTAGCACTCTCCACCTCACCCATCCTACTGGTCTCTGCTGATTTCCCCAGCATTCTGATATTCGCTACTTTCTTCTCAAACAGTGCCCACTCTCAGTCTAACTCTGTCTCCCGCATTCTGCTCAACATGGCTGCCTATAACCTGCATCCAGCATTGCTATTTTTAGTGATGACTGCCCCACCCAACATATGACTACTACCTCTCATTCCCAAGGCCAGCTAATACCTGCACCTGCTCTGCACTACACACTGGGAATGACCACTGGGGTTCAGTTTTATAACTCAGTGCCTTTCAGTTCCAGAATTTGGCACACTAGCTCCACTCTGAAGCACCAAGGTTATAGCACCCAAGGGAGTATATATGAACTAACAATTCTCTGTAATAAGCCAGTCTCGTGCCATTGCCTCAACACCCAGGCACGCAGATGGATTTCAAACAAGCAAGCCCTCAAAATACTTCATACCTTCCTTTTGAGATTTCTCCTACTGCTTCTGCTCCTCTCTGGAAACATCCACCCTAACCCAGGCCCAACTGGACCAACTACCTACCATCAGAAACTGGAAGTCAGGGTCTCTTACCTTGGCATCCATCAATACATGCAGCCTCCTCAGTAAACTTGACACCCTCCAAACCTGGATTCAACAATACAGTCCTGACATCCTCTCTGTCTTTGAAACCTGGCTGAATCCAAAGATCCTGACAGTGCAGTTACCATTCCCGGCTACATGATTTTTAGGCAGGATAGGGGCTTTAAGTTGGGTGGTGGCTGTGCCATCTACCTGAGAGATACTCTCATGGGACATGTCATCCCTCTTCCTAGACCGGGATCACCATCTCAGGTCCTCGCTATCAAAGTTCTCCTTGGTGCCCATAACAAAAACCTCACTATAGTCTCTGTTTACATCTCCCCAAAGGACCTGGCTAATGGCTTCAATAATGTCATGGAATGTCTCAGTGGTCTACGCCATAACTCCGAGTCCATCATCCTGGGAGACTTTAACATCAACTGGCGTGCACTGGAGGCCTGCTTCTACAAGGATGCAGTTATAGCACAACAATTCACACAGCTAGTCCCCTCTCCAACCAGGTATAACTACTGGACAGGGACTTTCACCCTGATTGACTGGATACTGGCCAACCACCCTGAAAGAATATCAGTGGTGTCTGTACTCCCTGACTCCTTAAGTGACCATTCACCCATTATCTGCACCTGGGCTAATAACTGCATTAAACCCCCACCTAAAATAATACATGCCAGGGTACTCAAGAAGGGGCACCTACAACTACTAAAATCCCATCTAAGACTAGATTGGTCAATTATAGACTCACTCAAGGATGTAAACAATGCGCTAGAACTGTTTATCAGCTGATTCACTGAGGCATGTGATATCCATGCACCGTTAAAAAACAATGAAGGTTAAAGGTAGAACTAACCCATGGATTGACACTGAGCTTATCACGCAGCTCAAACAGAGGGATCATCTCTGGCACTGTGCTTGAGCCACAGCTGCCCAAGCGGATATTCAAAAATACAAGCAAGCAAGAAATAGCTGCACCTGTGCTATACGGATGGCTAAAATCAAATACTTTAGAGAAGCGCTCTCCAACTCATGGGGGGATGGGAAAAAAATCTGGAACAACCTTAAGGACCTCTCTGGCAAAGAAATCAAGTCTCCACCCACCATGCTCAACACTGACGGTACTCAAACGCGGGACCTAGATACCATCGCCAATACATTCATCAATACATTCTCCAACCTAAACAGTGTCCTCCCACCTGATTTCTTTGACGCTCCCACCACGAACCCCATCTCTGCCGCAGCATCACAAGCTCACCCAGCTCTGGAGTTCTTCTCCAAAAGGATCCCAATGCACTCTGCCAGAACCTGTATTTGCAAGGCTATCAGCAAAACTGGATACAGTGGTGACTCACCGACTTGAAGCTTTCACTAGTCCTAGATGAGATCCTTGAACCCTGACAATGATCTTCAACCTCTCCCTAAGGTATGGCCAATTCCCATCACTCTGGAAAAAGGCTTCCATCACACCTGTGCATAAAAGTGGAGACAAGTCACTGCACACCAATTATAGGCCCATCTCCATCCTGATGGAATCACTTCTGAAGGAAAGAATTGTTGAGTATCTAGAGGCCAGAGGGGCTCAGGACCCAAGGCAGCATGGATTCACAGCAGGAAGGTCATGCCAGACAAATCTGATAGATTTCTTTGACTGCGTGACCAAAGTAGTAGATCAGGGAGGGGCTGTGGACATGGCCTACCTAGACTTTAGCAAGGCATTTGACACAGTCCCACACAAAAGATTAATATACAAGTTAGCCAGCCTGGGAGTGGGTCCCATGATGACAGCCTGGGTAAAGAATTGGCTGGAGAATAGGACACAGAGTAATAGTAAATGGAGTCCACTCTGAAGAAAGGGGTTACTAGAGAATTGCAGGGTTCAGTATTAGACTGGTCCTCTTCAATGTCTTTATACAACATTGCAGAGGGATTGGAAAGAAAAGTATGTTTCTTTGTAGATGACACAAAGATCTGCAACAGAGTTGATGCACAAGGTGCGGTGGAAAGGATGAGAGGGACTTGGCAAGGTTAGAGGAATAGTCAAATATATGGCAGCTTAGATTCAATGCTAAGAAGTGCAAGGTAATGCATCTGGGAAACAAAAACCCAGGGGAAGAGTACCCAATGGGGGTGAGATACTAACAACAACAAAAATGGAAAGGGACCGGGGGGTAGTCATATCAGATGACCTAAAGGTGGGCAAGCAATGTGAGAGGGCAGCAAGGAGGGTTGGGGGGATACTGGGATGCATAGGGAGAGGCATCACCATTAGAAAGCAGTAAGTTATTATCCCTCTGTACAGACAGTTGGTGAGACCCTATCTGGAGTACTGCGTGCAGTTCTGGAGACCCAATCTCCGCAAGGACATAGACAGGATGGAGGCTGTCCAGAGGAGGGAAACTAAAATGGTGCAGGGTCTGCACCAGAAGACATATGAAGAGAGACTTAAGGAGCTGAATATGTATAACCTCGAGGAAAGGAGGGAGAGGGGGGACATGATAGAAACTTTCAAGTATCTCAAGGGAATCAACAAAGTCCAAGAGGGTAGCATCTTTCAAAAAAAGAGGTGTGCAAGAACAAGGGGGCACAATTTGAAGATAGAGGGGCGGCTCAGAGGTAATTTAAGGAAGTATGTTTTCACAGAGAGGGTTGTGGATGCATGGAACTGCCTTCCGGAGGAGGTTGTGGAGTGAAAAACAGTGGTGGAATTCAAGCATGCATGGGACAGTCATAAGGCAATTCTAGGGGGTGGGGTAGGAAGAAGTAGGCTGCTGGTTAACTAGGCTCTGCAGCTTATCCAATAGGTAGGGAAATGGGCAGACTGGGTTGGTCAAGCGGTCCTTATCTGCCGTCAAAATCTATGTTTCTATGTTTCCCCCATTATCCAAAGTACTTGAATGTATAGTCTGTGCCCAGCTTGTAGAGTTCCTGGAAAAACATAATATTCAGTGCCCTGAGCAGCATGGCTTCCGTAAAGGGCATAGTACCACCACGGCTTTGTCGGAATTTACTGGCTACATCCATGACGCCCTGGACCAAGGACTTTGTGGGGGAGCCATATTCATTGACCTGACAAATCACCCCCTCCTACTCAGACAACTGACAGCTCTTGGGCCCTCCAAGGATGCACTGCCCTGGTTTGCCTGCTACCTTAGGGAGAGAGTTCAAAGTGTTAAAATTTCTGGAGTCTCCTCAGTTGAAAAATTAGTCCTGTCGGGTGTTCCTCAGGGGTCTATTCTGGGCTCATTACTCTTTTCTGTCTTCCTAAACCACCTGCCTGGCATCTGTCAACAGAGGATACTACTCTACGCAGATGATGCGGTCCTTTTTTCTAGTAACCAGGACTTTAATCTACTTGAGAGTCAACTGCAACATGATTTCAGACTGGTGGAAAAATGGTTTGGCTCCCACAAACTTGTCTTGAATTATAGCAAGACAAAGTTCATGTCTTTCTGCAATGCTCATAGCATGTATAAACCTCTACTCCTTACCATCAAGAATCAAGGTGGGACCAGACTTGAACAGGTTCATGAGTTCAAATACCTCGGCATCACCCTGGACAGCTCACTCTCCTACTCACAGTACATTGGGATGGTTGCTAAGTCTGCCAACATACGTCTTAGCCTGCTCCACAAGTACAAACACTGTATGACCTCTGAAGCCCTAAGACTGGCCATCCACAGCTCTGTTACCTCCATTGTCAACTACAGACTAGTCATCTATGGCTTGGCCTCCCCCATTGCCCTTAGGAGGATATCAGTGACACTTGACAAGGCCTGTAGACTTCTCACGGGGCCTGACCGCCTAACGCACACCTGTGGCCTTTACGCCAAGACTGGATGGTTACCTCTCATTAGTAGAATACAATACCAGACCTGTTTGATAGCCAAAAAAGCTGTTCTCAGGCTAATGCCACCAGGTGTTGCAAGTTTCTTTACTGCCAACAGCAGCACCCAGTTAACACGCAGTTCTCAATACCAGACTTTCCATGTCCCCAGGTGCCGGACCTCTCTGGGTCAGAGATCTTTCATGCACAGGGCTCCACAGTGGTTCAACACCCTTAACAAAGAAACTCTTGCTGCTGCAATGCTAAGCCACTTTAAAAGGCAACTGCGGCTTTTCCTCCCCTCTTCCTCACTTTGTGATTGCCTCCCCTAAGCAATGGTCACCACCCTCTATTGTGACTGCCTCCACTAAGCAATGGTCACCACCTTCTACCCTAGCTGTAGCTGTAACCTGCCATGCAAGCCTCGCTTTCTTGACACCAGCCTCCTCCCTCTCGCCTTAGCCCCCCTCACCCTCACATCCCCTCTTCTCGGACTCACTCATTTGTATGGCCACTGGCCCCTGTCCCCTCGCTCTTTTCATCCTTACCCAACAACGGCACCTATCTGCTGGCTTCTACTGACTTTCCCTACCAAGTATACTGTTTCACAAGGAACTCTGTTAGAAACTAGCTTGTGGCTGTTCTTCTGCAACAGATTGATGGAACTATTCATGTACTTGTTATCTGTATGTTATGACTGTTACCATGTTTACCATTGTTGAACGTTACCCCCATCCTCTGACGTGGCTCCTTTGTAAACGAGCAGTTTCTGCTCAAAGGTACTTGTAATCCTAGAGTTTAATAAATAAATAAATTGGTTTTTCACCATGAAATTTGATTGCACATATAGTAATGACAACTGTTCTCTTGCCATTGGGCCTTGCATATCCACACCCATGGGTGGCAGAAGGACCCTGTGCATTGGCTGACGGACTCTTTCCTTTGTGTGCCTGTATCAGCAACTACATGGATGCACAGAGAACATACAGCCCTGTGATTCTGCAGCCCACCTGATAGCCCCATGAATTCTTGGCATCCATTACTACACAGAGCTGCAGGACACACAAGGACCCTGCACTTCCATGGAGGGAGAGAGTCTTCCCTTGGGCCCCGCGCATCTGCATGAATGAGGATATGATTCCACTATCTCAAAAGAAAAGGAAATTCTTTGCAAAAAACTTTGTTAGTCCACCAATTAAGGTTCAAGTTAATACCACAAAAGTAGAAAAATGTGACATTAGGATTTCCAACCCTAACTCCCCACCCCCAGCCCAAACAGCAAAAGGAAAAAAGCATTAAGGTTTTTGGTCTCTGGAGTCTTGGTGAATCAGTGGTGGGGTCTTCCTTGGGATTGTCAACCCCATCTCTCCACACTTGACAACGCCCACTGGGTGGCACTCCACTTCACCCTCCCACTTCTCCCCATTGCATATTGCCTCTGTTATTACCTGCATGTGCTCAGCTGTATCATTGTAATTGCTACTAAATTGTATAAATGTATGAAACCATTCTGTGTAACTTAAGTCAGTAGGCTTTTTATGTAACCTAAATCTGTTTTCTGTCTGTCCTCAATGTGACGAGGTACTTTGGAAATGAGCCTCTGGCTCAAAGGTTGTAAACCGATGTACAAATAAAAATATAAATAAATAAATAATGCCCACCCTGTTTCCTGAGCAAACAAGGCCAAAGCCCCCTCCCCCAAGATGGTATAGTTCCCCATACATGCATTGTGGGGGCTTGTGTGATTTTGTATAGTTCCCCATATACCACTCTTACCTGGTTTATTCTCTATAGAAATTATTCTGTGTGTATATATATATATATATATATATAACAAATTTGCACCCTGGTGATCTAGTGAATGTGTAAAAAGATAAAACCACTTCTTCTGGCAGTTGGATTGTTCACTGAGTTTTTAATGTGACGCACTCCTGTGCACGGAGGCCTCTAGTGTTCTAGAAAGCTTAACTTGTGAACTAAGAGTCTATTTAATTTGCCTTTAGAATTCCCAACATCTTTACTTGGAGTGTAGAGTCTTTGTGATTTAAACGTAATATGAAACAGTTTAAAGAGTTGCAGATTTAAATGATTCCTTTTTCTTTCAGTTATAATCAATCTAAAATGCTTTGGTTGATTTTCCATCTGAAAATAATTTTTAATACTTTTTTCAGTGCCGAAGAATGTGTTCTTACTTGTCTCTCTGGTATACAGTGTCTTTTTTAGGTTTCCTTGATATTCTATGATGCAACTTTATACTGCTTAACAGCATGGACTATTTAGTGTAAAGCAGTAGGAGCATACATCATAGGTATTAAAAACTGAAGATAGTCTCTGAAGAACCCACTTCCTTTAATGTAGGACTGAACATACCTGACAGCAGTCTGGGGGTATGTTCTCACATTATATGTTGCATTTTATTTACCCTTTATTTAGTTAGTTGTGTGCCATTGGGGAAACAGTTCACATATATAAGGAGCAGCCCCACTCCAGTTTGCTCCTGGAACTGTGTCTGGCTTTATTTTTCCATACATGTTTTATGGCCTGTATTTTTCCTCGGTTTTCGCCCATCCCCATTCTCAGCTGCTTGCGCATGTGGAGGCATGCACACACCATGAATCAAGACACCCTCCCACAACTTACTGCTCCCTCCTGCCTACGCTAGCCACCAGACCTCCACCCGGTGGCAGCAGAACTACGGGGGAGTGATGACCACCCCAAGAGAGGAGAGCTGCCCCACGACTGCCCAATCCTGCTCTCACCCCCCAATCCCACCCCTGTGCCCACTCCCGAATGACTCGAGTCTGTATCCGAACCCGGGTCACCAGCATGATGAAAGATGAGGCATCCAGGACCTCAGCCCTCTGCACCACCAGACCGGCAGCTGAATCAGGCTTTTAACTTCACTCCCACAGCCCAGGTTCTCATTTCCACCACTGACAGAATGTACAGTAAACACTGGAACCGAAAGTATAACTGCAACTGCAAGTTAATTCACAAAAAGAATCGCACTGGTATAACTTTGTCTGTTCAACTTTTCTTGGTACAAAGAGAGCTTTGGGGAAAAATTGAGAACTAAATTCTAACCTGGTTCAGGTAGTGCAAACTAGGCCAAACATTAAGTTCCAAGTTTAGTTAGTTATGCCTCCCCAAAAACTGACCCCCCAAAACAGCTCTATCACACCCCCTGATTCCCTACTCCCTTACCGTCCCATTCCCAATAACTTTAGATGGTGGTGGTCTCCATCCCCCTCCCCGCCTCCAGCTGAACAACATGTAGCTGCCTGCTCTGACACTGGAGATCCCATTGTGTTTTCTCGCTTAGTAATCTGCCACAGCCTGCCCTGCTGTTGTAGGGTTTTGTTGCATAATCCTTTGCCACAGTGTGGGACCTTACAGTGGCCACACAGTGTTACTCCCACCGGCTGCTGTTGGCCCTGGCTGTCCAAGTTCCTGCACCACTGCTGCCTCCACTAGACAAATGCTTTTTAATATACCTATTACTCATATACTGTATTGTAGCTGCCCTGTGAAATGCCAGCGTATAATATTTTCATGTTTTTTTAGAGTAAGCAGTTACTGCTACTAGAGCGAGAATCTTCTGCCCATGTTATGTGACTTGTGAGCTATTTTTTTCAGCTACTGTAGCTATCAGTTAATATAAGCATCAGATACTCAGCACTATGGTAATTGTAATTTAATTTCCTTGAAGGTCCCCCAAAGTGCATCCGACTGTGGCATAGATACTAATGAATACCGAGTGGAAGTTACTACACCAATACAGCGTCTTGATTTATTCATGGGCCAGTTTAATAATGTCTTGTTGACATCCATTGCCGTTTTCCCCCAAGGAGATCTGACAGTTGCCAATATAGGAACGTCTGAGGGAACATCATACAGTAAGTAAAAGATTTTATAATTTCTAAAATAACCAGATGTTAAAAGACTATGTTACAACTATAAGATACAAATAATAATAACCATAGTGATCCAGGTAAAAGAATCCTTTGAGATTAGATCTCTTTACAAGGATGGTCTAGGCCAACAAGTGGGCTTCTTTACAATCATACATAGGCATACAGACAGCGTGATACACAGAGGGGCTTTTTTAAGGGTCGGACATGGATGCACAGGCATGCGGCACCAGTATCTGTAGCCAACTGATTGCATTATGGTCACAAGTGGTGCCTGTTTGCAACAAAAAAAATGTGATTAGCATGACTTTATGCATCAATGTGCAAAACAAAATGAGACCTGCATCATTTTTGACACTGCTATCGTGGATGCAACTGCACTTTAGATGGATTTAGACCATCTGATAGATGGCCTACTCGTCTAGATGGTCAAAAACCGAGACAGGAAGATTTTAGACAGAATCTTTTGAAAATTCCCTCCAGACAACTAGAGGATATACACAGAGTAGTATATAGGCAGTTTACCATCAGATAATGTAATAAATGATGCAGTCAGATTCAAGGAGTAACGAGGAATAAAACTCAAGAAAACATTTCAGTGTGCATCCCCTTCCAAGTGTGGGTGCTTATCTTAGGCTCCATAGAGGCATCAGAATGCCACTTTTGCTCATCTGTTCTCAAGGACTGCAAATGGGGACTGGAAGTGGATGGGATGTCTAACCTTTGGCACAGCTGCTGTCATAGATGCTGTGACTTTGCAGCTGCACTGAAATACAGCTTGTCGACCTCTGACTGAGAGTGGGTCATGCTTCACGATGAGTGGGACTCCCGCTTGATCAACCGCCCTAACTGAACAATGCTAACACAGATCTTGCCCCCCCGCAGCTGGGGGTCAAAATGTTTTATGGGCTGGAGCCCTTCAGAATAAAGGACTTTGGGGCCAGTGCCCCACCATGACTGGTGGCCACCACAATCTTTGCCACTTCTGACTCACAGATATCAATGGTCAGTGCACAACCATTTAGGTCACACAGGAAATAGAGAGTGTTAGTAAAAGATATACAGTCAGAAAAGACACAAGTCACAAGTGGGGTACCTCAGGGATCAGTCCTGGGGCCAGTCCTCTTCAATATCTCCATCAGTGACATTGCAGATGTAATGGAGGGTAAGATATGCCTGTTTGCTGATGACACCAAGATCTGTAACAGAGTAGATGATCCAGATGGGGTGGGCAGAATGAGAAAAGATCTAGAAAAACTGGCAAAATGGAAGGAAGAGTGGCAACTGGGGTTTAATGCAAATATATGCAAGATCATGCACATCGGGGAGGCAGTATAGCACAGTGGTTTAAGGCTCTGAGCTGCAAATCTGGAGACCTGGGTTTGAATCCCACAGCCCTCACTTGCATACTGTGTGATCCTGAGCAAGTCACTTAACTTCCCTGTGCTCCCAGGTCACACCTGTAAACAAGCTTTCAGCTTAGTGTGCTACTCCTGGTTAAACAAGTGGAAAAAAAAAATAGGGAAGAGAAACCCTGAAGCTACCTATAGGTTGGGAGGGGAGTTGCTGGCACTTACAAGGGAAGAAAGAGACTTGGGCATCATCATCACAGATGATCCAAGCAGACCACTAAAGCAGTAGGTAAGGCTAGAGGGATGTTGGGGTGTATTAGTAGTGGTATCACAAGTCGTAAGAGGGAGGTAATAATCCCTCTTCACAAGACACTGGTTAGGCCCCATCTGGAGTACTGCATGCAGTACTGGAGGCTGCACCTGCACAAGGGCATTAACAAAATGGAGGCAGTCCAGAGAACAGCAACCAAAATGGTGCAGGGACTGCTTCAGAAAACATATGAGGACAGATTAACAGAGCTCAATATGTATACCTAGGCCTAGAGCAAAGGAGGGATTGAGGTGATATGATCGAATATTCAAGGGCATTAACTCATTGCCTCCTAGAAGACACCTGTAGGCGGCAGCAAATGTACTGCAGTGTGTCCCAGAACGACTACAGAAGTCACCTACAGACTTCCTGTGTGACCTAGTAACGTTTGGAGACGTCACACACATGTTTTAATATTACTTGCCAGCCAGAAATGATTAGAATTGACTGCATGGCACCACTAGAAAGGTAATGTTATGTTGAACAACTTTAACTCTGACAATTTATGTGTATCATGTTCACTTTAGGAGTGATTAACACATGTTTATGACATGGTGTGTATGGCAGACATTTTGTCCTTCAAGAACCACCTAAGCACTTTCAAGAAAACACACATTCTGGGTATCTCAGCCAATATAAAACAAAAACCGAACTGAGCATAACTGATTGCATAGCACCGTTGGAAAGGCAATTTTGTGTGGAGCATCTTTGCCACTGATTTGTTGTGTGTATCATGTATATTTTAGGAGTTATATGCATTTGTTTATGGTATGGTGTTTATGGTTTAGTTTTGTCCGACTAAATGGGGAAACATTATGTTTAATACTACAGAAATTTTTTTTTTTTTTTTTACAAATAATTATTAAAACTACATCTAATGTATGGATGCTTAATTTGGTGTTGATATGTTACATATTTCCCAACAAAAAAAGGCTTATGGTGCATTTTTTAGTGGAAAATATATATTTTTTTTTTGCTGTTTCGACCAGCATAGAAAAAAAACAAAATTACCTATTACTTGCATACCTCCATTGGAAAGGTAAACTTATGCTGGTTTTTGTGCTATTAGCATTTGTTTGCAACATGCCAGTTATGGCTTGATTTTGCTTAAAAGGGCCCAAGATTCACTGTTAACAGTATACAGGAGACAAGTGCTGCAACTTCAGAGAGTTCCTGTGGAGGCAATGAGTTAACAAAGTGAAAGAGTCGTAACATGTTTCAGTATAAGAAAAATAGCAAGACAAGAGGACACAGCATGAGATTAGAGGGAGGCCAATTAAGGGGTAATGTAAGGAAGTTGTTTTTCACAGAAAGGGTGGTGGATGCATGGAACGGTCCACCTCAGGAAGTGGTGGATATGAATATAGTGCAGGGCTTCAAACAGGCATGGGATAGGCATAAGAGAGGAATACAGATGAGTATGAATAGATAGGCCACTGACAGAGTACAGGCCTGTGGCACATTCATTAGGTAGAAAAAATGGGCAGACTGGATGGGCCTTGCGGTCCTTATCTGCCGTCAACTTCTATGTTTCTATGTAACAGCCTGTAGCAGAGACATGAAGGTTTATAGGGTTCATAGGATCCACAATTTTATAGGACACATGCAGTGTACTTTGTGCATAGCTCACAGGACCATGTGCAAAGTACAGTATAGGCCTTGCACAGTGTGTGAGACTGGTTTGGTACTTTGTGTATGGCCCACAGGACCATGTGCAAAACACACTATAGGCCCCATATAGTGTGTGGTGGGTCTCTTGTCTTGTACATGTCCCACAGAGCCATATGCAAGGCAGGCTATAGGTCTCCTGCAGTGTGCAACAGATTTTTTGCTTTGCGTATGTCCCACAGGCCCATACACAAAGCATGCTGCAAGCCTTACACACTGTGAGAGACTGGTCTGACACCTAGAGTATAGCCTACAAGGCCATGCACATTGCCTGCTCTAGGCCTGAAGCAGGGTGTGCTTTCTGGAGCCAGCATAGTCAATAAAAAGTTCTGGGTAACTATTTTTAAACTAGAAAAATAAAGGAAATTCACTGCAAAAAAATAACTACATTAAAGCATTGCTTAGTGTTGAAGTTTAATTTTCCGAAAGGAAGGAAATGCGGTGTTAGGGAAAAAAAGTCCCCATATCTTGAAGAATCTGTGGCAAGCTGTTCCTTAGGGTTGGAATGACCAGGCGATGCAACATTGGTATGCTTTATCTTCAGCGTCCTTTCTCCAGGCATTGGTGTCTGACTATTGTTCTGTGCCTAGACAGACAATGCTAAAGTTAGGGAAAGCCAGTGCTGCATTGCAAGATTGTTCAAACCCTGAGGAACACCACGCCAGAGAATCACCAGGCTCAGGGAAATGTGTACACTAACTTTGCATTTCCATACTTTTTTGTCAAAAAGCTTCAAACGTAACTGATGGGTTAACATATTTTTTTTTCAAGGAATGTATTAACTGTCCACACAGTGCCATTCCACAGTTCAAAACACAGTAGCCAAATAATAACAGTTGTACACAGAACAGGAAGTAAAATACAAAGGGAAACAGTTGTTGTGGAAGGAAAGGGAGGCTTAGGCAAATAATCGGCACAATTTTAATAACCTTTTTTTTTTCCAGTCCCAGCACTATCTCCTCCACCCCCCCCCGCATCAGTCCACTGCAGTCTTTCAACTAGGTAGTGCACCAGAGTATCATCCCCAGTAGCCCTAAGGAGCTCATCTAGAAGAGTTGTTTGGTACCATAGTTGGTGGTGAGTTGATGCTGGCCCCATGCTTAGTGTAGATAAGGGTAATTTGCATGCACAGTAGCAGAGTTTAGATTTTAGTGATTGCTAATTGTAATCCCAAAATGAGCATGGTGGCCCATGGCATATCTTCTACCCTAGTTATACCCCAAATTACACAGTCCTATCATAGACCTTCTGATGCTGTAGCAGCCCTAGCTACAGTACCTAGCTAACTAAAGGTATTTCAGAAGCAAGGCGATGTTCAGATCCATACTGTTTAATAGACCTTGTCAGACCCTGAAAGGCCTAAAGTGGTGGATAATGATCTTACTGGATTCAGGTGTCATGTCTCTCCTGCTGCTGCTACGTATACAGGTGCACAGTGGTCAGTGCAGCATGAAAGTCTTACAGGAGTGAGCTGCGATGGTGTGCCTTAGCCTTGCTGGTCTTCACCCCACAAAGGAACTTTTCTCTTTACTATTTGGCATGGACCTTTTGCTCTACTTTTGCCCCAGGTGGGGACAGCTACAGTGAAGTACTGTAGACACCAGCTATTGTACTTCCACAGTAGGTTACAGTAGCTGGTGGCTGAAAGTGATTGCTCTCACAGTTGGGTCTCTCCCTTTCTCTCTCTCTCTCGCTCTCCAGTCTTGGCTGCACTGGGAAACCTTTTCTCAGCTGTGAGCCTGAATGCTTCAGCTTCAGTTGTTTGGCAAACACCCTTGAATGGGGAATAGTCTCTCTAGTTCAGACCTGCCCAAATGCCAAAGAAATTAGTTTTATGCTTGTTAGTCCTTGATTGCGGCTGTTTCTCCTTTCAAAGCTGTATATACACACACACACACACACGTTTCTAAACTACCCAGCCTTTGTGGATCTCTGGTCGCACTCCTGCTTCCTTTTACGTAGACCTGCCACAAGCAGATGCACTGGCTAGTCTGGCTGATGCTGTGTCTGTAGCATCTTCTGTATTAATGAATCTTCAGCTTTTCCTTTGTCAGTCATGTAAGAGGGGACGGGCTGACTGAAGAATACTTGAGCAATAATCATGATTATGCAATAGTGTATGAGACCAAGAAAGTAATAGAAAAGGTTAATTTTAATTTTTAAGTATTTCATTGATTTTTCATTGTAATATCTTTCCTTCACTTTTATGAAGGTGCCTTGTTGCTAGGCAGAGTATTGTTGCAGAAGCTGCCCCCTTAACCTCACCAGATGCTGGCCTGTTTATTTATTTATTTGTGCCATTTTCAAAGCCTGCCCTTCCGGTTCTCATGGCAGCACTTATATTATTTATTCTGACCCAAGTTCAGCTAAGCCTTTTTCTTGGCCCTGTAAACAAAGCTGAACTCAGGGAAGTGGTTATTTTAGTAAACTGTGGGCTAAAATATGCAGAAAATATGGGCTCAGAGTCAAGCCGTGACACTGGGCGTGCTTATATGCATATGTACAAGTGCATGCCCAGTGTCACGGCTCAATCCTGAGCCCATGTTTTCTTCCAATTTTAGCCCTCGTTTTACTAAAATAACCACTTTCCCCGAGTTCAACTTTGCTTAGAGTGCCACAAAAAAAGTTTTGCTGAACTCTGGTTTGGAAGACCCATCCCCGATCTTTGGCTGCAAACTAGGGGAGCCCAACCCACACCCTCTTCCCAGCCGAAACCCTCCAGAAATCGCCAGAGCTTCTTGGCAGCATATGCATTGCTCCTGTGGCCATGCCATCTGAATGCTGATCCACAGCATTTTAGAAAGCATGGCCAAACCAATCTATACGTCGCCAATGCCATGTGAATGAGGCTTGTGAATATTCACTAATAAAACTGTGTCACTACAACGAAATAGGTTTGGAAAGTCCTGTATATAAAGGGGTGAGCGCAGTGCATTTGTTTTGTTTTAATCCTTATTCTAGAGACAGTGGTCTGTGCAGATCATGCTTGGGGTGCATCAGACAAGGTAGAGTGGGAATTAATCCAGGATGTATTTGGTGCATTGTATGGGTTGAGAAATGTACACTTTCTTGGTTATGGCTGTGGATGAGTTCTTTGTAATTTCTGCAAGCTGGTTGCAGTACCTGAGGCCAGAGCTGGCATGCTTAAGGGGGAACTAGCAGCACTTTAGGAGGCTGAGCTGGGAGTGTCATGAAGTAGGACACAGATGAGGGGTACTATGAAGATGAGACCAGGTGTTAGATGAGGACTGGGTTGTGGTTGGCAGGAGGGAACAAGGATTGGCTTATGAGGTGAGGTAGGGTAGCCACTGTTGGCTGTCCAAAACTGGTAGAAGTCCCTGTCTGGGAAGCTTGAGGGTGACTACTGGGTGGCAGTGGCTACAGCTGGATTCCTAAGCACATATGCTGTTACAGGGCTGGATTGTTCAGAGAGGGCAGCAATTAATGGTAGCAGAAACGTTGTAGAGCTAGGGGACTTAGTAAGGTATGGTAGCAAGGTGGATAGAGTTCTGGGATACTGAAGCCATTTGGAATGCTGAGTCACTTGCATGATTGGTGCACAAATTGCTGATAACAGAGTGAGGGTGGACAGGCTCATGTGAGGGAGAGAAGGTGAACTGTCCCTCCTGATACATGTTGTCACCAATGGCTTAGAAACAGACTGGATGTCCTGCCACATAGAGTAAGGGAAGTATACAGTAGTCTTAAGAACAAGACCTCCAGGATGATATTCAGCAAGATGTTGTGGTGCCACTTACAGGGCTATTAAAGAAGCATGAGAGTCTGTAGTTGAATGAGTGGCTAAAGGTTTGGTGATGGGAGCAAATATTTAAGTTTCTTGCACACAGAAAGGTATTCTGGGGAAGGAGATGCCTTTATGCTACAGACAGACTCCAACTGAACCCAGAAGGGGTTGGGGTACTGATGCACGGGATACAGAGAGAGAGAGAGAGAGAGAGATTGAGTGATGGTGCTGGCCTTAAAGAAAGACACAGGTGGGTTGGGGTAGGAGTAAGAAAGTACTCATGTCCCTGCCAAGTACAGGGGTTACAAAGGTCAGCAGTTAGTCTTAAAGCAAGGAGGAAGAGAAACACAGAGCTTTGCTACATGACAGCAAATGTGCAGAGTACAACAAACAAAATGGTGAACTGAAGGGTGAACTTCTTGAGGCAAGCAATGATATAGTAAGACTCACAGAGACATGGTGGAAGAGAATAATCTGGAATGCAAGGGTAGAGAGGTATCGTCTTTAAATGAGGGACAGTGAGGTTTAGAGAAGCAGAGGGGTTGCTTACTATTTCAGTAATGGGATTGAAGTAAGCAAGAAAGAGGGTGTGAGGGGGCTGGCAAACATACAAAAAAGATTGGGCTGGAATTAGGATCCATGGGTGGAAAAAAAGGCAAGTCTGGGAGTATGTTACAGACAGCCAAGCACCACAGCAGAGCAGAATTTGGAGTTGGCAAATGAAGTTAAAAGGGCAATAAATATGGAGTCCATGGTTGTCATGGGGGAAACCAACCTGACATTGACTAGGAGGTGAAAAGTTCCCAAGGGAAAGCAGGGAGGAATTCTGTGTCAGCCATGAAGGGCAATTTCCTTTTTCAGCATGTCGGGCATTGGATAATGGGTGATGCTGGTCTTGATGTGTTACTTAGTAGTGGGGATGAAATGGACAGAGCAGTACAAGCTGGTGAGCTGGTGGGAAACAGTGGCTATAATAGGACTGAATTTGAGGTGATAGGGTGAAACTACTTCACCAAAAAAAGATGGAACACTAAACTTCATGAGAACTTATTTTACAAAGATACATAGATAATGATGGCAGGGATTCTGTGCCTCGAGAGGTGTGATAAGCTTAGAGAACTAGTTGCAGCTAATTTAATGTATATACACTAAGTCAGTGTGCAAGTGCCAAGTGGGAGGGCCTAAACCTGAATATAATGGAGGCGGTAACTTGATGTGTTCCCCCCCTTGCAACAAGGGCTTAGATAGAGGCCTAAATGTCCAATAAACCGCAGGGAATTTAGGGGATAAAAAAGGGGTGTATGATGAGTAAAAGGGTTTTAGAGAAAGAGCAATGAAAGTATGATAGAGTATAAGGCATTACAGAAGCAGTGCAGAGCCAAGACTGCCTTGGGCAAAGCTGGTCTGAAAAACACGACACAGTAGGGGATCAAGAGGAGTACAAATGTTTTGTCATGACTGGAAAATGAAGAGGTTCATACATAACATTATTTTCTTAGATTGTGACCTTAAATTTTCCAAATACTGTACTCGTTTTTATTGCCCCAGCATATGACCGTGACAGGTGGTATTTATGAAATGACTCAGAAACATTGTTTTGGAACAGCCATGAAAACAGGTTTTGGAGGGGGGATTTGATAATGACACCTGCCATGAGCATTCAGTGATGGTAAAAACATAAGTATGTTGAAAGTGTGGGTTAAAAAAGAAACAAATGTTGTAATGTCATGAGTAAACTTTAGAAAATGTCAATGTTTGTTTATAACTTCTTTTTTCAATGTTGACCTCAAATGTTCAATATAGAATTTTTTATTACACAATCTTATGAACACGACAAGTCTCTTTTATGAAATCCTGCCAACGTGTCATTTTGCAGCATTCATGTGAAAAGATATTTTGGGCAGGATTTGAAAAATTATATGTCATGTTCATGAGGTGGGGTACAACAATGGGTATCTTGAAAATGTGGGGTCAAACTCTGATAAAATACAGTAGCAGTGCTAGTGGTACAGTACAGTAAGCATAGAAGAATTTTAACATTCCTTCAAAACTTTGTCATTTTTTGAGATTTTGACCCCAAATTATTAACATATTACCCCCCATCTTAGTATCAACACAGTTGAAATGTTTTAAATCATGTCTGAAAGGAGGTTTCATAGAGCTATGAATTGTAAAAACACGTTTCACAGAGGATTTAAAAAACTTACATCTGTCTTGTTCATGAGATAGGGTAAACAAAAGGCTATGCTGAAAATTTGGGGTCATAATCTGGAAAAAAAGAAAAATTATGAGTAAATGTTGAAGAATTTCAAAATTTCTTCATAGCTTTGTTATTTTTAGAGATTTTGACCCCAAATTTTCATTACTGTCTTTTTATTACCCTTCTTATGATCAAGACAGGTGGAAATTTTTTAAATCCCATTTGAAACGTGATTTCACAGTGTGACTATGAAAACCTATGTAGGGGAATTTGAAAAGTTTCACCTACCTGGTTCATGAGATGGGCTAAAAAGGCTATGTTGTAAATGTGGGGTCAAAATCTGGGAAAAAAAGTGAAGTTGTGAGTAAACATTAAAGAATTTCAGAGTTTCTTCACAACTTTGTTACTTTTGGAGATTTTTACTCCAAATTGTCAACATAGGCTTTTTAATACCCCACCTTATGATCGAGTAAGTGGCATTTTTAAAATCCCGTCAGAAAGATGATTTTGCGGAGTTACTGTAAATACACATTAGTGGTGAGATTTAAAAAAATTTCACATACCTGATTCATGAGGTTGGGGAAGGCTTTGTTGTAAATGTAGGGTCAAAATCTGGAAAAAAAAAACAAAGTTATGAGTAAACGCTAAAAAATGTCAGTGTTTCATCATAACGTTGTTGTTTTTTGAGACTTTGACATCAACTTTTTGACATAGTAATTTTATTATTCCACCTTATGATCAAGATAGGTGGAATTTTTGAAATCCATCTGAAAAGTGATTTCACAGAGTGACTGTGCAAATACTTTTGGGGTGGGCTTTGAAAAATTTCACATGCCTGGTTCCTGTGCCAGGGAAAATAAAAAGACTATGTTGAAAATAAAAAATGACAAGTTATGAGTAAAAGTTCAGAATGCATTAAAAAGCCATAAACCAAACATACCTTGTTTTAGCAGGACATGCTGGTGGACTGGATAGATAAGTGAGGGGTGGGTTGTGTGGGGTTTTGGGTGCAGAGAGAAGGGTGGGATGGGGACATGGGGGAAGAAGTCCCAGGACCATTTTCTATTTTACAGTTGTAGGAAACATGCAAGGAAAAGCCAACGGGGCACCAGGGAAGTGAATGGGAGGTGGGTAGGCGCAGCAAGTGGGAGTTATATGAAGAAGCAGCCACCAGGCACTGAGGGAAGTGACCAGAGGTTGGGGGGGCTCTGCAGTAGGTGAAATTGAGTATGGAAGGAGTGATGCTGTGGGGCACCAGAGGAAGCGATCAGTGGGTGGGTTAATATACAGTGGGTGGGACTTTTATGAAGGAGTTGCCTACCAGGGCACCTAGGGAAGTGATTGGGAGGTGAGTGGTCTGTACAGCAGGTGGGACTTATATGACAGAGTGGCTGTCAACACACCAGGAAAGCAACTGGGAGGTGGGTGGGCTGTGCATTGGGTGGGGCTTATTTGAAGGCATGGCCATCAGGGCACTGGGGGAAGTGATTGGAAGGTGGGTGTGCTGTGCAGTACGTGGGCCTTTTAAGAAAGAGTGGCCACCAGGGCAGCTGGGGAAGTGAATGGGAGGTGGGCTGGCTGTGCAACATGTGGGACGAATATGAAGGCGTGACCAGTGGAGCACTGGGGGAAGTAATTGGAAGGTGGACAGGCTGTGCAGCAAGTGGGACTTATATGAAGGAGTGGCCATCAGGCATCAGAGGAAGCAATTGGGAGGTGGACGGACTGTGAAGTGAATGGGACTTGTATGAAGGAGTGGCCACTGGTGAACCAGGGGAAGTGATCAGGAGGTGGGCGGGCTGTGCAGTGGGTGTGACTTATATGAAGGCGTGGTCAAGAGGGACCACTGAGAGAAGCCATCAGGTTTGGTGGGGGGTGATCAGCAGGCTGATTGTGATGCCACTCAGCTGGCTGTGGGGTGATGTGTTGTAGATGAAAGTATGCAGCGGCTCTCTGATAGTTGCAGCTGCACTCTTTCAACTACACAATGGTTCCACCTATTAGCATGGCTGGTTTTAGGCACCAGCAAACCCTGCACTGCTGGTGGCCCCTGCCTATGGGGGCCCTAACTAAAACAGTTTACCTTAATTATTTGAAATCTTTTTAATTATTATATTTCTTAAACAGCAACAAAGGACTGTGCAGATTTTGGTGGGATCATGATTTCATGAAGAGCCTTACTAAGCTATGACCCAGGCAATAAGAGGCAGATGGGTAACAATGGATATGAGAGAAGGAACAGTATGCACTGACACTGTGGTCTCCCTTTAAATTTTTTTAAGATGCCACTAGTACTGAAAATACAATAACATTTATTGGTTACAGATAAACATATGGGGTGATGGTGAAGTAGGGGGCCCCATGACTTCATTAATCTGCTGGGGGCCCCCAAAACCCTAAAGCTGGCCCTGTCTACCAGGTAGGCTGAACTCCTTCAGTATTAGCCTGCTCCATATTGGGCTGTCACTGGTGAGCCTCCTGCAACGTGAGCTGCACTGGATGCTACAGTGACACACCTCTGCAGCCTCTGCTCCCCTGAGTAGCCACAACATGTTCACTTTGCACCTGATGTGCAAGCAAACATAAAAGGACAGTCAAGCATAAAGTGGGGCAGCAGATCTGTGGGGGAGGGAGAGGAACCACTGCACAGGGTAGGACATATAGCAGAAAACTGTATAACTGCGTTGTGTAACTATTCAGCCAGGAAGTTAGGGACGTAGCCAACTGGGGGTGGAAATTATGGGAGAGGTGCAGGCCAAACTGAAGGCTTTGCAGATTACACCAGAAATTAGTACATATCAGGAGGGTGTGAATCTGGGGAAAATCTCAGGGTCCCCAGTGGTAATAGTGGAGTTAAAGGGAATGTGGCTTGGCCCTTCACTCATATATCTCATGATTCTTTGCATATAGTGCCAGAGGACTGAAAAAGAGCTTACGGACAAGGTCAGACCCAGGTCACTGCCTAATGTGAGCCTTACCTTGATGCTTGGCAATGTGTTTGAACCAGTTATGAAAGATGTGATAGTTCAACAGTTGGATAAACATTTTATTTATTTATTGCATATAATCGGAATTACAACCCTTTGAGTCACAGACTCATTTGCAAAGGCTCCACTTCGGTTACAGGGGTGGAGGGGGAAAGCAATACAAGGATATATACATAGTAAAGCAGTATACAAAAAACATACACACTCAGTTTTAGACAAACAGTACTGGCAATTCATACCAGGCTTTATCTTAGTTCTGCAGAGGCAGTGGTAGGCAGTGTTCGGGGTATCATTTGTTAGAGATGGGGGGAGGCGTACACATTTGCTGTCATCTAACACACAGTATGGTTTCATAAAATGTAATCCCTGATAAACCAGCCTGATTGCTTTCTTTGAGGAGTTAACTATGAGGTGGATAGGGACTAGGTGGTTGATGTAGTATATTTGGATTTCAGCAAGACCTGTGACACTGTACCTCATACAGAATGCATGGAAAAGTAACATAATATGGAGTTCACAAAGTTTACAAGAGGTGGATAACACATTAGCTGACAACTAGGAAACAGAAAGTGGTGGTTGATTGTCACCACTGAGAGCGGAAGGATGTACTTACTGGAGTATCTTAGGCTCCAGTGTTGGGTCTGTTGCTCCGTCACATACATGTATTTATTAATGACCTTGTGAAGGGGGAGGGGTGGTAGCAGGTTGCTGAAGTTTACTGATGACACTACTGTATATAAGAAGAATGGACACAGCAGAAAAAGGGGATGCACTGCAGGGTGACCTGCATACTTTAGTGGATTGGGCTGAGAAATGGAAGCTCTGATTTACTGTGGGGAAGTACAAACTACTACAGTACACCTAGTGATGTGGAGTCGGGGATAAACACACATACACCCTGTGTGGTGCAAAAATGGATGCACAACTGAGGAAAAAGATCAAGGGATCATTGTGGATCATAAGCAGAAGCCTGGCAGGCAGTGTATTGATGTAGTCAAGAAGGAAAATGCAATGTATTGGGGGTTGGGTTTGGAGCTGGTCAGGGGAGGAGAGTCTCCCTCCAGTCAAGGTCTTGGTTTGACCGCAGCTGGAGTACTATGTTTAGTTCTGGTTGAAACAGTACATAAAGGACATTGAAAAAATCAAAAAGGTGGATCACTGGGCCTGCCAAGTTGATTAGTTTCTTAAGAGACAGGAACCATGAGGATTAATTGGACATACTTAAAGTAAAATTCAAACTGTATCTGCATATGGGCTTTATGGTCCATAACCTTAGTGCAGCACTAGACATTTCCAGCATAAACTGAATTTTGTTTTAGTCTATTTTGGGAGGAAAGGAATCCTAAATTGGGCTGACCCAATGGCCAGTCAATTCCTTCCACTTCCCTGTCCACAGACCATGCCCCTGTGTGCAGATTTTTATGACATCTAACTAGTGACAGCACAAGGATACTCCCCACTATTTGTTCAAAACGACTAGTTCTGTACTAAAGTAACAGGCTATAAACCCAAGTGCTGATCTTTGAAATTTCCTTTAAATTATTTAGCCTAGAAAAGAGATGACTGAGATGGGGCATGATCTCAGTTTTCTGAATTCCAAACAGAATAGACAAGGTGAAGTATACTCAGATGTTTGAGCTGATGAGCACGGGCAGAATTAGAGGGAATGCTCTCAAGCTGAGCAGTGGGGAAGAATTAGGAGAAAGTTTAGAAAGCTTTACTTCACACACAAGGGGGTTACAATTTGGAATAGCCTACCCAGTAAGGTTACAGAATTATACCATTGTTCAGGCTTTCAAAACAGAATTAGACAGATTCTGTAGAGAGGAGAGCATTGAGATTTACATGGAATGAGTAGGGCTAACATTCCAGCTGTTATGCTTGGATGTATGTCCATATTCAGACTGGGTATAGTCACTGCTGTGCAGCACAAGAGGTGGACAACATGGACCCTAAGTCCCCTCGGTCATCACATTACTATGTTGTCAGTGTGGCCTAGAATGAAGCTCACTCTACATTGTTTGTCCATGCATGCTGTACTCGACTTGTAGATGAGTCTGTGCTTTTGGGCTGTTAGTGCCTTGCATTTTACTATTCTGTTTTGTGTTTTGAAATGCACAAAAATTGTAGCCCAACAGTTAGCTTTAGTCACTACTTAATCATTCTTTATATAAACACAAAATGACATTCCATTTGCAGTGGAAAATATATCCCCACTTTTTTTTTTAATGGCGTCAATAACTGGTTTAGAGGTTTGTATTGTGCTGCAAACTAGGAAGCCAACATTTGGGAGAGAATTTGGTTGGGTGGTGGGTGACACAGTTCTCTGGCTAGCTAAGTTTGGGCCTGTGCTAATAATGATGATCGTCTCCAAAGCCTCTTTGGGACGATCATCGTGCCTGAGCCCAAACAGGCTCAGTCATCCAGTACAGTGACATCAGCTGCTGACTGGTCAAGAAAACAGCATTCCATCAGCTGCAGAACTACTTTCCTGTCTAAAGTAGTTGTGGGTGGGGGTGGGGGTGGGGCAAAGATGGTATTAATACTTTTTAGTTTCATTTTAGGCCAAAGATTGATTCACAGCACCTCCTTAGTGAACAGTTATTACAATATTACAACTTCGTGAAAGTTAGGCTTACCGTTTACCCTCAGTTGTTGTAACTATTAGTTGTTTTAGTGAGAAATTAATAGTATTTAGTTGTTAATGAAAAATGATTTTCCAAAACAGCTGGCATATGTGAAAAGAAGAAAAGTGTACTTCCTTCCTTCCTTCCTATTTTACCCTTGATGACAAGCTTTCGCTCCATGAGTATTTGATGAGAGGTAGCAGCTGCTCCCTTTCCCATGGAGTCTGTATTCAGCTTAACACAAATATTTTGTGGTTATTTGATAATAAAGGATTTTTTTAAATGTAGTATCAGTTTTCTAGAGCAGTCTTCTTCAAGTGCTGAGGATCTGGCCATGGAATCTGCTTTGTAAACACCATACAAATATTTTTAAAATCTTAAGAAAATGTTACAAAATCCATGTTTGAGTCAGCTTTAAGTGGCATAAAGTGCAAAGTAAGTGGTATATTTTTGCATCTACAGTACCTCTTTCCTCAAACTCTTCTTATCCCCTTAACTAGATTCTCAAGTTTGACCATTCATACTAAATGCTGCTATGCATATTGTATTTGTTGCAGATATTTACTTTTATAGCTGTAAATGCTTATATTCTTATTTTAATCCAGTGTCTGTTATTTGCATTGCACCTGTAATTATTTTGTACTTTGAAAACACTCTGTACCTCTCCCCCAAGAACTGTAACTATACATGCTTGTATTCATATTTTACTCCAGTGTATGCTATATGCTTTGCACCATTTTTTTTTTAACCGGGAGAGAGAGACATTAAGCTGAAGCTTGTTTCTAGGTGCAACCTGGGAGCACAAGGAAGTTAAGTGACTTGCTCAGGGTCTCACAGTATGCAAGTGGGGGCTGTGGGATTCAAACCCAGGTCTCCAGGTTTGCAGCTCAGAGCCTTAAACAACTGCACTGTACTGCCTCCTTGTTCATATTGTGTAGTTGGTATTCACTCTGTACTCCGTCCCTCAACAACATTTACTGTTCATGCTTGTATTCTCTTTCAATCCAGTGTCTGTTATGTGCTTTGTGCCTATACATATTTTGTAGTTTGCAGTCACTCTGTACTTCCTCTCCTCCAACTCAAACTATATATGCTTGTACTCTTAGTTTATCTCAATGTCAGTTACTTGATTTGTGTGACTGGATGGTACCCTGAGGAATTGACATACCATCACTAAACATTAGCATCTGCCATGTGTAATTTTAACCATATTAATAAATTGCTCTGAATTCTTAAATGCTGCATGGGTTTGAGTCACATCACCATACTGTTCTGGGATTTTGCAAGTTTATGAAGCAGTCTCCTCCTACTCTTTTCTTTTATTTCATAGGAGACAGGCCACACTGGGATTTCTCTTTGATTTACAAATTCCTCTTGCCACAATTGTGGTGTTAAAGTTTTCTAAATTAAAGATGCCAGGCTGCAGTCACCCTTTTATTTGTTAATTAGAAAGGTCCTAACTGCAGATCTGTTCCCTCACCTCATATCATTGTTATACAGTATTTTACAAAATCTGGTGGCAGATGCAACAATTTTCATTGTATTCAGATGGGAAAGGAACAGGAGTAAGGACTTGCAAGAGTTCCTAAAGAATACCATCATCGATGTGGCATACAATACTAGTAATCTCGACTAATTTCTGGTATTACTTTTCCAGGTAATGGTCAAACAGCCTTATCATTGCCCAGTGTTGCTGACACATGGCTGTTGGGAACTTTGGGGTCCTCTACTATGGGAGTGGTTGGTCAGGGTTTTTATAAGTCTCTGGTGGAACCACAGGGCACCAAAGAAGATGAAACCTTTTGAAATTCAGTCAACAGCAGCACATATAACTCATTGTTCACTCAGAGATCAGCTCAGTCAAGCATTAAGAAGTTTATTTGATCATGGCGGATGCACTTGTGGCTCCCTTATCCTGGGAGCTATCACAGTTACCTACCACAATGTGTATATTACAGGACCCTGGCAGAGGACCACATTTTTACACAAGCTCATTCCCAGTATTTCACTTTCTCAGCAGCACTCAGCGTACATGGACATCTATCTTGGTTTGCTGAATTAATTTTATAGGGTTTGACTATATGATTTGACTTTTGGAGCTGTGTTTGCTGGGGACACTTTTGGACTTACTGCATCAAGAATTTGAATTATCTTACACTGAAATTGCTATTGGTGTGGTTGTAGTCTTAGTGGTAGAGGATATGTGTGTATGGGAGTGACTGTGGAGCACTAGACTGTTAATGTAATTTAATTAACATAGTGTATGAGTGTAAACATATACATTATTAGAGGTCTAGTGAAGTGATTCAGGTGAGCGAAAGCAGGAAAAACCATTATCGTACTCTAAGGAAGTGCACATGCTGGGGAAGCAAAAAAAGGTGGCATTCATGAAGTACAAAGCAGTGCAGAAGGAGGAAGATTGAGAGGTGTACCAAATAAAACAGAGGGAAGCAGGCAAGGCAGCAAGGAGAGCAAAGGGGCAGACAGATGAAAGAATAGACAAAGGGGTAGTAAATGGGGCTAAGACTTTCTTTAAGTATGTAAGCAAGAAGAGGAAAACAGAAGGAAGGATATTAAAGATTAGGAGGACAACTTAGTGAGAAGAGGATTAGAAAAAAGCAGACATCCTGAACAAGTACTTCTGCTCAATCTTCACGGTAGAAGGAAGGAAGGAGGGGTGGCAATTGAGCAGTCTAGGGGTGGGTTTCAAAGTGGTAAATTGGGAGAGTGGCTAATGGATAGGTGACAGAGGATGATGATAAATGGCACTCATCCTAAGGAGAGGAGAGTGACCAGAGGGATGTCACAGGGCTCAGTACTAGGTGGTCCTCTTCAGTGTCTTCATAAGTATCATTGCAGAAGGGGTGGAAAGGAAGATATGCCTTTTTGCAAAATCTGTAATAAGGTGAATACTCAGGAGGGGATGGAGAGAATGCATAGGGGTCTTGGGAAACTCGAGGAGTAGTTAAGGGCATGGCAGCTGGGTTTAAATGCAAAAAAGTACAAAATCATGCACCTATGGCATAGAAATCCAGCAACTGAGTATAGGATGGTGGGGAGGTACTGATAGTCACTTAGCAGGAAAGGGACCTTGGGGTTATCATATCTGCTGAACTCTTAAGAGGCATGGAGTATGACAAAGCTGGGTGGTAGAAACCTAGAACAGACTACCAGCAGAAGTGGTGGAAGTGAAAACAGTGATGAGCTTCAAGCATGCATGGCATACACATAGGAGAATATTAGTAAATAAGCAGAGAGGAGGGAAGGTCACCAGAAACCTGGAAGAATCTGCAGAGATAGAAACATAGACTTTGATGGCAGATAAGGACCGCTTGTCCCACCCAGTCTGCCCATTTCCCTACCTATTGGATAAGCTACAGATCCTAGTTAACCAACAGGCTACATCTTACTACCCCCTCCAGAATTGCCTTATGTCTGCCCCATGCATTCTTGAATTCCCCCACTGTTTTTGACCCCATGACCTCCTCAGGAAGGCCATTCCAGCCATCCACAACTCTCCCTGTGAAAAAATACTTCCTCCACATACCCCTGAGCCATCCCCTCAATCTTCAAATTGTACCTTATGTTCTTCTCATCTCTCTTTTTCTGAAAGATGCTAGCCTCCTGACTTTGTTGATTCCTTGAGGTACTTGAAAGTCTCTATCATGTCCCCCTCTCCCTCCTTTCCTCTAGGGTATACATATTAAGCTCCTTCAGTCTCTCTTTGTATGGCTTCTTGTGCAGATCTTGCACCATTTTAGTTGCCCTCCTGTGGACTGCCTCCATCCTGTCTATGTCCTTGAAAAAGTATCCTCTTAAGCCAGATGCCTTAGACCACTAAGCCATCCTAGACTAGGCAAAGACCATCTGGGCAGAATGGGTGTGACAAGCGGTCCTTATCTGTTAACAAATTCTATGTTTCTATTGTTTTATGGGTTGAGTGGTTTGTGTTGTGGCAAAGTGGGAGTAGTTCTGCTGGTAATATGGGGATTGTGAGATGTGGGATTGTTGTTGATTAAAGTGGGAGGTTGATGAGTAGGTACTGGGTATTTAGGGGTATCATTTCTTGGCATCAAGATGTGTGTGTGGTGTATAGGACCCCTATGCTTAGCTACTCCCCAGCTCCATGACATGCACCTCTTCCATGCCAGCTCCCTGCTGACTGTAAAATATTATTGTTGCAGGAGGTGAGAATTGTGAGGAGGCATGGTGGCCAGTTGCTGGGTTTGGGGAGAGCTTACGGGGAAGGTACTGTTGGGACATTAAGTAGCAGGAAATGCCACGGGGTAAAATGGGATGCAGAGCAAGGCCTGGCTTGGTGGGTTACCATGCCCATGGTTCCTTCTGGATTGAGTGGGCAGGCATCTGATGGGCCAGCTGCCTCTATTCATCCCCTCTGGGTAATTTTGCACAATGCTAGTTTGAAGAGAAAAAAGACTACTATTAGGCAGATTTTATTTCTGGTTTCTCAGTCAGTCTGGCTTGCATCATGGGAGACCTGACTGGGTGATGATGCTGGCACACTTCGAAGGTGGTGATCCCAGCTGAATTCTCTGTGGTGTAGAGCCTGAGGAGGGATCTCAGTGGTGGGTGGAGGGTGGCCATCTGTGCTAGATCCGAGTTGAAAGTCACTGTGCATCCAGTGGGAGAAGTCTCATCATTTGAATGCATGGCCATGCTTGAGGGTCGGGTGCACGTTGTAGGATCCTCCTTGTGTATCAACCTCTGGGACACAAGGGGGAGTTCCTTCCGGAAATCATGGACTTTGTGGCTCACAGGGTGTTGGAGTCACTCAGATGGTTGAGTCTTGGTGATTGGGTTGATGTCCAAGTCTCGCATTTTGTTCAGGATTTCCTCCAGGTGATGGAATTATTGGGCTGTACATCAGAAGTTACTTCTGTGATCCACCAACATGGTCACACCATGGGCTTGTTTATTTCCCTGAGGTTCAGTTAGTTGGATCATTACACAGTAAAGTTATCCTTCAGGTCCCCTCTTTTAATGCACCCCCTGTGGAGATGGTCTGATATCACCCTTTAAGAGAGCTGCAGCCAGAGAGACATTAGGTGGTATTGAACTTTCAGGTGTGATGGCAGCATCTGACATTGGATCAGAAGAGGTGGTGGTGGTGGCTTATAATAGGGCTATCTCTGCAGCCTTCACTATTGTATCACCCATCCATGTATGTCTCTCTGTCTCACGTTGTGGCTCAGCAGTGATCTTAGGGAGTTGAGGACCAATGGTCGGAGGTTGGAGCATTGCTGAAGGAGATCCCGGGCTGTGGATGACAAACTAAACTGACTTTGATGTTCATTTTGATGACTACCAATGGGCAATCACCCAGAAGAAGGCAGCTTTTGTCTAGGAAATTTGCTCCTAGGAGGAATTGACCAGCTCAGGTCTTTCAGTCTCTAGACAGGCTATTCCATCTGGCCTGTCTGGAGTCTGTTAGGGCTTAAACATCTACCAAGTGCAGGAGTTTGCTTGATTCTTCTTGGACAGGGTGCCATTCATATGGGCTCAGATCTTCCCCAGTAGGTTGGAGCAACCTGGCAGGGCTGAGCCTGCACATCACAGGTGTGCTCATCTGTCTTGGAAAGAGTTAAGGACAAAAAAGGTGAAGTAAGTAAACATTTATTTCTTGAGCACCCAATTCTGGAGGCTCTAGGCACTTTACAGAAGTAAAGATCCAGTGAAAAGATAATTTGAACCAAAAATCAAAAATAACAATATACAATAAACAATTCATAAATCAGTAAAACTCCATAAAATTATCATAGTAAAACAGCAGCACTTCAGTAATACCCAAACTATAAATATTTTTCAAAGGCTTCTCTAAATAGATATGCCTTCAGACCCCACTTAAAAAACCTCTACCATTGGAACCTCCCTCAAAGATCTTGGAAGCAAGTTACAGAGGGCTGGACCTACCACCTCAAATGCACTGTCTCCTGAGATTTTCAACCAGGCCGTCGGAACCACTAGGAGCCGCTCAGTGGAGGAACATAATGAGTGTAGATGATGGGCATGGGTCAGGAGGTCACTCAGATAGCTGTGGCCTAACCCACATAGAGCCTTATAGATGAGCAAGCCCACCTTGAAGATGATTCTCCACCTCACTGGTAGCCAGTGCAGGACACACAGGTCTGGGGGTCACATGGCTAGACCTCATAAGGCCTGCCAGCAAGCTGGCCATGAAACAGGTCTGCGGGGTTATTACAGAGCTATAACCCACCTTCTGTGATCTGGACCCTGGCCCAGCGCAGCTGTTGGTGAGTTGTGTGAGGCATCTGGACCCAGTGTTTGCTGAGATTGTCTGTTGCTCCCTGTCAGAGGGAGTCTTTCTGTTTGCATTGAAAGATGCATTGGTCAGTTCCCATCTGAAAAAAAATCACTGGACCCAGATAACCTGGCAAATTATTGAACGGTCTCTAACCTGCCCTTTTTGGGCAAGGTTATTGAGAAGATTGTGGCTTTACAGGTTGAGGTACACTTATAGCCTTTGATATCTGTGCGCCGTTCCAGTCCAGTTTGAGAGCAGGACATAGCAACAAGGCTTCATTGTTCATCACTCACAATTACCTTCTCAGGGTGAAGGATAGAGGAGAATAGTCAGTTCTCATGTGTCTTGATCTCTCCTCAGCATTTGACACTATAAACCATGGGTTGCTGTTTGATCAGCTGATCGGCTGAAGGAGTATGGTGGACTCACTTGCAAAGTCATCTGCTGGTTAGAGTCCTACCTTAGGGACAGGAAAGGTAGTGATGGAAATTTCTTCTCACTCCGATGCCCTGTGGCATGCTCCAGGTCATTCCTTTCACCCATGTTAGCTTCCCCATAGCAGAATCATTAAATAGTACAGTCTGGGTTTTACCACTATGTAGATGACACCCCAGCTGTACCAGTCATTTGAGTCACGGATGCATGATGCAGTGGAGGTGCTAAATTTATGTCTGGCGAGATCCAGGATTTGATGGTAGCCAGCTGGCTGAGACTCAACCCGGGCTAGACTGAGGCACTAGTGATTGACTCAGGGCATAGAGAGGGAGCGGTGGCTGTTGAAGAGGTGGTAGGGCTTTAACTCGGGTCCTCAAGGCTGAAAACCTCTGCCTAGGTGAAAAATCTGGGGGTCATTATGGATCAGGTGTCAACCGTAGTCTGGAGTGGCTTTTACAATCTGAGAAACATCAGCCAGATTAAATCCCTTAGTCCACCTAGGACCTGTTGACATTGTGCTTGTGATGTCCAGACTCATCTAGTGCAATGCTCAGTACCTTGGTGTAAATTAAGTTATCCTTTGATGCCTGAGTTGGTGCAGAACACTGCTTCCAGGTTACTGACTGTCCTGCCTAGGTCTTGTTATGTAACCCTAGTCCTGTGTGAACTTCAGTGGCGGCCAGTGAAGTGATGTATTTACTTTAAGATTGGGTTACTACCTATAAGGCCCTACACAGGTTAGGCCTGGACTGTCATTTGAGCTCCTTTCTCCTTATCTATCCTCCTGCTTTCTCAGCTCCACTGATTTGGGCCTCTTGACTATTCCCAGGGCTAGGTTGGAATCCTCAGGGACCTGTATTCTGGAACTCCCTCCTGAGAGTCCTGGTGGAGGCCCTCAAGGCAGTGTCTAAAAACATACCTCTTTAAACAGGCCTTGGAAATTCGTAACTGCCTCTCAAGTTTGTTTACTGCATTGCCAATGGTGATTTTTGTATTCTTGATGTTTGTTTATGCTGGGTTTTATATTTGTTTTAGCTGTGGGACTGATGTTATGTGTATTATGATGTGTTTCTAAAGGTGGCCAACTTTTAAAACAAGCACCATTTATTTATATTTGTTAGGAGTTTGTTGACAGTGGGGAAAGAAACTATAACATGAAATTGGTTGACACAAGAAACATAGATTTTGACGAGCAGATAAGGACCGCTTGGCTCACCAGTCTCCCATTTCCCTACCTAATGGATAAGCTGCATATCCTAGTTAACCAGCAGCCTACTTCTTCCTACCCTCACCCCTAGAATTGCCTTATGACTGTCCATGCATGCAGATTCCACCACTGTTTTGACTCCAGACCTCCTCCGGAGGCGTTCCATGCATCCACAACCCTCTCTGTGAAAAAAAATACTTCCTTAAATTACCTCTGAGCCACCCCCTTCTATCTTCAAATTGTGCCCCTTGTTCTTGCACACCTCTTTTTGAAGATGCTACCCTCTTGGACTTTGTTGATTCCTTGAGATACTTGAAAGTTTCTATCATGTCCCCTCTCCTCCTTTCCTCGAGGCTATACATATTCAGCTCCTTAGAGTCTCTCTTCATTGTCTTCGGTGCAGACCCTGCACCATTTTAGATGCCCTCCTTTGGACAGCCTCCATCCTGTCTATGTCCTTGCGGAGATTGGGTCTCCAGAACTGCACGCAGTACTCCAGATGGGGTCTCACCAACTGTCTGTACAGAGGGATAATAACTTCCTGTTTTCTACTGGTGATGCCTCTTCCTATGCATCCCAGTATCCCCCAGCCCTCCTTGCTGCCCTCTCACATTGCTTGCCCACCTTTAGGTCATCTGATATGACTACTCCCAGGTCCCTTTCCATTTTGTTGTTGTTAGTATCTCACCCCCCATTGTGTACTCTTCCCCTGGGTTTTTGTTTCCCAAGTGCATTACCTTGCATTCTGAGCATTGAATCTAAGCTGCCATACATTTGACCATTCCTCTAACCTTGCAAGTCCCTTTCATCCTTTCCACCCCACCTTGTGCATCAACTCTGTTGCAGATCTTTGTGTCATCTGCAAAGAGACATACTTTCCTTCCAGTCCCTCTGCAATGTAAACTAAAGACATTGAAGAGGACCAGTCTAATACTGAACCCTGCGGTACCCACTAGTAACCCCTTTCTTCAGAGTGGACTCCATTTACTATTACTCTCTGTGTCCTATTCTCCAGCCAATTCTTTACCCAGGCTGTCATCTTGGGACCCCTCCCAGGCTGGCTAACTTGTATATTAATCTTTGTGTGGGACTGTGTCAAATGCCTTGCTAAAGTCTAGGTAGGCCATGTCCACAGCCCCTCCCTGATCTACTACTTTGGTCACCCGTCAAAGAAATCTATCAGATTTGTCTGGTATGACCTTCCACTGTGAATCCATGCTGCCTTGGGTCCTGAGCCCTCTGGTCTCTAGACACTCAACAATTCTTTCCTTCAGAAGTGATTCCATCATTTTCCCTACCACTGAGGTTAAACTAACAGGTCTGTAGTTTTCTGCTTCTGCTTACTCCCACTTTTGTGAAGGGGAATCACATCTGCCCTTCTCCAGTCCTCAGGTACCACCCCATCCTCCCATGATTTGTTAAAGAGGGTAGTCAGTGGTGTCACTAGTTCTACCCTTAGTTCTTTTAGAATTCTGGGATGAATCCCTTCAGGCCTCATTGCTTTGTCCATCTTCAGTTTTAAGAGTTCTTTCAGAACCCTTTCTTCTGTAAATGGGCTGGTATCAACTTCTGTATCCAGAGTGTTTCTACTATTTGTTTTAGGTACCTCCCCCACTTCCTTTGTAAATACTGAGCAAAAATATTTGTTTAGTATCTCTTTCTTTACAGTCACCCTGTGCCCACCCTCCCTCCTCTTTATTAAGCCTCACTAGCCCTTCCTTGGTCTTCCTTCGCTCCCTGATGTACCTATAAAAGGTTTTATCCCCCTTCTTAACTGAGTTGGCTATCTTTTCCTCGGTTTGGGCCTTTGCTGTTCTGACTGCCTTCCCAGCTTCCTTTTGCTTTAACTGATACAGTTCTCTGTCCTGCTCCTTCTATGATTCCTTGTACTTCCTGAATGCTTTCTTTTTCTCTTGAACCTTACTGCCACTTCCTTTGAGAACCATAGTGGTTTCTTACATCGTTCGTTTTGTTAATTTGCTTCACACAAAGGCTTGTTACCTCTGTGATGGCAGTTTTATTATTCCCATTGTTCTTCCACCCTCCTTCCTGCCCATTTGCTAGTGCATTCCTTAGGCACTCACCCATTTTGCAAAGTCTTCCCTCCTAAAGTCCAGTACTTTTGCCTTTTGTATGGCTTGACTCTATTGCTGTGTTTGTTGTGAACCATACTGTTCGATGGTGCTAGTTCCCAGATGGCTACCCACTTCTACATTCTGTCTCTCTCTTCATCTCCATTTGAGAGAACCAGGTCTAAGATTGCTCCCTCTCAGGTGGGCTCCAATACTAGTTGTCTAAGGCATGCCCTTGTAGGGCATCAGATAACCCCTCTTTGAGTGCTGCTGCAACTGCACTCAGTTAACATCTGGCATATTCAGATCACCCATCAGCAATATCTCCCTTTTTCTGCCATTCTAAGTATTCTTTCTATCATTTCCTTGTCCATTTCCTCCCCTGAAGAAGTCTGTATCTAACCCTGTGTGGATTGTGGTGCCATTGCGGTCTCAAATTTACCCACAGTACTTCTTCTCCTCCCTGTTTTCCTTTTGTTCTGTTGCTTTGATTCCTTCCCTTATGTAAAGCTTCTCCTCCTCGTTTACCCTCCATGTCCCTCCTGTAGATAGTGTATCCTGGTATGTTTATGTCCCAGTCATGGTTTTGTGTGTACCATGTTTCTGTGACTGCCACGATATCCAGATGTTCCTCCTCCATCAAGGCCACTAATTCAGGAAGCTTATTACTCAGACTATGGGCATTGGTACTCACTGCTCTCCATTTTTTGATGGCTTTACCTTCTTTTGCAGCATCCCCCACTGACCTGTCTACCTCAGTCTTTTTCTCATTTAGTACCCTGTTTTGTAGGGAGAGGCTGGGATTTTCCTGCTGCTTATCAGTGCCTCCCCTTGACTAGTTTAAAAGCTTGCCAATGAAGCATTTAAACCGATTGCTCAAAGACTTGTTCCTTCCTGGACAGGTGCAGACCATCCTGCCAGTATAGGCTGGTGTCCCTCAGGTGGAACTCCAGTCCCCAATGAAGCCAAATCCTGTGCTCCACACCATTTTTCAACTATTCATTAAACTGCATGGTGCAAAGTACCCTCACCTCACTCATGCCATTGACAGGCAGCACCTCAGAGAGGGATATTGTGTGTGCTACTTGTCTAAGGCCCTCCCCAATTCTACAAAGTCCTTCTGCGCTGCTCTAATCTCATGATTAGCCAAGTCATTTGTCCCTAGGTGGACAATGACATCCAGCTCAGACTCCCGTGCAGCTGTTCTCATGATCCTGAGGATCGCTTCCTGTCTCTCAAGCCATGGCACCAGGCAGGCACCTTACTTCCAGTTTTCCCTGCTCCCCAGTTCTATCCCCTAATGTTGAGTTCTCCACCAGGAGCTGCTTGCTTCCTTTGTGGTGTCCTCTGCCTCCTTCCTGTGGGCCTCCCTTGTGACAGTTATCCTCAGCCTCCTTAGTCTCCTCTGCGGGTGCATCCATAGGGGAGCTATGCTCCCCCAGAATGGTGTATGGATTGTGGTGTGGAACAACTGACCGGGTGTGCCTCTGTTCCACCATCCTCAACCTCCCTGAGCCCACTGTGGTCCAACTGCTGAAGAGGCAAAAAGGGGGTCACTCCAGAAAACCAACAGTGCATATAGGTCATATACGTCAAAGTAGAAAAAGTTAAAGACCTCGCACTATGCTTCCTCAGAACTCAGTTGAAAACATATATTTTTCTTATAAAATCTAATTAATTTCAGTAGTAGTAGTATAATATTCAAACCGGTAACAACCCTCAACAGTGAAACAAGAACTCCTCGATTCCGTGGGTGATTTTGCAAGATGCAGTTCTCCAAAAACCTCCTCAGATTTATATCACCCTCTCACATTCCGACCCCTATTCTGGGTACATGATAATTTTAATGCAATAAATTAATAAGCTTCATATCACTTGAATAGGGATGTGAATGAGAAGAGGGAAACTATACTCATCTGTGGAGTTGAGAAGAATGTTATCCTTGAAAAAGCACCTGCAGAGTGTGAATGGCATTGGGGAGTTCTTGTTTCACTGTTGATAGTTTGTTACCTGTTGTAATACTGTAATATTGCTACTGAAATTAATTCAATTTTATAAGAAAATATATATATTTTGTCTGAGTTCTGGGAGGCATTGTGAGGTCTTTCTTTTCTTTGACACAAGAAGACCCATATTGGAGAGCAAGTGTAAGACCCTAATTCAGATATACAGAATGGGGAAATTGCATTTGCTTTACCAAAACAAATTCTCCTGACTTCAAAATAAGTGAGTGGAGGCTGGCCCGGTGACACTGAGGTCGAGGCACTGGACACCACACCTCACACCACGCCATGACCCGGGTCTGGAATGAGTCCAGGTCATTGGGGGTTGGTTGGGGAAGGCAGGAAGATGAATTGAGCAGCCATCATAAGGCAGCTCTCTCCCTCCCAGGTGGGGACCCAGCCACGCTGGCTGCAAGGCTGCCCTCGGGTGGAGGCCCAGAGATAGTGCAGTCGGGAGAGACTAGAGTAGGGAGGATATCACTGGCTGCTGCATGTGCATGCCTTCACATGCATGTGAGCAACTTGGACAAGGGGTGGGAGTAAAACTGTAAAACCATGGAGCTGACAGACTCCATGATGGCCCCATTGGTCTCCGGAAGTCAATGCCCTTCACCTTCAGCCCTGTCGCTGGGGCAACCATGAGGGATTGCTAGACTGAGCCCTCTAAGCAGGGGACTAGAGCCACCTGCTAGCTCTACCATGTACCCCAGTCAGCCAAAGTAGGTGAATGTGAGAAGGCTATATAAATATGAAGGGGTGAAAAGCTTGATTAAAAAAAAAAATAGTGAGTGGTATTGGTTCATCATATTGTTGTTTCTCCTCAGGATAATTCTCTGTAACTCATCCCTCCATAGTGGGAGATGCTTCAGTGATACTGTAGGAATGCCATTGTCTGTTCATTGCATTTTCGTGTTAATAAAGCTGAAACAAACAGTTCAAGACAATACACAATGCTGCAAGCATAAAACAGAAAAACTGAACTCCTAATAGAATCGTTTGAGGTCTAAAGGTTTAATAAAACAGTATTCCCTGAACCAAGTGTCTATTATGAAGCATCCTTTGCTATACAGCTGTTTCATTTGGAAACTAGAGTAATACTGTTTAACTGGGATAGTTATGACATAATAAATGACAACAATGTTTGCATAATGATCTTTACAGTAGCCCTAAAAAAACGTTGCCACAGACAGACATTGTTGATACCAGCAAACGTTGTTATGTCTTGGCAGGTTGTCTGCTGAATCCTAAGCAAACTTCTCACTGTATGTTTTCTATGTTGGTTGAGCATATAGGTTATTCTTCTGAATCAAGATCAGTTAGGTAATCAAATAAATCTGATCAGGATTTGATATCAGCTAATACTAATGAAGGGATCAGTGTTTGTGTCTATAGGCTCATTAGACAGGTTAAGCAGTATGTAATGCCTTTGCAGTTTTAAATGTGGAAGATAAGAGTAGCATAGGCATGATGAGCTCCTGATAGTATTTGAGTAGAATATTGTTAAGGGCTAATATTTTTACTCAGTAGAAAGGAATACTGTAATTAAAATGAGGCTTGGAATTAGTAATATAAATGCATTCTTGGCATTTTAAAGCAGTAACAAAATACCTGTAGTCAGTGATCAGGAAAAAAGGTATTTGCAGCTGTGCTTCATCTTCCGTTTGCAATATTAGTGTTTGCTTTAGCAAGAGTCAAAAGCTTTTTGCAAAGTTCACTCATTTATTAGGGGTTGATAGGAGAAAGGAAGGGAGCTCCAAAGAATCACGGAAGAAAGAGTATTGGATGGACTAAAATTAAAGGCAGACAAATCAATGGGGCCAGATCAGTTACATCCTAGAATACTCAAGGAAGCTGATGAGGTAGTAGAAGCTCCACTTGCAGATATTTTCAGCCGCTACCTAGACGCAAGGTGGTTCCCAGTGGCTGGAGGATACCCGATGTGGTCCTTCTGCATAAAAGAAGGAAGGATGAGCGTGGTACTATAGATCAGTCAGCCTGTTGTCTGTAGTGGGTTACTTACTTGAGGCCATACTGAGGGAAAGACTGGAGGACTTTTTCTTTTTAAATAAATTGGTTACAGGACAGCAGACAGCATGGGTTCACCAAGGAAGGTCATGCCAAATGAACTTAATGGAGTTCTTCAACTGGATGGCAAGGGAGGCTAACAAAGGGCAGGTAGTTGACATACTGTATTTGGACTTAGGCAAGGCTTTTGACTCAGTAACTCACAGGAGGCTGGTCAAAAAACTAAGGGACCAAGGTAGCCACTTGCGTAGAACGCTGGCAGAGGGAGAAGACTTAAAGGGTAGGGGTAAATGGCAGATTGTCGGTTGTGGTGACACAGGGCTTCAGTTCTTGCCCCTTCCTCTTCAACAAATTAATTTGTGACAGATTTGGGCATACAGGGAAAGATCTGTCTCTTTGCAGAGATCATGAAGATCTGCACAAGAATGAACACTGAGGTGGGATTAGGACACTGAGGGAGGATATAGAGACTGGTAAAATGTTCTAAGATTTGGCAGCTAAACTTTAGTGTAAAAAATAAAAATTAAAGTAATACACATTGGGAAAAGGCATCTGAGAACATAATACTCAGTGTTGGTAGGGGATGTGTGTGTGCTACTGGGAGGCACTCTGGGAAGGAAGACCTGGGGTTATAATCTTGGATAACCTGAAGACCGTAACACAGTGTAACATGGATGTGAGCAAGTCAAATAGAATATTGGGGTGCACTGGGAGGAAATCAGCAGCAGAAGGTAGGAGGTGATCCTTTCACTATACAAATCACTGGTGCATCCACACACAGAGTACTCACAAGGTTCTGGAGCCCATACCTGCAAAGGACTGTAAGAAGGTGGAGGCAGTACAAAGAAGGGTTACTAAAATTATTCATGAAGTGGGAGAAACATGTACATGGAGAGGTTTCAAGACATTGACATATACACACTGGAGACCAGAAGGATTAGAAACAGTTGCATCCGTGGCTGGATGTGAAGTACTCATGGCAGAAGGCCTGTGTACTGAAAGACACAACAATGTAGCAAGAGTGATTCACTGGAAACTGTGCAAACACTATAATGTACAGGTAGCAGAGAGACACTGGAAATATGAACCACAAATAATCACAGAGAATGAAGAAGTAATGATCACATGGTATCACCCAATACCAACAGCCAAGAAAGTAGAAACAAGAAAACCCGATATTGTAATACAAGAAAAGAGAACAAAGGTAGCATTGCTGATTGAAATAGCCACCCCTAGTGACTACAGTGTGCTGCGTACAGAGAGACACAAAATACCAAGATATGCAGTCAGAAACCAAACTGATGTGGAATAAGGACACACAGATTGTTCCAGTAGTGCTTGGAACAATGGGACTAATCAAAAAGAACTTTTAGGCACATTTAAATATGCTACCAATACTTGTGACACCTTATGAACTTCAAAAGGAAGCCATTTTGGGGACGTTGCATGTGCTGAGAAGAGCGCTCTCAGAAAACATCAAAGATTAATACAGTACTAATTTCTTGAGTTTTGAATATGCCCTGGCTAAAGAATGGGGTCCATTCTTGCCACGGTATTAGAAATCCCTAAACATTTGGAGACACTAACCCGAGAGAGACCAGAAGGGAGAGGGTGAATGATGGAAACTTAAAAATATTGGCACAGGACACATAGTGGGTTTTGTGAATCTATTTTCATCTTAAGCAAGAATACTGGTTTATGGGTGAGTTCTTTGAAGCTGGCAAGAAGATGTTTCAATAAAGAAGTTTGCAAGCACTTTTTTTACTAAAAGAGTGATAGATAAGTGAAATAGGCTGTCAGGAGATTGGGGGGGTTAAAGGTAGGGAGGGACATGCACGTGGTCATGGTGAAAGGGAAGGGGGAGATGGAATGATGGCTACTAGGGCCTTTGCAGGATAGCTAGGTAGGTTGGGCAGACTAGATGGGCCACTGGGCCTTTTTTCTGTCATCACTTTCAATGTTTCTGTATTGTACTTACAAGTTGGGCAAAGTGATTCATATATGGCATTAAAAACACATTGTAAATGAAGTATACAGTGTATCAAAATAAAGAAAATTTTCAGTGTGGCAACAAGTGTGGCTATATATATATATATTCATTGCAAAAACTTTAGTAATGCAACAGTTAGGGTTGTTAGTAAAGTGAGAAAAGTAGGAAATATGGCATTAGGGTTTCCAACCCTATCACCCCACCCACTCTGCAGACACTGACAGGCATCAGGGTGTGCTTTGGGATCGTCAGCCTAATGCTCACCCATTCTCCTATACTGTACCCATCTGAGCTTATTTATTTATGCAATGGGATGAGCATTAGGGCTGATGACCCCAAGACATGCCTCTGATGCCTGTCAGTGTCTGCCAGGTGGGAGTGGTGCGTTAGGGTTTCCCTACTTTTCTCGCTTTACTAACAACCTTAACTGATGCACTAACAATGTTTGTTGCAATTAATTTCCTTACTTTTTCAGATAGTGTACTTACATCCTTATTTGTCTGTGGAAGCGCACCCACCCTCAATAACTGTCCTTATGTCACAGTGAGACCTTTTGGGCCCTGCCTGCATGCTCATGCTCCATGGTTTTCCTTATTGTACTATGGGAGTGCAGGGTCCTTTGGATAAAGTATATATGGTATGGATAAAGGATATATATATATATATATATATATATATATAAATTATATATATACATACACATACATATTAGGCGAGATGGTGCATCTATAGTTAGGGCTGAGCAATAGTTTCTATGTTAAACCTGAAATTTTGCACTTTAATAACTGTAACTGATTAGTGGATTGCACAACATTTGGTATGGCTGTTCTGTGGTGTACATCTCCTGATGTGGTAAGCTTTGTTCGATCGGATGTACAGATTCTGAGATCCAGATGGTGAAAAAAAGTAAAAAACACACCCTTTTTGCTGTTTTCCTCATCACCTTATGTGACGGTGTGGCATGACTTTCGTAGGATATAAAGAACATTGGTAGCAGAACAGACAGTTGAAAATGTTGTGCAATAGTATTAATCTGTTGAAAAGATATTAAGTTTTTTAGTTCCCTTTATATCCTATGGGAATTTTCTCAACATTCTAATCTTTAGGATAGATGTCATTTTTTTGGAAAAAGGATTTCTTCCCACGAAAAAGGATCGAGTCTCACAAGAGCATTCTTTTTTTTTTTTTTACAAGATCACAAATCCTTTTTCATGAGAGAAAATTCCTTTGTCGTGAGCTGCCATCTTGTTTTCCACTTTTTTCCAAAATAAATTTTGAAAACCCACAAAAATGTAGTTCATCAGATACACCAAGGCATGTATTTTATTCATCGGGACTCCCTTACATGGATTCGGTAGTGGTTTTATGGTAAAGGAACCTTGAGCGATATATTTTTAAGCTTTTAATGTTCCTTTTTCGTGACTCGCTAACTTCCTTTTTTGCAAGCCATTCCCTTTTCGCAAGCCAATTCCTTTTTTGTGAGTCATGAAAAAGGAATATAAAAACCTTTAAAAACACCCACCAAGATTCCTTTAGTTATTTGTTGAGATCCCTGGTGTCTAGTGGTATCCCCACCCTTCAGTTGCCATCCCCTACTGGCATTGTCCCCAGTATGTTCTCCCTTCTCCCCCCAGTAGTGTGGGACACTGGAGAGTCCACTCTGTGTCCTCAGTATGTTCTCTCCTCCCAAAGCAGTGTGGGACACTGGGTAGCCCACTCCCAGTGTCCCAGATTAAGTCCCTCTTTAGAAAATATTTCCCTCTTCACCTTCTCTTACAGTTTGCCGACAGTGGGGTCCCCAATCCCAGTGTCGGCAGTAGACCACCCTCTGTGTGGGACACTGGGTAGCCCACTCCCAGTGTCCCCAGTTAGGTCTTAACCCCCCAAAGTGTTGTCAGACACTGGGGAGCCCACCCCCAGTGTCCCATTGCTTTAATTAAATCACCTATAAAAAAAAAAAAAGTCCCCCAACGTCTTTGTTTTTCCGTGAAAATAGAAAACAGTCCCTTGTTGTCTCCCCATCCTGACCCTCCTTCTGCACACCCACCTCCCGCATCCCCTTTCCCCATACTTCCCTCCAGGGGTCGGCTGCTGCGATCGTCTCTGGACTGGGACACGTCTGCACTCTTCAGAGTCAAACGCAAACTGAAGAATCAAGGTAAGTGCCATATAATGGCTATCAGTGGTGTTTTGAACTTATGTTGATATCTCAGCCATTTTTTTTTGTATATTTGTTCCAAATTTTCAACATGGGCTTTTTGGGACCCACCTCATGAACACTGACAATGTTGTTTCGTTACTCTGTCCCGAAAGGTGATTTCATGGTCACTGTGCAGAATCAACTTTCAGGATTAGTTAATGAAATGATAGTGCCAGTGTTCATGACGTGGGGTTCCAAAAAGCCTATGTTGAAAATTTGGTGTAAAAATATCAAAAAATTCCCGACTTACGCATGGTCTTTGAAATTTTGCTACGCATGTGCATAACTGCATTTTTAATATTTTCACTCCAAATTTTCAACATAGCCATTTTTTTGTACCACCTCATGAACAGTACAGCTGTCATTTTTCATATCTTGCTTGAAATGTGTTTTCACACCTGTGGAACGGAATAGCGCAGGTGCTGCATGAAATCACCTTTCGTGACCAAGTAATGAAATTACTGTACCAGTGTTCATGTGGTGGGGTTGCAAAAAGGGCTTGCTGAAAATTTGGGGTCAAAACTTCCAAAAATGGCTGGGTTATGGGTATTCGTTGCTATCTCATGATGCAGGCTCATAACTTTGTAAATTAGCAATATTTTCACCCCATATTTTCAATATAGTCTTCTTAGTGCCCCACGTCATGAATACCATAGCTGTTATTTTTCAGATCCTGTTCACAATGTGGTTTCACACCTGTGGTGTACAATGGTGTTGCGGTATGCAGAATTATGTTTTGGTGGGTTTTGAACATTTTCTGTACTGGTTACATGCAGTGAGGTGATAAGAAAGTTATATTGAACATTTGGGGTGAAAATTCTTTAAGATGGCACAGTTATCACTATTTCTTGCAGTTTCGCTATGCCTACTCGTAACTTTGTGTGTGGAAGCACAGGTGCTGGAGGTCCCTGCATTTTCACAACTTGATACATTAACAAATCTATGTAGGGTTTGGACCCTGCGCTCCCACCCTTAAAGATGCTTCCACAGCTAGATACATATGCACATCTGTGGAGGGTTGAGAGCACAGATGAGAGAGGGATGGGAGGTGGCATTGGCATCTTCATCCCTAAGGCTCCCCCCATTACCCTATGCTGTGCCCACCCTAATGGAATGGGGTGAGCATTAGGGATAAAGATGCCATTGCCGACCCCATCCCTTTTCATCTGTGCAGGGTGGGTTGGGGTGTTAGGGTTGAAAACCCTAACACCAGATTCTACTTTGTTGCTTTAACCCTAACTGATGCATTAGCATAGCTTTTTGCAATATATCTAGGTATCACACTCTCTCTCTCTATATATATATATATATTAGAGGCAAAATTCAGTTAATGCATCAGTTAGGGTTGTTCCACAGTGACAAAAGTGTAGAAATTCGGTATTAGGGTTGAAACCCCCCCTTGGACCTCCCAGCCCAACCCCCAACCGGCATTGGGGTGCGCATTGGGGTCATCTGCCCTAACTCTCACCCCATCACATGTGTAAAGAAGCAGAGGTATAGGCAAATGGGGTGAGAGTTAGGACCGAAGACCCCAATTCGCACCCTAATACTGAATTTCCTCACTTTTGCCGCTGTGGAAACGTGAACGGTAAGTGAAACGGGAATGGAACTGCAAGCAGAAAGGGCAATGGTAACAGTAATGTAAGCGCACAGGCTGGTTTTCCCCAAAAGCTTCATAGAGAAAGACAGTGAGTACAAAGAATGTATGCATAATAATGGGTCTCGGAGCAGAAAATGAGAGTTGGAATACTAATTGCTTATATCTCAGGAACAGTGACGTTGAAAAAAATGTAAAGTCATATGATTTAGGACTTTCCTGGCTAGTTTTATCGAGGGCTAAGCATTTTCCAAGAAATGTCCATGTCTCGCACCATTTCCAAGATATGGGCCCTGAAAGGCTAGCAATGCCGTAATTTTATCCTATGGGAAAAAAGAGAAGTTCGAGTGCCATAACTTGTGCTGCCTGTAATATTTTTCACCAAGCCACTGAAAGGCAGAATCTGTGGGCTGTTGTCCCTCAAATTTAAGCCCAAAAGACTGAACCATTATTTTGCAGCAGGGTGCCAAAGGACTGCTGCAATGCATCGGACATCATAATGTTATCCTATGGGAAAAAGCATCAACTTTGGAGTGCCGTAACTTTGTCGCCATGTAATATTTTTCAACTAAACAGTGAAAGGCACATCTGGCAGAGATGCTAGCTCGTTCCCTCAAATTTCAGCCCAAACACCGAGAATTGCTGTCATTTTCCTACAGCCTAGAAAGTACTATGCTTAATTTGCAAAAGCTTTGCAAATTAATTAGAACAATTAGCCATGAAGTCTTTGAAAGTACTTTGCGAAAGTGCTTTTTCCAGAAATGTGAAAAACATATTTCTGGGGTGTTTTACCCCAAAATAAAGACATGGTTAGCATTCTCATGGTCCAACTAGGTGAATACAAAAAGAATTAGGTTGCCAGAGGGTCCCAAATTTAAATGGCAAGCATTTTTCTGATCACCAACTGAAAACAAAATGGCAGATTTGTGACAGTAAAAGGGCCATTTGTGAAAGTAAAAACTGCATTTGTGACACTGTTGAACTTTTTGTTAACTTTTCCCATTGACTTATAATGGGAACTTGTTTTGAATAACTTTTGAACCGTTTAATATTTTTTCACGAAATCTTGAAGAGCACATTGGGGACCCGGCTGCACATTCCTTAAGAGTTTGGACCAGTTTCACAAACTGTGCAACCTGTGGGTGCGACTGTAGAATTTCAAAAGCGTAACGCATGCGCAGATCACGCTTAATAACTCAGCGCGTATATCCAACCTGTACAAAACTTGGCAGATCCCAAGGTGTATGGGTCTTGATCATACTGTATATTCCAAATTTCAGGCAAATCCGTTGAACGGTTGCAAAGTTATTAAGGTGCAAAATTTTAGGTTTAACATATAAATGGCTCCTCAACCCTAACTATGGTAGCACTACCGTGCTACCATAATATATATATATATATATATATATAGTTTATATACAAGTGTGTTATGAAACAGAGTCAGGAGTACCACACAGCTCCCAAACTCCAAACTCAGATTTGCCTGGTGGTAGAGGAGGTTTGTACACTGGACTTTGTTTGTTAGTTAGGCATACAAAACTAGTCGCACTCCTCATCAGAAATGTGATTTTAACTTTGTGAATAAAGTAAGGGAGAGCATACCAGTCTTGGAATGTGTTAGAATTTGGGAGCTGTGTGGTTGTGCCTCTTTGAACTTGGGTTGTTTTTGCATCTTTTTGAAAAGATGTGAAAAAATTAAATCCAAATTAGCGCAAACCTTGCATAGATACATTTTTTTTAACTCGGCTTTCTTTTTCTTGTAACTTTTACATTTTAGGATATTTTCTGACCACAATGTCACTGATGTGCAAGTTACCACCCTCTTGCACTACCACACAGGTGGTAACTTTGAAATCCTACCTGAATTGTGTTTTCAGGGTCGCTGTCTGAAAACACATTTGAAGGTTGTGACTTATGTGGTCATGATGGTGTGTGGTAACTTGCAGATCAGTGACATTGTGGATAAAAAATATTAAAAGTGTCATCTATGAGAAGAAAATTGAGGTTGAAAAAGAAGCTATTCCCTGCTTATGTACATTTCTTAATTTTTAGAACTTAAGATTTGTTTGTATCTTTTTGAAGAAATTATGTGAAAAAAACTGTCCAAAAAACATGAACTGTGCATGTGCAAGAATTTTTTTTTTTAACTTCCAATTACTTTTACGCATAACTTTGACATTTGTATAATACTGTACGTTTCCATTAGAATTTCACTAATCTGCAAGTTACTTCCCTCTTGATCATGTAAGTGGCTACTTTTAAATCCCACCTAAAATGTGTTTTGGCGGTTGAGCCTACAGGACCATGCATGAAGCAAGCTACAGGTCTAGGGCATTACCCAATGATTCACCTTAGAAACATAGAATTTGTTGGCTGAAAAGGACCACTTGACACACCCATTCTACCTAGATGTCCCCTGTCTAATCTGTCTCTGCAGACCCTAACTGGTCTCCAGTGACCCTCCCTCCTCCTTGTCTGTTTTCTAGTAAACCCATATGCCTTTCCCATGCATGCTTGAAGTACTACACTAGTTTTGCCTTCATCGCTTTTGCTGGAAGCCTATTTCAGAGTTTCTACCACCCTTACAGTGAAGAAATATTTCCTCATATCTCTTAAACTCCCCAGCTTCATCACATGCCCCCTGGTTTTCGTGCTCTTTCTCATTTGAAAGAGACTCCCCATCTGCACCCTGTCCATCCCTGCAATGTACTTGTAGGCCTCTATCATGTCACCTTTTGCTGTCCTCTCATCCAGGGTATGCATGTTGAGATCCCTCAGCTGTGCTCATACAGTATCTCTTGCAACCTTGCACTATTTTAGTTGCCCTCCTCTGGACTGCCTGCACCCTGTCTATATCCTTTCTGAAGTGTGGCCTCCAAAACTGGACATAATACTCCAGGTGGGGCTCACCAGCGAGCAATACAGTGGCAACACCACCTCCTTTCTCCTGCCGGAGGAGGTATGTAGAAAGGGTTGCAATGCTTTCTGGCCATATAAACTCTACCTGGTGCCTCCTCCAGGCCCCCTCTATATTTAAGACAGAGGCTACGTTCTGCCTCTTTGCTGGTTCCATCATATTTGTAAATAAATCTTCCATACTTCTTCTGTCATAATCCCCTCTTCTTGAAGTGCCCGGGTGGCATTATATGTTCTGGACTGTTGTTCAGAGGAGCGAGGCATGGGACCCTGATTGGTGTCTTTATTTATATTTCTGATCTGTGTGTTCCTATCGGCTGGAGGGTACCCTTGTTGGCTGCAGAATCTGAACTGATGTCTGTTTTAACAGAACTAACTGTATAGCTAGAGGCAATTTTGTAAGAGGGCACTGTCCTCAACCATGTTAGCAATGAGCTACTTGGAACATTTTCAAGGAGAGCTGCATTCTCAGTATTAATAGTGTGTGCCCAGTGTTTGTGGAGTAATTGCTTTCTTTCTCTGCAGCATTGTGCTCTTGCTGTATGTTCCTATTACAGGAGACCTCACTATTTTGTGTTAAATCAAAGGGTGGGGGTCAGGCTCTGGAGCCATGCTATATTCTTTTTCTGCCCTGCAACCTCTGTTTCATTCAGTCTGCTGCTGCCTTTCTTTTCAGACCCAGTTCCCAGTATTGAAGGCAATATTACTGAGGGATTTCTATAGCAGTCTGTGCATTTTTACTAGCTGAAGCAGTGCTATTGATAAGCGAGCATCTGTCAGTGCGAGCGTTGGTTGCGTGTTGCTTCAACACTTCCTGACCTCTTTTATACCCTGCAGTGTACCTCATCTGGCTCCATAGCCTTATGTACTGTCAAGGCAGCAACTTCTTTTAGTAACACCTATTTAAAATCCCACCCTCCTATCCACCCAGCTCCCGCAATTGTTTTTCCCTGCTGAAAAAAAATATACTTTTAATGGGGTCAACCCACTCGCCTCCACAGCCAGCCCCCATCTTATAAACTAATGTAAGTGAGAGGCAGCAGTGCCAAGAATACAGAGTAACCTCTCCCAGCAACAACCAGCAGTTGCCTGACCACTCAGTCTGTCCATGTCCACCCTGCACCCAGTGCCCAATTCTCCTTATTAGGAGAAGGCAGTTGCTACCGCCATCTGCCAGTCCAGTACAGTACAACCCTTCCTCCTCCACTGTTGAGCACCGGCTTCTAATGAATGAAACCGTGCTGCTTGTTGCTATAGTACAGCCAGTAGATCACATTGCAAAAATGTGAATTAATGCATCAGTTAGGGTTTTTATTAAATCATCAAAAACTGTGAAATTCAATGTTAGGATTCCCAACCCTACCACCTCACCCTCCACACACCAACAGGGGTCGGGGTGTGCCATGGGGTCGTCAGGCCCAACTCTCACCTCATTCCATGTGTAAACAAACTGACATGGTACAGTATAGGAGAATGGGGTGAGAGTTAGGCCTGATGACTAAGCACCCCAATGCCTGTTGGTGTGTGAAGAAAGTAGGAGGTGGGAATCCTAACAACAATTTCCCAGCTTTGACAATTTAATAAAACCCAAACTGATGCATTAACATAGTTTTGCAAGGAATTTCCTTCTTTTGAGATAGTATAATAGTATCCTTATTTATCCATAAAGTTATGTGCGTACATAGAATAAATTAAGCGAATGCACATAACTTGGGCATTTTCAGAATTTCATCACCAAATTTTCAACATGGCCTTTTGGGGACCCCACATCATGAACACTGCCACTGTCATTTCATTAATTTGTCCCGAAAGTTGATTTCATAAAACGACTGCACCATTCTGCGCAAGAGGTACAAAAACATGTTTTGGTCAGGATGTGAAAAATGACAGCTGTATACTGTTCATGAGGAAGTGTAAAAAATGGCAATGTTGAAAATCTGGAGTAAAAATATGGAAAATTGTTGAAGTTGCGCGCGTGCACAGAACCTAAGCAAGCGCACACTCATAATGTGGTCATTTTTGGAATTATTTCACCAAATTTTCAACATGGGCTTCTTGTGACCTCCCTCATGAACACTGGCACTGTGATTTTGTTACTCCATCTCAAATGTTGATCTTGCACAGCGATTATGCTATTCTGTGCCACAAGTGCGAAAACACATTTCAGGCATGATGTGAAAAATGACAGCTGTACTGTACATGAGGAGGTGTGACAAAATGGCAATGTCGGAAGTATTAAAAATTGTCAAAGTTATGAGCGTGCATAGAAACTACGCAACACACGCTTGTAACACAGTAATTTTTGGGACGTTTTGCACCAAATTTTCAACATGGGGTTCTTGAGACCCCACCTCATGAACACTGGCACTGTCATTTCATTAATTGGTCCCGGAAGGGGATTCCATGCAGCAACCACAAAATCCCCTTTCTGGGCCGATTAATGAGATGACAGTACCAGTGTTCATGAGGTGGGGCAAAAACCCCATGTTGAAAATTTGGGGTCAAAATTCCTAAAAATGGCTAAGATATCACATAAGTTGAAAACCCCATTTAGAGCCATTATACAACTTACCTTGATTCCTTCAGTTCGCAGTTCACCTTTGAAGAGTGCAGACGTGCTCTGGTCCAGAGAAGATTGCAGGCGCTGACCTCCAGAGGTAGGTAAGGGGTAAGGGTTAGGGTCGCGAGGGCCCTGGAGTGCATCAGCCCTCCCCAAACAACATTCCGTGGATGGCCCCCCAAAGCACAGGTACGAAGAAACTGGAACTCCATTTTGGACATCACAGACGCCATTTTCAAAAGTAGTTACTGCCTGAACGCGGGTTAGGGTCATGAGGGCCCTGGAGTGCATCAGCCCTCCCCAAACAACATTCCATGGATGGATCCCCCCCCGGAAGCACAGACGTAGGTTAGGGTCGTGAGGGCCCTGGAGTGCATCAGCCCTCCCCAAACAACATTCCGTGGACGGATTCCCCACCCCCCAAGCACAGACACGGGTTAGGATCGCGAGGGCCCTGGAGTGCATCAGCCCTCTCCAAACAACATGCCGTGGATGGATCCCCCCCGAAGCACAGACGAGGGTTAGGGTTGCGAGGGCCCTGGAGTGCATCAGCCCTCCCCAAACAGCATTCCATGGATGGTTCCCCACCGAAGCACAGACGCGGGTTAGGGTCGTGAGGGCCCTGGAATGCATCAGCCCTCCCCAAACAACATTCCGTGGATGGATCCCCCCCCCCGAAGCACAGACGTGGGTTAGGGTCGCGAGAGCCCTGGAGTGCATCAGCCCTCCCCAAACAACATTCCGTGGATGGCTCCACCCCCAAAGCACAGGCGGGTGAGGGTCACGAGGGCCCTGGAGTGCATCAGCCTCCCCAAACAACATTCTGTGGATGGACCCCCAAGCACAGGTACTGATAGTTTTTATCTAAAAATTTCTGCCATGCTTACTCTCTTGTCGCTTTTGCAAGGTGCCTTAAGAATCTAATGTAACTCTTGCATACTATTGTGGCTAATTTTACAGTCATTCCAAAGACTTTCATCTAAAACCTTCGCCATGCTTACTCCCTTATCGCTTTTTGTAAGATGCTTTAAGAAACAAATGTAATCCACTGTATTCTATTGCTGGTTAGTTTTACGGTCTTTCCTAAAATGTCACCATAATCTGTGCAGGATAGCTTTACAGTCATTATAAAGGCAAAAAAGGGCAACAGAAGAAAGCCTACATAATCCTGGAGGGGTACACTGGAGTGGGATTTGGTTGAGCACAGAAATCACCTCCACCACGCGTTAGACCTACTCCTGATAACCTACATAGTCACTCATACGGCCAGTCGGATTTTTCACTATTGCACCAATTTCTTAGCAAGCGCTGCAGCTGGACTAACTTGGAAACTATTTCTCTTTAGTCACAGCAGCGTGTTTTTAAACCAGGCAGCGTAATAAGGGCACAAATACCCTGCACTGCCGGAGCATAGGTTTTTACCACGCAGCTTCTGGGCCACAAAGTAGATAGCAATTCTTGCACAAACGCTCAAACTGGGGACAAAAGAAGTTACTTGGGCCAGTGATAAGCCCCACATACCTTAGGTCCTCCTACAGCTCTGCATATAAAAACACCTTTTTCTCTCCACAGACGCAGGTTAGGGTTGCGAGGGCCCTGGAGTGCATCAGCCCTACCCAAACAACATTCCGTGGACGGATCCCCCCCCCCCCCGAAACACGGGTATGAAGAAACTGGAACTCCATTTCAGGCATACAGGCGCCATTTCAAAAGTAGTTACTGCCTGAGTAAGGAAGCTCTGCTTCCAGTGTCTGTTCTTCTGCCCCGCCACCCCACCACCACCCTTGGTGAGCTCCTCCTTTATAGGCATTGTCACATGACTCTCCAAAACCTATCAGCCCACTTCTCCACTTGCAGCTTATCAGCTGTCACCACCTGAGGGCTCCCAACCAAAATCTTCGCCCACCCAATTATATCACAAGCAAGGATGCTGCTGTTACCTACTTTATTCATTTTCCTCCAACTAACAAGCAAATCCCTCTTGCCACCAGCTATTCTCTCATGCAAAGTACAGCCGTCGCCTATGGCCCCAAATCTAATCCCACAGCTGTGCTACACTGTCTACGCACACTCGCTTGCTCAAGCCATGACAAATTACCACTACAGTATCATTAGTGCTACTATACTAACCCTCCTTTTCACATGGGCCATTTGATTCTACACACTTCTACCTACCGATTCCACCCACACCCCCAACTACCCCTACCTGTCGAACCACTACAGCTTGCCTTAAACCTCCCTGGGTCAAACTTAAACATCTCATCTCCCTTCTCTACTCATGTCCAGGGACATAGAGGTAAACTCTGACCCCTATACACCCAGTTTCAAATACCCACTCCCTTTCTCTTTCCCAAAGGCCTCCGTATCCTTCACTTAAACACCTGCAGCCGTCTATCTAAATTCTCCCTACTGCAACCACTTGCCTTAACCCGCCCGATATCCTAGTCATCTCTGAAACCTGGCTAAAACAGCATCACACTGATACAGATATCCCTACCGAGGAATGCAATAATCAGGCGTGACCACCAAGGTAAAAGAGAGGTGGTGGCACAGCAATGTACATCATAAATAGTCGCCAGTTCACTGTAGTGGACATTCCATATCCCCTGGAAACATTGACTCACTGCTCATCAAAATCTCTCTCCTTAGCTCCAACCCCATCTATGTGGCTGGCTCATACTGCCGCCCCGCACTCTCCCCGAGGACATCCTTTCCCATCTGGGCAACTTACGGTCTCTAGCGGCTAGGGGTGAGCTTCATGTCACCGGCAATTTCAATATAAACTGGCTCAGCCCAGATAAAGCCCACCTAAAGACCAAAATTAAGGCCCAAAATCTCTCTCAGCTCATTACTGATCCCACCAGGCTAAATCACAAAACCCAAAACCACACCTTGCTGGACTGGGTTGTCACCTCCCACCCACGTAGGATACTAAGCGCAGGCCTACTACACGATTCCATAAGTGATCATCATATGATTTTTATGATCAGGAAGGTACACAGCCCCCCTACCCCACCCCCAAAGACATTAGTCACCAGGTCTATAACTCCCTCAACCTAGTCTCTCTTCTGTCGGACCTAAGACAGATAAATTGGTCTTTCATCTCAGTGGCGCCCTCCATAGACATAGCTTTGAGGCATTCAAAACAAACTTCCTTAAAATTTGGGACATACATGCACCATTACGTATGAAGAGAGTCCGAGGAGTGCAACTCCCCTAGATTTCGGCCGACATAATCAGAAAATGCCATGCCAGAGACCACGCCTGGAAAGACTATAAAAAGTTGGACACTCAGGCCTCCCTCACTACATACAGATCCCATCGTAACATGTGTACAAACAGCATTCACCAAGCGAAAAAACCTACTTCCTATCGGCTTTCAGCAAAAATATAAATCACCCAACTGACTTCTGGAAATCTCTCAAAACCCTGCTCCTCCCCACCCAACCTGCACCCCCGACACTACAAGTACAGGGTTCCCTCGTCTCTGATCCAATCCACGTAGCTGAAGCTTTTAATACACACTTCGCCAGCTGCGCTGAAAAGCTCCTTTCCTCCCTCTCCCATACTCACCCCACGGTTCCTCCCCACCGCACATGTGCCCCTCAAACTGCCTCCACAACCACACCATTCTCCTTCCACACAGTATCCCAAGCAGATGTCTTTCATTCCCTTTGGGCGTTAAACCAAAACAAAGGGGTACCCACCTACATCCATGGGCCGCAAAGATGCTTTACCTCTCACCCCACCCAGCAGCCCCTCTGGCCGACCCTTTTCAATCTATCCTTCTCTCTGGGCAAGATACCAACAGCCTGGAAGCTGGCCACGTTATACCTCTACCAAAGAAGGTGACCCCTCCTCCCAGAAATTACTGACCCATCTCCCTTCTTTCTATCCCTAGCCAAGCGACAGGAGCGACTGGTCCTGTCTCAACTCACTCCGTAACTAGGCGCCTCCTCCTTTTCACTCCTTTCCAATTGGGCTTCCGTAAATCCCACTCAACCACTACCTCTCTGCTTCATGTCACAGGTGACATCTTCACGAAATCTGGACAAAGGACATATCATCTCTGCCATTTTCATTGACCTAGCCAGGCCTTTGACACCATCTCCCACTCCCTACTCCTTTTCAAACTCACGGAGCAAGGCTCTCTATTCTGGCCACTAATTGGTTCCATGACTACCTACTGTAGTAGGCAGGAGACAAGTAGTCAACATAACCTCACACCTCCCACCCATTGCTTATCCCTGCAGGTGTCCCCAAAGCTCAGTTCTGGGTCCACTACTCTTCTCCGTCTTTCTAAAGCGACCTCCTAGCAGCATGCTCCCTCTTCCATTCAGATGTGCATGATGACACTTGTCCTATACACCCTCTGGTCCCACAACACTCAGTGTAACGCCCTCCAGGAAGATTTCAGCGCCATCCAGAACTGGTTCAGGTCTAACCAGCTATATCTTAACCTAAAAAAAACATATCGCTAACACTGGTACTCCACAAGACTCTCCCGCCAAGTCTCAGCCCCCCTTTCAAAACCCTGGACAGAACTCCCCTGGAAAACTGTATGAGCTTCAGATACCTGGGCATCTGGCTAGACCAACATCTAGATTTCTCAGCTCACATCCCCTCTCTACACAAGTGGCTGCTCCCTAAACTTGGCGCACTATACCGTAACAAAAGCTGCCTCCCCATACAGACAAACCGTGTTCCACTCCTTCTGCCGTTTCCTCCACGGCTGACCCCAATCAACACTCCACTGCGACCTCTACAGCTCGTTAACCCTACCATCCCTACATGACCGCAGACAATCCAACTGCGCTAGATTTGCAGCCAAATATTGGTCCCACTCCCTTCCCCCCTTCCTGACCTCTGTCCTCTCCCAACAACCATCACCTACTTACTCCCTTAGAAGGACAGACCTAAACTGCTCCATGTCCCGTTTATATAGCATCCAAAGGCAAGACCACTTTTAATTGCCGCATACCTCAGTCCTGGAGCCCTACCTGCCCCATCAGACACGCACCAAACCCCTCCCTACGTAACCAATTACTCAGGGCACACTTCACCTCCAGTTGCTCCTGTTTCAAATGAGAATTTTATTCAGATATCACGCTGCTATAAACTAATACGTATTGTACAGTACTCTACCCTCTGTGTTGTTATACTGATTGTATGTATCCTACCCTTGGCTGTAATATTTCTCCTAAAATGTTACGTACAAGCATTTGCTCATTTCTGTACTGTCTAAACATTTCCGATTTATGTATGTGGGTCTTGGCCCCCAGGTCACATCTGGAATCGAGCATGTTGCTCAGTATGCTTTCCTGGTAAAACTCATAAATAAATAAATAAGAGGTGAGGGAGGTGGGTGTGCAGAGGAGGATCTGGATGGGGAGGATGTGTAGAGCGATGAGGATCATTTTCTTTTCCAGGTTTGAAAATAAAAATAAAAAAGGGGACTGTTTTCCTTTACAGGTACATTATACATTTGGGGACATTGGGGTGGGCTACCTAGTGTCCCACACTGTCAAGGGGAGAGGGCCTGCCAACTTGGGATTGGGCACCCGCTGTCGGCAAACATTGGGGAGATGGCAACACTGCTGGGGGGACATACTGGGAACACTGGGTGGGCTCCCAAGTGTTCCACAACATAATATGGGGATTTTATACACAGCGGTGGACACTGGGAGTGGAGCTACCCATTGTCCCACACTGTTGGGGAAGGGAGGGACTATTGCCGATCTTGAGGATTGGGCACCCGCTGTCTACAAACATAAGGGAAGCGGCAACACTGCTGGGGGACATACTGGGAGTGGGCTCCCCAGTGTTACACTAATAATATGGAGATTTTTTTCTCAGCCCCTTCCCTCGAGTCATCTCTTAGGAGATGCCAATTAAGCCTGTATCCCTACCCCGTCCTACCTAACTGATGATTGTCCTCCATCTTGCCTGGGTTTGCCCCACATGAGAGTGGTGAGAGTGGGACCACCCCAAACCTTCAGATCTCATTGGGTCCCCGACTCTAATATGGAATTTTATACACAACTGGAGACACTGGGGTGGGCTGCCCAGTGCCCCATGCTGAGGGAAGGGCACCTGTATTATTTATTTATTTGTTTTGAAGCCACTGTTGCACAAAACTTCCCTTTCACTCCACAAGCCAATCAGCTGTTTACTGGCATGGGCCTAATGCAAATCAGAGAGCCGAAGTCCTCTCTGATTGGAGTGGCTTCAGCCCTTTAAAGTGGATGACCATTCAGCCCATCTAGCAGAGAGTTGCATCAGGACCACACCAAACGGTCATTGGTGTTGACTGCCAAGTCCATGACAAGCTCCTGGTTTTGTATACTGCAATGGGTTCGGCAGCGACACACACACAAAATACCATATTGCAACAGTACATTGGTCTGTGCATGCGTGCATCCAACATAAAAAGGTGTTTGCATTTGCTTCCTCTTGTGTTTTGCAAGTTGCTCCATCACTCAGTCTGACAACCACCTCAAGTGAAGCGGCTCCCTTCGGTGCTGCCACATCAGTAGCAGCTGTTACTTCCAGCATTCTTTCCTTGTCAGAATCTGCGTTCTGAAATTCTGTCCCCAACCAAGGATCTGCCATCCAATACTAACTACCTGGGATTTTCCTCCAGCCTACACCAGTGAGGGCATTCTCTACACTCCAGCTAACTGTGAAATGACACTGATGAGAGGGTCCAGGCTTGTTTCTTCTTCTTCTGAGCCCCAGACACCTACCTACTTCTCGATGAGATACACCCCATTTTCCTTGGATTTGCAGTGACTTCTTAGTACTGAATGTTGTTTTGGAAATTATTTCAGCAACTGTGTTATGCTCTGAAGTACCAGGCTGCATTTGGGGGAAACTCAATTGCTCATTTGGCAACTTCAGGGGGGAATCATTAAGTACTGGCAGTACGTGTGTTTTTTTTTTAGTGATGTTAACTTTGGTTCTCCCTCTGGAAAATTCAGTGTTCTTCTTCTAGCATAACCAGCAGAACCTTTTTACTTGCATTAATTTCTCTTCTGAAGAGTTGTTCCACAGCTGTCCATTCTGTAGCAGCTGTGTCAATGCTAGGAGCATCTGTACTACCAAATGCTGTGTTCTCCTGGGATCTTTCATAACTGGAGCTTGGTGGATCTCTCCCCCCCCCCCCATCGGTATTGAGACAGGAAGAGATGCCTTCTTCTTAGCCCCTGTAGTTGCTGTAGTTCCTGCATCCTTCCCTCCAGGATCCGCCATACTGCCTGGCTGGCAGGATGGAGTCCTATACTTCTCACACTAAGCAAGGATTTTTTATTAAAAGAAAGAAACCAACAAAAATGAAAAATACAAACAAATGTACAGACAAAGCAAACTTAAACATGTACATGCACCTAAAAGCAAACTCACATCAAACCAATTTAAATAAAATAAAATTAATAGAGCACTTGATTAAAAATTAAACAAAAGAAACAGCAGAACTCAGCCTCAACCCTACTCCAAAAGATCCATAGGAAAGTAAAATTTCTTCCGAGGCTGAAACATACTGATCTTTTTATAAATTATTAAAAATTCCTCCTTATAGAAGTGTCCACCTGTTCCATACCTTCCACCTTTTTTACATTTTAGCCATTTTATGTTTTCCAATAAGGAAGATTCAATCTTTGCATCATGCAGTTTACAGTAAGTCTTATCAACTTCCAATAAAGATGGCTCACACAGCCTACCTAGTGAAATATACAACATGCTTAACTGCTGTATCACCAGATGGCACCTTGCCTGACATTCACAGAAATTTAGACTTGCAAATAATACAGTCAGGGTGCTGCTACTGTACTTCTGTAGCTGCTGTGAAAAGTCACCCAGAACTACACACTCATAGGTTAGTCTTTCCACCCAAAGAAGCTTCCATCTTTTAGCTAAAATTTTTCAGAAGCATATTTCAAATTAGCATTCAGACATGAAAGGTTTCATGGTCTCTATAATTAGTACTACAGTCTTAATACAGACAAGTTATTTTGTCAACAGACTTACACTGCTTGTTCCTTTTTTACATTTAACCTGCCATATACTCAGCCGGAGTACATCCCACACATTTGTAGAACCCAGTTATCTATTAGTTGTGCTATGACTAGGTGATTCTCAACCAGACTGTATAATTTAAACTCAGGGTCTTGCTGACAAATTTGAGACATTTCTTCATTATATAGCTGCTTCCTAGACAGAGATTCCAGTTGTGATTTATGTTACTTTCCATTTATACATTTTTTTGAAGGGAAGGGGTCATAAAGGCTGGAGAAGCTATCATCTGGGTAATATTCAAAGGGGCTGTTCTGCCACACTGAAAACAAATTAACCAAATTCCTTAGGCCCAACTTTTAGCAATTGGCCATCTCAGTTTTAAAAACCAATTTTGGGGCACTAGACCCCAAAAAGGTATAAAAGCACAATTGGGTTGAGTATGTTTATTCTTCCTTTATTAAAAAGGAAGATAAGTCATCTCTCTCCTGATGGGGTTCAGCTGGCTGCCCCAAAACATTTGAAGAAATATATCCAAAAGGCAAGTCTCTAAATGTAAGGGATCAAGGAAAACAAAAGCAAATTAAGAAGAACTTTTTTTGTTTGGCCAATCTTCAAGATTTCCATCCATCTACTTTCTGGACATATATTTTTAATTTCTCAGTCCAGTTTCATTGGACTGTATCCCCTTCTACAAATTTCACTCCTAACATTTTGGTGGAGTCCCGTGAAATTCCAATACCTGCTATACTTGTCTTACAAGGGAGTCCCCCCAGGGAAATACCAGTGCTTTTATCTAAATTTAGTTTTGCCCTGAAATCTTTGAAAACCAGGATATTTCTTCCAAAACTTCCTGCCCATTTGCCTCATCTGCCACATAAATGCATTCACCTGCATAAAGAATGATTTAAAATCCATTCTTCCACTGGTCCTGGTATTCCTTGAATCTTAAGATTCTCAATAATACCCCTGATTAAGGGGTTCAGGGTGAATACATGTAGCACTCCTACAACTATTTGCTCTGGTTTGCTTGGGCTTCCCCAGATCTAAGGCGCTACTGTGGCTGAATCATGTAAGGCTTTTATACAAACAACAAAACTTGAGGGGAATTCATATGCTATTAACGCTGAAAACAGGTACTTATGGTCCACCATATCAAAAGGTTTGCACTGGTTTAACGATAATACATATCCCAAGATTGTCTTGGTTCCACAGTACTCCATACCATCTCTGATGATGCATATGTTCTCCAGAATAGCTGTTGAAGATATGGAACAGGTTTGTGCTGGATTAATTAACGTGCTTGCAGTTGGAATTAGCTTTGAATGTAAGAGTTTAGTTAGAATTCTGAAGTACAAGTTTAAAAGGTATATGGGCCTCCAGTTATTTAAATCTAACATGTCCCCAGCTTTATATAAAAAATCAAGAGCCCCATATGCCAGCCTGCAGGTGCAATGGTCTACCACTCACGATGCCAACGACCTGGGTTGGGAACAAGCCTGGATTGTTGGAGTGACTGCCTGGAGAGGAGGATTGAGCATCCCATAGGACACTCTCCTTTGGGGATGGGGAAGATGCAGCTGTAAGCCACATGACAGCCACCTGGGTGATGAGGGGCGGTGGTGGTGGTGGTGGTGGTGCTAGTGAAGTGTAGTAGCAGGGGTTGAGGACTGTCAACTGGCTACATGGACATTCATGCCTTGTATAAATATGCCCTTCAGCCAGTGTCTCTGGTGCTGAAGAAAACTTGAAAATGCAGTGGTGCTCCATGACAGTTCCAGGGCAGCTCGCAGACCATGCACCCCACCAACCCAGGCTTACAGCAAGAGTACCAAAATTGGCTTGAGCAACCTATTCCAACCTGCGGACCTCCACCATGGGGGAGAGAAGACCATGGGGCATACTCATGGAGTCAAGGTAATTAGAAACATAGACTTTGACAGCAGATAAGGACCACTTGGCTCACGCAGTCTGCCTATTTCCCTACCTATTGGATAAGCTGCAGATTCTAGTTAACCAACAGCCTACTTCCTGCAACCCCCCACTATAATTGCCTTATGTCTGTCCCATGCATGTTTGGATTCTCCCAGTTTTAGACCCCACAACCTCTCCAGGAAGGTGGTTCCATGTGTCCACCTCTCCCTCCGTGAAAAAGAATTTCCTCACATTACCCCTGAGCTGTCCCCCCTCTAACTTTAAATTGTGCCCCCTTGTTCTTACACATCTATTTTTCTGAAAGATGCTACCCTCCTGGACTTTGTTGATTCCCTTGAGGTGCCTAAAAGTTTCTATCATGTCCCCTGTCCCTCCTTTCATCAAGGGTATACATATTAAGCTCTCTCAGTCTCTCTTCATATGGTTTCTGATGCAGACCCTGCACCATTTTAGTTATGCCTCCTCCGGACTGCTTCCATCCTATGTCCTTGCATAGATAGATGAGGTATCCAAAACTGCATGCAGTACTCCAGATGGGGTCTCACCAACTGTCTCTATAGAGGATAACCACTTCCCTTTTTCTACTTGTGATAATCTTGTAATCCCTAGGAGAAGGGGTGACAGTGTTGGGGCTGCTTGGAGCACTGAAAAGTACTGCTAGTGAAGGAGGAAAATCGAAGGTCAAAAAATCAGGAGTCTCCTAAGAACTCAGAGTTTATACCACCCCTCTGAAACAAACTGTTCAAACTCTTGTGCCACTGTATCTGCAGGTTTGGGAGCAAACGCTTGTGAACTCATTAGAGATGGGAGACTCTATCTCTGAATACTTTATTATTTCCAGAACGTCTTGCTTCATTGTGGGTGACATAAGAATTATCTTTTCAGATCTAGTTAACTCCATCAAGAATATGGATAGACGACATAAAGCTGCAGATGCATTGGGGCAATTCCTGAATTACTCACTACACTGATTTACCAATCTGACTGTTTAGTCACTATTTGACCCCTTTGATCTCAAGTGCCCCAAAGTCAGAAACTTCCTTCCTATCCCTGCAGACCACACCTGGGTATCCGTAGGGTATATTATGGAAATGAAGAGAATTCACACAAAAAAAATAGAGAGAAAGTCTATTCTTGAGGTCAGTTTACCTTAACATAAGTCTCCCTTCCACTAGGATGCAAAGACCTATAGCTGTCAATTTATCCAGCTACTAACATATATTTCTACAGCGCAGCTGAATCACAGTATACCTTTTTCCATATTAATGTCTTATTGAAAAATCTAAACTGCCGTTAAAATCACCTCCAAGAACTAATCTTGAAGTGGCTAAAAGTGCTGGATCATTTCAAAAAGTGCTACCCTTTTGGATTTAACTTGGAGAACATACACATTAATAAATCTAAACTGCAAACCCCTCCATCGTCCCTCCTGCATTGAAGCTCAACTTTGAAAGTTGGTCTGTCAGTTTGCTCATTTTGAATCCTGTTCCCTGTCATAAAATTCCCACCCCACCTGTCTTGTCTTCTCCAAAAGTCTAGAAGGATGGTCCCCACATCCAGTCCTTTTTAGCCTGAGCGAGATTAAAAATTGATGCCATCCACATTTCCTGCATGAATATATCAATTTTAGTTTCCTGCAACAAAGAAAAAAGAGCTTTCCTTTTCTGTTTTTTAGCCCGACAGACATTCAGTGACTTGATTTTGAACTGCATCATAAGTCAAGAAAAATGCAGACCATCATTTCACTATTTAGTTAAGTAATGTCCCTTCCTGTGCTTGTCCTGGTGTTTTCCTCCTTCTCCTTTGACAGCAGATAGGTTGATGAACCAGCAGAGCAGGCAAAGACTGAGATGACTGGGTTGAATCCACTTCTGCTGGGTCTGAATCTCCCCAGTTCTTTGCTGTGGCTTCACCAGTCTGGAGCTTCTCCGTGGCATTTTAGTCACACCTTCCAGGTATCATTATCTTTTTCTTAAAGTCTGGTTTATGGAGAGAGGGGGAAGGGGTTCCTTTTCTGGGGCTAATTAAAGGTCTAGAGAGGCAGTTTGGTGGTTCTGACCAACTCAAAGATTCTCTCAGATGTGTTTGCATGGATGATGAAGGATCTCCTTGGGGGGAGAGATGCTGTCTCTACCCTTTGAGCCTTTCTGACCATGTCACTGTGGTTGAAGCCATCTCTCCTACTGTGAGACATACACAGGCAGTTCTGAAAGATATGCACCTCCCTTACACAGACTGCATCCATAGCAGCTCCCTCTCCTGGATCTCTAACTATCTATCTAATCGGGTCCAATGCGTCAAATGGGCTGGCTCCCTCTCTCCTCTATCATGGATGGGGTCCCACAAGGTTCTATCCTTGGTCCTTTACTCTACTCTATCTTAATCAATGACTTTCCTCTAAATTGTGAGGATGCATTGATCCAGCCCTATGCAGATGGTGCCATATTATGCTGGCATGGAACAGACATCTCCACTATTCAATTTGACTTGGAAAGAGACTTCCAACTTCTGGAGACTTGGTTCAAATCAAACCTACTGGCACTGAACACAAAGAAAACCAAATCAGTGCTGTTCCATCATACCTCCTATGACCCAACATCCCAGCCCCTCTGGTTATCAACACCTCCTCTGGCCTACTGCTTGAAGGGTGTGATCTTTCCACATATCTGAGTATGACCCTCAGCCATCACCTATCCATTGGCGGGCATGTAAATAGTGCAATTAGAACTACAAACCAAAAGTTCGTCCTTCTCCATCTGACTGCCCCTTCCTAACTCTCTGCTCTAGAAAGACCATTGCTGCAGCTGCCCTCCTCCCCTGGCCTGTTCTCTGGGGTACCCTTAATTCACTCAGCAAAGTCCTCTACTCTGGCCAAACTCAAACAAGCCTATCACAGGATTGCTTATTTCACGGCTGGGGTTCCTACTCAGACTCATCACTGTGACATACTGAGGTCCCTGGGCTGACCATCCTTCAAGCCAGAACTGGACTTCTCGGTGTTATGCACCACCTTTTAATTTACTCACCTCCCGTTCCCAGGACCCTCCGCCACTCCCACTTTCCATTGCTGAATCTACCCAAAATCCACCTCACTGTAGGCCGGAGGTCCTTTGCTTTCTTGGCACCACAAAAATGGAATACTCTCCCACCCAGTCTACTCTCATGTACGTCTCTTCCCCAGTTTGAGACACTTCAAGGATATCTTCTGCCCCCCCAATCTGCAGTGGAATTTGCCCTTAACACCTTCCAACTTCATGAGTACCCCCTCCCTCCCCTGCCATAACTGTCTGTCCATTTCTCCCTAGCTCTTTACCCTACCCCCTGACCTTACATCAGCCTCTCCCCCTCCGACTGTCCAGTCTCACCCTGACCTATTGTGAAATATTGTTTTACTGTGCATGAGCCTCTAATGGACCAGATCACCAGTCCTAAGCACTAAAGACACAAACCCCAACAGTGACTTTTGACAAAACTGAATCTAAGGACAATCTCCACAGGACCCCGCCAAACCAGGACTGAGATCATTAACCAGCAGCAGAGAAATTTGGCTTTCTTCTTACAGCTTAACTCTGTTACTTACTGTATATCTATATATATATTTATATACATATTTCAGACCAGTTTTGTGATCTTTACCCAGCAAAGGAGGAATCTGACTTTCTGCTCACAGCATGACTCTCTTGTTACTTAATGTATATCTATATGTATTGTAGCTCACATCAGACTGTACTCATTCTCCTTATAGGGTTACCACCTGTCCCTATTTTCGCTGGACGGTCCTGATTTGGGCTGCTGTGTCCTGCAGAAAAACATGAAAAATACTAAATGTCAAGACATTATAGCAGAAAGAATATTTTCTAATTTTCCTCTAAATGTTGCAAAAAACTATAATACCTTAACTAAAATACCTTAAAATAATAAAAAACACAAGAAACAACTAAAAAACTACATCACTTAGTCTTAATTCTGATTATTTAGAGAAAACATGCCTGTTGCATTGGTCAAGATGACATATTGTCCTGCAAAAAATCCAGTTTCAGTAAGAAATGTCCCACTTTGGGCTTCTTAAAAGGTGGTAACCCTATCTCTTTATGCTAAGTACTTTACCATCTGTTATCACAGTGTATAATGTGTCTAACCATGGAATTGATTTATTCCTCAGGTCGCCCCTGAAAAACGGACATCTTTGTCTCAGTGGGCCTACCTGGTTATCAAAATTCAAATAAATAAATAAATAAACTTCTGCAGGTCATACTAATGTGGCCAAACTCTCCACATAAGCCACAGTGGAGATGGATGTAGCCAGTGGACAACTGCGACCTGTCACCACACTTGTAATAGGCCTTGGGCTAGCCCTGGTAGAAACATACCCCTCAGTCCCTCATAAGAAAAAAGCTGTTAGGGAGAGGGACCACCACCCAGCCTGTTTGAGTTTCACACAGAACCTCAACTGCTCAGTCCATAGATGTTTTGAGTTAATTTTGCTTCAGAGAGCCCAGTATGTCATATCATTGCTGCAACTAATAGTGGATACCTCCCATTCACACCTTCACTCCTAAACATTATGGTTTACCAGCAACCACGGCTTTGTCAGGGCTGCGGTCATAAACATGACCCACAAAGGTGAAAACTTAACCTGATTGTATCTCATCTAAAACAGCTCCAGCCTCCATGGAGTCCTAAAGCTGATATCAGAATTGTTCTCCCCAGAGATATGTGTCAAAGCATAAATCTCTGTGGTGAAGAACGTCAACAAATCTTTAAGAAGTCAAAAACCAACAAACACGCTATCTGGTCTTTTGTCCATACTGCTCCTGTACCTGAGGCAGACTGCATTCTTTCTTGGTGCTGGTTCTGGTCTGTTTTTAAAATAATCAAAAAACCTTGGACCAGAGCTGTGCCTTGCAGAGTCTTCCTCTTCCTCAGACTCCAAGTAGTCACACTGATTAACTGGGCTTTCCTATTCCATTGCAGTCCCATGTTGTATATTTTTCCCAATTTGAGAAGTAGAGAGTTGTGATATCAATATTTATGGTACCTCATCTTGCCCTCAGTAGCAGGCATTTCATCATTATTCTCTACAGGGTCTGTATCCCTAGCCATCTCATCCTCCCCTGTGTGAGCAGAATTTCTAGAGGGGTAGCTCAAACTGCTGAACCGCCCCAGTAACCTCCACGGAGGGGTGGGGATCACTCATTTGCTCTGCTGCAACTTCTGTATGTGTGTTTATTACTATAAGCAGTGGCTCTGCCTCACGTGCAGCTAATACTGTCTCCCCACTAGTATTCAAGTGAGCACCGTGATCTCTGTCTGCCACAGCTTCCTCTTTTTCTGTTCTCTCCCTTGTCCCCTGTAACACCACTCTCTTTCTGTACCCCCTCAGTCATCGTTTTAGGTACCGTTGTAATCTAAGCAGAGGTTTTACCTGATCAAAGCTCTTCACATTTTCATTCTCCATAGCAGGCTTAGTGACCTGAGTTGTCTCTCCACTGTCGGGTGCCCAGTGCTGTGCATAGGTCTTTGCAGGTGATGATGCCATCTTGGAGTCTGTATTCTCCTGTTATGACCTGATAGTTGATTCCAAGTCAGATCAGGGACCCAGTTATTATTTATTTAGTTTTGTTTACTGGGTAGGTGCACTAGACAATAGAATTGCCTGTCTTCAGGCACGATCTGGGAGGTTACAGACATGGTGCCAGAAGTTACATGGCGATAATACATTTCAGCTACTGAGGAATATGTATACATGATCACAGTATAGAGATTAAATTGCAGTATTGAACAATTGTACATCAGTGCTATGGCAATTCAGTTATAGAAACAGAGAATTCAGTTGTGATGCGACCATACAGACAGTTAAAACATACTAACATACTAAAATGCCAGCAGAACAGGCCTAACGGTCTTCGTGTCTGCTTATTTGGTCAGCCCCCACCCTGGGTGCTGACCTTGCTGCCCCCCTTGCCTTCTCCCTTCCCAGTTCTGGATATTCTTGCTGTATTGGATTTTGCTTGCAGAACCCTTCCCCTGTACCTGTCCCACCCCCTCTTGAACCCCTCCACTGTCTCTGCCTCCACCAGTCCCTAGGCAGTGCATTATATGGCTCCACCACCCTCTCAGTGAAGTAGCACCTCCTCCTTTCTCCCTGAATCTTCCCCTCCAGCTTCCTCATGCCCTCTAGTGGCCCCTCCTCCTTCCTTGAAGCACCCTGACTGTTCCTCCCTATTTGCCCTCTTCATGTACCTGAAGACCTCTATCATGTTCCCCGGTCCCTTCTCTCTTCCAATGTGTACATATTTAGCTCTTCGAGCCTCACCTCATAGGTCCTGTCCCCCAAGCCCCAATTCAAGCCTCTCCTCGTAGGTCCTGTCCCCCAAGCCCCAAAAGGGGTCACAACAATGATACAAATGGAGCCCAATACAAAGACGATGAAAGAGAAGGCCCAGAGCATACAGAAAGCACAGGTTCAAAATATGCAATTAAGTGCAGTTGTAGTAGAAACCGTGTTTAGCACACATTTTCACTTGGAGAGAGGTAGGGGCAATTATTATAAGGGTGGGGGATGATCAGCTACATGAACATTTATCATTGTGCATAAGGAACTTACGGAGTTCCTTCTTAAAGATCATGTGCAACGGAGAGTGCCTTACCTCAGGAGGAAGAGAGTCTCTCATCCACCCCACCTTTAATAGCTTTTTTTGGGTGACCAAGGGGTGTTATGGAGTGAAATACAATGACAGGAAAAATGGATAAAGTGATGTTGTTGTCAGAAATATATTATCAGCAAAAAAAACTATATGATTTTGTTTCTGCTGACAAATACTGTTGCTTTAAGAAAATTTCCTCCTGACCCCACTCTTAGGTCTGAGAGAAACATTGAGGGAGTTCTTCCTCTAATTTCCCATTCCTACATTGCTGGAAAAGGTTCAGTGACATATGTGTTGCCCAGTCAAAGCCTCTGATAAGCTAACACAACGTGAGTATTTCCCTGGTACTTCACAAGAGGGAACTTAATTTCTGTCTGACATTGTTATTCTCTTTCCTAGTAAGAATGCCCCCCACACACACACACACACTGCAGAAACCCTTTCCTCTTGCTTGGGCAAACCACTATAGTAATATTAATGGCTCACATTTACTGAACAAAAATTATACTGACTGCAGCTGCTACCACTACTGCTCTACAGTACCATTCTGTGTTTCATGAGTACCTTAATAACACCACTGATGTACATTTCAAGATCTGTTTGGTTACTGGAATACAAAGACAAAATTATAGCCTACCTTGGAAAAGGTATCCATTTTCTAAAAATGTCCACTTTCAGCATATTCTCTGAGTGTATTTATAATGCAGCAGAATACTCATCACAAAGCACATTTTAGTAAATCCTTTCAGCAATTAACCAATCTGTCATTAACTTGGAGAATGCTCCATTGCTTTACAGGAGAAATATCACATTTCAAGGCTTGAAATAAGGGGGCACTGAGTGCGGTTGCCCCTCAGTGTTGAAAAAGCGCCTACCAAGACTGGCCAGCGCAATGCAGGGTGCTCCATGTAGCGCTGTGTCAGCAGGGATCGGGTGACTGTCAATCAGTGCCATGCGAGGCGGGTGGTAGTTTTGAAAGGCTGGACTTGCCCAGCCCACCATGCCATTGTGTGCTTTATGAGAGGGAGGGATCCAGCTGCAGTGGGAGGGATTGTGGACATGGGGGAATGTGAAGCAGAGGGTGGGGGAACAGGAGAAGTGAGGGAGGGATCCAGCTGCAGTGTGTGGGATCATGGACTTGGGCAAATGTGAGCAGAGGGTGAGGGAATAGGAGCTGCTGGGTGCAAGTTGTTCTGTGGGGTGGGGGTGATCAGAGGAGAAGCCAGAGTGCAGTACTATTGGCCCATTTAATTTAATATTTAGGATGGGGTGGGGAACACGAATGATGAGTCTCATGACCTGTGGACTGTACCAGCTAATCAGGATTCAGTTCTGTGGCTGAAGACGGTGTGTTCAGTCTGATTGGAAAATAGTAGTGTCACACACACTGTCTTCTAGCCAATGAGAGCCTTCTGAGGGTGGGGCCTTGTGGAGGTAATCTCGGGAGACAACGGACTTGTAGTGCTCTTGCAGTTCAGCAGTTGAGAGAGGAGGATCTGTGCTTAATCACGTCTGGAAAAAAAAAAAAGCTCACTTTCCCGAATAAGGGAAACATTTCTTATTTTGTGTGTGTGTGTGTGAAGGGGAAGGACATTTTATTTGGTAGGGAACACTCGATGGACTGAGACCTTGCTGGAAAATTCCTGGGCAGAAAATGTTGCCTTTTCTGTGCCTGCTGTGACTGAGGGTTAGAGAGGTATATTATTTTAACAAACAGCAGTCAAACTTTTGATTTAAGCAATTTTTCTTCCTCCTGTACTAGACCATCACACTTTTGGCAAGGCAGAAATAGTGGTTTGCTTTTTGAGCACAAGTTGCTCAATTATTTTATACTAAATCTGACTTTTCTCTGCCTACAGAGTGATTTAACAAGCCAAGCAAAGTTCGACTATATAGCAAGCAGTGAAGCAAGTTTTTTGGGGGGAGCATTTACATACTCTGTCTGTGTTTGGCAGAAACTAGTCAGTGTTCTTTGATTTTAATAGTGCAAAGGGGAAAATAACCCAGCATAGAATGTATTTGACTGACATAGCTTGAGACTTCATTTGTCTGCCTACACTGTGCCTGTTTGGCAGAGTCTTACAAGCTCTTTATTTTTGTTAGTGCAAAGGTGCAAATAACTGTACCAAGGAGGAAAGCATTTATATTTGAGACTTCAGCCTTTTGGCAGATGCAACAAGTGTATTGATTTATATAAGCATCAAATCCCTGCCCTGTGTGGCAGAACTGCAGTTGTAGTTGCTCATTACTAACTGGCTGTATACTTTAGTGCAAAGGACCTGACTGTAACCAGCAATTATTTTATTATAAAACATAAATAAGTCAGTGAGACTTTCTTTTTCTCTGCCCATTTGGCTGAACAGTAGTTTATAATTGCTACTGCTCAGTCAACTTATACTAAGTGCATAGGACCAAAGTGACTACCTACCATCAGAATTATTTTAATGAAAAATAAGTGAGATTTTTTTACATACATATTTTTACTCTGCCCTGTTTGACAGAACTGTTACTGCAGTTTTAAGTTGCTATTCTACTGACTGCTCAGTTAACTTATATTAAGTGCAAAGCGCCAAATAAGTGACTACCACCAAACAATTATTTTATTAATGAAAAATACATTTCGACTTTTTACGTGCATTTAATTTTACTCTGCCCTGTTTGGCAGAACTGCAGTTAATAGTCTGCTCAGTGTACTAAGTGCAAAGTACCAACTAAGTGACTGTTCCATGGTCAAACAATTTATTTTATTAATAATAAGTTGAGACTTTTCACATACATTTAATTTTATTCTGCCCTGTTTAACAGAACTGAAGTTAACTGACTACAGTGTACTAAGTGCAGAGGACCTGTGTGTGTGTGTGTGTGTGTGTGTGTGTGTGTGTGTGTGTGTGTGTGTGTGTGTGTGTGTGCGCGCATACCACCAAGCACAAACTGAGACTTCACATTCTCTGCCCTGACAGTTTACAAGAACTACAACAGTTCTTTTGATTATCACTGCTCAGTGCAAGGGCCATTTTATTTGTACCCACCAAGCACAATATTTTTACATACTAACATACTAAAATGCCATCAGAATAGGCCTAACGGTCTCTCACGTCTGCTCGTTTGGTCAGCCCCCTTGCCTTCTCTGGCTTCTCCCTTCCCAGTTTCGGATATTCTCACTGCATTGGATTTTGCTTCCAGAACCCTTCCCCTGTACCTGTCCCACCCCCTCTTGAACCCCTTCACCGTCTCTGCCTCCATCAGCCCCCTAGGCAGCGCATTGCATGGCTCCACCACCCTCTCAGTGAAGTAGCATCTCCTCCTTTCTCCCCTGAATCTTCCCCCCTCCAGCTTCCACCCATGCTCTCTAGTGGCCCCCTCCTCCTTCCTTCGAAGCACCCTGACTGTTCCTCCCCTATTTACCCCCTTCATGTAACTGAAGACCTCTATCATGTCCCCCCGTTCCTTCTCTCTTCCAATGTGTACATATTTAGCTCTTCTAGCCTCTCCTCATAGGTCCTGTCCCCCAAGCCCCAAATCATTTTGGTTGCCCCCCTCTGGACCCTTTCCAGGAGTTTGATGTCCCTCTGTAAGTGTGGCCTCCAAAACTGCATGTAGTACTCGAAGTGCGGCCTCACCAAGCATACAAATACATATAATACACATACACATAATACATAAAAAAAGATAAAACCTTTGAGTCACTTCACATCATTTTTTTCTACCATATTGACAGAATTTATACACAAGGAGTGGGATATTCAGAAGGGTTGCGCGGTGTTGCACCATGCGCAACCCACTGATGCGTCCCGGCATGATATTCAAAGGGGAAAGTACAAGGCACAAATCCCGATGCGCTGGGGCACATCAGTAATGTATGCGGTGCAAGTGGGGGGGTGTGGCCTATGTATACCCCCGCACATCCCGATATTCAGCCTGGGATGTGCAGAGCCCATGCAGGCGCAACCCCTACATGCACCGCATACAGTTCCAAAAAATAAAGGTGCAAAAGCCAGCCACCCACAGGTGAGCTGCAGTATTGCAGGGTACAACATGGCAGCTGCCAGCTGTGGGTGACTACCTGAGCTCTGGCAGCACCCTCCGTCGGGTTGCGCCACCCCATGCCTGATCATGGGCATAAGTTTAGAAATATGTAACTCCTATATCCCTGGTGGTCCAGTGAACCGCTCGCAGCCCGATCGCGGGCAGATGTCTAAAACAAGATTAGATCCCATCCCTAGTGGTCCAGCGGTACCCTTCTCCCCACCCTCCCATTGAGCCCCGCCACCCGCTTCCCCTGGTCAGTGGCGGGTGGCAGCTCCCACCCGCAAGCCACTCGACGCCACACTGACTGACTGTGTACGGTACAGTTGAGCGCCCATTGGTCCTGAGCGTAGGTCATTAGGCCTGAGGCTGTACTGTACTACCTAATCCAGATATGTGAATAGATTCATTACCGTATCTGGACTGTGTAATGACCTGATCCACATGCCCAATGCGCTGTGGACCAATGGGCATACATCTGTACTGTACACGGTCAGTCGGCGGCAGGCGACTGGCGGTGAAGGCCACTACGCCATGACCCGGAAGGATTGGGGTGGCTGGGCTCAGGGGAAGGAGTGAAGGAAGAAATACCGCTGGACCTCAGAGACAGATCTAATCTTATTTGAACATCTGCCACGATCGAGCTGTGGCAATCCACTAGACCACCAAGGATATTGAGTTTAATATATCTATACTTATGCCCATGATTAGGCTGTGAAGTGGTCCACTGGACCACCAGGGAATTGGGAGTTACATATTTCTATACATATGCTTGTGATCGGGCTGTGGGGCACTTTGCTGCTTGTGCAGGGGACGTCGGTCCCTGACGGCTGCAGCCTGGCAGGGCGCCAGGCGCAAGTCGCCGGGGATAGGCACACCTGTATGCAAATGGGGCCATAATGTCATGCAAATTACCCCATTTGTGCCTTGCATGCATTATGGCTCCATTTGCATGTGCACCTTTGAATATCATGGTTGATGCGCCTAGCGCAACGGCACTTGAGCTAGGGCATCCTCATGCCCTGCTCTAGCCACTTGTGCTGGTGCAGTGCCACTGCACCATACACAATATGGGTGACCACAGAGCGATATTCAATGGTGCTGAGCCATGGTGCAGCACCTTTGAATATCACCCTGTCACCACCGTGGCACATCCCAGTTGCGCTGCGCCCAGGCTTGCACCACAGCCTGGCGCAGTCTGAATATCCCACCCTATTTCTTCATAACATTCCTCCCTGCTCATTTAAGTGCAAAGAGTCAAATAATACTGTGTAACTGCACCAAGCACAACTTTATTTAGGGACAAAGCTTTTGAGACTAATCGTGTGCCTGTGTTTGGCAGAGAAAGTCTTAATATAAAAGCCATCACTAGACTGCTCAGTAAGTTACAAGCTTAGCTGACACTGAGCCACCCTGTTCTTCCTTTTTTCCCCTGAGCCTATGGTGTTTACCTGAGTCTTAAGTTCTGACAAAATCACTCTCAGTTCTAAATAACGACAGACAAGTCTCATTCGTATGTTCATTCTTTTATTGTAATTTCTTGCAGTACAAACTCCAGAGACTGCCAAGGGCTGTACAACAGCTGGGTTGAAACACTAAATTCTTGTTCCTTTCTTGCTAGATACTGAATATGTCATTACTAAATTTTGGATTTAGTAAAAAAATGTACACACACTGTGTCTGTAAATCCCACCCTTGAGCAAAAAATAGTATCCACATCTTCTGCCCAACAGCGGATACAACAAGTTCACCTAAGCCAAAGAAAAATAGGCAGATTATTGCCACATTTCCACTGTAAAATTGTGGCAGTGCTAGCTGTCAAACCCACTTTGTCTTGGTTACAGTTTGACCGGTAGACGGTATTAGACCAAATTTGGTGCAAGTTTGGTAAAGCCAAACCAGCCATTTTTGTAGGTGGGCACTAAAGTAGGGAAAATGGCTAATGTGGATTCTTATATCTCAGGCACAAGCAATGTAGAAAAACACAGTGAAAGACATGCATTGTCCAAAAGTCATAAACAGGCAAAAGAAAGCATTCTAGCAGAGAGTAGACCATCGGGGATTGAGATAGAGAAATGCATTTTAAAAATGAACAAAAAAATCTTTTCATAAATGGAAAAACTGTTCGACATTTTGTACTTCCTGGCTAAAGAAGAGGACCCTTTTCATAAATTTGGGAAGCTTGTAGCACTTGAGAAAAGACACTGAGTTGAGCTTGGAGAGGCATCTGTCAATCACAAAGCTTGTTCAACATTTATTTCTTTTATTGCGGGCCATTTAAGGCAACCCATTGTCAATCATTTGCAGGGGATGCAACAACTTACATATACCATTCTGTATTTATGGATGGCACAACAGACAGAGCTGTCGTTGGAAAAAAAATAGTTTACATTACAATTCGCGAAGATGGTCTGCCAAAAATGAAATTCCTGGTATTAATGGATGTATAGTCTGCTGATACAAATGGGCTAAAGTCAGCTCTGATATCGGCATACGAACAGGTTTTTGGGTCCTGATGACATTAATTTAAAGAAGTGTCCTGTACTGGTATAGGAGCTGGTGGTGCCTCTGTGAATTTTGGTAGAAACAAAGGAATGATGGCAGTGCTAAAACAGGATTGCCCTTGCTTATCACGGTTCACTGCATCGTGCACAGGCTGGAACTGGCAGCAAAAGATGCATTAAAATATACATATTTTGCTCATCATATTGACAATATTCTGATTTCTATATTTTACTTTTATGAGAACTCACCCATGTGGTACCGTGAGCTAAACAGAGTTGGAAGTACAGCAGTCCACACTCGTCAAGTTTAAAAGACTCATGGAACAAGATGGGTGACACATAAAAGATTCCTGCTTGCTGTACTGCAGAACTAATCTGCTCTTTTGTGTCACTGGGATGAACTTGTCTGTGGATACCAGGCGGGACATCCCACTAGCTGATAAAGCTAAGATAAAGGGTTTGAGAAAAAGTCTGTAATGTGAAATTCTTGCTGTTTTCACTTTTTATCTCAACATTCTAACTGGTCTGTCATCAGTTTCTCACGCTTCTCAAAATGCTCATCTTTCTGTTCAGTGGTCATGGACACCGTCATGACTGTATTAGCTAAATTAGAACATCTTGTAACATGGCAATAAAGTGAATGGGCAAATCGCGGAGGCACGACTGGCGAAGTCGATCACGTGGGCAAAGTTGGAGCAGGGATTAATCCAGCATACCTGCCGTGTCTAAACTGAAGTACCAGGACCATCCATACAGCTACATAAGCAGCACCGGGGAGCGGTGAGAATCAACTTTGAGAGAGACGCCAGTCTTGGGCAGGGAGCGAGCGACAAGCTAGGCGGTGTCGGAAATGGGAAGGGGAGAAATAGGAGCCGCGCACAATAGGAATAGATAAGAGCTGGTCAGGAAGCACAAAGACCCGGGAGGCAGTAGCACCAGATGGAGGAGGAGACGGAGCAGGCAACATCGGAGCTATCTCAGGGCAGCAATGAGAAGTGAGCGACCAAAGATGCAAATTTGTCAGGGAACCTCGCACCGTGGCGAGACAGCACTCCACTGCAGACCTCCAATGAGTGATATGAGAGTAATACCCACGTAGACCGCAAAATAAGTCAGACTAGCATGTGAGGCACATTGTTGTGTTAATGTAGCGGTAGTCAATGTTTTCACTGCATCAGCATATGAAAGCTGTTCTGTAACAGGTTGTGGAAGTGCAGTAAAAACCTTATCGAAACATACAGAGTCCCTGTGTTATGTTGTTCTACCGATGGCAAATACATTCCTCACAGCTCTGTAGTCATGCGGCCCATGTACATGCACATTAAGTCACTCGGGGCGGTGGCATCTAATGTGATTAATGCATGGTTAGGCTGTTGTCCTGCGGCCTCGGGCCACAACCCTCCCAACGTTTGACATCCAGCATTACGCCACCTCGCTGTGGCTTAATGCTTACTTGTGGAATGAGATGTTTCCAGACTTGTACAGTTCAAAAGAGAGGCAGTCACGGATCTGGAAGCTGATACAGCTTCTTTCAAAGGTTACGAGCTAAAAGGTTTGTGGGCTGCCAGTGAAGCACTGACAAATGAACATGAACAAATTGTTAACAGCATTATGGAGTGTCTAAACCAGTACTTCTCAAGCTTCAAAGAAGACCCCCTCTTAGTAAAAACATGTTATTGACACAGCTACTGTAATTGGCCTGACAATGAACAGGATCTTGCAGAATTTGGAAATGAGGAAGTGCATTTTCTGCTAAACCATTTTTCACCTGTCCTGTTACAGAATGGCTATGATCTAGACAATGCAATAACAGAGTAGACAATGTTAAAGCAAAACATCAACAAGTATCATGGGCAGCTCTCCTTTCATGAAGTGTGATGAACAGTCTTTCAAAGAAAAGCTCAGTACTTCAAAACATTCTGCATCTTATTGCTATACTTCTTGTTTACCCCATATCAAATGCAACTCTTGAAAGAGCGTTCTCAGTAATTAAAAGACTTTTCTTTGATTGGAGAGATAACTTGAAAACTAGCACCATAGAGGACTTACTTCTGATCTCAATGGTGGGTCCTGAACCTGAAGATTTTTGTAGCACACCAGCAGGGAAAGACCGGTTCTTAAAAACAAAATGCAGGCTGGGAGCTAAACCCAAACAGGGATCAGAAATAATGCAGCCAGTGCTGGAGGAAATTCAGATTACATCTGAAAGTGAGACTGAGGATCCAGAACCTGTCCTGACTTAGGGTGCAGACCAAGTTTCAGAAGTCGAAGAATAAAACGTTGAGACTCACTGCCATACATCATGGGTGGTGCTAGCATGCCTGTGATACTTACTGGAAATGTTTTCTAGTGCTGCCTGGCTGTTACATATTTTTTTATTTCAATTATACATTCAATTAGACAGTGCACACAGATTTAATTTCTGCAGCTGCAGCTAGAGTCCTGCTGACTAAATAAAACTCAGTCCTTAAATATAATTTTGTAGTAAATCTCCTGTTTGCTGGAATGATCTTTCTATTTCTGCAGGCTGCGTGACTGTCTCTTTCTGGCCTCTCCTCACTCAGTCTTGTCTTTCTATGCTCACAGTTGTCTCAGCTGTCTTCTCTGTCTAAAAAATGAAAACAAATCAATTACTAAGGTGCCGACAGCATTTTGTATGTACATATATTTTTTCCACATATATATAGCATTATCTCCTGGCTCGGCAGGAGTAGCTTCTAATCGGTGGAAAATTGCAGATGACCAGAGCTACTCTTGGTGCCTTATTTACAAAACCTTATTTGAGGCCTGCATTTGCAGTGCTTTGTATTTGCCTACCTCACTCTTCCCATGTCATATTCATTCCCTCTCTTGGTATTTCCAGACAGCAACTGTGGTCTAAGGAACATTTGAAATGTAAAAAAGAGCACTTTTAAACTAAATGATCTAGCTCTCCATTTTCCAGCTGCTGAAAGGAGGCTTTGTGTCATCCATGTAAAGGATGCATTCAGTCTCCTCTCCCACAACATTTTAAAACTGTCTTAGATTGAGAGATGAGCAGTACAAAGTAATAGATTTTTCTTGTGAATGTAATAATTTTAGATGCATTATTTGCTACGCACAAATAAAGGCTACTGGTACTACTACACACTGTGTGAGTGGCATGACAGGACTGTCTTAAGCCATTGCAAACTTAAAATGAGATACAGATAGGAGGCATTGAAAACCTTGGTCCCAGTTCACAAAAGATCCAAGAATGCTGCACGTCCCAGGTGCACCAAACATATGAAGCACGATGCTTGTGGCATTCCCTGGCCAGCAATCAGGATTCTTGATCCTGTGCACCAGTTACCCATAAGCAGACCAAGCTTTTCTGTTCTAACTTGTGGCAATCTTGGGTGCCGTTTCTATGGGACTTGTGCCAAATATTTGGCACAAGCTGCCATAACTTTGAAAAACTGCCAGTTTGCAGTGAAGTGTTTGGCACAGCTGTGCCCCAAAACAGGTCTGACACAGGACTTGACACACTTGACACTTTGTGATTTGGGCACCTTATGCTTTCTTCTGAGCTGCTGCTCCAGTGACGCTAAAGAATGTGAAGGGCTGTATTACAAGTGCCTTAACTGCATGTAAATGGAGACTTGCTTGAGACTCCACAATCTTGTGTCAGAACCTCAGAATCTAGATATATGTTACAACAGAAAACAGTGACTGATCTCTTATTTACATACTTACAGTAATTAATGTAATGTACAGTATGAAAAATATGTTAGAAGCATCAAATTCATAAAATAAACATAAGTCTTTTCCATTAATACTCAAGCAGTCTTCATAGTCAGCCCTAGTGTAGAACAATAGGCTCATAATTGTTGAGAGAACTCTATCAGACCATGACTGTTATTGTGACAAAACAATGTCAGTAACAAACATGCATTTGTCAATGCTGAATGTTTGCTTGCATAGTGTAGTGTCAGGGTGTATAGTGAGATTATTTATTTATTTGAAATAAAGGCACAGAAGGAGTGGCAACATTGTTAAAAGTAAGCATTTACTTAGTATAAATATAAGAAAGTGAATAGTTTTTAATTTTTGAAGCATGTTTGTAAAAATTTATATACATCTCCATGGCTGTATTCCATAGTCTGATATGGATGCATACTGTTTACCATATAATTATGATTTCTTATCCACCACATACTGTACTAAGTACTACAATGATTGAATGGAACAGTTTCAAGTGCTGTTTTGACACTTCAGAATATGACAGTGTGAATATACAGTAATGAAAATGTTCACAAAATCTCATTTGCAAGGTGACTGATTGTCAGAAATGTCAGTCTGTATGACTTGGTTTTATGATGCCATTCATTCATTTTATTTTTAAAATGTAGGCTTGTGACTTGAAAGTTGAATGCAAAAAAATCACTGACTGGTACATGATATTTCAAAGAAAAAAAGACTTCCTTTTTTTTATCTATTTTTATTTATTTTTTTATTACTATGATTACAAATACCTTTGAACCAAGGGTTATTTTACAAATGTTCCACAATGGGTGCATGCAAAACAGTGGTAGCTACAATACAGGGTCAGGAGGTTAACATAAAGTAGGCAGAGGTAAGATACAATACAGGTCAGGAGGTTAACTTAGTAGCAAAGACAGTACATGTGCATAGACTAGCACAGTAGCAAACAGTAAGTGGCAAATAACAATGCACAATTAACAATATGGGTGTGTATATATAGCAAGACACAAATACAAATAAAAACCATCCTAGGGTGACAGAAGTGGAGCAAAGGGTGGGGATAAGAGGGGAGTGAGGGAAAGGCGTGAGGCAGTCAATGATCTGACATTGTTGTAAGTGCAAGAACAGAAAGATAAGTGCTAGGTAGTCTGGGGTGGAGCAACAAGAGACAGGGTGATAGGGAGGAAGACAGGAGGAGAGGGCCGGAGGCGGTGGAATGGTAGGTGGGAGGTGAGAGGAGGTAGAATGGTAGGTGGGGTGGGAGAGAGATGGGGAGTAGCAGGGGATGGAGGGGTGGGGAAGGTAGCAAGGGAGGAGAGAAGAGGAGGGAGAGGTGAAACAAAGCCGCAAGCCTAGGCAGAGCAGTCACAACTGCTGAGGTCAGTGAGGTGCTGGCTGAGTTTATGTTTGAATGGACCAAGCTTGTTTTCAGCTGCAATTTCAGGGGGAAGGTTGTTTAGCAGCGGGGGGCCCTGGTGTGGAAAGCACATTGAGCCTGGCTGGTACTGCAGAATGGAACGATAAATGTTGGTTTGAGGGAACTGCACGTAAAATGTGCAGTGACTGCAGGCAACATTAAGGCATGAGTTGCAGGGGGTGTGAGGTTAAGACAAATTTTCTTAGCCAGTAGGCAGGTCTGGTAGACAAGTCTACTATTTAGATTGAGCCAGTTGGATTGCTTGTAGAGATCATAGGTATGCATATGCTTCCCTGCACCAGTGAGAAGTCTACAACATTTGTTAAGGGCTGTCTTGACCCATTTTAGGGTGGTATCAGTGGCAGCCCCGTAGAAGACAAGCCCGTAATCAATGACGGGTAGGACAGAGGCAGTTATGGCTGTGCACATAGCTCTTTGGTGAGACAACAGCAGTGGCGGTGAGAGGATCCCAATTCTTGAGCTGACTGATTTTGAGATGTGTTGAACATGTGAGCTGAAAGACATTGTACAATCAAGGTAATACCAAGGTTTTTAAACTCCTGCACTTGCTCAAGTGGCTGTTCAAGTTCATTATGTACAGTGAAGTTTATGGATCTGTATTTGCTGTGAGAGCTATGGAACAGCATGGACTTTATTTTTTGTAATTCATCAACAGCTTATGTTGGAGAAGCCAGGTTTCAACTAGGTTGAAGTTTGTCTGTAGCACCTTGGAGAGCGAGACAAGGTTAGTATGGGAGGAATAGAGGACTGCATCATCGGCATAGAGTATTAAGTTATTATTGCAAGCTGCAGGAAGAGTATTGATGAAAAGGCTGAAACGTAGAGGGCCAAGGATGAAACCCTGGGATACACCAGAGCGGACAGGAAGGGCACTTGAGAGGGAGTCAACGATTTTGACTTTTTGGCTCCTTGCCAAGAGGTAGCTTTCAAACCATTTGGTTACATCATTAGATAGTCCAAGGGAGAGAGTGAGTGAAGCAGGAGCTGGTGGTTTACAATGTCAAATGCCTTTGTCAAATCAATGAACACTGCACCCAGTAGGTGGCCAGTATCAATCGCCTTATGAATATGGCTGGTGAAGTCAAGCAGGGCAGTGGTAGTACTATGGTCTTTTCTAAAGCCGTGTTGTTGTGGGCAGAGTAAGTTATATTTGTTGAGGTGTTCAGACAACTGGTCAGCTACAATTCATTCCAATGCCTTGGAGAGTGGTGGGAGGATAGATATAGGGCGGTAGTTAGAGAGAAGAGACCTATCACCACTTTTAAGAATGGTGCAACCACTGCTGATCTCCAGAGCTGGGGAATTGTTTATGAGAGACTGAGAGATTCAGAAGTTTAGTGAGAGGTTGTGGGACAACGCCAAGGGCGAGAGAGAGGAGTTTGAGGTCAAGGGTATTGCTGCTGAAATTGGCTTTGCTTAGCACTTTAAGGTATCTTTTAGCTTCAGACATGGATACCCTCTTAAAGTAGAAAGGGGGTATTACTGTGGAGATTGAGTTTATTATTGAGGCAGGGCTGGGCAGAGTTGTCAAAGAAGTTGGGGGGGAAGGGCACTGCTAAGATCAGTAAAAGCGAGATTAAAGGAGTCCACTATTTCTTTGGGGTCCTGTAAAGTGGAGCCATTAACCTCAATCATAGTGGGGGAGGATTTGCTTGGTTTACCCATGAGGATCTTGATGTTCTCCCAGAAGGGTTTGCTATTTCTCCAGGAGTTAGTAAGTTCCTGGTTGTAGAGGACTTGCTTGGCTCTGCATACAGCTATTGTGCACTGGTTCCTAGCCGCCTTATAGAGCTGCATATCGTGTGGTTTCCCTGAGTCCATGGCTCAGTGCCAGAGGTTATCTCGGTTTCGCATCATGGAGATGAGTTCAGAGTTAATCCAGTGATTAGTGGTAGACTGAGTTTTGCATTTACGTAGGGGGGCAAAACTGTTACAAACTTTGTTAAACTGGGCAATGAAGAAGTCAAGTGCTTGGTCGACACTGCTCAAGGAGTGTCCATTCAACCATTGACAGGGCAGCAGGGAATTGTGGAAGCTTTCCTTTTGTTAAGATTCTTTTATAGGAAAATGAGGACTTAGGTTTAGGTGCCTTATTTGACCAGTGGCAAATGACTGGGGAGTGATCACTGAGGGCATCTGGGAGAACTTCCGTGTTAGTGATTCTGCTGAGATGAGAGGTGAGGATCAGGTCAAGTAAGGAGCTACTACCAGACTTATAATTAAACTTAGTGGGAGAGGTGACCATTTGAGTAATGTTTAGGGCAACAATGGCATCCTTATATGGGTCGGCTTCTGGAGCGAGCCAATTTACATTTAGGTCACCCATTACAATTGTCTCACCACGGGAGGTGCTGTCATCCATGACATTTGTGATCATTTGGAAGCCTGTAACATGTTCATGCGGTGAGATGTATACTGATGCAGCTGTATGGGATTTTCCCTGCTGGCCCAGGATTATTTTAACTGCTAGGATTTGAGAGTTGTTTGCAGAGAGGGGTAATGGGATGACTAGCCCTTTAAGAGTTTCCCTTAAATAAATGGCGCAGCCAACCCCTCTCTTGGCAGTTCTATCGAGTCAGAACAGGGCATAGCCTGGAATGGATATAGCCTTGTCTGGGACCTTAGGAGAGAGCCAAGTTTCGTTAAGGGCTATAACATCTGGCCTATGTTGTAACACCCAGATTTGGAGTGCATCGAGCTTAGCTGGCAGGCTGCAGATGTTAAGAGTCGCCAGCTTGATGGAGCCTTGTTTCTTGTGTTGTTCATATCTGAGGTGGGCGGACCGGGGTTTGGGTGTACGTTCCCAGCGAGGAACAGGAGGAGAAGTGCAATCCTAGCAAGATAGTGAGCATGGAGCTTGTGAGCCGAACGTCGTCTACTTCTGACGGATTTTTTAACTGGTTTGTTACTGCATAGCATGAGTAATTGAAGGAGAAGGGGGTACTCAGGGATGGGGAGGAGAGTATCTGAGTTATTATTGAGGGAGGTTAGCATAGGAGCACAGTAGTGTGTTTTGGATGGCGGTAGGGTACACCAAGGGATATATCCCAACATAGAGTGGCAATGCTGGTAAATATGTGGGGTACCAGTACTAGTGGATTTGGGGGGTATGAAAAACAGAAGTAGAGGCAGCATTAAAAAGTTGTTTATGGACATAGTGAAAAGAGGTACAGGTGTCTAAAGTAGAGGAAGAAGAGAGTGCAGGGTTTATGTAGTTAGGATGGTGGAGTAGAACAGGGCTGAGTGTTAGACAACAGGGAGGATCTAAAGCACAGGCCTTAGCAGAAGTAGAAGAGAGAGGGGCAAAGACTGATGGATTGGATTGGGTAAATGTGCTTATAATTGGACCTCTAGTGGCTAAAATATATAATCTGCAAATGGAAAAGTCAGCTTTATCCAATCTTAGTCTCTGTAGAGTCCAATTAAAATGGTACTGAAGTCATTATTTCAAGCTATGCATGGCTATGAACACATACACAGTGATTCTAAAATTATTGACATACTTATGAAAATGGAAAAGTATTATTCAGTATATGGAAGTGTGTGGTTACTGTGTTACCTGAAATCTTGGTTTTGATTGAGTATTTTGTAAATAAAAGCAGTGATTAAGCAAATAACATGTTTTTTTTTATACAGAATATCTGTAATATTATGTTTTCATCATATGGAACTTGGATATTTTCAATGAATTCTTTCATCTTTCTGCATGCATTTAGCAACACTTCTGTGTCCTGTGTCTGCAGTCTGAATAGACAAACATAGAGTAAGCAGCTTCTTGAGTGAACAAAAACTAACAGAGATTAGACTTGCACTTCATATTACACTTCATATTGGGGAAAAAAGACCTCTGGGAAACTACCCCACATTTTGTTACACAAATGCTACTCATTCACACACAGCAGCCGACTCTGACAGCCTCTTGTGTAGCAGCTGTCCCTGGGAGCCATGTGTTCCATATCAACAAAATGATCTTCCTATAGCTGATAGGAAAAGTTCACAAAATGATGTACACAAACTGTTTACAAGTCTGACTGTATTTAGCAAAAGTTTACACACATACCAATGCAAAGAAATCTCATTACCACAACAAACCTGTGTAAGAGGCTTAACTTGTGTTAGACTGAACGTAGCATCACTCAAGGCAGCATTTATGCGAGGAGACTGAAATTGACAACAATAACAATAATGGTCTTATTTATCCAAAACAAAACCTGCATCCACTGTTATACTTAATGCAACTGGAGACATATTCACTACATCATTCATATTAAGGAAATCATCTAGGAAGGTACCCATGAACAGAATTTTGAACAGGATGGGGGATATAACTCTTCAAAATAGTCTGGCTAGAAACTGGAACAAATTGCCTTTTGAATTAACCGAGATCGCGGATTTGCACAGTTTTATACTTCAGCTGTTTAATTTCCTGAAGGTTCAATGTCATTGTTTTTAGATAAAATATTTATTAATTGTTTGGATAATTTGTTTGGTTTCATTTGTCATATTACTTGTGTTATTATATGTTTACCACAGGAATTTGCTGTAAATGGGGGTTTTCCCCAACAAAATCTCCTGTATAAAAATAAACTTTTTAACAACAACAACAATAAGAGGTTGTGGCATTGTCAATGGCTAGAATCCAACCATGCTTACTCTCGCAAGTGTCAAAACAGCTGTACATCACATCTTTCAATACAGTTAATATACAATGCTAGACACACTTACAGTCTTGACAGAACAACTCATTATGAGGAAAACAATTGGCCAGATCATTTTCTGCTGTTTTGTGAATGTTTTAACATAAACTTCAGTGAAGTGATAAGTTGAACTGTAAAATGTTCACAAAACAGTAAAATATATGGCCAATTGTTTTCTTTATAATGAGTTGTTCTACCAAGATTGAAAGTATGTATCATCCTGCAGTGTCTTCGGCTGCCCCAGCTCTTACCAGAGTCTGGAGCTAGCCTCCTCCTCCTCCTCCTCCTCTTTGCATTGGAGAAACTGGACCTGTGATCCAGGATTCTAAAACAATGAAAGCCCTAGGGCCAGATGGCTGCAGTGCAGTTTTATCGAAACGTAGAAGTTGATGGCAGATAAGGACTGCAAGGCCCATCCAGTCTGCCCATTTCTTTTTCTACCTTGTGAATGTGCCATCGACCTTTGCTCTGTCAATGGCTTATCTATTCATACTCGTCTGTATTGCTCCCTTATGCCTATCCCATGCCTGTTTGAAGCCCTGCACTGTATTCATATCCACCATTTCCTGAGGTAGGCTGTTCCATGCATCCACCACCCTTTCTGTGTAAAAGAACTTCCTCACATTACCCCTTAATCTGCCTCCCTCTAATCTCATGCTGTGTCCTCTTGTCCTGCTATTTTTCTTATATTGAAACATGTTAGACTCTTTCACCTTGTTAATGCCCTTAAGGTGTTTGAATGTTTCAATCATATCACCTCTCTCCTTCCTTTGCTCTAGGATATTACATATTGAGCTCCGTTAACCTGTCCTCATATGTTTTCTGATGCAGTCCCTGCACCATTTTGGTTGCCCTTCTCTGGACTGCCTCAGTTTGGTTAATGTTCTTGTGAAGGTGTGACCTCTAGTACTGCAAGCAGTACTCCAGATGGGACCTAACCAGTGTCTTGTAAGGAGGGATTAGTACCTGCCTCTTATGACTTGTGATACCCCTACTAATACACCCCAACATCCCCCTAGCCTTATCTACTGCTTTAGTGGTCTGCTTGGATGATTATAGACTCCCAAAGGAGCTTATTTCATATCCCCTATTGGAAGCTTATAATGAATTATTGAACGAAGGAGACAGCCCACCTTAATGGTAGTTTGCAGTGATTTCTGTACTCCACAAACCTGCCAAGTATCCTCTCCACTCTCCACTCTCACTCCTATCAGCCTATCTCAGTGCCTAACACTGATTAGAAATACTTCATGGCCATCGTAGCAAAACAACTAGATATAACCCTCCTCATTTTGATACACATGGCTCAGTTTATTTATTTATTTGTTGAAAGGTTTCACCAGGTATGGTGCACTGATCAAGAAGTTGCTCGTCTCACGGTATGACCTCGGGGAGAGGGAGTGGGAGTTTTAAAACACAGAAAATTTTACAAGTAATTCACACACAACGTATAAGACATAGTTTACAAAGTAGCTAGTTACAACATGCAGTATGCGGTTACCTTAAGGATGACCTATAGTATATAGAGAGTACAAATTGCACCTAACACATAGATGGATGCAATATACGAATAGGACAAACCTGACACTTTAGCAGTAACAGTTTGTAAAAATTTAAGGGACAAATACAACGTGGGAATAGCACAGCATATTAACAGAAGAGAGAGAGAGAGGTATATTATCAGAATGGAGAACACTAAGGCCTATATGGTAAAGTAAACATTCTATGTAGGAGAATAGCAGAGGAGCAGAGTAGGCTAGCAGATCCTGGGAGACAATCAGGCTCCTAGGCCGGAGACCGACAACAGAGACCAGATTTCACAAACATAAACGAGGAGCAAGATTAAGTGCTTGAAAATATAAAAGGGCTTAAAGTAAGTCCTGCTTAGACCTGCAGGTTAGCAGACAAGGTGTTAAGTCATGCTTATTATGAGGGTCAGCAGACAAGATGATAGACTAGGAGGGTGGGGAACAATTAGGGCAGGTACAATTAACAGAGAGGAAATTATGTAGTGCTTTATTTAGTGACCCAGGTGAGGGAAAAATGGATTTGTGTGGGAGAGAGTTCCACAAACTTGGGAGGTGGTAGGAAAAGAGGACTGGCCACTTGAGTTATATCCCTGGGGAACTGACAGGGTTCTGTGGTCATGGGATCTGAGGAGGTGAAAGAGTGTGGGTGGAAGGAAGGGAGGAGGTAAGATAAGGAAGGAGGGTACCAAGCTAGTAATTAGAGATGTGTTTAGCGCAGTGATGCAGCCACCTTTTAGCTAGAGATGGGAAAGCTAAGGCACAGTAAAGGTGACAGTGATGGGTTAGGGGAGGTGCATCAAGGGCAAAGTGGCAGAAGGAGTTGAAAAGGGTATTCAGTTTAGCTAAATAAGTGGTGGGAGCAGAGCAATAGATGACATCACAGTAGATGATGATCGGTAGAATCATCTTTTGGACCAGTTTGCGTCTTGCCTGGAGTGGGAGGCAGGAGCGGTTTCTATATAAGGCCCCGAGTTTAGGTCAAAGCTTTTTCATTATGGCATCTATATAGTCTGAGAAAGTGAGATGTTGATGCAGCCAAACGCTCAGATACCTGAAAGATGTTGTGGCCTCAATAGTTATCCCATCGAGGTTAGTGAGTGCAGGGAGGGGCGGTAGCCTTGATGGTCTCTGTCTGGTGCCAAACGTCATTGCCACTGTTTTCTTAGCATTAAGGAAGAGTTGGTGAGATTGAAACCAATCCTGGACATTACTGAAAACAGGATTTGTCCATAGATGCACTACAACAAATAACATCCTCCAGATATTACGTAGTATACATCAGATGCAGCACTCACAGACCCCATCTCTTCCATTAAAGGAGATGTACTGGCAATGGGGTTCGAGCCACTGATGCATAGATTGTGGCTCAAGCCCCAATCCCCAGAGTCCCAGTGTACATTTATTTAATAAATTACCTCATTGCTCGTAAAAATTCTATTTTCTGGTCGGTGCAGCTAGATGAGTAAGCCCCCTAGGGGAGAATCATAAAGGCAAAAACTGTAAGGGCAGCTGATATTAGTTTACTTCTTCTATATATTTCCTTAATCCACAGATATTAAAATCTCTTTTTTCTATACCTGGTGTTTATGCCATGTGGGTGCCACACCCACATGGCATATAGGCACCATTTGTAAAAAAAAAAAAAAAACACCAGGGATAGAAAAAACAGAGATTTTAATATCTCCATAGATTAAGGTGGTGGCTCTTTGGGTCAGGGTACTTTGTATCCTGGTACCCAGCCCCTGCTGTTTCAGCCCTTATTCTCAGTGGGCATGCAGTCAGCCGATTCGGCCGAAGTCTCTTTGGCCAGCGTGGGTGCAGCATATGCCAGTCCCCTTGCTGCTGCCCCCTGTGTTCCCGGTGCCAGTCTCATCTTCAGGGACCACCGCCGGTTCTGCTCCTCCTTCTCAGGGGCAGATGCTGCAGGATGCCAGCAATTCCTCAGGCCCAGTCTCTCCTCAGCATTCACCTGAGGGGGGTCACCTTCCACTCCGGTGCCATCCCCCGCAGCCAGCAACTGTGGGTCTTCCTTCAGGTCTACCCCAGCTGCCACCCGCTGGGTCTGCGCCTGTTCCCCCTCCACTGTAGCCCACAGGACCTACACTGGCCCTGCCTGTTCCTTCTCATCGGGCCTGTGCCTGGCCTTCTGTAGCCAGCACCTGCTGGGCCTGCACTGGGCCCTCCTCAGTTGATGCCCGTTGAGTCTGAGTCGATCCTGCTACAACCCACTTCTGTGGGACTGGTGCCTGTCCTACCACAACCTGCACCTGTAGGACCACAGCCTGGGTACCCTAAGCTAGCACCTGTGAGTCTGGTGCCTGATTACCCCTACCACATCCAGACGGGACCTGTGCTGGTTTACCCATTCCCAGTGCCCTTGAGACCTGCTCCGGTCTACAATTTCCTGATGCCCAGGGGACTGGCACCACTCCCCTTTCGTTACCATGGTCTGCTGTCAAGCTGTGGTCCTTTATGCAGGTGCAGGTCCCCGCCCCAAGGGAGAAAAAGATAGCATTCAGGAAGTATAAGGAAACACAGAAGCAGCAGGACAGAGAATTGTACCAGTTAAAGCAGAAGGAAGTGGGGAAGGCAGTCAGAATAGCAAAGGCCCAAACCAAGGAAAGATAGCCAACTCAGTTAAGAAGGGGGATAAAACCTTTTTGTAAATGCGTTAGGGGCGAAGAAAGACAAAGGGAGGGACGCTGAGGCTGAATAAAGAGGAGGGTGGGTGGGCAGAGAGGGACAGTGAAAAAGCAGAGATACTGAACGAATACTTCTGCTCAGTATTCACAAAGGAAGAGGAGGGGGAGGTACCTAATTCAGTCAGCAGAAGCACTCTGGATAGGGGGGTTGATATTATTCCTTTCACAGAAGAAAGGGTTCTGAAAGAACTCCTAAAACTGAAAGTGGACAAAGCAATGGGGCCTGATGGGATTCACCCTAGAATTCTAAAAGTACTAAGGGGAGAACTAGTAACACCATTGACTACTCTTTTTAACAAATCATGGGAGGATGGTGTGGTACCTGAGGACTGGAGGAGGACAGATGTGATTCTCCTTCACAAAAGTAGGAGCAAGGCAGCAGCAAGAAACTACAGACATGTCAGTTTGACCTCAGTTGTAGGGAAAATGATGGAATCACAAGAATTGTTGAGTACCTAGAGGCCAGTGGGGCACAGGACTCAAGGCATGGATTCTGGCGGAAAGTTCAGGTCAGATGAATCTAATCAATTTCTTTGACTAGGTGACCAAAGTAGTAGACCAGGGAGGGGCTGTGGGCATGGCCTACCTAGACTTTAGCAAGGCATTTGACACAGTCCCGCACAAAAGATTAATAAACAAATTAGCCAGCCTGGGAGTGAGTCCCAGGGTGGTAGCCTGGGTAAAACATTGGCTGGACAACAGGACACCAGAGGGTAATAGTAAACTGAGGCCACAGTGAAGAAAGGGGGTTACTAGTGGGGTACTGCAGGGTTCAGTACTGGATCCGGTCCTTTTTAATGTCTTTATAAGTGACATTGCAGAGGGACTGGAAGGAAAAGTATGTCTCTTTGCAGACGACACAAAGATCTGCAACAAGGTTGATACACAAGATGGGGTGGAAAGGATGAGAAGGGACTTGGCAAGGTTGGAGGAATGGTCAAATGTATGGCAGCTTAGATTCACTGCAAAGAAGTGCAAAGTAATGCACCTGGGAAACAAATACCCAGGGGAAGAGTACACAGTCGGGGGAGAGATGCTGACAACAACAAAATATGAAAAGGGACCTGGGGTAGTTATATCAGAATACCTAAAAGTGGGCAAGCAATGTGAGAAGGCAGTAAGGAGGGCTGGGGGATACTGGGATGCATAGGGAGAGGCATCACCAGTAGAAAACAGGAAGTTGTTATCCCTCTGTACAGACAGTTTGTGAGACCCCATCTGAGTACTGCATGCAGTTCTGGATACCTCATCTCCACAAATACATAGACAGGGTGGAGGCTGTCCAGAAGAGGGCAACAAAATGGTGCAGGGTCTGCACCAGAAGACATACAAAGAGAGACTAAAGGAGCTTAATATGTATACCCTCAAGGAAAGGGGGCATGATAGAAACTTTCAAGTACCTCAAGGAAATCAACAAAGTCCAAGAGGGTAGCATCTTTCAGAAAAGAAATGTACAAGAACAAGGGGCACAATCTGAAGATTGAGGGGACAGCTCTCAGAGTTAATGTGAGAGTTTTTTCTCAGAGAGAGTTGTGGATGCATGGAACAGCCTTCCTCAGGAGGTTGTGAAGTCAAAACAGTGGATAAATTCAAGAATGCATGGGACAGACATAAGGCAATTCTAGCGGGAGGTCGGAGGAAGTAGGCTGTTGGTTAACTCGATCTGCAGCTATCCATTAAGTAGGAAATGGGCAGACTAGGTGGTCCCAGCAGTCTTATCTGCCATCAAATTCTATGTTTCTATGTGACTGGCCCCAGCCACCACTCAAGGAGCCTCCTTTGGACCCCTCTCCTGACCCTTATTCAGCCAGGACCTAGTGCACCTCATCCCCCGGTAGGCCTGACACTGGGTCGGCTGACTGTTCGGATTATTGCCAGCCTGAGGATGGCATGGTTGAGTGACACAGGCGAGTGTCAGTAGTGAGTCTTTCTCTACAGGTTCACAATCCTCAGAAGGGGAAGGGGCACTGAGTAACATCTTCAAATATCCCAGAGATGATCCCACTTTATGGCCATCATGTGGCACATTCAGGGCACTATGGTGTGGGAGACTGAGGAGAGGGACCCTGGTAGGCATTGATTGGCAATGTACTTACATAAAGCCCCATGCCTCCCTTTGGTGGTCCACCCAATCATCCACTCCTATGAGGATGTTATCCAGGCTGTGTAGAACTGCCCCCACATGGTCCTAGCGATGTCCAAAAATGCTGATAGGCTTCACCACGCTGGCAAGCCATATTTTGGAGAACAGCCCAAGGCTGACTCAGTCATCATCAGTGTGGCACATGACAAAACCAATAGGCCAGAACACTTCAGCTACCTTCCCCTGACAGAGAGTCTCCCCAGCTGGACCGGACGGGCAAGTGAGCCTTCACCTCTGCCATTCTGGCCACTCGAGCCATCAATTATTTGGCCTATTATGGTACGGTATCAGAATTTCCTATGGGACCAAGCTAGAGAAGCAGTCCTAGGTATGCCGGATGACCCTTCCAAGCAGCAGACCCTCCGGGTCCTCAAAACGGGCTCAGCCATTGGTACCTATGTCCTCAGAGCTGCCTATGAGGCAGTAGATGCCTCTGACTATGCAACAGCTGTAGGCATCTGTGTGAGATGCCACTCCTGGCTATGGGTATCGTGCTTCACGCAGAATGTCCAGTTTAATATACTGGATGTCCCTTTCAGGGGATTCAGACTCTTCAGGGGAAATGTTCAAGATATCATCTCTGAACTCCACGCCTCGGGATGGGCTCTCAAGTCCGTCCAGTCCATGTACCATATCCAAATAAAGTCGAGACAGCAGGCTCTTTTTTGCTGCTCCTCTGACAAGCAGGCCCAACCGCCTCCAAAAACCCAGAGTAACCACAAGCCGGGGACACCTCTCCCCACTTCCTCCTCCGCTGTCTCCCAGTGCACCCGAGGTGCAGCAGCAGCCCAGTCAGCAGCTGCTCCCATCTCCTAACTCCTTGCCAGACTCCCCCCTCCAATAGCACATCAGAAAGCGGTTGTAGGGAGTTACTTCCCCCTTCACCTTGACAGGTGGAGGGAGATAACTAGAGACAGCTGTGTGCTGCAGCTCATCGAGTATGGCCACACTCTTGAATTCATAGAGTGGCCTCAGAAAACCCTCCAGGCCATTCTTTTACCCTCCCACCCATGTCCCTCTTATCCGGGAGGAAATTCAACCCTTACTTTTTAAAAGCCCATAGAGCTAGTCCCACAGTTTCAGCAGGAAGCGGTTCTACTCCACTGTTTATTTTTAGTTTTTTTGTTAGTCTTTGGTAACCAAGTAGGCCCACTAGGCACAAGTGCCTGTTTCCGGGGTGACCTGGGAACACTGGGAGGTTAAGTGGTTGCTCCAGAGTCGCACAGTATGCAGGTGGAGGTTGTGGGAATCAAACCCTGGTCTGCTGGATTCACCAAGTTCATTAGCAGATTGTTTTTCTAACCTCTGGGTTATACTGCCAGCCCACTTTTCCTAGTTCCCAAGCAGATAGGAGATCTTGACCCATCCTGGACTTAAGCGAGCTGAACCTGTTTATAGAGTACAAGCGGTTCAAGATGATCACTCTTCGGGTTTACTGCCCCTGCTACATCAGGGGACTGGCTCTGCTCGTGGATATGCAGGATGCCTAGCTGCATATCCAGATCTTCGCCTTTCACTGCGCTTCCTACATTTCCTCTTCTCGCAGCACACTGCCAGTTCAGAGCTCTGCCCTTTGGTTTGTCCTCGCCCCAGGGTCTTCACCAAATGCTTGGTGGTGGTGGTGGCAGGTATCTTGAGACAGCAGGGTTTTACGTTTTCCTTACCTGGATGATGGCTGCTAGCTGCCCCATCCTGGGACTGTCTCCTTCAAACTCTTACTCGCACCTGCAGCCTTTTCCAGGCTTTGGGCATCACCATAAACATGCCAAAGTCATTCCTGACCCCTTGCCAATGCCTCCTGTACATAGAGGCAGTGCTGGACATGACACGGGGAAGGCTTTCTTACCCCCTGACAGAGCAGAGCATCTGATGGATCAAGCCTGTCTTCTTTACTCTAGCCGTCATTTGTTCCAGCGAGGCATTTTCTCAGGCTTCTAGGCCTCATGGCCCCAGTCATCAACACAGTTCCTCTGGCCAGGCTGCATATGAGAATCCCTCAATGGATGCTTCATGTCTAGTGGGACCAGTGCTTTGACACCATGGATCAACCAGTGTTATTATCAGATCCAGTCAATAAAGTACCATTATGGTGGCTGTAGCCTAGCAACCTGCTTCGTGGAGGGGTCCCCTTTTGTATACCTCCCCATCAGCAGGTCCTTACGGCAGATGCCTTGGGCCTCAGTGGGGGGGAGGCTTATCTGGGGGCCCACTGGACTCACAGGACATGGTCCGAGGTGGAGAGGAACCTCCATATCAATGTCCTGGAGATGTGCGCACTTTTGTGCACCCTGAAGGCTTTCCAGACTGAGCTCTCCTTGGGTCCGCTCTTGATTCAGATGAACAGCATGTGTGTAGTTAATCACATAAACAAGCAGGGAGGAATTATTCCTATCCCCTGTGCAAGGAAGTGATGAGAGTTTGGTACTGGGCCAACAACCATGGCCTGGAACTCTCACCTGTCCATGTTCCTGGTGACCAAAACATCCTGGTGGACATCCTAAGCTGCTTGAGGTCCAGAGCCCATGAGTGGGAACTTCTGACCTCAGTGGTAGAAGACTTGTTTGACAGATGGGGATGGCCCGAGTTTGACCTTTTTTGCATCCGCACACAGTGCTAAACTGCCACTTTTCTGCTTGCTAGATCCATCCAGGGCCTGGAGTTCTCTGACAAGATGCAGTGTCCCTCTCCTGGACAGGGAGGTTTCTTCATGCTTTCCCTCCTTTCCCCGCTCCTTCAGTGAATTCTGATTAAACTCCAGATGGAGTAACAATGACACTCATAGCCCCCTTCTGGCCTTGTCAAATCTGGTTCCCCATGCTGCAGTGGCTGGCAGTGGAAACCCTGTTTTCCCTACCCCTTTGCATAGGCTTGCTGTCCAGGAGCAGGGCACCCTGGTCCATCCGGACCTCAGGTCTCTTCATCTCCATGCATGGCTCCTGAGGACATGGCTGTCGCCGGATTTGGGGTCTGTGGCATGTTTATGGTGATGCCCAGCCAGTGTTGTTGTCAGAGCCAGTCAAGAAGGTACCATTTGGTGGCTAGAGCCTAGCAACCTGCTTCGGGAGGGCCCTTTGTATACATCCCCATCAGCAGGTCCTTACTGCAGATGCCATCTGTCAAACAGGTCTTCTACCACTGAGGTCAGATGTTCCCACTGATGGGTAGTGAACTGAAAGGAGGAGAGGGAACATGATAGAAACTTTCAAATACCTCAAGGGAATCAACAAAGTCCAAGAGGGTAGCATCTTTCAGAAAAAAAGATGTTCAAGAACAAGGGGGCAAAATTTGAAGATAGGGAAGGGACGGCTTAGAGGTAATGTGAGGAAGTATTTCTTCACAGAGATGGTTGTAGATGAATGGAATGGCCTTCCTGAGGAGGTCATATAGTCAAAAACAGTGAGGGAATTCAAGAATGCATGGGACAGACATAAGGTAATTCTAGTGGGGGGTAGGAGAAAGTAGGCTGTTGGTTAACTAGGATCTGCAGCTTATCCATTAGGTAGAGAAATGGGCAGACTAGGCGGGCCAAGCAGTCCTTATCTGCCTTCAAATTCTATGTCTCTATGTGCTGGTAGCAGCTAGTAAGCCCTCTACCAGGGCCACTTACTCTGTGAAATGGAAGTGCTTCACTCTTAGGGCTGCATCGCACTATTTAGATCTCTTTACCTGTCTAGGGGTTCAGGTCCTGGAGTACCATCTGTCCCTTTTGGACTCAGGTTTGTGGTACTCCTCTATCAAAGTACATCTCTCTGCCATCTTTGCATATCATGGGCGTTCAGTGGCTCAACTCGATGTGTCTCATATGTTCTTGACGGGCATGCATTTAAAGTCCCCAATCTGTAACTCTGTCCAACCTTGAACCTTAATTTTGTGTTGGAAAAGCTTACACTGCCTCCCTTTGAATGGGTCACATCTTGTGAACAATGCTTTCTGTCATGGGAAGCATTATTTTTAGTTGCCATTACTTCTGCTCAAAGAATTTCTGAGCTTCAGGCCCTCATATGTAATGAGCCTTATTTGATTTTTCACAAAGACAGGTTGCCTTTGCATGCCAATACTACGTTTCTTCCAAAGGGGTGTTGGAGTTTACTTTGTATCAGTCCATCCACCTGCCTGTTTAATTATCTGGAGCATTGCAATGATGAGGAGGCTTTGCTCTATGCCTTGATCTGCATTGAATCTTGAAGTACTGTCTGTCACAAACCCAGTCAGCAGGTCAGCCCTCTACTCCCAAAGTGCCAACCTCCGAGCGCAGTCTTGTGAACAGTTTACAGAAACAGGGTAACCCTCCTGTCTGTTTTCTGGGTTCAAATCAACCTTTGGTCTTAAGTCTTGGAGGGATACAAACTCTGAACCTCTTGCTAGTGTACCCAATGCACAGGCTTAGATAATTCTGTCTTCGGGGGACCAGATATCTTTGCCTACAGGCACCTAACCAGGTGTACAGAAATGAACCCTTAAAAACTGTAATAAAAGACCTCAGATTAAAACACTTACCTTTTTCCAGTTTGGTATTACCATTCAAGCTTATGTACAGTGTCTGCTTTTACCATATATACTCCACTTGTAAAAGAAAAGAAATCAAAGACAGACCAAGTAGGCTCTAAAAATAGAGTTTTACTAAAATAGAAAAAATATGTAAAACATAAAATACAGAACCAATATCACAAGAACCATACAAATCTTTTAAAAGAACAATGTTTAAACAGTGCAGTTCCTACTACAGTACTTAGATTGGCCTCTTTCTCTAAATACCTGCTTAAAGTGCTTATAGATGTTTATCTGTCAGAGTCTAGATAGAAGTGTGTCTCTGAAGTAAAACAGAATATTCCTTAAAGAAAACTATATTTGCCAACCCCTTTATGCGAGGTCTCCTAGCTCCTCCTCTGTCAGACTATATAAAAAATATATATCTACACAAAAACAGGAAGTCTTTTCAAAGTATTAAATTCTGTAATCCTCAGCACAACTCATTTTCTTTTTCAAATGACATTTCTTTGATCTGTGAACAGTATCCCCTCTCACACAGACCACAAAGCATTTATGATTTCGCACCAGTGTACTAAACCTGGTTTCCCCCTCAAAACATCATAAAAGGGATACTGATTTCCCTCTTAGAAGTCAAAGCTAAAATTAACTTAGAAAAGTCTGTAATTAGCTTCTGGCCTTCCAGGTAACACCTTATATCAAAAACCTGTGTGTGTGTGTGTGTGTGTGTGTGTGTGTGTGTGATCTCACATGCTGTTTCAGCATTTCTCAAGAGAGACAGTCCATAACCCATTTTTATATTACAAAAATGATACAGTGATCAGAACCAGCTATCCAAGTGTCACACTGTGCACACCGGACTAAGGACTTCTGGAAGTCAAACCAGTGTTTGTTTCATTCACCCTGGGAAATAGGGCTCTCCGATGTCCAAACAATGTTTGTCTAAATGGTTAGCCAATTGCATTGTATTTTGTTACCAGAAGAAGGACAAGGAACTTCATGGTGGGGTTAAAAGCCATTCCACTAGGGGTACGGCCACCTCGGTAGATTGTTTCAGAAATGTGTTAGCTGCTGCCACCAGGAGCACTGTCCACACTTTCACCAAACATTACAGTCTGGACATCGCCTCTAGGTGTAGGACCAATCTCAGTTTCGCTGTTCTTCAAGGCCTCCTTTCATAGGCAATTTTTTTTTTTGGCCTACCACCCAGACTGTCTGTCTGTAGTGCCAGAACTGCTTGGGACTCAGTCCTACCGGTGATGGCCTACTGCAAGAGATACCCTCAAAGTGAGATAGTACAGTTACATAAGAACTTACCGTAACAGTAGATCTTTGAGAGGATCTCTTGCAGCAGGCGCTGCTTTCTCCTTTCTCCTTCCCCTTCTCCTGTTTCTCTTTTCCCATCCATAGGGGCAAGCTTTTTGCTTTTCTTTTTCTTTGTTCTTGGAATACTTCAGAATCTTCCTCTGTTCCCCCTGTTCACATTCTGCTTTTGGTCTTCAGCGGGAGAACTGAGGAAGGTATGAGGGCCACCCGCAATTGTAGGATTGGCTGACATCAGGGGCTGACATTTGAGCTGTGCTGCCCCCTCTGGTGGACTTCTAGCTAAAAGATTTCCATGTGGTCCTAGCACCTGACCGCTTATTCCTACCGTTGATGGCCTGCTGCAAGAGAACCTCTTGAAGATCTACTGTGACAGTAAGTCCCTATATAACTGTACTTTTTCATTATGTTCCCTCCCCAACTATGCACGCTTCCTTTCCCTTTAAATGGGATTTGAAAAAAAAAAAATACCTGGGAGTATACATAGCTTCTAGCCATACTACAGCATTTTGTGACAACATCTTGCCATTTATGCAAGAAATGATTAATGACTTACAAAGATGGGGGAGACTACTGTTCTTCGTCTCCAGGGTGGCAGAGGTAGTTCACATGGTCACACTCCCTAGAACTTTATACATCTTTCAAAGTATTCCCCTATCTCTTTCAGCAAACTGCTGGCGGACATGGAATAAAGACATTTCAAGGTTAATTTGGGCAAGCCACAAACCACGTAATAAATTAGGGCAACTCTTTGTACCTAAAATAGGTGGAGGCCTGGCCTTCCCCAACTTCAGATGTACTATTGGTTTACATGTATTCTTTATTCTCCACTGCCATCTGGGTGGGCACCATGCAGTGTGGCATTGAGGAGGAATTCTTTCCCTAATCCTTAATTTATACAGCATATCTACTACCACTCGGTGCCCCGAGACTGTGCAGGCCCTAAATCCCTGGCTAAGGATCAAGTGACAGTTGGCCTTCTATCTGGAGGATCTTACACCTTACACCTTACTCTGTTTCTTTCATTACTGTGCCCTATTTTACAGCTGGAGGACTTCCTCCTCCAGTGGATTGACCAGGGTTTTTGCAACTGGGAACAGTATTTTGTGTGTTAGTACATCCATGAGAGCCACTCATTGCTGAAAACAGGTGGTTCACGTGCCTTCAGCAGGTGAGAGCAGCAAAGTGAAGCTGAGCTGTTCTGGATGAAGCTGAAGGCAAATGAAACCACTCATTTTCAGCAACGAGTGGTGATGGGGACATATTAATACATTATTGACCGAGGCGATTAATAATATAATAAAAAAAAAACTTCCAGAACATGCCGTTTCCAGGACATCTGTGCATGAGATGCTCTTCACAGTATGAGTGCCTCACCGCGGGGTAAAGACCGCTCTGATTGGTCAGAGCACTCCCTCAATCTATGATCTCTATTATATCTCTCAGTTCTTTCAGGGACCAAACACTCAAACATTTCAGGACATGTAGGCACAATATCAACTCCATAGTCCAGAGTTCCATAGATACATGCAGCTGCAACATTATATTTCTGGACTTCTGTTTGGTGCCCGCACACCAGATATATACCCCCTAATAATCACCTACTGTCTTAATTTCTTCTGGTTGGGTGTTGGTCAGCATCTGATTTCTCATATCTACAGGGCACTGCAGTCCTCCTCAGGAGTCAAATCAATGGCTGTTGCTTTGAAATGGGCAGGAGAGCTAATTCCCATTGAGATGGAGACCTGGACAAAGGCATACCAGGCAACATCTGAGTAACAAAGCTTCCATCAATGGAGGGAATACACATGGATGCAACTCGAGGATTTTTGGACCCTAGTCATAATGCCCCATTATTTACTACACATAGTTCTAGCTGCTGGAGAAATTACAGCAAACCTAGAGCCATGCATACACATGTAATGTGGTTGTGCCTACTGTTACAATCTTTTCTTCTCTCTCCAGAGATAGAACCCTAGAGCTGTTTGGTGGACAAGTCCCTCTCACTCCCTCTCAGTACATTCTCTTACAGTACTCTGGGGCACTAATTCCTGATAATTGCTGGGAATGCTAGTCACTGTGGCCAAGAAGGCTATACCAAAACATTGGCTGACACCTACAATACCAGATATAGAGCGTTGGAGGAGTCAGGTGAACCAAGTATACAGCAAGAAACGAATAACATATTCTCTTAATGATCATCTAGACGCATGTAAGTGCCGTTGGAATAGTCAGTTGATTTACACCATGAGCAAGGACCCCACATTGATCCCCTAAATGCTATCAGAGTTCCCCCTGCACTGATTTCTCCCCCCTCCGGTAGGCCCCCCTCCAGATGACGTAGCTATGGGTTATATTATCCACTACATCAGTGCCAAATTGCAGAGCTGTTTCTGCAAATTAAGCACTGCTTTATTGCTACCTGATATAAACCCCACTGCATTGTACCTAAGGGGGGGGTGTTCTAATATAGACAAGCAGACCAATCTGCTATGTGGTAACTCATGAACTATTGGAGCCCACACAGTATGTATGTCTGCATTTATTGTACTACCATTTACTGTGACGACCTTGAAAATTTAATAACAATTATATTTATAAAAAAAAAAGATAGTAAATACAGTATGTCTAGCATCATATATTAACTGCATTGAAAGACATTAAGTAAAGCCATTTTGACACTTGCGATATACAGCAGAGTTGGACTCTGGCCATCGATGATGTCACAACCTGTGTTGTCAGTTTCAGTCCCATCTCATAGATGCTGACTTGAGTGGTGCTAAGTTCATGGTCTAATATTAGTTGAGCCTCTTACAGGTTTGTTGCAGTAAAGAGATTAATTTTTTTGCATTGGTATATAGCGTGTAAAATTTTGCTAAATACAGTCAGACGTAAATAGTTTCTTTACATCATTTTGTGAACTTTTCTTGTCACCTGTATGAAGATAATTTGTTGACGTGTAACATGTGGCTGTCAGGGACAGCTGCTGCATAAGAGCTGAAAGAGTTGGCTGCACTGTGTTAACGAGTAATGTTTGTATATCAAAATGTGGGTAGTTCTCCAGAGCAGTTTTTCCCAGTATAAACTGTAGTTTCATAATGTCTCATTTCTCTTAGTGTTTGTTCACTAAAGCTGCATACTCTGTGTTTATCCATTAAGACTACACGCACAGGAGATGTAAGTGCAGCTAAATGCACACTGAAAGACAGAAGAGTTAATTGAAATTATTCAAGTTCTGTTTGATGAAAACATAATATTGCAGATATTGACGCAATTCACAAAGGTGCAGATTGCCTACACACTGTGTAACAGGGGTCCATAGGCAACCCTCACGTGAGACTGCTGCAGTAGTGTACCCCCATGACAATCACTACCGGTGTGTTAGCACACTGTGTGCTAGATCCCATGGATGCTACAGCACTGCTGCACCAGAGGTCTGGTAGGGGAGTGCCCGGGGTGCACACCATGTGGCGCCAATGCATGACCCCACTGCATGCTGTCCCAGGGCAGCTACAGATCCATGGGGGGAATCTGGCCTACCACAATATGCGTCCCCCCCACAAGTAATTGGCAGGGCATGGCAGCCACAGGAACCCTTCCACACACTGCTGCTACATCCTGCCTGGCCAACTGGGGGACCATTAGAGCAAATGCCCACTCATGCTGTATGGGATGGCGTGCATTGTCCTAGGATCCCCCTGACCACATGCAGAGGGGGATCCACTCCGGGACCTGGATCAAGTATCTGATTGGATGCCTGCCCAGGTCCGCAGCCCCGCACCTGTCCACCCCCTCGAGTGCCTGTGCACCGGGGGGGGGGGGGCAGGCCGCTGACAGGTGGCTGGCAATGGCGACTTCTGGCTGGAGCAGACCTGTCTGCAGGTGCGGTGCTTCGCGGGTAGGTTACCCACATTTCACATGTGAAATCCTCCCATTAGTGAATTGCAGCCATGCTGAATAAAACATTTTAGTTCAGGTTTATGATCTGTTATCAGAGCGAATGTTTCTTCCAGACACTTGTAGCCACACAGTTTCTCTTTCTTCACTATGCAGGCTCTAAGTCACATACCATGCATTATCACATAATCACTGATTTCATTACAAAGTACTCAATCAAAATCCAAGATCTCTGGTAACAGAGTAATCACTCACTTCAGTACTGTATATGGAATAAGACTTTCCCATTTTTGTAAGTATGACAATAATTTTAGACGAAACTGTGTGGTTATTTCATTACTGTATATGTAGACATTATAAGATCCTTTACACCCTCTCACCAAACTCCTAAACCTCTTGCTTTCACTCAGACTGTTCCCCCAGACCTGGAAATCTGCTATTGTAATGCCCATGCACAAAAGTGGAGACCATACCCAACACTCCAGTTACCATCCCATTTCAATCCTCCCCCTTCTCGCTTTCTAAAGCCCTAGAGCACATAGTTGCTGACCAACTGTCAGAATACCTGAACAAACATAACATCCTGTGCCCACAGCAACATCGCTTTAGGAAAGCACATAGTATGACCACTGCCCTACTTGAATTTACAACTCACTTTCATAAGGCCTTGGACTCCAGATAGTTACTAGGCATGGTGTATGTAGATCTAACCAAGGCGTTTGACACCGTCAATCATCAGCTTCTTTTACACTCTCTCTCTCTGCTTTAGGCCAATCCGCTGAGGTTACCGGCTAGTTTGAAAGTTACCTGCTGGGAATGCACAAATGAGTTAGAATTGGGGACTCTCTCTCTCTGACTGCCTCCCTGTGCACTTTGGGGTACCCTAAGGATCCATCCTTGGTCTGCTTCTTTTGAGCCTCTTTATAAACAGTCTTCCAGCAGCAACACCAATATGATCCTGTATACAGATGATGCCATCCTCTTTTCCACACTTACTAAGCCTGACCACGTATCCTCTGATCTGCAGTCAAATTTTAACCTTGTTGAAAAGTAGTTTGATCAGCATCAACTGCTGATGAACTACAAAAACAAGTCCTTACTCTTTGCCAACACCCACAGTAAATATAAAATGGCTATCTTAAATATCCAGAATAAGTAACACCTCCCACTTGATCAAGTCCATGAGTTCAGATACCTGGGTGTTACTCTGGACAGTCCACTCTCCTATGCTGCTCATGTTAAATTAATCTCCAGAGCCACTAACTCTAGAGTAGGTACCCTCTACTGCTACTGCCACTGTCTCACCCACAAGGCTATGTGCATAGCTGTAACCTGCTCAGTCCTCTCGATAATTGATTATGGACTGATCTTCTATGGGGCTGCCACTGACACCACTTTAAAAAGAATCAGAACAGCTTTGAATAAGTGCTGTTGTCTAGTGACAGGTGCTGATAAAGGAACCCATACCTGTGAGCTCTACAAATAATCATCCTGGCTCCACCCTCAAGGAAGGATTGCTCACCAGACCTGCCTCCTGGCTAAGAAATTCTGTCTTGACTTTACCCCACCTGCAACATGTGGCCTCATGTCACCCACTGCATTCACATGCTGCACTCGCAGTGCTGACAGATCCTCTTTCTAGATTCTCTTTTGTCGTACCACTCAAGCCCAATGCTCCTTCTTTGCTAGGGCCCCTTCTCTAGTGAATGGGCTCCCTCCTGAGGTCTCGGCAGAGGTTAATCTTGACCCTTACAAATGCAGCCTGTGCCAGCACCTCTATTCTTAGCAATTGTGATTGTTCCATCTAGGTTGCCTTTGCTCACCTTTCCCATTTTGCCCCTCATTCTTATCTCCTACCCCTTTCCACTCCCTCCTACTCTCCCTCCTTTTTTCTCAACTCTCTCCATCCCTGTTTTTCCCTCACTTCCCCCTCCCTCTCCCACCTCCCCCTCTTTCTTATATTACCCTCCCCTGTTCTGTGTGTTAACTCCACTCCACACACCCACTGCCTCTCCATTTCCCTCTTTCGCTCATTCGCCCAATGTACCAACCTTCCTTGCACTGCTCATTTTCTATTTCTTCCTAATTCCTATTCTTTTCTCAACCCCTCTCTTGTTCTTAGCTATTCTCCCCCTCTCTTGTTGCCTGCTGTCCCCTCAGCACTTCTTCTTGCAGCCTGCACGATGACATATCATATCTTTGACTGCCTCTTACTTATCTGTACCCTCCTCCCTTATTGCCCCAACAATCCTGTTTTAATACTTTTAAATCATTTGTTAACATTTTACTGTTTCATATAAAATCTTGTATCTATTGTTCCCTTGTATTTGTCTCATTCCACTCGTATTGTTCATTTTGTATTCTGATGCAGAACCTTTGTAAATGAACCTCTGGTTCAAAGGTACTTTGTAATCCTAGAGCTTAATAAATAAATAAATAAAAACATTGCATTCCTCAAAATGATGATTTCAGTGTATTTTTAATTTGGGACTCTAGAGAGATTGAGATTGGATAAAACTGAAAGGCTCTCAAGTCTTTTTACTGCAATGTCACATACCCATCAGTGTTTTTTTCCACTCAGCTTTCAAGTCACAGGCTTAAATTTTAAAAATAAAATGAATTCGTACCATCGTAAAACCAATGCATACAGACTAACATGTCTGACAATGAGCTTCTATGCAAATGTGATCTTGTGAAAATGTTCATTCGGCATGTTCACACTGTCAAAATAGTACTGTAAACTCATGCATTCAATCACCATAGTACTTATATGGTGGATAAGAAAACATCATTATAGGGTAGACAATATGCTTCCTTATCAGTCTATGGAATACAGTCATTGATTTCTCATGAAGATGTCCATAATTTGAACAAAGATGCTTTAAAAATTTAAAAAATTTAAAAACGGAATGGCAATCGTACTTATAAAAAAGGACTATAGAAATAGCAGGAGGTATCCTCGCATGAAATGGGTGACAAACCAAACAGAACCTCACTTTTTTAAGTCAGAATTTGTAACAGAACAGTGTATATCTTGCATACACCTAAGCAATAAGCTAGTAATTTTGTTACATAATCTAGGAAGAGAAGTATTGGTTTATTGCAAGTGTGAGTTGTAGTAGTAGACTGTCAGTCTCACTGGCAGCGTTAATTCTGACAATGGTTTTGGCTCACAGTATGTGCAACAAGTGATAAATCCTGCTGCCGTAAATAGTAAACTAAAACTACTTATTTTGCATTTCTTAACACAATTTCACATGCAGCAAATAACATTTTTAAAAGATCTATGTATTAATATACATGTAGAATGTGACCATGCTGCTATAGTAATTAAACACAGTAGAGCTATTCATTTAAAACTGGCAAATTCCCAGTCTCATGTTGATATTTTTCCTGATTCTGTTGTTAAAAAAAGTACTCATCTAAATCACACCTCTGAATCTTTATGAAAATGTGTTGTTTTCTGAATCTAATCATGTACACTGCAAATTATTGCCTCTGATAATACATCTAATACTTATAATATACTAGTTATTATGTTTACAGAAATCTTTGCACTGATGCCTCAGTATAGAAAAGCTACTTCTAGAAGATACTCTTGGGTTAATAAGACATGTAAACATCTAAAAAACAACTATCTGCCTTAACTAGATATACAAAAAATAACCCTTCTGGAGAAAATGTAACTTTACTTCATAGACAAAGAAAATTCTATAAATCTGTCTTAGAGACTGAAAAAACATAGAGGATAATGGCTGGCTAGTGGTGGTTAACCACGATGTAATTACCTCGAGTGGTTGCCAGAGCAATAGTAAATCTTGAGAGCGCAACTCAAGAGGTTTGCAGTTGCCCTGGCAACCGAGTAATCCAAATGTTGACCACCACTAGCCAGCCATTATCTTTTATAGTGTATGGATAAGAAAATAGCGGTCTGACCATTATTCAAAAAATGTTGAAAAAAACTTACCGAGTCAGATGAGACCAGTCAGCGAGGCTTATTGCTGTACAACAAAACGAGGTTACACAAGAAATCTATCAGACACACCGAATCATAATGGATAAACTGTATTTTGTGGCTAATATTAAATAAATATTACATTTAAACTAGATCACGAAAATGGCAGCAGCAAAAAAAAAAAAAGCAGTTCAAAGTCTTTAGTGAAATTTGGTCTGCTGCTTCCGATTGGTGACCTTGAGGCACATTGTTGAACGTCACGTCATTTACGTCTTTCAGTTTGCTGGCAGATCATATCAGGAGCCTCTGGGACTTTGAGACAGAATGGATGGACTTCTGTAATTTTAAATGTATGCTTGTTGTCCTGCTCAGTGATAAAAGCTTCATGGCTGAGCTGTGGTGTGGGTGGGTTGTTTTGTTGTGCCATTGCACTCTACAACGCGTCGGGACAGTAGCGGTTACTGACAGAATTATAGTAGTTTGAAAGCTTGTCATGAGGAAGCGGGGTTCTGACAGCTGAATTCTTTCATGATCAAAATTCCTGTTTCAACATTCGCTCCTGTAATCCCACTGGTGTGACGTGGTAATGAAGGGTTTATAGATACTGATGTCACATCGGTGGGATTAATTGACTGTCTCCATACATTATAAAATATTATGATAATTTGTGGAAGATCAGGTATGATGACATTGCCAAGCAAGATTCAGGTGCATTTTGGCAACTTGTTGCTAAAGGGACTAGTACTTACAATTTTTGTCTCCCCCTCATATTTCTCAGGATCAGTTGGTATTATACTTTAGTAAATTTCTTTTATGATCCCTTCGTGAATATTTTAAATCAGTTGAATGTTTGTAAATTGTCACCTTATGAGCCATTGCTTTTTTTATTATAAGACGTTGAGGGTGCTATTATTTACTGTAAGCTAAACAAAGCCCCTGGCATAGACAAAATCCCTGTGGTTGTTTATAAATTGCACTTGAATATCTGAGTATCTTTAATGACTATAATTTCTTCAGTATGTGCTTGGAATTTGATTATATCCCAGACAGCTGGAAGATAAACGTGATAGTTCCTGTTAATAAGAAAGGGGATGTGTCTAACCCCCAAAATTTTAGACCTATTAGTCTTTCAGACTCTATATCAAAGAAGTTTGCTAAAATATTGTTAAATATGTTATTGATATGTCTGGATCAGAAGCAAATGTTGTCTAATTTACAAGCTGACTTCAGATCTAAAGTTTCAACCACTGACCATATTTACACCTTGGCTCATTAAGTAGAGAAATATACTAAAATTAGAAAAAATAAATTACATGTTCCTTTTGTTGACTTTTGAGCAGCCTTCAAGACAGTAGATTGGAATATATTGTGGGATAAAATGTGTAATCTTGGGTTTGAATATAATCTTTTGAGACCGATTATTCAACTTTATTCAAATAATAGAACTCTTATTAAATATAATACTAATGGTTCTTTGGCTCCCTCCTTTCCAAGTAACAGAGGAGTGAAACAAGGCTGCCTCTTGGTCCTGACGTTTTTCAGTATTTATAATAAAGACATGCTTACTAAGTTAAATGATAGTTTCACTCTCCATCTATTAATGGTTACCCATGCCCAGGCCTAGACTATGCCAATGATATGGCCCTGTTTTCTCTTTCTTCAATAGGACTACAAAGACTACTCAATAATCTTTCTGGTTTATGTACAATCAACAAATTATATTGATCAAACAAAAGTTATGGTCTTTGGAGGGAATGCAATGCTTTAAAATCAATACTGCAAAACTAGAAAAGGTAAAAACATAAATTCTTAGGTGTCACATTTTCATTTAATAATAGCTGTCTTTTTTACACAAAAGTACAAACTGAAAAGGTAAAACAAAATTCTAAAGCCTTACTGAGATTTAATGTACTTTATGGGGTTTCTACTGTATACCCTGCTTTACTGGTAGTGGAAGCAAACCTGAATCTGCTGATTCTGTATGTCACTGAAAGTTAGTGTTATCACACTCCTTCATTCCAAGGGGTTCCATTTTCTAATTTTTATGTTTGCTTGCACGTGCAGTGCACAAGAAACATATTGAGGTTAGTAGAGCATTCCAGAGGTGTGGCAGTGTTGTGGCCAATGCAGGGGCATTTTAATGGGCACGTCCCTCAGTCACCAGTCAACAGGGAAGCTGCTGACAGCAGTTTCAGTGAGCACCACACTTGAAAGAAATCTGCAGCTCCAGTCAGGGACAGTTTCATCATTGCAGCGGCAGATCTCCACCCCCTCCCCCCTGGCAACCAGGTACATTCCAGCCATGTGCATTACAGTGCCCAGTAATGTACATGGCTGGAGTTACGAGCAGCTCATTTGCTCAGTGTGCCTTTCCTGGTGAAACATATTAATAAATAAACAAGCAGACCAGAGTAAATGAGCACGCCCGGCTTTATAATTGATAGCTCCTGCTGCTAACCACACACTCCCCAAAGCCAACATCGGGTGCCCAATCCTGTGTCAGCATGTATCTCCCCTCCCCAATTAATGTGGCACATTGGGAGCCACCCAGTGTGCCAAACAGGTGTCACTTCCAACACCAGGATGCCCACTCCCGGTGTCAGATGACCCCCCCCATGCCTGAACATATCTTTTGCTGACAATGCAGTGCCCAATCTCCATGTCGGCATGCCCACCCCCATGTTGTGGCACACTGGGAGCTCACCCCAGTGTGCCAAAGTAATTCTTTATCTTTTTCTGACACCGGGATGCCTACTGCTGGTGTCGAATATGCCCCCATGTCTCCTTTTTTTCAGCTGATCTCGGGCTGCCCAATCCCTGGGTCGGCATTGCCCTCCCCCCTTCCACTAGTCTGGCACACTTGGAGACCATCTCAGTGTACCAAAATTTATTTTTCATACTATTTCACCTGTAAAAAAGAAAAACATCCCCTGAAGTCTTTTTTTTTTTTAAACCTAAAGGAAATGAAAACAGTCCTTCGTCATCCTCACCTCCCTTTCCCCATCTCGACCATCCCTCTGTGCACTCTACCTCCCTGCACCCCCCTCACTCATACTTGCCTCCAGAGGTCCAGTGCTGCGATCTTCTTTGGACCGGGAACATGTCTGCACTCTTCAAAAGCTGACCACACACTAAAGAAAATCACAGTAAGCCCTATAATGGCAATCAATGGGGGTGGGGGGGTTCAACTTAGGTTGATATCTCAGCCATTTTTGGGAGTTTTGGTCCCAACTTTTCAACATGGGTTTCTTGGGACCCCACCTCATGAACACTGGCACTGTCATTTCATTTGTCGGTCCCAAAATATGATTTAGCAGTTGCTGCATGGAATCACCTTTTGGGACCAATTAATGAAATGACGGTGCCACTGTTCATGAGGTGGGGTCCCAAAAAGCCCATGTTGCAAGTTTGGTGAAAAATCTCCAAAAAATGACTGCATTTCGAGTGTGCATTATGCAGTTTGTATGCATGCTTTTAGCTTTGCTAATTTTTTATATTTTCACTCCAAATTTCTAACATTGTCATTTTTACACCTCCTTATGAACAGTACAGCTGTCATTTTTGCATCCTTCCCGAAATGTGATTTTGCACCCATGGTGCAGAATGGCGCAGACACTGTGTGAAATCAACTTTTGGGACAGATTAATGAAATCACAGTGCCACTGTTCATGAGAGGAGGTCCCAAAAAGGCCATGTTGAAAATTTAGTGAAAAAAGTCCAAATAATGACTGTGTTTCTATGCATGCTCGTAACTTTGCCAATTTTTCATGTTTTCACTCCAGATTTTCAACATTGTCATTTTTTCACACCTCCTCATGAACAGTGCAGATGTCATTTTTCACACCCTGCCCAAAATGATTTTCCACACCTGTTGTGCAAGATGGCACATACCCTGTGTGAAATCACCTTTTGGGATTGAGTAATAAGCGATAGTGCCACTGTTCATAAGTTGGGTTCGAACTCCCATGTTGAAAATTTGGGTAACTCATACTACAAACACCTGGGGCATTGGTGTCTAACATAATGCCCCACCCTCTTCAGACTGACGGGCATTGGGATGTGGCTAGGGTCACTGGCCATAATGCTCATGCCATTCCACCCCCACCCCCACCCTGCAGCCACTGACTGGCATTGAGGTGTGCCTTGGGGTCTTCAGCCCTAACGTTCACCCCATTCTTCTATACTGTATCCATCTCAGCTTATTTCTTTATGGAATGAGGAGAGCATAAGGGCCAAAGACCCCAAGGCACACCGTGACACCTGTCAGTGTCTGCAGGGTGGGGTGAGGTGGAATGGCGTGAGCGTTGTGGCCGACAACCCAAAGGCACACCCCAACACCTATCAGTCTCTGCAGGGTGGGGGGTTGGGGTTGGTGTTGGTTCAATACTTCACTGTCATTCCTATAAGGCATCTCTCTTAACTCCTGCAGTACCAATGTCAATACCAGCAAGCAAACATTCAGCATTGACAAATGCTTGTTATAAATCAATACTTAAAGTCTTTAAATCTACTCCTAAAGCATATGTAAGGGCAGAAATGGGCCACCTCCCAATAGAAGCATTTATGAAGCTACAAATTCTTAATTATTGGTTACACACTATAAATAATAATTCAAATCCATGGCTGTTCAGGTGTTTTAATGAAAAATAAATGTGGATTGATAACAATATTATATCTCCCTGGATATGTACACTAATGAATACATTTCATGAGTTGAGTCTCCAAAGATTAAGGAGAGATTATTTAGCTGACATAAATATAAGTGTTTTTTACAAAAGCATTTTTTAAATAAAAAATTCTGTTTATGCCCCCTGTCTTTCCAGCCCCTCTGAAGTACAAAGGCATTTTTAAAGATAGTCTTTTTCACTGCTATAGAGAGAAAGATCTTGTCTCCATAAGGATTTCAAGTTTCTCTGTATACTTTACAGAAAAAATATTTCACAGATGCAAACCATACTTAACAATGCCTCTTAATCTGGATGGATTATTACACTTATCCATTTTGACCTTTTTCCTCTAAAACATCTGGAATTAAGGTATCAGGAAACTCTTGCTTTCCATTTTCTTTGGAATGTTTTTGTAACATAGGACAAATGGAAAATAATTTTCATATTTTGTTTTAATGTCCATTGTAGTACAGAGACAAAGTTCTTAAAATCAAATTGCTATCTATAAGAGTGCTTTAACAGATCTTGTGTATGTGCTTTTAAATCCAGTGATAATCAGTGATGCTAAACTGTTGTACAACTTTCTGAGTGCAGTTTTCAGACAGATGGAAAATATTGTTTAACTACTTCTCTGTATATACTGTGCTAATGCAGTCATCTTCATTAACCATATTATGTATATGTGCTGGACATATGACCAGATTGACCTATTAATTTCTTTTGTTAGTGCAGTTACAAGGGTGTAGGCAGGCATACTCACTGTACACATTTGAGTACAGCTTTGTTGAGTGCCTGTCACAAACCATATGCCTTTCTGTTAACATGTTCATCCTAATGTGTAGTATTTGGGTTAGTGTAGGTCACTGAGGAGTGTCTCTGTTCAAACTTTTGTTGTTTAGGAGACAGACACATGTATAACCTCTTTAGAGATTAGAAGAATCATCTGACAACAGTCTGATTTGTTTGGAAGGGAGTACCATTTATGTGTACATTGTTTAATTGGGGGGTGCAACTGTTGGAGACTGTACAAAGCAGAAATTTCTGGACTACCCCTGTGCAGTTATGGTTCTGTTATAAGTTCTGTTATTTGGAAGTGGAATCAAACATGGCTTCCAGGTCACATGTCCAGGCAGATCTTATGGGAAATACTCACTCAGTGTAAAGTTCCCACAAACTCATCTAAGCTGCAGCTCCTGGCAGGTTTATTTCTTTATTGAAGTTTTGTTAACCGAGTAGACCCACTGAGCCCAGAAGGTCCCTTTTTCAGGGGTGACCTGGAGTTAGTTAGATAACGTAAAAACATTTTGTATATACAGTACATAAGAGAACAAGCTACTTTTGATTATAATCAAGACATTACAAATCAGGGAATCATACAGTCACCAGTAGACAGTTCATTATACAATCACATTAGTACTAGACTTCTAACCTGGGGTCGAATTAGTACATAATAATTGACAGTTCAGGTTTGTCTCAGTTGTTGAAGAGCATTTGGCAGGACAATCATGTTTGGGATAGGCTAGATTTTATCTTGGTACAGTTATACTCAAGTGCATGAACATTTGCTGTTGTCTAGCAGGTGCTTCTGGAGCCCTTTATGGAAGGCTCCCAGGGAGCTTGTTTCCTGCGGGTGGGCAGGTAGCTTATTCCAGCGTACAGGTGCAGCATGGGTGAAGGATTTGCTACCAGCTGTAGTCCTCACTCTGGGTTCCTCCAGGCTGTTTTTTCCAGTGGTGCAGAGCTGTCTACCTAAGCACTTGGGAGCAAGCAGGCCAACAAGGCTTACTGGGAGATGGTTGTTAATGAATTTGAATGTATTGCACAGGAGAGGTACTCTATAACGGTGGCTAAGGGATGGCTAGTTTAGGGAGACCAGTACTTCACAGTAATGGCGCCTCGGATGAGTCATAGTGGAGAAATGTTCAATCTTATTATATAGCATTTGCATCCTGTTGTGCTCCTGTTTTGCAATTGAATGCACTACTGGAGTGGAATATGTTAAGGTAGGAAGGAGGATACTTTTTGTTACGATAATCCTGGTTTCAGGGATCATTTGAGCATTCAGCCAGTACAGTAGACCAAGTTTTGGTGGATTGTTTTGGTTAGCAGATCCACATGGGGTTTCAATGTGAAGCTTTCTACCAGCAGTAAGCCCAGGTACTTGAAGGACTTCACTATGTCTATGGATGAGCCTGATGCGGAGACCAGAGGCCTTCTATCAGGGCCTAGGGTTCATGGTCCAAACAGTGAGGATACAATTGCGAACACTGCAGACATGCTGCAAAACAAGGTTGTAAAGCTGGACAAAGGATGTTCTAGGTGTGAAGTAGGCCAGTTAGCTCAGATGATGTCACTCACATGTTTACATACACATACATATGATATAGGTGACAGTGAGAACTCTCACTAAAAGGGTGTGTCACCTCCCTACAGCCAAAAAGGGTATAAACTGGGGTGCTGAAAGTCATCTCTCTCTCTTTCTCTCTGGAACACTCAACATCTGACGAAAGGAGACCTGCTGCAAGTACAAGTACAGCTTAGACAAAGTGTCTTCTATAGCTAGCAGTAAATAAATAGGTTTTAAGTGAGGAAAGTTCAGATTTTTCTGTACATCAACTGTTCGTGTAACTTGCTTTATTTTCTGCTTGTTAGTAAACCGGTACCCATTTTGTCTGACTGCAAATATATTCTGTTTGTAAATACTTGTAGTTCTTCTAGTGAAGAATCCATTTTTGATAGAACCCATGACTGTTTGTTTATTTAAAAAGGCAATTTTACTATTTCTGCCAGACTCTGTTTGTAGTCCATCTCCGAAGGGCACTCTACTAACAGTTATTGTAGTGACCTTCCTGACATTGAGCAAAGAGGGCAAAAGGGTGGTTTCCTGGTTCCAGATAAAAATCTGGTGGTGGCAAAGGATTACAAGTTCTCGACAGAGAACTACATTGTAAGTGAGGGGCCCAAGGGGCAGTTTTTGTCACAACTGGTAACAGTGGTGTGGGATCACTGTCAAAGTATAAAATTTATTTTTAGGCACTGTCATTAAAATGACCTCCAGTTGATCAGTAAAAACTTTGAAAACTGAAACCAGAAAAAAATTACTGCTATATTTACAGTGTGCTTTGGATAATCTTACATTACAAAGAGTAACAGAAAATTAGAAACTATTGGACTGAGTAGGAGCATATGGGTCCAGAGAGGACTGTGGATTTATTGAAAATCTTTCAGGTGTTTAATTTTAGCTTCAAGTGTGTACTGTACCTTGTATACTACTGTCCTTAAGGCAGTTTCTATTACTGAAGCATTTAAAATGTTTCTTATATTAACATATGGAGACTTTCAACTTTGGTGATTTTTTTTCAGGTTATACTTTCAAGAACAGAAAAAACAAGACCTCACATGCATTTTCATCTTGATGCAAACCCAGTATCCCCAAACATGGTTATTGAAAATTCCTCTTCACCAGATGGATATGCACTAGTTATCACTGGAAACAAGGTGATTGATTTATAGCATTCTGAATTGGTCATAACTATTGCATAGTGTTTAGGTAGCTAACAGGATGCCTCTAATGAATGTGTTTCTTTGAAAACTGCAGCAACATGGAGATCCATTATTTCTGCAGTAACAACACTTTCGTTTCTGAAATACTACAGAAAAAAGTAATTAAAAGTGTGTTCTCAGTATTGCATTTTGTAACTTGTTGAAGTTTAATAGAACAGATGCCGGGGTAGAAAATGAAATATTAAATAAAACATTTTTATGCAAGAATAAAAGGTTGCAGGTGCATGGGGATTACGTCAATTAGATATTTGCTGTATGCGGTCATATGAAGATAATATTAACCTACATTCAGAACAGTTGGAGAAAATACCTAGTTTTTACTTTTCAAAAATTCCCCAGTATAACAAACAGTATTTATTAAAAGTGTTAAGAGACTACAAAAACAAAAAACACAGTCACTTGCATGAGTAATATAGGATAAGTTTTAACCTACAAGCGAGAGCAGAGGCACATATGGTGAGGGTAGAAGTTAAACACATCTACAGGAAGGGGGGAAGATCCTTGAGGAGGGAATTAAGGATCTGTGGGGGAGGGGCAGCATGATGGATGGTAGGTGGGAGGGTGTTCCATATTTTTGGGGAACGGTGTGAGAATGCAGCCTGGCCAACAGAGGTAGTCCTGGGAAGGATGGTTACAAAGGAGGTCATGGTTTCTAAGGAGTGAGAAGATGTTTTGAGGAAACAGAGGAGAGAGATAGTGAGGGAGAGTGGAACCAGAATTTGCCAGGAAAGTTGGCACAGTGGATATGGCGTGCAGTGATGGGTATGGGGAGGACAGTCAAGAGTGAAATGTCAGAAAGAGTGGAAAAGAGAGTCCAGCTGGGTTAGGAAAGGTTTGGGAGTGGCACTGCAGACTTCATCACCATAGTTAAAAATAGGTAGGTTCATTTTCTGGACCAGTACATGGCGAGCCGGCAGAGGAATACAACCACAATTTCTGTATAGAGCACCCAGTTTGGGGTACAGCTTTTTGTGGATGGCATCAATATGTCATTACAAATTACTTTCTTTCCAAGATAAAAAACTGAATTACTTCAACAGTAATCAGGAACAATATTGGTGCATTTAAAGACATCCAATTTACAGTCTGTTTTCCTTCAAGTTTTATAGTAGACCTTTTTCATAAAAAAAAAAAAAAAGATATGTTAGCTTGTATTTGTGCCAAAGATTATTAAAATATGCCCATAATTCTCAACTCAATTCATCACACTTCAGCATTGATCTCGAATAGATTCAGTATTGATCTCCCCTGTTGGCCATCATGATTAAGAACATTTGTGTGAAAATATATCTGTCCCTCTGACTTTATCTGATCGTGTTGCATATCTTACATACCTGCAGGCACAATGTTTTGCCTGTACCATCGTCATAGTTTGTATTAGGGCTGTGTTAATACATTTTTCAAATATTTGGCCAAATATTCAGTATTTGGAGCCCATATGTCCGAATATTCGGTATTCGGGCACTTTTCATAATTTATAAAAAAAAAAAAAGCTAAGAGCCCACCTCCTTCCCTAGCCCAGATCCAGAAAGATAAGAAAGAACCCTTCCCGCACCCTCAGATAGCTCTCAAACTCCCTTCCTTTCAACTCACTATTGTCATAATTAAAAAAAAAGAAAACATAGAGTTCCCCACCTGACTTCCACAGCTGCTGTTGCTCAATATTAGGCTCCTCACACACACACATTACCCCACCCCACTGTCAGCTGGGCAGCATCGACATCTCAGTATTCCTGTACCTAAAGATAAAGCTTGTGGGTAGTGGCATAAGTCCGCTTTTCTCTCTGGACTAGTTGGTTTTCTTGTGAAAGAAATCAGTTATTGTTTGCTACTTATATAGTAGAACAGCTGGATCAAGCATAATGATCAGCTTGTTGTGCTATATAAGCGCAAGGAAGCAACTGATTTCATTCACAAGAAGGCAACCGGTCGAGGAGGAGGGCGAGCTGTGCCGGCTGCCTTTTTTTAACTTCTCTTTAGGTGCAGGGTGCATGCTGCTACTGGCTACCTGGGTGGGGATGGGTGTGTGTGTGTGGGGGGGTCTCACAGTATTGAAACTTGGCAGCCTGCCGTGGAGGCAGGTGGGATTGTGCCAGTCACCCATTGAATTTTTCTTATGTTTTCTTTTTTTTTTTTTAATTATGACTTGCATGAAGTGGTTGGGAGGAGAGGGAGGAGGAGGAGGAGGAGGGGTTTGTTGCTATCTGAGGGTGGGAGAGAAGGGGTGTTCTTTCTTATCTTGCCAGATCTAGGCTAGGGAGGAGGGTGGGGGGCACTTTTAGCTTTTTAGAAGTGCTTCCCGAATACCGGATGAATAGTGCAGTGTTCATTATTCGGAATCTGAATAATGAATAGCTCATTATTTGTGGAATTTGGGAAATGATATTCATTATTCGCACAGCCCTAGTTTGTATGTCAATATATTGTGATCTCAAAAGTAGAGGACTCTGACGTGAAGTATATGCATGCATCCAGTGTTGGAATTACACTTTATGAGCTCTTGGAACTATGATGGCCTATGAGGTCTCTATCTTTAAGCACAACCCCCTTTCCTATTATAGGTCAATGGCAGTGATGCATGAGCTATAGTGTTCTCCTTTAGAGCTATGGGGGCAGACCCCGGGTTAGACCCCCTGTAACTCCAACATTGCATGCAGCAGGAACAAATGAAGTCTCTGAGACAGAGAATTTGTCATCACACAAATAATTGATTTGATACAGTGTTAATATTTCTTTATACACCCAGATTTCAAAATATGGGGCTTGAGCAGGTAATATGTATATTGTGGGACTTCCGGTGATGTCATGCCACTGTACACAGCTCTTCAGCTGTGCTCAGAATGGGATCACTATTAAATCTTCCAAATCCACTCCATTTCAGTACTTTTGCTACCAAGTGTTTACTAGAGGTTATTACATTGATGTGACATTCAAGCAGGACTCCTTTGCCATCAAAATCACTGGATGGCAATGGATACATCATGGAGGATTTGATAGTGAGTGCATCCAGCTGCCATGGACCACGTGCCGGAACCACAAGAAGATCATATTCTTGGCTGTTATAGGTTACAGTGGCAATTGGACATTATACTTTCAGAACTGAAGAACTTCCATAAAGAAATGAAATTAAAACCCAGTCCTATGAACTGATATTAATAAACTTGAGAAATGACTTTGAGACTGGATGACAGAGCTAACCCAGAAAGATTATCACCTGAACATCACTGAACGAGTGTCCTTCAGTCGCAGGCTCTGCAGAGTCTTCAGGATCCAGTGGACGATGGAGTGCCTCATCAAGAGAGATAATCTCCAGATGTAAAATCTTCCAGAGGGAGCTGAGGGCACAGATATCATGGCCTTTCTACCCACTCTGTTGTGATTGACCTTGCTAGTTCCCCTGAACTCACTGTCAAGCTGGAGAGGGACTACTAAGCTCTGGGGCAGAAACCAACTAGCCCTGAAGCTCGACCCGATTCTGTGATTCTCATTTCCTATATTACATGGAGAAAGCCCTCCACTTAGCCTGGCAGCAAGAGACTGCAAAATGTCAGGACACACAAATATACATTATTCACTGCTACCAGAGCAAAGAGCTGAGTGTACATTCCCATTATGAAGGCACTAAAGGTGAAAGAAATAAGTTTTCATACTCCATACCTGGTCAGGATGGCATTCTCAGTTTTGATTCAGCAGATGCAGGTACTAAAGAACTCACAAAAGGGAATTTCAGTCTCCCTTCAACCAGAGTGCCAACAGCTGCAGTCACTGGTTTCAAAACTGGCTCAGCTGGCTTTTGCAAGCAAGACATGCGCTCTCCAAAGGAACTCCAAAGGCAACAATTGGCAGATGCTATTCAGGACATTGTTTCCCAGCTAAAGGCAGTTAACAAGGAAACCGCAACTTCAACACACATCGGAAGTGACACTGCCAAAGAATTTTTAAGGTAAGCATCATAGGGTTTTCCTGGTCCCCATTTGCCCCCAGCCCCAGGCCCCTGCTCCTTTCTGCTTGTCTCCCCTCGGGCTGGCCTGAGGCACCACCCTCCTGCTGGAGGTAGCAGTTGAAGTTATAGTTATTTTATAATATTGTCTCCCCGGTGTTCCCCAGAGTGATGATGTCCCCACCCATTACAGCATTCCCCTATTGCCCTGAGAACAGCATCTGTTATTGCCTTCTTGCTCTGATGTATGGGAGAGGCTTTATGCAGAGAGCTGCTCGTTGTAGCTCCAGGGTGTATCAGCCTAACCATACTGAGTACATCCCTCAAGTGCACCCTTGTGGTGACCCATGGCCTTAGTAATCATAGGCCCACTTGTGGAGCAGCACTTCTGTGGTCACATGTGTGCCACTGTTCCTAGATAGAAATTAGACCATTTGAACAGTCTGTGAGGATGCTCTAACTTATAGTCATTAATATTCAGAGGAGGTGTGGTGCACCAGTCCTAGGGTGGCTTTAGTAGGCAGAATCATTTATGTGTAACCGGGGTGTGGGTTTAGGGTTTGTTGTTATTTAGCGCCCGGTGCCTCCATTTTTGTAACCCTTTACCTGGTTAGCCTGGGTTCAGGGAGAAAACATTCGCTTGGCATCTGGGCTAGGTTTTCATTTCTGGACTGGGGCACCCAAGTAATTCCGGACACAGGAAGCAAGATCTGTGAATGTCCAAACCAGGAGTGGGATTCTAAAGTGGGGCTTTTATTCACTTACACACAGGACTACAAAGCAAGATGGACCCCCCACGAGGCTACACTCACTGGTTATGCAGATTTATAGAGGTCAGAACACATCTTCTTCATCATCACAACAACCCTCAGGTTTTGAACATACTGGGCTCTCAGCCCGAACTGGTACTCTCACTCTCCGGATTCCGTGGTATGGCCCTTGTCCAGCACTGGTATACTTTCCATATGGCATGGACATTTCTGTTGGTGGTTCCCTCTACCACCCATGAGCACTTCCTAGCTCTAAAGGGAAAACACATTCTTAATCCCATCGCCTGGGTACTTTCTGCAGACACTGACCAAGTGCCTTGGAGAAAGCTATAGGTGCCCAAAGTGAATCAGTGGGGTAAATCTGGTTACTCCAGATGGGGGTTCCCACCTCTTGTCCCCAAATCCATACCCGGCCATTCATTTGGAGTCAACACCTTTCCTTTGAGACTCTCTGTTTGTAGAATGCTATCTCAAAATGTATATCACATTTAACAATCTACTGTCTTTGGTAACTGGTGTCTTGACTTGCAGCATTCTCCAAGTGGCTATGTCCATCCCTGTAGATCCCACTGGTCAGATACATTTCAAGTCATATACATAAATTATTGTACTTGGCTGTCCTTTCCTGGCCCATAGTAGCATATACTTTACACAACTGTCTCAGTGAAAACATAAGCTCTCTGGCAGAGCAGACTCACCATGGTTCGCAAGTGTCCCAGGGCTTCTTTCACAGGAAAAAACACACTTCTGATACCTCAGCACAAATCTTCTCATCAGGCAGCTTTTCTTCTTCCAGCCAGGCCAGGGGATTGCCCCTGAAAAGCTGGTCTTGTTCCCTCCCCCCATCCCTCTAAGGGATGGGGCACTAGAACAAGCTGGGGAACGGTCTCAGCCGCTTCTGTTTGTACTTCTTCTGTGTCCTTCACTAGGGCAAGAACACACACCCTCTTCCTGCGGTAGCTCTGATACAGAGCAGGGGCTATGAGGGGCTGCCAACTGCAGCCCACCTCCTCCCTCCACTGAGTCTCCCACTAGACTACTACAGACTGCCTTTGAAAACCCCAACGTTCTAACCTAACTCCCAGCTGCAACATTCCACTGTGGCTTATGCTGCTGTGAGAATTCTGTATGATGTCATCCCTCCAGCTCAGCTGAGACTGAGGACAGAGTGAGACAGTATGAAACCCATTTAACTGGTGTCTCACAAGCTGCCTTCCCTGCCTGCCACTAGATTTAAGTGGGATTTTAGTAACCCCTGGTGACAAGGGGGCTAGATGTGCTTTTGTCAGCACTAGGTACCACACAGCATTGCCAGCCCAGGGGATGGCAAGAGCCAGCTCTTATGGGGCCTGGGAATTCACTTAGGATCACCTGCTGAAGGATTCTTCATCTGTGCAGAGAAATGGACTCTGGCCTGTCCATGCAGTGAATTAGACTCACTAACCCAAGGTGTTAATCCCTTCAACAGTTTATTAGCCTGCCATTTTCCTTGTGATTATAGCTCTAATTCACCCGGTCTGTGCTTCCCTAGGTGTGGCAGACCGATTTATGAGACTGTAGGCTCTTACGTATAACCACATCTCCAGGAGCCTGTTATGTATTTTGGGTCTTTGGTTTGCAAGTTGGTTCCCCTACCACTGGACTACATAATGTACAACAGGACATGTTACAAGATTCACACAACAGAGGACCCTATATTCTGGTACAGCTATTACCCCTTTACAGTCCGTAGCATAACAGATGAAGTTGCCTGGGGACTATACTCCAATAGGACTAGCAAGTACTTTTGCCTTCTGTTGTGACATCAAATTCTCCCCTTCTTTCCAGCCTCACTCTTACTGTAACTCTCAGAGAGGGAGCCCACCGCAGCATCTCCAACAGCATCCCTGCTCTGAGACAAAGCATCAGTTCTCTACCTTTCCTAGACCCTTCCTGCGAGGTTTGTCCTCCAGACAGGTACTCCCATCTGTTGATGGGCCCAAACCTGGGCCCCAATATGGAAGCCAGTTTATCTCAGTAGCCCACTTGGCAACTGTCATGACAGTTTCCTGACCCCTTGATTAACACTTTGTTGGAGCATTGTACATACAAACATACATACGAACATACGAACATATGAAGAAGCCAGCAGAAGAATGCCATTTCGTCTATCAAGTCTGCTCATGTTGCAGGGTCCACAGCTTGAGCTACTGTCCCTGCCCCCTCTCCTCACTCCTCCCATCCTCCCTACTCATGACCCTTATCCTCCCCCTATACCTGTCCCAGCCTCTCTTACAGCTGTCCACTGTCTTCAATGAGATTACCTCTTCTGGCAGTGCATTCCAAGTGTCCACCACCCTCTCTGTGAAGAAGTGCTTCCTGACTCCTCTTAAACCTCCCACCCTCCAGTTTAGCAGCAGCCTCGTGGTTATAGGTTGCCATTTAGCTTAAAGAGGCTCTCCTTATCAATCTTTTTATCCTTTCTAAGTACTTGAAAGTCCCAATTATGTCACCTCTCTCTCCTGTCTTCCAGGAGTACATGTTCAGTGCCCTCAACCTCTCTCGTATGCCTTACCCTGCTGACCTGCTATCATCTTTGTAGCCCTCCTCTGGACCTTCTTAATTCTTAATTGTTAATTCCTGTAGGAGTACAGTTTGTACCCTGCAGAAGTTATGCTTGATCCCAGGGACTGCGTGGTTACTCTTCCATGTCACCCCTTAGGTGACCACTGTTCAAATTGTTAAAAGGTCTGCAGAGTAACACTGATTGTGGGGAGTGGGAGCGGGGGACCAGCTTGGTGAAGACAATCCACATATTACTTATAAGTGTGTATGATGAATAATCCCAAATTCCAGCTATAATCCCTCAGTGTAAATGGGTTCACCAGTCCAATCAAATGTTCCAGAACCCTAACACAGTTCAGATGTGTCAGACTTGATATCCTATAACTTCAGGAGACCCCCTTTTCCCCTAGGAGCATAGTAAGCTCACAAAGGTTGACTTCTCAGTGGCTTATTCCCCTTCTTATGGAGGGGAAAGAAGAGGGCAATGGCAATCTTGATTCCCAAAACCAGTGTCTTTCATGAACATCTGGTATGGGCAGACCAGGACGGTCAGCTTGTGATTGTCCAGGGGATCTTATATGACCAGGTGGTTACCCTAGCTAAGTTATACTTGCCCCAGGTTCAAATGTCATTTTCATAAAAAAATATTGTACCATATAGTTTCCCTAACCCAGTGGCTTCTTATTACTGGCTGGGGATTTTAATATTGCCCCTCAACCCAGCTGTGATTCCTTGAACTTTAACCCTCCTAGACAACCAGCAGCACACATGTTTTTCTGTTGATTGACCCAGGAGGTGGGGTGAATCGATATTTGGTGAGCACTCCATCTAAGAATGTGCAATTTTTCATTTGATTCCTAGGTACATGGAACCTACTCTCGCATTGATCAATGGTACACCCATATGGAGCACCTGATTCAAATGTCAGCATTCACTACAGGTGACATTATACTGTTGTATCATGCCCCCTTTAGCTGCCTTTGGGACTAGGGACTTGAAAGAGGGAGACTAGACGGCACCTAATTCCTACTACTTGAAATCCCTCATAATGTTGTGCATTTGTGTGCAGGGCGAGCTAGAGGAGGAGGAGGAGGACAGCATAACTGCACTATTTAATGTCTGATCTGCCTTGATTACCAACTGCTACAGAACTACAGGGAAGGCAGTTCAATGCAACTGTTCCCGTTCAGACTTTGTTGATAGTACATTGCATTGTCAATAACCACTACCTAGTATGAGACCTAAGACCTGATGCACAGGTTGAACTCCAGAGTACACCCCCCCCTTACCTCTGGGATACCCTTGTGTCTGTCCCACTCCTTCTTTAATCCTGTGACCATTTTAGCCCTTATCACCTCCTCTGATAGGCAATTCCAAGCGTCCACTACCCTCTCCAAGAAAAATATTTTCCCATGTTACCCTTGAGTCATCCTGCTCCAACTTCATACTGTGCCCCCTTGAATTGGATCATCTTTTACTTTGGAAGATGTTCCCTTCCTGTACTCTGTTTATACCAGTGAGGTGTTTGTATGTCTCTGTCATGTCCCCCCTTTCCCTCTAGGAAATACAAATCTCTTACTTGGGCTTTGATGAGTTTTTAGAAACATAGACTTTAATGGCAGATAAGGACCGCTTGGCCCACCCAGTCTGCCCATTTCTCTACCTGATTGGAAGGGAGTTATGATGTTAGCTTGCTCCAAGAAATCGCTTACTTGGGCTTTGATGAGTTTTTAGAAACATAGACCTTAATGGCAGATAAGGACCGCTTGGCCCACCCAGTCTGCCCATTTCTCTACCTATTGGATAAGCTGCAGATCCTAGTAAACCAGCAACCTACTTCTTCCTAACCCTCACCAGAATTGCCTTATGTCTGTCCCATGCAATCTTGAATTCCCCCACTGTTTTTGGCCCAACGATCTCCTCTGGAAGGCCATTCCATGCATCCACCACCTTCTCCCTGAAAAGATACTTCCTCACATTGCCCCGGGCCGTCCCCACTCTATCTTCAAATTGTGCCTCCTTGTTCTTGCACATCTCTTTTCTGAAATATGCTACTCTCTTTGACTTTGTTGATTCCCTTGAGGTACTTGAAAGTTTCTATCATGTCCCCCCTCTCCCCCTCCTTTCCTTGAAGGTATACATATTAAGCTCCTTTAGTCTCTCTTTGCATGGCGTCTGGTGTAGAACTTGTACCATTTTAGTTGCCCTCCTCTGGACTGCCTCCATCCTGTCTATGTCCTTGCAGAGATGGGATTTGTATGCAGTACTCCAGATGGGGTATCACCAACTGTCTGTACAGAGGGATAACAACTTCCTGTTTTCTACTGGTGATGCCTCTCCCTATACATCCCAGTATCCCCAGCCCTCCTTATTGCCTTCTCACATTGCTTGCTTACCTTTAGGTCATCTGATATGACTACCCCCAGGTCTCATTCCAATTTTGTTATTGTTAGTACCCGACCCCCCCACACACACACACACTTTGTACTCTTCCCCTAGGTTTCTGTTTCCCAGGTGCATTACTTTGCACTTTTTTGCATTGAATTTAAGCTGCCATACTGCTGACCATTCCTCCAACCTTGCCAAGTCCCTTTTCATCCTTTCCACCCCCCTCTCGTGTATCAACCCTGTTGCAGATCTTTGTGTTGTCTGCAAAGAGGCAAACTTAGCCTCCCAGTCCCTCTGCAACGTCACTTATAAAAACACTAAAAAGGACCGGTCCCAGTACTAAACCCTGCAGTATTCCACTAGTACCCCCCCCACCGTTTCTTCGGAGTGGACTCAGTTTACTATTACCCTCTGTGTCATGTTGTCCAGCCAATTTTTTTACCCAGGTTGCCTCCCTGGGGCCCACTCCCAGGCTGGCTAACTTGTTTATTAATCTTTTATGTGGGACTGTGTCAAATGCTTTACTAAAGTCTAGGTAGGCTGTGTCCACAGCCCCTCCCTGGTTCACTACTTTGGTCACCCAGTCAAAGAAATCTATTAGATTTGTCTGACATGACCTTCCCACTGTGAATCCATGCTGCCTTGTGTCCTGTGTCCCACTGGCCTCTAGGTACTCAATAGTTCTTTCCTTCAGAAGTGATTCCATCATTTTCCCTACCACTGAGGTTAAACTAACAGGTCTGTAGTTTCCTGCCTCTGCTCTGTTCCCACTTTTGTGAAGGGGAATCACCTCCGCCCTCCACCATTCCTTAGGTACCACACCATCCTCCCATGATTTGTTAAAAAGGATAGTTAGTGGTGTCACTAATTCTCCCCTTGGTTCTTTTAGAATTCTGGGGTGAATCCTGTCAGGTCCCATTGCTTTGTCCATCTTCAGTTTTAGGAGTTCTTTCAGAAGCCTTCTTCTGTGAATGGACTGGTATTGACTCCTATCCAGGCGCTTCTATTGATTGGATTAGTACTCTCCCAGCTCTTCCGTTGTTAATACCGAGCAGAAATATTCATTCAGTATTCTGCTTTCCACTGTCACCCTCTGCCCACATTCCATCCCTTTATTAAGTCTCTGTATCCCTCCCTTGGTCTTTCTTCACTCCCTAATGTACCTATAAAAGGTTTTATCCCCCTTCTTAACAGAGTTTGCTATCTTTTCCTCAGTTTGTGCCTTTGCTATTGTGACTGCTTTCCCTGCCTCCTCCTGCTATAACTGATAAAGTTCTCTGTCCTGCTCCTTCTGTGTTTCTTTATATTTCCTGAATGCTATCCTTTTCTCCTTAACTGTCCCTGCCACCTCTTTCAAGAACCATAGTGTTTTTTCCTTCATTTTGTTTTGTTGATTTGCTTCACACAAAGGCTTGTTACCTCTGTGACGGCTGTTTTGATTATTCCCCATTGTTCCTCCACCCCTCCTTCTTGCCCGTTTGCTAGTGCTTTTCTGAGGCATTCTCTCATTTTCCCAAAGTCAGCCTTCCTAAAGTCCAGTACTCTTGTTTTTGTATGGCTTGACTCTATGGCTGTGTTTATTGTGAACCACACTGTTTGGTGGTCATTTGTTCCCAGATGGCTACCCACTTCTAAATCTGAGATCCTTTCTTTTTCCCCATTTGAGAGTACCAGGTCTAAGATTGCTCCCTCCTGAGTGGGTTCCAACACTAGCTGTCTGAGGCATGGCCCCTGTAGGGCATCAAGAATTTATAAATCACTGCAGGATTTGACAGGTGCTGGATGACTCCATGGAGGTGGTCTGTAGTTTGAAGGAGGAGTGGGTGCTCCAGTCACCTTAGATACCTGGCACTTGGCATGTTTAGCCACTCCAAAGTGACCAGCTCACATCAATGGAGGGAATATGGGTGGATACAGCTTATTAGATTTTTTAGAACTCCATTGATCTTGGCACACTACCTTGATACCATCTGAGTGTCTTGTTGGCGCAGCTCTGGAGAACCTAGAGCCAAGCACATACATGCGATGTGGGAATGTCCCTTGTTGTTGCCCATTCTTTAGAGTACTGGAACTTGAGCTATAAGATCTCTTTGGTAGACTGGTCCAGCTGACCATATCTTTTTCTTCAGTTCCTGATAGGACTAAGAGACCCGAATTCTATGTACCTACTTTATCTTTACAGTGGCAAAGAAAGGAAAAAACAGTCCATGGTTAACCCCACGGTTACTAGACCTGCCCTCCCAGTGCCAGTTGGTGAGTCAGAGATATCTCATAGAGAAAATAACTTACTCCTTGAATGACTGCTCAGAGAGCTTCGTCTCCCAACAGAATGGCTGGCTAATACATGCTGTAAGTAAAGACCCAACCCTGGTCCCATCAACACAATATGGTGGACCCCCCCCCTCTTTATTTTCTTAATTTTCCTTCCTTTTGTTTCCCCTTTCTCGCCCTTTGTTTGACCAGTGTACTGCATACTGTCTGATCTGAAACATGTTCTGAGGTCTCGCTGAGTCTGGTCTGACCTGGGATCCCTCCAGTGCCACCCCACTCCCTGCTACCTTATGGATCTCTCTAGGAAAAGACACTTGGTGATACTCTTCAAGATGGAAACAATATTATAGCTTTGGTAAATCCCCCCTTGAGCTATGTCTTAAAGAGGGAGCCCCTCACAGTGTTGCTTAAATGATGTATCCTAGCTTTACTTAGTAATGTACACTGAGACTCAAAACCATCTGTTAATCCATCTTCTTTATTGCTTCTTGACCATGCTGTGCCGACCACTGTAAAAGTTCAATAAAAACTACATTAACAAAAAAAATATATATTATAGGCTTTATATTCTGGGCTTTGGGTTATGTGTGGGTCAAAGTGTGAGTCATGATTGACCATTCCAGAAACATGTACTGGTCAATTTCATCAGTGAGTGCATCATCTGCGACTGGGAAAAACAAAGGTAAACTGCTTTTTGAGATGCCACTACATGAGAGCAAATATTAGAAAAACATTTGGTGACAGAAATATAATGATTAGTTAGAGGTATAGTAGAGCATTCAGTAGTATGGAAGTACGGATTCCTGTATTTTTTTGGGCAAGTGTTTTTTGTCACTGTCAACATTGTATTGCTCAATGTTGGCAGGGAGAGGGGAATTTTATTTTCCTGCCTACGTTGTTCATTTTTTGGACAGCGGTGATTTAATAAACTTTTGCAGGTACAGTATAGCACTCGACTTTAATAATGAAAGTGAAATGAATTCTTACTGCTTGTAGCCTTACTTTTTTCTTGACTGCTTTCTTGGTAAAAATATATATACTGTATATGCAGACACTGCAGCTGGCCAGGTTCCTCCAGATACAGTAAACTGGAACTGCCCTTAAATAATAAATATTTATACAAATACAAAATAAATGGATACTTTAAGTGAATCAAATATGAGTAGCCTAGTAGGTGGTAGTATACTGTGACACTTGAGGTTCTGTGTTAGACAGCAGTTTGTACAACATAGAACCTACAAATCAGTAGTGTGTGATATTATATACAGAATATCAGTAGCCTGTATATTAGGTAGAGTTGCATGGATATCTGATCCGATCACATTTCCTGCTATTTTAAAATATCCGGCCCGATCAGGTTTCAGCTATTTAAGGCACCAGTCAGCACTCATTAGCTGTGGGGAGGTTGAAGCACACTGAATGGTGCAAGCTGATGGTCCATGCGGTTTACTTTATTTTTTTAGAATGGCACAACAAAGTTTAATGTAGTAGCATTTGTATTTAGACTCTTGAGACTGATACAGAGGCAAAGGGTGTTCTCTGTCCTACCCCGAGCTGTTAGCTGAGAAAGAGAAATTAGCGAAAATCACCAGAAATAAATGCCATGAGCCTCCAGCAAAGAAAACAGAGTAGCCAACTCTTGAGGCATTATAGCACAAACTCTCCCTTTACCTAATGACCACTCAAGGACAAAGCTGATTACTGAAAGCATTGCCAAGATGATGGCTTTGAATGAGCAACCCTTTTCCATTGTTGAAAATGTGGGGTTTAAAAGGCTAATTTCAGTTAGAACCGAGGTGTGTCACACCTATAGTGGCATTTCTCTGATAACATTATTCCAAGTATGTATGGCAAGCTTTGGCAAAAGTTGTTAATTGAACTGCAATCTATGCCAACTATAAGTTTCACAACTGATACATGGACTGCAGAATATTCAGTTGAGTTCTGCTTATTAATTACTGCTCATTGGATCGATAAGAACTTCAAACATAGAGTCGCTATGCCCGTGCTGAAACATTTAACACAAAGACATACAGGTGAAAACCTCTGCAGAGAATTTATGCAAGTACTTGAGAATTGGGGGTTGCAAGTCAGTCAGAGGCATTTAGTAAATAGGGATAATGGGCCAAATACAACCAAAGCAATGAAGTTCAGTGGTGTTCCTAGTGAGGGGGTGCTTAGCACACATTTTGCAGCTAATCATCCATGAGGCTATATAAAGCAAAAGTCCTTTGAAGACTTGCTTGCAACTGGAAGAGTGATACTGGGACATTTTAAATACTCCAGTAGTGCTACCGAAAAGTTAACTGCTCTGCAGAAAAATCTGCAAATGCCTGTACACAGACTTATTTAAGACATCCCCATCAGATGGATCAGTAGCTATTACATGTTGGAAAGACTGTTAGAGCAGAGGCGCGTACTTACTGTGTATGCCTCTGAGACTGAGAACCTAACTAGTAGTTCTACACAGTGGTCCCTTGCTGAAAGTGTCAGCTGCATTTTAAAGCCATATGAGATCGAAACAAAAAGGCTGAGCCTGCAAGCAGCTTGTGTGTCAGACATGATTCCCACTTCCACGGTACAATATCATGCTATAGATGCCATAAAAATTCCAGGCTTCACATCAATGAGAAAAGCACTTCTTTCAGCGATGGATGCAACATTTAAACACTACAAGTCATCAAAAGAAATAGTAGCTGCTACTTTCCTTGATGCCAGATATAAATTGCATTTTTTTCAAACAGAAAGTGGAAACACATTTGCTCGGGCTGTGGTAAAAGAGCTTGTAGATTAACTTAAGCATGTTCAACCCAGATGCGCTAAAGCCGATGTCAGATTAGTACTGTACCTTCAGTGACAATGACTTACAGTATGTCACACAGATCCTACATATCTGTAACAACAGGGCATAACCAGGTAGTGTTTTCCACAGGAAACCCAGCTATAGTTCACTGTCATAACCAGTTGGTTATAACAGCGAACATGTGCCGAGTTTCCCTTGCTGCAGGTATGCGTAATCTGCCTCCCTCACATGCACACACTGCTTGCTCTGCTCTTCTCCACTGTGCTACCTTCTATAGTCCCAATGTCTATGATGGACACAGGATTTTACCTGGGGGTGCTGTTCAGGAATCTGTCTCCCAGGGTCACAGAAAAAAAAAATACAAGTATAAACTGCACTTCAACCCCAGTGCGCTATTGAACAGCATCACCATCAACTGCCCACACTGCTTTATATAAATGCTGGGTAGTATTTTCAAGGTGAAAAAATACTAGCTAGCAATTAGATGAAACAAAAGTGGCTTTATTCTTGGGGTTTGTAGCAATCCACACTTTGTGTGTGTGTAAAATTCTCAGTGTTACTTCGAGGAAGGCTCTTGCAGCAGGCCAACACCAGTAGATCTTAGCTGCCAGGCACCAGGACCACATGGAAACTTTGTAGCCAGAAGTCTGCCATGGGGACCACCCACTGCCGACAGCTCTCTTTGACATTGGCCTATCTCTTTAAAGGTGAGTGGTCCCTCACCCTTCCCAGTTTTTCCTCGTCACAACCCATGCATGTTGGACCTTAGCAGATGCCGCAGCTAAAGTCAAGCAACATTACTCATGCTTACCACTCTTTTTATTTTCTTTTTTCTTTAGTATAAACTCGATTTTTCAGCTGCCCCGCGTCAAGGTTAAGTCTTCGCCAGGTTGGCTCCTGCAGACCTAGCTATCGCCCACTTCAGGATGTCCTCTAGAGTTGCAGATGTCCTGGTGGTTGCTATAAACCCTCCACCAGGGCCACTTACGCCATGAAATGGAAGTGTTTCACCTTTGGGTTGCTTAATGCCAACTGGGACTCCTTCACCCTGGTCCCTCCATGGGACCTCAATGGTATGTTGGAGAAACTTACATTACCTCCCTTTGAACCAGCCATGGGTTGCGAGCTGCACTTTCTGTCATTGAAAGTGTTCTTTTTAGTTGCTGTTACTTCTGCTTGAAGGATTTCCAAACTTCTGGCTGTCATGTGTAAAGAACCTTATATGGTTTTTCACAAAGACACGATGTCTTTGTGCACTGATCTCAAGTTTCTTTCTAAGATGGTGTCAGAGTTTACGTTGAACAAATTCATCCACCTTCTGGTTTATTATCCTGAGTACTCAGGGAGGAGTCTTTGCTCCACACTTTGGATGTACATAGAATCTTGCAGTACTACACACACCGGATAAAGGCTTCAAGGAAGTCTGACCAATTGTTTATTTCATTCACCCCTAAGAGAGAGAGCACCCCTGTTTCTAAACAGTGTTTGTCTCAGTGGATAGCCAATTGCATTGTTTATTGCTACCATAAGTACAACAGGGACCTTCTAGGAGTGGTTAAGAGCCATTCTACCAGGGGCATGGCTGCCTCCATGCCGTGGAGTCCATGGCTTGTTTCAGAAATGTGTCTGCTGCAGATATCTGTGCAGCTGCCACATGGAGTTCTGTCCACACCTTCACCAAGCATTGCAGTCTGGACATTACCTCTTGGTGCAGGGCCAATTTCACCCTCACAGTTCTTCAGGGCATTCTCTCCTGAGTTTTTGGCTGCTAAAACTCATCCTCCTCCAAGTGCTGTTTTCTTGGTCACACCTGAAACTGCTTGAGACTCAGTCTTACCGGTGTTGGCCTGCTGCAAGATCCTTCCTCGAAGTAAGATAATCATGAACCCTAAGGGCAAGTGGGATTATGAGCTATTTAGCTCCCTGGGTTAGTGCTGCCTAGGATTGGGATGACACTGATGTGGAAATTTGCATTCGGCAGCCACCGAGTGCTCAAATAGTTAACTGGACTGAAGAAGAGGAAGAAGTAGTAGTAGAAGAAGATGATGATTACTCAGTCACAGTTACAACTTCATATTTCATCTTTAGTTTCCATGCAGCTGCAGGAGGATCAAATACATTGTTATTATCAAGGTATCATTGCTGTAATTATTTTACAGTGCTAGGACGCAATCCCCATATCTTATCCATGTCATTCATCAATTACAAGCCCCAGAGCTCAATAATGAATTTCACATTTTGGCAGAAACTGTGTGTAGGGGGATCATTAGTAGGGCTGATCATATAATCCTTCATAAAAATAAATTACTCTGGATATCAGGGAAAAAAAAATCTAATTTCAAATTTTTATATAAAACTACCAAAAATCCAGAATCCTAGTACTTTTACTGAAAAACTCCCTCCCATTCTATAACACCCCCAGCCCCGACATTACGCAGCCCCTCATCCAAATCACCCTGTAACCCACAACCACCTTCCTCCCCCCAAGCCCATTGCATCCATTAATTATCCTCTTTAACCCCCTCCAAGTGCCAGTTACATCTCTCCTATAGAAAGTTTGTTATAGGACTGGAGTTGCCATAAATGCCACAGCTGCTTTCAGACAAAATTATCACTTCTAAGTCCCCTGATTCCTGATACAGTGCCCCCCCACCCAACACACCCACTAGCACCCACATCCTTCTTCCTCCAAGCCCACTGCATCCATTAATTGTTACAACTAAACAATGTCAGTGTTGCTCATTCCTTCAAAACTGGACTATTAAGGGGTTCTGGGGTGCAGCTGTGGTAGGGTAATTTAATAGTTGTTGTGCACACCGCCTTAGCCTCTGGGTGCTGTCTGCCTGCACTCCCCTTCCAATGTTTGTATTTAACTTAGTTCAGTTTTTAATTGAACTTCACACATTGAGATTTTTATGTTAAAACACTTTATCGCCATCTTTTTAAATCATGAACAACTATAAAAAATTCAATCATTTGCTGTGTATTTTTAAAGTTCCATTGCTTATTTCCAGTAATGATACATTGTTACTTTCAGTGTAATACAATTCAATATTTTACCACACTTAGATTTTCGTTTCTCTCTCATGTGTCCACATGCTCACAATAGCATTTCAAATTATTCAAGTCTTCTTGGAGCAATTGCCTGTTTCTCTCCATACCCAAGGTCCATTTCAAAATGCTCCTGTGTCATCATCTTTATTTTGTTTTCGTCCCGAAATCCAGAGTGCTGTCTTTTATTTTAATGGTGCAGGAAAATATTTTGGAAACGCCTAATTAGTGCTGTAGATGTCTACTTGCCATTACCTCCTCCTTTCTGCTTCTTCCTACTTCGAATAGCCCAGCCTTCTCGGTGCACTGGACATAAGCAATGGAACTTTAAAAATGCACAGCAAATGATTTCATGTTTATAGATGCTCACAATTTAAAAAGATGGTGATAAATAAAGCATTTTAACACAAAAATCCCAATGTGTGAAGTTCAATTAAAAACTAAACTAAGTTAAATACAGACATTGGAAGAGGAGTGCAGGTGGACAGCACCCAGAGGCTAAGGTGGTGTGCACAACAAATATCCATTAATTGTCTGTCTATATCTTTAGTCCTCACCCCCCCCCCCCCAATTTCAAGTTACAGCTCTACTGTAATAAAGTGTATTGTAAGACTGGCTGTAAATGCCACAGCTGCACTCAGCTAAAATCATCACATCCACTAGCCCCCCAGCACCCAGTCCTGAGCTATCAGAAAGAAAGAGCTCAGCAGAACTTGCAATCAAATAATTTCTCCCACGGTGGAGCTGATCGAGCTTGTTTACATTCTTGTACATGTGTTTTCTGTGTAGGAATGAAAATAGCTTTTCATAGTAACACCTGATTGACTGACAAGAGTCAATCAGGTGTTACCACTGTATGTTTATATGTACAGTTACTGTGTCTCTTACAGTTATAAGGAGTGTATTCTCAGTAGTGTGTGGTGAGAGAACAGCGATGCGCAGCTGAGCAGTTCTGGCAAATAAAGGATTCGAGAAGAAACTCTTAGAACCATAATGGACACACACTATACATATACACGTTATAAATCATATTAAACACCCTTGTTAAAAAATTAATTACGATTTAAAATCAAAATGTTGCAGAATATTAGAGAACAGCCTTTGTTGGAATTGGACTGTGCCAGGTGAACTTAGAACGTCAGAATTTTAAAACTATGTGCGTTGGACACCCTTTTATGGTTATAAAAGTACCTGGAATGTTTAGAAATCAACAATCCTGATTGGCTAAGAATGAGGTTAGGATTTACAATCTGAAAACAATATTTTCATTCACACACACACCGTAATGTAGATGAGCGCAAGCAGTTCTTCCATGGGACGGATTTTCTGACTCTAAGTTGTGATGTGCTCTTCCTTTCTGTCAACCTGGGACTGGGTGCAAGGGGTGATGTGGAGTGGGTGTGTTGTGTGTAGGGTCCACTGTTTCAGGGCCAGGGTGGGGGACTTGGGATGTTGATTTTTGGCTGTGTGGCTGCAGCATTTACAGACAGTCCTATAATAAACATTTTTGTAGAAGAGATGTAGCTTGCATTGGGAGGGTGCTGAGGACTCGGATGGAGACGGACAATTAAGGGATGCGGTGGACCTGGGGAGGAAGAGGTAGCTGGGTGCTAGTGGGTGTGTTAGGTGGGTGGTCTACTGTATCATGGGTCAGGGGACTTTGGTGATGATTTTGGCAGAGTGTGGCTGCAGCATTTACAGGAGGGGATGTGGAGGACAATTAATGGATGCAGTGGACTTGAAGTGGGTGGCATGGTGGTTTGGATGGGCACCAAAATTTAATTACATGGTGAGGGGGAATTAACTAGTTTAGGATAACTAGGATATTAGGATCTGCGTATCCTAATCCAGTGTCATCTGATGTTAGGATCAGATGCCGGATTTGGATATAGATTATCCTAATATCTGACTATGCTAGCTCTGACCTGATTTTGGGATATCAGAGCAGCCCTAAACATCTTTGACCATTAACATAGGGTGAGAGGGAGTGATCCCTGTATCTTATCATCATTGTTCGTCAGTTCTGTGCCTCATAACTAACTAACTTTTGTAGATTTTGTCAGAAACTGTCTTGGGAGATCATTATCATCATTAGTTTAGGTGGGAGGGAGGATTGCCATACGTATCCTCCTCTCTCAGTTCAAATCCCCATAAATTCTTCCAGGTTTTGACAGAAACTGTGCAGGGATAATTAACTATCAGCTCAGGGTTTAAAGAAGTGGTCCCCATAGCTTATAAATGTTATTTACTGTATTTTGTAGAAAACAATGGGGATCATCAACTGTCATCTCAGGACAGGATGGAGCAATCTCCAAATTTGAGATTCTCTTCCATCAGTTTCTGGTATGAACAGTCGCCCCTATGCCATATCTTTATTCTCCATTTGTTATTGTGCCCCCCCCAACTGACACCCCAATGGGCATTTGTTTTATTTTAGTGCTAATCAAGTTACAGTAGCTTATTTGTGACCCATATGGCTGATATAATCAAAACTTAGCATAATATGCTGTGTAACTCATTTCAAATAAGCCAAAAATTATCCTGAAAATTTGCCCAGGAGTGGAGCTACACTGGACAATATTAATCCAGTGATAATGAGGCACTGCTTACACACCTGTAAACCACATACTGATCCCATTGTAATAAAAAATGGCAGGATGATAAATACAGATAGTCATATGTTCAGATCATTTGCATGTGCAATTAGTTTGCTCCTCAAATTATAAAGTACTTTTTGGTGAAAAACAAGGATCTGAAAATTTCTAGCAGCATCAACAGAATTAACTAGAAATATAAATCCTAAAACTCAGGGCTGGCAATTTTCTGCCCCCAAAAGTATGTTTTATCTGTTTTTAGAAGAAATTTGACCCATGCAATTTTCTAAAAATTCTTCCACAAAATGCCACCGTGTCACTAAAATGGCCATTTTCCATAAAAGAATGTTGTGAGAATTCACCATTTTCAAATGAACAGTCCCAGCTTGGGTGCATATTGTTAATCTTCAAGGATTTCTCCTCCACTGAGCCACATCACGGAACTGTAAGCCATCAGTGTCAGAATCTCCCAGAAACTTTTGCTAGCTGGGTCCACCAGTGCTGACATGCGTTGTTGCCACCTATGTAACGTGGGCAGCCCCAGTTATGCCTCAGTTCTTTCTCCTGCTGTCAACTGCTTCTCAGTTCACCGCTGCTGAAGACTGGCATAGAACTTTGCAAGTATTGCTAATGCTTCTACTTGTTTGTTCTTTTTTTCTTTTAATTTAACATTTATGCTACGAATGAAAGATACAGAATCACTGTTCCACTACAAGATTTATAAGGATGATGCTCACAATATGTGCATTTGCTACCTAGGCCTCTCTCTCATGACATAAAGACCTGCAGCATTTTTTTCAGGATTTTGACCAGGCAGCATGTAGATGTTGCAAGAAAGCCTTAGAAGTTGACTTAAAACTCAAGGCACTAGAGGACAAACAGTGTGCATCGTAGGATACTTCACCATCATCACCCATTCCTTCTTCCCACAGCTTGCCATCCACCCACCACTCCCCATGGTCAATGGCACCACCTGTTGACTCATCAAAGAAAGACAAGAAGGAGAAACTGCTGAAGCAGTGGAAAATACCACCATGCTGATAAAGAGAAGCAGTGATATCGGACAAAGATATCTCTTCTGCCAGGTCTCACTCTCCTCTAAAAAGTTGTAAGTCCACTGTGAAAGACAGATTCCAAGCTCAGTTCTCAGAGTCTGCTGCCCCTCTGACCATTTCTCAGACACAATGGTCAGAGTCTGGCACTGGCTGTAATTCCCCACTGGGGGATTCACAGCCGATTCCGCTGTTGGGCACTGTACCATCAACAAATCAATCATTGATGATGCCATCAGGGTCAGTCAGTGAGCAGATGCTGTTTCAAACTGTACCTGAACTGTTTAAAAGGCTTCTGCCCTGGCTCTGCCATTGATGCTAACCCTGTTGCTGCCACCAATTCTGCTGCTGTTGACTTTTTCGATGTTGCCAGTGCTCCTTATGTGGGTTAATACACCTTGCCAGGAGCTTATTTTGTTGATGCTTGGACTTATGATGATCTCTCCAAAGTGGCCGCCTCCTGCCAATGAACCACTGCCTATTACTGTTGAGGAGGAACAGCTGGAATACAGTCCAGACCTGATGGGGAAGGACTGTGAAGAAGAGGAGGAGGAAGGTATGACCCCCTCCCTTGATGTGATCAGTTCCAGCTCCACTTCCTCTTCATGTAGCAAAGACAGTGTACGTTGTATACTTTGGTCGTCTCCTGAAGATGCCTCTTTTCAGGCTTTCCAACAGTAGTTACAGGCCAGGCTGGGCTTCACTGCTGAGGAAGTGGATTCATCCAAGAATACCCTATACAAATTTTAGAGTTTTCTGCTCTGCCTAAAGGAGCTTAATATGTATACCCAAGAGGAAAAGAGGGAGAGGGGGGACATGATAGAAACATTCAAGTACGTCAAGGGAATCAACAAAGTCCAAGAGGGTAACATCTTTCAGAAAAAAAGATGTACAAGAACAAGGGGGCACAATTTGAAGATTATGGGGGATGGCTCAGGGGCAAAGTGAAGAAGTATTTTTTTCACTGAGAGAGTGGCGGATGCATGGAACAGCCTTCCAGAGGAGGTAGTGGGGTCAAAAACAGTAGGGGAATTCAGGAATGCATGGAACAGACATAAGGCAATTCTAGCGGGGGGGTAGGAGGAAGTAGGTTGTAGGTTAACTAGGATCTGCAGCTTATCTAAAAGATAGGGGAACTGGGCAGACTGGGTGGGCCAAGTGGTCCTTATCTGCCATCAGTGTCTATGTTTCTATGCCTATGGTTATTGTCCCTCCAATCCCTTAGACTTTGGAGGATGCCACTATGGCTGTTTGACACAGGCTCAGTGCTTTGTCTGCGATGCATCATAAGGTGGATAAACAGTATCCTGCCCTTTCACATAAGTCCTATTATTCCACGCAACTAGAGATGGAGTCTGTGGTTATTATGGCTGAATATGTCTTATCTAAATTTCCATAGCATATGAGTTCCCTTCCTCCCAATAAACAAACAAGGTAGTTGGATGTCATAGCAAGAGGATGAATGCTTGTGCTTCCTTGGCCTCAAGATTGCCAACTTCCAGGCTTACATGATTAAATATCAGAATAGTTTGTGGAGGTATATGGCAGCCACAGCTGACAAGCTGCCTGATGGACCAGATAAAACTGAAGTCCTACAAACTGTTGCCAATGATCTGGAGGATGGTAAACACCTCTTAAGGTTAACTTACAATGCTTGTGATGCTGTTGCTCATGAAGATGCTTCTGGCATTTGCCTACAGTGCCACTCATGGTTATATGTGGCTGGCTTTTGCCACTGATGGCCAGCAGTCTGTCCTATACTTCTTTTAGAGGTAGCAGCTTTTAGTTCCAGTGTTGTCTATTTCAAGGACCTACAGATGTCTAAATGATCGTGATGTCCCTTCATACCCTTAATCCAAATCCTTGGTGTCAAGGCAGGGTTTCTTTCATAGGCACTATGTCCGCCTTGGTAGGGATTATTCATGGGGACCCAACCATGGCTTCCAGTGGATCCAGGCCTCCCCTCAGGCCCCTTTGCCTTCCATTGCCAGGGTCACCATAGGTGCCAGTCTTGGCAGAGCACTGGGCACCCCTGGAGCCTTCTGACACCTTTTTGCCTCCCCAGCCCCTGCAGAACAGGGTGTCCTTTTGGGAGCTGCCAAGGAACAGAACGTGGGTGGGTGCCCTTTGTATAAAGTAGACCAAAATGTTCCTATTGGGGGCTGGTTGAACGGTTGACTTCAGTGTAGTGAAAAAAAGTTTCTGGAGACCAGCCACTCAGTTCATCATAAGAAATGTAGTTTTATTTTGATATGTGGGAGGCCACATCTCCCTCTTATTTTCAAAGTAGAGGGAGATACCAATGGATGCTTTGATAGTGGAGGTGGTTCAGCTAGGGCTCACCCTAGAACTCCTCTCTGTCCCTCCGATACAGCATCCCTTGCTAAACCGTTACCTTCCTGGACATCTCGCCATTCTGCTGGAGGACGTTCAATCCCTCCTTAACAAGAGGGCCTTAGAGCCTCTCCCCTTCCAGAAATGAATCAAGGCTACTATTCTCCATACTTCCTTGTACCGAAGTGGGTAGGAGCTTTATGTCCTCTCCTGGATATTTGTGGCCTCAGCTTACTTATAGAATGCAAAGGATTCTGCATGGTCCCTCTACAGTTCTTGCTCCCCCTGCTATCATTGCTGCTGCTAGGAGATTGACTGTACCTCCTAGTTATGAAGGCATTTACATCCATATCAAGATCCACAAGTCCCACAGACATTACCTGCAGTTTATGCTCCAGGGCTCTAAATATCAGTTTCATGTGCTGCCCTTTTGCTTGTTTTCTGCCCTGTGTGTCTTTACCAAATGCTTTGCAGTGGCTGCAACCACCCTCAGAAGGACGGGTGTTTGTTTTCCCCTACCTTGACAATTGACTTTTAAGGTCCCATCGAAGGAGACGATGATTTACACACTGTTCTGCATGAGATAGCTCTTTGAGCAGTCGGGCATTGTAGTGAACTCAGTTAAAGTTAATGCGCTTTCCATGCAAGCAAACTATTGGGGGTCTGTACATGGGAATGGGTCAGTAATTTCTTCCCTTCAACTGTGCTACAGCTTTGTTTGCACAGGATTAGCTGGACTTTTCCAGCAACTACGCTCTAAGCCAGATGTCTCTTCAGATTGATAAGCCATGGCTGCTTCTGTTCTCACTGTCCTGCTGGTGCACCTGCATATGAGGATTCCAGTATGTTTCCTCTGTGCCCCATGGGTTCAGCCTTCAGATGAACTGGAATGTCTCATACAGGTGATGCCTCCACTTCATTACTCCCTGCTCTAGTGGTTGAACTCCTCCATCCTGGAAATGGGCCCCCCTTTCTCCATCTGTCCGCTCTTTAGTGCTGATGATGGACACCTCAGGTTCAGGGTGGTATGCCTATCCAGGCCCCTTCCGAACTCAGGGTCAGTGGTCTCCCTTAGATACAGTTCTGCATAACAACACTCTGGAGATGAAGGCTGTTCTGCTTGGCCTACAGGCCTTTCCCACACTCCTTCAGGGTCACCAGATGTTAATCCATACAGATAACATTTCGGTGATGTACTACATTAACCCCCCCAAGGTGGAGTCTACTCATATACTTTTCTACAGAGAGGCAATGAGAGTCTGGCACCGGGCCATGGAACATGACATTTTTCTGTCAGACATCTTTCTGCCAGGTACCTTCAGTGCTCTAGTAGATCATCTCAGCTAGTCCCAGGCCCTCTTCCATGAATGTCAAGGGTAATCTCTTCATAAAGTGGGATCACCCAGAAGTCAATCTCTTTGTGTCCCTGTACAATGCCAAACTGGCACTTTTTTGCTTGCTTCAGTGCCTCGAGTCCCTCCCTTGGAAAGGGAGGTTCATATATGCATTTCTTCTGTTCCCCCTAATACAGAGGGTTCTGGTCAAGTTGCGAGCCAAGCTGGCCACACTGATTCTGATGGCTCCGTACTGGCCTAGACAAATCTGCCTCCCTCTGCTTCAGTAATTGGCAGTGGAACCCCCTGTCCCACTCCCTATACAAGCAGGACTTCTGTTACAGGAGGAGGGCTGTCTGGCACATCTGGATCTTCCGATCCCTGCACCTCCGTGCCTGGCTCCTGAGGATGTAGAACTGCTACTGTGGTATATCCCCAGATATTGTAGCTGTTCTGCTGGTGACTTGTAAGCCACCTGCTAGATACACCTACTTGCAAAAATGGAAACGTTTTATGGTTTGGTGTACTTCCTGTCAGCTGGGCCCCTTCATGTGTCCAGTCAGTCAAATTATGGACTGCCTTCAGTCCCTTATGGATGTAGGCCTTGGGTATTCCTCAAAACAGTTTCACTTGATTGCAGTGTTGGCTTTTTTATGTCCTCATCAATGGCAAGGTGGTGGCACAGCCTGAGGTTTCCCACAGGTTCCTCCAAGGTATTCTACATTTGCATGCGCTAGCCAGGATCTGGTTCTGGTGTGGACTTCAGTATGGCTCTGGAGACCCTTACTATACCTTCCTTTGCGCCTGCTGCTACTTGTGAGCTGTGCTTCCTCTCTTGGAATAGATTGTTCCTCATTTCTGATGACGTCTGCTAGACGTGTTACCGTCTGCAAGCTCTGCTCATGGAGCCTCCTTATCCTGTTTTCCACAAGGATCGGGTTACCCTACATACCAGTCCTCATTTTCTACTAAAGGATATTTCTGAGCATACACTAAATCAGACTTTTGACCTCACAGTTTACTTTTTGACTAGTGGGGAGCATCATCTGCACATTCTTGACATTCGTCGGGCATTGCATTGGTACCTGCGTCATACTCAGGAATGTAAAATATCCTCTCAGTTATTTGTGTGTTTTACCCACAGGATAGTGGACTTTCCTGTTTCTAAGCAGGGCCTTTCCAAGTGATTGGCCTGCTGCATTAATTTCTGTTACCAGAAGCACAATAAGCAGCTTCCTGGTCCTGTCTGCTCACTCCACTTGTGGAGTGGCTAGTTCCATGGCTTGTTTTCACAGTGTGTTTGCTGCTGACATCTGTGCTGCTGCCACTTGGAGTATTGCTCATACATTCGCTAAACATTATAACCTGGACATCATCTCTAACAGAAGTGCCAGACTTGGCCTTACTGTCCTGGAAGGCCTCCTTACTCAGGGTATTTAGATCTTCCTCCCTCGGTGCTTTGGTACTTCTTGGAAATCATTCCACAGTGTGGCTCAATGTAGGGAGATATCCTTAGAATAGATAGAATAGTTACTTATTGTAACAGCAGATCTTTGAGAGAATCTCCTTCACTGAGCTACAGCTCTCCTTCCCCCTGTTTTGGGTGGAGGGTGATTATCCTGTTTGCTGTCACAAGCTGGTTCTCCTCTTATACCCAATCCCCATATTATACTACTTGGGTTTCCATATCCTCTCCTGTCAGCGTGGTTTGGTCGTGGTTGCTTTGGTCCCTACCAATCTGATGCTTCTTCAAGCTTGTCTCCAGTGGGGAACTGAGGCTTGATGCACAGCGATGTGGGTGGCCCCAGCTAGCAAATGTTTCGGGGTGGTCCTCATGCTGTCGGCTTATAGTTCCATGATGTGGCTCAATGGAGGAGATTCTCTCAAATATCTACTGTTACAATAAGTAACTATTCTTGTTCACTATAAAGCCGGTGCTTTTTTATTGAATACCCAGTCTCGTTCAAAAACTGGTGATTTGCAAACAGATCCATTGATGTGCAAAAATGGCCAAATACATCCAATATTTATTGTAATACTTGTGATATAAAAATAAGGTTTTGTGTTGTTTTCACACATAAAAGAAATTTCACCTGTAGCAAACAAGTTCCATATATAAATGGTATACACTGCGCCTACATAATAACCTTATTCTGCTTTTTGAATAATACAGTCTGCTTACTGTCAGTCAGTTGCTTTTAAAGGACGTGCTACCAGAAGATGATTATAGCATGTCTTTGCTGCTCCCAGTTTGTATGGGCCATTGATGGACCTATACATTAAGTTTGTATGATATGCATGTATTATGTATAAAACATTGATACCTTAAGTGTTCTTGTCATAATCATTTTAATGTGCATGTGCGTAGCACTGAGTCCTATTATTTGAAACCTTGTTATTCATTCATTATGAAGTATGTACTTCACTTGGGAGATTGTTTGCTCAATTACATTTAAAATAAATAAATTGAGAGCCACACTATGGCCTAGTGGAAATGGGTCATGCTTCCCCTGCAGCCAATCAGGGTTTGTGAGCAGATCTAGTGAACTGGGATTTAGAGCTGTCAAGGTGTGGAACTGCTACTTAATGCAATGCAAGCGAGCATGGGGGAGGGTGATGTCAGGGGTGCCAACACAGATGGCCCACAGAATGGTAGTGGGGAGCCTGCTCTCTCATGAGGGTGTGTGCCCACACACAAGTACACTGTGTGTCAGGAGCCAACAGAGGCATCTCAAAACAGCAATGTGCTGGGAGGGAGACACGATACCACCAGGATGATGGCTAGTTGGACATTCGGGCCCTGCCCCATGGATCCCCACCAGTGTGAGCTGTGTGGTCAGCAGAGACTGATGCTTAGGGTGGCATCATGGGGATATATCCTCAGGCCTAAAGATTGAGCTGGTGGCATCAAATGAGAAAAAGCTATATGAACAAAATTAAATTGCAATAAAAAAAAATCTGCAGCCAAAATTGGCATACACAAAGTTGCTACCACACCAAAATGGAGAAGAGCCACCCCAGAGTGTGCAGTGCAGTGCAGATCATTGACTGATATGTTAGAAAGCACATCAGTGATGGTGCCCACATGATGGGGTCATGAATGCAGCACTGTTTGTCTGTTGGGCCCAATCCCTTACCCTATTCCCATCAGAAGCACATCCCTGGTGCTCAGTGGTACCCACTCCTTACTTTCCACATTTTAAGCACTTTCCAGGCATTCAGCAGTCCCCCAAATACTGATGCAGTGGCTTCTGTATTTCCTGAAGTCTACCACCATCTCTTTAAAACACATACCTCTAGTCTTTGCCTTCCAGTGATCCTACAGTATAATCCTCTCCTCTGTCATTTGTGTAGTCTTCTCTACCTGCTGCTTACAGGTGCTGTCTAGCACCCCCTCCACCTACTGTACTCCCATCAATCACTGTCATAGGTCCCAGTGGAACCCTTCTCACTCACCCTATCAAGCACTTTGCTAGTGTCCAGTGGTACCACCTCCTCTATTCAGTCAAACACTTTACTGTTGTCTAGTGTTACTCTTTTCCTGTGAGTTTGCCTGTGCTCTGGTGCTTGGGTAACCACTTGGCTCACATAGCTGTAATCAGTTGCACAGTTACCCACTGATTTCACATCCATTTACTCTGGCCAGTTAGCCTGTTTGCACTGCAGTCCTCAGTCCTCTTCTCATGTACTTACAAACAACTTTGTTGGCACATGGGTAGGGTTTGTGGCCCTGATGAATAAGGCTCAACAGGGTCAAAAACTTTCTTTGGGCACAAGGTGGTCTTTAGAATCACTTTGCACCTTTGATTGAGACTCTGGCTCAGTGCTTTTAAAGTTGACTCTTAGGCATTGGTAGGTTTTTGAAATTTGTTTGAATATTTTTTCTCCCTTTACAGAAGACACTGAACCTTTGCGAAAAACTCTTTACTAACTACTGAGCTAATGTTCAGTACATTAGAAACAGGATTTGTTAAATGTATTTTAGTTACTTTGCATATCCAATGCATTTTATGCTTTGTATGTTTGTTGTCCTTGCAACATATTTCATAAGCCGTATTCCTTTTCATTCCCGCTAGGTGACAAAATTTCCTCTGTCCGGGCCAGGATGTGATCACTTTAGAGCTTGCAGTGACTGTCTCTCAGCACCTCTCTACATGGACTGTGGTTGGTGCAAATGGCAGTGTACAAAAAGGAAGGAGTGTGAAGAGATTAAATTGTGGACCGGAAAGTCTTGTCCACCGACAATATTTGAGGTACCAGTTCCTGCTCTATTATGATTTTGGCAGACGTGTAATGTCACAAAAATTGTTTCAGCACTTATAGTCTTTTATATCAGAGATCTCATTTTAACATATTTTACCAGGTAAGCAAACAGAATCCAAAAGGGCTTGTTTCCATTTACTACCTGGGGAAGGAAAAAAATTGTGAAATGTAGTACAGTCAGTGTCAGTAGAATGGAACCAAATCAGTATCTGTCTCTCTCTCTATATATATATATTATATGACTGAGAACCTCTGTGTGCAAGCACTGAGGCAAGGGGTTACCCAAAGGCATTTGGCCAGGAAGCCAAGTTTCACAAAATACAAAATCATACATGCCATACAATGCAAAGCATCATGGGCTGCATATGCAAATCACTACAGAATATTATGCTGGTTCAACTTTAATCAGAAATGCATGGTGTTGGTGCGTCTCTACACAGTTTGCAAGGTGCCAACAGAAGATATAGACACGTGTTTCATCCTACCAGGACTCATCAGTATGCCTCGTCTGTTTGACACCCCAGTGGAATGAGCCAGCTACCCTAAGATGGTCTATCTGGGTTATCTTGTGGTGAACCCAACCTGCACATGGAGGTTCTTTGTCTTTTAAATAGTTTTTGTTTTAATTGGGTTCACCACAACTTAAACCAGATAGACCATCTTAGGGTAGCTGGTTCATTCCACTGGGGTGTCAAACAGACAAGGCATACTGAGGAGTCCTGTTAGGACAAAACATGTCTATGTCTTCTGTTGGCACCCTTGCAAACTGTGTGAGAGGCCTTCGCACCATGCATTTCTGCTTAAAGTTGAACCAGCATAATATTCTGTGGTGATTTGCATATGCAGCCCATGATGCTTTTGCATTGTGGGGGTGTGTGCGATTTTGTATTTCTTGTGTGTGTGTGTGTATATATATATATATATATATATATATATATATATAGATACAAACACGGTCACTAAGTCAGCAGCAGGACAAAATAAATGTATACAAGGGCCGGTGTCTGCAGTCAACTTTGAAACTTTTGAATCAAAATAAACTTTTGAATGAAAAATAAACTTCTCACCATAACATAGCACAGCCATGTACAGTGCATGTGCATTAGTATGAGTCTTCATGTATTAACACTTTTCATTCTAACACGAATGCAGAAGCAGTTGGCTTTCTACCCACTTAGTCTTAATGCCAGTAGGAGACTAGACATTGCAGGGTCCTGTTATTTATTTCCCATTATTCCTATGGTGACAGTTCTGTTTGTAGTGGTGATACACATGTGTACACATAATAGCACACTGAGCATAAAGTGCTTCCAAGTACTGTATAAATGGAAGTCCAGCATAAAAACCGATATCTTCTTTGAAATGTTTGCTGTGGTGTATACAGTTGATCAATTCGACTGACCCAAGTATTAAAGCAGTTTATAGGAATGCAGGCCTGTCTTCTGTTTTCATTTAGTCAGGGTTTTATCAAGGATTTGTGAGACATTGCTTCAGTATGTTTCCCATTTGTCATTCTTACATGGATATACTAATCCTATATGACAGCATGATTGGATAATGTTGAAATGTGGGTCCAGTAAATGATTGATGAACTTGAAAAACAAACCTGAGGTCATTTACAGTATATGTGACTTTCGGTTTACTGTATATGGCCTCACTAGGTAATAGTTTTGCTCATGAGGACCACCACTTTCGGAACCTGAATCTAACAGAGGAGGAAAGAAAGAGAATGGTAGGTGGAAAACAATGTGAAAGAAAACCTATATACTAACCAGATGGCACATTGGTAGAGTTACCATCCATGACACTGGAAAACCATGTTTCAGAATAAACCCAGGATACTGGGGCTGGCTAGGGAAAGTGACTTGTTCAGCCCAGAAGATGCTCTTCCCATCTGGGGAGAGAAGGCTACAATCTGCACTGCTCAGCCACCACCTAGGTGAATACAGGTGCTGGTGCAGCTGGAGATGCTCACAGGAGGGAGGACAAAGTCTAATTCCAGCATGCACATGTGCTCTACGGAGTTCTTGCTGCCTGTATCCTGAGAGGGGGAAGGGCAGAAATGCAAGATGGAAAACCCTAGAGCATGGCAGAATCATGCTGGCCCTCTTGGCCTTGCTGAACCTGACTGCCCACTGGCCTCCTACACAAGCCATATGCCCACCAGCCTCCTCTGCCATTTTCACCAGGCCCATGTATCTAGCACTTCTCTCTTGAAACCTGTAATCATCTCAGTGTTAGCACCTCCCCGGGTAGATGGGTCCACTTTCCCACCACCACCAAGTCCTTCCTCACATCCCTCCTGATTCCTCACCACCACCACCAGCTTAAAATTATGCCTTCTTGTCACACACCTCGTTCATTACCTGATCTGTTGCTGGCAGTTCACCCTGTGCATCCCTCTTAGTTATTTGAATATTTAAATGTCTTCCCTTTAACTTCTAGCCTTCCAGGCAGTACATGTTCGGTCAGCCAGTCTTTCCTCATATGTCTTCCCTTGTTGCCTTTGTATCACTTGTATACTACAGTATGTGACCCTGCTTAACCTCCCCAGTGCTCTGGGGTTGCCCTGACAAGTGGACCTTGTGCCCAGTAGATATTACCCAGAATAACAATAAAAAATAAATAAAAATAAAACTGCTTTCTGATAATACTTTCAGGCAGTTTCCCCACTATCAAGGTTAGGCTGACTGGTCTGTAGTTGCCTGGTCCCCCTATTCTCACTTCTGTGTAGGAGTACAGCATCAGCCATGTTCCACTCTGTGGGGACCACACCTGTTGTCAGCATGCAGTTGAACAGTTTTGCCAAGGATACTGACAGAGCCTGCCCCACCTCTCTGAGCACTGGGGATGCAGTCCCTCTGTATTAGGTGACTTAACCAACCTTTAGCCCCCTCAGACTCCTTAAGCACTTTGTCTTTGGTGATGGCACCATTCACCATCTTTTCTCCCTCCTAACTTTTATAGAAACATATAATTTGTTGTCATAAAAGGACTGCTGAGCACAGCCAGTCCATCCAGATATTCCCTGCCTATTCTGGCTCCATAGACCTAACTGGTGTCTGGCGACCCTCCACCCTCCCTGCCTATTTGCCAGTATTCCCCTATGGCGATCCCATGCATGCTTGAAGTCCCCCACTGTTTTTTAACCCACTACTGTGGCTAGCAGACCGTTCAGGCATCCACCACTCTTTCATTGAAGTAGTATTTCCTCACCTCCCTCCTAAACGTCCCCCTTTCTGGCTTCATTGCATGCTTTCTTGCCCTGGTGCATTTCTTCATTTGAAACAGACTCCCCTCCTGTACCCTCTTCATCCCCGTGAGGTACTTGTGGGTTTTGATCATGTCCCCTTCCCTCCCATCTGCTAGGGTATACATGTTGAAATCCTCAGTCTCTCTCCTCAGGGTTTTGCATGCAACCTCTGCATCATTTTAGTTGCTCTGTTCTGGACTGGCTCCTCCTGTCTATGTCCTTTCTGAGATGCGGCCTCAAGAACTGGACACAGTATCCGGTGGGGTCCAGCAATGACTCATACAGTTGTAATGCCACCTCCTTCTCCTGCTGGTCATGCAGCACTTGGCAGTAACCCCTTTCTTCAGCATGAAATGAGCAAACATTTTTAGTTAGTATGTCTGTTTTTCCCATCCTTCTTCTCCCAAATCTCTCCTCCTTCAATCTTTCAATTCCTCCTTGTTTTTCCTCTTCTGTCTAGCATACCTAATGAAGGCCATGTCATTTGCCTTTACCCCTTCTGCTATTTTGAACTCCAAGTCTATCTTGGTCCTCCTCAATATATTGCTTTCTTGTTTCAACTTGGTACAGTAGGGCTTTCTATTTGCTTCAGACTGGGCCAACTTGTACTTTCAGAAAGACAGTTTATTGGCCTGGACTGCCTCCCACATCTCCCTGGTGAACAGAAGAGGTTTATTGTACCTCTTTTCCTTCCCAACCTGCCTTAGGTACTGTATGTTCTTGATATTTTGCAATATACATCAATAATCTGGACTCGCAGCTGGGCACAGCAAATGTGCACTTATTCGCAGATGATACTGTACTCTATACCACAAATTCATCCTTGGATCTGACCCTTGAGTATTTACAGAAAGACTTCATCACCTTCCAATACAACCTTCTCACTCATAAGCTCCTCCTCAATGCCAAAAAGACTAAAGCAACGATTCTCTCACCAAAGTCTACTTCCGGATGTCCACATATCCGAACACTCTTAGATGAACCCCTTGAAGTAGTTGATACCTTTAAATAACTAGGGTTCTGGCTGGATAACAAGCTCAACTTTCTGTGCCACTTAAATGAAACCTTGAAGAAACTAAGACAGCGATTAGGTTTATTCTATCGCATTAAACACCTACTCAACGTTAGAAGCCAGAATGAGACTAGTACAAACTCATTCCTACCTATACTGGACTACGCTGACTTTCTTTACAGTCATTGCCCATCAACGATGCTAAACAAACTGGACACCCTTTACCACCGGGCTTTAAGATTTATCTTAAATCTACCCCGTAGTACACATCACTGTCATCTATACCAGGTTTCGGGATGAACCTCACTCTCAACTAGAAGAAAATTGAATGCTCTCCTCTGTTTTTTTAGAGCATTATCTGATAACCTCCCTACATACATCTCGAACATCTTCAGACGGGCTAAAGGTTCCTATGGCCTGAGATGCTTCTCCTTAATCTGCTTCCAGATTCCTAGAGTGAAAACTACCCTTGGCTCAGCAGCAATCAACTTCTCACTTCCATCACTTTGGAACACTATGCAAGACTCATTAAAATTATCCTCACTTCCAAGCACTTTCACATTCAAAGCTCTATTAATGGATTATCTGAAGGAATCATGCAACTATTTCAGATGCCGATGACCCCTAAGCCTTGGGTGCCACTCTCAAATCCTACGCCTAAGTATCTCATCCACCCCACATTCCTAACAACAGAAACCTAGGACCTACAGGCCTAGTTCCCTTAATCCAAGATGACCCTGCCTATTCTCTACCTTTTACCTATTCTGTCCTCCCTTTTGGCTGCCTACTCTTTCACCCCCAATTTCTACCCTATTCCTTAATACCTCCTTATTTTTTATCATTTAGGTATGAGCTCTTACTCAGCGGAGACTATATGGGATTGTTGTCTCTTCTCATTTCAGTAAAGCTTATCATTATGTACCTTGTATGTTAATTATGTTGACTGGTATGTATAGGCCCATATTGACCGGCACCTTCACAGTGTTTTTTTTTTTGCACCATTGTCCACCATAATTGTAATCTTATGAAGTGTACTGTATTGTATTTATTCCCAGGGCCACTTTGAAATGAGCTTGCTCAATGTGTTTATGCCTGGTTAAATAAAGTGATTGATTGATTGATTTATTGATTTTGGATCCCTTATTTGATGGTGTTCCACTTGTTTATTTATGTATTTAAAAAGTGTAACCAGAAAACACATGCTGAGCTTCTAACCGCTTGTTTCCAGATATGTACTGGGGAGAGGGGAGAAGAGAACTACTGTAATCAGTATAATAAAGTACAGAAGTCAAATACAATGATACAGACAGACATTATGAATTGTAAATATTGCAGGCAATTTAGGACTGAATGCAATTAAAATATATGTATGTATGTATATGTATGTGTATGTATATGTGTGTGTGTGTGTGTATATATATATATATATATATATATATAGCAATGCATCTGGGAAACAGAAACCCAGGAGAAGAGTACACAATAGCAGGGGAGGTACTAACAACAACAAAAATGGAACGGGACTTGGGGGTAGTCATATCAGATGATCTGAAGGTTGGTAAGCAATGTGAGAAGTCAGTAAGGAGAGCCAGGGGGATACTGGGATGCATAGGAAGGGACATCACAAATAGAAAAAGGGAAGTGGTTATCCCTCTGTACAGACAGTTGGTGAGACCCCATCTGGACTACTGTGTGCAGTTTTGGAGACCTCATCTACGCAAGGACATAGACAGGATGGAAGCAGTCCAGAGGAGGGCAACTAAAATGGTGCAGGGTCTGCATCAGAAATCATATGAAGAGAGACTAGAGAGCTTAATATGTATACCTTTGATGAAAGGAGGGACAGGGGGACATGATAGAAATGTTCAAGTACCTCAAGGGAATCAACAAAGTACAGGAGGGTAGCATCTTTCAGAAAAAGAGATGTGTCAGAGGTGGCTCAGAGGTAATTTAAGGAAGTATTTTTTCACAGAGAGGGTTGTGGATGCATGCAACGGCCTTCCGGAGGAGGTTGTGGAGTCAAAAACAGTGGTGGAATTCAAGCATGCATGGGACAGTCATAAGGCAATTGTAGGGGGTGGGGGTAGGAAGAAGTAGGCTGCTGGTTAACTAGGATCTGCAGCTTATCCACTAGGTAGGGAAATGGGCAGACTGGGTGGGCCAAGCGGTCCTTATCTGCCGACAAATTCTATGTTTTTATGTGTAAGAACAAGGGGACACAATTTAAAGATAGAGGGGGGACGGCTCAGGGGTAATGTGAGGAAATCTTTTTTCACAGAGAGAGTGATGGATTTGTGGAACTGCCTTCCTGGGGAGGTTGTTGGGGCTAAAACAGTGGGGGAATTCAAACATGCATGGGACAGACACAAGGCAGTTGTAGTGGGGGGTGGCAGGAAATAGGCTGTTGGTTAACTAGAATCTGCAGCTTATCCAGTAGGTAGGGAAATGGGCAGACTGGGTGGGCCAAGTGGTCCTTATCTGCGCAAAGTCTATGTTTCATGTATGAGAAAAGGAAAAGTAGTGAAACAGCATGAAACTGAGTACAACTAGAGAGGGAGATAAGAAGGACAAACAGTACCAAGTAGGGAGGGAGTATAAAAGGAAAAACGGTCATGTACAGTTGCTGGAAGGATAACAATGGGCATAAAGAAGAGACCTGAGAGAGGAAGGAGAAGAGGCAGAATGAACTGAAAGGGGAAGAGAGGACCAAAGTTTAGGAAAATGGTAGGAAAATGCACACTGACCAACAGTAGATTTTCTACAGGGGAGAGAGAGAGAGAGAGGGAAGTGGTGTTGCGGAAAGGGTAGGAGCAAGAAGGAGGTCTTATTGGCCTGTCCCCCAGCTTTCACCCTGAGTTCCTTCTTCATCCTCCTGATGTCTGCTGTTCTAAGTCCAGGACTAGGGTCTGGGTCTGTTGTCACTGGGCTTTGAGAGCTGTGCTGAACCAAACCATTTTGTGAATGCATGAGCCCCATGGAGCTTCCACCATTACGCCCCCCCCCAACCAAATACCCAATATGTCCTGGCTGATTTGACAGAACTATGTTCAGTATGGCAACATTCCTAGTGTGTTCTTCGACATGCAGTTAGAAAACATTCTTGGAAGGCATCCATCTGCACTTTATTCCTGTTGCTTCTTCCCACAGGAATAATCCGTCCACATTTGGCATGTTAAAATCTCCTACCAGGACACTTTGCCACTGCCTTGCTAATATCCCTATCAGTGCCCTCTCCAGCTTTTCCAACATGCTGGGAGGTAGCTGAGTGGAGTAGACAATGCCAGCGATGGGGATAATGAAAATAAATAAGGTAGAAAACCTGTACTTTGAGTGGTTTGTCCTCCCAGTGAGACTGATTGTGCATCAGCCTTACCAGTTATTCTTCCTCCACTAATTGTCCCTGTAGTCCCTCCACAAAAACTAATGGGATGGTAGTGTCACTTTCTGTTAACCCTGTCAGATTGCTAGGAGGCTGTCACCCTTTCAAGGAGTTTTAGGTCTCAAGAATCTTTTTCACATAAGGGTGCTGGTTTGACCACTATGGATCACCTCCACAGGCTCACAGATCACCAACTGGATCTAAGATAGCCAGCCTCAATATGCTAGGCCTGGATGCTAGTGATGATGATTTCTCCAGTGAGGACAGTGGGGGTGTTTTGGGACACTCTTGTGCCACTCCTGAAGGACCTGGACCTCCAGTGTCGTATGTCTAATACAGTCAATGTTCCCCACATAGACGTTCACGGTGGTGGTACATATCATTTTCAGGATATTTTGTCAAAGAAAGTACTTCATTATTGGTCTCTCCATCAACACTGCTATCATGGACTTTACAATAGTAGTTTGATCTCATCCTACCTCTCCCTGTAACACCTCAATGTGCCAAATATCACTGTGCTGTCCCACCTGAGGGTTTCAAGGCCTTCAGCAATCATCTGCTATCCAAGGAGCTCATGGTCAATGCTGTGCTGTTGAAAACCAGATAACTAGTGCTCCTCTTGCTCATCTTACTGAGAATCAAAGTGCCTAAACCCTGTGACTATAAGGAGTATCCCATGGCCACACTGAGTGTGCATTAAGCTAGCTTTTCACCGTACATGGGAAGTTATTCAAATACTGTGTGACAAGCAGCCATAGACATAAGAAAGAGCTCCGTGAGCACTGTGGCAAGGTCTTCTGACTTGTTGATTGTGAACCAGCCTCAGCTATGCACCATTTACAACTGTGTTTGAATCAGGCTGATGTGAACTCGTGGTGGTAGCCACTGGAGTTCTTCTAAAGGAGGCAGACATGGTTGTGTTTCTCCCACTTTACTACAGAGCTTAACGTAGGTTTTAAAGGTTTGACAGTGTTGAAGAGCTCCTGTTACCACATCAGTCTTTCCTTGCCTTTTCAGTTTTATTGCAGTTCGACACATTTTCTGCCCTAGTGGTCAGTGGTAAGTAAAACCAATGGATGCTCAACACTATCAATCTAGGTTTCTCCTTATACTTTTGTAATGGCCGCCTTATGTGACTTAGCCATCAACTCAAGTGGATATTTCCAAACTACTTCAGATACTCTGAGAAGTGGACTTCTACTCCAGCATCTGCACACTGTTGTGAAGGTTTCACTGGTCAATGCCTGTTGAAAGTTTGTCTCCAGTACTTTCTGGTGATAAAGAAGACGGCAGCAAGCCACCCCATCCTCATCCTGTGCTGTCAGACTCACTATTGCAGTTGATGAAAATTCAGGCTGGTCAGTTTGAGGCATGTCATTCCCTCATTAGAAGTGGAAGAATTGCTTTTCACCATGGGCTTAAAGAATGCATATTTTCACATCCCAGGCAGGCATTCTCATTGCTGGTTTCTTCAGATCTAGGTATAGCATAAATGTTACCAGTTCCAAGCATTGCCATTTGGTCTCTCATCTACATCCCGCATCATAAGCAAGTGTCTGATTGTGGTGGCAAACCACCTTCATTGGCAGGAGATCAGTTTTTCCTCATCTGAATGACTGGCTTGAATCAAGGCTGGTCAACATCAGAGGCTCAGACAGCTCCAAATGATCATGGAGCTCGTCTTTACTCTGAGGTTCATGCTGAATCTAGAGAAGTCCCAGCTTTACCAAATGCTGCACCTATTAACTAGGACCTCAGAGTAGAGAGGATGGACCAACGGTATTTTTGCCTGTAAATTTCTGTTCCAAATTTTTGTAATTTGATGGGCAGAATTAGAATCTGGAGAGGCTCAAGCCTGGCTTCCACATCAGTGAGCTCACAACATACTGGAGTAAGCCCACTCATTTCAAGTTTGATATACTTACTCATCCAGGGATGTTCTCAAGTGTCTTGGCTGGCTAGGGTCAACCACATTTGCGATCCAGTGGGCCCACCATGACATCTGCTATCTCCAGTGGGAACCCAAGGTGCAGATATCTCAGAAGTTAGTCCCTTTGTCCTTGTTGGTCACAGCAGCACAAACCATAATTGACATGAGCTCTTGGAGGCAGGTTTAGAACTACCTAAGAAAAAGGGCTATATTCATCCAGCTTCCTTATGCACTGGGCATCACCACTAATGTCTCCCTCCAGGGCTCAGGAGTTCTTTTGACTGACCTGTAATTACATGGTCTGTAGATCCTTTTTGCAGAAGGTTATCAAGAAGGTGGTGGTGATGCATCTTGAGGCTCGCCTTGGAAAGCATGACATCTATGAGCTATTCCAGTCAGGTTTTCAGACTTACTACAGCATGGAGACCATGCTGTTCAGGGTGTTTAATGACCTGCTTCACACTCCTTATGAGGATAGGGCACACTTTATCATTCTCCATGACTTCTCATCAGCATTTGACACTGTGAATCATGGAAGTTTGATAGACCCTTGAAGAATATGGAGGACTCATTGGAAAAACACTAAAATGGTTTGCATCTTTCCTGTCTGTCAGATCACAGCAGATGGTGATGGGGACTTTCTCATCGCAACCAGCTCTGGTTTGCTGTGGCATCCCACATGGGTAATTTCTGTTCCCCATGTTATTTGTGGTGTACATGTTTCCATTAGGGTGGGTCATTATACAGTATGGTATGAGTTTCCACTGCTTTGCAGATGATACTTAACTGTATCTGTCTTTAATACCTGGTAGGCAGTGGGTGGTCTTTGTTCTGTAGCAATACTTGCAGGAAATTGTGGACTGAATAGCCTCTAACTGATTGAGTGACCAAGACGGAGTTGCCGCTAGTGGAACCAGGTCCTCACAAGTCAGCTGTTAGGTGAGTTGCTATGGTGGCCATCTTTAAATGACACTACTCTGACATCTGTGATTATGGTGAAAATCTGGGTGTCACTGTGGACTTAAAGCTGGATCTGAACCAGCATGCATCAGCCATGGTCCACAGTAGATTTTTCCAGTTTAGGAATACTGTATCTCCCAGATTAAACTCCATCTGATGCAAGAGGATCTGGTGACACTTATACACGTTTGCTGAAGTATGAACTACTGTAATGCTCTTTGCCTAGTGTTGTCAAGGAGGTTGGTGTACCATCTGCATCTAATGCAGAATGCCACAGTGAGGTTATTCTCAATATTACCATGTACGGAACACATTACACCTGTACTGTTGTAATTTATATGGTGTACTATCTTCAAGATTGCTTTAACTTACAAAACACTGCATAGTTTGGGGCCCTGCTACCTAAATGACCTGTTAGCCTGGTATACTCACAGCATCTGGCACCACTCCACCAAAGAGTTTTTCTTCGCTGTCCTGAAAGCGCTGTCACACCTATTCTCAAATAATTTGTTCAGTAGCATCGACTGGTCACCGTACTACCTCTCTTCAGGTGGACTTGGCCTCTATCTCATCATATTGAGCTCTATCAGGGTTCCTAACTTTAGAGTCAGATTGAATTATGAGTCACTTCCTGATGAAGGTTTTTTGACCGAAGCGCTGGGTTGTTAACTGGCTTTTGGTATTTATGTGGTCTTCACAGTAAATTACCTTATTTTTGCATTTTCATCCTTTAAGTGTTGTTATCTGCTGGATCCTTGTGTGCACTGAGTACTTGTTTGGGCATGACCACTTGTTCCCTCTTCTCCATGAACCTCCTGCTGTGGGCAAAACATTAACCTGTCCTTACCAAGTTCACCTCAAGCTCTCCAGACTAGTGGTAATGTGTGATCTTGGTTTCTTTTCCTGGAAGGTGGTCACCCTGTGGCACTTGCATTGGTCATGTAAGTTAAACTGTAGGTGCTTACTTTTCTGTAAGAACAAAGTTCTGCTGCATAACAGTATGAAACATTTTTGCCCAAGGTAGTTTCTAAATTCCATATGAAGTAGACTGTGGAGCTGCCAATTTTCTTTCTTAAACCTCAGGACTGCCTAGGGCTGAGTAGTTCCATAAATTGAATGCTGGGTGAGCTGTCTTGTTCTACTGATACTTCTATAATATCCAAGACGCTGGCAATTTCCTAATCACTATTACCATAGGCACACCAACAACATGATGTACGTAAAAGACAATGCTGTGGGAAATGCAAATAAATAAAGATGCAGTTACTAGTGATCATTTTAATTCTTAGACAACCAGTTTGTAAAATGCATTACAACCATCCAGTTGTAATGAGGCATTACAAACAGATGGTTTTTAATCGCTGCATGTCAGTCAAGCTTACACTGTGAGCAGCACAAGCACTAATCACACAACTGCCACTGTAATTAAAAATGCTTACTAGTAATTATAGAACCAAGACATTGTTGAGTGTGTTTAAACCAGACTTTTACTCAAACCCTCTGTGTGGGATACTTAAAAACACCTAAATCTTTGCTCTGGTAGGTAATGTAGCATTTCACACCTCAGGTGTATGTAAAATTCTAGTTAAATACACCCATCCTTGTATTTTTCTCTATATAAGTGGAGAGTGTTTTCTTCCATTGGGAAACCTGGTTATAATTCATAGTTATAACCAGCAGGTTATAATGGTGAACACATGCTTGGGTTTCCCGCGATTGTATGCATGCCCACCTTGCTCAAGACAAGACACGCCTCGATCATGCATATTGTGCAAACAAACTCATCTTGGAGTATTTTCACAAGATTCTTAATAAATATAGTTATTGTTCAGTTCCTAAATGGCTATTTTCAGGGCAGTTGTGCAAAAGGAAAAAAACAGTAAACTGTTATTTAAACCCCACTCCAGCTGACCGTAGCTTCGAACCATTGTTCTATAATTGCTAGGTAGTGTTTATTTCAAAGCAAGAAAACACTACCCAGCAATTATATGAAACAAGACGTGGGCAATATGTAAAACTCAAATTATACACTCACCCTTGGCATTGGATGTTTGTACAAACCTCTTGAGCTTCGCTCTGGGGACTTATGTGGCATCAAACACTTTGGGAGTGTGCAAAATTCTCATTATACAGGCTACCCTATGTAGTATTCTGTATATAATAAGTGAGCTCTGGTTTTTTTGTTTCATAGGGAAAGTCAGTTTTAATTTGTCATTGTAACCAGCTGGTGGTAACAGCATTCACACGCTGGTTTCGCCTGAAAGCACCAAGAATAAATATTTATTTACCTGGTTATTGAATTAATAAATTCAGAGAAACAGAGACATTTACATCAGCATTTGACTCTGACAGCTGCCTTTGAGGTTAAATTTGTTGTCAGTTTTTGCATTCTGTAAAGCACGCTGAGCTCTGAGTAATCTTTATTTACCAACTCTTGGAGTGAAAAACAAATCACAGCAATTGTATAAAATAAGACATGGGTGGTGTGCAAAATTAAAATTTATATACAGCTGATCTGAGGCTAAGAAGGATGTTACAATGTAAATGTCAGTCCCTCTTACTTCAGGGCAAAATGAGCACCCTGTCTATCCTTATTCTTAATGTTAACAGCATTACAAACTATAAGAACAGACTTGCCACCTTTACGACCCTTCAAGTAGGCAATGCATAGATAATTTTTCTGCAGAATGTATGATTAAAATCCCAATATGATATCGGCCAATCTTCAAAGTTGTGGACCCCAAAGGACTAGCCTTCTGGTCCATTGGCCCAGATAGATGCGATAGTGTAGGCATTCTGTTGGCAGGAATGACTTTTCGAGTCACTAAGTTAGTAGACATAGACCCTGGAAGGGCTGTCATCCTGGACTTAACACATCAACATACACAATTTTATTTGGTAGCAGGTTATGCCCCACAAATGAAAGCAACAAGGGTGGACCTCTTTCAGACCCTACAACCATTTTTACACGCGCATCACAGACAGCTATCTGGGGTGGGGATTTTAATTGTGGCGTGGAACAAGCTGATAGAGGTCTGGCTACCTTTAAGTTGTTCTGTGATTCTAATAGTTCGAGAGACATAGTGCAACAGGCTTTCTTAAAGGATGCCTATAGAGCACTACATCCAACAGGAGTGCATATCTTTTCTGAAGGCACGCAGAAAACACATATTGACTTCTTTATCGCCCCCTTGTTTTTTGTTGTCCGAGCTGACACTGTGGACACTGAAATTTTGGATCACAAAATGTTGCAGATTAAGTTACAATGGGGACACGACTCTCCTAATGGGAAAGGGTTATGACGCCTGAATAATCAGCTTTTGGAGGAGCCCCATTTTATACAACAATGGCAGATATTATGGGAAGCTACTATCTGTGATTTGTTTTTATGAGGACTATATTCAGTGGTGGGGAGGAGAGTAAATTGGAATTTCAGGAATTTTTCCAGAAATACTATGACCAATTGGCTTCTGGGAAATACCTCTGATACCTGCATCTGGAGCACACTCACACAGCCATATCTAGGTCAGCAACTTTCAGGGATGATAATAAAATGCTTATTGCTAATCTGACTAAAGACATGAGGAGTTACAGTATGATAGAGCTAAGTCCTTACACTGGGAGATACAATTTGGCATGCAGAACACAAAACAAACATATGACCCACATAGGGATTGTAAGAAACAGTAGGACAATTCATGAGCCAAAACAGATAAGGGACACCACATGGACTAAGTTTGAGATCCTTTAAAGTACACAAACATGTGCAAAGCACTTTTAGTACAGTGGTAGGACAAGCCCCTCATCCAGGTCTTTTTATGGCCTTGGGAATCCTGGACTTGCCACAGATGCTCAAAGACATGCTGTGTAGCCCTATCACAACACAGGAAGTTGCAGACTGTATTGATGCATTTATAAAATTCTGCTCCAGGAGAGACGGCCTGAGTGTGGAATTTTATCAAACATTTAAGGAACAGCTGTTGATACCCTTGACATTGGTTTCAACCATTGCCTCCTTCAACAGACTCTCCCTCTGTCTGTGACACAAGGGATTTTGATTTTCATACACAAGAAGGGCACAAAAGGCGTGATTAAGCAACTGGAGACCTCTTAGCTTGCTTAATGTGGATTATAAAATCTAACTAAGATCTTAGCTAACAGGCTAGCTAGAGCAGCGAGTGTCTTATTTGCCCTACACAAACTTGCACATTAAAGAAAAGAAATATTCAAGAGAATCTCTTTACTCTGAGGAACTCTTTTATAGGGGATGAATAATATCAGCACGAGTTTGTTTTAAATATCGAGCAGGAGAAGGCTTTTGACCATTTGTCACATGCATTTATTTTCTGCATTGAGTGCTTATGGTCTACCTAACTGTTTTATAAATTGGATTAAGTGTCTATAGGTCAGCCTTGGTTACACCACTAATGAATGGATGGCTGGGGAACATGTGTGATTTATGAAGAGGGGTATGACGGGGTGCCCTCTCAGTCCCCCGCTTTATGTCTTTGGCTTGTATCCTCTGTTGAGGTGTATACAAGCTGACCAGAGAGTGCAGGATATTGAACTGACACAGAGGCACCCCCCACATAAGATACTGGCTTATGCAGATGATATTGTTGTTACACTGGCTGATGAGGCCTCTGGAGCTGTGGTACAATTTCAGCTGGAAAGATTTGAGTTGGTCTCTATGTCAAAAATAAATTTTTATAAGAATGAGGGTTTCCCATTAGGCACTGAAGGTCTGAACCCACTCAGTACTGTGGCTTCTATAACAATTGACTCCAGTGACATAAAAATGCTGGGTATTACCTTTGGTAAGGCAAACATAGCTGAAACTAATTGGGAAGCCTGTATAGATAGAGCTATGGGGAAGGTACAATCCTAGAAAGGGGAATATTATTGATAAAGACATTATTGCTCCCCATCTTTGAGTATGTGAGCTACATTTTCCCCCAGCCCCAGCTTTGGAAATGAGACTGTATAGTATATTTTTCCAGGCTGTGTGGGGCAGCTGGTTAAATCTGGTGAAGAGAAACATGATGTATAAGAAATGTAGAAACATAGACGTTGTCGGCAGATGGGGACTGTACGATCCATCAAGTCTGCCCTTGGCTTCCTATCTCCTACTTAGCTGCCTGCTGGTATATCCCACAGTGTCTGCCCCATACCCGCTTGAATCCCCCCAATGTCTTGGCTCCCACCACCCCCTCCGGCAGGCTATTCTATGGTTCCACAACGCGCTCTGTGAAGAAGAATTTCCTCGTATTGCTTCTGAAATTTCCTCCCTTAAGTCAAAGGTTGTGCCCCTCTAGTCCTGCTGTAGTCCTGCACCTGAAAGAGGTTCTGCATGTGCACCCTGTTGTTGTCTTTAAGGTATTTGAATGTTTCTATCATGTCCCCACGATTCCTGCATTGTTCTAGGGAGTATAATTTGAAGTCATCCAGTCTTGCCTCGTATGGTTTCTGATGCAAGCCCTGCACCATCTTTGTTGCTTTTCTCTTTACCATCTCCAGCCTATCTATATCTTTCATGAGGTGCGGCCTCCAGAATTGGACACAGTATTCCAGGTGAGGCCTGACCAGGGACCGATACAGGGGCATGATTACTTCATACCTTCTGCTCGTGATGCCCCCTCCCTATGCATCCCAGGATACCAATAGCCTTTAGTGCTGCCTTTTCACATTGTCTACTGACCTTGAGGTCATCTGATATGATCACCCCTAGGTCTCGCTCCTGCCTGGTAGCCACCAGCTGCTCCCCTCCCATTGAGTACAGTTTCCCTGGATTAGGCTTTCCCAGGTGCATGACCTTGCATTTTTTTGGCATTGAATTTCAATTGCCAGGTCTTGGACCACTCCTCCAGATTTTGGAGATCAGCTTCCATGCTTTGCTGTCCCTCTGTTGTGTCTACCCTGTTGCCAATTTTGGTGTCTTCTGCAAACAGGCACACCTTTCCCTCCAGTTCATCCGCAATGTCACTGATGAATATGTTGAAGAGGATCGGCCCCAGAACTGAGCCCTGCTGGACCCCGCTAGTCACCCTCCCCTCAACAGACAGAGTGCCATTTACTAATACTCTCTGAGTTCTCCCATGTAACCAGTTTCTGACCCAGTTTGTAACCTCAGGCCCAATTGCCATGTTTTCCAGTTTTTTGACTAGTCTTCTGTGAGGAACGGAGTCAAAAGCTTTGCTGAAGTTCAGGTAAACCACATCCACTGCCCCACCCTGATCCACTGTTTTGGTGACCCAATTGAAAAAATCAACCAGATTTGTCTGGCAGGATCTCCCTGCTGTGAATCCATCTTGATTTTTGTTGAGCTGACCAGTTTGCTCCAAAAAAGCTATGATTCTTTCCTTTCCTTCAGAAGGGACTCTATCAATTTTCCCATGACTGACGTTAGGCTAACCACATGGTAGTTACCTGGCTGTTCCTTGCTTCCACTCTTGTGAGCGGTACTACTGTTGCACTCTTCCAATCCTCCGGCACCTCCCACTCCTTAATGATTTGTTGAAGATCACTGCTAAGGGGCTGCCAGTTCCTCCCTAGTTCTTTCAGTATTTTTGGGTGTACCCATCTGGCCCCATAGCTTTATCTACCTTTAACTTGTCTATTTCCTCCAGGACCATTTCCTCTGTGAAGTGACCCATGTCTATTCCTTCAGTTGGACACTTCTTTATGCCTATTGTTGGTCCATTACCATCTGCTTCCTGTGTGAATACTGAGCATAAGTACTCATTGAATGCCTCTGCCTTCTCCCCATCTTGCTCTTTGGTTTGTCTGTCTTTTTGTGATTCTAACAATGCCCCTTTGGTCTTCCTTTTTCATGTATATACCTGTAGAAGATTTTGTTACCCTTTTTTCTCTGAGCTATCCTAACCTCTGTTTGAGCCTTTGCTTTTCTTATCACTTTCCCTGTCTCTTTTAGTTTCTGCTTATATTCTGTTTTTTCCACCTCGATCCCTGACTCCTTGTACTTTCTGAAGGCTATGCACTTTTCTCTCACCATGGTTGCCACCTTCTTGGAAAACCATAGTGTGTTTTTTCCTCCTTTTGTTCTTACTAACCTGATGGGCACACTGTGATTTGACCATGATTATTGCATCCTTCAACCTTGTCCAATATTCCTCAACACTCCCTTCTGTTGAGTTACTAAGGTTGTCTCTTAGGCAGGCCTTCATGTTTGTGAAGTCTACCCTCCTGAAGTCAAGGACCTTCAGTTTGGAGTGTGTGGAGTCTACAGTCCTTTTTACCCTGAACCATACCGTGTTATGATCACTGGTGCCCAGGTGGTTCCCTACTTTGACACCCATAACCCTATCGCTATTTGTGAATATCAGATCTAGAACCACATTACCCCTTGTGGGTGATGTCACTAGTTGACTTAGGCCTGCTTCCTGTAGTGTGACTAGGAATTCCCCACTCTTCTGTGATGCCACTGTGTTGGTATTCCAGTCTATGTCTGGCAGATTGAAATACCCCACCAGTACCATGTCCCTTTGCCTGATATCTGGAGGATGGTTTCCAGGATTTCCTTATCCTGGCTTCTCCTGATTTGGGGGTCTGTAGATTATTCCTGTCCAAATGGGTTTCCTGCTTCCGGCCCCTATTGTGATCCATAGATCCTCTATGAGAAACAGGGTGGACTAGGCATAGTTAACCCGTGTGCCTTCTTTTATTGCATTTTCTTGTTCACAAACATTTGAGCATTGTTTCAGCCAGTTTCTGGTGTCTGGAAGGATGCTTTACAGGAATGGACCCATTCATATTTTGTGGAGTGAGAAAGAAAGAACCTGAGGGCCATTAGAAAATCTTTTTTTGCTCCTGATTATATTCGGAATGCATTTTCCAAGATTAAAATATGGAAAGTGGAATACCAGTATATGGTGTCATGTGCACAGAAAACACCTGTCTGATACTATCATGAGCACAGCCTTTGATACAGTGGTAATTTTTCCCCTTTGCTTGGATGCAGAGCAGACTTTAGTGCTTCGATTTATTACTGATAAATGGATTCCTGTTTATACATGGGATGTCCTATGGCTTAGTGCCCATGGGAGATTGGGTGTGAGGAATGCCCACAAGCATAATCAGCTCGCAGAGTGTTATTGCATTAGACCAGGATGTGAATTGGACTTAGATACACAGGAACACCTGTTTTTATGGTGCCCTTATATTGTCAATTTATGGGCCTTTGTTGCTGCACTTTGGAAGGAGCCCTTAAATACAACTCTTACTTATCAGAAATTGGTTTTAGGTATTTATAAGGGATGCTGGAATAAGTATAACCATAGCACCTTGCAGATCATAGGCATATTATTTATGTATTATATTTGGCAAGCACAGTGCAACAAAAATATGTTTTTACCAGGAAATACTGCAGAATGTCGGTAGGATCTTATCCGCATTTATACTCAAGAAGGTACATGTCTCAAGACTCCAGAATTAAGGTGTTCTGGCACAGTTGTACTGTTATTTTGATGCAATATATATACTGTAGGGGATATAGATTATTATTGCACTACTCTCATGTTCCCGCATTGCAACCACTCATTCTGCCAACAAGCATCTGTGTACCGTGCCCAGGTCAGAACCTCCCTTGCTCAGAGATCATTCCCTATAGAGCTCCTGCCTGGTACAATGAGCTCCCCCCAGCCATAACCTCCATTCCCAATCTAGGACACATCAAGACCATCCTAAAAAAACACATTCTCTCCTTGCGCCAATACCAGTGCAGCTGCTAATCCTCCTAACTGACCTGCACAGAGCTGCACTATGGCTGCTCCCCATTGACATTGCCACCAATTGTATAGGACTAACTGTATAGGACATCTCTGCTGCTGATCTCTGTCTCTGCTATATGACAATGCCCTAGAGGCTGCACCTTCACTGTAACTATACCTCCTGTACTAATACCAACACGCTAGCTACTAAATGTATAGGTCAACAGCCACCCAGACTACTATATGTAAATACTTCCTTAAAACTGTGATGTCTCACTATTGTATAGATCACTGTTACTACTACACGACAATGCCCCAAAGGCTGCACTTGTATTATAATTTTTCCACTGTAATAATATCAGTACCCTAGCTACTACATGTATAGACTTTCCGCCACCTTGGCTATTATATGTAATTACTTGAAATGTGATGTCCCACTAATGTACTATCTCTGAATGTATGACTATGCTGACGCGGAGCCTTTGTAAATGAGTCTATGACTCAAAGCGTTGTAATTCCTATGATTGACTAAATAAACTAAATAAATAGGTTTCTATACAAGTGTTTAGCAATTTTTCAGGTTTTGCTTTTTGTTCAATTACCACTGGTTTGAAGTAGTAGGTATTGTGCTTTTCTTTTTGTACTACAATATTAGCATCTTGCTATTTTATTTTGATTATACTGAGTTTTACTTTATTATGTATGTTATCTTGTTATGATTTATATGTTTTTTTCCCACTAAAACTGCTCCTACTCTTTTCAAGAAGTGTCATGGGATGTTTAACGTCCACCTGAACAACCACAAGAACAGGCAGATGGGACCTCGGTTTAATGTCTCATCCAAAAGACAGCATCTCAGGAGTGCAGCATCCCCTTCTTGATGCACTACAGTGCCAGTACTGGGATTTATCCAATGTGCCTGGTGTGGGGCTAGAACCCACAACCTTTTGATTTTCTAGCCTCAGAAGTGAGTCTGCAACCTGCTGAGCCACTGACACTGTATAAATACTGTACAATCTGCAGAGTAGGAGAGAAGAAGAGAAAAACTGGAAGAGTAAGTGAGGAAGTTGGAGAACCGGAGAGAGAAGGGAAAAAAATGTGATCCAGAATAAAACCAGGCAGGCAGGTGGAAACCTTATCTTATGCATAGCCCAGGCTTCCTCTCTCTCCTTTACATGCGATTCTCCCTCACTCCCTAGCAATGTCTTTTCTGCCCCCACTTACTTCGACAATGTTGATCAGGAATTTGCCCCTAATCTCCAGAAAAGCCTCCCACACTGAGTTGCGTTTTGCTTCCCCACCCACCTCAAATCTGACTTTATAATGTGCATTGTTTTCCATGTGTAGAATTTTTACATCTCCCCCTAATAGGAAGCAGTAGATCGCTCATTCAAATCCTGCCTCAACCATTGGCCCAATTTGTGACCCTGACTGAATCCTTGACCTCTCCCTGCTCCAGTCTCCTCAGCTGTAAAATAGGCAGAATAAGTACTCCACTGAAAACCAGATCATATATCACAGCTGGGCTGCATTGCATGGGAAAAAGGTAACATTTTGTGACTTGTTGATGGACAGAAAATGGAGGCAAAGTAGAAGTGCTCTGGCCGAAAAGAAACATGAAAAAAAAAGAAATGTGCCCAGTGCTTGATGCTTCCATAGTGTACCTCATTATTTCTCAGCTTGAGTCTAGGTGCAGTATACCCAAGGGATACAATTATACTGGGGCATCCTACATAATGAAGGTAACTATGGCACCAAGGGCTCTTCTGTCATCATCAATTAAGCGGCAGCAGGCATATGCTATGTATTTTGTAGTATACAGTAAAATGCTGAAAATCAGTGGGCAACAAATGAAGGGAAGCATTTTAATAAAAATCTCTTCCCTTTTAAATTATTGCAGCTACTTGCTTTTTGTTTCAGCCTGGTTAGGTACACAGTGACTGATCAGTCGGTGGGTTGGTGGAGGCTGCCACCGGAGTGCCAAGTATGCTGGACTCCGGGCTGTTTTTCTTTTTCTTAGGCCAAGACAAGTACAATTAGGGTCAGTGGTGCTGTTCATTCAGTTCAAACTAGCCAGCCATATCTCCCTGACATCATATGCATGCCCAGAGTCCCCTGTCTGCAGGAAACAAAGACACTATTGTTATTGGCACTACCACTTGTTTTAGTGCTTGGCTTGCTTTGAGCAATGAGTCCTGGCATCTGGCTGGTGTGTTTCTACTCTACTAGCAGACAACAAGCCCCAGTGCAGGAGGAGATGACTATGAACAGCTACAGAGGAAACATAACAGACCTGGCCTGGCCTATGGCCATCCTGATGGTAACACGCAGCCATCCAGCAGTCAACAGGCAGAAGACATCTGAGTACAGAAGTGAGTATGTGAGCCATGAGGGCAGGGCAGGTTGGTCAGTAACTGACTGTGGGTGTGTGAGTGTGTGTGTGTGTGTGTGTGTGTGTGTAAGTGTAAGAATGCAAGTTGCTGAGCCAAGTGATGGGGTTGCCATTTTGCCAAGCAGTGCAGCTGGCAGAGAGGTCCAGGCAGGTTCTTGGCAGATGGATATCTCAAGTCAAGCTGAGAGGAAACTGTGGAGTGAGAACTGAGTGGTGGGACAGTTGTAGAGCAAGCGAATGACTGGGCAGGTAGGATGGGCTAAGGCCCATTTGGGGTGAGCTCTTACCATCTAGTGATCTCCCACCCCTCCACACAAAAAAGCAGTAAAGCTGAATGCCATTTGGTTGTGACTGCCAAACAGTATCCCCACACACCTCAACAAGCCTTGCTTTACTACCACAGTTATAAATATATATACACTATATCTTATATATATATATATATATATATATATATATATATATATATATATATATAAAAATAGTGTTCCAGTTGACTCTGATGATTGTAAGACTGTTAGTGTTCGCTGCTATAGAACTCACCTCACGTGCTCCCCCACATACCGCGGTATGGCCGTAGAGGGGTTGCCAAACCTCCGCCTCCTTCACTGCCCCCAACAGACTTCCACTACTCACTGGGAGACCACCCCAGCATGGCAAAAGTCCAGACGCCAACTCGTGTGCCTAATCCCCATCAGCATCACTGTACTATGTGTAATGCCCCTCAAACCAGAGTTCCAAGTGCCACGCCTGGGAGCCCACCCCAGTGTGGCAGAAGTCCTATGGATGATGGGAGTGCCCAATCCCCATTGACTCCACTGGTCCCCCAAAAAACTTCCAGCTGCCATGCTGGGAGCCCACCCCAGCGTGGCAAAAGTCCCAAGTAGTCTAAACAGACAGAAACACCTGTAAAAAAAAAACTGTCCCTCGTTGACTGTCTTGCCCCTGCCCCCAACCTGCACCCAGCCTCTGTGCACCCTCCCCACCCCCCTACACCCCATACTAACCTCCGGAGTCTAGTGCGACAATCTTCGGTAGACCAGGAACACGTCTGCACTCTTCAAAGCCGACCACGAACTGAAGAAATGCTGTAAAATGCAATAAATGTTTTTTTTCAACTTTGGTGCATATCTCGGCCATTTTTGGGAATTGTTTCACCAAATTTTCAACATGGGGTTCTTGGGGACCCACCTCATGAATTAAGTCACTGTCATTTTGTTATTCGGTCCCGAAAGGTGATTTCGCAGTCACTGCATGGAACCACCTTTCAGGACCAAGTAATGAAATGACAGTGTCAAGTTCATGAGGTAGGCCCCCAAAACCCTATGTTGAAAATTTGGTGAAAAAATTCCCAAAAATGACTGTTTTGTTAAGCAGTACATTGTGCAGTTCCTACGCATGCTCGTAACTTTGAGAATTTTTAATATTTTCTGTCCAGATTTTCAACATTGCCATTTTACCACACCTCCTTATGAACAGTATAGCTGTCATTTTTCATATCATGCCCAAAATGTGTTTTCACACATGTAGCGCACATTAGCGGTCGGTGTCGCGTAAATCAATGTTTGGGACACATTAAGAAAATCACAGTGACACTGGTCATGAGCAGAGGTGGTAAAATGGCTATGTTGAAAATTTGGTGACAAAAGTCCATAAAATGACTCTGTCATGAGCGTGCATTGCGCAACTTCCCGCACCCTCGTATGTTCACGAATTTGTAATATTTTCAGTCCAGATTTTGAACATTGACATTTTTCCACACCTTCTTATGAGCAGTACAGCTGTCATTTTTCACAGCCTGGCTGAAATGTGTTTTTGCACTTCTGGCGCAGAATAACATGGTTACTATGGGAATTTTGTGTTCGGGATAGATTATGAAAATCACAGTGACACTGTTCATGAGCGGAGGTGCAAAAATTCCTATGTTGAAAATCTGCTGTAAAAAATCCCCAAACTACTTACATTATGGGTGTACGTTGCACAGCTCCTACGCACGCTAGTGACTTCACCAGGTTCTGTACATTTTCACTCCAGATTTTCAACAATGTCATTTTTGACACCTCCTCATGAACAGTATACCTGTCACTTTTTATACATCCTGTTCGAAATGTGTTTTTGCACCTGTGGCGCTAAATGGCGCAGTTGCTCTGCAAAATCACTTTTCATGTAACGAACTGATAGTGTCACTGTTTATGTAGTGGGGTCACAAAAAAACCCATGTGGAAAACTTGGAATAAAAATACCAAGAAACTCCCATGGTGTTAGGGTTTTTGACCATAACGCCCTACCTTGTAGGGACTGACAGGCATCAGGGGTGTGACTTGGGATTGTCGACAGTAATACTCATGCCATTTCACCTCCACCCTCACCCTGCAGCCAGTGACAGACATCGAGGTGTGCCTTGGACCCTTGGCCCCCAGAGTTTACCCCATTCTTCTATACTGTGCCCATTTCAGCATAGTTCCTTATGGAATGAGGTGAATGTAAAGGTGAAACACCCCAAGGCACACCTCAACACTTGTCAGTGGCTGAAGGGTAGGGTGAGGTGAAATGTCGTGACCATCATGGGTGACGACCCAAAGACACACCCCAATGCCTGTCCATCTCTGCAGAGTGAGGATGGAGTTGGTGTCAGTTCAATACTTCAATGCCATTCCTATACTGCATCTGTCTAACTCCTGCACTTCCACTGCTAATGCCAGCAAGCAAACATTTGGCATTGACAAATGCTTGTTTTATACTGGAGAGCAAGTTGAGCTACATAGCCCTTTTTCACAATCCACAATACAATAGGGTACAATAATAACAAGCATTTCTCAGTGCCAAATGTTTGCTTGTGGTTTTGGGACAACTTTGAAAAAGTAATGTCTGGACACAGTTTAGCTTATATTTCACATAGTTTTGTCATTTTTGCCCTTATTTATTTATTACTAAGGACATTTGCATGGAAACCAGATCTCTACCTTATTTACTCTGTCTGCTTCTCTACTTCTGCAGTTACAGTTCTGTTTATAACATCCCAATCTGTTGCTGTGGAGATAGTTATGATGTCATAAACAGGGTATTATTATGATGTCATATGTAGACAAGCAGCCAAAGCTAATGAAGACCATGGGAGAGCAATCTTGTGTTTATGTCAGTTCCCTCAGTAAAAAAGAACAATGGGAAAGAACTGCAAAAATAGAGTTCTGGCTGAATGGTAGAGAGACTAAAAACACAGAACTGTAAAACAGTGGGTTGCAGGCTCAGACCCCCTCAGGGCCACAGACAATATTGTCTAAGGAAATCTGAGCTACAGTAAACATGTAGCCATGCCAGTAGTGTGGGGGACTGAGGCACTGGGTGCCTCACCTCTTACCACACTTTTAACCTGGGTTTGAAGCAGTGGTTTAAGCTAGAAACAGGGACATCCTGGACTCTCTGCAGGGGGTGTTCCTCAGGCAACTAGTCAGTGAACCCACTCATGTTAGGGCAATACTGGATCTGGTACTCACTAACAGGAACAGTATTGCAGGCGTCAACATGAAAGGCCACCTGGGGACCAGTGATCACCATACAGTGTAGTTCAGTATAAGGATGGCTGTGGAACTGAACCACACAAGGGTGAGTGTCCTGGATTTCAGGAGGACCGATTTTATAAAGATGGGTGAATGCCTCAGGGATGACCTGGATGGGTGCCCTTGGTGGGTTGGGGGAACAGTGGGTGAAGCTACAAGGGAACATAGTAAAGGCAACACACATCTGCGTAAAACAAGTGAACAAAGGCAAGAGGAAAAAGAGACTGCTATGGTTCTCGAAAGAGGTGGGAGGTTTAAGTCAAATTCAGAGACTGCAGTCAGGCCCTCAACAGCAAGGTTTGGAGGATGTAGATGGTGCTGAATTGGAGGGTTTTGTCTTGGCCAAATAGAATGTCTATAGAAAAGAAATCATAATGATCATTGAGAAGCAGAGGCAGGGACTCAGTGACCTTTAGGTCTTCAGAGGTGTAGAAAAGGCAACCCCAACCCTATTCTCTTTTGCCTATCTCTCCTAAATATAGAGCAATCTAGAGCAGATTGGGGGGGGGGGCTCTTCTCTGGGACTGGGGACTTGAGATGAGGGTGGATGCATCCAGACATAAGATATAGGAGTAGAACCAGACATTAATGTCTGGGGTCACTCTGTAACCTTTCAGTAGGGGACCTGTGAGAGACAGTGACTCTGATACAAGTTGTGGGGGTGTTGATTAGGTTAAAACAGCCTTTCCAGATCACCAGGCACTCAGTAAACAACCACTGATGGTTAGGGTTGAGTGATGGTGTGGGGAAGCCAGTCTCCCCAAATGTTGTGGGATGATCAATAAAGTGAGAGAGCCTCTGCCCAGGGGTGATATGCTCAGTGCCTGGCTGGGGTCACCTTGGGTGGTTGGAGAAGAGGAACCATGTTTCTAGCCAACCATGGAGAGACAAGTTAGCCTTGGCTCCTGGCGAGTCAGAGATCTGGAAAGCCAGGCTACTGGGAACAAAGTGCCACCTGATGGGATAGAAACAGCAATAACTGAGACCAGGATGGATCTCTAAACTGGGGAAGGGGAGGGGTTACTCAGAAAGTGGCAGCAGCAGTAGGGGCCTGTGATAGTCCATAACTATCAGTAGATACAACCTGGAAGTAGAGACCAGTCACAAAGGGGCAGCTGTGGGGAACCTGTAACAGTAGTCAATGAAAACTGGGAGGTTGTGGCCACCCATATAGGAGCAGCAGCAGTAATCTCTGAAAAGTTGTTTGTTAGTATCAGTGGGTGAAGACCTCCTAGTTAGCGGCAAGAGCAGGAACCTGTGACAGCAGTTACTTGATGCCAGGTGGGATTGCACCCAGAAAGGGGCAGCAGGGGATCTGTAGCAGTGGTTAAATGAACCAGAGGGAGTTGGTCACCTGGAGGGGGCAGCAGGGAACTAGAGACTATAGAAAATTAACACCAAGTTACACGAACAGCAGTGTAGTAGCAAAACAACAATAATTATAATGAGACAGATTGCTGCCATCTTGGTGGGCAGCTGCATGGTACAGAAGTAGGGACAGCTAATTAAAACCAACACAGTACTACAGTGCTTCCCTCCCCCCTACACTTGCCCTAATCCTGGGGAGAGTTAGAGCCATCACAGCAGAGGTTACAGTACATACAGCTCTTCCCAGAAGCAGTCTGGCAGACAGTCAATATGGTGCCCTTTTTTTTTTTTGATTTAAAAAAGATAAAATACAAAATACTATCACTTCCAAGTGATAAGAGCGAGGGAGGGCAACAAATAATGTAAGTGCAAAAGCAAGGTACAGTGAAATCGCTGATGGCTCTCAGGTGAGCAGGCCCCTGATCCACCAACAAAATCACATGGATTGTGAACACTCTGTGATTTAGGCTCCATAAAGCAGTCCTCACTCCTGAGGCAGCATAGCTCTCATCTTTCATCTCTGGAGTGGTGAACTGGGGATCTTGAATAGGGATCAAAGGAAGGGAAGTGCAATAAACATCTGGAAGACATGAGCCTGGGATTGGGGGAATGCATGAAATATAGAAACAGTCACTTACAGTGACAAGCCATAGACAGCATTTTTAATAGAGGAATCTTCTTTACAGCAGGGTGGTACACAAAAATGGTACAGTCAGTAGTGCACACAGCAACAATGAGTGGCTCTCTCTTCTCTCTCACTTGCTAGCTCCAGCCACAGGACAGGACAGGATGCACACCAAGGGTCCCAGCTGTACTACTAGTGGGTAAGGGGAGACAGGCAGTGAATGACCCAATCAAACAATCAAAAGTCCCTCCAAGACTTCAAAGTGGAGTACAGTGATTTTGAAGCAATGTCTCTTTGTTACATGTGTTATTCCAACAAGTTTCATTAGGCTGAATGACTGAGCATGGCAGTCTACTCCACGGCTCTCCCTGTCACTGGTGGAATGCCCTAACCAACTCAATGAGTGAGCCCTCAGAAGGTAAATACAGGGAGGGGATTTTTGAATGCTCAGTGGTGTGTCACACCAGGTCATTGGTGTCACTTGAGGGGGAGATGGTTGAGGGAATTGGCAGTAGGATTCCTCCTCAAAAGTACCAGGCAAGTGACTTACAAACGCCACTACCACAATCCTGTGTATGACAGTACTGTTTTGTACAATTTTATTATTAATAACACTGCCACAATGATGTGTGTACATACTAGAAAGAAACGGCAAATATTTTTCCCACAGACAATAATTATCTGCCCATCTGATCACCAAAGAAATGTGCAAAGTGAACTTTTCTGGGAGAGAAGGAGGTGCAATGTTGCTGGCAAAATATTTGTCCTTAGTTTAGATGCTATGTTTCACAGGGAAGCAGCTTTGTTTCACTCAAGTCATTTATATTATCATATCAGGAATACTAGGGGTTGATGCCTTTTCCAAGGGCAGGCAGTCGGTGATGCAAGGGCTAGGCCATGCTGTGTTTCAGCAGTGCTGCTTTGTAGGGCTTGGCACTGGTACTGCATGATCTTTCATCTTTGCACCAACTGATTGTGTTTCTGGCAAGCTGTACTAAAAGCAGGAAGACTGCCTTACTCTTTGGCACTCAAGTGTCAAGGTGGCCAACATGTCTCTTAACCCAGTGTCACTAAAATGTGGGAAACTGGCACTCAAATGTGGGGCACACATCCAGGGCCAACATGCCCATAAACTCTGGGGTACACAAATTCTCACCCAAATTAATTTTCTTTGACTGAGGAAGCTGTAAATGTATAAATTACCTCTGAGACATCCACCCTTTATCTTCGGATTGTGCCCCCTTGTTCTTGCACATCTCATTTTCTGAAAGATGCTACCCTCTTAGACTTTGTTGATTCCCTTGAGGTATTTGAAAGTTTCTATCATGCCCCTCCCTTTCCTCAAGGCTATACATCTTAAGCTCCTTTAGTCTTTCTTCATATGTCTTCTGGTGCAGACCATGCACCATTTTGGTTGCCCTCCTCTGGACAGCCTCCACCCTGTCTATGTCTTTGCAGAGATTGGGTCTCCAGAACTGTAAACAGTACTTCAGATGAAGTCTTACCAACTGTCTGTACAGAGGGCCAACAACTTCCTGTTTTCTACTGGTGATGCCTCTCCCTATGCATCCCAGAATCCCCCAGCCCTCCTTACTGCCTTCTCACATTGCTGGCCCACCTTTATGTCATCTGATATGACTATCCCCAGGTCCCTTTCCATTTTTGTTGTTGTCAGTATCTCACCACCCATTGTGTACTCTTTCCCTGGGTTTTTTGTTTCCCAGGTGCATTACTTTGCACTTCTTTGCATTGAATCTAAGCGGCCATACATTTGACCATTCCTCCAACCTCGCCAAGTCCCTTTTCATCCTTTCCACCCCACCTTGCATATCAACCCTGTTTCAGATCTTTGTGTCGTCTGCAAAGAGACATACTTTCCCTTCCAGTCCCTCTGTGATGTCACTTATAAAGACATTAAAGAGGACCGGCCCCAGTACTGAACCCTGTGGTACCCCACTAGTAACCACCCTTTCATCACTGTGGACTCCATTTACTATTACCTGCTGTGTTCTGTTGTCCAGTCAGTGTTTTATCCAGGCTACCACCCTGGGACCCACTCCCAGGCTGGCTAATTTGTTTATTAATCATTTGTGCGGGACTGTGCCAAATGCCTTGCTAAAGTCTAGGTAGGCCATGTCCACAGCCCCTCCCTGGTCTACTACTTTGGTCACCCAGTCAAAGAAATCTATTAGATTTGTCTGACATGACCTTCCTGCTGTGAATCCATGCTGCCTCCGGTCCTCTGCCCCACTGGCCTCTAGGTAATCAACAATTATTTCCTTCAGAAGTGATTCCATCATTTTCCCTACCACTGAGGTCAACCTAACAGGTCTGTAGTTTCCTGCCTCTGTTTTGCTCTCACTTTTGTGAAGGGGAATCACATCCACACTCCTCCAGTCCTCAGGTACCACACCATCCTCCCATGATTTATTAAAAAAGAGTATTTAGTGGTGTTACTAGTTCTTCCATTAGTTCTTTAGAATTCTGGGGTGAATTCCATCAGGCCCCATTGCATTATCCACCTTCAGGTTTAAGGGTTCTTTCAGAACCCTTTCTTCTGTGAAAGGACTAATATCAACTCCCCTATGCAGAGTGCTTCTATTGACTGGATTAGGTATTTCCCCCTGCTTTTCCACTGAGAATACTGAGCAGAAGTATTCATTCAGTATCCCTGCTTTTTCACTGTCGCTCTCTGCCCAACCACCTTCCTCTTTATTCAGCCTCAGTATCCCTGCCTTAGTTTTTCTTTGCTCCCTAATGTACCTATTAAAAGGTTTTATCCCCCTTCTTAACTGAGTTGGCTATCTTCTCCTCAGTTTGGGCCTTTGCTATGCTGACTGTCTTCCCCACTTTCTTCTGCTTTAACTGGTATAGTTCTCTGTCCTGCTCCTTCTGTGTTTCCTTATACTTCCTGAATGCTATCTTTTTCTCTTTTACCTTCTCCGCCACATCTTTTGAGAACCATAGTGTTTTTTTCTTTCATTTTGATTTATTTGCTTCACACAAAGTCATGTTGCCTCTGTGATGGCGGTTTTGATGTTTCCCCATTGTTGCTCCACCCCACCTTTGTGTCTGTTTGCTAGTGCTTTTCTGAGGCACTGAGATTTAGACAAAATCAGCTCTCTTGAAGTCCAGTACCTTCACTTTTGCATGGCTTGACTCTACAGCTAAGTTTATCATGAACCACACTGTTTGATGGTCGCTTGTTCCCAGATGGCAACCCACTTCAGGATCGGAAATCCTCTCTCCATCCCCATTTAAGAATACCAGGTCTAAGATTGCTCCCTCCCGAGTGGGTTCCAAAACTAGCTGTATGAGGCATGCCCTCGGTAGGGCATAGAGAATGGCCCTGCTGTTGGATGTGGCTGCAGCAAAGGTGCTCCAGTTAACATCTTGCATATTCAGGTCCCCATCAGCAATATCTCTCCTTTCTCCACCATCCCAAGGATGCCTTCTATCATTTCCTTGTGCTATTATGCTTCCAGGCTACTCAGTGTTCATAGTTGATAGAATGGGCAAGTGGGGGGGAGCTTGTTCTCGACACCTCTATACCTCCTGCTGTCACCCAGGCACTGGCCATTAAAGTTGCTATCAGCAGTTCTGGTAAATCCATTACAGTACTATCCTCCTAAATACCCCCCCCCCCCCGTAATACCAAGTCTGGATTTGATGGGATCACATGATGCTTCGGGCTGGATATTTGCTTTCTTCAGCACTCCCTCTACTCCCGCCATTGATTCCCATTTAAACATGTTATTTTGAGGTAATCTTACCTGCCACAGAGCTGAAATTGTGAGGACCAGTTACCAGGCACGGGAAGTGATTGATCCAGTCAGGAAATTATGCACTATAGAAGCAGAAATGAGCGCTGCTGCTCCGTGCCATACACCGCCTACTATGCCTGAAAAACCGGGGAAGAAAGTAAAGGCCAGACTGGAGCGGTGGCCTGACAAACGTCTACCACATTGGAGGCACTACCTTTAATGCTGGACAAATTCCTGGAGGAATTTTGCCCCTTTCAGGATGAGGTTCGCTCGTTAACTGAGGAACTGAAAGCTATAATGACTAAACTAGAGGGTCTGGTCCAGCGTACCAGAGGCTGTGAAGTGCGCATTACTTCCATTGAGAGGAAACAGGATAAATTCGATCCTGCTATGGCAGTCACCAGGGAGCGTATTGCAAAATTAGAGGCGAAGGTGGAGGATTTAGAGGGCTGGAGTTGCTGGAATAATGTGGTGATTATTGGGCTCCCGGAGTGAAAGGAATGCTCCAATGCTGTTTTGTTTGCACAGAAGTTTGTAAATAAAATCATAGGTCCCTCACCTTTCAGCCCAGAATACATAATAGAAAGGGCCCATCATGCTTTAAGGCCTATGCCACCGTAAGGAGCCCAGCCCAGAACCGTCATATTTAAATTCCTTAACTACCAAGAACGTCAACATCTGCTGATGAAGGTGAAGGAATTAAAAGAGGTGCTATGGGAAGACGCTCCAGTCAGGGTTACCGAGGACCTCCCCCGATCTGTGCACCAGAAAAGAGCTGAATACCATGGGGTGGTCACCAAGCTACTGGTGGCTAACATCCATTTCCAAATGCTGTACCCTGCAAATCTCCAAGTTTTCATCGAAGGGAAATGGGTGTCTATGGAAGACCTGAAAAGTGCAGAGTTGGAATTGCAGAAGGTACTCACTAAATTTTTTCGGGCAGGGTGAACTCTCCATCCCAGACTATGGGCACTATTTCTGTCTATCTAAAGGGATGCAGTGAGTATGTCAGAAGATGTTTGCTACAGATTACAACTCGGGCATTGAGATGCTTTGTTTTTTTCTTCTTTCCTTTTTCTTCACTCCCAACGGAAGGATGAGACGTGGTAATGCTACCAGATGACTGTTTGCGCAAGTTCATATTGGAACTGAAAGCAATTGGACTTATAGGCTTCCATGGGATTGGTTAAGTTGGGGGCACAAATTTTTTTGTGTCCTTCATGTGAACTGGGAGTGGTGTAACTCTGCCCATGGCAGTCGGACTTTATGCAATAATCGTATTTCTAGTTATTTTCTCATACAAGAGTTCGAGTTGAATTGCCTTACCCATTGGTGAGGGGTTACTGTTAAGTTTTTAGGGGAGCGTCGGCATGAGGGTTTCTAGCTCAACTCCCACTGGAGGCATTTATGGCCTGAAAAGGTTTCAGTTTGGTTCTGAGACAGATGTAAGGAGGGGGTGATTCCTGCCCTAATTGATTCCTCTCTTGCTGTTATACAACTGCCTGACCACTGGCTTTACTGAGTGAGGGATTTATAAGGGAAACCTCCACTAACGGTGAAGGCATAGCTTCAAAGTGGGGAATTTGTCTGCCCAGGAGTGCACATTTTTCTAGGGACAGTTTAGCACGAGCTCTGGGTGGTGTGGGAGAGAGGGGGGAGCTGGGGGTGAGGAGAGGCTGTACAGTGGAAGACACCACGTACTGGAAAGATGCTAGCAGGGGAGGGGTACTCCTTCAGGATCCCTATTAAGACAGATGTACTGGGGGTAGGGATGTACAAAGGGGATCCGAAGGTATAGTGGAAGTTCGGGGGTGGAGGCTTTTTCAATGGGGAGGGTTTGGAGGGGTATTAGGTTGGGGAGGGAGGGCCTGGCTTGGCACTTTGGGTTCATAGGACTTTATTTTGCAGGTTAAATGGTATTGCTTGATTTTTGCATTTTATTTTTTCAGGAATGGCAACCACTAGAAAATGCATGTCTTGGAACATACAGGGGCTCCAGGCTAAAGTCAAATGGTATCAGGTCCTGAAGCACATCAGGTTACTCAGAGGAGAAGTTATTTTTCTCCAAGAAACCCATCTCCTGGAGTCAGAAGGATCTGTTCTCCAGAGACAATATGTGGGCCAAGTCTTTAATGCCGGTGATAGTATCCGGAGTAAGGGAGTGGCTATTATGGTGGCCAGGAACACACCTTTCATGTCCGAAAAAGTTATAAGGGACCCCCAGGGTCGTTACATATTTGTCAAGGGGATTCTGGATAGAACGACTGTAGTACTGGGATGTATATAGTCCCAATATTGACTCCCCCTGTTTTTCACAAACTTATTACAGGTCTTGGCACCTTTCACAACTCTTCCATGCATTATGGGAGGAGATTGGAATGTACTATTTTCCCCTGACTCAGATAAATCAGACCCCGAAAGACAAGGCCTCTCCCTGGCACAACATTCCATAAGGGAAAGGATGGATCATTTGGGGTTAGCTGATCCATGGCAAATTTGATACCCTACTTCCAAAGATTTCACCTTTCTTTCTAGCATGCATGGCACTTAGTCCAGAATAGACTATTTTTTAACTAGCCAGTCACTGCTATGAGGAGTCGTGTCTGCTGAGATAACCCCAGGGGTGATATCTGATCATTCAGTGGTCTCGTTCACTTTGGCTCTCTCAGCAGACACGTCTAAGAATTTGGTGTGGAAACTTAATAACCAGCTTCTAAGGATGACAAAATTGTTGAATTGCTCATTTAAACAATTGAGTACACTGACATCAATTTGAATTCCACAGTGAGACCAGACCTAGAGTGGGGGGTGCTGAAGTATGTAATGCGTTTTTTTTTTTTTTATAAAGACCGCTTCACGTAGGAAAAGGGAAAGAGAACAAAAAGCCATTTCATTATTGTCTAGAATTCATAGTCTAGAGGCCTCTTTATCTCCATCCACCACAGAATCAGATAGAGCTCTCCTGGTTGGGCTTCGATATCAATATAGCTGTCTTCTACAGGAGAAGGCGGAATATGCCATATTAAAAACAGGGGTGAAGTATATTGATCAAGGGAAGAAGGGGGGACATCTTTTGGCTCTGCGATTGAAAAAAGTAGAGTCTTCCCAAATAATACAAAGCATCAGGTCTCAATGGACTGGTTCTCTTTGCCTCACTCCTAAAGAAATCACGGCAGAGTTCATGAGTTTTAAAAAGACTTGTACAGCCCCATGCCCAATCGACCAACTCCAGTGGTAGTTAATAACTCTCTCCAACTCCTTAACCTCCAGACTCTTACCCAGGCCCAGCAGGAGATGTTGGTCACTCCCATCTCGGAGACTGAGATAGGGTACGCCATATCCTCATTGTCGGCTGATAAAGCACCGGGCCCAGATGGGTATTCTCCCAGTTTTTATAAGGTTTTTAGTAAGCAAATGGCTCCTTGGTTGGCCCGATTATACAGGTGGATCTTGGGGGGAACCAAATCTACAATTCACTGCTTGAAGCCATACTCATTGTATTACATAAGCCATATAAAGACCCTGAGTTAACAAGTAGTTATAGATCCATCTCGCTACTGAATTGATATATTAAAATGTTATTGAAAATCCTTGCTAACAGGTTGAAGGTAGTTCTCCCATACATTATTCACACAGACCAGGTAGGATTTATGAAAGGACGATAATTGGTGGACCATTTCCAGAAGCTGGCACACGTCTTCTCTATGTCCAGAGACTCCAATACACCAGCAGGCCTACTGTCTCTGGATGCAGAGAAGGAGTTCGACCATGTGGACTGGCAGTTTCTGTCTCGGACCACACATAAATTTGGATTTCCAGCTACATTCATTACATAGGTGTCGTCTTTATATCAAAACCCCCAGGCTAGAATATACTGCAATGGAATGTTATCAGAGAAATTTCTTTTATATTCGGGTACCCGACAGGGTTTGCCCCCTTTGTCCCCTACTGTTTAATATTTACCTTGAACCATTGTTATTCTGGCTGTGTACCCATGATGGAGTACTGGGGATTCCCGTAGGACAACACATTTTTAAATTATCGGCCCATGCCAATGATGTGCTTCTTCACCTGATTCACCCAACTGAGTCCTTTCCGATAGCTTTGTCAATTATTTCAGAATATGGGGCCCTCTCTAACTATAAAATCAGCTTAAGTAAGACTAAAGCTTTTCCCCTAAATCACAGGTTCCATAAACAAGCGATTTCTCCTCTGGGGGTTCAATGGAGCCCTAAAAGCATAAAGTATCTGGGAGTGAGGCTTTCTAGCAGTGAAGGTCAGTTGAAAAAGCTAAATTTTTATTCCCTTCTAGATACTGTCCAGCAGGATTTCAAAAGGTGGCAATCTCTTCCTATATCTCTGTGGGGCAGAATTAGTATTATTAAAATGAATATTTTACCAATAATTTTTAACCCCCTCAATATGCTCAACTCGTGGTTACCCCTAGCCTGGTTTAAGAAATTGCATGCCCTCATCTCTTCCTTTATTTGGAAAGGGAAGCCCCCTAGGTGGGCCGACCTAAAACTAGCAACATCCACGAAGCCAGGTGGCCTTAAACTTCCACACTTCAGATTGTATTACTGGGTGAGCCAAACTGCTAAGTATATGAGATGGTTCACACCCCAGGAAGAGATTGCCTCCCAATTATATATACCTGAATGGCTAATTTTGGAAAGAGAGATAATATCTAATCTGACCATTTCTAAATGGGCCCTCCTGCACGTCCCTATCAGGAACTTCCCCACAGAATTGTGCATCTCTCCTATGTTATCCTCTTTCCAGATACATGCACAATTCTGTGCTTTCCTTAAATACCAGAATACCAAGGATTTCAGACAACCAGTGGTGGGTAACCCTAATCTAAAGATCGGGGACAAATTCATATTTCCATCATGGCTTCCCTTGATTACTAATCTCAAGGTAGGAAACTTGTTCAGAGGAGGGTCCTGTATGACATCTGAGACAATCATGGCCTTATATACCATAGACAGGAAGCAGGTCTTTAAGATATGGCTGCTATGGCACCTCCTGATAAAGACCTTTTCAGATGTGGAGGATGCTGTAGGCACACATGAGTGGTTAGATTCTCTGATCCCAATATGTGACAAACCCCATGCAGTCTCCCAGATGTATACATGTCTTCAGGAAAAGGTACTTGATGTATCCAGTGTGGTCCCTAAATATTGGAATTCCCGATTTCCCAATCAGGTGGACAAATGGGACTCAATCTGGCTAAACTCTCATCCATACTGTGTTTCCCAGGATTGACTGAAGCTCATGCAGTATCAGCTGTTAAATGATATGTATTGGACCCCAGTTAAACTTAAAAAGTTGGGCAGATCAGTAGACACCCCATGTCCTAGGTGTCAGGAGGCCAAAGGGGACCTGGCCCATATCTTCTGGGATTGTCCAGTGATTAAGGATCTATGGGAGTTGATAAAGAACAAAACTGACCCCTTGCTGGGTTTTGCTGATTTATTTACACGGAGATATGTCTCCTGGGGGATTTCTTTCAGGTTACAGTTAAGAACTGCAAGTACCACGTGGCCATGATATCCTTTACCCTTAAAAAGCTAGTTTTACGCCATTGGCTAGATGGCCACATCATCTCTTATAATGAATGGCTGAGGGACTTGTTATTTAATCTCCGTGCTGAGCAAGTAAAAGCTAGTCTAGGAGGGTCCCTGAACCACTACAAAAAGAGAAATCTAACACTGGCCCCCCTCCCTCCTTAACATTAATGGGGCCATCACCCAGGACCCTCAGGTTATAGCTGATACCTTCAACCTGGCCTTTACTGATCTGAGTGGGGTACTTCCTTCTGACTTCTTCAATAAGCCAGTCTGTCCTTCTCCTTCAGCTGCTCTGACTTACTCCACACCATTCCATTTCAGGTTGATCTCCACTACTGAAACAAAAACTTACCTCCAGAGAGTACTAGGTAAGTCGAGGTTCAGCAGTGACTCATTAGACCTGAAATTACTACATCTGGCCCTTGATGCTGTACTTCTCCCCCTCACCAAGATCCTTAATCTCTCCCTTCACTGTAGTCAATTCCCCACCTTATGGAAATCCTCTATTGTCACTTCTATCCACAAGAGTGGTGACAAAACAGCCACAGCAAATACCACCCTATTTCCTTCCTTCCTTCCCCCATTCCAAAGCATTGAAAAAAATGTTATCAGATCAACTGTCTGACTAACTAGTGGGGCACAACCTCCTGTGCTCCCAGCAGCAGTTTCTGTATGGGACACAGTACCACAAATGCTCTCTTGGAATATACCGTCTTTGCCCACAAAGCCCTTGCTCAGGGATAATTGGTAGGGTCCATGTACATTGACCTGACAAAGGATTTTGATACGGTTAACCATGACCTCCTTGTCTCATCCCTCCAATCAGTCAATCTCTCCCTTAAAACCACCTCCTGGTTTACGAATTATCTCAATGGTCACTCCCAGCAAGTGAAAATTGGTAACATCCTCTTCTCATTACCTGTCTGGTCTGGGGTCCCACAGGGGTCTATTCTCAGGCCTATCCTTTTTAGCCTCTTTCTAAATACCCTCCCTTTAGCCTGCTCTGGTAACCTATTACTCTACGCAGATGACACCGTTTTCTATACTTGTCACTCAGACCCATCCATACTACAACATTCTCTTCAGGCTAATTTCTATGAGTTAGAGCCATGGTTCACTAAACACAAAATTATCACAAACTATAAAAAAATTTAATTGGTTATTTGCAAATGCACAAAACAAACACAAAAATGCCCCCTCACAATTCTTAATGACCATCTCCAACCATTAGAACAGGTCATCACCTTTAAATACCTTGGGGTTACCCTTTCCTTTCAAGGCCATGTTGACTTAATCTGCAAAGCTGTTAATACTAGGATCGACCTCTTGTATAGGCTTGAAAAATGCTTAACTAATGACACCCTCCATCTTGCTGTCACCAGCTCAGTACTCTCCATAGCAGACTATGGCATAGTAATCTGTGGCTTCGCATCTGACACTGTCCTCAACAGGATCACTGTCTTTCTCTTAACAAAGCTTGCTGGCTTGTTCTTGGAGCCCATCAGCTTACCCACACCTGCGATCTTTACCAGCAAGCACACTGGTTGGACTTTAAAGGTCAGCTAACATGCCATGCTTGCTTAATAGCCAAGAAAGTCTTGTCCTGCAAGTCCCCCCCCCATCCTTCATTTTCTGACACCCACCCCTCTCTGTGCACTACCAGGAACACCTTAAAAGGCTTGTACCTTGTTCCTTCTGTAAAACCACCCTTGGGCAGCGTGCCTTTTCATTCCAGGCTCCTACCTGTTGAACAGCCTGCTCCATGATATCCTGGCCACTGACAAACCTGGCACTTTAAAACTAAACTTCACCAGCACTTCCTCTCGCTGAACCATTGCATCTGCCCATAATTCTCCCCCGCTCCACACTGTCTCCACTCACCATTCTCTTACTTCTCACCTATCCCCTCTCCCCATCACCCACTCACCCTCCTAGTTGCCTTTTTCTGACTGCCTTTGTAGTCTTCTCTCTCCCTGATGCACTTTTCTACCCACCGATGGCACTTGATTGTAAATATAATCTTCATGTACTTGAATTGTATTTTTATACCATCTCTGTTAGTGGTTAAGCCTTTCCTATGCACTGTATCTTGACTCCTCAATCTATTTTTTGTTGTCATGTCATTTTGTATCACTGTATTGCTGTAACTCAATGTTATCACCCTGTGTATACCTTTACACCATCCTGTATTCTATGTATGACATGGAACCTCTGTAAAAGAGCCTCTGGCTCAGAGGTATATCTGATATTTCAAATAAAATAATAAAAACAACTCATGTTTACATAAGTTAAGTAATGCCTTGTTTGATGGAGAATGATTGTACATTTGCTAAGTTCATTATTTATTCTACTGTCATGAACTTCTTCTCACGTATACAGAAAAATGCTGCAGGTAATTTTATTTTGCTGCTGGTCTTCCAGAGCCACATCAGGATTTTTGGGGATGAACAATTTTCACTGACCCCCCTGCCCAACGGTGGTGGTATTAGTAGTAGTAGTAGTAGTAGTAGTAGCAGCAGTAAAATATTTATTTTTATACAGGATTTGGTGGCACATCACACCATTAGGGCCAATTATCCTACTTACAAGGTGGTCCTGTTTTAACAATTGGAAGTCTTAAAAGATTTAGAAAATAAATATTAAATTGAATACCTGTACATACATACACAATACTATCATAATACAAATATTACTATTATCAGATGAATGATTTGTTGCCTGTGTTCACAAGCATTACTATTAACTATTAAACATGCTTTGCCTAATTATGTTAAACATTTCACCCGTTGCACATACAGCGAACTGACAATTCTTGTTTTAATGCATTAATAAACAGTTTGGAGTTTCTGACTGCACTTTTCATGGAATCACTAAGTGAATTCCATAAAGATATAGCCACAAAAGGGAATGTAATCTCTCCATATTTGTTCAAAGGCCTTGGTAATTAAAATCCCCTCCAATTTCTATTCCTTAGGCAGTATTTGTGTTCTGTGTTCTCCAATTTTTCAAACAAATATACTGGTCTTACAAAATTTATTGTTTTAAAAGTTTGGATTGCCCTTATTATTGTCCTTTTATTCTCTAAAGATAGCCATCCACGGTTGTTGTGCATTTTATAGCAGTGTGTCCTAAAATCACATCTAAGAATGAATCTGGCCAAATGATTATGTAGTACCTCTACCTTTTTTAACAGGATTTTATTAGGAACGTCATATATATGGCTATCATAGTCCAATATTGGGACCAATAGTTGGTTTACAATAGACATTCTCATTTATTTATTAATACAGTAGCCGGTATATCTAAAGGCTCCAATTTTACCATTAATTCTTTTTATCATTTTATCAATATGATGATTATATTTTAAATTTTGATCTATCCATGCACCAAGACACTTATATACTGTCACCTGAGCTAGGACTTCATTGTTACTTGTTTTAACTTTAATTTCATAGCTTTTGTTTCCTTTTTTAGTTTGGCCATTTTAAAACACCATAATCTTAGACTTTTTACTATTTTGTACCAATTTGGACCCAGATAGTCACATACATATTCTCAAAAAATCCCTCTGAAGATTATTTTCCATTAATTCATCATTGGTACCAATCGCCACAATAATAGTGTTGTCCACATATAGCCTTATTTTTGTGTTTTCAGCAAAGGTGATTTATAAAAATTAAAGACAGCATAGAGCCTAAGATGGATCCCTGGGGACTTCTATTTGAACTAAAGCAGTATTAGATAAATTACTTTCAAGTAATACTTGCTGGGTTCTGCCTGTTAAGTAAGATCTAAACCAATTACAAGTTTCCTCCAAAGTACTAATACCCATAAGCCGGTCAATTAGAATGTGGTCGACGGTATTAAATACTCAGGGAAAGTCCATGAACACTGCACCCACTGCCTGTCCCTTTTCCAAAGGTCACACTGAATAATAAGCAGTGGAAAAGTGCTGGTCAGTATGAGGAGATGGGAAACATACTGAATCCAGCTTCACACATTCAAAAACACAACATAGACTGCCTGAAGAACAGATATCCCACCACCAAACAACTCTGTCCCTTAACTGCTGCTCCTGTCTCACTCCTTGACACATTCAGTCACCAAAGAACTACAGTATATGAGATTAGCACATGGACTGGTTGTTGCTTGGCTGAAAATGCAGTCTAAAATATAGAATCTGTGCCCAGAAATGATAAAAGTTCATGCTTTTCACACAAAAAGAGGTTTTGTAGTGCAAATAAAGTTTATAGCTATGGTTGCCTGTCCTGAGCCTGTGCTCAGATCCATCAATGAAGGAACTTACTGTATATACCAAATAAGCCATGGTGTACATGTTAGTAAGTTAACAACAGTACGTCAGAGCCACTGACAAGCTCCTTGCACCTGTGCAGGCATCTCACTGAAAGTGTTGCCTGTCAGGGAGAACCAAAATGAGTCCTTTTCAATTTTTTTGTCCAGTTTTAAATTACTTATTAAACTTACAGAAAAGGGTTGGAAACTTCCTGGAACAAACCTTGCCACCACTAACCACTGTAGCCTTGCTGCTAAATTAAAGTTTTGATAATGATAGGAAGGGAACAGGGCTGCAGTGTGAACAATGGAGCCAAATCACAACTGAGGTTGAGGAGTGCCTGCAGATACATACACTTTATTAACTTTGCAGACACAGTACATGGGTGTGTGTGTGTGTGTGGGGTAAATATCCTCCTGCCTTCATCTGTTAGCCATGGTTTATGAATACTGCATGAATTCATGACTGAATGCTGCTTTCTGTTGACCAATGATTCCCATTGTGGGCAATATAGGGTCACATATTTTCTGGTCAAATTTGAATCTTAATTATGGGCCTGGTTCATTATTTCTGCTAAAAGCCACCTTGTCATTTCTGTAGGTTGGAAATGCCTATTTAGTTCTTCAGCAAGATTTTTCATGCAGTTTCTGCTGTTCAAGAGTGTAGAGCTATGCATGTTTTTCCTAAAACTAGTGGATGGATGGATGCCATCTGAATCCTTGTGTAGAAGCAGACTAGACAGGTGGCACTGAATATGTGTAAACAAGTGCATTGCAATTAATATCAATTTTTGCTTAATGGAGGTTTTTTAAACACTTAGGCAAAAACATGTTTATCAAATGTTTCTAGCAGAAGTGCAAGCAAAATTCAACATAGCCATCTTAATGTACGATGAGATGAGATGAGATGGAAAATGTTTGCTATGTAAAATGTACCATATAAAAATATGACAATTTGTTGAAACAGATGTGGTATTCTGAACATTTCATGCCACTGGATGTGATCTGTCTGCACAACAATGCCATCAAGATGGTATTTCAACATCCAATGCCATCAAGAAATGTAGTATTGCTTATCATCTGATACCATCAGGTATACTGCAGGTACAGTGACATTTCCACAGTGTGGTCCCCTACAGTGACTACAGCGCCACTGTGCTGTAGGGAACCCGCTGGAACCCAGCACTGTCTGCTGGGATCCTACACCTCCCCAAATCAGCACTGACTCAGAGTTGAGAATCCTAAGTGGGGGGGTGGGGGTGCAGCCCCCCCATGTGGGAGGTTCAGGGGGCAAATCCCCCGGAAGAAAACACTTATTTCTGTACAGAACTGGCAGCCAACTGCAAAATGCGGTTGACCTGTTGATTTCGCTGTCTTGTCATTCAACAAAATTTTTGTCGATGACCAGTAATGGATCCATACTATTATCGTGTCATCTGTAAGCAGTAAGTCTTTCTACAGCAACTCAAAGTTATGGGACCTCAGAAGAAAGACAACAACATGCACAATGCTGTGCCATCTACCATGCCTCAAAATCATGATGTGACAAGTTGTTCAGAAGCAGGACTTCCACCAGCTCCAAACATCTACACTAGACTGGACTATCAAAGGGGTAGAATGCCAGTAAGCATCATCCCCCTCCAACCCCACAGAGCAGGTAAAAACAAGTGTTTGTCAATGACTACAAGCCCTTGCCAGATCAACTCCCTAGCTAATGTCTCATCTTTGGCAAGAAACTTAAAGGGTTGGGAATGAGAGTTTACCGAGGGGGGGGGGGGGCAGCAGGTTCTTCAAGTTGCTTATGTATGTATTTGTTCTGCTAAGTACCATAAACATATGTCATTTTCTGGACTGGTTATATGACAAGCTGAAACTGAAACTGTTGCACTAAGGGTATCAACTAAAATGGAGCTGTTCAAAGAACATACCTTTCTGGCCATGGGAAAACCAAAGACCGTTAGCAATGTTATGTTCTTCTATTCAGAGTGGACTGGTACAAAGGTATTTTAAAGAGACCGTTGCTTGATTATTTATTAACTTCTTATATGCCACCTTTTTCTTTTCAAGTCTGTTGCTTAAAATAAAACCTATTGAATGATATAGTATGGGGGTTTTATTATCTGGTCTCCCTGTGAAACTCCTGGCACTGTGGGATTCACAGTATGTGAGGTCCTACAGCTGGGATTAAAATTTGCTCGAGCCAGTACAAAATGAATCAGGTTGCCCCCCACACATTTGGCTACCACATTTGGGTTGAGTAACTAAAACCAGGTCATAACACTCTTGTTTTGTTACCTGATGGGGGAATGGGATAGTTCACATAAATGGCACCCTAAAATGGGCTGAGTCACCAGGAAGAAATTGTCAGCAAAAGTTCAGTGGACAGAAACCTGCAATACTGTGTTTTGCTAGCTGAAGGAAGCATTGTGTCGGCACCTATGCTCACCATCTCTGACTATTCTCTAAGGTTTATTGTACATGTATAAGCATCCGGTCATGGGCTAGGTGTGGTTCTAGGTCAGGTTATGCAGTTGGGAGAGGAACACCCAGTCATGTGCCTGAGCAGGAAACTACTACCCAGAGAGGAGGGCTATGCCACAGACAAGAAGGAGTGTCTAGATATTGTGTGGGCTTTGCAGAAGCCACAATCTTATTTGTATGGGAAAGAGTTCACCCTGGTCATTGATCATAACCTCGTTATATGGCTTCACAGGACCAGTGGACATAACTCCAAATTGCTGGGATGGAGCCTGCTGCTGCAGTCCTATAATATGAAAATTAGTCACCTCAGTGGATCACAGCATAGCAACATGGATGAGAGGGCTAGATAATAGTGCCCCTTTTCAAGTAGGAGAGGTGCTATGATAAACTAATATGGAGTTCTCACAAACAGCACACTAAGAGCAAAGCAGTGGGAACTAGCTATCTCACATAAAAAAAATCATTTAAGGGTGCAAAAAGCTTTTTTTTTTATTTCCTGGGGGGCAGAAGGTGTAACAACTGTCATATCATTTTGTACTGTAGTTTTTTAATTAATTTATTCAATTCTAGCTATATTAATAAGTTTGAATGGACCTTTGAGGGGGAAATGAGGTTAAGAAAATTGCCAGAGAGCTGGACGACCAGCACAGGGGCAGGGCACCCATCTGCAATGTTGATGACCTGGGTTCAGGAACAGACTCAGAACATCAGAAGGCCAGCTGAGGGAGAGGAATTGAACATCCCAGGGACCTGGGGGTACAGTGTCTGGCACACTGCATACCTCTGGTGGAGGCTGGAGGCACCGTTGTGCCAGTGCCGTCATTTGCAGGGGCCAGGGTGCACATGGGATGTCATTGCACATCCCCATCACCAGGGATCCATACTTTCAAAAAAAATACTGCTGCCTCCCTCTATGGGGCTCTGCACTCCTTCCCATCGGTTTCTGACCCTGCTGGTGCAAGGATCGATGAGTTTCACAGGTGTGCCTCAGTCCTGTGTCCCCACCCTGGGTGGCAAGCCAGGGGATTCCTCTGGTGAGGCATTCCTATCGGAGCCCTGACAGTAGGTCCATGGGTCCTGGGGATGACTGATGGACCCACCCAGAGGAGCCA